>OV884012.1:69188030-70596780 GCA_930367205.1 Acanthosoma haemorrhoidale
CTCTCTCTCTCTCTCTCCTCTCTCTCTCTCTCTCTCTCTCTCTCTCTCTCTCTCTCTCTCTCTCTCTCTCTCTCTCTCTCTCTCTCTCTCTCTCTCTCTCTGTCTCTCTCTCTCTCTCGATAGTTAAACTATGAATTGTGTCAGGACGTATAGATTAATTCATTTAAATTGCTGGCTCTCAAATCTTTTTTTGCTTCTGGAATATCTCTGAAACTATTGTTTAAATGCTGTCCTGGTAATTGTGACGTGGCTGATGGAGGAACGTGCGGGACTTGCCAAGACTCTGCTTCCTCTTTCGCATGCAAGCGAGGTGACAACCATGTGGATTGGCGATGTTTCTGGGTTGTTTGTAAATACTATATGAATGAAAATTGTAAACACGGTATGAATGGGAACATTTATCACAGTTACTTATTGCCCAATAAGGCAGATTGTAATTTTATCACAATAAAAAAGTTTCAAATATATATTACCCCACTCAAGGAGCTGGATGCAGCCTAGACAGACTGAAGCCCTATGAAAACCACGTTATTAATGATTAGGGAAACCCTTACTATATAGAAATGTTCTTTATAGAAACCAACGATAGAGAATAAAACCTCCAGTCAGGTACAATGTCTTTTAAAAAGTACGGATTCTAGGTTCTCTTTGATTATTAAATACATGCATTACAAACACTTCATGGAACCTTTATTTCACTAGCACCGTCGATGTGACATAAAGATTATTTTTAATACTTACAGTTAATTGCTGAATGATCTTTTAGCATATGATTTTGCGATGCACGTTTCCTTTATTCGATAGAACCAATTTATAGATAAAAAATATTTCCAGAATTTATTTTTTTGACATTAACTCTCGTATTTCAGGATTATAGTAAGAAAAGTGTGAATACTTTTACGTGATTTTAATATATATTGTAACATTCCTCCTATTTAGCACGGACCTTCATTGAGAATGGACAACACTTTTTCCGTTTTTAAGGTTATATAACTTATGTATAAAAAAAAAAATTGTTCTCGCCCCGTTTGTTCTAGCTAGAGATGAACCTGGCGAGAAAAATGTATTTATTTACTCGGTAAATAAATATCTGGTGTCAGATTAAAGGTCTCAATGTCATTAACGTCTTATTCGCAACATTAAATATATATATACAGGTAGGGATAGAGAGAGAGAGGGAGGGAGAGGGAGGGAGAGGGAGGGAGAGGGAGAGAGAGAGAGAGAGAGAGAGAGAGAGAGAGAGAGAGAGAGAGAGAGAGAGAGAGAGAGAGAGAGAATTAATAACACTTTATTTATATCTCGCTTATTAAGGTCGTATACGGCCTTTCTTAAAATAACGTTCATTGCAATACGTAATGAGTTAGTTTTAAGTTTGATCAAAAAGGTGAGCCCCATCACCTTTATTAGTCAGTTTAGTCCAGTCACGTGTATCATTATACTTGTTTATTCATTAAATAATTTTTATAAAATAACAAAACCTGTATATAATGTAGCAATGCTACAGTAAATACCAAAACAATTTGTAAATAGATTCGCCTAAGGATCTATAATTGTATTTAATTATCTGTAAATTTAAAAAGGCTATAAAAGGAAAAAAAAACGTAATGACATTGTTAGCTTTTTACAAATTAGTTATCTTACAGTAATTTACATTAAACGCTACTAACAAAAGCACAAACAAGGGACATTATAACATGAGCATAGTTAAGCAATGCATATCTATACTTGATAATGAAGAGTGCTCGTCAAAATACAGTATAATTTTTGAACATTTCATAGCTCAAGTGTCTCATGCTGAAAACCTTAGTATTTTGCAATAGCTGATTCTTCATTGATCGCGTCTTATTATTCTTTTGCATTATTCTTAGCATGATCTTAACTGTCTTCAGGATGGTATCAAATACCAATAAGCTTTCTTCTCTTGTTCTTATAAGAGAGAAAACGTTATATTAGTTCAACTCGTAACTTTTCATTGATATAAAATTCTCCCCCTGGTATTGATTCAGTATTGATGTCAGGATTGATATGTACATTTGTTACTCTACAGCCTCCCACGATTGGTATGGTACTCATATGTCAGACAAGCTAAATAATAACATTGCGCCCACCCTCCGTGTAGAAGTAACGCTGCACTTGACTGTACAAAATAATGATTTGGAAAAATGCTGTGGTTGACCAAGATCGCATAATTGTAAAATGTTGTATGATTATAAGTGCTATCCTGTACTATCCATAAGTATTCGCCGATTTCCAATGAACATTTCCCTTGAAGATAAAATCAATATTATTAAACTAGCTGCTAATGGTGTTATCGGAATTAGGGACACACGTAACTTTAATATGGTTGAATATTATTAATTACGTTTCCTTCGGCATTGGTTCAGTCAAACTAGTTCCTCTGAGCCATCAGTCCACTTTTTTTCGTTGTGGGCGTGTTCATATCAACAGGTGCCTTTTGAATCTAACACGTTGTTATTCCGTGTCGAACCACGTGATGATATATCAATCGAAAAATGATATATATTTTTTTATTCTATTATTAAACAGCTTTATTATGATAAAATTACAATCTGCCTTATTGGGCAATAGGTAATTGCGATAATGATCTCATTCATACCATATTTACAATTTTTCATTCACTCGCGCATTCATACAGTATTTACAAACATCCCAGAGACCTCCCAAATCCACATGGTTGTACCTCCCTCACGTGCGAGAGAGGAAGCGGAGTCTTGGGAAGTCTCCTCTTCTGGATACGAGCCAGCGAGAGCCACATGCGCTCAGGACATGACTCCCGCCAGAACTCCCACTGTTACGCATTTATAGCAGGTCACGGGGCCACTGCCGTTTTGTCTCTGAGGAGGATTATAGGGATGAGTGGTGCAGTGCAATGACAGTGCTAGGGGATTAGGGTGGTTGGATAGGTTACTATGGAATTTCATGAACTTGGAAGGGAAGAGTTCGAGAGTGTAAGGTATATTAAAATCGTTATGAAGGGTTTTGTTACTGACATAATAAGGGGCATTTACTATTGTTCTCAGGACTTTTGATTGAAGGATTGGATACGCTTGATGTTCGACTTTTTTGCTGTCCCCCATAGCTCTATTGCGTATGTCAAGATTGGCTTAGGTATAATTTTGTAAATTAGTAATTTGTTTTCTAATGAGAGATCGGATGTTCTTTGAAGCCTCTGTTTAGTTCTTGACTTTTTAGCCTCGTATGTGGGTTCCAGGTCAGTAGTTTGTCGAGATGGAAGCCTTTGCTCTGTACTAACTCGGATTTATTGAGACGATTGGAATTGAAAGAAACTAGTGGACAAGACTTGCGGCAGAGAGTATAGGTTATGTACATTTTGCTTCATTAACTTTGATCCGCCATTAGTTGCACCAATGCTCGATCTCATTAAGGTGTTTTTTAAGCTTATGGGATGCTATATCGGGGTCTGAGCGGGCTGACAAGTCTGCAGTATCATCTTCAAATGTGGCCAAGAAGGTATTGGAGGTAGAGGGGTCATCGGCGGTGTATAGGTTATAAAGGATGGAACCCAGGACACTGACCTGAGGAACTCCTGCTTTTATGGTATGGTAATTAGAATATTCTAAGCCTCAGTGGACCTGGAAGAACTCCGTTCAGGAGTCCATCCCACTATCACACGTATTTAAAGCAGACCAAGAGGGCAATGTCGCTTTATTCACCGTGGAGATTTATAGTGGTGTGTGGTGCAGCCTAATGCCTGTGTTTCGATGGGATGTCATGAACTAGTTGGCAGGACTTGCGGCAGAGGGTAAAAGTAATGAGGGGACATTTTGCGTTATTAACTTTAATTCGTTATTGGTTGGACCAATAATCGATCTCATTAAGGTGTTTTTAAACGTTATGGGATGCTGTAGCGGGGTCTGGGTTGGATGATAGCAATGCTATGTCATCTGCAATTGTTGCCAAACAGGTATTGGGGACATGGGGGACATCAGCGAGAGAGGATAGGACCCAGGCCACTGTCCTGTGGAATTCCTGCTTTTGTAAGATCGAAGTTGGAATATTCTAAACCACAGCGGACTTGGTATAAGCGGTTTGAAAGGTTGGACTGTAGGATTAGGTAAAGGGTCTGTGGTAAATGTCTTTTGTGCTTGTACAGCAAACGTGCGTGCCAAACTCTGTCAAAAGCTTGAGCTATGTCCAGAAACGCAGCAGTGCAATACTGTTTGGTTTTAAGGGCTGAGGATATGTGATCAACAGCGCGAAGGCCATGTTGAGCAGTGGAATGTCGTAGACGGAAACCAAACTGGTGTGTAGGAAAAAGGTTTTTGGATTCAACAATTGGAAGTAGCCGTTTTTAGAGGAGTTTTTCAAATTTTTTGGAAAGGTTAGGGAGTAGGCTAATTATTTTTTTCATATCCCCTTGTTAAAAAATGATTACATAATTCAACGTACAGTCTGTAGACTGTACACTGTGTAAATTAATCTATTTGCAATAGGTCATTATATTTCCTGTTGGTTGGCTAAAAGTATAATGGTGCACATCATACGTTAATTTATTGAACATCTTTAAAATTGATAGGGGTCACCTTATTTATCATAGATTTAAAACTAACTTACACCTATTATTATTATTATTTTGTACCGGCATTTGTGCACCGCGGCCTCAGTGAGACCTATTGTGCGCCGTCCATGTCCCTGTCCTATATATGTGACAGGCCCACGGCCCTTGCAAATCTGAGGATACCGAATGGATCGATCAGTTCACATAGTTTGGGGTCTACAATGCGATCACTGCCAAAGTGAAGGTATCGCCTTCTAGCTAGGTTATCACAGTCACATATTATATGACGTGCCGTTTCTCCCTCTTTCTTGCAGAATCTGCAGATTGGTGATCCAACTATGCCCAAATTAAAGAGGTGTTTATTTAACCGACAGTGACCTGTATAGAGTCCTGTCACACTTTTGAGTGTCCACCTGTCCATTGATAGAAGTGCTGAGCTTCTTCTCTTACAGGGTCCATCAAGAAACAGTTTCGAGTGTTCCTGTTTCTTAGTTTCTCTCCAAGAGAGTCTTGCCCTGTCCTCTAAAGCTAATTTTATACGCCTTTTAGCGTAGCTGAGGCTGATACCACATATGGGTTCAGGTGCAAGAGGTGTCTGTTCTGAGCCCACCCTTGCAAGGCCATCTGCCTTCTCATTGCCTGTGATGCCTGTGTGTCCTGGCACCCAGTCGATTCTAACCTTATTGGCTAGCGAGAGTGTGTTTAGGTTGTTTTTGCACTCCTCAACCAAATAAGATCTGGTCGTATAGCTTCTCAGGGCGCCAATTGCAGCCTGGCTATCCGTGAAAATTGTGATCAGTCTGTTTCTTACACCCTCCCCAATTAAGGTTTGGGTACAGACATTGATCGCCATCACTTCGGCCTGAAAGACCGAGGTGTGTCTACCTAAAGGAATAGAAATCCCAGATTCTGGTTTATCTTTCCTCCATATGCCGGCCCCTGATCCGTTTTCTGTTAGTGAGCCGTCTGTATAGCAATTAATCCCATTACACAGTTTATGTGGTTTGGTCTTTGTGTTTACCGCACAGTATAAGACGTCTGTGTGTTTCTTAACTTGTAGGTCAGAGTGCATTGACAGCACCTCGTCCTCATCAATTCTTCTGAACAAGTTCCCATGCCCCATGTGAGTCATGACTTTGGATCTTGTTCCTGATTTCGCAAGTCTGTAAGCCACGTTCAAGGCTTGCGCTTCTACTTCTATGTGCAGTGGATTCAAGTTCAATAAGACTTCCATTGCAGCAGTAGGAGTTGTACTCATGGCACCAGTAATCATGAGACATGAGAGCCTCTGTAATTTGCCAAGCAAAGTTTTATTTTTACTAATGCTACCTCTGTGCCACCACACCATAGAGGCATAGAGCACCATTGGTCTCACTGCTGCGGTATATAGCCAGAATAACATTCTGGGTTGTAGTCCCCAGGTCCTACCCACAGCCCTTTTACATGCATAGAGGCATCGAAGTGCCTTCATAGTAGTATTCCTGATGTGTTTGGACCAGTCCAATTTACTATCCAGAGTAACCCCTAGATGCTTTACCTCACTACAAATGCTTACCTGTGTCCCCCCTATATAGGGTGGTCTAACTATAGCATTTCTTTTGTTAGTGAAGATACAGAGATTTATCTTCTGGGGATTGATTCCTAAACCATTCTTTTCACACCAATCCCTCAAAAGATCCATCGATGCGGAAAGCAACTCAGAAATGGTTTCTGAGAACTTGCCCCCTATGAGCACAGCAATGTCATCAGCATATCCCTGTGCGTAGAACCCTGCAGAGTTTAGGTTTGTTAACAATGAGTCAACGACCAAACACCACAGTAATGGAGATAACACCCCTCCCTGTGGACATCCTCCTACTGGCTTCATCCACAGTTTGGTTTGTCCCAATTGTGATTGTAAAATCCTATTCTCTAGCATGGTGTTTATCCAGCTAGAGGCTAAGGAACTAATCCCCTTTCTTTCTAAGGCCGATGCCATAGTGTTATAGGGTGTGCGATCAAAGGCACCTTCTATATCAACAAAGATGCCTACCATTATTTCTTTGTGAACTAGGGATCTCTCAATCCTGGAAACCAGGTGGTGGAGAGCAATTTCACATGATTTTCCTGCCTGGTAAGCGAATTGAGCGCTATGGAGCGGTCGTTCTACCAGTATTCCATCCCTAATATGTCTGTCTATGACCTTTTCCAAGGTCTTCATCAAAAAAGAAGTCAGACATATTGGTCTGTAAGACTTGGGTTCGTCATAGGACTCTTTCCCAGGTTTTGGTATGTAACACACTTTTGCCATCCTCCAGCTTACTGGAATATAGCTCAGTGCCAAGCTTCCCTTTAACAAGGTAAGTATAAGGGGCCTAATTACTGGTAGGCCTTTTTGTAGCAAGGCTGGGAAAATCCCATCAGTACCAGGTGATTTGAAGGGAGCAAAAGAATTGATTGCCCACTCCACTCTTGCAGAATTGACAATTTTATTTGCTTCTGCCCAGTTACCCTTGCAACCAGTGTGTTCACAGTTGGTAGGGTCATTATTAATCGTATCCATCAGTCCGCAGCCAGGAAAATGCGCGCGCGCCAGGGCACCGAGGGTTCCCTCCTCAGAATCCGTATAGCCCCCTCCCACCCTGACGGAGCCCAATACTCCCCTGTCAGACTGCTTGGATAAGATCCTATTTACTCTAAACATGGAAGTTGTATCGTTTATTTCGCTACAAAATTTCTTCCACGCCCTTCTTTTAGCCTTTCTGACTTCTTTGTTATAATCAGTGAGTGCACGTTTATAAGTGTCCCATCTGCCTGATCTTTTGGCCGCGTTAAAGAGTTTACGTGTAAGAGCTCTTAACTTGCCAAGTTTATTGTTCCACCAGGGACAGTTCCTGTTGGATCTAACATTACATACAGTGTTATTATCAGTGTATGACTTAATTATTGCCTCAGTCAATGTTGAGTTTAAATGTTCCAAATGCCAGTTGCTACTCACCACTCTAGGACAGCATTTGACCTCCTCCTCAAGCTGTGTATAGTAGGTTTCCCAGTTTGTAAGTTTGGGATTCCTATACACAGCTTCGGACGTGATGTTACCACTTAGATCAAATCTAATGTATCTATGATCTGAGCATGACTCTTCTTCAGAGACGTGCCAGCCTTTAACCCTTAGGCTTATAGTGCGTGTGCTAAGGGTTATGTCAATGACCTCAGATCTGATTCTATTGTTAAAAGTGGCAATATTGCCTCTGTTTAGAATGTCTAGGTCATTACTAGTTATGTACTCTACTAAACACTCACCTCTCTGGTTGTTGTTCTTGCTCCCCCAGAGCTGATGGTGAGCGTTCGCGTCAAGCGATGCTATAAGCTCGCCCCTTAGGCCAGTCCCTTCCGTTAGCTTACTAAGTGCCTCGGTCGGGACTTCTTCTTCATATGGGAGGTAGACAGATGCAATCGTCAACCTCCCACCTTGATTTCCCTCGTTAAGGGCCATTTGAGCTGCTGCTAAATCTCTAGAACAATATTGCCATAGAGGCAGCATTTTAAGACTGCTCTTATGCAGGATACAGGCTCTGGCACGCGTGGGTACAGAAATAATCTCATACCCACGCATCACCAGCCCCCCCATCCTGCCCTTATACAGGTAAGGTTCTTGTATTAGAATGATATCAATATCCTTACCTCTCACATACTGCTGCAGAACACCACATGCTGCAATACAGTGGTGCAGATTAATTTGCAGCAGCCTTACCACCATGATCAGTGCCCGCCGGCCCCCGGAGGGCCACCCCGAGGCGGACGCCGGGAGACAGCGCCAAACCCAGGCCTCCCCATCACAGAGGGCCCAGACCCAGCGCGCCCCCCAGCCCCCGCCACGGGGCCACCCCCCGCAGCCGCCATAGTCATCGCCTTGGGGCCATCCTTTGGAGTTGGCAAATTCGTCGTAGCGATCCCCTTCGACTCCTCCACCTCGGGATCGCTCCTTGCCTCCTCCACCTTATCAGCCGCCTTCCTCTCCTGTACTGCTTTCAGCGGCTTCTTCTTACCCAATACCCTGAGAGCGACCTTAGTGAACCCATAGTTCAGCTTAAGCTTCCGCTTCTCAAGGTATTCCATGCTAGTCTCTGGGGCAGACAGGATCGCAAAGAAGCCATGCTTCTCCACCTTGGTGCCCAGGAGTCTCCATAATCCAATATCAGGTACCCTAGAGTTTTGGGTCCTGATCCTCTTCATGAAATAACCTTCCAGAGGCATTTCTCCTGTAATGAAGGTTCCTACCTTCACGGTTTTATGAAGCTCCTCCACCTTTCCTACGCGGAGCTCCAGATCCTCACTCATGTTAAAATTGGGTACTATAATCGACAACCAGTCCTTGGTCTCCTGGTTGTCGCAGATTATGACACAGGCTCCCACATGTGGGTAAATTCCGCTGAATTCAGCCTGTGTCCCTTTCTCTTCTTCCAGCTGATCGACAAATTTCATCAGCTGGCCCTTCATCTCCTCGCAATTCTCCTTCGTCAGCTGAGTGGACGGATATCCACTAGGGATAATCGCCACCCTGCTTCCTCCGGCAGCAATCGCGTAGGATGCAATGCTAGTATCCCCACCCCTATGCCTCTTTGCCGTAGGCGCAGAGGTACCGGGTGAGGACCTAATCCTTTTCTCTGGAGCGCACCCAGACCCTGCCATATTCCCGGACCCCGAAGGTCCTGGACGTCCGGCCGGATCCTCAGGTGGCCCTCCAGCCAACATTGCCCTCCTCCACTTCTTCCTCTGGGCTCCAGAGAACTTGTGCTTGGAGGTCTCGCCTGCATCCTTGGATGCAGCGTCCCTACCAGGCGCCAAGCTTTCTGGCTCCATTACCAGTCCACTTGCCTCCTCTACAAGCGTCGCAAGCGAGCTCATAGAGGCTTCATCGTCCACTACCTCAGCGCCAAGGTCCATTGAAGGCCCCTGGGCTGAGTCCTCTCCGCTGATCATGCTGACCAGCTCCTCCATGTCTTCATTATTATTTTTATTATTACTTTTACTCATTTTGTTCCCACGAAAGCGGGGGAAGTTACTCTGCAGGTACTGCCCCCTCTCCCTGCAGAGGGCATTTAATACAATGGGGTGCGCCTGGTGCCCCAAGGGGGTCGATTAAAGACAGTGCATTTTTATACACCCCCTGCCATTCAGCCACAGCTCGAGCTCCTCTACACTTGGCTTGGGTGTTAAGGAGATCTCCACCTGGATTTCATGGGGAGATCCCGCCTCTGTCGTCCGCGAGTCCATCGGACTCCCCAGGGGGTACCACGTGGAGGTGACAGTAGGCGTTGGTAGGGATAGGTCAGACTGGGAGTTCACAAGCAGTGAGTAGGGCACTATTGCTTGATTCCTCCGCTACGAGTAAAGGAGACCCCCGCACCTGTCTCCCTCTCTAGTCTTTCCATTACCCTACCCATTTACCCCCCTACCTAACAATAAAAACTTAAACTAAATTTTAACTTAAATCTAAAAACTTAAATCTAAACTAAATCTTAAGCTAATTTTCTCCAACAGTCTGCTACCATCGGTGGTGGGGTCATAGTGTTAAACACTGTGTTTGTTAGGTGCAGCAACGAGTCAAAAAATCTTGACGTGTGGGTGAACTCACCTACCGACAGAACACCAAGCAACGGTCAGCTTTCTAGAGTCTTTTAGCTGTATTGTCAGTCATGTGAGTATTTAGTGGGGCTCCATACATCCGATCTGGCCGGAGGACACATTTATATATCATCAGTTGGAGACGAATCGACAAGCTGGGTGAAGTTAGCTAGTACCGTTAAGACCTGTGTCGTATTTTTTCTCAATAAAACTACTTTAATTAATATATAGCCCAACTTTTTTGAGGGGCGAGGAGGTCTAAAATGAAATATCTAAATAAAATATTATACTTCCGTAAAATAATTACTAAAATATTCCATATAAACTTTTATAAGCGTATCAAATTAAAACGCAACAGTAAAAAAATAGATATATCCATATTATGACTGTGCACGTTTTTGTCTCCAAGGTCCCCATAACGTCAAAAACATTGATAAATGATTAATTTGTTTTTAAAATTTTAAAAATAAAAATAAAATGGCGTTATCTTATGCATTGGTGTTACTTTTAGTTTATAATACTGAAACTGTTTAAGAACCAAGCTTTCCTTCTTTTACAGTTTTATTTTCATTTTAACTTTTTTACATGTCCGTACATTATTTATCAAAGTGCTGTATCCACTTTTTTTTTTGTTGTGCATTGACCGTTGGGCAGCATTCAGACTTCAATGGCCTTCCTTACATTGAATACCGTATTTCTCATTTTTATTCATTACTTTTTGTTTGAGATCTATTTGTCCTTCTTCATTGGTACGTATTCAAAGAATTCAATAACTAATTAGTTTGCTACACTATGGCACGCCAAGTGTCTCATACAAAGTCACACGTTTGACAACAGAAATATAACTTTTAATTTAAGGATTTATTAAGAATCTTTTTACATCGGTTGACTAGCCTCTATGAGTATGATTGCTTTTTGTTACATCTTAGCTACGAAATATTGTATTTTAAAATTATAATTATTTTGGTCGAACGACGGGAAATATGAGAAAAGGTTAGCCCCGTATCTTTCATTCCAATATCACTTCTGGCTTTTCGTCTTCCTCAAGTATGTAAAAGAGTAAATATAAAACTACCTTGAAGGAAAAAATAAGGTCATACAGATATTGATAAATAAGTTGCGTAGTATCTATTTCTAGTAAGGTAATTAATTGGCCGATAAGGAAATTACCATGAATAAGGTGGTCAATGGAGGGCTTGTTTAACCTTTACGTTTAACGCTGCCAGAGTTTACCTATCCTGCTAGCTCAAGCTTCAGCAACAGATAACAAAGCTTGAAGACAGGTACTTTCTGAACTGGTGCTTTGAGGCGGAAACTCCTTGACATCCTTTAATTTGATGGGAAAGTAATCCTGAGAATTACTTCTCCGGACCAGCACAACCAACCCTCCCCCTTCCACATCCCGAAACTTAATCTTAGTTATGAGCCGATAATTAATTAAAAACGATGAGCTTTTGCTGTAAATTTTGCGATGGTAAGGCGTGTCTTACTGACAGCGATTGATGGATGGATGCCTTTTAGCAATAATTGTTATCGACGCTCAATGTAATTAACAGTTGATCAACGAAATACTATTATGGATAATTATGACACCATTCTACTGTATTGTTTTTGGGGATCCTGAAGATGTATAAAGAAAAAAATTATATGAGGGTCCTTAAAACTACTTTTTTTTGTGTTATTAAGTTGGGCCGAGTTTCAAATAAGGGAGCTTAATAAAATGAACTCAAAACATTTCAAAAAATCAATATTTGGTCTGATAAAATAATTGTTATTTTAATTGTTGACTATAAAAATGTATTGGCATTTAATGCTTGAACATCCTCATCAGCTATAGCAAGCGAGATCGCTATGGTCGTTGATCAGAAACCTGCATCCACTACCAGCTGACGATAAAAGCCATAATATTCGTTACCAACATATATAATTGCATTATCCGAACAACGCACTTTCCTCTCTTCTGGAAACATTCTATTATTTTCCTGTTCGCCAAACCTGGTAAACAACCCAATGACACCTCATCTTACAGTCCCATTAGCCTACTCCCTATCCTCTCAAAAATATATGAGAAACTCGTATTAAAACGTCTATTCCCAATTTTTGAATCCAAAAACCTTGTTCCTACACACCAGATTGGTTTCCGTCAACGACATTCCACTGCTCAACCAGGCTTTCGCTATCAGCTATAGCAAGCGAGATAGCTACGGTCGTTGATCAGAAACCTGCATCCCACTACACCAGCTGACGATATTGAGGATGTGTTCACAGCTTTAGGATACAAATTCTCCAAGTAAACAACGTGCTGTGTGAGGATAAGCAACAAGATGAAGCAATTAAAACACCCTACTTCTATTCTTTGTAGACATTGAGCGAATACTTAGAGTCGAGAAAATCTACCAATTGTCCCACCTATATATAGGTATATATTACAGAGGAATAAAGGTTGAAAAACTAAACCTAAAACGTGACATCGTCCAATACCTTAATTGTCAGGCACATGAAAACTCTAAAACCTACTATCTCCTGTGAAGGTGTTGTATAAGTGCAGTAGACAGCACAAGAGCGAATTATGTAAGAAGCCCTTAAAATCGCTTGCAGCATGCACAAACTGTATTACAAAACCATCCAATGTTTCTTTATTAACTCACCAGTTTGTTTTCCGTCTACGACACTCGACAACGTTGTTGATCACATCTCCTCAGCCCTTAAAACCAAACAGTATTGCACTGCTGCCTTTCTGGACATAGCTCAAGCTTTTGATAGGATTTGGCACGCAGGTTTGCTGTACAAGCACAAAAGACATTTACCACAGACCCTTTTCTTAATCCTGCAGTCCTACCTTTCAAACCGCTTATACCAAGTTCGCTGTGGTTTAGAATATTCCAACTACTATGTTATAAAAGCAGGAATTCCACAGGACAGTTTCCTGGGTCCTATCCTCTCTCGCTGATGTCCCCCATGTCCCCAATACCTGTTTGGCAACAATTGCAGATAACACAGCATTCCTACCCCGCTACAGCATCCCATAACCTTCAAAAGCACCTTAATGAGATCGAGTATTGGTCCAACCAATAACGAATCAAAGTTAATGACGCAAAATGTCCCCTCATTACCTTTACCCTCTGCCGCAAGTCCTGTCAACTAGTTTATGAAATCCCATCGAAACCTATTTAACCACCCTAATCCTGTAGCACAGGCATTAGATTGCGCCACACACCACAATAAATCTCCACGGTGAATAAAGCGACATTGGCCTCGTGGTCTGCTTTAAATACGTGTGATAGTGGGAGTCCTGGCAATGGTCAGGTTCTTCAATCATGTACTCAGCGTCTGAGGCTCTTGTGCTCTACGTCAGCCTCCACTGGCTTGTGTCCGTTGACGCGGCTGTTGAAGAAACAGGGGGAGGGGGATTTTCTCAGACTCCGCTTCCTCTGTCGCTTGACAGGAATGTGAAACCATGTGAATTTGGGAGTGTCTGGGCTGTTTGTAAATGTGGTATACATGGGAACATAAATAACAGTAACTTATTGCCCCATAAAAGGCATATTGTAATTTAATAAAAGTCTATACGTACTATTTATTTTGTAATTTTTCATTTATTTCGTCTATTTTATAATTAATTTTACACTGAAGGACTGTTCTAGAACTTATTATTATTCTTTCTTATATACTTATATTAACTATTTTAATGCTTATATTGGTACATCAAGCGCTCCTTAACTTTGTGATTCAGTATATTCTTTTAATACAACTACATATGAAGTTAGATGGCTGTAGTAGAGTTCAGTTCCTTATCTCTATTTCATTAGTGAAATGGCGCCCATTATCCATTTAAGTTCGATTTGATTTTCTTTCGATGGATGGGTCTGGTCGAGGTTACAAAAAATAAATGAGAAGCAACATGAAAAAAGAAAAAGCGAATTAGGTTAAGAGAACTGAATTTAAAATTGAGCGATAACGAGCAAATAATATTAAACTTTATATATTTTTATAGCAATAATATATTGTTTTGCCAAATGATATTACAGTAAAACTTCGTTCCTCCGGGGCAATGATGATAATAAAAAAAACACGGATTACCGAAAAACTCGTTTTTCCATCTTTAATGTAAATAAACAAAAACACCTATTTTCACAATTATATTTTTATTTCTAGATGTACATAAGTACAAATATTTAGTAAAAAAATGAATACAAGCACAGTACAATTAAAATAGCTTTTTTTAACCTCTGTTCTTATCCTTCTTAAACCTATAATTCCGAATCTCTGCCTTCCAAATAGATGATAAGCTGATCAACTGCCTCTAGTGATATTATCTATGGTTACTTTTTCCATGGTCGAATCAAATGAATTTACCTCAATATCCAAAGTACCGCTTTGGGAAGTATTAGCCTCATTTCGTTATTAAATTATTTCATCATCAGTGAGCTTGTGGTTTGTACCCTTCATCATTCTCGTCACTTTACTTTGCAGAGACCCATATTCTCTTTGTCTAATTAATTTACATCAGTAATTGTATCTCAAGACGTGTTCAATGACGTTTTGTTCGTTATCATTTTGATTTTTTCACTCTTACTTCCTGATCAACTTATCAATACTTCTCCCTGCAAGTTGTAGTATTTTTGTAGGCAGCCTTTTCTATGCTTTTCACTAACAGCAAAATCTCAAATTATATTGTGCATATTTTCAAGACATCTGTCATGAATATTGCACAGTTTTCTACAAGAATAAAACAAAGAAAATTGTTTCTGTATCTTCTTTTTGAACTAGCTGTCACATTTTGTTCATAGCTGAATTAATGAGGTTACAATAGGTGGGGTGATAGTAGGTGAAAATTTTTCCTTCGTCTGTTTTTAAAATAAGTTCAGTCTCTTAGCCAGATTGTCAGTTCTCCAGTAAAATTACGGTGTAGCGACCGCTAACTACATAAGCCTACACAAAGGGTCGGTCTAGTTAGCTCTTATTGGTTACAACAACGAGGGAAATCTTTGGCCCTAACGAGCCACCACTAACTATAAATAGGGGCAGAACTTAAGTTGTAATTCATGAGTTTTTTTTGTTTTTTTTTTACTTCACTCTCCTATGAGCGAAGCTACCCGACTTGCAGCTGCGACAGTATTCAAGAATTTGGTCTTCTTCCTTATGAAAACCCCCAACATCTCTTTCTCTCCTCATCCCGCTATGTTGTAGTCCGGCTTTGTCCTCACACCTTCCTAGTGAGATTCTCTGCCTTCGTCTCGCTAAAACTAGCACCTCCTTGGGAGAGACCTCTTCCTCGCGGATGACGGTTGCCGTGGCCCTGCAAATTTTCCGAGCAGCCTCCTGTGGTAATCCAGTCTACCTCTCTTCGGTTCACACTCGCCTTTGGGATCCGGACGGTTTTCGCCAACCCTCAGATACCGATTGTGACTTCGTGGTCATTTCAAGACCACACAAACTACCTACCTACCCTATACCTCTTCTTCTGAACATACATCATTGTCGGGGCACATACCTATCCAAAAATGGAGTCAGATAGTAATGCCGTCATGAAACGGTTCTCCAGGTTATAAACTCAAGCAACCCTCACTTGTCACAAGGGCTAGGGTAACCAGGCACCCCCCTCTTGACGACCCGACAACTGGCGACCCCGACGTGATCGAGAAGATAGAAGAAACCATTTCTTATGATGGCCGACCCACCAGCTCCGTCCGACGAAGCATGCTGTACAACCGTACACGCCATTTCTCGGACGTACAAACTGCCAGAGTTTCACGAAGAAGACCCAAGACTATGGTTCCTGCAGGCTGAAAATATTTTTTAAACGAGCCGGATCTCTTCGTCTAAAGCCAAATCGGAGCATATTTACGCTCAGCTTCCGTTCAGGGTACTCACACAGATCGCAGACCTAGCGTATTCTCCAAGTGATAGTCCCTACGAAGATTTAAAGGCTCGGCTTATTGAAACGTACAGCCAGAGCCACGAGAGATGACTGATCCGGTTATTGAAAGAGACACACCTCGGAGACCAGAAACCGTCTCCTGCGTCAAATGCAGTCACTGGCAGGACCCACGACCTCTGAGGACGTCATTCGCACACTCTGGCTACGCGCCTTGCCAGACAGGGTCAGCAACATACTGGCATCGCACTACGAGGAGAAATTGCCGAAACTCACATTAATAGCGGAAAAAATCATGGACTTAAGTTCAGCTACCGCAATACATACAGTCCAGTCCGCATCGACTCCCAAGGCCAGCCTTCCACGCTCCAGCTGTGACTGCCAGACAGCCATCGCACAGCTCACCCAACAAGTAACCGTGCTGGCCAATTCAATGAAGAGACGAGAAGAAAGCAGGTCCGCTCAGCGATACCAGCGACCAAAACCAACTACCGAATCTAACAATAAGGGCTTATGCTTCTACCACGACAGATTCGGTAAGGACGCGTATCGATGTCGCTGGCCCTGTAGGTGGGTTGACGACGCTACCACACCAGCGATAAACTAAATGCCGCCATGGTCAGAGTGGTACCCATGGCTGGCCTAACCTTTCGCCACCTATTCGTGACAGACGTCCGCACACGGCAGCACTATCTGATAGATACAGGAGCAGCTATCTACGTTCCTCCCCCGCCCAAAATAAAAAAAGGCTATATCCTCCGACTACCAGCTCTACGCCACTAATGGCTGCGTCATTCCAACGTATGGAGAAGTCAACAGAAACCTCGACCTAGGCATGCAGCGGATCTTTAAATGGAACTTCATAATGGCAGAAGTTCAGCAACCAATCCTAAGTGCCGACTTCCTGGCTCATTATCACCTACTGGTAGATCTTCAGCTCCGCCAGCTGATCGATGGCATTACTGGTCGTCGTACCACGGGAAGAACACACGTCACAAATACGCTGGCCTCTAACGACGCTACCCTCAACTCACATGACCACAACATCATATTAGCTCAATTCCGCCCACGAAGGTAGAGCACTACATAGATACTCGTGGACCACCCGTATGCAGCAAGGCTCGTCGATTAGGGCCAGCAAAATATCAAGCCGCCAAGGAAGAGTTCCGGTGTATGATGGATGAAGGAATTTGTCGGCCCTTCAACAGCCCGTGGGCAAGTCCTCTTCACATTGTTACAAAGAAGGACGGAACAATACGTTCCTGTGGATATTACCGACAACTGAACAACAAAACCATCCCAGACCGTTATGGCGTGCCCCATATTTCAGACAACCAATTGTTTGGCACTACCATATTTTCAACACTTGATATCAAAAGGGCTTACCATCACGTTCCGGTAAACCCTCAGGACATCCCCAAAACGGCTATTATCACCTCCTTTGGACTTTTTGAATTTCTCCGAATGACGTTCGGACTTTGCAACGCTGCCCAGTCGTTCCAGGGGTACATGGACAAAATTTTCAGAGATCTACAATTTGTGTTCATTTACCTCGATGACATACTAATCGCTTCGGCCAACGAAGGGGAACTCCAGCGTCACCTAGAAACAGTCTTCGGTCGTCTGGCTGCTCATGGGCTAACCCTTAACATCGCAAAAATGCTTGCTAGGACAGCCCGAGGTCGGATTCCTAGGGTACCATGTCTCACCCCAGGGCATTGTTCCATCGCCAGCTAAAGTACAGGTAATCTTATATTACCCCCGACCTACTACGATACGAGACCTCAGACGTTTTCTCGGAATGGTCAACTTTTATCAGCTGAGCACCAGAGAATACCTAACGCCTACCTACAAGGGGCCAAGAAAAATGACCGTACCATCATCAACTGGACCGAAGAAGCTGCTAGCGCTTTCGAGGAAACCCGCAGAACTCTGGCAAACGCCGCCCATCTCGCTCATCCATCAACAGAAGGGCAGCTCATCCTGGCCACCGAGGCTAGTGACACAGCTATGGGTGCAGACTACAACACATGGAGGGCGGCGCGGTACGGCCTATCGGCTTCTTCAGCCGAGCTTTCAACACTGCTCAGTCGAAATACAGCACCTTCGATAGAGAGCTATCGCAGATCTTGGGTTGTAATTCAAGCCTGCTCCCTACTAGTTACATTGTAGGAACGGAGTAAAATTCACCAGCCAACGACCTAGTGTATCTGGGAATTAAAATGGACAGACATCTCCATTGTAGTAACCATTTTGCGAAGAAGTTGTAGCTAACACGCACGAAGTCTTACCGGCTTGCGCACTTATTAACTTCCCCCAATCTATCACTGCGTCTCAAGCTATTGATATACAGGAGCATAATAAGGCCTACTCTGCTGTATGGTGCACCGTTATTTCGTTATCTGACGTATACGACAGCTAAGAAACTCTAACAACTCCAAAACGGTATACTGATGAAAGTGGTCAGAGGTACTTTATTCGAGCAGCGAAGAAACAGTGAGCTGCATGAGATATTTGAGCTGCCTACGGTGGATGAATTCATCCAGCGTAGACATATCAAATTTTTCGACTCATTACAATATTTAACAAACCCGGTGTTTAACACTATAACCCCTGCTTCGTTCTCCCATCGATGGCAGAACGCTGTCACGGCTGGAACGCTTTAGTCTTAGGTTCTAGGTTAAGGTGTTAGTTTGTTTTGTTTTGTTTTTAGTGTTTAGTGTTTGGTGTCGGTAACAAGCTGAAGGTGAGCCTCATCACCTAGTGTTGTGTATATTGTTATGACTTTTTTACTACAGATTGAATGTATTTATATTATGCCCTCCTCCGAATGCATCAGTGCATCGCAGTACGAGGAGCAACTTGTATCTCTATATATTTTTTTGTTCATTGTAATATTTTGAGGTTTTGAAATTTAAAAAAAAAAAAGAAAGTTGTAATTCACTCTCCTCCGAGCGAAGCTACCAGACTTGCAGCTGCGACAGTATACAAGAATTTGGTCTCTTCCTTATGAAAAACACCAACATCTCTTTCTCTCCTCATCCCGCTATGTTGTAGTCCGGCTTGTTAGTGTTTTCCACGGTCGCAAGCTGAAGGTGAGCCTCACCACCTAGTGAGTGTATGTGTATTGGACTTATTAACAACAATCTGAAAGTATTATATTTTATGCACTCCCTAATATGCATCTGCGAATGCAGCACGAGGAGACAGCTGTAATTCCAAATTTAGTTATTTATTTTTGTCATTGTATATATACTATCAATAAAGAGGTTTTGAAAGGAAAAAAAAAAAAAGTTGTGATTCTCCTCCGGGTGAAGCTACCCGAACACTCAAATAAAAACACGCAGGCGGAATGCTACCACCGTTGAGATCTTAATGAAAATGTATGGTGTGTAGGATTAATGAGAAACATTCTCCGAGCTCAGCGCTCAATAATGCCAGCACATTCAGCTGGGTACTCTCACGGGACAGTGGACCCTTATGTGCCCTTCCAACGGCCATAGGGCATTTCAGAATACTCGAGCTGAGAATAGCTGTTGAGGATGTAGAAGTAATTATAAGAAGTAGAAGGGACGGCATAAGTACTTTGTGCAAAAATATTTAAAAGGCTTCTTGAATCACTAAAGCAAAGCAGATGTAGAAAACTAAAACTGCCTCTTACCGAAAAGAACATTTCAATAAACTGCCATAATTAAATCTGTTAATTGATCCAAGGATCAGAGATCAACTTTGGTAACTTTTTTTTCGCCAATTAACTAAATTGGATTTTTTATATGTACCTACGTTAATTAAATAAAGTACAAAGTAGAAAGTAAAAAATTAGGGTGTGGACTCGTATATGGGTGGGTTTCTTAAATATTTAGTGATACAAATTTGTATACTGTATTTACCCAGCCTACCTCATTTTACTTACTGAACCATATTTGAAGTAAATATGTGATTTCCATTTGTGGCATCCATAGTATTATTTTTTGGCTACCTTTTTTAAAGTGTCCTTCACCATGAAGGAGATATGAGAATTTTAACTTGAAAATCTTCCTCGTATAACTTAATAAAGCATGATATTTGAAAGATTTTATACACCTATAGTATCTATTTTTTCAGGAAGGATATATTTATACGTACTTGCTGTTACTGTATGTTTATCAAAATATATATTACCTGAGTCTTGGTGTTATTGATTATACGTTTCATTTTATAGATTAATTGTATCATTTTTAGTAGAGCAGAAACAATCCTGACCCCATCCAATTTTATCATTACGGTGTTCCTGTATCCTTCGTTACGGATTCAAAAGTAGTGGGTTATTTCAAAAAAAGCCTCTAGGGCACAATTTTCAAGATTTCATTCAAAACATTTTTTGTTATCACTTTAAAAAAAATTTCCAGCACATTCTTTTCTGCGTACCTATTTGGTCCTTTTCTGTAGATTTTTGTCCTCTGATACATGTCTGAGTTGTGTGGGGTCAAAAATGTCCTCTAGATTAGGATCTTCTCTTGCTCGCATTCTGGTTTTCCCCATATACCGAACGAGTCGGAGAGTGAGGTGGGGATTTGCATTGAGCATTGCTGCCCCCGATTCCTGCACCCGCTTCACTTGGGGGTTGATATTGTGTGTGCATATTGTTTAAATGTTGATAAGATCATGAACTGTAGTTATTGAGTTAGTTCAATCGTTTATAAGGTATTAATGAGCTCTTAACTCACAATGTTTATTGCTGGACGAATAAACTGTAGTCTAATTGTTCATAAATAACTATGTTTGGTATAAATCAAATGCCACAGATGACAGGAGAAATTGGAAGGAGTAGCCAATTTAGCGACCGCAAGGAAACAATTTATCCCTCACCTCCAATCTCCTTGTCACGGCAATAGAAATTAACCCAACCCACGTACTGCGCCCGCTGCCCTTAATGCCCTATGTCTCATTAGTTGGTCGGCTTTCTAATTATTCCATCATTAGACACTATCGTCTTGTATGCCATTGCAGGATGTCTTCTATGAATTGTTGCCTATTTGTTTTTATAAAAACTGAGCAAACCTATTATATTTGATTAGCAAATGGTTTGCCTGGTGATAGTACGAGCTTAATGTTGCTTAGCTTAATTATTTTTATTATTAATTCCGTTATGAGTTTAACTATTTGAAAATATCTAAATCAGTATATTGCCTAATACTATAGTTCGTATATAAAATACAAATATCTAATAATTTCACTGATAAATATAAAGTTAATGTTACAATGAACATTTCGATTCACGCTAGTTAAGGAGTTAATTTTGCAACAAAAATAAAAAGGATGTAACAATAAAAATTTAGACATTGTTGGATTAATTCACTTACACGATATCTAATTATCTTGCTAAATCTCCTACCAGTGGTAATCATTGGTCATCCCAGTCATCATCCCAGAAAGGACGTTGGGGAAGTAAGCGTGTAAATATTAAAGGAGGATCAGACGCTTCCGATATCTGAAAACTTCTCTAAAATAAAACACTAAAATATAATCTGCATGGAGAGAACGACACATGTTACTTTGGCTATTGGATAGCTCTCCTTATGGCTGGCCAATCTGCAATGTACTAACACATGATAAAAGTGGTGTTTCCGGAGGTACAAGAGTCCTGCCCAGGTGTCAAGTGGTAGTCAGGCATCAAAGTAGCCTCTTGGCACCTGGCGAAGTCATAAACATTCTCTACTGATGATTTTAACACTAAGTGAAGAAAATTACACTAAGAAAATTGAGGGGCCCTTAGACCCTACTTAATTTATTAGGCGATTTTTACTATTTGCCTTTATTACCCATTCGATATTCACAGATTAATTGAATTTTTGCAATATTAATGAGTTCTGAAATAATTTTTCGTATAAACCATTCAGTATAACACAGTTGGATAATGCTAGTTCGTTGAATTAGAGTATTTAATACAATAAACCAACGTAAAATTGTATAAACAATTTCCAAACTTTCTCATTCCGACAACATCTAATATCATCACAGATGGATGAAGGCTAAATTTAATGCAATTTCATAAATGTATCTATGATTTTAAGATCATAACGAACAACGCGTTGGTTGCACCGGGACCAAGGTTCTCCTATCAGAGTTCTCAGACAGTACCGAAGACCAACTTAAATTAGTTTTAAATACAAGTTCTACTTAAACTGATAGGTTTGTAGTTCTAATGTTAATTTGTATTCCTTTTCCCGTATGTTATTGCTTAATTTCCTGCTCTATTTCAGGGTTCTGACTCGCCGGACGGTGGACAATGCCATGCGTTCAGAAGCAAGGTGTTCAAGAAACCCAGGCCCTGCCACATGTGCCATCAGCCCATTCACAACGAAGGCTCCACTTGTAGAGGTTGGTGCTTTCATGATGACGATTTCTTTATTAGTTTTATACTAATTGTAGGCTATGGTAAAAAATAGTAATCCTAGCTATCCTTCATGGATAATATACGAGTACAGTAGACTCTGTTTAACTCGAAACCCAAAAGGGCAACTCAAAAATTTCAAAATACTGAGAGTTCCATTTACCAAAATAGGGGGAAAAAACAGGCACAGAGTATCTAGAAGGAAAAATATTGAAAAAATAACAACCCTAGACTCATGTATTATGTATATATGCGCATAAGTCATTCTGACCTGTGCACAGTGGGTCAAAAACTCGATTTTGAAGAACAAAACTCGTATGAAAAAAAAAAAATTTCCGCAAGGGATAATCATTTTAGGAGTCAAGGAACTCAAAAAGTTCAGGAAGTTCGAGTGTTCAGGAAGCAAGCCCATTATCGTCTGGAGCTACTCCTGGGCATTTCCGGTCGCAAACCATTTCACAGTGTCCACTGAGTCGAAGACCTGCGTGCAATTGGACGAAATCATAGATTCTGACTGTAGTTTCACAAGAGGATGTTCAGAGCTAATCCTGTCTGCTCTACCGGGATGATGTCATTGTCCGTAGTCTGAGATAATTCAAAAGAATTTTCTCTAGAATCTTCCCTATTTGTAGTGATAAGATCGGATGGTATTGAGTAGGATGATCTCCGCCTCTGGCTGGCTTGAGTAGTGGAAACAAGATGGATTGTTTCCAATGTTCAATGTCAGGAAAGTACTGCAACCTGATCCAATAATTTTACTGCCTGGAAAGTTGTACGACCCCTCTCTTCGGCATCTGTTTCAGCAAAACCATTCCTATCCCGTCGAGCCTTGGTGCCCAGTTTCCCTAACTGAAGAATTGCCTCGAGCTGCTTCGGAGATGTGAACATGTGGTTCTGTTCCGTTTCTAGCAGAGGGGATCGGTGGTAGTCACCTGTCCTAGCCACGATGCCTCCAGCGTAGTGGCCGGCTAGTTTACTATTTGGGCCAGTCAGACGCTTATTGCTCTGCAGTAAAGGCGGGCAGTTGAGGTTGTCTCTTGTATTCCTACATACATACAGCTTCCAGATTTGGATCAAGTTTTGAATTTGTGTTGCGAGGAATAAAAACTAAAATATAACTTGTTATTTCTGCCTTATATGGGTAAGTAGATTTCTGCGCGCAACCAATCACAGGCCAGGTATTTTAACCAATCAGGAAGACCGTTATTTTGACCAATCGGAGTTGACTGCACCAGCGCCCCTAATGAGCGCTCGCGGAGTCGAGGTTGGAAACTAGTCCCTTCTCTCTATATTCATTCTGATGTCATAAGTTTATTTATACACAAAAATATGACAAAGTATTACTTTGAATTCTCGATGGTGTAGTTTATAACAAAGCTAATGGGGAAAATAGCAGGTATACACTTTTAATATATATAATCCAGCTAAGTTAACCTTAAAGTTCTTAAGCGCACTATATCTAGTTAGCACATAGCTTATTGCTTCCGATTATGTGATAAAATCACTATCAAACTTCTTAAAGTTTAGGCGTTAATTTGGGACCACCTGCATTTGTTGTTTTTCCTCGGTTGATCACATTATGTCCTCCAAGAACGAGGATAAAGTAAGAACATTACATTTAATGGAAAGGGGCAAAAAGATAAAGAGGTGGATGAAGTGGATCAGCTGGTAGATGGAGGGAGATTGCCGGTTGAGGACACAATCAGTAGTTTATTGGTGGGTGGTCCTTTGTTGCTGTGTGGCCAGTTATCCGAGTCAAAACCGGCGCTGCTCACTACCGGAGCACATCCTTTATCTACAATAAATCTACCAGCTGTCTATCCAAGGGTTATCTTCTAGTTCTTAAAGAGAACGTTATCTTCTTACTAACCTAATATTTGTTCCTCTTATAATCTTACACCATAATCATTAACGAACATACGACTCGAGTTAAATCAAGTTTTCTTTCCTCAGGGAACTAATTGTAGATGGTAATTACATTTCTTAACAATACTTTGCTTAGGATCGCTTTATGCCAAAGATGCTTTGTATTTACTAACTAATTCATAAATTGATTTTTTTGTTTTTTTTTTCTTAGCTCTCAAACTTTTCAAATAGGATGTGGGAAAAATAAAGGAAAATAAAAATAAAGGAAAATCATAAATTGAAGACATACTTTGCCAGTAACCTAAACTGAAATATATATTGTAGCATTCATAATATTTGAGAATAAAGACCAGGAACCCTCACATCTGGTAAGTATTTTCCCTTATGCTCCTAGGAGTGGGGATGAGATAAACCAGGATGTGCTAAGTCCAGCAGCACAACCGTCGAGAAGAACGGACTTAGCAAGCTCCCGAATTGGCGGTTACCATGCAGGAAGAGAGGAGAAGAACCAACTGCAGAAAGTAACGTTGATTGGATTACAGGAAGATCATCGATTGGGTGATATTAATATTGTTTTTATTATGGATCCATTAAAAGAAATTGAGCTCAAATTCATGTTTGTAATTAGTAGTAATTATCCTAATTTAAAAGGAATTGAATATTTTTTTATACTTTTGTCAATAATCTATGTTAATTATAATTATTTGTTATAACCATTTTATTTGAATATATTTCACAATTCCTAGTTTCTCAATTTATTAATAACTACAACATTAGCCTTGAGATCGGGCGATTCAATCGGGATAAATTCCTATGTCAAAGACATAAAACAATTTGAATTAAAGATCTCATGACGGACCTGCCAAATTAGATAAATTGATCAAATAAAGTAGAAAGGGAAATGGTGAAAAAGGAGGTAGGTTTCAAAATATATAGCGAGCGCTAACTATATAACATAAATCACCCTTTACTCTATTGTATATATTGTAAATTAGTGACAATATGTTGTAAATTAAATTTAATAAATATAAATAATATTATCATACCACAAAGTCTTATCAGAGTAACTATTGTAAACAATAAATGACGTAGCTACAGGCGAGCTCAGAGGCAGCCATGGAGTCCAGCCCTGGAACCTTCCGGGCTTACCAGCGAAGCCTGCGATGCATTGGCCAAAACAAAACCCCAGCTCATTGGCTGCAATGCGATTGGCCAAAATAAAACCCCAACTCATTGGCTGCAATGTGACTAGCCAAAATAAAACCCCAGCGTATTGGCTGCTTTGGGCTATACATACCCCCTAGTTTTAGCAGACAATTCATTCAAGCTACGGCTCGCCTCTGGACTGGTACTTGCAGCTGCACTGATGTTTCAAGATATTGCCTTTCTCATTTATGAAAACCTCTTCACTTCTATCCTAGCCTCGCTATGTTTTAATCCGGTGTTGTCAGAACCATACCTTCCTAGTGGGATTCTTTGCCTTAGTCTCGCTAAAGGCACATCCTTAGATCTCTTCCATGTGGGCGACGGTCCCTGGGGCCCTACAGACTGTACCTGGTAGTGTTTCTTCCAGCGATCCAGCCTGCCTTTCTCCGGTTCACACTCGCCTTTGGGATCCGGTTTTCGCCTACCCTCAGATACCGAGAGTGAATTCGTGGTCATTCTAAGACCACGTAAACTACCATAATACCTAGCATGTACTTGTTCTCCTGAGCATAGTACACTGTCGGGGCACATACCTATCAGATATGGAGTCAGATAGCGCAGTAGTAAGACCCGTCATCAAGCGATTATCAAGGTCATAGTCTATTCAACTCTCACTCCAAGGCTAGGGTAACTAGGCCCCTCTTGTGACGACGTGACAATGTATATTAACACAAAATACAAACTAAAGAACGAAAAAAAAATGTCCACTTTTTTATGGTATCAACAATTAATATTAAAACTAACCTCGTTTTAAAAATTATAACTAACCAAGGAAAAGAAAATAAGCTCTTAAAAATGTATAGTCTATTAAGTGTATAATTCAATGAATAAAATATATTCAATAAGATAGACCGTACATTGGTTCATCTTGAAGGTGATGTGTTAAATCGGTCAACAGACCAAGAGGAGGCACTCTATGCAGGGCTGCCTAGGCAGAAGAACTAAATGAAGAATAAGATGGGCCATCAAGCTGAGAGTTTCTCTGAAGGGCTATCTTGCTTTGACTGACAAGAGAATAAAATAAGTCAGCAGGTAAGTGAGATGGTGTCTGTATTGCCACCTCGCCTTGACCGGTTGATATAAGGTAGAGAGAAAGAGGAGGAACTGAGAGAGGGGATTTTCTTCCCGCGCGTGCGAACATACAATACTCGTGTCAACCACGTACACAATTCCCATACATAAACATAAATAAAAAGAAATACAAAATAGTAATAAATTTTAACTAGATAGAAATTAAGAGAGTCGTCAACAAGCATGTACCTAGAGGAATTTTCTTAATTTCTTAATTAATTATAAAATCACGGTCGTTAACAAGAACGTAGAGCCATATTTTATGTATATAAATTATTTTGTAGTTTATTATTGGTTAAATATTAAATTAAACTAAAGAAACCAGTTTAAAAATAATAGAAAATGACCGTAGAAAGAAAATGGACCCTTTATTGGGAATAATTGTACATGGGAATTCGGCTGACCTTAAAGTTCATGATTTTTTTTGTTGTAAGTTAGTCTGTTGGCGATCTTCAGGGCTTGGCCCCTTTGCACTGTTTTGATACTCAATAATAGATTATTTGGCAATCGTGTTTGCCATCCGATATCTGCCCGAAGACTCTCAGCCTGAAGCAAGTGGGAAATTGGGGGTTATTGTTACCATCCCTGTACTGGACACAATTGCAATTCTCCCACAAGTTAATGGCACATAATAACAAACACATAAACAGTTTACTCTTTCTTCAGATAAGAAACCCAGATGTTTTCATACGTGCAAAATAATAATCATTAACATGGTATTGCAAAACAAATATTGTTGTATAATTATGATTAGCGTATCAAATTAAGGACGATTGGAATAACAATGCATAATTTGTCTTATTGTTTTTTCAAACTATAATCGGGTGATTATATGAAGTTGGGTAACTTCATTAACGTCGAGCTAAGTCTGGATTATTTCTAGCGCCCTATAAGATTGATAAGGATTCAAAAGATTTTCTGTGATGTTGGAGCTTGTCTTAAGTTAATAAAAGGGGTAAGTTGTAGGGATCCCTCAGACTGGCAATCTATCATCAGCCTATTGAATTACCTTTCCTCAACAAACTTGGCAGAGAATATTGTTTTGGAGCTATTATCTTGAGTATGCGATTATTAGCAAATGGAATACTGAGGAACTTTATACATTTATTATATTTAAATCTCCAGTGGAGAATGTCAGGAGAAAGAAGATGGCTTGGGTACTAATCCCGGTTCTTTCTCATAATTTTTCCTTTAGCTAATAATTAATGTAGTAACTCTCCATCCTAGCTCAAATACAATGAGTGTGACCTGCGTATTTACATATGCTTCATGTGACACAAGCATCTCTTCCTTCTTCGTACAGTGAAGTGTTCAGGATATGCCTAGGAACTGATATTTATTGTGTTAAGCATCATACAGAGAGGGAGAACCGTCCATGTAATTGATTTCAACTGGAGAAGTTGCTGAAGAAACTGTGCAAGTACTCGCGGTGTAATGAACATTTTGCCTTTTCTCTAGTTGTTCTATATACGAGTAGGTATACATCCGTCATGATCTAATATATCCCTGAAATCTGTCTAGTATATTTTCAGCAGAGTTTTCCAATCAGCCCCCCCCCTCTTTTTCGGGATATACACTTCAGCCCTGTCTTCGTATACAGTATTTGATGTGTCTTGTTTATCCCCTGTAGTCCCTTGTCCAATTTGGTACCTAAATATTTGTCCCATTCCTGGAGAGAAAGTGTCCCATTTTCTAAAAATCGGACTTTTTGAGTAACCTCGTAGCAGACAAATGTGGATGCAAAAGATTTTAGCGTTTGAAATTATATAACAACTTGAACATTGTTTTATTTCATGAAGTGATTCCTGCATATTCTACTTTATAAAATATATGGAGGCTAATATAGAGAGTAACGTCGTCAGCAATGATATTTTTTATTAATTGTTTAACATACTTTCAAGTTAAAACAATTGTAGAGTCATTTGTGAAATGCTTATTAACCGTTCAACATACTTTCAAGCAAAACAATAGTTGAGTCGTTTGCGCAAATTTTATATTGACTAAAAATATTTTTCTTTGAGAAGGAGACCTAAATTTGAATTAAAATACCTCTAAAAAGGATTTTTCTAACACGTGTGAAGGAGATCCTATAACAGTTTTCCGATATAAATCTGCTACCCATTTCACGGACGACCATGAAGTCAGGTGATAAATGGAGCTTTCATTTTCCATTAGCGATATTTTTTCAACTCGTAGAGAATGGACCATTTATCACCAAACGGACTTACTTTTAGCAAGGCTACAGTGTGCCTGGTCACCGCCACTTACATTAGCTTTATCTACATGTTACATATCTTTTCTAGCCTGCCTGGAAATAGTATTTACACATTTCAAATCAAGTTATAATGTCTAGTCAACCCGTTTTTATTTTAATGTTTATTTTACTAATCAGAAAAAAATAACTCACCATCTGCCATGCTCGTTTACCAACAAAGTTTAGATTGTAGAAATAGCAATCATTACAGAAACATTAATAATATTGGTAATTAAAACTTACCACTTACGCGAGAGTTAATTCTTATCAGATGTAAAAGGAATAGATATAATATAATAATAAGGTTGTAAGGTTAAAATAAATTTTATATTGATATGTTTAATGTTATAAAAATGATGGACGAATAAAGTAAAATCACTAAAACAATATGAATTAATCTGTTTCAGTTTGCAAGTATGTGTGCCATAAAACGTGCGAAGGAAAAGTAAGTACTTTATTTTTTAATTGATTGATGCTTATATCTTTGTTTCCTAAAGCTTCTCGTTAAAACTTCCTCCTAAAGCCATAATTTTCCTAACTTACATATATAATTGCATTATCCGAACGACGCACTTTCCTCTCCTCTGGAAACATTCCATTATAGTCCTATTCGCCAAACTCGGTAAACCACCAAATGACACACCATCTTACCGCCCACCCTAATCCCTGTCCTCTCAAAAATATTTGAAAAACTCCTATTAAAACGTCTACTTCCAATTGTTGAACCCAAAAACCTGTTTCCTGCACACCAATTTGGTTTCCGCCAACGACATTCCACTGCTCAACAAGGCTTTTGTGTTGTTCATCACATATCCTCAGCCCTTGAAACCAAACAGCATTGCACTGCTGCCTTTCTGGACATAGCTCAAGCTTTTGACAGGGCTGGGCAAGCACGTTTGCTTTACAAGCTCAAAACATATTTACCTCAGACCCTTTTCCTAATACTACAGTCCTACCTTTCAAACCGCTTCTTTCAAGTTCGCTGTGGTTTAGAATATTCTAACTACTATCCCATAAAAGCAGGAGTTCCACAGGGCAGTGTCCTGGGCCCCATCCTCTATAATCTATGCACCGCTGATGTTCCCTCTACCACCAATACCTTCTCGAAAAAAAACACTTACCCTTCTCCTCTATTATTAAGTTAGATACTAAGGAAATAATTTATAACCCAAATTGAGAAAATTGTATTTAGGAACTAATGTATTGTCTATAAAACTTGTTATTTCCTAATATGACCATCCTGCCCAGGAGTTCAGGAATTAAAAACGGAAGAAGTTATACAATGCTAAGAATATTGCAATCCTAATATTATATATAAGGGTAAAAGCCCCTTCTAGTGTATACCTGCCTTGGGACTTCATGGAAGTCACTGGTGTTTCTTGTTATTTTTTAAGTAAGCGACCGCATCCCTCCCAATTCCTGAAACAACCCTTCTCATGTTCACATATGTCTCAGCTTTAGTTCCAGTCCCCACTAGTTTACATTTGTTTCCCAGACACTAGTCCCTAAACATCCGACCCAGTATGTAGTAATATATATATATATATATATATATATTTGTATACACCAGTGTTTTGTTTGTACTTCATAATAAAGCTTTTCATTCTTTTAAAATACTCTCCTCAACAAAGATTATTTAACTGCTGATTAACAGACAACGGGCAAACAGCCCATTGTGCATTTACACAAGACAGTGTCTGGTAGGAAATTGACACTGACCATTTACAACTTAATAGCCATCGTCGCCGGACAACCACTTCAAAGACCTGAGAGACGACCCCCGCCCCATCCCTCCCTGCTATTGGCTGTGGCATAGTTGGCTCCCGCTCAACTAATTTCCTCGGGAAATGAACTGTAGCCTTATCATGTTCGGCAAGCTCGCTGTAGTGGCTGCTGATTCAGCCCTATGGTCGTCGATGATGTAATCCACCCAAGAATAGATACCTAGAATAGGTGCGGTGACCTGGTCACCTCCCGCCGTAAAGATCGTCCAGGATATCCATGTCTGTATGTAAGTTCTCTGACTGACCTAATGGCATACAATTGTCTTTCAGGGTTTTTGAAATTGAGTATGATGTTAAAGTCCTATAAATATGTAGCTTGTTTATTCTTAAACAAAACATTAATAAAAGTAACATCGTGTTTGCAAATTTAAACTAAACCACCGTTTTTTGTTTCATAGGCCCATCATGTTACATGGCTGGTCCATTTGGTGGCCAAACGATAAATAATGAAGGTTCATTAAAGAATAATAATTAAATATGAATATTTAATAACAGATATTGTGCATAGGTTTATATGATGCTCCAGATACGTAAATAAAAAAATAATCCCTTGTAAAAGGATTAAACATCATTAATTACTCGTATGTTTTTATTTAAACAACACACAAGTAAATGAAATGACTTTGCTGGACTACTGGTCTAGACTACTGGAGTGCGTGACGTGAAGTTGCTTGTTTAGTCCTTGAGTAAGTCTCGTTCCCAGCTTCTTTTCAGCAAGTGACAAGGATTTCAGGAAGTGTCTGTGAGGATTAGGTGTTATTAGCTCTATAACTTGGTATGTCCTTGTAGTCTTTCGTGAAATTTGTGGTATCGTCTGTGAATAACTTCTGGTACGGGTGATATAATATATTTTAGTCTGTGCAATGTTCTGATAGATTCATACCACGGTGCATAAGTTATGTGTCAGACTATAATTCTGTTAATTTTCAATTTGGTGGCTGATCGCCAGAGCTCAAGTTCATATTGGTTGAATGATATGTGTATTTATAGGCAACCAACTTGTTTTCTGGAGATAAGTATGATCTTCATCCAATCAAAGATATTAGTTGTGAGTTTGTAAGTTTTGAGAAGCGATGGTTGCCTCTGTGTTTGATAGCATGGCCGTGCCGTCTCCAAATGTAGCCAATAAAGTTTGTGGATTAGTTGACCCAGTTTATGCGCATGCGCTACTGTTTACAGCACCTCTCTGTATCGTTCTTACTTCAAACCCTATTTACTACCGTTTATAAGCCGCACTTCATCTATAAAATTGTTCCAGCAGGCAACTTCCGTGAGCTGACCACGAGGGAGCCCTCAATATGAGAGTAAATCTCTTATTACATTTATGTGGAAGCATAAAAGTGAAATCGGACCGAGAAGTCGGCCATATTGGACACATTGCCATCAGCCATTCACGGATCGGAAATCACGCCAAGCAATATGCTCAGTGAGCCAGACAGTCTGGCGGCTCAGAGCCAAGACCGGTGACTCTCCCTAGCTGAGGAGGAAGCTGTGAGTTCGGATCTAAGCGGCGTAACTTATTTTTTTTATTAACGTAACAAACATTGCTATGATAAAATGCGATTTTATCAGCAATTAATATCCCAAAATAAAAAAAAAACGATCTAGGTCACTAGGTCCAACTCCGACACCGTCGCCTGTAAAGCGAAAACCTAGACGCTCAAATAGGAACATACAAATGACCTCCTCTCCAGCTAGTTCCATGGAAGAGATACCTCCACAGGCCAGCACATCCAAAAAGAAACCGCCATAGAGTCCTCTTTCTTTACGCCTTTGAGGCGTTGAAATATCCTACTAGAAGAAATGGAAGTCAAAAAAACACCCACACAGCCCAAGCCGCCTGCTATATTTGTACGTAACATTAGCAACTTTAAATTACTATGCTCACAAATGAGTAAAATAGTAGGTATGGGAAAATATACGTGCCTCAACAAGTCACGGGACACTAAAATCTCTCCAGACACTCCCGATACTTATCGGGCCATTATCAAATATTTCGATGAAACAAATGCCGACTTTCATACCTATCAACTGAAACAAGAACGATCGCTCCGAGTAGTGATCAGAAATTTGCACCCGACCACACCAGCTGATGAAATAGAAGATGAACTTTCTGCTCTTGGATTCAAAGTTTGCCAATAACGAACGTGTTACGCGAGGATAGACAACAAGAGGAATCAATAAAAACGGCGTTACCACCGTTCTTTGTCGATCTCGAGCGAACACCTGGAGTTGAGAAGATATATGATTTAACACACCTGTATTACACAAGGGTACAGGTTAGAAAACTGTACCCCAAACGCGACATCGTTCAGTGCCATAACTGTCAGGCATATGGGCACACAACATCTTACTGCCACCACCCTCCCAGATGTGTAAAGTGCAGTGGTCATCACAAAAGTGAATTGTGCAAAAAGCCCTGAAATCGCTTGCAGTTAGCGTACTTTGCAAGCAAGGCCATCAGGCTAACTGCAAGGGCTGCGAGGCTTACAGAACGCTAAAGTCGAGGACCGAACAACGCCGTCAGCCAGAAGTGGAAAAACTAGCAACAAGAAGCGGCCCAGCCAGAAATTTGAGGCCTTCAATGTACTGCCCTCCCAATAAATCCATTTCCGATTCCTAATTCATCTCCTTTCTAGACTCCATCGGACATTGTTTCCTTGTGGGTGGCGACCTTAATGCGAAGCACCAACACTTGGGGTCAAATCCACGAATACACAAGGACGTGCTTTGCTGTCTGCACTCACACGGAAAAATTGCTCCACTTTCTCTCCTGACACAGCCACCTATTGGCCATCAGATCCCAACCGAAATCCAGATCTCTTAGACTTCTTCTTCTACAATAGTTTTGGAACACTAAACCTATTCACTTAAGCGCCTCTCCTCCGACCATAGCCCTTTATTACTAACCATTTCCCTAAGACCAATTCACAAACTACCTCCTCCTTCATTTATTAGGGGCCCAGTCGATTGGGACCACTTCCGCCAGCTTCTTACAGGCTCCGTTGACCTTAAAGTGTCCCTGAAAACATCCCAATTATTTTTCCATCCCAATATCCAAATGTTGTCAGATATAAGTAAAACTAAAAAAAAAAAAGTAGGTTGTTCCCAGTAGACTTATTTTTTGTTTTAAACGTCGTGTTCGTATATAACTAACCGGTAAACTGTTGATATTGTTTAAATTAAATGTTAGAAGAAAGCAATGAGTTCAATCATTACAAAAGATTCGATTTAATCGTTATCAAGTGTATATCTTGACGATATCTGCTGTAAGTAATACAAGAGTCAACCATTTTTACTAGGTATTAACCAAATCCTTCTACCGTCTATCTCGGCTAGCTACGACAAGGTTATCGCTTAGAACAAGTTTGTTAGCTGGTGTCTGCTTACATGTTGACGGTATCTCCCGATCTTGGCTGCTTCATGTCTACCCGGTGAATAATCGAGCGAGACCATTGTGGGGTTCCGCTAGCAGGTCCGCACCGGCCTGAATAGAAATGATGGATGGTGGGCTCTGGCTGAAATCGTACACGATCGGCTCTTTAGTATGCGGGCTCACACCCAGGAGGGAGCTGCGATGTGCAAAGATAGCAGCGATTAAAGATGAGAGATATTTATGCCGGCCAGCGCGCCTTATACGTCAGTTCTTACCATATATTTACCAGAAAAAATCTTACGAATGTGTAACAAAAGAAATGAACTCATGGGAATTCCCCGTGTGTCGTAGATATTACATCAATCGTTTTACACACAAATATGTAAAGGCTCATTTCTGTTATTGTTCAAAACGCCTTCTGTCCCTAAAACAAAAAAAAACAGAAACATGAAAATAATGGGGAAAATTATCCTAATAATAACACGATCCATGCCAAAAATCAATTAGCCAAGGGGCATTTTTTTTTAGGCAGTCCTTTATTTTTAAAATTATAATTTTCTTTTCCACCGTACATATGCCACTCTGCTCATTCAATATGATAATTCACACTCATACCGACGTTTATACAGTGTGTACATACAAAATATCCCCAGAAGCCTCCTTTCCCTCAAGAATTCCCCCAGTGGAGCTGGTGGAGAAATCAAGGCAACGAAGCTCCTACCGCCTCATGAGTGAGAGCCACAGCGGCCCAATCCAAGAGTTTTTCTTATTTTTATTTATTGAATTTATTTTATTTATTTATTGAATTTCCTTATTTTTCCTCTACGACATAGTTGGTTCTTTTACTCGCAGATATTTGGAGACAAATGAAAATAATGCATAAATACTATGTGCTACTGAATTTAAATGATATATATATATATATATATATATAATATAGAGCTAGAAAAAAAAAAATTAATGTTAAAATAACAAATGGGTTGTCATTCAAGGATTGTTTCACGAGATGATAGCTTAAGTTCGTAGAATTAACATCCGTTCTTTGATTTTTGCATTTATTATTTTCATTAATTCACATATTACATTTAAATTGAGTATTAAGACACTGAACATGGCCGACAGTTGAAACCACTTGGCCAAAATATAAAGCTTTGCGAAGAAACCAGAGGTTTCATGTGTTAAATACGTAATTAGAAATTTATGCCACCAAACCAAAAGCATAATGAGCAAAAATTTAGTTAGTCATTGATTACAATAAATTTTGATTCTGATTCAGTTTTCACCTCTAGAAACGTACCTTGACAATTAAAACGATGTTTTCGTATCAAGGGCTACTCTGTCTTTTCATCGATGTTAAAGACAACAAGTATCTGCATCATTTGATGTTCGTCCATTGGATCGTAGATCTGAGAGTAATTCCCTTCGTTTGTGGTGATACTTCAGCATGTAAAAATAAACAAAATCTGTCTACTCAGCTTCTGGTTTATTACTCACCTCCGAATATGTTTATTTGTGGTAAACAGGGTTAGTAACCGAAAATTAAATGAAAGAAAAATAGATTAAAAAATATATATATATATATGTCCCTTAGCTTTGATAAATAAAAATGACTTATAAACTACTAATACCATTTACACAATTACTATTCTAAATTTACAAGAGTGTCAATAACCGATAGTCAATAGCCTTCTATTCTTGAACGTAGAAAGAGGGCGTGAGTTGAATCCAGAGATATGTTGGTGTGTGTAGTAAACGAAATAGCTTCTTACCGGGAATCCCAAAGGGAGAAGAAAAAATTCTTCTCGATCTTCGACTAACCAACAATTGGTAACGTGGTTGCGGTGGTGGATTTCAGTTCTGAAGGCAGCTATGAAGAGGTAGTGTGGGGTCATCATACAACGAAAATTTCAGTGTGACCTTCTTTAACAAATCTCATGGGACTTGTTATATCGATCATAAATAATTATCGGGACCCGACAGGGACTAAAATCCTCTATTAGACTTAAAATTTACTAGCAGCTTTCCCTTATAAAAGATGAATCAGTCATAATTGTGTGTATAATTTTATAATCTTGGCGCGCACTGCACGTTACCCCACGAGTCCAAACTATGCAACTGGTGGGAGCATGCACAGTACAGTTGTACAGTTAAGGTGTTCCAACTTGCTCGGATCCAAAACTCAAACTGACATCTGTTCCCACTCGCTCAAAACCTAGTTTGATAACGGTGTGATTTTCAAAACGATCTAAGGATTGATATACAATCAGAGTCATGCGCGTTCATTCTCCCCTCTTTTCACGCTAGCCTTAAAAATTAAGGTTATAAACTTCGTTAGAATTAATTTAAGTTGTATAACTTTTCACTAATTCAATTATACATTATTAATCATAAAATTATTATACCTTAACCTCTATTTTGTCTATTAATAATTTAAGTATTTACTTTAAAAGTATTAATCGTTGAAAATATTAGTTAGTAGAGGTTAATTTTGATTTATAATTATATCCTTTTCTGAATTATAAATTATATATGATTGAAAAGCGGCATGAATACCAATTTTTTTACCAAGAAAATATTAAATCGACAGCATTTTATATCGTACAACCTACTTATTTGATATATTTTACATATTAGATTAAAAATTAAAACCAAAAGCTTTTCTAATAAAACTAAAAAAAAAATTCAAATCGCGTTTTTTATGTCAAACAATAATGGTCATACAGAAAATAAGTCGTTTTGTAATGTAACGGTAAAGTAACCTTTTCAAAGTCACAGATTGGAAAAAGCGTTCCAACATGTTCTAAATCCGTGATCAGATAACTTTAACAAGGTAAGCGCATGCTCAGCGAATAATCACAAACCAGTTTGAAACTGGTCTGTGATTCTGTCCTGGAACAAATCTTAAAGTATTTGAAGGTTATGGTTTCGTAATTATGCTATTGTTAAACTTCATGGAGAATTTGAATGAAAACATCATTCTCTCGATGTATTATTCCTTTTTAGCGTCTAAAAATAAAAAAATAATACTCTAATGCATAAACATGTTTTCTTCGCGTGCAGTTATATCCGCCATCGGAGTGATCAAAGAGCATAGGAGTTGAAGGTCTTTTGCCAGAGCACTATATCCTCTTATACAGTTCCGGTGCTTCCTATGACTACAATACCTCATCCGAATAACTGCCACTGGAAGCAGTTGCTCTTTCCTAACCCGTTTTGTTGTAGTGGATCGTATCATGATATATTTCCATGTCATTTATATTATATATGTACAAATGTCATATGTTATGGGATTTTGGTCCCCGACTATAAAAATATGACCTGAACAATAATTACCAAGAAACGTGGAATTCAAAACAAGCGTGGCATCATTTCAGATTATAGATGCTAACGTTGATGAGTTGGAGTTATTAGATATACGTATTTGTCTTTCTTAATTTTCTTTCTTTTGGCAGGTAATCCCTTCCAAACACTTTCCGTTTTGAAAATATTTTTGGTGTGATTATTGACAAAAAAAAACTCTTTACTCTATGATTCACAACCTCTCTAGCCCGAAAGCGAAATGCCAAAATGCGTAGGCTTTAAAAAATGTGTTTATGATTTTTATTTTATATATTTTTCTTGTTTATTTTGTCTAATAATTCATAATAAAATTTTAATTTCAACATTTTATACATTATAATCATCGTAAGTTGTAACAGTGCACTTTCTACGACCCAAGAAGAAAAAAAAATCAAATACATAGTAAAAATGTTTTTTATTGAGCAGCTTAAAAAACATTAATTCCAACTTAGTTAGCATTATTACTCTTTTTAAAAAGTTCATGCATACTTTAAATATCGGCCCTTCTTGTACATCTCTATGAGACTCGAATCGATGTTAATTAATTTTTTTTAATCCTATTGACTTTTGTTATTTAGCCTTTACCATGCCCGTTAGTGTGTTTCATTTTAAGTAGTACACCTAGTAGTAGTTGACCTTTTGTAGCACCTATAACACACCGGGAAACATTTTTTTAGTGAGATAAAATTACTCGTAACCGCGATGTTCAAGTGAATATTGTGAACTTTGTCTATCCACAGTTAAAAATAAAGCCATTAATTTATAATTATTGTCTATCCCTTTAGTTTTATTTTTTTGGTAATTATGAATATATTGCATATCTACTTTAAAATAGGTAGCATTATTTAGTCGTCACTATATTATAATACTGAAGATAATAAAAAAAAACTAATGACTTTGTAGCTCCAGACAAGTGAACTGAAAAAAATTGATATCATGATAAAAAGATTCGTTTTGAAAACCGTGCTATCAAATAACGGAATCTTGTTTTTTGTCTGGATTTTTTTTTGAGTCATAGAATAAAATAAACTATTGTATCTCAGTGTTGGCAGTTACATAAAAAGTAATATTGCAAAATATATACATTGGAAAACTGCAAACACAAATGAAATTGTTAACTTTGGCCAAAATACGCAAGTCAATTACTTGAGGACTGCTCTACTCTTTTTTACTCCTACTAGCAGACTAAGGCAAAAACTAGAAACGCACTGAAATTACGCTCACTTCGGCAGATCAGTCATTTGCAAGCTATACACGCCGTTACTAAGCTCTAGTCTGCTTCAGATCACAACCGAGTTGCTACACTTGTTGCTTTTTGATCAGCAGTGTCCTCCTTCCTGACGAAATAGTCCAAGGAGACTTGCCTTCATCACACCACAGACTATGAAAAGTATTTCTTGAGGGATCGTTTGGGGAGATGTACTTGTTTACTATTATACGGTGTAGCAACCAAGTCATCTACCTCCTAGGCTCCTCTTTGATTACGCTACGCATACAATGGTGCCGTATCAGCTAGTACATGCTCAACCTCATGGGAGACCGTACTATTAGCAGTCCGTTCCAGCCACACCAACTTAGATACCTGTCCATTACTAGGTGGGTTATCAGATTCTGGACAGGACTACTAGGGACTAGTCTATCCCCTCTAACCCTCAATCTCTAGTTCTGCATAGTTTAAATCCTACACCTGACATTTCCTAACTAATTTATATGGGATCTGAGTCTCTTTCCTTGTCTGACTCCAGGGAAAGTCAGCTAATCGCCACCTCACTGTTGACTTTATTGATAGGCACCATTCCATTTAGCACATCTTTTTGATCTCCTAATGACTCCCACAATGCTGTCGGCCGCTATCGTGAAAGCCAGCATCGTTTTCTACGCCAACAGTACCTTGTTTACTATCAGCTTAAATAGGGCAGGTCCTCTAGGACCTGATCTCTGGGAGCTCCCCCATTCCATAGAAACATACGGATCTCCCGTCACGACCCCCCATCTGGCTCTAAAGCGGTTCCTAGAAAGCTCGTGGAAGTAGCTTGGAGCCCCCCTAGAGTAACCTGGTCAAACTTTCAATCCAGACTTCCATAATTTTTTCCTCGACTTGGGGCCTTCCCTTTTTTCTTTTCATCTCGTCAAAGCACGGACCTTTTTATGATTTCTGGTTACATACTGCGATGTGCAAGTACTAAATTACCAATTGTGGGCATAGGTACGTTGAGGGATATTCTGGTTCTGGCCCCTGACATTATCTAAGGACTGCACTCTGTCCAATGCATTCCCTAGGGAGTCGATCAGACTTAGTGCAGGCCCCTACCAGGGTGGGGTCTGACCAAGCCGACCACAAACCAATGCCTAGTACCCCTGGCTCCACCATAGGTAGACTCTCACTACCTTCCCGAACCCTTCCGCCTCCTTTAGGCATCCCAAATCTCACTTCCTTCTCATACATCCTTAAAATGGGACTCCCCTTAGCGAAAGGCACCCATCAATCCAAAATAATTTGTCTTTTATTTTTCCTACATCCTAATTTTTCTAAGTTTGAGAGCTATGAAAAAAAATAAAGTCGGTCTCATGTTAATCTTTGGGCTCGTCCCTTCAATATAAATGGATATAGCCGTTTTTTCCGTAGATGTTACGGGTAGGTCTTGTAACTTAATGGCATACATATTTTGCTAGCTTTCTTTCTCATACCGACTCAAATTTAAAGATCATACCAGGTTAAAATATTTAGTTTAGATACTTTGTGTTATTTCCACTGAGCAGGCTCTATTTGACAGAAATATATTATAAGGGAATAATTCTAATATATTAATAACAGTTCTTTTTTCGGTGGTTGGGAGGACGCGGAACCATTTATTTCACTTACTAGAAAAACACGTAACATAACTAATGGATCTATATATGAAGATAAATTGTTATAAATAATATACAGAAAAGTCCATTAGCGAAACAGGTTTATCGATTCTCATAAATAAATAGTTCCCATTAGAGATTCCTCTTAGCCAAGCCATGAGTGTTCAACTTTACTTAAAATAACATGCATTTTTTTCACCTTAGCTGCTTTATCTAAGGTCTCTGACTAAAATACTAGAATTATTTTAAGGCCCATCAAATTCAGTTGAATTTATTACAGTTTTTTTCTGGAGAAAAAATCTTCATGAGCAGAGTCTTTAGATTTCAATTCAGAGTTCAATTTTCGTTCAGTCTTTAGCTATTATTGAAAAAATTATTGCCAAATAAGGTTAAAATTCGGGTTATATATAGGCCCTAGTGAGGATGTGGAGATATAATGTTTGGAACTTTAGTTTGTAATTTCAGTGTCGGGTTGTAACGAGGGGGCCTAGTTTCCCTAGCCCTGGTGACGGAGAGAGAGTTAAGTAGTCTATGACCTGGATGATTGGTCTTTCTTACGCTATCTAACTGACGCTATATGTGATAGGTATGTGCCCCGACAGTGGGCTATTTCAGGAGAAGAGGTACAGGCTAGGTTTTATTGGTAGTTTACGTGGTCTTGGAATGACCACGAATTCACACTTCGTATCTAAGGGTAGGTGAAAACCGTCCGGATCCCAAAGGCTAGTGTGAACCGGAAAGAGGCAAACTGGATCGCTGGGGGAGACGCCACTAGGTAAGTTCGTAGGGCCCCAGAGACCGTCGTCTGCTTGGAAGAGATCCCTTCCAAGGATGTGCTAGCTTTTCAGAGACGAAGGCAGAGCATCCCACTAAGAAGTTGTAGGGTCTGACAACGCTGGACTAAAACATAGCAAGATTAGGATACAAATGTAGAGGGTTCCATGAATGAGAATACAATATCTTGAAACATCAGTGCAGTTACAAGTGCCAGTCTAGAGGCGTGCCGTAGCTTGAATGAATAGTCGGCTTAACTAGGGGGTATATATAGCCCAAAGCAGCCAATGAGCTGGGATTTTATTTTGGCCAATCCTATTGTAGGCCTGGCTGCTGAATCCCGGCAAGGCTTGGAAGGGGCCAGACCAGGACCCTGGGGACCAGGGCTGGATATCTAGCTAAGGATTTCTGGCTACCTCTGAACTCGTCTGCAGCTATGTCATTTATTGTTTACACTGATATGACTTTTTGGTTTGTAATATTATTTACATTTGTTTAATTTAATTTACAACATATTATAACTAATTTTCAATATATAAAATAGAGTAGAGGGTGATTTATCATATGCAGTTAGCGGTCGCTAGATTCAGAAAATAACTCTTTCTTACTAACGTTCAACGAATCGTCACCATAGAAATTAACCAGGAATTTCAGAACAAAGATAATTTAGTAAATCGATAACTTTACCAACCATATTACAAAATAACTTTGATGAAATCACCATCCGATTCAGAAACCGTGTCCACTATTAAATACATAGAAGCCTCAAAAAACCAAATGTTGGTTGTCAAACAACCGATCAACAACCGATTGGAACACCAACAAATGTAAGCTTCTGGAAACTAGCAGTGTTTTCAATGCTTAACTGCTAAGAGTCTAAAGTAGTAGAGCAATAAACAAAGTTCAGAACCAATCGACAAAAGTGGGACCAATGATCCAAAACTGGAATACTTAAAAACATGGGAAACTGAAGGCGGTGACTTATTAGTATGTTGGCTTCCCGCCCACACAGGCATACCATGCTACGAGCTAACCGATTAAGATGCTGGATAAGCAGCTTATGCTTCTAAACCATTCAAGATAATATCTATACCCATACCTACACCAACATACTGACAGAAGCAAAGAACGCAGCCGTGTCACTATGAAATGAGGTTTTCCATCGGTCAAGAAACAACAATTACGGAAGAAATCAGATCTTGGGTAACGCCTAATAAAATTATGCTAAATCAATCGTAATTGATTACCCATTTGAAAATAAGTCATATGGACACCCATATGTATCTTCTTATTTTGCTCGATTGAACTTGCGAGGAGAACAATGCATCACTAACCCATCACATCATGTCTGAGTATCGTAAATTACAAACCACTTGACTGAAAACCAAACTACCATGAGAACTGCGAACACTAGGGCAAGAAGATTCTTTGAAATTACTTGGAGTAATTGTTTTCTACCAAGATGTCTATAAAAGAATATTTCCATAAAAGTATGACCTCGTCCCTATTAGTTCTTGTGACTGACTGATACAACTTTAAATAAAGATTAATAAATAACAATTAAATGTATTTATCAGTTTCGATTATATTTTTACAAAACGTTGTAATAAATTTAATTGATCTGATAAGCAATTAAATGCATTGCTGTCAATCCAAAAATGATGTTCTTTACCTGTTCCATTGTACCTATCTGCGGTAATTGTATTTTGTAATAACAACACAAAAAAAAATCATTTATATGATTGGTAAATGATAATGAGGGAAACTTGCAAAATCATTGACGGTGTGAATTTTACTGATTTACTATCGTAAATTAAATTTCAAGGTGGGGTTAGCTATTAAAAACTATATTTTATAGAAGTAGCATGAAGCAAGGAATAATGCCTAAACGTGTACTTTATAAAACAAAAAAAATATTAGAGCGTTCTGGGTTCAATACTCTTATTCTGAAAACAGAAGCACAAAAATGGTTAGGAATGAGGGATTGTATTTTGTTTTACCAACAGTTGCATAAATTCTCATATGTTAATCCATTTGAGCTGGAACAATATGACATGGTGGATAAATAGCATATTAACACATTTAGACTTAGAAGTAGTGAAAGTGTTACAACAAATAAATTTAGCAGAAGACTACATAAACCCCCCCCCCCTGTTGGGAATGCAATAAATCTAGCGTTGGTAGAAGGAATACTGCATGCTGAGAAACCACCCTCATACTTCATAAATGAAGCAATTCGTTGAGTGAAGTCGGAATATGTAGCAAACATATTTAAATTAATAAATTATATTAAGCTTAAATTAGTATAAATTTTCAAACAGTAAATTTTACAAGTGTTTTCACGCTATTAATTTGGAAAGATTAGTGTGTTATTGTGTTTTTTAATTTGTAATTATTTGTTACTTGTGTCGAATTTTTAATTTTGCATTTAATTCAGCACTCTTAATATTTTAAATATGTTTTACAAATTGATTGTTATCAATGTTGCTTTTAATAATATATTTTTTTGTCCCTATATGGACGAGGCTTTTATAGTGGGACGTTTCATTTTAGCAACTGGACATGACATCTTAGAGATGTAGAAAACGTTATTGGTGAATAAATGCCGTAATGTGGAAAAACGGAAGATTTGTAATTTAAAAATTTTGTTGTTTCAACTTTCAACTGTGCGAACATTTTAAAATAATGCGCATTGTGTCGCCACTTCTCTAATGTTTGATGTATGGTTCTTCCATGCTTAGAGTGTCGTTGAACATTTCTGTGGTATGGGCCAACCGCTGGCAACTGCACCTTTCGAACATGTAGGCATTGTACAATTCGTTTCTTTATGTATGTCGGGTCGGCACTAGGGAGGTGCCTGATCACCCTAGCCCTGGTGACAAGTGCGGATTGTTCGAGTTTATAACATGGACGATCGTTCCATGACGGCGTTACTATCTGACTCCATTTAGGATAGGTATGTGCCCCGACATTGCACTTTGTTCAAGAGAAGAGGTACAGAGGTTTCATAAAGAATAAGTCAAGTTTTCAGAGTTCGAGCGGAAGCCAAACATCACCAAGTAAAGGTCGCCAGAGATTCTGCAAGGAGACTGGTTTACAGGACCAGAAACCCTGGTTTAAATATCGTTTCTGCCGGGAGGCTGCGAGGGTCTAATTCGGCGGCGGTTCCCGCGCACACCTGTCACGAGGCGCGTGACCGGTAGAGAGGCCTAAAAGGGTCGCTAAGTTTATGACTGTTTATGACTGCCAGGTGGTGACCCTTTCATGTTTATGACTGCCAGCCGGCGACCCTTTCCCGTTTATGACTGTTTGGCTTCCTCGCTTAACACTTTACAATGATTTACAATACATTTAGTTCATGTTATTTTACTTTTGCTTACAATATATATCCAATAGAGTATAGGGTGATTTATCTTATGTAGTTAGCGGTGACTACAATGTAACTCAACAACTGATCTCGAAATCACAACTGGATGATAAAAATTTCAAATAACATTAACAGTGTTTATTTTGGCTCGAACAAAAAAACGGTTTTCTTATCATAGAATACAGCACTAAAACAATACAAACTAAGGAGTGAAGGCTGCTAGAGTTGATTCCAGACATCCAATGCGGATCGTACTAAAAGAAATTATTTTTATTAAATAGTTTAAGTTCTGTAGAAGATAGAAAATAATTAAATTAAACCATTGCCGTTAAGTTAGTTGGACCATGAATTCTAGGTTATAAAATTATACGGTTCAACAAAACTTTACTTGTAAAAAGCTGGTCATTTGTAGCGAAAAGATAACAAACAAGTTATTCTGTAATCATGAATGAAAAGTAATATATTTGGACCCTAAATGCATATCTAAATGTTGAAAAAAATGTACATGAGTACAATGTAAATTAAAAGTAAGGATATGTAATATTGCTGCGGTATCATTATTAATACATATATCAGTTTTTAATGATTTGCCATAAAATAGCGTCATATGAAACAATATGATATTGCTAAAGAGAATAAACAAAAAAAAAGACATCTTCCTTTTTAATATTTACACTATGTTAAATAAAGTTTTTTTTTTTTTAAAAAAAGGCTTTTGAGTCTTTCTAAAAATCTTTCATTTATTTTTACAAGAACAAAATAAGTGGGAAAATTATTTTCCAAGTCAATACATCCTCCCGCAGCACAGTGTTTTTACAGTATTGTTCATATTGTATGTGCTTGCATTTTAGTTAGAGAGAATATAAATGATGATGCAAATTACAATGGAAGTTTTTATAAAGCTTGAAGAAGTTGTCAAATCGGTTTGTAGAAATGGAGAGTATAGCAAAGGTTATATTTTCTCATCCCCTTATTATACAATTCAAATATTCACAAAAATCTTATTAAATTATACAGTGTAGTTATATGTACTGTAGTTGACTACATTTTATATAATTTTTATTAATAAACATTATTAATATTACCTCATGTCCTGATACTAGACAAAGATACAAAGCTGATGGGGCACACCTTATGAATCATATAAACTTAAAACTTATATCTAACAACAAAATCTTAACCTATGATATAAATCCAACCTAATATTACTGACAGGCTGCTGCCATCGACACGGAAAGGGTGGTGGGGTCATAGTGTTAAGCACTGGGTTTGTTAGGTGCTGGAACGAGTCAAAAACTTGATGTGTCTCTGGTGGATGAACTCACCCACTGACGGCACATCTCACGTTATCTCATGATCCCATTCTGAAATTTCTGGAGACTTTTAGCTACATTGTCAGTCAAGTGAGTATGTAGCGGGAAACTGTACAGCAGAGCTGGCCGGAGTACACATTTATATATCATGAAGTTTGAGCCGCAGCGAGGAGGTGGGTGAAGTTCGCAAGTGAGAAAACCGCATAGAGAAGTAAAAATCCAAGTTATATAGCAATGGTTTTGAAAAATAATTATATTCATAGTGCTGATGATGGCTGAACAGACCTCCGTGGTGATGCAAAAATAATTGCTATTTGTTTAATTGTTTAAACATAATTAACACATAACGTAAGCATTAAATAATTTCTTTCAGGTAGTTTGATTGTACATTGTTGTTGTATATTACGATAATCACTGAGAATGCCACTATTGTCGTTAGATAGTGCTGTGAAAACCTATGTGAAACAAAAACCCTTGCTTTGAGAGACCGTATCTTATGAATTTACGGTTATTTACAAACTAGTTACTTGTTTTCCAAAAAAAAAATAGTTTTATAAGGTTTTTATAAGTTTAATGTGAAAAATCTTTTCAAAAATGTTGGCAAAAGATCTCAATTCAATTATTTTGTTAGGTAATCTCGTTCGAAACTGCGAGGGTTTCCCTTCAATAAGGTAGGGATAAAAAAGAGGCTGAAATTCAATAGGGTGGTTCAGCTTAAGCGCTTTCCTTCCGGAAGAATATTCTATTTCAGACAAAAGAGCCTTTTAGTGAAACAATTAAAAGTTCGTTTTGATGAGCGTAGATACATTATAAATAAATAAATACTTTTTTTATCATCAGGCACAGTTTTTCCTCCAAGTTCCTCCAATGCTCTAATAAACTGTGTCTTCAAGTCAAATTTTCGCCTTACTAAGCTCAGTGGTATGATTTGTCAAGCTCTGTCCTAATTCAAATGGACAAAGTTCCAGCTCGGAGACGAAAACTTCCCATGCACATTCGCTGATACTGGACAGGATGTGGAAAACCCGATACAAAAAAACTACTTTTTAAAACACACGGGCTGGATACTCAATTAAAGCAACGTTTACAGCTGACAGCTTGTGTAGCTTTACCTCTCCCCAAAAGGCAGATTACATATACGTTATTAATCATGACGATATTCCAATTAATACTTTCTGTTGCAAAAAATAATTTTCGTCTCCAAATAAATAATTAGTGAACCTTTACTTTTTTTATGGGGCTGCTTGTCTGTTACATTTGTTTTTACAGCACCATTCAACTATTTCATGAAGTTCTGGATGAAAATACTTGGTTGGGAACGGAACATCAAAAAATACTTTCCTACTAACAGGATAGGCCTTTCCTATCTTTAAAGCGCACATTATAGTGCTTTTTTTACAATAAAAAAAATGTTCTTCAATAACTACGTTCATATAAAGGAGGAAAAATCTTTGTTAAATCATTAATAATTCTAACAAGTGTGCTAAAGGGAATTGAAGTCATAAATAAATGTATTCATTTGCATAAATTGATAATTATAAAAAAGATCTGTCTGTCTGACTTGTACCAGAGCAGCGCCCTCCATGATGGTGCAAACTCCCTCACCTCAGGGTGCCTATAAGGACCGATACAGAACATCTTACCTTTCCTCCCACGATTATGCAGCTTTTTTCCTTTTTGCTATTGCTAGTATAAATTTTAGTCTACGCTAAGCATAACTAGGTACTAGAATATCCTGTGTAATGACACAAGTGATACTGATGCTCTTTATCTGATACTTTTGTAGCAGATACAGAATTGAACAGCGGATTCGCATACTACTGATGTAACCATTCAACCCTATCTGCTCTAAAATGTTGAACATTTTGATTACAAAAATATTCATCGAAACATTAATGCTGGTAGACCGGTGTGTAAATGTGTTCTAAACGTTCTCTAAACCATGAATTCAGCTTAGAACATAATTTTATAATCTTTTTTATACAGAGCCATACGTCGAAATGTATAATTAATTACGCTAACCTATGCTTTATTCATTCCGTAGATGACATAATTTTGATTTTATGTGTAAAACAAAATGTCATTTATCTGCATTTAATATTTAGTACAATTTAAACAGATTTATAAAATATATAACTAAGAAGGTGCTTAGCTTAATATTTAGTTGACATTTTAATTTTTTTTAGGTAATTCAAATTCGTCAGAATTTTCCGCATTGCAAGCTAATTTCAAACCACACTTTGATTGAAAAGCTATGCGTAAAAAGTATGTGCCTATTCAAATATTTATTCAAATTGTTTTTAAAAGATTGTGTTTGGTTGTAAATATTTTTTTAACCAAACTAATAAACATTTGTTTTTTTCAAAATATCCTATGTATAAGGGGTTGAGAAATATAGTGGAGTAAGTGAGTGTTGAAAAATTTCGAGTAAAAGACACATTCACATCTATAAAAATCTCAAGTTTCCTCGTATTTTTTCTATCTGAATGTTTTAGTTTATTGCTATACTCCCATTAATAAAGTGAATAACAATTGCCTTGGGACTTCAACCCAGAGACCTTCATCATTCCTGACACTATTCATTACCTACTCATAAGCATTGTACACAGCCTGTTGTTAAAATAGAGCACGCACGAGGCAGGTGTTCTTTGATTTGGGGGTAATGATAGCTGATTATTCCCACTGATGTATGAACCTCAGTTAAGTATATTTTATTTATATTTTTGTTTAAATTATATAAAGATAAACAATATGATTATATTGTAATCAACAGAGTCAAGGGTTTGAGCTGTAATGTTCATGAGATATCAAATTGAAAACAATAATTAACAATTAACAACGTTCAAAGACAAAATGTAAATGTGTTATAACATTTAAAACCTAGAATCTGAATGAATCTATACGTCAATAAAAATTAATTTACTGATAAAATCAACACACCAGACCCAAAAATAAATAATATTATACATAAATTACATTATACAATAAAAAAGATACATTTTTTTTTTTTTTTTTAATAATAAAATTCCTTTATTGTGCTAAAATTACAATCTGCCTTGCTAGGCAATAAGTAATTAAGATATACGATCATTCATACCATATTTACATTTCGTCATTCACTCGCTCATTCATTCAGGACATGATTGGAGAAACTGGCCATTGCCAGGACTCCCACTGTCACTTGATTATAGCAGGTCACGAGGCCACTGCCGTTTCAGTCTCCGAGGAGGATTATAGGGATGAGTGACGCAGTGCAGTGACTGTGCTACAGGATTAGGGTGGTTGGAAAGGCTACTGTGGAATTTCGTAAACTTGGAAGGGATGAGTTCTAGAATGTAGGGTATATTAAGGTCGTTATGAAGGGTTTTGTTGCTGACATAATAAGGGGCATTTACTATTGTTCTCAGGACTTTTGATTGAAAGGATTGGATATGCTTGATGTTCGACTTTTTTGCTGTCCCCCATAGCTCTATTCCGTATGTCCAGATTGGTTAAAAGATACATTAATGGAATAAAATATATTACGTTCAATTCTAAAATGTCCTGGATTCAATTAAAATGCAAGAAAAAATAATATATTAAAATATGGTAGAACTTAGTCAAGTCAGACCTAGATACTTAGGCAATTCAGTTATTTGAGGTCCCTCCATACATTTTGTTTTTCACTACGCTTTCATATTTTTTTCAGACTTGTTAATACTGTTTTTCTGCGAAGGGTTAGTACTGCGAAGGGACACCTTCCCTCGGACTGCAGTCATACCAAATTTGTCTACTGATAGACCATCATCATTTGGACATTTGAAATAATACTACTGATTTTTTTCACCAAAAATTATTCCTCGCAATCATTAAAACCGTATAAACTCCAGCCATAAAAAAAACTAGGAAATAAAACTAAAACATCTTCTGTCAACTTATTATGCCGCCATTCTTAAGGGTTTGTGCTGTAACATTTGTAAGATACATAAACAATTTGTATACACTTTCAATGCTAGACATGATTATGTTAAAAATGGTTATATTTAAGGAATAAAACAATATAAAATTTAAAACCTAAATGAAACCATACTGCAATAAAATTAAATAATTATCTATATAGCATCATTTGACGAGTCACAAACAAATGGTACAAAATATCAATTATAACCAATACAAATATAACCACGAAACAAATAGTTCTATGTTTAATGCTGAAATGTCATGAATAAAATAAGAATGGTTAAACAATTTAAAACAGCTCTAAAAAAATAATACGTGAAAATATTGACTAAAATGCCCTCAGCATACATCTGTTTTCCATTGAATTACACGAATGAATAAAATTTAAAATAAAATAATACAACGAGATAAAACAAAACAATTACGTATAAACGTTCAGTTGGAATGGTTAAAATTGTTTAAGACCTAAATATCGCATTGAAATCTTGATTAAATGATCATGGTGTCAATTAAAATACAAGAATAAATAATGAATAGTAATACGTATCCGCTGGTTAAGAAATGTTTCGTTCATGAAAAATGGGCATGATTGGCGTAGCTATTATGTTGCTGTCTCGAGTTTGGACATGACAGAACTACAACTAATACACTAAACTGGAACCATCTATTAAAACGCGCTCAATCAATGTCGAATACTCTAGAAACCGGAAGAAAATCCCGATCGGAGCCTGTGTGGAAGCTAGTTCCGGCGCGGTCTACGAGACGGCGCTGGGCTCGCCTCTCCTGAGGCTAGTTCCGCTCGGAGCAGCCTCCAGTCATGTCATGTCTTCTTGCCGCCGCCTGCCCCGTGTAAGTCCACCACGTAACTCTTTCATGCTTGCTCATTCTTCTGCAGTGTCTTCTCATGTCTCAGTGGATGTCCCACCTCATTTTCTCTGTATACCTGCCAGTCTGGCTCCTTAAGCTTGCGCAATATTACCTCCGCTCAAGGCTTGTCCTTACAGGACAGCATTTACCGACCTGAGACAATCCATTATACTCTCATTACTATCGGAGTGAGTTTAACTCGGTCATTAGTAGAGATAATGGCACGGGTTGCAGCAATGTAGGATCGAAAGCGGCTATCTTTCTCTTTAATAGTTTTCTTTTTTTCTCTTTTTTTCATTCGCTCATTTCTAAAGATATACAGCTTAAAGGAATAACCGGTTATTGATGACATAATTGCCTTGGCCTTGGCAACAAAGCGGGGATGATAACGACAGTATTTCCCATTAACTCTACGAGTTGGTGGTGAGTGAAAATAGGCAAAGTGTGATTTTTAAGCCGAGTGCGAACGATGGGGCGGCTATTGATCCTACTCGCTCCAAAATTACCCACCAGATGCCAATGATCTAGTTTTAGTCGGACGGCCGAAGTTTGGAAATTCCTATAGGCACAGTTTCTAAGTTTACTAACCTATTAGCGAACCGTCAACGCCACGACAGACTACATCAAATGAGTTTCCAATAATCCCTGAAATGCTTTGTTCGTCTTTACTCTGCTTTTTTGCTTACCTAAACTAACGTTAAGTCCTAATTGCACGTCCAAATGGCTGTCTTTCGTCTTACCATTATGCAATCATCAACCAGTCAATCCATCTGAAATTTATGCGGTGAATTCAACAACTCGGATCTACGCTGCAAATTTCTCGTCAAAATATAATAACGGGCTGTACTTATTAAATAATTTGTTCCTTTCTTTTAAGCCATTGCTTCAAACTAATATAATAATAGTGAGATTCAATGTTCTGACGGTGGACACGTAATAGACGATTACGCCAAATAACCAAGTATTCCAAAAAATTAAAATTTTAAAACCAGCAAAACAACTTTAAAGAATACTAAATTAAAAAAGGTATTGCCCTGCCTATGTGGATTGTTTTTACTATGTCATGATAGTGAACAACAAAAACAATCTTTTTTTTAGTTTGTTAATAAAGTGATTTTCAGTGATTTCAACCTAGAAAATCCATAGCATGAAGCGTTTAACGCTTACCGCATCGGAGCTCCATTTTAGACGTGACTTTGGTTTGATTGAATTGAACATCGCCATATAAATTGATTTCCTATCGGTGAATATTTTTAGCCTGAAGACCAATAAGTTTTAATGCTATGTGTTTTTGTCATTTGCCATTGAAACCGTTATAATTAACTGTTCACTAACTAATTGTTTCGAATTTGTCAATGTCGAATGTCAAAATATAAGAAGTTCAAATTATAATATAATTAATAAATTTTCCACTGAGAAAAAACAGAATTAATAGGTTGGACTACATTAGTATATTAGCTGAAAGTATAGAATTTAAATGCACTAAAATATTTTTATAATAGCATTACTTTTGTTAGTCAAATCATTTTTATTTATTAATTACCGTTTCCTTGTAATAATAAGTGTTGTTTTTCGGCTTGTGACTTTAATAACTGCAACGTGAAGCTGTATTATAATAGGGATCGAACTTCATCTTTTTCATATAATTTTTATAGTACAATATAGGCTAGGCAGTTACCAAATCTACTTCTGCTTAATTCAAGTAAATAAAAAAATGTTACTAAATTCTCATTATTCCTGTGAAACATTGAGCCAAGTAACAAATATTTTAATGACTGCAACATGCTCCATACTTCAAGGTTTGCCTGTAAAGCTTTTAAATGGATTTCCATTGTATTATATACTACTAGCATATGAAATTCAAATAAGATAATAAAATAGAAACTACCAAACAATGTAGTTATATTTAACAATGCACCCTTCTCTAATAAAGTGAAGACAAACCCGGTCGGAAATTTGAATAGTGTAACAAAGATGAATAATTATTCAGACTCCTTCAATAATTACTAAATCAAGTAACCTCAAAGAAACGATCCAAGATGAAATGTAATTATCTATAATGAACTACCGGGGGGAAGTTTGTTCAATCGATTTCGTTCTCCAGCACAAGTACTCATCCGACCCAGTCGAATCTAAGCCATCTTCTATTTTAGCTCAGAGAATATTTGAACAGAGCAAGAGAAAATTACCCATCAGTTTGAATATAAGATGTACCCATTTAATGTACGCAATTAAAGATAATAATAAAACAACTATAGGTCAAATTTTAAGGTAAGAGACATTAGCCAATGCGTATTAAATAGTCAGATGTTCCATTGTGCATAAGCTCAATGGTATTTAGTATTTTTAGTTTTATTTACATTTGTTATTTACTTCAGGTGTACAATTGTAAAACTGATTTTTAAAATGACCTATGTTTGGTAAATTGTAAATCTTAGAGGAAATACCGTTTCCGTAACTTTATCGTTAGTGTCCTGGAATGAAGGAGTAATGATATTATTTACGAAAATATTTGCCTAAGACCAATGAATTTTATAGTTTAATCTATAGTAGGCTTGGATTAAATAAATAACGTCCAATTTGGCCTTCTTACATGTTTTTGTTTCGAGTAGTAAGTCCCCTATCATTAACCACATTCTGAGCACTTGATAATAGCATATTGTATAAAAAAGCTTTACGTAGTGCTAAACTTTATGAGCGCTTAATGATTACTCAATTTCAAAAAAATTAAAACTATTGCTATAAATAAAATTATTGTTTAATTTAAAAATCATTTAAATAATAAACGTGTCTAGTGAGTCCTTTATTGAACTATTAATCATAATAAAACCGAAACAATGGACACGAGGATTACTCATATCGAGCAAGATTTGTAGAAATTTAACCAGTCATTGATTATTTTTAGCTTAGAGTGGCGGGATACCAAGCACATGTAAGGGATTTCTGACAAGTAACTCTAAATGAATGATATTCATTCAAACATTTTGAAATGAGTAAGCGTAACGATACACTTTGAGTATAATGTGTCGGTCTTGAAGAAGAATTGTTCAAATGCGTACTGAATAATGTAATAAATAATACCTACTGAATAAAAGTTAGCTCAAATAGAACCTTTATTTAATTAGGACCCCGAGCTTGACGGGGTAATAAATTGTTCTTTATCTCCGACAGTTTGTTCTTCTGCGAGCTGAAATGTTTACCGGATGATAAGCGTATTTGTCTCACACCGGAATGATTTATGAAGGCACAATTGTGAGCGTTTTCACTCCCGAAAAATTATTACCATTTTAATGCATTGTCACAATTCATATCAGAAGGTTTTTGTACCGTATAAAATTTGTACTGTAACCGAAGTAGGTGGGCTGTCATTCAATCATCCAGTCCTACTTCAAATCAATCAAACATTACTGTGTAATTGGAGGATATATAACCTTAATTAATTTTTAATATTTTTTCCTTTCCTTCTTTAATATGTTTATAGATATCAAAACATAATTATAATAGCATATAAACTGTGAGTTTTTTTGACTCACAAATTATTGTTTTTTTTCACATTTAATATTTATTCACCCACTTCCCGTAATTATATCTTAACTATAACATGTCATCCAGCCCCTGAGATCTATACTACTCCGCAAGATAAACAATGCTCCCTTCTATATCAAAAACCATACCCCCTCCCCCCCACGCTGATCTCAACATCCCATTCATTCCAGACCTTGTCAACTCCTAGTACCAGAACTTCCAATTCCCGTCTCCCGGCCAATCCTTAAACCTACGGCCTGTGGCTTGGCGAGCCTCGTATAAAGTTTGTCATACCGTCATGTGGGAGAAATCCACAACACCAAGAACAGAAAGATAAGTACCCGGTGTGAGAGGCTTGGAAGCGTATTCAAAATAATATTAGAGTGGAGTGACCGTTGAAAGAACTTAAAACGAAGAACGAAAATTCTATGGCTGATTTCATGAAGTAGGCCATGAAAGTGAAAACAAAAGAACAGTGGCTGGTACAAACGAACTATAAATAATGCAAGAATGGTTTTCCTACGACAAAATGGTCTCATTTCTGCAATCGATCTACGCCTCTGGCAATGGCGTGGTAAACAGAAGGAAACAACTTGACATATGCGGAAACGGAGTCCGATCGGTCCGCAGGTACAAACCTCAAGCTCCTCAAGGTTTTTCACTCTATACGCCATGCAAACAAGGGTTAATCCGTATGCAGGTCCTCTATATTCCCATGTCATCTGATACCCAGCAACCCGGAGCGACGCCTAAGGTGGAGATGACTTCGTGACCTACTTAAAACTAACTAGCATTTTGTTCAAAGTTAGATTTATAGAGTATCATTGTTAAAGTGACGATTTAAGTGAACTTTTCCCCTCCAAAAAATAACAAGGCTTTTAAAACTTGAAGTCCTATGCTCCGATTTAAATACTATATATTGATTCAATGTTATTATTTTAATCAGGGAATTTTATAACAGGAGAAAATAAACGATAACAGATAAGGCGTAAACCGGTTATTGAATATACCTGTGGAGACATACGAAAAACGATTGCCCAGTACCAGTTTCAAAGTACAGTAAGCCTCTGTTTTCTGTCTGAGTCAAGAACAGGGCAAGGCCTGTAGTCATTTCATTCTCAATTTAGAGGTAGAGGTGTTGATGTAGAACCGTCATACTTTCAAATAGTCACTTTTGCGAATGGTACTTAACGGTAAACTTGGTGTCATTTTCAAGTGGTCATAATTTGATATATATTCTCCTTACGAAGCTATGTATACATTCCACTAAAAAAAAAAAAAAAAATCGCTCTACGATTAAGGTCGCAGTGCAATTTAGCACGAGTACTTTCATATGCTAAATGGACTGGTGAGATCTCTTGAGCAGGTTATGAAGGCTGGTACAGGACCTGATTTCCAATCAGGTAATGCACATTAAACAACTTGGTTCGATAAATTGAAAAGTCGTGATCAATAAAGATTCCTATTTTTATACTCCTTCTATATGTAGTATTGGATATTAAATATTTCATGCGCTTCATCCCAAAACTCCGCTGCCTCTTTCGCTCGCAAGGGAGGTGACCAACATGTACAATTAGGAGGTCTCTGGACTGTTTGTAAATACTGTATGAATAAGTGGGTGAATAAAGAATTGTAAGTACGGTATAAATGAGAACATTGATCATAGTTATTTATTGCCCAATAAAAGGCAGTTATCGCAGTAACGATTTATAATTAAATGAATTGATTATTAGGGTTTTGTTTTATAAAATAATGACGTCATTCGTCTAACGAGAACTTTAACTATTCCACTTTAATAATAGCCACCCTGTTTTATTTTTTAAATATTATGTCTGATTATTTGTAAAACGTCTTTAACTGTTCCTGTGGCTACATTATTACGGATAAAACGATTTTGAAATGAAGACCTTTTAATCGCTGACAAAGTTATTTGATGTATGGTTAATCTGTCACAGTCGCACAGTTGCCCCTGACAGTGGCCCCTAATGAATGTAACAACAAAGTTTCAGAAAAAGACATTAGTGAGCCGACCGGGGCTTAGTGAAGGGTGGGTTCGTATTCCCTTTTTACCCCTGAAATATACTTCAGTTCGTCCCTGCTCTTTCATTTTCCCTGCTTCATGCTTAATCTTATTGCCGTTTTCGATTGAGTGTCATGGACTTGTAATCTAATGTCAAATACTGTCTCCATTCATTTGAATATCGCATAAATGATTTTTTTTTTTTTTTCCATATCCCCTTTATTAATTTTATAGACGTTTTAACAAATATATGATCTACATTGAATTTGTCCACAAAACTGTATTTTGTGCTTATTATATTTACTGTGGCGTAGCTAACTTTTTTGTGTGCATTTATAATTAATCGGTTACAATCTGATGTACATAGTACAACAACAAATATATAATTAAAAAAAAAAATCTTAACCTAATTTTTCCCAACAGCCTGATGCCATCAATTTGGAATGTTAGTGATGTCATAGTGTTAAACACTGGGTTTGCTGGATGAACTCACCCACCGACGGAACACCAAGCAACGGGTGCAGGTCGGCGTTCTTTACCCTCGGGAGAGTGGTATGTCTGACGACTTTTCTCGTGTTCCCATTTTAAAATTACTGGAGACAAATAGCCGTATTGTCAGACAAGTGAGTGTCTAGTGGAGCACCGTATAGCAGAATTGGCTGGAGGACACATTTATTCATCATAAGTTTGAGACGCAGTGACAAGTTGGGTAAAGTTAACTGGTGCGAAAGCCACTAAGACTTGTGTCGTTATTAAAATTGAATTTAAATTGCTTGTAGAACCATTTGTTAAAATGAAAGATTGCGAGACTCAGTGTTTAAATGTCGCAGAACCTCAGATCTGCTCTGACCTGAGAGGTTTCGAGGAGCTTCAATTGCAACATTCATGTCAGGACCGAGGTCATATGCTAACGGCTTCGTTCAGTCATCCCCTACTGCTTAAGACAGACTTACTGATATTACTGTGTATACCAACGAACTATTAGCAATCATATATACTGTATAGAGTGCCAGTATTTAGATATTTCCTTGAGGAAATCATAACAATAACTTCTGTATGTATCTAAATGTATTTAATAAAATAATGTATCTAATAAAAAAATTCAAAACAAAAATTAATTTTTATTAAAAATTTCCGGTTGTTGATGGATACATTCAAACAAAAACTCCTTCAAATAAAAAAGTTTATTATAAAATAGCTTAGCTATCGAATTTATTAGGGCTGTCGAAAAATCCATTGTGTAATAAACCTCACTCGAGGATCGAGGAGTTTTTGCTCGAAGAAAATAATTGATTTGTATGAAAATTAACTTTTTACACATAATCACTTAACTATTTGATTTAATTGAGTAAAATGGTGATTCCACTGCTTCTCAGAACAACTTTTTTTTTTTACCGATTATTATTTGTATAAAATTTACAAAATTTCAAGAGGTTTTTTTTTTTTTTTTTGCACATGGATTGCCATTGTTGAGCATGTGCACCGAACCAATATTAAAAAAAAAGGCTTTAGATATGAACTGAGGGGATCTTCAGGCTACTCGTGGATCTCTAGATTATATGTATATTGTGAATGCTGTAAGAATGAGTAAATACGGTATGAAAGCGATCTTTTATTACAATTATTCATTGCCATTCTGGAACACTACTACTTCCACTGTTTGAATGGCTTGCAATAATTGTTAGATTCCGTTTGACACACGTGACCAGCTTGAAGATATCGGCTCTCGTATATCTTCAAATGGGAGCATGGCCGCCACTGACATTTTATTTTTTCTAGTCTTTGCCGTTATCAAGTTTTTTTCAGCACTAGTGAATTGTTTTCTTTCAAAGAACTTTTTGTCAAGTGAAATTATTGACAAATTTCGAAAAAGACTGTTTAAAATCGAGCGAAAAATAAGCACGACTGAAACCATTCTTTTTGTGGTTAAGTCCTATCGGTTTTTAGATCTAAAACATCTCACCATGTCACCAAAAATGTTTATATTAGTGCGATTTAATAATAGTTCAAACTTTCACCATAATTCCAATTGAAAAATAAAAATATGCGCTAACTAGGTACATTCAGATTTTCTTCCCTGAAACAAGTTAGTTAAAAATAACTGTAATGCGAATGCCGCTTTGAATAAATATATAGCTGTGAAGTTATTTTTTGATAACTTGTAAATTTGTTTTTTACTTGATAAATTTGCTTGTGAATGAAGTTATAGTTTATATGCATAAATAAATCTATGAACGGGGATATATATAAAAAAAAGGGGAATTATTTTATGTATGATTCCTAAAAATTTTCATAATTTCATGTTTTGAATGGTTTAGTATAAAGAATAAATTCCATATACAGTTGTTTCTTTGTTTTTTAATCCATAACAATTTATTTTGATTCACTTAACTCATATTTTTTAAATGTTCAGTTCTGCACTCTCACATGTGTTGATTAGTCTTTGTTTTATGGTCTCTGCAATATTCGTTGCATACACTTCATTGTTTGCTTCACATCTATAACTTAGCATGATCTATAATTGCTAATAACAGCAATAGTACATACGATATGTTTGCATGCTGGAGATCATGTGAAACGTAGCCCGGAATTCAACATTAAAGTTAACTAATTCGTATTAGAGGGGATATACCTTTTTATTATCCTTCTTAGAGCGTTTCAGGAACGTGTGCTCTCGGTTTGTTCTGAATGAGGGGATTAGAGTATGCTTGTCGTTTGTCATAAAACTGTCTGTAAGATATTTTGATCTTAGATATTAAGGTGAACATTTAAATAAAGTGCGTGATTAATCACACGTCTCTTAAAAGTATCTTTTCAGGTTATGTTTGTGTTTTTCACTAAGCCATTCATTCGTGACCTTAAGCCTAGCAAGATTGGTATGTTAAGTATATATTTCGTGGTTATAAGTTTGTTCAGATTTGTTGTGTGGTATAGAGTAAAATATTTGTTAATGATGACGGAAAAATCTCTCGTTAGCGCGATCGTATTTCTTCATGTATATTGTTTATAATCACTAATAGAGCTCTGGGGGGACAGCAAAAAAGTCGAACATCAAACGTAACCAATCCTATTAATAAAAATCCTGAGAACCATAGTTAATGCCCCTTATTACGTCAGCAACAAAACCCTTCATAACGATCTTAATATACCTTAAATTCTTGAACTCATCCCTTCCAAGTTCATGAATTTCCATAGTAACCTATCCAACCACCCTAATCCCCTAGCACAGTCAATACACTGCACCACTCATCCCTACAATCCTTTTGGAGACTGAAACGGCAATGGCCTCGTGACCTGCTGAATGCGTAACAGTGGGAGTCCAGGCAATGGCCAGGATCTCCAATCATATCCTGAGCGTATGTGGCTCTCGCGCTCTTCGTCGGCCTCCACTGGCTTGTATCCGGTGACGCGGCTGACGGAGGAGCGTGGAGGACTTCTCAAAACTCGGCTTCCTCTTTTGCATGCGAGAAAGGTGATAACCATGTGGATTTGGGAGGTCTCCGGCTGTTTGTATATACTGTATGAATGAGCAATAGGTTTGGCGGTAATCTTAAAATTATCAAGTTTCTCTTAAGTGATCAGGTAAGTTAACACACCTGTATCAGGTGTCTGACTAATTTATTTTTGTCAGTCAGCACATATGAAACTGGTGGGTCTCCGTGCAACTTTGGGTTGAACTCTCTGTATTGTCAAGATGTGGGATTTTTCAAAAAAGGTATATTTATGCACTCCATAAGCCCTAATGGGTTTCAGTTACTAAATGTTTGTCCTCAACTTTTCTGTTATTTGCAGTGTTGAGTGTTTGTTGTTTAAATGGTACAGCAGTTCGAAATAGTAGTCAAGCAATTTCCATTAAGTCTTGTTTGAGGGTGGCAAGTCTGTGTCGAGTGAAAGTCTTAGTTATTGACTGTATCCGTATGAGCCATAGCTTGCAATGACTCGGACTTGAATGTTCATTTCTGTTACATTGAGAGCAACATTCCAGTTATAGATGTATGTGATTATGAAGAGTTAGAGAAACGTGTAATGAGCCTTTAGAAAGAAAGCCGTGACGTTTGCTTAAACGGTGGCAAGTGTTGGTGTGAATATATGTACATCGTGAGTGTAAATAAATTAAACAAATGGAGCTAGGATTGATCCCTACGAAACACTAGCTTACAGAAAGTACAGATCGAGAAACATTCTCGAATACGTCTATTTTTAGACTCAGAATTGCTTTACAGTATAATAATAGCTAAAATTACGTTAGATTTATTAAAAAATCAGGCTGAGGGGGACATGTGCTACTATAGCCAGCGTTGCTAGAAGATGTTCGAGATGTAAATGTTGGCTGAGAGTCGGTCAGAGACGGGCTGGCGGCCGCCACAGCCAGCTTGGGTAAACAACTTCCTCTTGTATATCCTCCACCTTCCGCCTCCTTCCTTATCTAGTTCACTGCCTTCTTAATTTATTTCCTCCTTCCATTACTGAGGCCGTCACTGATGAAAAATTTAATTCGCTGCAAAATTTAATTATACCCCACTGGAGCTTGACTGCAGTTAATAAACTTGAGGTGCTAATAAGCGAAGACGCTCCTTCCTCGACCTGGCGTAGAGCATTATGCCGTCGGGTAACATATTTATTCAGGACGCGTAGCGCTTACGTCACTTCTGTAAATGAGACTCGCAAATTGGCGGCGTTATTCATGTTTTCTTTCAAATTAGTACCTTCACCTCGCAAGTCGTATTTCTCCTCAGTAGCGTCACGACTAAAATTAACCAAGAATATCTACTATCATTGCCCAGCTCGAAGGAAAAACTGACCAACAGTTAATGAGAAATCGTCTCGCAACTGTCCGTGACTGCACTGCCTGTTGTAAGAAAGATCCAGTTGGTCTCAAATTTTAAAGCTAAAGTCAAAAAAAATAACAGCTTCGCCGTAAGGCATAATATGAATTGCTGTATATTGAAATATCCTCCAAGAACATCCATGTCCTAAGAGCTAACAACGAAAATCGCTATATATCGCTGAGCCTAGAATAGTCTCGCCAACAAAACGTTATATTTTATTATTAGCTGCTAAAGTTTATTTTCATCATAAATTAAATATTTTTATTAAATAATTAAAATATTTCAGACGCTGCAATCCATTATGATCACATAACTAGCTCTTCTTAGTATGTATTTAACAGAACATTGCTCAGTGGTTTGAAGATTTCACTGGTATAAGAAGACGAATTCATAGACGAAACTGCACATTTTAAGGAAAAATGTAAGGTCAAACTAACGTACACATTAATACCTTATTCTGATAGACAATTCCTGAAAACCTTCCTTGCCAGCTAAAGAGAGGCAGGTATCTTTGATATTTTTTTTTTCTTTAACGTTTTAGTATAACCTTTGCTGTTAAAAAATTATAATAATGCTGTACGAGTAAATTGTAATGTTTAAAATAAAGTTGTTTATTAAAAAAAAAAAAATAGAGACAACAAAAAAAAATAGTTTTATAATCGAAGATTATTCCGAAAAAATTTGTTTTTTTGCAATCTCTATGGAATGTTCATTACGCTTTCGGGAAATTAAGTAGGGTCGGGAGGAGTATCATTCAAAGTGTATTTAGTAGAACGGCCAGTTAGCTGACAGTAGTTGATGAATACATGTTTGAGCACCTTTCTAGATGGGGGACCTGTCAAGCTGTGGTCAGCCCCCCCCCGTCTCCTGGATTAGCGCTATCAATCAAATGGAACTTTAAGTGGTCAGACTATAAATATATTTATTTATCGATCGAGGCGGAACGGTGATGCTTTACTTTTCAAGCAGGTACTAATCCAATCATCCATCGTTTTGCGAACGCCCGAAAAAGGTCACGCATGTATAGCAGGTCGCTAGGCCACTGTCGTTTCAGTCTCCGAGGATGATAATAGGGATGAGTGGTGCTGTGCAATGACTGTGCTAAGGGATTAGTGTGGTTGGATAGGCTACTATGGAATTTCATAAACTTGCAAGGGATGAATGAGTTCAAGAATGTACGGTATTTTAAGATTGTTGTGAAGGGTTTTTTGGCTGACATAATACGGGGCATTTAATATTGTTCTCAGAACTTTTGATTGAAAGGATTGGATAAGCTTGATGTTCGACTTTTTTGCTATCCCCCATAGCTCTATTCCGTCCAGATTGGCTTAGGTATAACATTGTAAATTAGTAATTTGTTTTCTATTAAGAGATGGTTTGTCCTTTAAAGCGTCTGTTAAGTTGTTGTATTTTTAGCCTCGTATGTGGGTTCCAGTTCAGTCGTTTGTTGAGATGGAAGCCTAAGTACCGTACTGTCTTCGATACAGGAAGAGGAATGGAGTTAAAATAAACTAGTAGACAACACTCGCGACAGAGGGTGAAGGTAATGTGGGAACATTTTGCCTCATTAACATTGATCCGCCATTGTTTACACCAATATTTGATCTCAACAAGGTGTTTTTGAAGGTTATGGGATGCTATATCGGGGCCTGTGGTGGGTGTGTAGTAAAATGTCTATTCGCAATTTTCTTGCGTTGTTGTGTGAATGTTTTCACAGATATTTCATATCTCAGATATTTTGAAAATAGAAGGAATTGCATGGAAAAATATGAAGGGTCAATTATTATTAAATTCAAAAACAAGTATTTCTCTATCAAACTAAAGCTTTTATGCATTATGATTAATAATATTAATTACGTGTAGGAGATTTTATGGTCTATTATTACAAAAAATCATTAAAATGTATTTCGCAACCGCAATGAAACCCTTAATTGTGTGATATATTGCACTTGACTTTTTTTATCGTACCCAAAATTACAGACAAACAGATCAAGTGCCTTTGCCGTATGTTTTATGACAGGGGTTGTAAAAATGTATGTTTACGTTACAGAATGAAGGCTTTCGTCACAGTATGAAAATTTCTTGACACTGTTAATGTCAAATCAAACAATTATGCTTCTGAAGCAATTAAGAGGGAGCTATGTTATAATGTATTCTTTATATCTGATGGGACCTTTAAGTAAAATTACATGTCTTAACATAATCTTTAACAGCGGTCTCGCAAAGACAAACAAACAGACTGACAGACAAATAATAAGAGTTATCTGAAGTTTATATATCAATTGTATGTTCCTACGTTTCGGAATGAAATCCATCCTCAGGAAACACAAAAACACTACTGAAAAAAAAATCATAAAGTAAAAATTTTGCTATTAAAAAATTGTTTTCTCAAAAACAATATTACAATCAATCCAAACTGTATGTTTATGAATTGCATGTTGTGGCCCTTAAAACGCAAAAATAAAAAACGAGAAAAAAGTCATTAAAATATTTTCAGTCCAGGAAACCGTCAATTAGATTAATATATTACTCATTACTAGATCATGATTTGAAATATTATGATTTGCCTGTACTGCTCTATTAATTGGGATGTTGGAATTTATTCATACCGTGTACATACAATTTCCATTCGTACGTATACATTCTTCCTAGAGACTCCCTCCAGAATCCTAAGGAAATTCCTTCTGCAAGCTGGGGGTAGCTGCGGAGCTCCCACCACCCGATACCCAAGAGAGCCACAGACGCTTGAGACATGAGTGAGGATGCTGTCCCGCGCTTGTACCCCATAACATATTATCTATTTACTATAGATCGCGATACGACCGCCGTTTTAGGGAATGAAAGCTTGAATATTACTGTACTCACCTTTTCCTGACAACGTGCCTAATACATGTTGTTAGGGTCACTCACGTTTACTATTTTACCAACTTTACTAAATGGCAAAGGTTCTCAATTCACTGGTTAAACTCTATTTCCATAGAATCCATACTTGCTTAAAGACAAATTAAAAAAGTAGCGCTATAGTAATTTCTTTATATTTCTTCCCGAGTTTGGACGAGGAGAGACAGGAAGCGCTGTGCTACAAATATTTATAAAACCATTGTGTACACTGTGGTGCGTAAATATTTCAAACTGTTTCTAATTTTGGATTTTCAATAAATAGGCTCCGTTTTGCAGCCCACGCATGTCTTTGACACGAGAAATAACAAAGAGGAAATTGGGATTTTGGAATATGATTTCACTTATAAATTATCAATACAATTACTTTATTAATTATTATATTGGTACAGACGGGTCTTGATTAGTTGAACCTGGATAGTTCTAATTATTAATAATTCGAGCTCCTTAGCTGATAACGTTGGTAAATCGAAGAAATCCAGTTGTGGCATGCCTCAATTCAAGTACTCCCGACGTACTCGTTACATAGTTTCTTCACACTTCGCTCATGTTATGTAAATCTGGATACATGGTATGTGTAAAAAAAATACATAACTCTACAGTTCTTTCTACATTTTTTCATTCTTTTCTTACATATGGACCGTAACTATTTTTTTAATATAAACTTTTTTTCATTTTTGTAATTTGAACTTCTTAACAAATCAAACACTCAATATTTCGAAATTTTCATTTGGTTTCGAGTTATCGATAGTCGACTGTTGTAATATTCAATTTTCTTCACGTTTATGAAACACAATTAGTAGTTTCTAATAAAAGGTAGGCATTGTTTAAATAAAAAAAAAATAGTGATGTGAGGTCCCACCTCTTCATTGTTTCACAAGTGTAAACTTGAAAATTCCTCATTATCCTCGGTGACTTACAATTATTTAAATTAGTATTCGAAAATTCCCTGAGTCTCGAGAGGGAGGTGAAGGAAGCGCCGGGACTAAGAGCTGTAAAAAGAGAATAAAGAAAAAGAGACCCAATGTTGACTGAACTGTTCAAACGTCGGCGGTACCTTCAGATCTCTGGGACCGTTTAGAGCCAACCTGGCTCCGGGTGGTTAGCCATCCCTAGTGAAAATCTTCAGGCAATAAAGTAATACCACATTCCTCGCCTACAACAACCGTCTATAACTCAGTAACCAGAAAATAAGCAGGGGGTCGATTAATAAACCTTACATCGGCAACCAAATCGTTCAATACTACAATGATGTGCCTAATGATTAAAATCTCATTGCTACCATCACTAAGATCCAGCCAGCAGCGGGGCAATGAGGGCTCGCTCTACTCCGGGTGGCATATATTTTGGCGAGGCTTTTTTCATTGTATTTTTGTCTAAATTATACAAAAATGAAAAAAAACAAAAAACTATATACTAATACTTATTAGAAACCTAATAATTGTTTCTTAAAATTAGTATGCCATTTGAAAAAATTTGCAATGATTAATAATTTTAAAGTTAATACTCAATTATTAATAGGCGAATAAAAGTAAACATTTATTATTTTACAATTAATAATTTTAAATGGAATCAGTTAAGTAAGTAAGATCATAAATGATTTCTAACGATACTTCTGTACGTTGTTATAAGGTTTGATATTATACTAACAATAGAAATTTATAACCTTATTTCTTATGGAGGGGGAAAATAGGATAGAATGACTGCGCATGTCTTTGATTCTTAGTCCTCACTTCAATCCCCGGATCACAAACCGTTTACAAACAAGGCTCGGGCGTGTTGGAACAGATGCCTGTTTGATTTTTGGTTTCGGGCAAGTTGGAACGAAACGATTTTACTGCGCATGCTTCCACCAGTTTGATAATTATTTGGACTTGTGTTGGAACAAACCTATTATCAGCGATCCAAAGTTGACTTATATGGGTAAAATGAAGTTATTTATTATGTTACATTTGCACAATTTCTAAGAGATTCCGGGGAGAGTTAAAATCACATTTAGTCAAAGTTGTTTTTGCGGTTTTGTGACGGAATTGTCAAAAATACCGCTAATTATCTTGTTTTAAATCCAGCCTGCGATGTTAATTATCTGTAGCCGATTTGGTGGCGCCCGTAGGCTTGGGTTGCCAGGACTTGACACTGCATTCATTCTGTGTCTATCTATAAGCGGGTGATTTATTTTCTTTTTTCTCTCTTCATTGTTGTACTTGACTGTCTACAATCAATATGCAGCCATATTTCTCCTGAGATAGAGGCACAAGGTCGGAAATTTATTCGCAATAGGAGAGACAGGACCTTGGCCTCCTTGTCGACATTCGCTGATAACGCTGCATCTAATAATCCACGGTCCATCTATTTACTTGTTGTAAACAACATTTGTAATTCTATTATGTTGGGTGTTTTTTTAGAAACAATTTCTAATGTAAATATAATTTTATGGAAAAGGAGGAGTATGACTTATGAGTTGTCAACAACTGATTTCAGTCAATCTACTAAATCAATGCAGTAAAAAAAATAATTAATTTTAGCTCAAATTATATAGGACTACAATATTTTATAGCTGCAATAAATTGATCAACTACTAAACTTTCAAAACATTGTATATTAAAAGTGAACAAGTAAATTTAAAATTCATTTATAATCCCTCCAAATGAACCCCTTTCATAATTAAATTGAAATAAGTTTTATGTAGGGATGTGTTTGCCTACAAATAAAAACGAACTGTACGCAAATTGAAATTATAAGGTGAAGTTCAATTAAATCATTCATCGATTTTACTGTGCACGATTAATTTCTTTAATTATTAAATTACAGTTACATTAGCATACATAATATAGTTACAGTTTTGGAGAAGAAAAAAATTAAGCCTAATATTTTTTTTTAATCACTCGTGGTATTTTATTTATTTACTATTCAGTAATTTCATTATTTAACTTTTTTCATCATAATTACTAGAGCTGTTTTGTCTTAGAGATCTTCTGACCTGGCAGTGTATGAAAATAAATGGTTTTTTCATAGTGTTTTATTTATTTTTTTCACATTTCTCGTTACCTCATTATCGTTCGAATTTTTCATCCTTATATTTAAATTGAAATCGCAATTAGATTATATTTTTTCAGAAAATTGAAGTTTTTATCCTGAATTTTGAGTTACTGCTGCTTATTTTTATTTTTAAAAATATAAGGACACTATTCTTACAGGAAATTGCATGCGCCATGAAGAAAGTTAATGTGGAATAAATCAGCATTTTTATGGCAAAAACGTGTTTCTCTCTCGAAAAAAAAAAGAACATGTCTTTGAAATGGATTGAAACATATGACTGTGGTTGGTGGCATTTCACTCCATTTTTTATGTATGGAGACATTTCTTTTAAATACTGGCCAAACGGTATTAAATCTAGCGGATAACTTGAGCCTGTCGTTTCGAACTCAGCATTAAATATAAAAACTATGTTATTCAAAAGAAGCTGTACTGTTCTAATAATTTGAATGGTAATCCTTTGTCGTTCGATTTTATCAATAATAATCATTGTTCACCCTCCACTTGCTCGAATCCGGTGACGCGGCTGATGTAGGAGCGCGGGGGACTTCCCAAGACTCCGCTTTCTTTTTCCCATGCGAGGGTGGTGACAACCATGTGGATTTAGGAGGTCTCCGGGCTGTTTGTAAATACTGTGTATGAATGAGCGAGTGAATGAAAATTGTAAATGTGGTATTTACAACAATATTATCTATATATCACAATAAGGATTTTGAACTAAAAAATAAAAAAATAAATAATAATTGTATATAATTTAAAGTTTCATTTATTACTACCCATACTAACAAGCTAAGTCATAATGTATCATATCTATGGTTTGCTATTGGTTCCAAAAATAAAATCAATCATCTTTATATCCTCGATGAATCGAACATAAATGAAGAGGAAGCGATAAAGGGATCTGTCTATTTCGAGGGCCATTCGCAATGTTGCTCACAAAGTCCATTGAAACCGTTCGCTCGGAACAATCGCTGATCAGAGATCGATAAGGAACCGAACAGGAGTATTTCTGTCTCGGAACTGCGACATATCGTGTAATCTCAATACCTGTTCCTCCTTAAACTTAGTTACTTTGCTGCTGTTGTCAATCGAACTTTAGAAGTTCTCGCTCCACAGCTGCTTGTTTAGGGCTTGTAAGAGCTTTCGGAGGTCGTCATTTCTATCCTACTGGATCAGCTCAATCCAACACCGACTTCCAGGTTTTAGTTAAACCTAGGATAGGCGCGTTGGGTACGCCAGTCCCCCATAATAGATAATCCATTTTCAGCTTCAACAGTTTTTGACAACGTACTGGCTATTAAGGTATATAAAAAAAAACATTGAAATTTATTTAAAGTATTTTCATAAATCCAAAACGTACAATATAAACATTTGAAATCGTTTCAGAGTGATGGGAAATATTGAAGAAAACATATTTCCTAAATTTAATAGATTTATGGATTACATGTACTGTTTAGTAATTACATTTGATGAATGTTATTATTTGTCCAAACATTTATAGCAAGATCAACAGACATCCACTGATTCACTTTATGCACAATTTTCTTGTAGATCGGTTACGGGCATGACCACACTCAGTCAGATTTTTGTCTCATTGGATTTTTTTGGCCTTACTGGTAATATAAACAAAGTAGTATAGATTAATGAATAAAATTTAATATTTGTTTATATAAACCTATCATATGTGAGCTAATGAAAGTTTTACAAATTTCGGATCGTAAATTGTAATTATTGAAAAAATAAAGAGGGCAACGTATTTAAAATATTTATAAAAATTATCTAGTGTACATATCTGCAAATCGATTTGAAATGAAATCTAAATGTAATATAGAGTAAGAAATGAAACGTACGTTATTAGGGATGGATGATTTCTCACAATGAGAAACATACTGTATTGACGGATAAACAGCATATGACTATTGAAAGATAGGGGTGAAATAGCAATATGGAGTCGTAGACGGGGTAGGGTTAGTCAGCTACTACGACTCTCACCACTAATGTGAAAATGATCCAACTTACATCGCGTTGTAGTCAGCTGGGGTACAACCGTACTCTGGGCAATTAGCGTATGGTTAATGACAGTGAATGTATCCTTCAGGGAGGATTACAAGTAGTGCTTTTAAAAGAAATACTCGAAGAATGATTTAAAGTCTCGGTCACAGCGATATGTGGTTGATTAGGGTCTCTCTTCACAAAGCGAATCTCTTACTTTTCAGATCATAAATAATAAAAATCGTTGTTGAGTATTTGAATGTGTATTCCTTGCGTTCACAGCAAACTTCACGGGTACCCAAATCCACTGATACGAAGAATTTGTTCACCTGACTTACCTACGATGATTGACAATGGAAATTTATAACAATAAGACATCCTCAAACATAGCTTCAACGATATAGGGAAGGTATCGCTGGATGTCCGCTGCCTTCGCCCATTTTTGTCACATTAACATTCGCTGGTTATAGTGAATATAATAATAAAGTAATAAATAATAATAAGTATATATATATATAACATTCGAACTCTCAAATGAACAATAGAATCAACTAAGTCTGAAGATATGTCATAGGTACTTACTAACCATGCAATAATATCGAAAAGGTAATTTATAAATCGTGCAACACACATAATAGTCATAAACCAAAATCTGGGTGTATTTTCTTTACCCTTACGTTAATGATTTATCATGCAATAATTTGGGTCAAAATTAAAATTTTTAAAAAAACAAATTTTGTTGCTCAGTCACGTTGAATGGCTTTGTTCAATTTGCAATATTCCTTGTTGTTCATTCCTTCCGTTTTGTTCCGTGGTTGACATCACGGCGCTTGGCCCACCAACAACAAGCCTCTAAAGGGTACCCTCACTGATATCAGACTAACTACGACTGCACTACATGCCTAGAGAAGACTCTAGGCCCAGCCACCAGTGGACTCTCACCACTGTACCGTAACAATCAACCTCCACCGAGGACTCCCACACTCCTTGCTCTTCTCACACTACCTTCAAGCAGGTCCTCCTAGTACAAGAATCCGATCACCCTAAATATTTTATATTTCTCCCTCATCCTAAAATTCTAACTAGAGCTTAGAAAAAAAAAAAATCCGTTTTAAATTATTTTAATTTCCTTCTTGTGCAACATCTTCATTGCCTTCATTTGGACGAGCTTTTTTTGTAATACCTTTGGTGAATTCCAGAAGTCATCGTCAGGCAGGAAAAAAGAATATTTGACACTCAGCGCGTTTGATTTCAATGAAACATTTTTTTTGCTGATCCTGGATAATTATCGTTAAGGTAGAATTAACGCTGGATTCGGACAAAATGTAAACGAGTTATGACGGTATAAGTGGAATACCAGTCCATGACGAACAAATATTACTCCCACAGCGAATTTGGATAAAAAAAAAGTTAATTTTATGACATCCACAAAACTTCGTAGATGTGTTGGAACGGAAAAGGAACTCTTTGTTTCTGAAATTAATTGTTGACTTACCTTCCTTCGTCTCCTGTTTTTTTTTACTTTTCAATAATCTTATCTCATTTAATAAGATCGGCTTTATGTATTTCTTTCTCTACGTAAAAAAAAAAACCCAATGTTATCTGATAATGTTATTGAGCACGCAGAACATATGCAAAAACCAATGTTTTTAGAAATGTAGTTTTTAAACTTAAAATTATTTTTTATTTGTACTAGCAAGGGTGCTCAGAAATGTGTCTCGTATTTTTCGACCGAGCGACACCAACGAAAGTTTCATTGAAATCAGTGGCCCGTCGAATTGTGTCCAAACAAATAAGATGCATTTCATAAATTGATAAATATTAAAACAAATCATTTAGAATAAAACCACTTGTTCAATTGCTATGTTTAAGATTTATAAATTGTCGTGTAATACATACACTTACCGTTATTCAGGTTAAATTTCTAATTTAATCCGAGTTAATCATTTTACTCCTCAGTCATACACACGTAGGTCTTAATTTATTAGATGTTTTTGTATATTATTGATTAAGGTTAGGTGACAGATGCTTGTAGGAATGATGACGGGTATGTTGGTGCGATGGGTGGTGCCGGCTTGTTTTCTCCATGTCCCACAACGAAATGCCAATATGTTCGATTTGAAGACACCCTTTCATCAAAGCAAACAGGGACCCTGCCAATCCAACCGTCCTGTCCAAAAATAAATCCACGTTTAAGCAATCGGTGATATCTCGAAATATTCGAGGTTAAGGACTGTTGAGATTTTCGAAAGCAGTTTAGTGACAGATTCATGGTTCGTTAGAACGGGAGAGTTTCGAGACTGTTGACTATAGTGTATATGTGTAAGACAATTATTGAAGGTGGGGTGAATAAACTGAAATCAGTTTCTCTGTAAACAAAGTTAGCAATTTTATTCACACTATTTTATTTTACACACTATTTACATGTTCTGTTGTCTCACATAACCTTCTCTATCTGATAACTGATGCTCCATCTGGTGGGGGCCAGTGGAAGCAGCACGGCAAATTCAAATGAAAGAGAGATCACTTTCATTACATATGTATATATCATGTTATTGTTATAATTATAATACTTGGCATTCCGCTTCAAGTTATCCTCATTAGCAGGCATTTTTCGCACATAGTCTATAGTCTTTATATATTAGTAATATATAAAGAATATTAAATATTAAACCTCTGTTCAAGCTTGAGACGTGAAATTTCACATTTGAGGTCACATTTAATACAAGGAATACATAAAATCAACTGTAATAGATAAAGCATCTATATAAAATAATTAAACGCCATCAATAAACTAATATTAGTAATATATATTTATATAATGTATGTGTGTGTTTCTATAATTTAAAGCTGGGTATCCCAACAAGAACCCAACGTCCTGGATTAGCAATATGTATTGCATGTATTCATTTGGAAAATGTAATTGCTGTCATTATATCCTGTTCTAAACATTAACTCAACGAGTTTTTTTTCGAGGCACGATATTTTACATGTTAGTTTCATTTAATGCCCCGGTAATGGGTCATAAAATCAGCTTATGAAAAATAATGAGGGTTCATCAATAAAATTAATAGTAATACAAAAATTTAGGCTGGTATTAAATAGGGTATAAATTAATAAAATTAAAGATACCAATTGTTCTCATTGACAATATATATTACTTTATGTGGCTTTAATTGGCTGGAATTGATAATAAAAAAGATGCAATTAATAAGAAAAAAAATCATCAATAATGATAACTAAATAGTTTTAGTCTGACCAGACAATGAAAAAATTGTACCGAAACCCGCAATTGTTTTGCCATCGACTAAATTGAATTCAATTGTTTTTCGGTAGGAAACTGTCTCCGAACATATTTATTGCTGGTTATTGAAAATATCTCTTGATTTTTTCCTTACTTTTTTCCGATTTTGTGTTTATTGCCTGAATTCATTCGTTTAGTTTGTTGCTGTTTGCCACAAACGGGACGCGTTAACGGCTATCGTAAAATATTCAAGGGTCAAAGTAAGTATTTTAACTGTTTTAAATATTTTCATATATATCATTTCATGAAACATCTTGCAGGTTCATGAATAACACAAATATCAAAACAGAAAACTTCAACAGACAATTACTAACTTGAAACCTGGCTCAGAGTTCACACAGACTGTCACAACACCAACGGGACGAAATTAATATGCATCAGCATGTGTATCGACTTAAATGTCACACAACTGGGCATTAGCTCTATCAAACCAAAATCATATAACCGTGAGTTTATTGTTAGCAATGTGATATATAAATATCATACAAGTAGGTTTGTTGAAATATCGACTGTTGTTGCCACCTCTTAATTACAAATAATTATAAGTCACCCTCTTCTCGATCAGATCATATCTATCACTGTTTCCATATGTTTAATAAAGCTTATGACGTCAGTAGGAGAGTGGGGGAGAAGTTGGAGGGGAGAACATCCACTGGTGGGGATGGCCCCCCCACCACGACTAGCCTCCTATATAAGAGACGCCCAACAGGGTGAAAATCATAACAACAATCTGAAAGTATTATATTTTATGCACTCCTTTGAATGCAGCACGAGGAGACAGCTGTAATTCCAAATTTATTTATTTATTTTTGTCATTGTATATATATTATCAATAAAGACGTTTTGAAAGAAAAAAAAAAAGTGAAAATCAGAAAGTAACAAACCAGCACCTTGAATACTTCTCTCTCTCTCTCTCTCTCTCTCTCTCTCTCTCTCTCTCTCTCTCTCTCTCTCTGCACCGGCGCTTGCTGATCTACTCAAAACCATGGTCTTCTCATTCAACTACCTCTGCATCTCTCTCTCCTAACCTCGCTATGTTTTAGTCCGGCATTGTCAGACCCCACACCTTCCTAGTGGGAATCTCTGCCTTCCTCTCGCTAAAACGAGCACCTCCTTGGGAGAGACCTCTCCCTCGTGGACGACAGTTGCCGTGGCCCTGCAAATTTACCTAGCAGTGTCTCCCGCGGCAATCCAGTCTGCCTCTCTCCGGTTCACACTCACCTTTGGGATCCGGACGGTTTTCGCCCGGTTCGAGATACCGAGATACCACATAAACTATTTATAAACCAACCCAGTACCTATTCTCCTGAACATAGTGCAGTGTCGGGGCACACCTCACCTTCTAAAGATCTTATGGAGTCAGATCAAAGCAAATCAGGCTGCCGGCCTAGTCGGCGGGTGAAAGACCACAGGTCCGCCCGCTCTATCTCTTTCTGGGCGCTCGCTGGACGGTGGCTAAGAGGTTGTAGTGACCCTAGCCCGCGCCGGGCGTCTCCTCGCCACTTTGGGGATACTCAGTTATACTGAGCCCGAGATCGGCTGTTACTAATTCCAAGTATTGTCAATCATGTTAACCAAATACATAGTTTTATTGTTATTAAAACGTACATAATCTGTCTAAACGTTCTCTATTAATGAATATTATGAAGATCTATGACGTTTCTTTCATAAACCTGAGCCGATCTCCTAAGAAACTCTTCTATTCAATATTATAAACTATCGAAAAGTGAAAAATGCTCTGTCAATTTTGACACATCTGGAGGTATGTCTTACATACGGATATAAACGTAACCCAGTCTGGGATGCAATTAGGAAGAGCAGGGAAATTGTTTATGAAAATTATGACAACTTCTTATCTAAAATTCAATAATTGATTAATATCGTCAATAACTCGTTTCTATCGTTGTTAAATGATGCATATGTTGACTTTTTATTTTTTTTACCATATATATAATAGAAAATAATAGAAAAAAATACTTATTCCGGGAGAAAGTTCCTTAAGAATAACAATGACGTACACATAACATATTAATTTCTGGCTAACAAAAAGAACCATAACGAAATTATGAAGAAAAATGGAAAATTAGAAAAAAGTGTGATATTCTATAAGAAAAAAATAATCATTTAAATAACAACTGAATGAAAAACACACTGGATGGAGATTCGTTTTTTACTTTTACACTGTATCTACCTTATGTCAAATTCAGGTGTCTTCAGAACTGTCACCGAATTTATCTCATAAATTCTATATAAAATTTGTCCATGTTATTCATAATAACGGGGAATTGCTATATAATATTCTAACGAGTAAAAACTATTTATTATTATAATAAGTGGAAGGTCTTCAATTCTCCACAATCGTAAACAACATGGACAAATTAGATATTAAATTTTTGTGATGAATTTGGCGACAGCAGATGCCTCAGTTAGTGAATACAATGTAAAAATAAAAATTTGGAGAGGCCATAAAGCTATCCCGTTGGTTTTTCATACAGTTGTTGTTAAAATATACTTGTGTATCTTGCAGTGTTTTTGGTCGTTTATATAATAATAATAATAATAATAATTAAATAAAATATTGTCTAACTGCATTCGATTAATAAAGTCTTATATGGGTCGACATAATAGAAACAAAAACAATCGTAGAGATGAAGTCTATACAATAAAACATTTAATGATAACCAATAAATCAACCATCGTTACGTTACGCAATTGTAATTAAATAGTAAATATCGAATAGTTTTCACAGGGATATTTATTTATTTCCAAATAACTAGTTTTGGTCATTTGTTTATTTGTTGTTATGACAGTTACATTTTAAAATATTCTATCTGTTAAAGTATCTTCAATACTGTGAAAATATTATAAATATATTGTGAAATACGCCTCCGGGGATAAAATTCTATCATCTATAAAATCACTTATTAATCTTAAAAAAAGAGTAACTATTGTATGAATGAGCGAGTGAATGATGAACTGTCAATATGGTATGAATGAGAGCATTTATCTTAATTACTTATTACCTTATAAAAGGCAGATTGTAATTTTTGCACAATAAAGGAATAAAAAAAAAAAAAAAAAAAAAGAACTCGACTAAATTATTTTTATTAATTTTTCCATTTGTAGTACGCACTACTGCAGCAATGGTACGTCTCAAAGAATACGATTTTTTAAAGTTAGCATTGTAAATAAATAGTATTAAACTCTCAGCAAAAGTCTAGATTAACACTTAAAATACACAAAGCAGCCAAGAAAATTTAAATTTGATATTGACTAAATTGATATTTAAATCTTCAAATGTTATTTCCAAAAATAAAATTTTTTGAGTTGCCACACTGTCGGTGTGTGAAATTCTGTCTCCAATAAACATATTGCTTGATTGTTATGTGGCGTTAGTGAAAATCTAAATACCTTATAACTGAGGGTACTCGCTCCAGCGATTAAATAAGTGCCTTATGTGGTCGTTCCAGCTTCTACATAAATATTTTCTTAAAATTCAACAGGTTGATAAGCTGTTCAATCAATGTTTTCTTACTTCTAAGGTACTTTTCATGCAAGTTTAAAATTCCATTTTCCTTCAAATTGCGGATTATTGATTCAATAGTCCATTTCACTTTTTTTAACTTTTATCCCTATGTGGTTGATTACTTTATAGCTGAAAAGTTTTTTTATATGAATTCATCTTTCCTCGTTTCATTTTTAAGTGTTTTTTTTTTGTTTGTTAGCTTAAATAAATATTATTGATGCATAAAAATATTACCCACGAAATTGTTTCATTCTATGGTCTGAAATGCTCTTAACAATAGGTTGTTATTTTCTAATTAATTAGAAATATCAAGCCATCAATAAAAAAAACAAGATATTCTTAAATGATGATACGTTTGCAGAATAATGCAGAATAAGGTCAAAACATACCTATTATAATCCAATGTTGTATCTCTGTCACGATATCTGAGCTTACTACCATTCGCAATAAAACACGTTACTCATTAATTACAATTAAACACTGTTACAGTTAAATGTTAAACAAAAAACTGAATTTCTATTTAATGAGCTCTAACCCAATACTCTCTGAAACTTGTTTTGTTTTTCTTCCAGGATAGTTTAATTATTCAATTTATTTTCAGTTTGATTATAACCTGCATTAATTGTAATAAGAAAATATGTATTACTTTATAAAAACGATATATACAAATATATATATACAATGGTGATTACCACCAATTGCTTGTTTACTATTATATAATTCAGCAACTTACCAACAAAATTTTCTATGTTGCGGAAACTTAAAAATACTAAATAGCAAAATAATGCTTTAAATATAATGTAATTTTTTTTGTACTTTTAAACGTAGTTTGTACTTGTGGAGTGAGGGTAATTATTTATCATTCGGAATGCTTTTTATTTTATTTAAATTTAGTTTTTTGGTGAAGCCCCATGCTGGTCCCTCACACGTTAATGTTGACACACAATGGACGAATTAATTACTTGTATACGACTAAATACGTGATACTGCAAAATATGGTCATGGAATCGTGTCGTTGTCTTGTCAAGGATAACCTTTTTTTGTTGTGTTTTTTGTACAATATATCATACCAAAATTAAATATTACCATAGTTTTGTTTGTACGGAGAACACAAAAAACATGAATGCCAATAAATCATACTTAATGTATCATTAATTACGAAATTATAGCTTTCGTGCCAACTCCTAGATAGGTTTACTGCTACTTAGCTCAGATGTTTCCAAAAGTTTATAAGTACGGACTATTCACTTAAAAAGATTACTAACTGATAAGCGTCATGCGTCATCTCGAATTTACCGATCCAAGTAAACCTGGATTCTCCCTAACGGTCCGCCGATTATCACAGGCGATAATCCCTGAATTAATTTAAATAAATTATTTTTTAACGAGACAGGCTCGTTTTATTTTTCTGTTACGAACTTGGACTTTATACTTATTTATGTTACTATTTTTTGTTGTTTGTTGTTTTTAATCGAAAATCGTGGGGCTTGGTTGGTTTTTGTAGTTTTTTTTTGTTTATTTATTCAATGTCTCTGTCAAACTCATGGGTCAATATATATACGATAATTTTCTTGATTTTGATTTTACAAATGTGATTTTTTACTCATCTCAACTTTCGTTATTATTTTACAGTTTGGGAAGATATTGACGTGTTTATAGTTTCCGTCACAAATTAGAAGTTTGAGACCCGCAAGCTCTGGTACCGCTCTGTGTACTACTTACTTCTCTTCTATCCACTTGATCCCTTTACTTCGATCATGAGATGTCAATCATTAAGCAATAAGCAAATTAGTGATAAGTCCGCCAACCTCCCGTATTTGGCAACACCGTGCCAAGTAGCCTCTTAATTCCAAGCGTCTAATTTTATGACGGCGATTTAATAGGGGTTTTAATTGTTAGGGTTACATTGTTTAGGTGTTCTATTAAACTGAGGAACTGAATATATAATTAATCCGATTAAGAACAATAGCTGGGGGAAAACCAAGGCTTGAGGCCGACTTGGGCGCAGACGGCACCCCAGTCTCACTTGTTTGGTAGGCTGGACGTGTATTCTTATTTTAAGGATACAAGTACTAATCGGAGGATGTGGGCAAAACCATGTTGCTGGCTAATATTTTACACATCAGCAGTCCACTGATGTTTACATAGTTGTACAACTGGCAAATGGCCTGTCATTATTAAATAATTGAAGTGAATTAATATCTGGAATCATTTAAAAATAAAATTTATTTCATATGATTTTTGCACTTATACTTAAGTACTGTTTTTCGAGCCATTGGATACAAGTAGCGGTCGATTGTGCTTCGATGGTGACTCTATTGCACAAGCATTCATGATCTCGCTCATGAATAATTTTACAGTTTATTTCTGTTACTGAGTCAGCTTTCCGGGCCCACCTCCGGGCGCAAGCAAGCATAATTTCTACCCGTGACACTAATACTGTATCCAGGTGGCAAGGTACCTAGCACAAGGGATCATTAACGCTTGTTCAACTTTCAGTCGTTGTCAATTACTGACTGCCAAGCCCGCAATTAGAAATTTTAAAACAGGTAAGGACGATTGGTATTCTTACTGTTTCATTAGTTTTTTGTACAGGGTGAAATTAAATTTTATATGAAGGTCCCGTTTCATCTTGGGGAGATATGAATAATATCTTATTCATTTTTGAGACGAGGGTGTAGAGAGAGAGAAAGGGGGGAGAGAGAGAGAGAGAGAGAGAGAGGAGGGGAGGGGATGAGAGAGAGGGGGAATGAATGAATGAATCACGCTTTAGAGAGAATCTCTTTATTTCATTCAAGTTACAGAGGATTATTACTCAAGAGCGCATCTTAACTAACACTATACAGTACATATAGATCTTTGATTTGATACCTTACTCAATATCACCAAAAAATTAATAAGGAATCTTATTAAGGACTTGATATGTTACCATGTTGTCAGGTCATCGAACCTGGATCTAAAATTTCATAGCTTCCGTTCATCGACAATTACATTTAAAAAAAAAAAAAATTAAATCCTCAAATTAATAAATTTGGTTCCGTATCTATTCTTTTGACCTTTTAGGACTCTCAGCTCAGAAGACAAGTTCATATCTTTCCCATGGTACGAACAGTTCGAAGGCAAAAATATATCCAAAGAAATCACCGGAAATGATTTCGTACCGTGTTTAATGTTTATATTTACTTATTTATTCACATTTCAAAAATCAATAAACGTTTATGGTTGATGTTTAAGACACCACCATGAAAATATATATACCTGGGGGTAACAGGGCCTCCAGGACCTTTCTTTAGCTAAGAATCATTGTTTCAAGGGCTAACGACACTTTTTTGGCACTTGGTTTTTACCTCGCTTTAGTGCTGTTTGTACCATTATCAAAAAAAACACGTGGTGTTTCATTGTGATTTTAGAGTGTGGTTTTCAGATATTAGTACTTTCTAATCTTTTCTTAATGCTCACCTCCTTACTTCCTAAAATATTATTTCTTCCCAATGATTATCACAGGCAGGATATATAAAACACCAAGGTAATTTTATTACTAACTTTCACCGGATCCACCGGAGACACTTCAAGTCATTTGAGTCGTTGCAGCCTCTCACAAACCCAGTGTTTAACACTATGACCCCGCTGGGTGGCCGGACCGGTGTCCCCGCATCGATGGCAACAGACTGTCGGGAAAAATTAGGTTAAGATTAAGTTTAAGTTTTTGTTGTTAGATGTAAGTTATGCGCTACTTTCTGAAACACCTCTCAACATCGCTCGTCCTTTAAATACTCTATTCTACCATTTTTAGGCCACAGTACAACCAAAAAATTGTTCTACCAGGCAATTTACGTGAGCTGGTCACGAGGGAGCCCTCAAGACGTAAGTAAATCGCTTATTTCATTTGTGTAGAACAAAAGTGAAAGTAAAATCGGATCGAGAAGTCGGCCATTTTGAGAAGCATTTGTCATAGCGCCATTCGGATCGTTCACTAACGCCACTCAATTATAATCTCTGAGCCGCTACGTTCTGGTGGCTCAGAGCCAAGACCCGTGACTCGTGAATGAAACATGCGTTTCTATCAGCAGCTAATGTCAGCAGACAATAAAAAAAAACGTACAAGGTCGTTGGGACCTACCCCCACTCCGTCGCCGGTTAAACGTAAGCCGCGGCGATCTAACCGAAACATAGCACCTGAAAACTCTTCAGCTCCCAGCAGCTCTATGGAGGAACTACCATCACTACCTAGCACATCGAAAAAAACAGCAACAACCACTCATGAGTCTCCGTTCTTCACGCCCAATAGCTACGAGGTGTTGACAAATATCGAAATAGAGGTCATGGACTCTACACAAACACCCACACAGCCCAAGCCACCAGCAATATTCATACGAAACATCAGTAATTTTAAATTACTATGCACCCAACTAAATAAAATTGTAGGTACAGGAAAATACACTTGCCTCAATCGGTCTCGGGACACAAAAGTATCGCCGGACACTCCCGAAACATACCGTACAATAATTAAGTACTTAGAAGAAACTAAGGCCGATTTTCACACATACCAATTAAAGCAAGAAAGATCACTGTGGGTAGTGATTAGAAACCTGCATCCCACTACACCAGCGGACGAGATAGAGAAGGAGCTATTAAGCCTAGGATACAAGGTTCGCCAAATTACCAATGTGCTCCGTGAGGAAAGAAAATAAAATAATGCAAGCACCAAGATACCACTGCCCTTATTCTTTGTGGAACTAGAGCGAACACCTGGAGTGGAAAAAATCTATGAGGTCACCCACTTGTATTATACAAGAGTACAGGTCGAAAAGCCTTACCCGAAACGCGATATAGTACAATGCCATAATTGTCAGGCATATGGGCACACCAAATCATACTGCTACCACCCTCCCAGGTGTGTAAAGTGCAGTGGGCAGCACAAAAGCGAATTGTGCAAGAAGCCCATAAAATCACCTGCTGTATGCGTGCTCTGTCAGCAAGGGCACCCGGCAAACTATAAAGGCTGTGAGGCCTATAGAATTCTAAAGTCCAGAAGCGAACAACGTCGTCGCCCAGAAGAAGAAACGCCAGCCACAGGTAGCCCAAGAAGTACCCCCGCCAGAAGTTTCAGGCCTTCAGTATCTTTTGCTGACGCAGTTCGGAACATAGAGCAGTCACAGGCATTGCCTACTCCTCCTCCGCAAGTTCTTCTTCCCCAGCACTCCATTCATCCCAGCAACCAGCAAACTCAATCCCATCCTCAACCACACATCTCGCATATCCCGCCACCTTCAAGCTCTTCAGATCTCACCAGCCTCTTAACCTCATTCCTTACAGAGTTCAGAACCCTAATTACCCCTCTTATTTCCCTTCTTACAAATCTTGTCTCCTACCTTATCCCCGTTAAACATAATCCATAAGTGGATCGTTCCGACTCCTTATCCATTCTCCTTTGGAATGCGAATGGTGTTCGCACCCACACTAACGAACTGACAGCATTACTCCATGACAAAAACATCGATGTAGCTCTTATTACTGAAACAAGACTTACAAGTAAACGATCATTTACCGTTCGACAGTACCAGACTTATCGAACTGATCACCCAGATGGAAGAGCTCATGCAGGTACCGCTGTCATTGTCCATAACACCATATCCCATCACATAGTTCCTTTGGTAGCACATGATTTCCTTCAATCCACTGCAGTGACAATCACCACCCTCACTTTTCCCCTTACTCTAGCATCAGTGTACTGCCCTCCCAATAAATCAATTTCCGATTCCCAATTCATCTCCTTTCTAGACTCCATCGGGCATCGTTTCCTTGTGGGTGGGGACTTATGGGGGACAGCAAAAAAGTCGAACATCAAGCGCATCCAATCCTTTCAATCAAAAGTCCTAAGAACAATAGTAAATGCCCCTTATTACGTCAGCAACAAAACCCTTCACAATGATCTGAATATACCCTATATTCTTGAACTCATCCCTTCCAAGTTCATTAAATTCCATGGTAACCTATCCAACCACCCTAATTCCCTAGCACAGTCATTGCACTGCACCACTCATCCCTATAATCCTCCTCGGAGACTTAAACGGCAGTGGCCTCGTGACCTGCTATAAATAAGTGACAGTGGGAGTCCTGGCAATGGCCAGTTTCCCCAATCATGTCCTGAGCGTCTGTGGCTCTCGCGCTCTTGGTCAGCCTCCGCTGGCTCTTATCTAGTGACGCGGCTGAAGTAGGGGCGTGGGGGACTCCCCAAGACTCCGCTTCCTCCTTCGCATGCGAGGGAGGTAACAACCATGTGGACTTGGGGGGCCTCTGGGCTGTTTGTAAATATTGTATGAATGAGCGAGTGAATGATGAATTGTAAATATGGTATGAATGATGACACTTATCTCAATTACTCATTGCCTAATAAAAGGCAGATTGTAATTTTATCTTAATAAATTGTTGTTTTCTCTCAGATGTAAGTTAGTTTACAACCTATGAAGCATAAGGTGAGCCTCATGACTTTCAAACATGTTCAGAAAATGTATGTATAGTGTACGTCATTATACATTTGTACAAGCGCAAATCACAATGTAAAATAATTAGAAATTGTACAAAATATAGCCAACCTGCAGGGCATATAATGATAATGACCTATTGTTAACGGATTCATTTGTAGAATTATACTGAATTGTTTAATATTTTATAACAAGTGGATATGGGAAAAAAAAGTGTATTGTTGTTGCACTTTTTTATTTTGTATTCTAAAGCTCCCTCAATTAGCACATAAAATTGATATAAAACTAAAAAAAAATGCTCCAGATTAATCGTTCGTATGATTAATTTAGTTTTTCTCGAGACCACCGATCCTTCGATCTAAATGTCCTCAGTATATTCTCGCCTCCATTGTCTCAGTATTCTGTAGTTTTCACCCCTAGAGATCTTTAATATATTCAACATGCGAGGGTGGGCTAGATAGCAAATTTGTAGCCCTCCCTAAATCAGCCCAGATGTAGGAGTCGCCTAGATATGGGGTGTGGGAAAGTTGCCTGCCGACAAGTCCCTACAATATTCAGAACTTCACCGCCCAGTAGATTGCTCTTAGAAATTTACAAACCTCTATCACCGCATGCCCCTTCCAATCCAGCTACAGGTAAAGTCATTTTCTCTATATTGTTATGGTTATTATTTTTAGAATAAGTACTGTATCAAACACGCCGAGCACCTTCAAGGAGTGGCCTATTGATCATTTAATCATTAGTTTGAAGCTATCGTCAATGTAATATCGTGAAGCGCATTTGGAAAACATAGCCTCATAGTAAATTTAGAAACGTTTCAAATAAAATTACTGCGGTCCATCCAATTACAAAGTTCATACCACAATTTCTGCTGTAAAAGCCAATGCAGTTATCTCGAGTAATATTTTTTATTCCTCAAAGTTTGTTAAATGGTGTAGCGAGCGCTAGCAATATATGTAAATTACTCTATACTCTGGTGCATAATGTATTATAATATATGCAAATCCTTGTAAACTTCTTGTAATAAATCATAGAGAGGTCGGTAGTCGTGAAACAAGTAACAGAGGGCCGAAGGTCCTGCAATAAAACCTGAGAGGGTAAGCATTTGCCCTAATAAAACCAACACGGTTTTACACGGTTATTACTAAGACCTTCAGTCACGTTCCGGTGGTCATAAAATCATGCCAGAAACAGTTTAGGGGACGAGCGGTCACGATCGCTCGGTGGGTGTGACATCATAAAACACACCCTTTTAGCCCAACGGTCATAAAACTTAAGGGGGATTAGCCACCTGGGCATAATAAAACATACCCCCTGCAGACAGGCTCCGCCTACCGGTAGGGGGGGGGGCGGCGGATATTTAAATCAAGGGTTTTCGCCCTGCAGATCCACTCTGTTTCTTAGTCTCCTCAGCCACACTACTTGTCACTTTACGCCAGGGCCGCTTGGCCCTGGTAGGCTCACTCTTCACTCTTTCCTTGTCTCTTCATCCAGATAGCCGCTATCACTCTTCGCGATACGCCAGGGCCCCGGGGCCCTGGAAGTAAGCCACTCAGCCTTCCTAGCTAGTCTACTCTCTCTCGGCCACACCTCTGGGCAGTCACCTCACAGCCTCTAGCAGACCTCTGACGACTTGTACTATTACGCTTCCGATCTCTCGCCCGAACTCTGAAAACTGGTCTTATTCTTTGTGAACCTCTGAACCTCATCCTGAACACAGTGTCTTGTCGGGACACATCCCTATCAATAAATGGAGTCAGATATTAACGCCCACATGGAACATGGTCCATGTTATTAACTACAACAATCCGCACTTGTCACCAGGGCTAGAGTGATCAGGCACTTCCTTAGTGACGCCCCCCGACAAATGGGATAGTTCTCTACGCTCTATTTCGTTTCTCGGCTTATTTCGGGATCTTAATATATCTACCCAACAATACCATAGTGAAGTGGCTTACCATTTATACATTATTGAAAATTATTTTCATGAGCGGTTAGAAAATCTGACAATTACCAAATAAAATAATAAAACAATGATTAACTTAAGTATTAAGTAAATGATACGCGTTGCGCTATTGTAATAAAATATGTATTTATGATAGATGTAGCTTATGGATGTAAATTTATTATAATTTCATATTTCTTTAATTATTGTATTTATGCAATTAGAACAATTTTCAAAAACAAAACTTGAGTTTGAGAGAGCAAGAATTAGTCAATAAAATGACTATGTAATTGAATATACGGTTTTTTTAATTATGGAGTTGTAAGGGATATTTTTTAATGATTCTGAGACTTTTATTCTAAACGAATTGAGTTTCAAAGTTAGCCAAATAACAAACTTTTACGCAAAGACAGGGAACAAGACGAAGCGATCAAGACACTACTGCCGTCGTTGTTTGTCGATCTAGAGCGAACACCAGAAGTAAAAAAAATCTACGAACTGGCCCACCTGTATTACACAGGAGTACCTGTTGTATGCATGCTCTGCCAGCAAGGCCACCCGGCCAACTATCAGGTAGAGCACATGCGGGTACCGCTGTCATTGTCCATAACTCCATTTCCCACACATAGTTACTTTGGTAGCGCACGATTTCCTTCAGTCCTCTGCAGTGTCAATCAGCACCTTCACTTTTCCCCTTACTCTAGCATCAGTGTACTGCCCTCCCAATAAATCTCTTTCCGACTCCCAATTCATCTCCTTTCTAGACTCCATCGGACATCGTTTCCTTGTGGGTGGGGACTTTAATGCGAAGCACCAACATTGGGCTCAAAATCCACAAATACACGATAACGTACTTTGCTCTCTGCACTTGCACGGGAACATTGCTCCACTATCTCTCATGACGCAGCCACCAATTGGCCATAAGGTCCCAACCGGAATACAGATCTCCTTGACTTTTTCTTCTACAATAGTTTAAGATCAATAACTTATTCGTTCACGCGCCTCGATGACCTCTCCTCCGATCATAGTCCTTTATTATTAACCATTTCTCTACAACAAATTCACAAACTAACTCCTCCTTCATTTATAAGTGGCCCAGTTGACTGGTACAACTTCCGCCAGCTTCTAACATAATCCGTAGACCTCAAAGTGTCCCTGAAAACATCCCAAGAACTAGACGATGCAGTGCATTCTTTCACTACTCTGATCCAGAGGTCGGCATAAGACGCATTGTCACCTTATCGTCATCCAAAATTTCACAATCATAATCATAACCTCAGCATCTCAAAGATCAAATCCAATCCAAAGCCGCTCCAGAACAGTGTGTCAAAGATCCCGGCATCATGCTGATTGCAGCTAGTACAATCAGTGCTGCAGATGGTAAAGCGGCTATTGGCATCCATCCGTTCCGATCAACCAGGGATAACCCCTTGTGGAATGTAACTAATGAAATCGTAAAGTATCATCCTGTTTCACACCCACTCCATCGTGATGAAGGGTCCTGGGTGGCTTTGGATGGGGATAGGTCAGAAGAATTTGCTCTGCATCTTACCCATACGTCACACACTACCATTCTTATCAAATCCATACTAACAGCACAACTGTTGAAAATTTCCTCACTTTACCTATACCTCTCTTACTTCCACCAAAATCCGTTAACCTCTCTGAGGTCAAATACCTTCTGAAAAACTTACCTTATCGAAAATCCCCTGGATATGATCTCCTCACTCCTCAAATTCTCAAACAACTTCCTCCCAAAGCCATAATCTTCCTAACCTACATATATCATTGCATTATCCAAACGACGCACTTTTCTCTCTTCTGGAAACATTACATTATTGTCCTATTCGCCAAACCCCGTAAACCACCCAATGACGCCTCATCTTACCGTCCAATTAGCCTACTCCATATCCTCTCAAAAATATTTGAGAAACCCCTACTAACACGTCTACTTCCAATGATTGAATCCAAAAACCTTGTTCCTAAGCACCAGTTTGGTTTCCGTCTACGACATTCCACTGCTCAATAAGGCCTTCGCGTTGTTGATCACATACCCTCAGCCCTTGAAACCAAAGAGTATTGCACTGCTGCCTTTCTGGACATAGCTCAAGCTTTTGACAGGGTGTGGCACGCAGGTTTCCTTTTTACAAGCTCAAAAGATATTTACCAGAGACCCCTTTCCTAATCCTGCAGTCCTACCTTTCAAAGCGCTTCTTCGTATCCCACTGTGGCTTAGAATATTCTAACTACTATCCCATAAAAGTAGGAGTTCCACAGGGCAGTGTCCTGGGTCCCATCCTCTATAACCTATATACTACTGATGTCCCCTCTACCCCCAATACCTTCTTGGCCAGATTTGCAGATTTGTTACCTCACTCTGACCCCGATATAGCTTCCTCCCTATCCTCTCTAAAATATTTGAGAAACTCCTATTAAAACGTCCACTTCCAATTGTTGAATCGAAAAACCTTGTTCCTAAGCACCAGTTTGGTCTTCGTCAACAACATTCCACATTGTGCGCCTTTGTGTTGTTGATCACATATCCTCTGCCCTTGAAACCAAACAGTAACACCGCTGATATCCCCTCTACCCCCAACACCTTCTTGTCTACATTTTCAGGTGACACTGCAGTCTTGTCATCCCACCCAGGCCCCGAAACAGCATTCCCATAACCTTCAAAAACGTGATGAGATCGAGTATTGGTGCAACCAATGGCGGATCAAAGTTAATGAAGCAAAATGTTAATACATTACCTTAGCCCTCTGTCACAATTTTTGAAGAATTACATTCCTCTCCCTGTATCTGAGACAGTACGGTACTTAGGATCCAACTCGACAAACGACTGACATGGAACCCACATACGAGGCTAAAAAGACAAGAACTAAACAGACGCTTTGGACCACTGTACAGACTACTTCGAAGGACATCCCATCTCTCAATAGAAAATAAATTACTAATCTACAAAGTTATACCTAAGCCAATCAGGACATACGGAATAAAGGTATGGGGGATAGCAAAAAAGTGAACATCAACTGTATCTAATCCTTTCAATCAAAAGTCCTGAGAACAATAGTAAATGCCCCTTATTACGTCAGCAACAAAACCCTTCATAACGATCTTAATATCCCTTACATTCTTGAACTCATCCCTTCCAAGTTTATGAAATTTCATAGTCATTGCACTCCATCACTCATCCCTATAGTCCTCCTCGATGACTCGGAGCGTGGGGGGCTTCGCAAGACTCGGCTTCCTCTTTTGCATGTGAGGGAGGTAGCAACCATGGACTTGGGAGGCCCCTGGGCTGTTTGTAAATATTGTATAAATGTGCGGGTGAATGATGAATTGTAAATATGGTATGAATGAGAACATTCATCTCAACTACTTATTGCCAAATGAGACAGATTGTAATTTTATCATAATTATACCTATCGTAAGTTAGTTTGAAGGTTGATCAAAAAGGTGAGCCTCATCACCTTTATTAGTCAGTTTAGTTCAGTCACGTATAATGTATATCATTATACTTGTTTATTCATTATATAATTTTTATAAAATAATAAAACCTGTATATACTGTAGGGGTGCTACAGGAAATACAAAATTAATTTGTAAATAGATTCGCCTGAGGATCTATAATTGTATATAATTATCTGTAAATTTAATGGGACTATTAAAGAAAAAAAAAATGGTTTTATGTTATATCTATTTATACCCAATCGGTTATTTCTAGTATGTTCTAGCATTCTATGAATCATAGGTTACATCCCGAATCATAATAATTGAGACTATCGTAAAATCACCAAGCTTATCCTAAGAAGGATTTAATTGTAATGTTAATGCGGTTGAACTAGTAGAAATATCCTATTAAGCATATTAACCCGTATTAAATTAATTTTATTTATTAATTTGGATTTCGTAAAGAAAACGAAACGAAGCCTGCTTAGGCAAGAGCCCCGTAGTTTTATTCACTTTTAAGTTTTTCGGGTAAATTATAAAAAAAATTCAGTTTCGTAACTTAAAAAAAAATGTGGAGAAACAAAATTCTCTTTAATATAAGTACCGTTGCCAACACTGTATTGGACTTAAATTGAATCATAAAATCATTCTTCAGACTAACATTAAAAAAGCAAAAAATATTAAAATATTTTAAAATTTTAATGTATTTTTGCATTAAGGTGATATCACTATGATTAGTTATGACTAACAACGGATTATTGAGGTTTAAAGATAATATATTTCACAGGTTTGTTGTCTTATACTTTCCATTGTTATTATGTATTAAATTAAATGTTTTGTTATTTATTGTCTTCTTTATATATTAAATTTATTATGGTCTGAATTATAGTCCTAAAGATGGCTAAATAGGTAGCGCTTACTAATCATATCATATAAATAAAAACATTTATTTAGGGGGAGAATTCAGGCATTTTTTTAAAACAAATTTTAACATAAATTTAAATTTAAATATACATATGTTTATTCTTATTATTTTATTAAATAAGATGTTTTTCTACATTTGTTTTTAAACATTAACCTTTACTTAGCTGTCCGCATTTACGCTATTCAATTGCCAAATATACCTGACAAATAATTATACTGTCATTTAAATAATCTTTTAATTTGGTTAGATTTAGCTTATATATTAATTATATATATATATATTAATTATATATAATATAATTTACCATATAATATACAATATGATAATATGATAATTTTTTTGATAAAACTTCTCTATCGATATGAACTGCGCTAAGAATCACAAAGCAACCTAGCTGTTTATTTCAATGTTAAATGTTTAACTATTTTTATTAATAATAACTAATAATTACTTTTTGATTTTAGGTTAGCCCACCAGCAGTGAGAAGAGCGGTGGAGGAACCAAATTATGTGAGTGTTATCAGTAACATGTTTGATATCAATAAAATACCTAGTGTTCATATGCTAAAAATGCATGGATTTTCATGAATGTAATACTTTAATTATGACATTTAATTATCCATGCATGCATGTCTCTAATGAAGGCAAATTACATTCAATGCTTGGGTTAACTTTATACAAAGCAGTGGACCTTACGATAATTTTGAAAAGCGTGCTAACCAGGGCATGATGAACTTTGATACGGGATTATAACTAACATTTCACGAGAGGGGATAACATCGATCTCGTACAAACCTACTATTATCATTCCTCGTCTATAGATCACCGGTCTATAGATTAATGGTATATCATCTAAACTGCCGATAAAATATAAAACAATGTATAAAAAATGTAATTAATTATTAACCTGTACATCGGTATCCCGGTTACCTTAACAGTGCTAGGAACATCCTGAAATTGCAGAGGATACAAAATACGTTTCTAATAATAATAAAAGCACCTTGGCGTACTACCATCTCTCGGCTTCCTGATATCGACTTCTGACATCGATTTTATTTATAACATAGTCATTGAAAGCACACAAAGGTTTCTTGTAAATTGTAAGTTAGCGAAAATAATTTAGTAAGAAGTGTTGCATCTAATTTATCAATAAGAAGAAGGTACGTACATAAAGACATCCATTTTATCCAAGTCCGCTAAAAATTTGTCCTTTAGTTGTGGTTACTGTTTTCCTACAAGTTAAGGTTCGGACGTCGTAGGCAGCCAGCCTAATCCTTAAGTCATCGGGATGTAAACATCCCGAATGTATTTAGAGAGGCTTTAAAAGCTCAAATAAAAACAGTCTTGTGACAACTCTCGTTCAGTAACTACATTCAACCTCTTTCCTTTTTCTTCTCGTTTTTCGTTGACGATCGTTAACTGGTGCCGAAACCCGGGAGCGGAGTGGGTTCGAGTCATTAACGTGCGAGTTGGTTTTTGTTTTTTTTTTCCTTCTTATTCACTTTCGTGTGATTTAATTAAAGTAGGTAATGGTGGAATTGCGGCCGGCAGCGTTTGAAGTTCCACAGTTACCTAAAGAAACCATGGCTGAAGCCCATGCGAACTCACTGGCGTGGATGAAGGTGCGGGCAGTGACGTCACAGGACATGAGGAAAATGATCTCAGACCTCGAAAAATTTTCTGGGGAAATAGGTGAGTTAAATCATTTTCTTAAAGGTGGAGATAGGATTATGGAGAGGATACAAGCCAAGATGGAGGAAGGGTTACTCGACCCAGGTGACGCTAAGGCAATAAAGGCAGACCTGGTGTGCAGGGTGAAAAGGAAGGTGCTGAACCTGATACAGGCGGACGAGGAAACCCCGTGGGAGATAGTAAAGACGAGACTGAAAAAAGCATATGGGGGGGGGGACGATGGACCCCAGAGGAGGATATATTCCAAATGTTTCGAGAAATGAAATCTCCGAGACAGAATAGTGGACAGTATGCTGCAGTCCTGGTTGTCCGCTACAATAAAATAAATGAGAAAATGAGGGAGGCAACTAGCGCCGATGAAGTGGAGGGCAGGATGGGATTCCTGTCTACAATCTTAAAGGTACAATTAGCGAAGGAGACGGGAAGGAAGGAAGGGTTCCCTAATGAGCGATCGTTCCTCGAATGCGCCCAGGCGATGATAGATGCTAGCGCAAGGGAAGAAGAAGTAAAAATGAACGAAGATGACAACGATTGGAGCCAGATCCCATATAGGAGAAACAGGACCTCAAAAGCAGTGTGGAGGAGACAGGAAACGCCGTTTGCCGGTAGAGACAGGGGAGCGACAAGAGAGAGAAGATTGGGAGTGACGAGGCCTAGGTACGCACCTCGGAAAGAAGAAAGGAAATGTCATGGTTGTGGAAAGACGGGCCATCTGGTAGCTCAGTGCCCTCGCACTAAGTGCTTTGAGTGTGGGGAAGAAGGACACATAGCAAGACAATGTCCATACTTGTTTCGTAGAAGGGAATTTCACAAAGCAGAACCAATGGAGGTGAATAACCAGGAAATCCGGGAGAGGCGGAGCGCGACACCAAGAGAAATTGGATCATCGGGTGACGAGTCATCAGGGACGTCGGAGACAGACGGAGAGGAGTCGAAACGCAGCGGGAGCAGACGACGAGAGTGGCAGAAGAATCCCTCGCGCAGATGGGAGCGGCGTACGGAGGCCTGAGGAGAGTGGCAGCAGAGAGGCGACCGCATCCTAAGGTGCAATACAGTGCGGGAAAGGATGTGTGGTTTGCCAATTATCGAGTTCGGGAAGGGGGAGAGGTGCCTCATTGATACTGGCAGCACCAATACAATAATATCTCGTGGTGCGTTAGAGAGGTTGCGTGGAGGAGAGAGGGCACACCAGATCAAGGTATGTAAGTGTAAATTACTTACTCTTGGGGGACCCTGCGAAGTAATGGGAGAAGCGGTCGTGGGGCTGGAAGAATGGGCGAAAGTAATGGGTGACATAAAAGTACACGTCGTGGAAGACATGCCACGGGAATACCAGATAATAGTGGGGTGTGATTTACTGGGAAAAGTAGGCGCGCGCATCGAAAACGAGGGTGAGAACTGGAGGATCAAAATAGGGAAGCGAACCTATCGAAGCCGGGGGGGCGTAAGGGGCGAAACGGAGCAAATAGGAGCGGTTAAGAGAGTGGAGGATTGGAGGGAGAGTCTGAGGAGCGAGTTTAGGGATATTTTTTTCGCTGAAGGGGACAAGCTAGGAGCAACGGGGAAAACGCTACATGAGATCCCGTTAAAAGTAGAGCGGGTGACGTATGTGAAGGAGAGGCGGTATCCGCAAGCGCTCAGACAACACATTAGAAAGGAGATCGAGGATCTCAAGCGCCAAGGTATTATCAGAGATAGCACGTCTCCGTATAATAGCCCTTTGTGGGCAGTGAAAAAGAAAAGTCGACCGGGAGAATGTGAGGAAAAATACCGAGTCGTGGTGGATTTTCGGAAACTTAACGATAATACCCTGGACGAAAAATATCCGATCCCGCGGTTCGAAGACATCCTAGACAGACTAAACGGTGCAAAAATTTTTAGCACATTGGACCTAAAAGCAGGGTACCATCAGATCAAACTAGCTGCGCATGACCAACATAAAACGGCGTTTTCGTTTGAAAGAGGGCATTTTGAGTTCACGAGAATGCCGTTCGGTCTCAAAAATGCTCCAATAACGTTTCAGCGTCTCATGGACGAACTTCTGAGAGGAATGGACGAAAATATGTGCCAAATTTACATGGATGACCTGCTGATCTTCAGCCGAACGGAATCGGAACATATTCAACACCTCCGGAACGTATTTGAGAGATTAAGGGATTTCGGGTTGAAACTGTCAATAGACAAATCGTCATTGGGGCAGGAGCAGATTAGTTTTTTAGGGCACACAATCTCACAGGAAGGGGTTCAACCAGACTCGACGAAAGTAGAAGCGATCCAGAGAATGGAGGTGCCAAAAGATGTAAAAGGGATTCGGAGATTACTGGGCACGCTCAATTACTACCGCCGTTTCGTGCCGGACATGGCAGAATATATGGTACCCATTAACAATTTACTACGGAAAGGAGCACGGATAATGATCACGCCGCTGATAGAGCAGAATATCCGCAAATGCTTGGCACGTTTGCAGGAGGCGCCGATTTTGGCTTTCCCTAACTTTGAGAAGGATTTTACGATCACCACCGACGCAAGCGACTATGCCTTGGGGGCAGTATTGTCACAGGAAGGTGAAGACGGGGAAAGACCGGTGGCTTACGCGAGCAGACGCCTGACGGACACGGAGGCGCGGTACAGCGCTCTGGAACGAGAACTCCTCGGGATAGTGTGGGCCATTGGGCACTTCCGTCCGTATGTATTTGGCAGAAGGTTTCGAATACATACGGATCACCGGCCTCTTCAATGGGTCGGAAAACTCAAAGAATCCTCCTCAAGGGTAACAAGGTGGAAGGAATTCTTAGCCCAATACAATCTTGATATTGTATATAAGCCAGGCAAAGACAACGACGTGGCAGATTGGCTGTCGCGCGCTATTATGGTGAACGCCATAGAAGAAGGGGAAACATCGAGCGGTATGAGGCAGTTCATTGAGGAATGGACGCCTGGAGAAGCGGGCAGGAGCAGCACGCGGAAAGATAGTGACAGGAGTGCGGACACACCATCAGACGAGTCTATAGGAGAGAGACCGCGTGATATGGAGACGACGGACGAAATTATCAATGATAAGCGGAGGCAGATCATTTGGAAAACTCAAACATCGGGTGCTCTGAAAATACTCCATAGTACGTACGGCAGGAGTCAGATCGCGACGATTTGGTCACCACCGGGAGTTCGAGGAGATCAAATTTGTCAGGCTCTCAAGGACGTGTCCAAACTCGGCAAAACACACCATTTATTCGTGGGCAACGCGACTGTGTGGGACAAAATTAAAAAGCTGTGGCAGAAAGAGCTGTTGGGGGTGGATCGCTCGTTCATTCGGTGTCTTTCCGTGGTCCAAACCCTGCGGGACGAGGAGCAGCAACGCGAGGTAACACTGGCGTATCACCAAGGAAAAACCAACCACCGCGGTGGGCAGGAGACGGTGCAAGCACTACGAAGGCGCTATTTTTGGTGGGGGATGCAGCGGACTATTCAGGAGGTAATCGGAGCATGCGAAGTTTGTCAGAAGACGAAATATGATAGACATCCCCCGCAGGGACTCCAGGAGGAATCACCCACGGCAGAAGCACCACTGACGGAGATTCAAGTGGACACCTTCACGTGGCGGGGTTTTAAGTGGGTCACTATCATCGACCCATTTAGCAAAGTGGCTATGGCCTACGTGGTGGGAGACAAGTCATCAGATTCCATATTACAAGCCCTCAACACATGGTTTCAATTCTACGGCATACCAGAGAAGATCTCGTCGGACGGGGGACGGGAGTTTGACAATGCAACCGTGAGAGCCGAAATGCAAAAACGGGATGTGGCATGGCATTTTAATACCCCCGGGCATCCCAAGAGCAGGGGAACCATCGAAAGGTTACACAGCACCCTCAGCGACCACTTACGCGTGTACCAGGTGGATAAAGGCCTGTCGGCGAACGTAGCGATGCCAATGGCGGTGGCGGCATACAACCACTCGATACATGCCACGACGGGGTTAGCACCCTTCGAAATTTTGTTCGGATTACGAGTGAGACCGAGGAACTGGCCAGAGACGGTGGCGGATGAGGGAATGGTGGCACAGCTCCATAACACCCACATACAGCTCGGAAAGATGTGGTACAAAGTACGCGATAAGATTATGCGCGAAAAATCCAAGCGCGTGGCACGGGCAAATTTGAAGGTGCGGGATCGCATAGGAGCAATATCGATTGGGACCCTGGTGTACAGAAAAGTCGTGTCAAATCGTAGTAAGGAACTTGTTCGGTATGAGGGGCCCTTTAAGGTCATCGTAATTCGGGAACATAATCTCGTGACCATCGAGAGTATGACCACCCCAAAGAAGAGGCGAACCGTTCACATTGAACAGTTGAAACTCCCAACACAGGGGGGAGGGTGTTGAATGTGCGTAAGATGGTGTGCCCTCGATCCGATACGGAGCAACTGATCCGGAATCATATGTTTCACATGTTCACATTCACATGTGCTGCTCAGAGAGAGTTTTTGTTTTCATTATTTATATTGTGGATGTTCCATTTTTTTTTTTACCTGGCAGCCACCGGGTCCAGGGCGAATGTATTATTTTTTGTTTTATTTCTGTATTATCTCTTTTCTTTGTTTTTTTGTGAGGACTATGAATATATTATACCGTAAACGTGATGTAAGGGATTACAGGCTGTGTGCTGAGTGCGGCGGACCTTGGAGTTTACGAAGAGATATGCGTAAACTGGCAGGGGGGAGTTAAGGTTCGGACGTCGTAGGCAGCCAGCCTAATCCTTAAGTCATCGGGATGTAAACATCCCGAATGTATTTAGAGAGGCTTTAAAAGCTCAAATAAAAACAGTCTTGTGACAACTCTCGTTCAGTAACTACATTCAACCTCTTTCCTTTTTCTTCTCGTTTTTCGTTGACGATCGTTAACTTACATATAAGTGAATATTTAAATTTTAGCATACGCCATAATGTATTAATTTCGAGCACAAGGGTTGACACCTGCATATAAATGTATAATCATTTTCTTGATTTTGATTATACGATTACTTGATTATTTAATTAACTTTGATTATGGTTTTACAACATCTAGAAAGAAATTTGTGAATATTTTGAGGTTTTAATGCTCTTAAATGTGAAAACAGTACGTTGATAAAACTATCCTATATAACTCCGCTAATTTCACTGGGGAGCAAAGGCGATCCAAAACATTACACAGCCTACAACCCCTTACATTTATTCTTAATCCTATGGAACTTAGAGACCAACTGTCACTTCACTATATCACTGTATGTTCTCGGAGCACCACTACTTTGAAGGCACCCTCACATCTCACCAGCTCTTTGCTCCTGGTCGACCCCGATTTTGTTTGACTCCTTACACTACTATCCCGATTTTGATATCCCCCATTCGATCCCGGCCGTAGACTTTCAATTGTCACAACGTTGTGGTGGCCCCCATCGGACGAGATCCGGTAGAGCTGGAACCAAGTCCGTAGCACCTGTGCGTCTGCTTTTGATGACCGTTCATGTACTAAATACGCCATAAGCATGTCGATTGTAGTGACCCACTTATGACTCCTCCAAATGAAGGTATCTACTTGGAGCTCACTTAACGGTGTTTCTCGGTGTGGGCCATTCTTCTTGTAGCCCCCGTGGTGAATGTCTGTCGTATTTTGTAGGAAGACGCACTTCGCACGCCCCTATCACGTCCTGAATACTCTTTTTCATCCCCCACCGAAAGTACCGTCGCTGTAACGCTTGTTACGTTTCCAGCACTCCTCGGTAATTAGTTTTTCCCTGGTGGTAGGCAAGCGCCACTTCCCGCTGCTGTTCCATGTCCATGAGGTTCTGTACCATCGACGTACACCGAATGAACGACCTAACTACCTTGAGGCAACCGTACGCCAGAGGTTCTTGATCTAATCTAATCTAAGAGGTTCCCTGCAAATAAGTGGTGGGTATTCCCCGGTCGAGAGTCATCTTGTAACGCTCGAAAAATTTGACCACCCCTAATCCCTGGTTCCAACCAGGTCGTTGTGGTTTTGCTCTTCCTATACTCCTCGTGTGTGACATTCATCAGTCCGGAGATTTTTGTTTTCTACATTACCTTCCAGCGTTTGTCATTTATGATCTGTCCTCACTTGAGGACCCGCCAGGGTGATTTAATTACAGGTACATTCCTGGATCCGGAGTGCCCTCTCTCCACCATAAAGCCTGTCCAGCACTCCACGTGACATGATGGTGTTGGTGCTGCCCGTGTCCACTAGGCACCTCTCCCCTCCTTAGGCCCTAATTATTAGCAACTCGCACGCTTTCCCCTTTACAGCATTACACTTTAGGGTGTGGTCGCCACTCTACTGCCACCCTCATCAGGCTTCCTTACGCCACTCCCCCCGTTGTCTCGACGTCACTTTCTGTCTCTCGGGCTTCCGGTACGTGCTGTGTCCTGGTTTTTCGCCCTCTGTCTCTGACACCACCGACGAGTCATCACCTGATGTATCACTCCCTCCTAATCCAATTACTGCGCGGGAAATGACATCATTCCGCCAGAACAGACTGGATTTCAATCCAGTATGAGCGCAGAGCATCCCCTTCTGAAGGTACAGTCAAAAGTTAGCCATAACATAAATAGGAACATAGCCACGGCTATTATTTCGATTGACTGCACTCAAGCATTCGATCCCACGGGACACTGTTTCAAATGCTCTGCGACCAGGAATGGCCGGAGTAACTCTATTCAATTCTGGCTAGCTTCCTGAACAACAGATCGATTCGGGTCCGGGTGGGTGATAGCTTCTCCGAAGCTGTGCCACTGACCTGTGGAGTACCCCAAGGAGCCGTCTTATCCCCTGTACTATTCAACGTATACACGTCTGAGATTGTCGGAGCCCGGTACAAAAATACCACAGTTACTGCTTTCGCAGATGGCATAGCGGTGTACAGTAGCAGCATGAGTGCCAAAGTAGCTCTTAGACACGCTGAAGTACCTGTAATCAGATCAGTGAGAGATTGGGGAGACTCAATATCTCTGTAAACGCGGGTAAAACTGACTGCGTAATTTTCTCCTTCCAAAAGGGAAAAAGTCCGCTGCCTACTACTTACACAGTAGGAACGCAGCAAAACCCACCAGCCAACAACATAGTATATCTGGGGATTAAAATAGACCTCTGTTTTAGTAACCATTTTGCGAAGAAGTTAAAGCAAACCCGCACGAAGGCTTACCGGCTTACGCATTTACTGACTTCCCCCAATCTATCACTGCGTCTAAAGCTATTGATTTACAAGAGTGTACTCAGGCCTACTCTGCTGTATGGTGCACCGCTTTTTCGTCATCTGACCTATACGACAGCTCGGCGAATCCAACAATTCCAAAACGGTTTACTGATGAAAGTGGTCAGACATACTTCATTCCAGCAGCGGAGCAACAGTGAGCTTCACGAGATCTTTGATCTGCCTACGGTGGATGAATTCTTCCAACGTAGACATATCAATTTTTTCGACTCGATACAGTACTTGACAAACCCGGTGTTTAACACGCTCCGTTCCCCTATCGATGGCAGGACGCTGTCTTGGCAGGAACGCTTTAGTCTTAGGTTCTAGTTTTAGGTTTTAGTTTGTAGTTCCCACATTGTAATCTGAAGGTGAGCCCCATCACCTAGTCCTGTACCCAGTGATTTGTAATTTTAACTTCAAATAGAAAATTGTTATTGTAATTGTACCCTCCTTCGAATGTATACGCAGATATGCAGTAAGAGGAGAAAACTGTAAATCGAGAATTTGTAAGTTGTAAAACTTTTATCAATAAAGGGGTTTTGAAATAAAAAAAACTCCTAATCCCGCCTAATACTTTTCCTTCGGTGCACCTCTTGAGTATTAACTTCCTAGGTTTTTCTCGGTGTGATTCCTTCCTCCAGTACATATTAGGACATTGTTGGATCATACGTCCCTCCTCACTTCTATCAAAGCATTTGGTGCGAGGGCACTGTGCCATTATATGTCCCGGCTTCCCTCACCCGTGACACCTTTCCTCTCCGCGATGCCCGTTCCTGGGTCTTGCCACCCTGAACCTCCACTCGCCTGTCCCTGCCGGGGGTGCTGGTTCTTTTCTCTTTCAGGTTGCTGACGAGACCCTGGGTCGTCTATTCGTTATCCGGCTCCATCCCTCCTCGTCTTCCTGCATCGTTGTATATATATGAGTTAAAGTCTTGGCACCACCCCGAGATGTAAACATCCTTAAGATATATATAGAGGATTACTATATGTGTATATTACTTTATCCAATAAAGTTCAATTCTTGAATTTGTTAGAGGGGCAGGTAGATTCCAGGAGGAACAGTTGAGTGGGACGGGTATAATCACAGAACATAGAATAGAGGAGAAGCGGAACCATGGACCGGCCGGGGAGGAGTTGAGTTCCCTCACTCTGCTACCATCATAGCTCCTTCACTAGCTTTTCTGATAAATTGGAACCTTTTTGTTTCCCAAAAAGTTGAATGTAATGTTTTTGTTTTGTTTTTCACAAAGGAAGCTTACAAGGGCCAGTTAGACGTACATACTGCAATAACATTAATAATTATTTCGATGAATTTTTCCATGATGTTATGAAACATATATTTAAACAATGAATTAAAAAAAAAAAAAAAACTCATTTATTACGTTTTTGATATTGTCATTTCACTTTGCCAGTTAACTATGGTTTCCATAATAGCATTGTTAAAAATAGCTTAATTATGGTAACCATTGTCCATTGTGTAAAAGTTTATACAATTTTTTTTTATTTTTTTTTTTTATTAGCTCTCAAACTTAAAAAATAAAATGTGGGAAAATAAAGGAAATTATTTTGGGCTAATGAGTGCCTTTCACTAAGGGGAGTCCCCCATTTGAAGGATGTATGAGAAGGATATAGGGTGTGGAATGCCTAAAGGAGGCGGGTGGAATCAGGAAGGTAGTGAGAGTCTACCGAGGGTGGAGCCTAGGAGCACCTAAGCAATGGTTTGTAGTCAGCCAGGTCAAGCCTGGCCCGCCCCGGCAGGGGCCTGAAATAAGTCGGCCTCTCGGCCGGAAGGTCGACCCTGCTTAAACAGGTAGATGGGGTCTTGTAGCTTCGGTTGAGTCGGCCGGGAGATCGGCCTCGATCTCTTGGCTGGATGTAGATCTTCAGTCTCCGTCAGGGAGCTAGGGTTCGATCACGTCCATCTGTCTCCAGGCTTCGGCGGTCCAGCAGTGCTTCCATCTGACGGGCATTGGTGGTGGTTGAAGGTCGGAGAATAGTGGGTTGTGGCTGTGTCGGAGTGAGTCGAAAAATTTGATGTGCCTTCTCTTGATGAAATCTTGAATGAGCACTTCAAATTTTTTATGCATCTCGTCTGCCTTCATTCGGTCGAACGGGGTATGTTTGAGGGAGGTGCGGAGAACTCTGTTCTGAAATTGCTGGAGCGTTTTGAGAGTGTTAGGAGTCAGATACTTGAAGAGAGGGGTCCCATACATCAAAGCCGGTCTTAGAGTCAAACCTATGTGTTTAAACAGAATAAGATAATAGCTATAAATTTAATTAGTGAGTTTTATTAATTGTTTTTTTTTAAACTCATTGAAATCTTATTTTTATTCACATATTTTATTTTGGTCCAAGCCTAAACAAAAAAATTATTGTTCTTGGAACGATGCTAATTTGTTATTTCTCGTTCTTATTTTATTTTTGTGGATTTTATCGTTCATCTCATTTATGCGTTGATATATTCTTATTTAAAAATAATATGCCCCTATGCTTTTCAACAGTAATGGGAAAGTAGCTTCTTTTTCCAAAAGGTGGTCTCTTGAAGATAAAAAGTAAAAAATTAAAAAAAATTTTTTTCATGAACTTTTATCACACAAAATCAAACAGAAGGTAGGTCTCTTCCTGGAAATGTCAACCTTCCTCTCTGCTTAACCAATAACAGCCCTTTTTCTTATTTTCCTTTATCATTATCCTGCACCCCTTCGCACTTAATGTTTGAGTTATTTTTTTAAATGAAACCTTGAACATGATTTTAAAAAAAAATAGCTAATAGCTTGATATGTTCGGATTTTCCCGTATAACATCATCAAGTAAATTTTGAGGGGAACATTCAAACCTTGAAGAAATTACATCTTTTTTTAGTTTAGAATAAAAAGGGGATCTATCAAAGTATTTTTCTATTAAATGCTCAGAACACAGCCGGCTATGATTAGTAGGTTCTCAATTGCCTCTTCTAACAACTTCCACCCACATTTTACGCAACTCCTTGGAAACCTGTTTAAAAACAACAAGTAAACCAGAGGAATAGAATGTCTTCAGGAAAGTCAAGTAGTATGCTATATAATAAAGAATAGGCAACACTATATCAAAAATACTACTAGTAAATTAAATAATATAATTAAAATTTAAAATGAAAAGTTATAGGAGAGCTAACTCTTTTATCCGCTTCTCTCACGCTGCAACCAAAGGCCTCACAACAAGGCATTATCATGTAACAAAAGAACGAAAACTAAATCAGAATACAATTGTGTTTCCTACCAGCAGTGACATAAACAAAACATAAAACGTTCTGATCTTCGGAAGGTAAAGTGATGGTTTTGGAGTGGGGGCAATAGAGCGGGAGTCCCCTCGCTCCCTCTTAGCCTAAGGCGCTTCTTCTCTATACTTTGTTCTGTGGGGCTGATAAAAAGGGCCATAGACCTAGTTGTCCGACCTACAAATTCTTATGGGTCTCCCTTCTCTGTTTCTATCAATATTGACTATACTTTGAAGTATGTTAGGCAAGGGCCATATTTATATCGGAAATCTGGAAATGATTCCTCAGCCAAATCACGAAGTCATCCAACAGAAATAATAGAATAACATTTATTTCATTAATGTTTTCTAATAATCTTTGGGGAGGAATGCCCAAAGTAAAAAAAAAAAAAAAAAAAAAGCGTGCCCTCGGGAACCATTGATTTTTAAAAATACTGTCAACCGGAGCCAATATCCGAAAAAGCAGGTACTGATTAAGTGATAAACATGGGAACAGATGGATGTTACTGTTAGCAAAAAAGATCGACGTTATTTAGTTTTGTGTGCTCATATTTATAGTGATTGGTGAAGCTTAAGGCTTATATTGATGAAGGAAGGAAAGATGTTAGATTAGTAGAGATCGGACCGTTCAAACATGGACAAATTCAAGTTGAAGTTATCCACTTTCCTTTCCATAATTGTACACCAATAAAACGACAGCGTTAGTATAGATAGCTAAGACTTGTTTATGATCCCGATACGGCGAGAGTTCACTAGGGTCGCTGGCGTAGTTGACCCTGGTAGCGACCGCTAACTAGATAAGATAAATCACCCTATACTCTATTGCATATATATTGTAAGCAAAAGTAAAATAACATGAACTAAATGTATTATAAACAAATTTAAATCATTGTAAAAGTGTTAAGCAATAAAAGGTGGAAGCCAACTAAGTCATAAACGAGAAAGGGTCACCAGCTGGCAGTCATAAACATTAACAACCCTTCCAGGTCACACGAGAAATGGTTACCAGCTGGCAGTCATAAACATTAACAATCCTTGTAGCCTCCCAGCAGGAAGTAGAGAGGGTACGTAAGGCAGGGCCCCTGGCCCTGTTAGTTAGTCAGCCCCTTAGTCTCCTCGCAGACTCTCTCGCGACCTTTACTCGGTGACGCTTGCTTGGCTTCCGCTTGAACTATGAAAACTTGACTAATTCTTTATGAAACCTCTGTACCTCTTCTCTTGAACATAGTGCATTGTCGGGGGACATACCTATCATAAATGGAGTCAGATAGTAACGCCGTCATGGAACGATCGTCCAGGTTATAAACTCGAACAATCCGCACTTGTCACCAGGGCTAGGGTGATCAGGCACCCCCTAGTGACGACCCGACAACCCTGAGTGGTCGAAATAAGCTAGTCTAATTCTCATTGGCTCCGCGCAGAACCCTACCTGCCCTACCGAGTTTTCTTATTCAGTCGAGAACAATTACTTAAAGTGAACACTACTCTTTCTCGCTTTTAGCCCTGGCCCTTCCTGTTTTATTCGAACCCTAGCTTTCTTATCAAATTACCCCTGCACCTCTCTATCCATCCCTGGGCTGTCAGCCTCCTCCTCTTTCCCAGTCAAGTTTCATGATTTCTACCCGCTAAGCTAGTATAATCGTTGGAAAGGACCCCTTCCATGCAGACGACGGCTTCTGGATCCCTACAAAATGCACCTAGTAGTGCCTCCACCACCGGTCCAGTCTGGCTGGCTCTTTTAGATTCACTCTCGCCTTAGGGATCCGGATGGATTTCCCCTAACAGATACCAATAGGGAGCCCCTGACATGGATATTAAATTTCAAAAACTCACCATTACTTTAAGCTTTATTTACGGATTAATTTTGAGGTTTGAAAAAAATACCTTTATAATTTTAAACCGAACGAATTATTTTTAAGGCCACTATCATAGAAACAATATACACTAGCATCAGAAGTCATAAACGTAAAAAAAAAAACCAATAAAAATTTTCCATATTTTCAAAAAAATATATTAATTTACACTGTATGAAAATCATTTTTTTTTTTTTTTTTTCAAAAAAGCTTTACGGACTCTACCGAAAATCGTTTATTCGTTGTTACATCACCAAGACATTTCATTCAGGCATACTCAGGATTAAAACACAAAATCATTACTCGTTAAACGACATTTAAATATTTAAAATTGTCTGCATTTTTAATTTTTTTTAGGGTGGACTGCAGAAATGTTTTTTTTATTGGAATATTTTATATACTTTGGGATTGTAAATGATTATTGTATTTAATGAATTTAATTTTTAATGCAATGTTAGTTATCGTTTAATTTTTTATTAACGTTTACTGAGAATTAACCGATTTGGTACGGAATGTGGAAGAGTGTACCAATGCTTTTAAAGGATAACGTGATAAACTTTAGAGAGACCGTAAGAGTTTTATTTTTTTTTATAAAATCACACTCCACACCGGCATCACACCATCAATAATACCATTCACAGGTCCCTTGTTTTATTCTTTGGGTTGTTAACAATTATATTATTTATTATTTTATGATTTAAAAATAAATCTATATTCCCATGTTGTTTTACGTGTAGTGGTTTTGATTTTTAATGCTAAGGATCCATGAATAGATTAAACGTCGACTTAATGATGTAAAAATGAATAAAAGAATTTGCCAGGCTTTAAAGCTTTTTTTTGCAAAATTTATTTTCATACAATTAAAGTATTACGTAAAATACAGGTGTCTTTTTTTGTAGTGTTTTCTCTTTATAATCAATTGCAATCTGAGCCTAAAAGAATCTCAAGCCCCCCTTATGTTTATCCCTGCTCCTTCTTGAGGTCATTCCAAACTCTATTTTTTTTTGTTTTTTTTTTCTTAGCTCTCAAACTTATAAAAATTGGATGTGGGAAAAATAAAGGAATTTATCCAGAAATGCGCATGAGGTTTTCATTAATATACTTAAGACTGGATGTGCATTATAACGTATGTGTTTCCCTGGAGACGATTTGTATAAAATTAATTTTAGCGAATAATACTTTGATCCTTATATATTGAGATAAAATTTTAATTGTCATCTCTAACAGGATCTAGAAGTAAGCTGACTATGTGTGGTTTAAATTAAAAAAAAAAAACGCTTTTCTCGAGTAACATCTTAAACAGCGATTTAAGATTTAATATTATGCTTTTCCTCCTTAACTAATAGTACATTACTGAAGATAACGCGAAAATAATTTCAATGAACTTTATTTACCAATATAAAGGTTTTAGAATAAACAATAGAATTGTATTTAATGCCATTAGCTTTAATTTAAAGACCTATAGATTTTTTTGTCAATATTTAGTTTTTTTTTTATGTTTAGGAGGTAGCTTTGAGGTTACTGAGACAGATTATCGAAAAAATGCTGTTCGATATTTTTTTTTAGTATATATTTAACACTAACTTACTTACTCACTAAGAATCCCTACTATCTCTCATCGGTAGATTATTGCGAAATCAGCCATTTCGTAGAGAGTACGGCACCGTTTGAATCTGATCCAACCATTTCGCGAAACAGCACAGAAGAACTGTAGATAGTTTATCGATTAAAACCCACAACTTTTAATAATAAAACTCATAGGGATAATTGCCGATCCCGAAAAGATCTACTTTCAAACAGGTACGTAAATTATGTTTCGTGTTCGTCTTCCCTCCGTAGCTTATTCTATGGTAGTGGCAGTACAAATAATCCAGCCTACGTTGTACACGTTTTTATCAAGATAATGACGAGAACGCTATACAAAAAAAAAATATTAAAAGTGGATAAACTCGGTCTTATATCCATTAACTGTTTCACCCTTACTTTAAGCTTTGTGGTCACTGCTAGAAAGCTAATTACAATTTAGTGTTACGATTTTTTCCCTGATGGTTAATGATCCATTATAGGATAAAAACAAATAAATAGAAAATGAGCAAACAATTTAAATCGCATATTGACTGTCTATTTGTTTCGTTTTTTATTAAAGCGTTTCTTAGTGACCGAAACGGCTGAATAAATAAATAGTATTTCTGGTCAAAATAATTTTTTGCTTCAAAATGATTTCAGTATATAATAAACACTCAGATTTAGATTTTATGCCATTTATTGTTCTTTTATGTCCAATCGGCTCTTTGAAATATTTGTCATTACATGTCATCACATTCATCACTTCGTTAAGACTATAAAGATTACAAATTATGTATTTATAGCCTTAAGACTATGGAGTCATTAAAGCTATCCTAAGAAATAGTTTTTGACAACTGCATTATGTGTGGATTTTAAATATTATAAACTACTTTATTATGATAAAATTACAATCTGCCTTAATACTTAATACGCAATAAGTAGTTGAGATAAATGTTCTCATTCATCATATTTACAATTCATCATTCATTCGCACATTCATACAATATTTACAAACAGCCCAGGGGCCTCCCAAGTCCACACGGTTGTCACCTCCCTCACGTACGAAAGATGAAGCGGAGTCTTGCGAAGCCCCCCACGCTCCGAGTCTTCGAGGAGGATTATAGGGATGAGTGATGGAGTGCAATGACTATGAAATTTCATGAACTTGGAAGGGATGAGTTCAAGAATGTAGGGTATATTAAGATCGTTATGAAGGGTTTTGTTGCTGACGTAATAAGGGGCATTTACTATTGTTCTTAGGACTTCTGATTGAAAGGATTGGATACAGTTGATGTTCGAATTTTTTGCTAACCTCCATAGCTCTATTCCGTATGTCCAGATTGGCTTAAGTATAACTTTGTAAATAAGTAGTTTATTTTCTATTGAGAGATGGGATGTTCTTCGAAGTACTCTGTACAGTTTTCCAAATCGTCTGTTTAGTTCTTGTCTTTTTAGCCTCGTATGTGGGTTCCAGGTCAGTCGTTTGTCGAGATGGAAGCCTAAGTACCGTACTGTCTCAGATACAGGGAGAGGAATAGAATTAAAATAAACTAGTGGAAAAGATTTGCGACAGAGGGTGAAGGTAATGTGGGAACAATTTGCTTCATTAACTTTGATCCGCTATTGGTTGCACCAATACTCGATCTCATCAAGGTGTTTTTGAAGGTTATGGGATGATGTATTGGGGCCTGGGTGGGATGACAAGACTGCAGTGTCATCTGAAAATGTGGCCAAGAAGGTATTGGGGGTAGAGGGCACATCAGCGGTGTTACTGTTTGGTTTCAAGAGCAGAGGACATTTTAATAGGAGTTTCTCAAATATTTTGGAGAGGATAGGGAGGCTGCTATGTTAGGGTCTGAGTGAGGTGACAAAACTGCAGTGTCCTCTGCAAATGTGGATAAGAAGATAGTAGGGGTAGAGGGTCCAACAGCGGTGTATAGGTTACAGAGGATGGGACCCAGGACACTGCCCTGTGGAACTCCTGATTTTATGGGATAGTAGTTAGAATATTCTAAACCACAGCGGACTTGGATGAAGCGGTTTGAAAGGAAGGACTTAAGAATTAGGAAAAGGGTCTGTGGTAAATATGTTTTGAGCTTGTAAAGCAGACCTGCGTGCCAATTCCTGTCAAAAGCTTGAGCTATGTCCAGAAATGCAGCAGAGCAATACTGTTTGGATTCAAGGGCTGAGGAAATGTGATCAACAACGCGAAGGCCTTTTTGATTAGTGGAATGTCGTTGGTGGAAACCAAACTAATCCATAGGAAAAAGGTTTTGGATTCAACAATTGGAAGTAGACGTTTTAATAGGAGTTTCTCAAATATTTTTGAGAGGATAGGGAGTAGGCTAATTGGGTGGTAAGATGAGGCGAAAATTATGGCTTTAGGAGGAAGTTGCTTGAGAATTTGAGGAGTACGGAGATCATATCCAGGTGATTTTCGGTAAGGTAGGTTTTTCAGAAGGTATTTGACCTCGGAGGGGTTAACGGTTTTTGTTGGAAGTGAAAGAGGTATTGGTAAAGTGAGGAAATCTTCAACAGTTGTGCTGTGAGTATGGTTTTGATTAGAAAGGTGAGGTGTGAAAGTATGGGTAAGATGCAGAGCAAGGTCCTCCAACCTATCCACATCCGAATTTTTTTAGTTATATTCCACAGAGAGGAGAGGTGGGAATTGAAAGAATCGGAACGGAAGGACGCCAATCTGCTTTACCAATGCCGCTTTACCAATCGGCCGTACTGATTGTATGAGCGGCGAACATCAGGATGCCGGGATCTTTGCCACACTGTTCTGGAGGGGCGTTTGGATTGGATTAGATTTTTGAGATGCTGAGGTAAACGATTATGATTGTGGATTTTAGTTCATTTTCAGTTTATTGTGTTAGTTCAATTACCCTAGTGCAATAGCGCCTTTGGCACCAATCGCTGGTAAAGAGATATCACTTAAGGATGGCAGCGTGTTCTGAAGAAAGCGTTAGTTTGTATTAATATATACTTTATGTTATAGTATTTATGTGTAGTACTTATTTCGGGAATTCCAAGGAGTTGTGTTTTATTTTCCTGATTAAAACCCGCCACCAGCAATAATTCCTGAGTTCTACGTTGCGTAGGATTGCAAAACTACAATGGTACATTGTAAGGAAACTTGTTTGCCATCAAATAGAAATAAATTTGTAGTGGAGAAGCGGGCGCAAACAAGTGCTTAAGAGCTTGAGAAACCGTTACAGGATGTTGTGTTTGCAGAAGGAAACCGGTGATGTATGGGCCGTATCAGCCCCGCTCTTATAAATTATTTTCTTTGGTCAGATAATTACACACCTGCTTGAGCGAGAGATTATTCAGTCAGTTAAGAAGTGTGCTCCCACTTATCCTCCTTGGTGAATTTTCTTCCATGGGAGTGGAATCTTTAAATAGCTCAAGAATCAAAACGCGTTAGGATACATCAATCGTGTAGCTGACAAATGTGCAATTTTGGTTAAAATGTTATGCGTCGGTGGCTTCATTCTTTGATTACCATCTAATAAACTTGGGGTGAGCCCCTTGATATAATTTTGAGCTAGCAGAACGATATTGCATTTTACAAATATTAAATATTCCCAGGATACGGCAAGTAAACCAAAGGTTGCGATTCATCACTTGAATAAATACCAAATGTAGCACTTTACCATTGGTATGTATCGTGATGCTAATCATACTACGTTTGTCAAATATCATACCATTTGAAATTTATAATTGTTTGAGTTTCGCACCGGTAGAAAAGGTGTCTGTATAACATAATAAATAAATTATAGAGGCAGTGAATCTACTAGTGTCTGATTGACTCCCAGTCTCTTGTTTTTATGAACACGTTTTTGTCAATAGGTTTCGAAGCGTCAGTTTTTCGTTTGTTTCCAGTGTTGATGTTTTAATGCCAACCGTGCACGAGGTATGTATGCAACCAACCCACTTTCCACTTTTGTTATTCCTTGTTCTTTCCTCATTTTCTTTCAAAGGCTCTATATCAGCCTTTCATTATAAGCTTTACCGGATAGATCCAAAGTAAGCTTCATTATTTTTATTCATACCCTCTGCTGATCTGAGCATACCAGAAAAGTTTATTTTACTGTTTACTAATTTTCTATAGTTATCTTTCAATGTTTTTAAGTCAATAATAATTCGAATTTTCTAATTTAGTTTCCGTCCAAAAGGTCCGAAAATAAAATACTTTAAAAAATACCAACGTATTTTTCTTTAATTAATTGGATCATATTATTGTAAAAATAAATATGTGGGGGTTCTTTGGTGCTTCAAGCTTAACTATAAGCGTTTAATTTTTAACCAAGGAGAACTGAATTTTATTTAAATGCAGCCCAATGCATAGATAGATTTACACTTAATTTTATTACTTATTGTGTTGAATCAGACCTACCGATCTCAAAGACACCCACTAGTACCCATTAGGGAATACATTGTAAAAAAAAAAGTCCCTGCTGCTGTTGGTGCAGGATGATCGGGATGGTGTCCTGGATGTCCTGGGGCCGTTACGTAGGTCTTTGGGGGCATCGCAGAACTCACAGAACGAGTTAGCTCCGTGGTACTGGGAGGGTTTGGACTTACCCATGCGTATGAAACGCAAACATTATTGAGATGAACTAATGTATCTAAGTTAGGTGGTTATCAAGGTTTTTACCCACATCCAACCAACCAACTCAAAGCAATTCGATAAAGCTTAGAAAAACAGTCGTGAGGGTAGGAGAAATTAGTAAGATTTTCGAATCCCATAGTTATGGGATTGTGCGCACTTAACTAACTTTTATTAATAATATTTGTAACAACTCATGGCCCTGGTGACATAATCTCATCAAAATTATGTAATCGATACTTAAGATAACTTGTGAAATAAAATGAGCCCATAAAATTAAGCTATTTTTTATTTTTGCGACATGCATCACTTGTGACAAAAAAAAACCCCGCTGAAATATGAAAAATACAGGCTGAGAATATATTCTCCGATATATGAACCGATAAACTTCGTACAAGGGCGGATCCGAACACATTTATGCTCAGCGCCCCTTCTGGGAACAGAGCAGCGAAGAATAACAATTTTTCCTGAGTGCTCCCAGTCATGAAAGCCGATAAATAGTTCCAAATACTGGTGGAGCATATTTCAACGACACCCCAAAGTACTATCGATGAAACCGAAAATCACAAATAAATCCAAACATTGTTAACATCTCAGCCAGTGACGTTCTTTCCCTTGCGAGACCTCACTGAGAGAGCTAAGGCCTCCCTGCTCAAAAAAAAAATATCATATCTAGTATGTTTCTGTTTTGTAACCGGTAGTGGCATACTAACGAAGACCGCTTTAAACCCCACTTAAAATTATCTGTCACACGGCACTAACTCACTCTCTATAAGCTTTATTAATTTATATTCAATCAATGGCCTCATTATTTATATAAAATTTAATTGAGTCAAGGTATTATTTCTTTCAGGCTAGTCCAAGTTCCTTAGGAAAGACTCTAAATTCGATTGACGTAAGTATCAACTGATTCGTACTATTCTAAGCTTATCCATTAAAAGCACATAACTAGGTATGTCTGTATGTTAAGAGGTCATACAAAAAATAATAATATCTTTACCATCCTTGAACTGTGGCCCTTAAGAACAAATATGTGTTAATTATAACCATTTAAGACAGGATGGATTGTCTACGGCAAGGTTTGGCGTAAATGGATGTCTGCATTGCTGTCGAATATGGATAAGAGGTATGACGGTTTTGGGTAGAGGGGAAGGTGGGGCAGAGGAAGGACCAAGGAAGTATTTGCAACGATAGTATGGAGTAAGCCATTTAAAAAAAGGGAGTTATACATTCTATTATAGCATTGAATAAACTTTACAAAAATAGACTTTATGTCTTCAGTATGTATAATATATATATATATATATATATATATATTTATATATATAGTATGTATAATATATATATAACAATTACGTTCAATGCAGCCTATTTTTTTTTTATTGAATAATTAAAAGCTTTTTAATTTAATGTTTAGTTGCAAATACAAGCACAAAAGTAGTCCGCCTCTACTTTGAAAGTCGAAACGGAAATCGGATTTCGTCCTGCTGTCGGCTGAAAGTTCTCACCAATCTAAACTTTAAACTTATATACTGCAAAATCTCCTTCCTCACTGATTAAGCTTGGTAATACGATTACGTCAGTCGTAATAACACTCCGATTCTAATTTCTCAGGAATCCTTGAAATATTCACTGCTTCTCTGATACTGGTAGACCTCGCGATACATGCGACAGATAAATGGTATCGCTTGCCAATGTCAGCGTTTTCTTCAAGGTAACGAACTTAGTTCTTCTTGTTTCTGTGCTTGAAGTTACACCGATGTAATCGGCCCTGAATCGTACTGCTCACTGAGTAAAGCAATTTTCTCAGCGCTGACACTTGCACACCAATCATTTGATCAAACAGAGTAACATGTTTTTACAAACTGGGATCATATCATTCTCAAATGTTACATGAATTTTAATATTAGCATATTCAATATATATTATACATATTATACATTATGTCACATTTTATAACGGCTATGAGCCTTAGTCACATAATTAATATCACGTAAGAAAGTTTACACGAATTTTTTATCCCAGGGCTCCAAATATTTAAAGTCTTGGAATCACTTTAGTCCGACAACGAATATTAGAGACTGAAAAAAACCTGGAGTGTAATTTTCGGGTAACAGATAGTACACACAGCAGTAAGCTGTAGTAAGATATTACACAGTTCCCCACACATCGCCTGTCCCGAAAACATACGCGCCCACTACACTACGTACTCAGATTTTTGGTTAGAGGGTAGTAGTGAGACCAGCCGAGTGTACTACCTGAGCCCCACTTCTTAACCAGTTAATATTCGTTAACAGTTCAATGTTTACCCGTTTAGCTATTTAAATATATTCCATATAATTACAAGTAATTAGTATTATTACAGGGCTCTAGATCTATAATAGATAACGATTCACTCCGGGACCTCCTGGTTTTCTACTAACCAGGTTATCCTTGCCAATTACTGCTCTCTTCTGTAGACCTCTTTCTCCTATGAGTCCTATTATTGCTTTTCATTTACAGGTAGTAGTGTTGCAAGGTAATAATTACAGATGTAACTGACGTGTGTTTATTACACTGCAATATATACAAACACACATCACAAATTATAAAAGTAGTCTTGCCAAATGTTATTCCAGCGAAGAGGAACTCAAGTGCGGGGACCCTCTCCTAAATGATAGCAGCCAACCCCATCCACCCGCCCCACTTAGCCCTTAATCGTAGTTTTTTATCTGCTAGGCAATATTTCTGCTGGCTGTCCTACTTTAGGAAATGATCTTTCGTCATTCCGTAGAAGCCTCCTCTATTTCCATGCATGACCTCTGTCTGGCTTGTAGTTCTTTTAACATGCAATAAAATTACTCTGTTAACCTATTACCTATTAACACCAATATAAATTCAATTAAAAACATAGTTTTACCTCGTGTGTGTAATTATAATATTATAATGTTAGGATCATATACCTTAAGAACAAAAATTTATTTAACATACAGTGTATTCTTTGACAGCATCAGTCCCCCCTAAAATTAAGAATAAAGTACAACTAAAGTATAAAAAGAAATTAAATATAAAAAATATATACAAACTCATAAAAGCCACATATTTATAAGGAATCAAATATATGAAATGAAATAAATGTAAACCGAAACAGTATGGGAGAAATAAACTCGGAACTTGATCGAATAATAAGCTGCATAGCGCCGAATACTCGTTGAAGCGAACAGAAACCAAATTAACCGACTTATAATTTATCATGTTTTATGACCTATAGTTTGATGAATATTTTGATCGTTATAACGAATCCACGAAATGATTTCGGACCTACGTTCATATAAAGGAGTTAAACAAAAAATCCAACTGTTCTGTGTGATAAAATAAATGAATAAACGTTAATATGTGAGTATGTTCCCTAAGAATATTAATAAATAAAAACACTCCCGCCTCATAAAAAAAATTTATAAATAATGTAAATATGTTAAGTAGAAAATATTTTTGAGCATTCAAGTTTGTAAAAACAAACATTGTAATTATGAAAAAAGGCTTCAACACGTGGTGCCTGGCTATCGTTTTACTTACCACTATAGACACATAACGATTTTAATTAGAACTATACAAACATGGAAGTATTTGTTTAAAAATATTTATTTATCGCATATTATCCACCTTCAATTACTTTAAGAGCAATTTGAAAAGCAATTTCAGCAAAATAATATCATCAAGCCAATGATCACCTGTTTTATTAATCCTATTATATACCAAGTAAATGTAACGAATTTTAGGCTTTGTTTATGTAAGGAATATGATATACTACAAAACTCGGATCATCGTCTTAAAATCTATTGAATTAAATGGGAACTTCTGGACTACAGTTCGTTCTTACAAAATGCATCATACAATATAAAATCGTTTTAGTTGACCATAGTTTACGAGCAAGCACATCATCATACCCTCCTAATTATGAATCAATAAGATTGACTTTGAGATTTTTTATACCGTGTATACTTTTGTATGTATGTAACTTCTTACAAACAGCTTTTTATGCACTACATTTCACTAGTAGCCATAGAGTTACTAGATAACAACTTACTTTGTAGAAAGGTTTTATTGAGCAAGGCAGGTAGCTTCGGATAGTAGTGGTCGGTAGTATGGTGGGGGGAGGGTGTTGGGGTGGGGTGGGGTTTCCTGGACCACGAAGTTTGGACAATGTTTTGAAACGGACCTATGGAGATAATAATTGGTTGCAACTGTTCTAGAATGCGCTCACATTTAGAAAAAAGGTCGGGGGACTCCTGTTATAGAGAGTATATCTTCAATTTAAAGGGAGAAATCATTAGAAAACGATAAAATCATAGTAAATAATTATTAGAATGCCATTAAGATAAAAGATATGATAATAAATAAAATCTTTTCCCCGTATATAGATTTTACGTTTTATTTCCTATTTCTAGATTTGACGTACTGCCACAACTACGCGCCATGTTGCCGATTATCAGTTGGAATGTTGTGATTTACGATATAACGGATCATACCATCCGGCCTGGCCGGGTATAAGAAGTCTCTGATTTATAGAGGAAGTTAATGCCCTTAGATATGATAACCTTTTGGGTTGTATTCATTTACAGCAAATATATGAGAACATCCCTCTCTCTGTCTACTCCACTCTATTGCGACGAATCGATATTTTTATTTATTAATGTAGCTCAAATTTATCATTTTCTTTCGAAGGATATTAATGTATTGCTACTTGTGCAGACCATCAGCTCGATAACTGCTGGAAATATTTGGAATAGTCATTAGCGTTGCTATTAATTATTATTTGTCAAAGAAAAGAGTTAGTTACAGAACCGGGTTCGCTCAGGGAGCCATTGCAAAGCATCTACCCGAAGTCACTTGTTTCTATGAGTTAAATAATGTTTGTAGAGGAGAGTCTTTTAAAAGAAAAGAAAGAAAATCTTTATTATGAAGTACAAGGAAAACACTGCTATATACAAATATTAAGTGATACGTTACTACATACTGGGTGGAACAAGTGTCTGGGAACAAGTGGGGTCTGGGGCCAAAGCTGAGACTTATATGCATAAGAAACGAGTAGTTCTGGGAATAGGGAGGGAGGTCTTGGAGGGATGCGGTCGCTTACTTAAAAAATAATAGGAAACATCAGTGACTTGCTTCTACTTTTAGTATTATTTATAATATTAGCATAATATAACTTATGTATAATAATCTTTAAGAATATGTATTCAATTTTCTTATCAAGAAGCTAAATAATATATTTAGTGACTGCTCCCACAAAATTATCAATAGAATAAATTTATATTTTACTCGATATTTTCATAAATTACGTGCTAATTGTAATACGTACGTATCAATAATCTGGGAAGTTGTAAATAAGTTAAAGTACTAAATGAAAACATATGAATCCAATAATGTCAATAAGTAACCCCTTACTTTTCCGAATGTATAAACTCAACTCTAAAAATGTACACAGTTTTGAGAATTAACCAGTAAGGGAGTCTAAACTAACTAAGTCTAACCAAGACATTTGTATTTTATAAATACCTTTAGCTATCGTACTCATTAAGAAAAGTTCTTTAATCTATGTTAGCAGTAACTTTTGAATTCCCCCTCCAAAAAAATAAAACCTGTTTGCGATACTTGAGCAGTTAATTTTGCAAAATAAAATAAAATTATGCAACAGTTAGGTCATTGTAAAATTTCTTCACTTTCCTTAGTCTGAAACATCATGATCTGCAGCAGGTGGTAATTATATCCTTGATTTTTACCGATGATAATCTTAAGAAACTTAATTTTACTAACTAGTCCCAAATATTTGTAATAATTTCACGAGAGCATAACTAAAAAAACGTTAAACTAAAAGTTGTTCATAGATCCGTGGATTGAAGTCACAAGTCTAAGGAACAGTACAATCCTTGTTACTTATAATCTGACTATATGTAAGATTTTATTATATGCTATATTAATTGTTAATTTTAATTATAAATCTACATTGAGAAGAATTGAATTCATGATACGTAAACTCGGGAAGACTCAGTGTTTTGCTATTCATAATTTCAAAGTATTCCTTATTTTTCCACCTGAAACTGAGCGTGCCCTGCCCAGATTCATTCGTTTCTGTAAAATTATACATGGATTTTTATAATTTTTAGGCAATATAAAAGGTTTTGAATGAATGACCAAGCCTATACAGCCTATATTTTTTTACTTTGGTTTCAGAAACAAAAGCTAATATTCGATTATGCTTGGAATATAATCGCTTTAAATCGAAGAGTAAATTATATGCTCATTTGTAAAGTTTCTTTTCTTTCCCTTTTTGTTTAAAAAGGGGGGTTATGTTTATATACCTATACGAAAAAGTCTCGGAAGTTACTCAGTAAAAAACTATCTAGGAAAGAAGTAAAATCTTTTAAGGAAAGTTAGTTGATCCCCTGTTTTTATTTATCGTACTCCCGTTTCTCCAGAAACTCCCTCTTCACATTTGGGAGGAAAGGAAAAAAAGTTAGTTTGAATCCTACGACTCCCTTTTCTACTTCCAGTGAGTTCTTTCTCTTTGCAGAGGAAACATCGTTTATTTCCCACTTTTACCATGGCTATGAAGTCAAGAGTATTTATTCTTGTTGTACTCACTACCTGGTTTGTTTGTGGGTTATGAAGTTAACAGCAAGAGTAACAAAGAGGTAATCCCAATAATAATAGTTTATTCGTTATTAGATTATTTAGGATTCATTTCATCTCTAAAAATCTAAAATTAAGTATTAATACAATCTTCTTTTTACTGGGCAATAAGCAACTGCGTTCCATGTTCTCATTCATACCATATTTACAGTTCTTCATTCACTCGATCATTCGTGCAGTATTTACAAACAGCCCAGAACCTACCAAATCCACATGGCTGTCATCTCCCTTGCATGCGGAAGAGGAAGCGGAGTCTTGGGACATCATACGCGTCACCTGAGCCAGAGGAGGCTGACCAATAGCTTGAGACCCACAGACGCTCAGGACATGATTAGAGGAACTGGTCATTGCCAGGATTACAACAGTCACGTATTTTTAAAAGATTTTTCCAGAGACTTACTTTAAAGCCTTTTGTGAAAAGTATATTTTTCACGCAGCGCGCAAAATATTAAATTGCACGCTGTTGCCCTTTTCTTTCTATGTAATTTAATTTTCACATCTTTTTTTTCTGTTAACTGCCTAACTTGAAGAGGGATATTTCACTTTGAAACATATTTCGTATTTATTTTTAAACACTTAATATTTGTATTTTTTGAATCAAAAATACGAACATACTGAGTAGTTTTTTCTTAAGCATTAGATTTATAGTCAAGTCAAATTTTCATTCTTTTTCATTCAATTCGAACAAATATAAGTTTAAGTCATTACGAGACGGGACCGTATATAAATAAGAGATCCAACAATGAGACTTAAGAGCTCGGATCGCTTTTCTTTTTTTTGGGGGGGGCGGGCCTAGTTTGACTCTTTTAATTGCTACGTTGAAGACGAGAATAAATGGAAGAAAGCTTAAGCTGCATTCCTAGTGTATTCGCATATTCTTTTAAAATTCTCGAGAGATGCTATTAGACCTACTAACCACATTTATATTTTTCTTCTGCTGGCTAGCAGCCGCCAGTTCAGTCCATCGTGTCTTTAAGTTCATTAGCTATTTTCTCCTTTCTATCATGCTCAAAAAGATCACACGCTACCTGTTACACATTTAAAGAATTTTATTTCGTTTCGTTTGTTCAAAAATATTTCAAGAGATGTCAGGGCGTTTCTAATCCTAGAAGGTTCTGAAAACAATTATTGTAAAATTTGATGCTTTATTTTTCGGTCATTAATATAATTAAATAATTTTATGATCACTCTCCTTAATCATTTGACGTTGAATCGGAAACATTTTTTTTTTTGTTTATTTAAGGGAAAAGTATGTTTGGTTTAATAAATCAAAGAGAATGATCTAAACAGAATCGCTTAATTTTCTGCACCTTATTAGCTTTTTTACTGAGCCTTACTTGAATAATGTGTTATGTACTCAGAAACCTGTTAAATATGTTTTTACCAAGTTAAACATAAAATAAATCCCTGATGAACAGCGCATGAATCCACCTTTTAAATCACAAAATAATTCTTAGTTTGTAAAGTATCACTTCATCTAAATGGTTAATTGCTGAGATTGAAGGGAAAGGCTCAAATTTTAATAAGGTACTGTATAAAATGATATTTGTTATCATATTCACAAGTTTTTTTTGTTTATATGGCATGAGAAAATAATTAACATCCAAAGAAAAAATTACTGGCGAAATTAGAACTCGAAACACGGACTTAAAATGTCTAGTAGAGTTTTACCAACTAAGCTGCCGAGTGGACGAATCTTCTTAGGCAAAACTCAAACATAGACATAAAGCAACGTACCCTATGGAACCCTACATGCATATATACATTCATAATGACAATTTGTACCCCATGAAAAGTTCAATATAGTCGAAGTGTAAGTATTTTAGACATTTTTCCTTTTTAATCAAACTATGTTAATGCAAATATGCTTTTATAACATGTACCAAAATGTACACAACCACCTCTGCCTAGCCTTTGAACCGTCTTCCGATAGCTACCTCAAACATTCATTCGTTTTTGTCAAATTAAACATGGATGTCCATTGTATGTAGGCAATATTAATGGTTTTTAAATGGTTCTAGTGAATTACAAAGTGCAAGCAGAATGACCAACATCCTTTATTATTTACTTTGCTTTTCAAAAACAAATTCATTTAACGTTAAGAATATAATTGACTTAATTCGAACAGTTAATAATATGATCTATCCACAAGCCCCGTTAAGTCTGGACGAAACATATTTGACCTAGCCTTTCTAGCCCCAGAAATGCCTTAAAAAAATTATTGTATTATTGCCTAACATTTTTTTTTTTTTACTTTTAGTCATTATTCTTGTAAAATCCTTTATTGTGCTATAGTTACAATCTGCCTTATAAGGCAATACGTAATTAAGATAAATGCTCTCATTCATAGTTCCTTTGGCAGCACATGATTACCTTCAATCCACTGCAGTGTCAATCACCATCACCACTTTTCCCCTTACTCTAGCATCAGTGTACTGCCCTCCCAATAAATCTATTTCCGACTCCCAATTCATCTCCTTTCTAGACTCCATCGGACATCGTTTCCTTGTGGGTGGGGACTTTAATGCGAAGCACCAACATTGGGGGTCAAGAGCCACGAATACACGAGGACGTGCTTTGCTGTCTGCACTCACACAGAAACATTGCTCCACTATCTCTCCTGACACAGCCACCTATTGGCCATCTGATCCCAACCAAAATCCTAATCTCCTTGACTTCTTTTTCTACAATAGTTTAGGAACACTAAACTATTCACTCACACGCCTCGATGACCTCTCCTCTAATCATAGTCCTTGATTACTAACCGTTTCCCTAAGACTAATTCACAAACTGCCTCCTCCTTCATTTATTAGGGGCCCAGTTGACTAGGACCACTTCCACCAGCTTCTTACAGAATCCGTAGACCTCAAATTGTCCCTGAAAACATCCCAAGACCTAGACGATGCAGTGCATTTCTTCACTACTCTGGTCCAGAGGTCGGCTTAAGAGGCATCGTCACCCAAAAATTCACAATCATAATCGTTTACCTCAGCATCTCAAAGATCTAATCCAATCCAAACGTCGCTCCAAAACAGTGTAGCAAAGATCCCGGCATCCTGCTGATCGCCGCTCGTACAATCAGTACTGCCGATTGGAAAAGCGGCGATTGGCATCCTTCCGTTCCGATTCTTTTAATTCCTACCTCTCCTCTCTGTCTACCAGGGATAACTCCTTGTGGAATGTAACCAAAACATTCCTAAAGTATCATCTTGTTTCACACCCACTTCGTCGTGATGATGGATCCTGGGTGGCTTCGGATGGGGACAGGTCGGAGGAATTTTCTCTGCATCTTACCCATACTTTCACACCTCACCTTTCTCATCAAAACTATGCTCACAGCACAACTGTGGAAGATTTCCTCACTTCACCTATTCCTCTCTCTCTTTCACCAAAAGCCGTTAATCCCTCTGAGGTCAAATACCTTCTGAAAAACTTACCTTACCGAAAATCCCCTGGATATGATCTTCTTACTTCACAAATTCTCAAACAACTTCCTCCTAAAGCCATAACCTTCCTAACTTACATATATAATTGCATTATCCGAACGACGCACTTTCCTCTCCTCTGGAAACATTCCATTATTGTCCTATTCGTCAAACCCGGTAAACCACCCAATGACGCCTCATCTTACCGTACAATTAGCCTACTCTCTATCCTCTCAAATATATTTGAGAAACTCCTACTAAAACGTCTACTTCTAATCGTTGAATCCAAAAACCTTTTTCCCACACACCAGTTTGGTTTCCGCCAACGACATTCCACTGCTCAACAAGGCCTTCGCGTTGTTGATCACATCTCCTCAGCCCTTGAAACCAAACAGTATTGCACTGCTGCCTTTCTTGATATAGCTCAAGCTTTTGACAAAAATATTTACAGACCCTTTTCCTAATCCTACAGTCCTACCTTTCAAACCGCTTCTTCCAAGTCCGCTGTGGTTTAGAATACTCTAACTACTATCCCATAAATGCTTAGAGCTCCACAGGGCAGTATCCTGGGCCCATCCTCAATAACCTATACACCGCTTATGTCCCCTCTACTCCCACTACCTTCTTGGCCACATTTGCAGATGACACTGCAGTCTTGTCATTCCACCCAGACCCCGACATAGCATCCCATAACCTTCAAAAACACCTTGACGAGATTGAGTATTGGTTTCATCTCGACAAACGACTGACCTGGAACCCACATACGAGACTAAAAAGACAAGAACTAAACAGACGCTTTGGACCACTGTACAGACTACTTCAAAGGATATCCCATCTCTCAATAGAAAATAAACTACTAATCTACAAAGTTATACTTAAACCAATCTACATACGGAGTAGAGCTATGGGGGACAGCAAAAAAGTCGAACATCAAGCGTATCCAATCCTTTCAATCAGAAGTCCTGAGAACAATAGTAAATGCCCCTTATTATGTCAGCAACAAAACCCTTCATAACGACCTTAATATACCCTACATTCTGGAACTCATCCCTTCAAAGTTTATGAAATTCCACAGTAGCCTTTCCAACCACCCTAATCCTCTAGCACAGTCATTGCACTGCGCCACTCATCCCTATAATCCTCCTCGGAGACTGAAACGGCAGTGGCCTCGTGACCTGCTATAATCGAGTGACAGTGGGAGTCCTGGCAATAGCCAGTTTCTCCAATCATGTCCTGAGCGTCTGTGGCCCTCGCGCTCTTGGTCAGCCTCCAATGGCTAGTATCCAGTGACGCGGCTGACGGAGGAGCGTGGGGGACTTCCCAAGACTCCGCTTTCTCTTAGTCATTATTACATAATATAATACATAGAAGTGGAATCGGAAACTTAAATTGATTTTTAACACTTCATTTATTGAAACTAGTCCGAATTTACTGTTCTTCTATGTATGAGTTTCTGCAGACAACCTCTACATCATGAAAACATTCTGTAGTAGACCATAGAACTCTTGAAAAATAGTTAGTGGATCTTCCATTTACGAATCTTCTTTGGCCACTCTTTCGAAGACTATGGTCACCGAGGCAGACACTCACCGAGGGGGCACTTAGTTAATTTTCTGGTAGCTAATTTGCCCATGTTAGGGCATTATGTGAAAATATTTTAATAAATCGATTTTGAATAAAAGTTTTTTATTGTGGTATTGGTCAAGCCTTGGTAATATCAAATATCTTTCCACTCCCACCCTACAATTCCTGGTTACCACATTCCTATTGTAATTTCTCATTGTCGAGCCAAATGGCTCCTATGAAACTAGCTCTCCTAGACATTGAGACTCCTAGCCAGACTAAAGTTGACTCTAAAGGTCCGCGACCTGCCGGCATCCTCGCTAGGCTTAAATATAAACACAGTGGTGTGCGAGTGGCTGCCGCTCACATGTTCCAGGCGCTCTGCCCCCAGTCGCTGAGGGCCAAGCGAGCAGTACTCAACTGCTTAGGCAAGGTAATTTTTTCAATTATCAGTATTTATAGACGTTTTCCATCGTTGTAACGTTGGACTATAGGCTCAACTATTGTTTCAAGGAAAGGGATTTGTTTGTCAGGATTTTACTTCGTGCGCATACCCACTATCATGAACAATTTCATATGAGAGTGGTAATTCATTTGACATGGTTAAGAAGATACTGAAGTCTTTGAACCTTCCGGTCATCTCTTTGAAACCTCTTTGGTTTGGATTGGAAAGCTTTGTCTAAAGTTTGTCATACCTCGCGCCGTGAGAAATTAAATAATCGTCACTGCTCGAGTTGATTTGAGGTGGCTCGTCCTTTCCCGTGAAATGCCGGTATATGTTTTAGACATAAAATGCTCGTGTATCCGACAGATGACAAGTTAGGGCAGCTCGTGCACCCGTTACCACGATATGTTTCATTTTGTAGAAGTAATTTTCAATTAGTTCATGATTAAGTAAAATAATGAAGTTGTATTGGAGTTTTCGGATTTGTACGATTGAAATTGAAAATTGAAATCGGTTGGAACAACATTAAATGAGACGATTTTAATCGTCCTCTTCCAAAACTTAATTTCTTGGAATGAATTTAAAATTCTTTTTTAATTACAGCCTTTAATTTGTCTTATTTTCTTAAAAAAAACCCAAAAAAACACCATTTAGCAGTACATAAACCAGTGCTGTACACTTTGAGTACGAACCTCGAACACCTCAAGATTTGTCACGCAACATGGTGGGGGTAAAAGGAATAATCTTTTGCAAGCATTTTTGAAAATTTTCTTAACCAAAACGCAAATCTGTGTTATGAAAAATACCCTACATATTCTAGAGTAGTTGGGGCGATTTCAACATATTAACCTCTACTAGTCAACTCCAAATTACAGTGTAGAATACCTCTTACCCATCCACAGACCAGCTCAAATTTTGTAATAACCTTTAAATGCCTTTTGAAGGCATTTCCTATAGTTTTATAGCTGGTTAGTGTGTTTTTTTCTATCTTATAGCTCTACTTTTAAATAAGTTTTGACTTAATCTGATAACTACTTTATTACGATTTTTCACAATCACCATTTTTCAAACGTACGCACACGAAACAAACGGTATAATTGTGGCGCATAATTGACTGTTATTCTCACGCCTTTGAAGGCTATTAACCATTGCCACCACTCTTTGGGAATCACAACCCTTAAATAATACTGGGATCATTCCAATGGATCAGCTCTGATGAAATTATTGTACCTTGATAAGTATTAACTCATGTTAGGCTAAGGTTTTAATAGTTATAATTAGACCTATTCCAGAATATAACAATTTAAATCAATCCTCATCAATGATCCTGTGCTGATTTGTCGTTGAAATTCTTGAAGCAAATTTTAACAACTTATTCTTGTGAAATAAAAATTCAATCTTCTACTAATCTGAATAATGAACTTTTAAACCAAGAACACGTTGCGTTAACCAAAAGTAAACTTTAATGAAGTGAGATTTCTTGTCAACTATACTCTAGAAGTACTAAATCTAATAGACTACATTTTAAAGCAATGTCGCTCTGAAGATCCGAAATTTCCAGCTCCAGCTCTTCTCTCCTTATTTGGAGAGCCAATGCTTGATGAAATTAAACTACTGAAATCGTTTTTCAAATTGGTCTTGATTGATGGTTTTCTTTCAGCGTTGCCTACCTTTTTTTTTTTAATTTAGGAAATACCCAAGTAACTTAATATGCAAACGATATATCCACAAAAGTTTACAGGTCCTATCACAATAGCTATGCGATTGTTGTCAGTTGTGAATTAAATAATTAAATTTTTCCATTATGTCTGTGATACGAATCAGTATATAAATTAGAGGTTCTCTCTCTTCTATTGAAAATCACCCTCGGTAGACTCTCACTACCTTCCTGATTCCACCCGCCTCCTTTAGGCATTCCACACCCTATATCCTTCTCATACTTCCTTCAAATGGGGGACTCCCCTTAGTGAAAGGCACTCATTAGCCCAAAATAATTTTCCTTTATTTTTCCCACATCCTATTTTTCTTGTAATGTATACCTGGTACAAACCATTGCCTACGGTTATAGCAAATCATGTAGGATGTACCGTGGTTCGGCTTCTTGAATAAGATTTTCAGGCTAGATTAACACAAGTTTAAAGGAGCTTATGGTCACTTTTTGTAATTATTTGCAGGATACGTGTGGATAAATTTTATAAGTGGTGGAAGTTAGTAAAAAGTATTCTGTATAATTCCGCGAGATTCCATATGCTAGGGTGTGAGTCATAATACTGTCTAAAGAGACTATTTTTATATTTAGCAATCTAATTCTATCTGCCACAAGTCGTTGTCCATACTTAAGATCTTAAGATCTCATTCAAGCCATATTCAAGACCTTCCGCTATTAGAAATTCCATGCCTGCCTCCATAGATTTCCTAATTCATATCCCATTGCTCTAGACTCACATCTCATCCCTAGGAACTCATAGTAACATCTAAGAGCGAGGTGGCTTCGTAGCGCCCTACAAAAACCAACTAGCGTTTTGTTTAGAAATAGCCCTGTGGTGCAAAGTGACAAATTTACCGTTTTTGGCTAATTAACCTTTTTCTACCCAAAATATAAGTCGGTACACTGAAGCTCTAAGTATTAAAATGAAAATCTTATTGTATTGATTGCATATAAACATTTTAATAAAGAATACATTTTGTCTAAAAAACAAATATGGAATTAATCCTAAGCATATGATATAATATTTTATATTTCTGAACCTATGAGAGTCTATATCTTTTAATAATCTATGAGAGTTTTATAAATTGTCATTTTGCGGGTCGTTAACTTCTATTTAATTGTACGATAGATAAACAAAGGAAGGAAATAGAGAATGAGTATCGAGGTATGGCCGATGGTTGCATTTCCTCCATACCTCCACAGCCATATAGATCACTCGGTCCAATAACAACCAATCGATATAAATCATATTTGTAGGCAGAGGACACGGGCCGGAGACCACAGCCTCCTGTATACTTCCGGCCCTGACATCTGGGGGAAATGGGAGTGTTCACTTCCTCCATGAAATGCCCCCGATAGTACACTCTAACTTTCTCTGATCCCTCCTTCATCGATATTTCACAAGCTCAGGGTTTCACTTTGAGCGAATGGGATCGCATCTGTAGGGAGATCATAGCTAATTTTTTATAATAATAATATTGATTTTTGAGATAGGAGTGCCTGCAGATGATGGTTTGCTAAAGGTAGGAGGACACGCTTAAATGTATCCGAAAATATTGAAAAAATTAAATAACAGGGTTCAGTAAGCCGGGTAGGAAAATATTCGGATGAAATGTGAAATCTGTAGTAGTAATAACTTTTTTTTACTATCCTGGGACTATGTCCCTTAAGAACAAACATTTAATTAGTAATGATTCTTGGTGTGTATATATTTCCGTTAAAACTTACAATCTAAAAATAGTAAATAAAAATTAAATAAGGAAAGATATATAATCATATAAATACTTCATCTTGGTTTCATCATCATTGATACAATACATAGGTGCTCCTAGGCCCAGCCACCAGTGGACTCTCACCGCTGTACCGTAACAATCAACCTCCACCGAGGATTCCCACACTCCTCTCACACCACCTTTAAGCAGGTCCTCCTAGTACAAGGATCCGATCACCCTAAATATTTTATATTTCTCCCTCATCCTAAAATTCTAACTAGAGAGCTTTGAAAAAAAAAAAAAAATATATATAATCATATAAATACTCCATCTTGGTTTCATCATCATAGATACAATACATAGGTGCTCCTAGTATAAGGATCCGATTAACCTAAATATTCTATATTTTTCCCTCATCCTGAATTTCTAACTAGAGAGGTTAGGAAAAAAAAAAAGATATATAAAAAAAACATTTACTAATTTACGCTGGAGTATATGGTTTAAATCTAATGTTTTAATAACGTTTGGGTATTAAACTAATTCGCGGAAAACTATGTAAATACATAAATATGTATACAACTTTGCTTATTATATGTTCGATATTGTTAATAACGTATTATTTCATTACAACTATCGTTTCTCAGAATAATCAATATTTCAATCAGAATTATATTCAACAGTGAAAATTACAACGATTTCTGAAATAATTAAACACAATAGGGGCATCAAATGGAACTATCACGCTTCTATAAAATGATACTAGATTAACAAACACTGTGTTAATGACATTCTAAAAGAATACTTAAAAAAAAACAAGAAACAGATAATAATTTTCTATACAAACTCAATCGATTTCATTAGCTAAACCATCAAGTATTTAAAAAGGTGATAAAATTTGTTCAAAAGCGAAATGCAGTGAAAATCTTATACCAATTCAAAAATATACAGCTGTATTATTTAAAAAATCACCAAAACATTAAAAACAATGTAAGAAACTTTAGAATGCTCACATCAGAGTATTAGTTTTTTTGAGTGATTTGTTAAATCTTTTTGTGTTTTGACTTGTTATAGATCCTGAAGTGGCTTCTATTGTTTGATGGTTTTAGGCATTTTTTAAATATTACAACTGGATAATTTTGTATATAATTTGCACAGCATAGCATATTGAACACAATTGTATTGACTTTTTAGATTCTTGAGAACAATTCCTCTTAATGGTGGCTTAGCCGCCGAAAGCGCTTGTGCCGTTATAAAATAAATTTGGGGTAAACCAGAGAGGTGTAAATTTATTGCTGTGAATATCTCACAACCAGTCTTCCAGCACAGTAGTTTTTCACGTCCAGTTTCAATTTTCCCTTTGAATACTCCACAATATTTTTAAATAATTTCAAAATGGGCAACGCTCCACTATTAAGTCATCAAAATAAAACCATTTAAATAGTCTTTTTGGAAGATCGTTGTAAACAACCGAAATCCGTACTATCAACAATTTCTTTTATTTTTACCTTTTTTCCCTTTCACTTTTTAATTAATTAGCCTACGTATGACAGTGTAGCACAGTCTAAAGCTATTTGATAAAAAATAAATTGTAGTGTAAAAATACCTTTGTTTCCTTACAAAAAAAATAAAATATTGAATAAATGCATCCTACTAGGTGGATGGTTATTTTCTTCCTGGCGTGTATTTGATTCATATAATAACATAAATTGCAAAGAATGAGATAGAAAAGTTGCAATTAATAATTAAGTATCTCTATAGGTAATTCATTAGCTGGGTTTTGAACTACCAATGTTGATACAAAAAGTCCGTGAGCCAGCAATGCCCTGATGTACGGCGGGACGACCTACCACAGGGGCCATGTTGGGGCAATGCGGGCTAGACTGCTGGAAGGGGCTTGCTCTCGTTTCGCTTCTCCGCAAGTTCTAATATAAAGTATATAAGAAATTTTAACTGGGTAAAAAATTAAATCATTATATAAATACTAGACAAGAAAACTGTGGCTAGTACTATTAATATTTAATTAAATATTTATTAATTGCCCGTGTTTTAAAAACTTACCCAATTCATACAGGAATTCCATTTAAAAAAACATTTTTTTTTTCAATATCCCTTTGTTACAAAATTATTGCAGACTGCAATATAGATTCTACAAATGAATCTATTTACAAAAAATCATTATACTTCCTGTAGCTTGGCTATATTTTATATAATTTCTGGTTATCCTACATTGCGAAAGAAAACTTTAAAAAAGACATTAATTTTGCAGGGAATCAGTACCAGCCCCATTACTATTTACTACGAGCACACAAATAAAAGATATCGTAAACAATGTGTACATACAAATAAACACTTATTCTTCAAGATTAAAAATATAAACACAAATTATAACTCACACCAATTTGAAAATGGGTATTTACACATTAAAAACAAATACTCCAAGTAGACGTTTTTAGATTCTTTGGTTTTACCAACAATATAAAGCTTTCAACTAATACCGATGTTAATGAACTGTGGTATATTTACAAATAATTTATTCAAACAAGAAATATATTATATTTTCAATTAAACCTAAAATTAATCTAATTAAAAAATGTTAAAGCTTTAAAAAGGTATAATATAAATACCTAATTGATATTAAATTATTGACTAGTGTAGCTATAAACAAAAAAAACGATTTGCCGCAAAACTAAAAATAATGTAGGCAAAATGTCTCCTTCAACGGAGATATATTGGAGTCAACTGACTTATGGATTATGGATAAGCTGTTGGTACCCGGTTGTAGTAAGTAGATTGATTGTTAGGCATTGTTAGCGAAGCAGCGACCTGAAGGGCTTGGTTTCTTTTAAAGATGGATAATAACAACTGAAGATAATGGCGATGAGCCAATGAGACCCGCGATGTTCCGACGAGAGTGGCTGGGGAAATTCAAAGCTGGCCGAAAGCGGTCATTTCCTCACTGGTTATGAAAGGAAACTAAAACAAGAGGGCCAGGGTACTCCAGATAAGCCAATACATTAGGTCGACTTCACAAAGCCGAGTAAAACGCGTTTTTAAAATAAACTATTTACGTGTGTTATATCACGTCATGGGGACGCTACAACATTTAGACCGTTACAACAATGTAGTATCGTGTGGTGCATGGAGGGGGAAGTGAGTATCAAAGGATAATATTATGAAGAAGGAATATGTAGTATTACAGTTCTATGGGACCCAGGACATATGGATTGTCGGCAGGGGGTTTATCGTAAATGAACCCCTCGTCTGCTATGCTGTTAAAATCACATTACCTGCTGGCCTGTGACATAATTGAGTAGACAGAAACTGTTACGTTGATTTAATCAACTCTGGCTGTAATGCACTTGCTGCTCATACAGCTGGATATAATTATACAAATGAAGAAGGCAGCGATGGGCAGGAGGGGTGGGTGGGGTACAATGAACAGCCCCCGTCTCTATATCAGGCAAGAGCCGATAGGGGCAGTTATTCACACTCCCTCCCACTATTCTTCCATTCGCCCTCGCTTTTCAGCTCTGTCATTTATCTTCCCCTTTAGCGGAGAATTATCTATTAGTGGCCTTAGCATTTCTCACGCCTGTGATCTACCGATTCATTTTAGACCTGCTGTCCTCTGCTGCAACTGTAATTTTGCCCTGTTTATTCACGCTCCCATAACCTCGCAAACACACTCCATTAGATGGCCATATTTCAATGAGAAAACTGATGTAGCTCAGTCTTTGAAAGTTCCCTGGAATGAAATATGAAATGTCATTCACGATTTTACCCGTTAATTATTAAAATTAGACACCCCCCAAAAAAACCGAAAAATAAAATAAGTAAAGATTTTCTGGTAGGCTCAGATAATGAGAGAAAATTGCCTTACCTAGTTGTATGTGATTAAGAAGACGGGAAATGACTAAAATACAACGTTTGAAAATAGTGAGGAATAGAGAAAAAATATTAAATATATATATATACTTCCAGTTACTATTGGTGGTTCCTACTAACTAATAATTATAGTGATAAACGAATTAAAAGATAATTAACATTTCATCATGATTTGGGGCTGACAGACGTTCCCGCTGAGTTTGTAGATAGCACTTGAGTCCAATTTTGTTCCGTTTTAAAAACGAAAATTAATTAACCCTTTTGTTAAGTAGCTACTCATTTTTTTCATAAGGCTGAGTTAACCAAGACCGGACCGATGCCCTTCCAAATAAATCTTTTTGTTGAAACCAAGGATCAAAGCCCTTAGTCAGATCAAACATTGTATTGTAACAAAAGCATAATAATACTTTATAACATTACCAATTAAATAAAACTTGTTAATTGCTCAACCATATCAATTGTACTAAACAGTCATCCTCAATTATTAACTATAGGTTCGTTGCAAATAAACTGCGACTGTAAATTCACGCCGAGGGGAGTGATATTGACCTTGGTGGTCCAGCTATATATATATAGATGAGCTATATATCTCACATAACCAATAATTAGGCAATAAATAGGTAATCAGCTATGAAAATACAATAAAGCTGTTTTATATTCATACCATTCTACAATCCGGCAGTAATATTTTTATTACAGAACTACATATCTTCTTTTTTTATGTTTACTATCGACTGAGGTAAAATAAACGGGAATGGGGTACCTGCTGATGGGTACTATACTTTCGGGTCACTCAATGTCCCTTAATAATTATTGGATTTAGTATCCGATCTATTAGGGTTAATATGCTTTCTAATGTATATGATATAAAAAAAAAAAAATGTTTTGAAATTTCAAGTATAAAAAACTTATGCGAAGACTAAATATTTATCCGCGATTACAAAATTAAATAAAAACCATTTAAATTATTGATGAATAGTTCTATTGACAAAATAAACAGTAGACAACTTTTGATATTGAAATATAAATAAGATACTATAAAATTTATATTTCTATGTCTTGAAAATTGGGTCTTCATATATAATTTTTCGAAAAGTAAATTTTCAACCCCTTCGTAACGCTCTCCTCCTATTGTAAGTAATATGCCGTAAGTATAATATGCCGTAAGTATAATAAGTAAGTAAGTATAATTAGTAATCTCCTATGCCAGAACTGATTATAAGTAGGAAGAGAGGCAGGGGGCTGTGCGGTCCGTTAGCGGAGGGAGCGCCCGTCAGTCTGCGGATTCCAGGACCCGGCGTCCCCTTATCGAGCAGATCCGGCATTCCCTTGACTCTGCCACTTGTTTGTGTCCGCTGCACTTCCTAGGGCAAGTAGCCGCTATTCTTCACATCTGTGCCAGCTTGTGTGTCGAAACTGCCCAGATAAAGTTCCAGAACCTAAGAAAGCACGAACGAAAAGTAATGGAAATGTGTCTTAAATATTAAATCGCCACCCTTGCCATCCTGGTCCCTTCACATCTCATTCCCGGCAAGCCAGACTACTGGCAAAGAGGTGGTGACCCGTCCCAAGCCAACTAACCTATTCCCTCAAAAAAGTGACAGGTTAAATACTGAAGCTTTAAGCACTACACCCATTACACTAAGCATTTTTCACATTCACTGAATCTTTTCAGCAAACAAGCGAAAATAATCAAAAGTTAGCATTTAATCCATGGGCCACCCCCCCCCCTTCACTGTGCACCTCCCCATTCCCTAAAAATACACATCGTTATGCTCTTTGCAACTAGTAATTAAAAAAAAAAATTACCAGAAAAGTGGCCGCACCGTGACAAAAAGGCGTCCAAAGATTGTGGACCAACGAATGCTATCGCCATAATTGGCCTTTTATTGAAGCTAGATAGTAGCTAGTTAGAGAATTATTAAATAATTGGTTAAATCAATAAAAAAACACCAATATAATAAATTTTTTCAAGTCGTTCACACGAAAGTTGAAAGTGCAAGTGAAGTTGTAATCAAACGGCTAATAATAAGAAAAAAGTCTTCAAATTAAATATGCAGAGCAATCATTCTTCTTGAAAAACCAACATTAGATTTTAAAATTATTTAAAGTATTCTCTTCGAAAATGCACTTAATTAGCGGTGAAGTGGTAGTCACGTAAGCGCTTTAGTCTTCCGCACCATTAGTGACTACTCATAAATGGTTTAGTTGTTAGCGTGATTGACTTATTCAAAAAACGTTTATGGTATGTTAGTTTAATTGCATTAACGCTCATATTAGTTCATTGGTTTATGTGCTAGTAACATATATATAGTTGTTTTTTTTTAATGTAACGTCCTCTATCCTCTCATGCGGACTTATAAGACGGGTCCTATTGTAAAAAAAAACATTTCAAAAAGATTAATAAGGAAACATTTCAATAAGATGAATAAGGAAACCCTCAAGGACTCCATATCTATGCCGGTGGTTTCTCTAATCCAGTGACAAAAAATTGAGATGTGCACACACCAACCATCATGAGTGCTCTGGTTCAAAAAAATTATGGAATCTTTGTAGAACGAACGGTGACTCAATTGGAAATGTGAAAGGACCTGAAACACATAACATTCTATAACCATGTATCATAAAAGGATTATTAACGTACCTTCAATGTATGCCATTCAATGATGAATTGGTATTTGTATCGGGGCTAAGAAAAAATCCTTAAGCAACCAAATCCTTTTTGCCCCCAGCAAAACAATCCTCATCGCAGAAGCATTGACGTCAGAGCAGAGAGATAAGCCACGGGCTGAAGTGAAAACAGGGATATGAGCATCAAGCACAAACCATAGAGTGCGTGTACTTTTAGTATCATCGGGGGTTGTCCCTTTTTCAAGATTATGCATTGCTATCTATTTAATGGGAGCTCATTGTCAGCCGTGACTTTAATGTGAGTAAACGAGTATGTCGGGAGATCTTTATTAATTCAACAAAGTTATTAATGGACATTCAACATAATATACCTCTGCATCAGATCCTTGCGTAGGAATTACCAGGCATACATTGTGTATCGAATCCATTAAAAAGTTTTCTGAAAACATAAGAAACTCTTCTACTCGTTGATATTTACTAAGGTTGAAAGAGTGACTTACGATGATTATCTGCTGAAAACGTCAAGAAGTGGAGTTAATTACCCTTATATGAAGGCCCGTATAATACATTATTATTTATAATAAATACGTATGTCGTTTGAAGCCCATAAAATACTAATATTTGAAGGATAGTATACTATCGGTACAATGCTCCGAACCAAACAATAATAATCCTCCGACCGTAAAACGCAAAAACGCAGTTGAGTGGCTATCAACAGATAATGTCAGCACAATCGTAGACAGACCGCAATCGGCTCCCCCCCCCCCCGTTATATCGGACACGGATCGACACGCCACGATTCGGATGAATGGTCGACTATAATGGAAGGTGAAGGGTGGGTAATGAGCTTGTAATAACAGTTATCTAGAGTCGAGTGGTTGACAATAGTGTGCAGTGCCCTTGTGCTGCAGGCAGCTGTGCACTGCGGGGTCGCGTGCCAGGCTCTGGTTGGTGCATCTGCGAAGCTCAACCTCTTCGTGGCTGGATCTCATCTGTCTGTTCCTTCTTGTGGCAGTTTTGTTTTTTTGTCAGTTATTTATATCAGTATACTGCTGCAGACGGGTTCTCACATCAATCTTGAAAAGTAAAAAAAAGTTCTTTATTTTCATACGTATTTACAAACGTAAAATTTAAATAAAATAATAATAAATTACTCAGTTTGAAAAACAATTTGTTTTCAAAAAAAGCTTTAGAGTCTCTCTAATTATTTATTTTTATATATTCGACGTTTCCTCTATTCAGTTCAGGGCTAAAAATCAAACACATTAAATGTAAAACCACATTAAAATATTATTTCATTAGTTTTATATTGTAATTATTATAAAATTGGTAACTTCTCAAAGAATAAAACAGCCGACCCATGAATGATATAATGTTTCAATATCATATCTTCTACCATTCATTTACCGCATTGATAAATTCCTGCAAAGTTTAATGAACGTTTCATACCATGAAACTCACATTACAATGTCAGCTCGTTAGATTATCATGATGACACGTAATTCAAGCAATCTATCTTTTACAACGGTTGATACTGCCTTTAATTGTACGCAGAATTTAATAATGGAGAGAATGAAATTTTTAGTATTGTAACATCTAAACTTTATACATTTGCCTTATTGGATTGGAGTTGTTATATGGAACAATTCAACTACTTTTTTACATTACTTGTTTTTTTTATAGTTAGTAGCACAAGAGTTCAACCAGATTGGATCATCTTAAAGTAGGTTAGGTCTCACATCAATACCACTAGTCAAGGAAACAATTTTTCGGTGAAAGACCATCCTTCGTGCATAGGTGTAATAGGTTCAAAGACAAGATCGCGTGAGAAATTTCTAGGCGATCGTGCCCCGTCTATAATGGCTGAATTAAAATCTAACCATTTGTACTTAAAATAAGTTCGCCTTTTCTAAAAAAAAATAATTAAATGTTTTCACTATCGCTAAGGCAAAAAAAAGCAAACAGAAAATCAAACGTTATATATACTATTTCTTTTCTGTTAGTTAATACATAGTTTAATTCTGTTGGTTAATTTAATCAAACGTTAATACACAGCAAATTAGATTGAAATTTATAAACGTTGATTGTTTGCTTTTGGTGTCAATTATTCATCTTCAAATACGATTAGATGATAGTCACTTGAACGCCTGTGATTCTAATCTATGTAGATATTCTTACAACAGCTTGATCGCATATATCGCAAACATAATAAAAAATATGTGATTTCTAACATTTTTTTAAATATATTTTATAATTAATTTCCCTGGCAATGGAGAAAACTTAACTCTTATGGAGTAATAAGTCTCCTAGTAACTCAAGTCTCGCTACCGTCTGTGTAGTTAGAGTCAATATACAAATAAAAATAAAAAATTATATAAAACTATTTTTCAAACATTGCAATACAGGACACGTTGCGTTTTTTTAACATATAATTAAAATATTATTTAAAAACTAATTTTTGCCATGATGGTTGAAATAAAATCACTGGCTCGTTATAAAAATTATAAAAACAAAATTAAATAACAGGCTCTTAAGAGAGTGTATAATTAACTTTTAATTTATGGGCTCCTAGTGGGATTTTCTTATATTTTATTGAGTAGTTAATCCAAATTTGATTTGAATATTGTTTTTATATGAATGATGCAATCACTACAGGTATTGAGGTTGAATACTTACTGATTGCATCATTGAGTCAAGTCGATTTTGAGGTCATAGTTACAATGACGTATGTGATGTATGAACCATTCTAACACAATGACCTTTTGCTCTGGCTATTCGATTGATATATCTGATTTATATGCTAATGAATTTTTCGTGGACGCGATGATAAAATATATTCACTGAATATTCACGATATGGACATATCGCGCATGCCATATTAGAATGAATGCACAAGTTTTTCATTAGTTAATTGTTTGTATTTGTCTCTTAAGCTGCATAGAAGGTAAACTGTTAAGTAAGGCTATATATTTGACACATGCATTTTACAGATAATCTTCATTACATTTAATTCGAACAGTTTATTAGCAATCATTCATACATATATATAAGTTAGCTTCGGTAAGCCTAAGAAAGCCGTAAACAACAACAAGACCTACGTAGCTAGTAAGCCGAGCTAGGAATCTCTATATATACCTTCTGTAATAACAATGAAGCCAGTTCATATCTATCTGTCGCATTGTTACTCAACCTACTACCCCCACTTTTTACGTAAGTAATTCAGTCTGATCGTAACTTTTATATATATATATACCTAAGACATATTAATTGACTTGATTCTGAATATGTAGCTTTGTGAATAATAGTAACAAATAAGCACGAATGACAAATGGGAAAGAACATCCGGTCTCCCCATTTGAAAGAATTTGTTGATGGAAGTTTTGTTTAAATTTATGAAGGCCTTCCCCAGTTCCTCAGGAGTTGCCATAGCGTGTCAGGTAAGTCCTGTTTGGAGGTCCTAGTACGTGAGTACAGAGGCTTGATGTTGTAGAATTTTGAGTGTTTAGGGGTGGAATCCGTAATTGCGTGTATAGGGTCGTATTTCCGACATACTGAGGTGCACCAGTGATAAGTCGTAAGTGATAAGTAGTATCTATTTCAGTTTGGTTCAATTTGTGGGTTCTAGTAAAGAGACACAGATTTACGATACATGCTCCATACCACACCACCCTTCCTGCACCAATGACAACAGACTGTCGGGGAAAATTAGGTTAAGATTTTGTTGTTAGATATAAATTAGTTTTAAGTCTATGATTCATTATTAAACATGCCTAGAAAATGAATTATTAAAATTTGTACAAAATGTAGCCAAGCTACAGGACATATGATGGCCTACTGTAAATAGATTCATTTATGTATAATCTATACTGATTTCCATAATTTATAATAATAAACGGATATGATGGAAAAAAAAGTACTGGCTCCATATGCCAAAATAGTCATTGTTTTTTTTAATTAAATCAAATCTCAATTTAACAAGTAAATTTCCTATAATAAAAGTGAAAATAAATCTAAATTAAAGGGAATTCGAATTTAAAACACCAAACGATACCGAATACAGTTTTTTATGTCGGCATATACGCCGTGGTTGGACCCTTCGAACAGCTGGCTCCTTGTACCCCTAGGTATTCAGGGTACCGCCAAGGTGCATGCTGGGCACCCACCCAGGTGTGTCCTGCCCTAAACTTTGGCAACCGGCCTACAATTGAGATCACCACTAGTCAGTCTTATTTTTCAACAGTGTACGACTTCATCATATTTTTTTTTAATTATGTATTATTTTCAAAACACTGTAGCTATCAAATGTTACAGTTATTATTGTTTTTAATTAATTAATGTTATACATTGAACATCGTTGTAAATATTGATGTTACTGTTTACATGAATGATCTAGAAGACATAATCGCATAGGCCTAATTAAAACCTGCCAACGCCTGGCTACAACTCGAACAAATTCTGAAGATAATGATGGAAGCTTTGTTTTACCTACTCTCTATGAGATTCTTAAACGATTTTTTTTTTTAAGGCATATAGTATATTTATAACTAAAAACCACCGTTACAGCATTAAGTACAATCGGCACATGATTTCGATACCTATTTTTGGAATATCTTTGAAATTGTTTTTGCGTAACCGTGTCAAAGGTTCTATTTAGCAATAGGTAATGGTTTCTTTTAATGGCTTCTGAGCTTTTACTTATTTTTCATTCTTCCAGATATTTTATTTTTACCATAACATAATCATTAAATCAAGGTGTTTTGAGGTATACCTTTTTGAGAGATTTATGATCAATTGTATCATTTTGACAATCGCTATTAAATAAGATGCGGATATACAAACATACTGGCATATGTATGTATATTGCTATATATGCCATGTATTTTTGGAATTAGTCTCTCCCTTGTGGCTATCATATTTCATACAGGGTTTTTGAAATAAGCTTTCATTAAAATTCCTGTTAATATTCAAAATTTACTTTCAAGAATTATAAATAAAAATTGTATGAACCGCCAGGACGCTGTGGCTAGGCTAGATTCATTAGGTCTAGTCATACGAGTATGTTGGCCCAGGTAACCTACAAATTATAAAATGGACTAGTTGCATCCCCTACTAATATGCTAACACAATGAATAGCTATGTGCAGATCTTCAAATTTTATTTTTCGTGAATGTTTGTATATTTATTGATAAGTGCAACTTTCAATGAGTTTGATCTGTCCTCTTTTCTATAATAGCGGTTGTATAAATGAACATCGTCCCCGATTTTTGACATCTTGGGATATGGCTCCTATAACTTTCCTTATATATATTTCCAAAAATACTATGTAGTTTATAATGATGAAAAAACTATTAAAATTATTTTTTATTTAAAAAAAACTTACGTGGCTTATGACTCATGGAGCAACTAGTTTAATCTCATTTTTTTTTTATTATAATCATAACCTGGTTCTAATAATTAGTCACGAAAACTTTAGTTGAAGTATTTGTTTTTTATTCGGCTTTCCTACAGAGAAATAAATAAGTGGATAATTTAGTTTTAAGTATTAATTGCATTTCAGTTGTAGTTTAGGGGCACTCTGAAGTGAAATATATGAAATGAAAGAAAAATAAATAAAATAATTAAAAACATAAAAAGCAGGTGGAAAATGGAAAGACTCACCGGGGAAGGAGTTTCCCTCCGGTAAAAAAAAAATGAAAATCTCCTTTGAGGCTACATTCAAAGCCAGTCAAGGCAGGGTGAATAGTAATAGTGCATTAATATACAGGTAGTCACTATCGATACACCACGACAGAGAGGGGGGATCGATGTTGGGGTGGCGTGGTAGGGGATGCTGTATTGGGGTGTTGCTATGACAACACTAAAGGCGGAGCGTCAGCCTGAGTTGGTAGAGAGTTGCAGCGGTGTAAGGATGCAGGGCCAGGAAGACGGAGACTGCAGGGAAGGTCTGGAGATGACTTCCGCCTGTCTCGTCCAGACCTTGTTCCAGAGGATGGCCTTGACCCTATGGCAGGCGGCGCTGCACCTCAGGAGTCGCAAGGTAAGGAAAGGGTCTTCTTTGCAGAGTTCTGCCCAGGAGAACTTTAGGAAGCTAGAAGTGAAAATTGTGAGTGACTACTGCGTCCAATACCTTATCAGTGCCCAAGGAATAATATCATAATAGTTTTTGTCGTGTACGTAACTGAACAACTAAAAATTACTAGTCCATCCATGGATGAGTGTTCTTGCCATTTTTTTAATTTTACCATTAAAAATTTGTTTTAATCAATTGAGAACAAAATTACATTTTTTTTTGACTATATATAAACAAAGACAAAGACATCATACCAAGAGAGATGTCAGGACTAAGCGTCATTCATAAATACTTGAATTTAAATAATTGGATAAAAAAAATTGCTTTATTCTATTTAAAAATCTCTTCATAAACAAAAAAATAATATAGCAAAATGCCTATTAATGTTCAGAACGTATTAAATAAGCCATTTCTATTGCTGTCGCAAAACTATATTTTTTGAAAAATCTTAAAAATTAGATAGGAAATCTTCTTTTTTCATGTTTCATTTATTTTAGTCTCTCTGCGTTATTTTATTTTAACGAAAACCAAATGAGCCAATTTCGAGGAGTTAATAATTTTGAGAATTTACATTCCAATTTTTTCAGAATAGATAGTCCGGCTATTTCAAACCAGTCTTCCTTTGCTGTTGTTGTCTTAGTGCATTGAGATCTTAGTCCTACTAATCATCTCATTGGATATTTCCTCATATATCAAGACAAATTATTAATATTTTATTTGAATGTTTTTCTCCAATAAAATTGAATACAAGGAATTTCGGGTATTGTATGGATATCTACTTACTTCTAATTCGAAGGACATCAATTCACAGAGAAAAAAAAATCATTGCTAATATAAGGATTTGAGCTGAGGTCTTCGCTTTAATGAAGCACTTTTCTTGCTTGCTTCGTTGAGACAATAATTTAAATTAATTTATGACGTTACATACTTAATACAGCAACCTTCGAAACTGTTTGCTGAAGTATACTGTATATCAATAAAACGGCTTTAATTAATAGCGACTATTGAAGGCAATTAATAACTATAAGATGAGCTATTGCCATTGATATGCCAGCGGCACTGCATGGTGATAAGGTGCAAGGCTTAGTGATTTCCTGACGTTGCGCACGCGCCGGTCTCTTGCACCACCTAGCGGCATCCGACCGGCCGATTAAATTTTATTGGAGGGGTGCATTAGAGTTTCAAAATGAAAAGCTCTTCCTTCTAGCTTGCAAGCATAAAATAATATAATTTATTTAATTTTATGAAACCATTACATGAGAAAAGCTGACACTTTCGTGGTTGTACATATTTAGCTCAATGACCCCCTCCTCTACAAAAATAAAATAGTGTAGTTAGTCCAGAGCATTAACGGTATCACTAAGAATAAAACCATTCAGATGTCTGGAGAGTAATTACATTTTCGTTGAATTAAGCCATTGAAAAGCATTTTTCCTTTTTAGATAAATCTTGTAAAAAACCAACGTAGTCTAGTACTATTTTATAGTTAATTACTTAGCAAGTGAAGTGAAATCTTTTTTTACAATTTTTTTTTTGTAAATTCAACAAAAACCTCCTGCCTAACGTTTCCAATTTCGTTTTTCGTCATATCCTTTATATCGGGCAACAATGGCCCTTGCGGTTGACGTACGCTTAAAAGAAAAATAATTACAAATCTAAAAAAAATTCTTTATTTATATAAACTAACGAATAAAACTAAAAACAATCTGTGAGAACAAAAACCCTGTGAAATTACTTTAAAATCGCCAGCTGATATGTGTAGTTTATCCCACAAGGCAGTAATGAAAACAACTGATACGAAAGTAGGTCGAAAGATAAATGATTAATGAATCTGTTAATTGCGGAACGTCACATTCCATTTAATTTAGGCCTTATAATTTAAATATTTTTGCTTGTCAGCTTCATGGATGATAAAAGACTTTCCTAAGGTATATTTTGTAAAAATTAGCAGGGATAGTCTCAGTTGTAGTCACAGTCAGTTTATTGAGTATTTTTCCTACTTCATCAAGTTAACATCGTTTTAAAATGGAAACAATGCTGGGGCATTTAGGAAAATTTGAGCAGCAGTGACATACCCCAATGACATACCCCAAGACCTTTCGCCTCCTGGAGTGGTCCCCAATTTGCCGCTTTAAATGTTGTGCTCATAATGATAAAATGTAAGCTTCTTTATTAACTATTTTTTCTTGCTTTTTTTTATTAAAAAAAGTCTTGAATGACATTGACAAAATTTATATCATTTATCATTTCTTTGTTGTTTTTTTTTATTGAATGTACCGGTAGAACTCGATTTTACGACTAGGCGACTTATCTTTATGTGGCCAATTCCACATTCCAATACCCACCAATTCCAAATTTACGGTGCATGTGTTTTTTTTTTTTTTTGGTGATTAAGTGTAAAAATGGTGACGTCGGGACCCCGAGGCCAGCAGCATGTTTTTCTAATTGGATGCTTATTAAAATATTTGCTTATATTGATCACTACATTATTATATTATTTATCTTCATTTTTAAATAATTTAACTAAAAACATAAATACAATAAATAAAAACCTCAAAATTTCACGGCCGAGGTGGACCTCCCTTGTACGCTACTGTTGAACAATGAAATTATGGACATAACATTTCTTCTTATAGCTTAAATATTAATAGTAATCTGAATGATAAATATAATGTTGGTTGGGTGAAAGAAGGTTAATGAAGGGTGAAACTGTGATTTGATCTAATCGTTTGAACTGATTCTGTAAATCTATATCTATAATTATTTATCCAAACTCCAACCATACTTTATTAATGCAACGTCAGAACTGATTAGGCTCGCCAAAAAGCTAGAGTTTTAGTAACAGAAATTGATTAAATTATATTAAAAGTGGTTCTGGATGGCATTGAGTGTAACCTACCTTCTAGTCAGCGCATGCACCTGAAGGAGTTTAATTCTCACTCGGGAGAGCAGATTTAGTTTCGTGTTGGCCATTAAATGAAAATAAGTATACACTAAGTGTTCCCTACACTGGCTAAAGGAGGTAGCGACCTCTAGATACCCCCCCCCCTTCTAGCATGACGTTAAAGCTTTAAACGCAAGCCCTGGGGTCGAATTACTTAACGCAAATTGTATCTGTGTTGTCAACATCGAGGATTAGTGAGGGGAACTCCTGTTTAATGTTCACTTTAGCTGGGTTCATTTAAATGCATGGAATTATTCAGTTAATTAAGTCTAAACCATTACTCGTTTGAAACAATCGAGTTCGGCAAATCTTAAGATAAAACAGCTTTCTGGCTGGAATACATAATCACATCTCCTAGAAATTCTAAAGCTGAAGAAATATTATAACCATTTTTGTTATAATACTCTTTTATTTGCTTAGATAAATAATATTACTTTAGTTTTATATTAATTTGCTATTTTCGCCTTATTATTAATTCAGTTTTAGATTTGAGTTTTAATTCTTAGCTTACCTAATTTTTAAATTTATTGGCCTTAAGTTAATGTTTTTTATTCTTATACTGAAATTAAATTATTTTACCGAAGTTATTCTCGTGAATTTTTGCGTGTATTAATTTTTTATCCTCTCTCAAAATATGTCTCAACATATTCGTCGGACAAATACGTCTTGACAAGGAGAAAATTTAATATCTCTAATGGGTTTGTTTTCTTCAATTATTTGGATTCTATTTATTACATTTTACCTATTTATTTGTTTGTTTAAATTTCGAGTACAAGTATTTATAATATAAATGATTTGCTTCACTATTAGGAATACTCAAACTCAAAGGATGTAAAATAAAATTGGAATAAGAAAAAATTGACAAGAAAATTGACATGATCGGGGACGTCGGTAGGTCGCGACCTGCCGACGTCCCTTTATCTTTATCTTTATTACAAGTATATTTCTACAGACGTGGATCAAGTAATGCTATACTTCCTAATCGGGGAATACCTATTTTTTTGTGAACACAAACTAGGGGCCATATATTGACCTTTTACTGGCACAATTCACAAACCATAAGGATATCAATTTAGCAAAGCTCAAGCCGATTCCGCATAATTGTCACCGCCATCGCATGCGAAAGAAGAATTGGAGTCCCCCACGCTCCTCCGTCGGCCGCGTCATCAGATACGAGCCTGTGAAGGCTGACCAAGATCAAGCCCTAGAGCTACAGACGCTGAGGACATGATTGGATAAATTCGCCTTGCCCGGATTCCCACTGTCACGTTATAAAAGGTCAAAAGGCCACTGCCGCTTTAGTATCAGAGGAGGACAACATACAAAAAAATTTAGACCTAACAAAACTAATAAACAAACAAAATAAAAAAAAAAACACGCCTTAAATGTGCTTAGTATTTCTTCTCGTATTTTTCTCGTAAGAGGTGTCATGTTTTCATTCAGTGAGGGTTGGCGAGTATTCATGAAGAAACCCCACCTCTATTGTAGAGAAATGTCATGAAAATTAAAGCCAAATAGTACTTGCACACTATATAGTTGGTACCGGTTGTCGATGGATGTATTTATTCATTATACAACGTTTTTGACAGCTCTAAGCTAAAAATATGGATATGGGTATAGCCGCATATGGAGACAAAAAAAGATTCAGTAAAACATTCAATAAACAAAACCTAAAATTTATTAAGTCAGTTATGAACCATCTGTTTTTATGTATAATACAACAAAAATCGACAAACAAAACATTCTTTATCGTAATTAAATTTTTATGTTTTAAAATCTTATACCTTCCACAGGGTGAGTTGTCGTAAGCTTGATTTTTAAAATCGGTTTTTTGTTATTGTATTCTAAATGGCACATTGATTTAAAAAAATTAAATTGCATTTTAGTACTGCTAAATTTTTATTTGTAGGTTTTATTCATTGATGGTTATTTATCGTTGTTTAGCTGTTTAATTGTCTCTCCATAAATGGGTGATCAATAATTTTTGTCATGTTACTTTTTTATTTTAGAAAGTGAGGATGACAGCTTAGAGCTGTTCAAATCGTTATTGTTTGATAAAAACTATTCAGGAGATACCGAGAAATTTTTTTCTGGGTGCCTATATAGAGAACTGTTTAGTTACAGGAAATATTTAAGAGATATCTTAAGCAGAGTATATAACATAACAGTGTATATAACATAATATACCTAGTATAAACTGCATATATACATACAGTCCCTACTGAATATACAGAATATATTATAGAAGAGATAATGAAATGAGCAGGTAGCACAAAACCGCAAATACTAACCCCTTGGGCACTCGTGAACTGCCCTTGTATGTACCCTGGAGAACAGGTTTAATTTGGCAACCCTTTTACTGCGCCATTTTTTTTTTTGTTATGATATTTTTTTTATTCCGTTGACACCATTGTCCACAGCCGGCTTCATATTGGATCCAGTCTGGTTAATTGAATCACTTTCTAAAAAGTTATATAACGATATATTCGTATATTATCGCATTCGCCTCTCCTCTATTGTTGTAAGTTTTGCTTTTAGCCTTTCTCCCTCCGTAATACTTGCATTGTGAGGCTTTTTTTATGAGATATGGGGCGATACTCCTCCAAATAATCTTAATTCTTTTTTATCATCAGCTCGTGACGAGGTTGTCAGCATGATTGGCAAGTACGCTACGCTACCACCTCTAAACCATGATTTTGGTATTCCGAACCCTGGTCGGAGGGTTTGCCGTTCGAGGGATTATTGATGTCTACACGTGCTTTTTTATTTTTTTATTACAAATCAAATCTTTATTGTGATCAAATTACATTCTGCCTTATAAGGCAATAAAATATTGTGTTCAATGGTCTCATTCATTCTATATTTACAAACTAAATATTAATACAATCTGCCTTTTATTAAGCAATTCGTGATTGTGATAAAAGTTCTCATTCATGATATATTTACAGTTCTTCATTCACTCGCTCATTAGTACAGTATTTACAAACAGCCCAGAGACCTGCCATCCGCATGATTGTCACCCCCCTCGCATGCGAAACAGAAAGCGGAGTCTTGGGAAGTCCTCCACGGTCCTCCATCAGTCGCGTCACCGGATACGAGCCAGTGGAGCTTGACCAAGAGCGCTCGAGCCACAGACGCTCAGTACATGATTGAAGAATCTGACCTTTGCCAGGAATCCCACTGTCACGTTATAGCAGGTCACGCGGCTACTGCCCCTTTAGTCTTAGAGGGAGATGAGAGGGATGTGTGGCGCAGTGTAATGCTTGAGATGTTATAGCCAATAAACAATAAAGGCTCATGCTATATCGGTAAGTGCCACTTTGGTACCAACCTTGCATGTGTAAGTTAGCAAAGGGTTGGAACACAAACTTACTTATAAATAAACTTGGCTGCATAGTTGGCGGGCTGTAAATTGTAGGGTATGTTGTCTAGCAAAATCGGAACACCTAGAAATGTATAAATTTGATGATTTACATTTACAAAAAGGCTTATATCATTATATATCTTTTTTAGCAAAATTTAAATTGTATAGGCTTATAATGTCATTTAATAAAAAGTATTGCCTCCTCTGGCTTAAGAAATTCCGCCATCCTTTTAGGCATACTCATAAAAAAATTTTTTAATAAAATCTTGGGGGATGTTGTCATCAAGCATTCGAGCGTGGTAGGAGGAGGATCCCACGACCGAACTTTCCTTTTAAGTTAGTCCCAGAGATGTTCGATTAGGTTAAGCTCTGGACTTCTTGCTGGCCACTTTAGGCTACAGTTGCCTGTTCTAACAAACACATGTGGCCTTATGTGGCGGGGCATCATCATGCATAAACAATGATTCAGCACGAATGGAAGGGGTGTAGGCACTACATGATCTTGTAAAATCATCTCCATATACCTTAAAGCATTCAAGACTACTTCTGTACTGTATCGTTCTCCAGGTCTTTTCCAGACTTTCACGACCATCTAGGCTGTTAAGGGTCACTCTCGTCTCATCAGTGAATAGGATATTTTTCCATTTCTCTTCAGTCCAAGATTGATGTTCACTTGCAAAGTCTACGGTGTTCTGAAGTAAGAAGTAAGGCCTTTCACAGGCCTTCGTAAGCTTAGGCTTAACTCTCTCAGTCTTGTTTTAACAGTTAACTCTGTTGATTGTTATCCCCCGAATACTGGCATCCAAGTTGCTAATGCAAGAACCTGTTTAATTGCGTTTCCTAAGCGATGCATTTTAATAAAGTGATCGGTGACTTTGGGTGGTCCAGAATTTGATTATTTTGATGACTACTGGTCTCCCATGCCTTTTTATGGGCCTTGAAATTGTATAGTGATGAAAACCAAGGAGATTGGTGATGTTACGCAAAGATTTCTTCGTCAAGAGATCTTCTTCGTGAAGGGAAATTATTCTTACTCCTCAGAATAGGGCAAAGTCGACTCATTATTACACGAATACACAGAGTAAAGAGATAAATTAATGTATGGAACAAAGAAAAATCAATTAAGAAAAACATTTAATGCTTTGTTTGTTGACAAATAATAAGTATCAATAATCCCTAATATCTCTCATATAACTCATAACTAATGTCTCATAACTAATGTCTCATAACTGTTCCTATTACTTTAAATAAAATAAAACGTAGGTTAGGCTCCAAACTAAAAAATCTCAAGATTTGTAGGTGTTATGAATTGTAAATTAGTAAAAGTCAAGGGGGTGGATGCAAATAGGCTATATTTACAATGAAAGAAAAGACAGTACAAATTCAAGTTATGAGGAAAAATAAAGTTGCACAAAATGAAAGTATGATAATGTAAAAGAAAAACAGCTTTTTAAATTGCTCCTGACGTGGGTTGTTGGAACGTTGCTGTCCACGTCTATAGGAAAAGTAGGTGAAACAACTTCTCGTAAGCTTGTATTTGTTTAACTTTTGCTGAGCGCAATGAGTGTTCCCACTCTTTTCACTGTTACCAGTTCACTTCTATGCGATCTAAAGGAGCAGCGCTATAAAGTGATAAGAGAGGGGGGCAAACGTGAGTCTTGCATTCGCGTTCAGTTCCAAAACTCAAGATATGATGTCTGTGCGTTCGAATCCCCACATGACGAGTGCAATATCTTACAAGCCTAATATTCCAGTACTTGCCGGTATACACTATGTACTTATGTACCTTACATACCATTCATTTTGATTGTAGAGTGTACATGAGTAATTATTGTTATGACTAAATTATTGGATGACTAAACAGTTAAATAAAATTACTATGCATGGTATTCCTGTTTGCAGAAATGTGATAAAGAGATACATTTTACGCCAACTAGTATTCGGGTCAGGCATATTTACTCTGATTATCGTGTTTGGTTAGTCAAGTTTCGGAGACCCCACTCTGTACACAGGCAACTTTACCGCTCGGCTATGCTTGTTCAGTTTACCGGCTTGTTTGATTATTGTTACGTCGTTAAAATGCAGAAATTTTCAATTTCAACGCCAAACATTTGCATTTCAGGAACTACGGCTAGTGAGAATTACGGCTGTACTAGGACACAGTGCGAAACTTCGATCTGCTTATCAAATCAATGTGTTTCCCATATTTACATAATAAAATAAATATCATGCTAATATACAATTTATATAGTCTACAACAAAAGACTAACATCATCGCTCTTGATTAAGAATGAAAGCTTCATTGACACACAACGTTTAGTTTAGGAAAAATATCAATAAAAAAAATCTAACGAAAAAAAAAAGTAAATAGATACTAATAGAAAAAGTTTATTCATAATATATTCATAATATGCTATATAAATATTCATTATGCCTTAAGCCCTTATGTTTATGGAAAGTGGGTACTTTATCAAGGCTAGAAGTATATAAAAGTTATAGATTCTGACTAGAATAACATTTATAAATTTTGTGGGTATATCTTTTAAAATGTCAAGAGTGTATATATACTCAGCTTCAGATACTATCTGGATCAGCTTATGTAGTGTACACTTGGCGAGTCTACTGCCATCTCGTCAGTCTCCGATAGGGGTTTCCTGGAAGACTGTCTGAGGTGACATTCTGTCGAATCCTACGTTGGGATCTCATTGTTGCCTACGTCCGAACGTGTGATAATAACTTCTGATTTGGTAGTGAGTATTGTCAGGTTCGAAATGTAATAAATAGGGCGAGATTGTCATGAGCATTAAGATTTTACGATGCTATTACTTTTAGTAAAAATTACGTTTTTATGTCGTTTGCTCATAGATGACAATCACGTAGATTATGACTTATATATTATATTTTATTCTCCAGAAAGTAAATGTGTGTATTGTAAAAATTGGCTGTTCGTAATCTATTCTATCCTGGTCAGATCTTTTGCTGGCAAGTGTTTGAAACCATCTTCGATTGACACTGTCTGAAAGCTTGACATAAAAGTCGTTCTTCATGTCCTGTGCACTTGCGTTTCCTATATATAAAGACGTCAGTACAAAGATTCCTTAAGAACAATATTAATAAACATTAAGCATTAGTTTAAGTAAAATTTCAAAGCATTTAACATCCTCTAACTTTGTACATTGGTTTAGTTTAGTTTATTGTTGTTACATAAAACATTTTTAAAATAAATATACTTTCTGTCTAGTGAGTAGTGAATACTATTCATTGGCCGAAAATTTTTTATCGGTTTTATCTCTGTTTACAATACCTCTGTTAGACTCATAAATGTTCTACTCATAGCATCCGATTTCTTGACCTTTTCTTAATGATCTTTAGAAAATAATGGCTGTGATGACATTATTGTCAAGAAGTTGAATGGAACTCGTCGAACTTAATGAAGGTACCCAGCCTAATGGGTAGCAGCTCCTTCTTTAGTCAACGCACCATCTGTTGCTATGGCTACCAATCAAACGTGGGGTACTTAGCGCATAACCAGCTGAAAAGTTCATCTTTGTCAAAATGCATTTTTACAAGGTGTGATGAAATCTTTTAAAAACAATATTTCATACAGTAGCTTAAGTACCCACTTTATTTTTAGAAACACTTTTGATGATACCTTCGTGGTTCAAATGAGTCAACAATCAAAACACATAAACCGGCCTCTGCCACGATCTTTTTCAAAATCAATTTCAAAACAAAAAACCTGTAAACATGTTTAATACATTTTATGTATTCTATTTACAGATTAAGTAATAAATTAATTTTTCTAGTGTTTTAGAAAAAATGTTCTAAAAATGGCTTATATGGGCCCTCATATCAGGGGTTAGCATAACTACGTCATTATATCAAGATTCTGGGTTAGAATCCCTGGATGGAAAGAGATTTCATTTTATTTCCTATCAACAAAAGTGGGTGGTACTCACTGGAGTTTCATTTCAGCCCTAACTGGGAGCACTTATTGTGGAAATAATTAAATAAACAAAGCATAATCAGCTTAGACTAATTATAATATGTGATAACTGTGAAAATCAATTATTTACTTCATTTTTTTAATTGGTTCTAAACTAGTAATTATTCCTTCACTGACTGAGCTATTAACCAATTTATATACCTGTAATATGTGTGTGCGCGTTACTGTATGTTATATGATTGAATTTATTACATCTTTATTAATAGTTTTTTTTCTTTTGTTTTAGAATGCAGAAGATTATTCTAGGCCCAATACACCACATAAACAGGTAACTCTAAATATGGTTTCCTTTCCATGCATATATTTTGGGAAAATACCCTTGTACCTATTTCATGTTATATTGGTATAGTTCAGTCATATATTGACTGTATACAAATAATCTAAGCAAAAGACGAAAAGCTATCGAATAAGGATACCAAAATCATATCAAAAATCAAGCTAGTAGCTCACAAAAGTTGATTTGCATAAAATGTAATTCAATTTAAGCAATATTTAACATAATTTCAAGGAAATAAAGGAATAAACTTAAATACTTTATGGGTAAAATAAAATTAATAATTTTAAATGAGAATGCCGTATGCAAAAATTTGTAATAATTTTAGTGAGCTGAAGGCCCTATTCGATCAGAACGGCGTGAATGAGATTCTAAACTGAACCAAAATTTTTTTTCGTTAATGTCCCTCAATAAATTTACCTTCCCCATTGTAACAACTAATAATAAACCCTCCTTATTAATTTTTAGTCCTTAAGGTGGTTAAACCACGAACTAACTACGAAAAAAACAACATAAACCTTACTTTCGGATGAACAGAATTGGATAGCTAATCATAAATGGAAGAAATAATAGTTTTTGTTTTATGTTTCCGTTTTTAAAGTCGGTAATAAATATATATGACTTATTATAAATGAACTGAAAAAAAATACACCGAATGAATCGTAGGACAATAAGAATTCATTTGGTCCTGTTAATAGAGTGGGTTCGCTTAGAGATCGATTGGCCTACCAAAGAATTAATCTCTGATGCATATTAATTTATCATTAATTTTATTTCTCAATATATTTCTTTAGTCTCGTTTATTTATCATGGTTTATCCTCCTCGCTTTCTCCAGCTTTGGCCAGAAATCTCAGGGGGTTGTCTGCAGTATTATGATTTTTTAAAAAGAGAAGACCTTATAGAAAAATGTTTTTTATTTTATAAACAACTAATTAATTTTACTCAATCGTAATTTATAGAGTTCGTAGTATCTTTTAAGTAAGAGGCATGGTGAATCACTTATGTAAACTTTATTGTCTCTTCTTCGAACAGGGGTCTCAAATGACTATTATGGACTTATAAAACAAGGGTTTCTTTTTTTTTAAAAAGAAATTGAAACCTTAAAACTAATACTTACAAATAACATAGACGGCAGAGCATGATTTTTGTTTGTTTTGTTCCAACAAAAAAAGGTTAGACCAGGCTGCTAAATTAAATATTTTATGATATAAAGAGTCATTTCTCTTCACAAACTTTTTTATTAGATAATGTTTTTGGCAACTCAGTTGCAAATGAGATATACTTGACCTGTTTTTTTTTATAATTTTAATTATTATTAAATAATTAATTAAAATAGTGTAATCTCTGCCCGGTTTTAATAATATTAATATTAAGTCCCTTCCAACTCTAACAAAAATTATAGAACTAAAGAAATATAACAGATCAGGTCACGAAGTTATGACTTGTGGCCCTAAAAACTCATTTTTGGCCACTTTTCATTGTGTTTTCTGCAATATTTTTTTAAATCGGCTTTTACAGGTCCTGTTCTGTCATAACTTTAATATTTCGTTAAAATGTTTTAAAAAAAATTAAAACCATTTACAATTAAAAATTTCATTAATTACTCTGTGTCTTTTTAGTACTACCAATTATTTATTCCTACCGTATTAATATATTATTACTACCCAATTTGACCTAGACACTATTCAAGAACCGCGATCTTTCCGAAATCACAATCACTGACTTACATCTTTGATTATTGATGATTAAAACGAGGTATTAATAATAACTGTATTTAAACATATTTGTAACTTCAAACTGCTAAACCATTAAATAGACCACGATATTTTATATTTCAATAAACTAAACAAGTCAAAAATTCAATTAAATTGATTAAAATTTAATGTCATTCATTTATTTAAAAATGAATCATTGTGAACGTATCTACATTATTTCATTTAAATATACAGCTCGATAATAACCAGTTTCCATATCACATTATACTAGGTACGCGTCCACATTGGCTCCGTGGATAATGAAACCGCCAATACATTGACCACAAAAGCAATAAAGGAGGGTGTTCCTTAGCACGGGGCGTCATGTTGCGTTCACATTGCCAATGCGGGCTATTGGCAAGTGAAACACTCTGGCCCTTTCGACGAGGAATGATATCATTTTGACTATTGGGCGTGCACAGCTTGCAGGTGGGAGATTTTTTTTATTGCTTTTTGAAATTTATTTCGGCATGAAACCTTCAGTTCATCAACGCTGTTTCATATTAAAAAAAATTGGGGAACGCATCAAAGCCATCCGGGTACAAGAACGAGAGCAAGGTTTCGCAACATGCGGTTACTGAAGTATTTTATAGAACTCGGGGAGTATAGATTTAACCAAATGAACCACCTAACTTAAACACATCAGTACTATTCACCAATGATCACATCAACGTGTCCATGGCGCTAACAAGCCGTTACCTGATGTCTAAAGACCCTTGTGCTTCCTGCGGTTTGCTTTGGATAGTTAAACATATTCAGACCGATTGCTTTGTATATGACCAAACCCTGCAGGTGGTACTAGGGAATGGTTCTGGCAACGTAAAACAAAATCCAAAGCCCTTGTCACCAGTGAAGTAGAAAAGTATTGAATGAATGGCCTCAATATCATTGAAATGATAGAAAATCAGCATGAAAGCCCATTGTTGTAGGTTTCCAAATTAAAACACTAAATACATTGTTTCATTCTTTATGGAAAATATAAGACTCTCAAATAATACAGAAAGAAGTCTAGAAGAATAAATCCAATCTAAGTGAGAGATATTTCAAAAGATGAAGTGGAAAAAAAAATAATCCATTTAAAGAAAAAATAGTAAAATAAACAAAAATGAAGAAATGAACAATATATACTGAAGAAAACTAGAGGACAAGGAAAACTTGCTTCTCAGCATTTGACGTTAAGAAGACTAACGATACTGAGTCGGTAATGACTTGATCCTGAAACATGTAGTAAGTAAGCATATCTGAGTTGTTTTTTTAAGAAAATTATATACATAATGTTTTTTGTTAAACGTTACAGATTATTTTTAATCATTTGACAATAAAATAGGTAAATATAATATGATATATAAAAAAAAGTGGTTATGCCTGTAATTTGTTTTGAGGCTTGTTATATATTTCTCAATTTTTGCTCTAAGGTTTGATCAGTGGAAACGTTATGAGAATAACAAAACACTTTGTGAGACTTTTGAGAAATCTTTTTGGCTCGTCTATATGCAAATCCACAACGAGTACTAATAAGTACGTTAAATATCTACTCGCACTGAGTGGGGATAAAGAAGAAGCTAAGACAGGGGGAGGCGCGCTTTAGCACAGCACCAGTCCCTCCCTGCCTCGATGCAGGCGTACAGGCCAGATGCACAATCATTGAGTCAAGATGCACAATGGTACACGAGGCAGCTGGTCCGTGGTCCAATCCCTTGCTCCATTAGCTCCGTGTATGGAGCACGTGGCGTGACAGGAATAGCACAGGCACCTGGACTACCGGAGTATCTTCTTTCATTCTCCTTTCTCCCGGCCTATTGTTACATGGTAGCTTATGGACATGGAGCATTTAGCTTTGGGATATTCACTGGTTTTGGGTTGTAAGTAATGAAAAAATAACAACATACACAAGAGCTTCCAGACATTATCAAGTTCTAATATTACTTGGTACTTGAACAATATTAGCTACCTCTTATCAAACACCAATAGAAAATCCCAAAATGGAGCCATTATTTATTTATTTTTTTTTTAAAATCTTTATTTGAAAAAATAAAGAGATAAATGATGATGAACCATTTATAAAATATTGCAATAACTTTCTCATTCCGGTTGTATTTACAACTCAGGAAGCCAAACTCACCTGCGGAAATGTCACCTGAAAAACACTAAGTGAAATTTCCCTGACTTTTCTTGGGTTAAAATTTCCGAAAGTTAGTGTGCTCCTTACGGATTTGTATGTATCATGATTCAATTACCGAGTTCTAATTACTGACTTTTTATGACTGATTATTAGTGGTGATTAATAACCGGAAAGTTTTAATAATCCTGACGGGTGGGATTCGAATCAAGTGTGTTATCAAATCAATCAAATGTTTTACATTTGAGCTATCCCGTGTCGAACAAGAGAACTGGTCAATATCAAACCAATTTAGATACATCCTTGTCTAACCTCAGAAAACTAACGCCTTAGGTTACCCGTATACTTCCCTTTCTCTTATATGTTAAGCTCTATATGTTAATTTATATGTCTTAGATAAGTGGAAATGACAAATCCAAGTATATATGAAATATTTCTGTTAGTAATTCTTTCTAAATTTGCAAAGTTGTTTGAAAGTTATTCGCCATTCGCACCCCCCCCCCCCCCCGCATTGCGTAAGATTCCCTTACTTCTGATGTATACTTGCATCCACATGCTTCATACAACAAGGATACTATATGTATCAATTCATATTTACAATATTAAGAAATAATTTAGATTATTTATGAAATATAAAGAATCATAAAATCTTTTTTAAAGGGGGATGATGCCTTAAGGCTGCTTCGCTACTGATAGCTGAAATTTTTATTGTGACAGTCTTAAGTAATGCAATCAGCATTTTATGATAAAGTTGTAGCAGTTTAAAGGGAGCAGTATGGTTTAAGTGCGTGAGAGGGAAAATGTTAAAGAACTTTAATAATTTTAAACTATCAGTTCATTTACTTATTTTTATACCTAATATTTGAACGGTTATTCAACATCTTAACTGCTATTTTTCACCAATTAGTATATTTTTCGATAAACGGTTTTCATTCAAAGCATTGACTTCTTTAAAAAAAACTTTCTTGTATCCTAGTCAACCGCTAAATGAACCATACACTAAAAAAAAATACTGTCCACCGATGTTTTTTTTTTTTTTTTTCCTTAGCTCTCTAATTATAAGATTAAGGATGAGGGGAAAGCAAAGTCCACTAAATGAGTATTTGAATATTATTTATTATATACTAGGCAAACTTTTGAAGCAAGTTGTATTAATGTTATTTGTTGCCTAGGCCGTTCTAGCAGATAATCGCGAAACTAATGTGACGAATTTAATAGGGAGCCGTCCATCCGGTTAGGCACGCTTCAATCACCACTGGGCTCTATTTAACCTTCTAAAGGTTAACTTAATTCCGCCTAAACTATCATGGTATTGTTAAATTAAATTTTATGCATTGATTCTGCTCAAAATTCTACAGTATTTTGAACTTGTACGATCCAATCTGAAAGTTCAATTTCTCTCAAACAAGGGAAGGGGAACTGTATTTATTTGTTGTAATTACTTGGCTTCTTTTTTTTTTTTTGGTAGAGGTTAGAAACGTTTTCTTATTGTAATTTTTTTGAAGGAGTTTTATGTATCTAGAAGATTTTGATTTAGAAGAGTGAGACCATGATTTTGAAAAATTATAGCATGCTTAGCCTTGATGACGCTTGAACAGGCGAAACATCGACTGACGATGTAAAAAGAAGAATAATAATAATAGGCGAGACCTTTTCTGAAAAGTCCGATTTTTTTTTTTTTTTGATAGTGTATACTTAATCCAGAGGTGTTAGAGTGTAAGCGCGTTAGAATATTTAAATGTATTGATTTATTCTGCTTATAATTCTATAATATTTTGAACTTGTACTATTTTATAAAGTGGAGAAGTTTTCTCAAACAACGGAAGAAATTTTGTTGCAACTAAAAAACACACGCAAATTACTGCATTTTATATAACTTGTAAATTATTGCGCAATAAACAGCAAAAATGGTATTACTCCCTTTATGAGCTTTCTCTTCGCGCTGTTTGTAAGAACCATAGCTAATCTGACCAGCTGGAGGCCTACCACTTACCAATTTAATTGATTGTTTCCACACCGAATTGTGAGCAAGACTAATGATTATTCCGGCTGCATCCATGCTTAATAATAGCTCATGATAATTATTAAGTGTCTCGAGCGATCCTTCAAATGGATTATAAAAATCTTTCCGGACGTTAAATTGTTAATTTGAGAAGATTAAAATACAAAAAATAATTGTCATCTCTTAAGTTTTTTTTAAGAAAGTGAGACCTAATTCCAAAACCTACCACCTTACCATTAATCTTACGTTTAGAAACTTGTTATGAATTATCATCCGGGAGGTCTGGAATGACCAACCGTTATTGGCGTACCAAATGTGGCGGAAGGTGACCGAGAGAGGCCTTGTGGATTTCGCCGCTTCATCACAACTAACGATACGCGAAACAGGCCTTGTCTTCCTATAGAGGAATGTGTTCAAAATTCTTTCGTTTCAAAGCTAAAACCTTTCTATTAAAGGGAATTTTAAATAGTTTAAATGTTATATATCTTTACGAAAATATGCTAATAATGAATGATCTAAACGACATCTTTCTTGAACGATAAAAAAAAAATTCTAATCGCGTTTGATGCATCACACCATTGAGAGTTTCGTTAACGTTAAAAAAAAAAAAACCGACTTTATTGACACGGTTAGTTATTTTTTGTAATAAAAGTTCACTAAGGCTACCTCAAGACATTCAATTTTACAGCCTAATTAATGGTTAAAAAAATATATCTTTGTCATATCAATTATGGGCTTTATAAAATAAATTAATCTTAAATCTTTCTATGTCGAATTGAAATGGATTTTAGGTTTTAAATACTTTTAACAGAATTAAAAGATCTTTTATTTGGTACTAAATGACAATAATGATTTTATAAAAAAAAATAGCTTGATATTTTATTAATATTCCTGATTAATTATGAAACACAACAATCTTTTTATCTAATTAATGTAATCGTAAAATTATAATTAAAATTCAACAACGCTTCATTTCAACTGCAATTTTACCACACAAATTATTTTTCGTGATAATTATCCTTTATTTCATTGAGAATAAGTTTTAGTGAAAAAGTTCAAGGAAAAATTTAATAGAATAATTTGTCAAATGCAGACTTGCCGATAAGTACAAAATCTTCTAGAGAGTCCTTCACTTGCGTTCTAAAAAATTTTAGATCAACTGATAAACTTTTAGGACCAATAGCGAAGAACAGACAAAAAACGGTTCATCCGTACCTGTTTTAATGTATAGGACCTTTCTTCAGACTCGGGAATAGTGTAGTAATGAATGTTTCTGAAGTATAGCCAGAAACTGGCCTCCATCTGAAGACTAGATTGCTTAAACGTAAAATATGATTTAGTTTTAGTTTGGTTTAGCATTCCTAAAGGGACATTCTCATTTTTATCTTGTACTGAATTACTTTTTGTAGCTTAGGCATTTCATTTTTTAGTACCATTGAAACCCTTTATTGAAAGCTGGTTCAAAAAGCTACAATTTAGTCAAGTTTCCTAGCTAAATATGAATCATTTACTAATGACGCCATGTATTTATCACATTCTAATATTTAATTTTCATAACAATAAGCAAATTGTAAATCTGTTCTCCTGATCCCCTTAAACTATCGTGCCTAAGCGCTAAAAGACTACTGCTAGAAACTCTTCACAAAATCCAAATAGCATTGAAATCAGTATGGATTATTGTGCCTTCTATGAAAAGGACATTCCCGAACCTTTAAAGGCTACAGTTATTGCAGTCATGGACACCGAGTACAATGTCTATTTCAGATTCTTTGGAGCAAGATGGACCTCAAGACCATTGGGGATAAATTTGAAGTCAGAAAATTAATGTAAACGAGTACACAGTAAATGAGGCGGTAAGTGCGAAACAGCGTTACAAGTATTTGATTAATATGACCTTAATTATTTTTCATAAAGTTATTATTTTTAGCTTCTCCGGGGCAACAAGTTAAACCGTCATGCTAATTAGCATTCCTCCCTCTATAAGAAACTGGGGTTGCGGAAAAACTACGAACACGCTTTTTACGACTTTACATAATTTTAATAGTTAACTTTAGTTCCAAAAAATATATAACATATTATTATTGAGTTAGTTGAGATTTTTATTTTTAGACCCTATTCAAAATTAAAGAACTTTTTTTATATCTACTTATAATAACCAATAACTTACTCAAGTTTGATGTTCGATAGTTTTTGTGTCTAGGGAGAATTACTACCCGTACGTCAAAGAAAGTGTTTCGGAATGCGGAAAAAAGTCAGAGTTTAAAAATTTAATTATAAGGACTTGACTCGAATCCCAAAAGAAGAACCTTCACTTTCAAAAGGACTCGAGCAGTCATTACTGGACAATTGCGGGAAGAATGAAAAAATGTCAGCCCCGATCGACCATTTCACGAGCTCTTTCAACTCTTCCCATGAGGTCCCCCGCGTCCCAGATTTCAATGAAACTTTTTTTTGAGAAAATAACTTTTTGGGATATATTTGACACGTGACCGGGAGTTTTCTCAGCATTGTACCGGGCATTGTAGTCTCCAGAAAAAAAACAACAATGGAACTTGTTGTCGTTTTTTCATAGGTAACTAAAATATAAATAACTTATAGAGCATTCACTCCCTCAAATGTGGTTAGTACATCACTAAACATTAATATTACATAAAAATTAAGCAGAAGGTGAGCCTCATCACCTAGTGTTGTAGATGTGTTTTTGACTCTTTTACTACAAATTGAAATGTATCATATTCATGCACTCCTTCGAATGCATCTGCGTATGCAGTACGAGGAGCAAATTGTAATCAAATAATTTTTTGTTCATTGTAAATAATAAAGAGGTTTTGAAAAAAAAAAAAAATAACTCTGTTGATACAAAAATCATTTAAAAATATTGTGTTGATTATTGTAGTTTTTAGCGTTTAGTTAGTAACAATAAAAACACACCAAAAAGTAAAGATATATTTAATGTCTACTCATAATTCGGATAGTCCACATGATTTGTTAACATATTCTTAACGCCCGGACATTTGTCATTTCAATATAAAGGTATTTCAACATAACATCTCCAAAATCAGGGGTTTCCCGTTGTCAGCTCAGAGGCAATTTAAGATAAAAATTTAAGTTAAGGACAAATTCGAATTTTTTAAATTAGCTATGAATGATTGTAATATAAATCGCTAGTGTGTGCCACATTAGTTAGATTATTTTCCTCAAGGTTCAAGCTGTTCATGATCTTTTGTAGAGAAAGTTTTAGTAAAGAAGATGTAATAAATAACGTTTAAAAAAGCTATAAATAAAAAAATGTCGTTTAACGGTTTTCATTAACTATTATATGCTTCTGACCATCAGAGAGCTCAAAATAAATTACTTTTTAGAGAAGTAGTTGTCAAACAGAAAAACTTTGAAGCTTGTCTCTTGAAATATATCTTTTTATCGATATGCCATCTTCAGTCAACCTTTCACTTATTCAGGCATTATCAGGACTACAATTCAGAGCAACATTCGTAAATATATATATTTAGAAGCAACAATAACATAATACAAGAAACACAATACAATAAGATCTAATTTAATATGTAATAAGATCGGAAAACAATGAAAAGTGAAAACAACAACCCTGTGAAAGATATAATAGTATAATAAAAAGTGAATTGAATTAATATCTTTCACAGGTGTCTTGAAATATTTTTATTGTTTTCCAATATATAAATTCAAATTAGGTGTTTTTTTATTGTATTTCTTGTATTATGTTGACAGCTGACGGTGACTGTGGACAGTATACCGATAAAAATTTATATTTCGAGAGAAATCCAACTTTTTTTATAACATATATATGAATATACTGTTGTGATATTAGATATTGTGGAGTTTGTATATAAATATTTAATCCAACCTTGAATCAAGAAGGCAAACAAAAACAATTGAGAGTGGAGGAAAAAACAAAAGATAGTATACTGGTTGTTGTGATGATGAAAACACACACAGAATTATTCTCTCTCTAGTTTTAAGGTGTATAGGTGTCTGGGTCTAGTTATAATGGAAAAACTTTGATAGTATAATTGTGGTGATTATGATGAAAACACACACATAATTACTCACTAGTTTTGGGATCAGCCCGTGATAATATAGTTGTTGTTGGTGAGAATAAAAAACACACAGAGCATTATACTCATCTAGTTTTGGGATCAGCCCGTAATACATGTTATTAGCTTGAGATTGTGAGTAAGAAAAACTTAAAAACTTTGTTGGTTAGTCGTTATTGACTTAAAGCAGAACAGAAGAGAAATAGCACGAAGAGAAGAAGTATTAATTTGTTTAAAGAATGAAGAGAATTAAAGAAGAAAAGGAATCAAATTTATAGACAAGCATTTATAAAATTAATATAAGTTTATTTTTTTATGTTTGTAAAATTAAATTCATCTTTTTGCCAGAATTATTTTTCTTAATAGAACCTAATAATAAATAGTAAATAAAATAAATTTAAAGTAAAAGAATAAAAAATAAAATTATGATATTTTTAAAAGAACGTAATAATACTTAAGTATATTGAGATATTATGCATATGTTAAAGAAAGCGGATAAATAAACGAGTGTAAACAAATTATTTATCCACACCAGGCCTACTTCAATTTTCAATATGTCTCCTTGGTCTGCTAGGCTTTTAAAAAGTCTAATGGGCTCTCTTTTCCTAATCTCTGTTCTCTTTTATGGTTTTTATCGTCACTCAGCCGCCGGGTCGCTGCTAAGCTGGCGGGGAGAGGCTCTGAGAGACTGGCTCCCAACAAAAACTGGTCATTAGACAAATCCCAGGTCATCTGTCATTACTTAACCCGACTGTTCGGTGGTCATTACCGGCTCTGGTCACGACCCACCACGCACACAGTCGTCTTAGATATCATCTCACCTTTGTTCCCTTCCTTCTGCTCTATCTTGGTGATGGATAGGAAGCATCTGTCCTTCGCTGTGTGCTCTCCTAGATAACCGACAAAGGGCGCTAAACAACATCCTTCGATACTCAGGTACTCAGGGTTCGAGCGGCCCTTCCAAACTCCAACAAGGTAAAATATTTCGTGACCAATATGAATGAATCCTTTTAGATTTTAATGGTTAAGGGCTTCAATATTGGTTCATCTTAACCGTATTTTTTTTATTGTAAGAACCATAAGTTTAATCAATTCCAACATGTGGAGCAGCTTATCACCAACACAAATGAAAACACACCATAAATTTCATCCAACTCATACACGATGAGCTGACTAAAGGAACTTTTCAATAAATAAAACAACGATAAACTGAGACACTATATGGTTTTATTGAACACGGCATCGGCAATAACAGCAGAGCACAAAAATTGGACCCTAAGCGAACCTACAACAAAATCACAGTGGTATTTTAGTATTTAAATCCGAAAAATTCTTTTCGTGTTGCAGTTTTCTTTGCCGCATGAGACTGAAAGATTAATATTTTTACAGCATTTTAGTTGGTTATTCATAGAAAATACTTTTCATGTGCACCATAGCATTCCATATTAAAATAAAATTAATTTTAACGGTATAAATATCAAAACTCATTGGGGGGGGGGGCAAGCAGCTCTACGCTTTGTTTTATTACAACTTAATTGCAAAAGGTTAGGATATTAATTTATGTCAAAGTGAAATAAAAAATGTATTTTTCCCGGTAGTAAACACTTACGGCATATTATCCTACAATATTAGGTTTCCTAGTTTGATTTTTTGGTTTTGTTATGAACTACTCTCTACTACAATTTTTTCTGTCTCAATAATACTATTACATGTGACCTTTCAATTTTTATTGCATCTAATTTGAATAAAATTGGTTAAGCTGAAAGTGTTCAGCGACCATGCTCAAATGGGAATTTTTTTTTTTTTTTCTCCCCCTAAACCCCTTGAATTTATACAATATGTGAAAATGAACAAGAATTGACAGTTTTTTCCTCATTCTGCTATGCTCAGATGCATTTGAAGGAGGTTGGGTTACATAAATCAGATTGAAGTTTAAACTCTATAACATGAATACATTACAAGGTGATGAGGCTCACCTTCAGTTTGAAAACTTACTAACTAAAACCTAAACCTAGAACCTAGGACTAAAGTGTTCCTGCCGCGACAGCGTCCTGCCATCGATGGGGGAACGGAGCGGGGGTTATAGTGTTAAACACCGGGTTTGTCAGGTATTGCAGGGAGTCAAAAAAATTGATATGTCTACGTTGAATGAATTCATCCGCCGTGAGCAGCTCAAAGACCTCGTGAAGCTCACTGTTGCTCCGCTGCTCGAATGAAGTATTTCTGACCGCTTTCATCAGTATACCGTTTTGGAATTGTTGGAGTCGCCAAGTTGTCGTATACGTCATATAACGAAAAAGCGGTGCACCATATAGTTGAGTATACTATACTGCCTGAGTATACTCTTGTTAATCAATATCTTTAGACGCAGTGATAGATAAGAGGAATTCAATAAATGCGTAAGCCGGTAAGACATCGTGCGGGTTTCCTTCAACTTCCTCGCGAAATAGTTACTAAAATGGAGGTGTCTATCCATTTTAATTCCCAGATATACTAGGTTGTTGGCTGGTGATTTTTTTCCGTTCCTACTATGTAACTAGTAGGTAGCGGGCTTTTTTCCTTTTGAAAAGAGAAAATTACGCAGTCAGTCTTACCCGCGTTTACAGAGATATTGAGTCTCCCCAATCTCTCACTAATCTGGTTACAGGCTACTTCAGCCTGTCTAAGAGCTAGCTTGGCACTCATGCTGTTACTGTACACCGCTATGTCATCAGCGAAAGCGGTAACTGTTGTGTTTTTATATCGGACTCCTACAATTTCAGACGTGTATACGTTGAATAGTACAGGGGATAAGACTGCTCCTTGGGGTACTCCACAGGTCAGTGGCACAGCTTCGGATAAGCTAGCACCCACCAGCACCCGCTTCGATCTATTTTTCAGGAAGCTAGCCAGAATCGAATACAGTTGTTCCGGGCATTCCCAGTCGCAGAGCATTTGACACAGTGTCCTGTGGGACACCGAGTCGAATGCTTGGGTGCAATCAATGGAAATAATAGCCGTGGCTATGTTTCTATTCAAATGATGGCTAGCTTCTGACGGTAGCTTCAGAAGGGGATGCTCTGCGCTCATACTGGATTGGAAACCAGTCTGTTCTGGCGGGATAATGTCGTTTTCCGAGTAGTAATTTTTAAGATAATTCAAAAGAATTTTCTCTAAACTTTTTCCCATCAGAGGTAACAGGCTGATCGGGTAGTAGTGGGCTGGGTGATCTCCGCTCTTTGCTGGCTTAAGTAATGGGAACAATATGGCTTGTTTCCATGTGTCAGGAAAGTACCGCAATCTTATACAAGAGTTGTATAAGTTTGCGAGTTGTACTATCCCTCTCCTCGGCATTCGTTTGAGCAGCACTGTTTGTATCCCTTTGTGCCCTGGTGCTCGGTTTCCCTGACACCGGCGAAGAATAGCCTTGAGCTGCTTCGGTGATACAAACATGTGGTTCTGTTCAGCATATACCGGAGGAGGCATGTGGTAGTAGCCCGTCCTAGCCGTAATATCCCTAGCGTAATGGTCGGCCAGTTTTGTTGCCTGTTGCTCAGCAGTCAGAACATTGTCGCCTTCGTGAAGACGGACAGTGGCTGTCTTGCCTTTTGTAGTCTTCAACAGCTTCCAAAACTTTCTGTGATCTCCGTGAGTGCTACGAAGTCTCTCATGCCACTGCGCTGTTTTCCATTTTCATCAAGCCCCGGATTTGCGTTGTGAAAGAGTTCATAACGACCGTGGATTGCTGATCTCTCGTCCTGTACCATCTATTCTTCCAATTGTTGTGCAAGGCAATAATTTTAAGAATATGGTCTGGAGGTGGTCGCATGGACGGTGGCATGGGAGTGTACTTCGGGATCGCAGTGTCTATCTTTATTGTGGAGAATTGGCACCGTATGCAGGTTATGGTAAATTTGCGACCGGTAAAGATCCCAGTCGGCACGATGGCAGTCGTATCTCGTGGGGCGAGGGGTCGCCACTTTACCATCCACTGCATACAGTACTGGCCTGTGATCAGACTTAATAAAGTCAAGGGCGGTGCAACGAGATACGATGCGGTTGTCTTGTCAGTAGTAAGTCAATTGTTAAGGTAGCCTGCGGGTTACCTCTATGTCTAAAAGAAAATGTCTGGGGGCTTCCCACACTCCTTAATTCCTTCACACCACCTTCAAGCAGGTACTCCTAGTACAAGGGTCCGCTCAAACCAAATATCCGTTTATTTTTCCCTCATCCTTAATCTTATAATTAAAGAGCTAAGAAAAAAAATATATAAATGAAATATAGTTCTAAAACTCCCCGTTATCATTTTTACCGACAGCTACCTTAGATTTTCCATGGACGAAAGAGGATTACTCCTTACCTAATGTAGAATAGAGAATCCCCCCTCCAAGCTCGGTAAATATTTCGTCCCCCTCTGTAATCACAAAGTATTACAGCTTCAAAGCGAAGGGTAAGGAAGTAATATGTTCGACATTATTGCAAAATGGTATGTACTTTATTGCTTTATTTTGAAGGATGCGAAAAGCATAAGTACAGACTGAGTATCAAAAAAATACGTTTAATTTCTTGGCCAGGAAATATTTGAAATGACTAATTTAATTGATTTTTTTTTTATTAATGACGCAACGTTTGTGACTATAGGGTGGGCTGATGATGTCAGTCCGAAACAACAACAGCAAGCAGCTTTTAACAAACAATTGATTAATTAAAATTATGTTAAGCACACCTTTCAACCATAATTAGGAAATAAATTGTTTAGTCCATTTCCCCTTAAATCAGGGTAATACTACATTGATTTGGTTTTTTTGGGGTTTTTTTTTTTCCTTAGCTCTCAAATTTTTAAGATTATAGATAAGGGAAAAATAAAGGGAATTTATTTGGGGTGAGTGATTAATTTGGTATTGAATAAGGTATTTAATAGACGCCGTGAATAAAATCAGGGTGATGGGAAGGAACTCGACTTCATTTCAACAAACAAATAAGATTGAAACGTTGTCCTCGAAAATACTAATCAATTTGGAAGAATATTTACTAAGTTACTCATGGATCTACTCCACTAACCCCAAGTGGCTCAATGTACAATAGAATATTTCTGTTTTCCAGAGCAATGACGACTGGCCGGACACACCGAGGGCCAGAAGGAGGGACTCCGGTATGGATTTGTCATACATCACCGAGAGGATCCTGGCGCTGTGGTTCCCGGGTGAGGTGACGGCGGCCGAGTACCGGACGGGTCACCAGCAGACTGCTCACATGCTCCAGTCCAAGCATGGATCTGGATACATGGTCAGTGAGCAGTTGTAGTTATTATAGTATTTATTTATTACAGTATTATTTGTTCATGATTTTTAGTAATCGAAAATTATTCGTCCATATATGTATCAATTTAGTAATAATGAATGTTAATTTATTTTACCTTCTATGCCCGGAGGAAATACCTGGTTGAGAAATAATAAAGGCAAGAAGCTGTACATTCTTATAGTAAAACTACCTATTATTTTTTAAAAGGAAATTAATTTTTATCTAAAATAAAAATGAATTGACGTTATACAGGTACAGTTCTATCCTGTAGTTCAATGGTTAATTTTACCGAGCTCAAAGTTCTTATTAGCCAGTCTTTAATCGGTGGTTTACGACCTGGTGGATACATCTTCAGGAAGGTATAAGATAGAACAGCAAGTCAGACCGAGAACGTAGGATAGATCAGAGCATAACAGACCCTCCAGAGTCCAATCTTAGGGTTTCTATACTAGAAGTTATCTCTATACCTGTTTGGGTAACGCGCTTTTTTTACCATATATTTCCGTCTAATTGTTAAATGGATTTCCCTTTCTCTCAGCCAATCCTCCCAACAGATATAGGCAACTATCTCTAAGCCGGTGTGGTGCTGTGTCAAATCGATTTCCGTTCATTCAATCGATTCAAAATCCGGTTACAAAATCAACATTGCAGCTTTCAGACCGGATCTCCTAAGTGTGAAGTGGTCCATACACCGAAACCCCAGTTTCGGCTTAAAGCTATCACACCCATTAGAGCACCTTGGAGCTTTTTTACCTTCTAGTCTTAATTTGTTAGAGATGGCTTGCTGCAATAATAAGCAGCCATAACAATTAATCTAATAGTTAATATTGGACATTCTAGCCAACTTGGTCGCGACCGAACAACTATAAGTAGTTAATGTGATTTGTTACCGAATCTGTAGGGAGATCCTATACTTTCATTTAAGTATGAAGGGTTCCTATTTTTTTTTTATCAGTCTGTTCTAAGTGGTCCTAAAAATTATTTGATCTACCAGTATTCGGTATTTTATTTCCTAGCAAATAAGGTTACCAGCAAATAGCTTCGAATTATATTTCCATCCACTTTGCCACCTTACGGACACCTTACAGTTGAGAGTTTGTTTTGGCCTTTTGAGCCGGAAGTCGATGGTTGAGAGTGGTTGAAAGCTCAAGAAGTAAGCACGCGCATCACGGTGAATCTCAAATGGTTTTGCTTGTATTTCTAAAGGATAAAGTATTCGCTATGAAGACTCATAACAAGAAAAATCCAGGAAGAAATGTTAATTAAAAAATCTTTTACAAACCTAATATCCGCATATTTCCTTTCTTGTTATGTACACGTTTGTTTACTAAAGTCATTACTGTCCAGTTTCACAGTTCATCTGGTTAATTAATCCTATGTTATATGATTAATTTTATATTGTTTATTTATGTTGTATCACGTGGTTGTTAGCGTCCAGCAAGTGTGCGCGGTGTTTTGCATTTCTACCGTAATGGGTGTAGTAAAGTAAATTAGAAGTTTGGCCTTTTCGGTTAGAAAATACCCGTATTCTTTTACGTGTAATTTATGCAAAAAAAAATACTACATCATAAGTTTAATACAAGCAAGTGTGAGGGGGGAACACGTCACTAGGAAACTTAATGATGAATGAATATTTGGCTTCGAAAAATGACATTATTATACATTTATGTGTACACATAAAATATAACGCTGCAATACGTGACTGCAATATATGGATGCATATGGTTATATGTTTTATCTATATGTGCAGCAATACGTTGTTGCAGATTGCAATTAACATGTTTAAATACCGTTGTGATACCTTCAAGATGTTCGTTGGTTAATCAATTAATTGCTTGTAGGAAGCCGTTATAATCGGGACATCAATAGTGATGCACTATTGACAATCTACCATCCCTACTCAGAAGCTAATTTATTCCCCGCGGTAACAGAAGTATTTAAAAAAATTAAGTTTTGAGTGCCATAAATATTCATATATTTTTTTTTTTTTTTTAGTAGGTGATAATCAGTGACCTAGATGGTTTATAATAGTATAAAGGTTTTTAGATACTCCGGGGCGAGCTAGGCCGAACATTTCTCACGATTGTTCCTCTGTCAATATATTGAGGGGAAATGCCAAGGCATCTGATCTCTGGACGGACAACATAATGGATAAATTTGTGTTGCCTTTCCTCAACAGATTGCGACTTGGGCACTCGCTTGTTGGAGCTAACCGGTTACCTTTTCAGCATAATTATGTTTTTGTTTTTTTCTAAACCAGGACTTAATTGAAGAGGCTGAGGAAATCCCTACCCAATGCATCCCCAAATAAATAGCCTTAAAGGGATTTTAGTATTTATCCTGGTTCTAATCAGCTAACCTCTAATTATTATTTAAACCCCAGCAACAAGCCTCCTGATCCACCACATCTAAACGTATCTAATTATATACATAAGTACAGAGAACACAATCTTATTTTTACTTACAGACTGACTAATTGTTCTAAAAACCAAAACACTATTGAATATTGATCACGAGAAAACTAATTGACGTTGGCCGGGTCTGCTAGAGGTTGCTACTGTGTTCTGGTGAACCCTTGGATTCTAAGAGCTTGTTTGACTCTGGAGGCCCAGGATCATTTAGAATTTTTCCATGAACACAAAATAGTAAATATCAGTAACATGTTCCTTTGTATTTATTGTAATTATTCCTCTACTTCTGAGCGCATGATGTATAGTCATAATACTCTGAGTGACCAGAATCAACTGACATTTCAGGTGTTCAACTTGAGTGAGCCGCGAGGAGGAATGCGTCGGGAACACGCGCGGGTGAAGGAGTGCGGATGGCCTCCCGCACTGGCTCCTCCGCTGGAGCGACTCTGCTCCGTCTGCAAAGACATGGACACATGGCTGGGTGGTGGCAGCTCTAGGGTTGCTGTGCTCCATGTCAGGTATACCAACAGAATATGTTAATACTACAGTACTAAATTTTTTTTTCTGACTAATACTTTACTCTGCAAATCTCCAGAGGTGAGAGAGAAAGGATAGGTGTTGTTGTAGCGGCCTACATGCACTACTCCAGCATATGTGGATCACCGGAGCAGGCCCTCGACAGATTTGCCATGAAGAGGTATCTTGACCACAAAATAGGAGACCTGGATCTGCCCTCTAACAGAAGGTAAGCACATATATACATATCAAATAAAGTTATTTATTTGTATGGATAATAAATATCAATGAACATAAATCTTCAGTACAGGGATTATACCTACTGAATTCTGGATATAATTTTCATGTAAATTTATTTTATATGAAGGAAAAAAGGCTCAAATTATAATAGACAAAATCTACTGCTAATTTAAAATAGATGTCGGTATGATTAGGTGGCTGGCAACAATTCTTAAAAAAATGTTTAAAATATGGTTCTAATCGATATTTTTATTGATTGTTTTTCAATAATTTATTATAAAGATTTTTGAGGTTACATTGAAAAGACGAAAGCACAAATGTAAAACAGTTTGAGCGAAATTGTTCCGTTGAATGTCAAAATACAAGCTCTGACAAGGTCAAAGTCAAAACTCTTTCTTTCTGAAGCCAGTTCTGTAAATCCCAATCGAACCTGGAAGAAAATCAGCTACACGATAATGTAATATATCGTTGAAAAGTAGAAATAAAATATCCGACGATATGAATACCATTTTTGTTGGTAGAATCTATTTCAGATTGATCATTCTACTAACAATGATTTCAGAAGTAGCATAGAAAATTACCTGAAACACGGGTACATAGTCCTTAGTGCTCGAGATGTACACCCGGGGAATCCTGAGCTTCTTTTAGGCTGTATTGATGCTTATTGTAAATATGGTTAGTAGAAAATTATTAAACCCGCTTAGCCATTATGTGAATTTCGTTATGTTTCATTTGTTTTGAAAAGAAAGCTGAAAGCAAACTCATGGCAATCAAATCAACCCTACCCTACAAGAACAAGAAACAAAAGCAAGTCGACCAATTAAATCAGTGCTAATTTTAAGGAATCAAACCTTGAATATTAATGGTTTCGTAAAAACAAGGCGATGGGGATTCTGACTCTAAAATATCACACAATCTACGTAGAGATCTTGACAGTAAATGAATTTAAATTATAAATATATAGGAATATAACTTTTTTTTTTATCATTACTTACATAAGATGGAATTAGGATGTTTTTTTCAACTACGAAATCTCGTACCATTAAAGGTGTGAATTAGTAATTAATTTGGCATGAATGATTTTATTATTATTAAATACTCCGGAGGCCAGGAGCATATGTACTATTTCCATGAATGCAAAACTGTACCATGAGGTAAATGGTACTTTATCCACTTCTTCCGCAAAGCCTCCGTATAAGTACCTTCTCCCTGCCAAGTGGACCTGGTGCGCCGCCGGAATCTCAGACGGCTTCTGGGGGTGTAGCAATCGTAGACTCTACTAAACTACGTATACTAAGCCCTCAAGACGTTCAAAACCACATGGTTTTACGCCTAAGAAAACTAAAAACCATCCATGTATAAATTATTATTAAATATAAGATTAAATAGAAACCAACAACGCCGCTATCGTTAGTGTAGTATATGCAGATCCTGCAAACCCAGAATAAAGTTCTCAAAACTTTTTTCATTAGATTTATAAAACGGCTTTATGTGACTGTTAAAATAGCATAGGAATCTGAAAAAAAAACTAACTTACTTTTTCTTTAACACGCGAGATTGTTTTTTATCGCAGATAGAAAAAAAAACTCAAAGGTAAAAGAGAAAAGAAGCTTCCGGATTTATTAATACGAAAGAACAATAACCCTCAAGAGAGAGAGAAGAATTTTTCCTCGGATGCTAGAAAGGAATAAGAAAACAAAGCTTTTCCAGAACATGCAATCAAAAGCAAAGGGCCTTGTAATAGAAATGCTGGGAAAACCTCCGGGAAAGAGGTACTACTGACATTTTTCTGATGTTTCTGCTTCAACGTCCCTTTAGGGAAAAAGATCGCTTAAAATGCTGCCCTTATCTTCAAAGTATGAGATAAGATCATTTTCCCTTACAGAAAGCTTATTGGAAAAAAAAAAAACTGAATTACTACTGTAACTGTAGTTTTTATCATTTTTCTTTACATTTAATTTTATAGTCTAATTGTGAGTTTAAATTAAGTAAATATTATCCGATTTTATCTTCCCACAAATTGATATTTGTATAATTTTACAAGCGCTTTCGGCTGCATATACTCCCATTATCCATTACCTCGGTAGACTCTCACTACCTTCCTGATTCCACCCGCCTCCTTTAGGCATTCCACACCCTATATCCTTCTCATACATCCTTCAAATGGTGGACTCCCCTTAGTGAAAGGCACTCATTAGCCCAAAATAATTTTCCTTTATTTTTCCCACATCCTATTTTATAAGTTTCAGAGCTAAGAAAAAAAAAAATAAATAAATAAATAAAACTCCCATTATCAAGTGCTCATAATGTTGATAATTGTTGCTGCACCAAACTTGATGCTTGTCAGAAACATTCTGAACACTTAAAATTCGCATGACATGGTCCTTCCTCATAGTGCTAGTAAAATTATAGAAATAGAAACTTGTGGGAAAGCAAAATTAGACACTAAACACATTTAATTCATATGAATTAATTCATTGAAACGCCTAATCGTAAGCTCCTTGGATCCATTTAATTCTGTATTTTCAAACTCTTGATAGCTATGTTATACTGTATCAATCATAACAGGTCGAAACACATACAGAGAAGCTAGATGGGGTGATATACAATATTTGGATTCCATAGTATCAAACCAACTTTAACGCAAACTGGCAAAGGAGCGTGTACCGACCAGCATTTACTGATAAAATAGTTGAACTTCGACAATGGCCATTTTATTTACAGTTGCACACTCCTTTACGTACTGAATAACAAGTTGATAAAATCTATATTTCTACCACTAGATGATTGCCTACCAAATACATAATCTACTATTTAATTATATAATACTACTTACTATTTAACTTTAAAACAATACGCTAGCACTGATTGATTGGGTTGCCGAGGGTGAGATGGAAGTATACGCATACGCATTTAGATGGCCAGTTGTTGTTTTTTTTGTTTTTTTCCCTTACCTCAAACTTTTAAAAATAGGATGTGGGAAAAATAAATGAAAATTATTTTGGGCTAATGAGTGCCTTTCACTAAGAGGAGTCCCCCATTTGAAGGATGTATGAGAAGGATATAGGGTGTGGAATGCCTAAAGGAGGCGGGTGGAATCGGGAAGGTAGTGAGAGTCTACCGAGGGTTGAGATGGCCAGAGAGACTGAAGTGGAAGTTCTGGTAGCTGAAGGTGGCTAGATCAGTGAGAAGGGAGGGAGCTGTTAATGATTTTTTTATTTAACGTTTGTTTATTTTCTCATATATTTAATTTTGGCTTTATTTTCTACCTTCATATTCTATTTACTATTGGTTTTTTTCGAAATTGCTGGAGAAGATCTTTATTAGAAACAAATACAATCGTTTCAAAATTCAAGACAATTCAAGGTGGTTTTGAGATGTACATCTTTTGTATGCGGCTTTATGAAAGTTCCAACTGTTACTTTCGGTAGTATATAGACCATTAGTTGGTAAACATGATATAAACATTATCAACCATTTCCTCCTTATAGATTTTTTTTTATTTTCCCTCACTCATTCGGAATCCCATTTTGCCATACTCTACGCAGGAATTGATAAATCCAAAAAAAAAAATACGTTTTTTACCAAAATCATTCTCCGCAAAGGTATTAATTTACTGGACGATTGTAATCCGAGTAGCTTTTATAACAAACGAGAGGGGAGTTGGTAAATATTGCAGGTGGAATCTGCCGTTTGCACACTGGCGTATTCTGTCGATTGATCTCCTGTCCCATTATCCTTCTCTCGGCTGACACCTGGCCGTCAACATCAGCTAGATGCTTTTATTTTATAAAGTTTTCGCTTTTCATTTTATTTTTAAGTGAGCATACTTCACATAACAGCCTGGATTTCATTTTAAATCAATATTTGCAGAAAATTACTATCTGCCATAAAAGGGCAATAGATAATTGCATTCATTCGGAATTGTCTCATCATGTCGAAAAGAAAGCAAGGTTTGGGTGAATCCTCCACGATATTCCTCCAACTGCATCACCGCTACTTAGAGACAGTGGAGGCTGAAGGAGCGCGTTCGGAGAATACTGACTAACCAGTTTTTAAAAATACTCTGTTAAGTACCGAAATTCCTATTTAATAACTTCAATGAAATGAAAAACTTGAAATACCTACCTAGCTTGGTGTCAAATAACTTCGGAATTATTAAAGTTATAAATATTATACAAAATTTTACCTCTAAAGCAATCTTAATCTCGTCTGTGTATCTTATTCTTGTCTTCATAGTCGAACAGTTAGTAAGAAACAAATTCAAATTACTCATTATGACGTTTAACATCTAATAGAAAAATTATTATCCAAACATAATCAATTGAACTAATTGATCCTCCAAAAGGGTTTACTCTTGCATGGGGCAAGCCTGCCCAAAACTAAGCGGCTGAAGCAGGCATGACAGGAAGGGTTCCCAGGAAACGGTGCCAGGAGCGCCCTATTTCCTCTACTTCCGCAAGACAAGTTCTTCAGCAGATGGCCTTGCAACGGCTTTCACCTTCCCACGGCGGCTCTGGTGATCTATCTGCCGGCCGGTCATCGCTCCTCTCTCCCCAGCCATTCTTCTCCACCCACCCGAGCGCCCAATAACTTTTTTTTCTTGCCTTAGCAAGCCTCGCTGGCCAAACCGGGGTGTGTTGGAACTTGCACTTATACACAAGTTACCTTACCTAAGATACCTTGACATGCCTTAGGTCTATGAAAACTGTCAACAGTCTGCACAGTCTGGTTATTACAGCATTCGTAGCCGTCCTTTCACCTGATACTTGAGATGTCTTCTGATATCTTATGTATTGTAATATGAACCGGTCCTTCTACTATCTTCAAGAACAAAAGGCAAAGTGGATAAATACCCTGTAATTATCCTTACTGTCCACAAACGCAGACAGGTTAGATTCCGGAATGGTCCAATTCTGTTTTACAGCTGCAGTTGGTAGTCGTAGTTTCAAGACAGAACATGTCAGCAAAGCGTGTTCCGCAGTGTTTTCGTCTCCATAGTGAGGACAGTACACGTACTCCGAAACTTACGAGGTTTTCTAGGGAATATCCCGTGGACTGTCAGCACTTGCGTACTACAGAAATCTGGGAAGTCCAAGTAGCCTTCAATCTATCCCTAATCGTTTGTAATAACTTGCGTGAGTCCTCCCCTTTGATGACGAAGTCCCTCTCCCAATAACATTACATTTATTTTTTAATCAAATTTATTTATTGCTGACGATTTGCTGCTTTTTATCGAAATTATTTAGTTTTTAGCGCCTGAAGGACATCAAGTAAATATCATTGTGTACAAAAATCTTGATCTCTATGCAAAATTTCTTTCCTGCCTATAACAGGGGATTAAAAAGAACTTTACAGATGGACCGACAGGTGAAAACATAAGATTCTTATTTTGAAACTATCAACTTTAAATAAAGACACCTCTCAAACAGTTTTAGTGTTATCACAGGCACAGACATTTCATAGAAATTGTCTCACTTATATAAAACTAATAAATTGGCCGTTTAGGTTGTTGGTTGAATAAATGGTAATTGGTATAGTCAAAAGCCCCGGTCTTATTTGATTACTCCTGGGGGGTTTTCTGTAGCTTAGCCTTCAGTGGTGGCTGGCTCGCCATTTTATTGCGGCCACAAAACCGGCAATTCTCTTCCCTCTACTCCTGTCGGCTATAGGCAACAAAATAAAAATGAAATTACCTGGGAGTGTGTGATTTCTGAATTTTTACTGCTCCGCCACTCGGAGAGTTTATGGTTTTATTTGACTTCGTGAAGACATTCTTATATTCGCTTTTTATCGCTAGATTTTTTATTGAGTTTCAATTTTCTTTTTTATTTGAACAAGTCTGCCTAATACGCAAAATTTATTTTTTAACATTTAAGGCTAGAATACTAATTTTATTTTTTTTGCATAAAACCCATAGTTCTATAAATTAAAATAAACAGAAATACTGTCGGAGGCTGACTGTAGCCTTTGTGAAAGATTGCTAGGCACTAGAAGTTTTATTATTTTAAAGTGTTTTTTTGTTTTGGTTTTCCTGTATATAAACTTGTAGGTATTTACATTTTAGTTGTATTTAGTACTTCACAGTTTTAGTTGTGTGTGTTCTGAAATGCCCACGTAACAGAAAACAAACTAAATAATTCTTATAACGAAAAAAAAATCCTATTTTTATTTATATTATTTCCAATAATACATTACTAGTTTCTTTCATTTTGTAATAGGCAGGCTATCGATGAAAACAACTCGTTTTATTTCGTGCATATAAAACCTAAAATTCTATAAATTAATTTATACAGAAATACAGAATGAGGCTGACTGGTGGCTGGTTTATGAAAGATTGCTGGGCACTAGAAAATTTATTGTTTTGGTTTTGAAGAGTTTTCGGTTTTCTTACATATAAACTAGCGGATATTAACATGTTTGTTTTATATATTGTTTTTCAGTTTTAGTTTAGAGTGGCTCTGGCATGCCCATGTATTATAAAACATACTAAAGAATTCTAATAACAAAAAAAAAATGTACCTGCTACAAGTTTTATTTATATTATTAAACCATCATCAAAGTACTGGTTTCTTTTATTTTTTAGTAGTCAGGCTGAATGTGTGGTTCTTCTGGATGTATGTGGTGTTGTAATTGACAATACTTTCTGAATAAATGCTTTTACTTACAGTTTTAGGTGTTGATTGGCTGTTGTTTATACTGTTTGGTTTATTATTAAAAACAATAATTTAACAGGCTACTTAAATACGCAAAAAGGAAGCATATTAAAATAAACTAATCTCAGTCAAATACCAAATATGTCAACTAAAACTACACCTGGAATATAAGAACTACTATTGTTTCTATATTTATTAAACCCATTTTAAAGTCGCTGGGTTTTGTTTCATTTGCATCCTTTTCAGATTGATTATTTCATATAAAACGAACAATAAATTAATTGGATAACCAATCAAGTGAAACAATAATAATAAAAAAAGTTGGGTGAAATAACATTTTGACGTAATCGAATTTCATCTTAACAATTACGTACAAGAAGATTCAATCTAAAAGTCTCCTCTTTCAAGTTCTTCCTGAGGAAGGTTTTAACTTGTTCACAAGATAGATCGCGGGAGCCATTATTTGATTGTACAGATGTCGACAACAGACAAACTGTCTTTGAGCACGAAACAGTCTTTAGCCACGCCCTCCACAGTTTTTAAGCTAACTACTTCCGGTAAGGGCTGATACTATTTTGCTTCCAGGTGGCTAATGCTAATTTTTAAGAATTTCCTAATGTCACCGAATAAATTGACTTCTCGCCGAGAAAAAATAAATATCGATTTTTGTTACCGCAATAGTTTATTCCGTTCAATAAATTACTTTTATCGTTCCTCAATGTGTTACCATAACCACCAGACGAAATTTTTAATACCCAACAATCGCAATACATTCGATTTTACGTTCAAAATGCTTGTTGAGAAGTTTGGCATGTTATATTAGTGAGAAAGTTTGAAATGAAACTTAACACTCATCAAAAGTGCTAGAGCGTATAATAAATTACTGATTTGTGTGCATACATTGTTGTTAGTGAATAATAATTTAACACCACGACCAGCATATATCACCCAATATAATTTAACGTTTTAATATACTAAATACAACAAATATAAGTGTCATCATGATATGAAAAATACACCTGAAATGTAAATTGATTTGTGGAAACGTTAACTGGATACGAACACAGAGAAAGACTGGTTGTATTTACTTGTTAAACGCCATGGCTTTGTAAAGCCATTATGTGATGAGGATTCCGATCACCACATTACCATCTTTGATCGGTTTTCTGCAGGGAACCTCCTCAGGCATGGTATCCACTCATGAGTTCTGGGTATTCCACAAGCTCTTTAAGAAATTCCTGTAAATATCGCTATATATTCATTTGCCGCTACAGATAATTGCTACTTATTTTTAATGATGCTAAAAAAAATTAAATCTGATGATGTATACTTAGACCAGCTCATATTCCCAATGCGGTGCGTGTTCCTAACATCTAGATCAGTAGAGCAACGATAAAGATTCATGTCGCCTTTTAAGTAGAGATATGCACATTAACCACCACCTTGCCGTGGCCTGGAGCTCTGTACTTCCACAATGTATTGGATGATAACTGTAACCTTTTAATTACCTAAATGTAATCTAATATGTAATTATATTCTAGTATAAATATTATTAATTTTTCTGCAAGTCAAGTCCCTCCACTGTGATTTTATTTTTTGTATCATTCGACCTTATCTTTCTTTAGGGGCACCAAATACACTTTTGGTGTATCTAGTATCTACGATCTACACGATCGTCATCAGTTAAATCTACTTCGGAGGATTATCACTTACACCAGACCTGGGAAAAGATCTTTTTAAAAAAGAATTATTATTAGTATATAATAGAATCCATTATCATAATAATATTTCCCTCCTAAATATCAACTTCCCAAAATTATTAAGGTTCGGAAAACTTCTTCGCTTTAGATGTTTTAACATTTTAAGTTTAAACGCTAATTTTTTTCTAAACATTTCTCAAAATTACAAATTTGCCTCTTAGGAGGTGAACTAATATATAAACATCAAATAATCACTATTAAAAGTAAATTTTTGTGTTACTAACAGATTTTCAAATTGTTGAAATTTACATGGTTGTAAGAATAACTAGTGTGACAATAAAATATAGGTCGATTAAGTTCTATACTTGAGAAAACATACTTTTACTGTTCCAAGTCTGTTGAAGTCATAGTAATGTTATGATTAAATTCAATTAAACATGAAACGAAAATTTAAACAATGGAAACAATTTTTGGATAAACTTTATTTGGTCTCGGTTGGTGGTGGTTGGGGAGGATCTCCAAGCATCGCTGTATACCTGAAATCTTTCCACTTTTTTGAATAATTTGGATCGTTTGCATTTAATTTTATTTCTATATTTTCCAAATGAGTAATATTTAGTTCGCTTTTTGCGCAGTTCAGCAGTTGTACTGCATGAGGAGCAAGTCATTAAATAGTTAGATTTACCCTAAATTCGCGTCGGATTGTTTGCTCTCTTCTAAAGGAGATCTTGTTTTAGAAACGAAAACACTCTGTGGTCCTTACGAATATCTGATACTTTTTATTTGAATACTTATGACCATGGAAAGCTCTAAAAAATAGTTTTTGGTTAAAACACAATAAAAGTCAAGAATAGTAAAAAAGGATGTTTTGACTATTTTTTTATTACAAATCTTTATTGTGCAATAAAGCAAGCAATAATAATACAGATAAATGATCTCATTCAAACCATATTTACAGTCATCATTCACTCGCTCATTCATACAATAGGACATGATTGGAGAAACTGGCCATTGCCAGGACTCCCACTGTCACGCGATTATAGCAGGTCACGAGGCCACTGCCGTTTTAGTCTCCGAAGAGGATTATAGGGATGAGTGGCGCAGTGCAAAGACTGTGCTACAGGATTAGGGTGGTTGGAAAGGCTACTGTGGAATTTCATAAACTTGGAAGGGATGAGTGCTAGAATGTAGGGTATATTAAGGTCGTTATGAAGGGTTTTGTTGCTGACATAATAAGGGGCATTTACTATTGTTCTCAGGACTTTTGATTGAAAGGATTGGATACGCTTGATGTTCGACTTTTTTGCTGTCCCCCACAGCTCTATTCCGTATGTCCAGATTGGTTTAAGTATAACTTTGTAGATTAGTAGTTTATTTTCTATTGAGAGATGGGATATCCTTTGAAGTAGTCTGTACAGTGGTCTAAAGCGTCTGTTTAGTTCTTGTCTTTTTAGTCTCGTATGTGGGTTCCAGGTCAGTCGTTTGTCGAGATGGAAGCCTAAGTACCGTACTGTCTCGTTTACAGGGAGAGGAATAGAATTGAAATAAACTAGTGGACAAGTCTTGCGACAAAGGGTGAAGGTAATTTGGGAGCATTTTGCTTCATTAACTTTGATCCGCCATTGATTGCACCAATACTCGATCTCGTCAAGGTGTTTTTGAAGGTTATTGGATGCTATGTCGGGGTCTGGGTGGGATGACAAGACTGCAGTTTGACTAATTTAACGATCTATTCGCGGTCAAAAATACTGAGTAATTTATTCAACATACTTTTAAGGGTTTGTGACTCCTTCCTGAACTCACAGACATCCCTCAATAGTATATAATCCACGTTTCACGTGTATGCGCGCTAGTTTATTTTGGAACATAAAATTAAACGATATCTAATTAAAAGTTAGGCAATATAAAATTAATTCGTGTGCCTTAGCATCTGAGGATATAGCGTAATATACTATCGGTGTAATCATTGGATAGAAGGCTGTTTAGGCTGCAAGTTGGTGAATATTAAAGGAGGATAAGATGCTTATGTAGCCTGCAAACCGTTCTAAATTAAACACCAAATATAACTTGTAATTAATGAATAGATCATGCTTGCGTGACTGTCTGGTTAGTTAACTTAAAAACAACGTAGGCAGCTGAGGGTAGGGGAATGCTTAAAGTGTATTGCATTACAGTAAAAGAACCCATCAGCTCAATTTATAATGGTCAGGAGGAACAAAATAAACAAAAGTAGGGGGCACAGTGCTAAAAACGTATCCTTCAGGTGTCATTAGCAGGTCTAAGGGTGACCCTGAAGATACGTGCATAGTGATAAACTCTTTTATACGGGTAATTTAACCAGGAAGCTCACTCCCTTAAATCAACCTGCTTGTGATATATAAATTTTGTTTGCTCCTAAATATATGAATAATATATTGATTATATAATATAAATATATGATGGTGGACCAAATACTACGTCTCATTAATATCGTTTCTATTTTTCAAAAGATTTTTTTTAAATAAATGAAAAAAATGAATCTGATTTCAGACTAGGATTAACTAGTGTATAAATAATTTTCCATTATTAAACGACAAAAAATTTACCGTATTTAAATAAAAATATACTATACAAAAATACATATACGAGTATATAAAAAATAAACCATATATAAATTATTGAAAATTATGTACGTTCGTAAATTTATCAAATGTTACTCTGCTCCAGGTACATCGACTACTTCTCCGGCCTGCTCTCCGGTTCGATCCGCATCAACTCTTCGCCTCTCTACCTTAGCCACGTGACAGTGCTGGGAGCCCCCAACTTCATCCCGAGTGGTGGCTGCCGCGCCTTCATCAAGGTGTACGAGGGCCTGGTCCCGGTGTACACCTCAGGAGTGCACTCTGTCAGCCCCGACACCCGGGAGTTCACTATAAACCTCGGCCGACCTGGACTCCAGCTGAGGGGGGACATACTCCTCAAGTGCTACCACAGGTCAGTGTACATAACCACTGTATTTTTTTAGTATATACCTCAGACTCAATTATATAGTACGTATGCACAAACTGGAATGTTAATAGAAATCAATATGCTGGATATGAACATTGTAATTTCACAAATAAAGAACCTAATAAAATCTGCCCAGGAGCGCCCCAAGCTCCCGCGGATTCGCTCAATGAAGCTGATGGAGATTGTAGGGGCAACCAAGCTTCCCTATCTTACTCTCGAACCCCTTCGCTGTACGATGAACACCAGAAAGAGGGCAACAGACCCTTAGACGCTCAGGTCATGAGTGGGAATGCTGCCATTGCTAGGGCCACATGACATACTTATTTACAACAGATTGCCAAAATTTCAATGTGTTAGTAAAGCCTTTCTTAGGTAGTACTAACTTAGTCAGCCATACCAATATCAGCAAACTCGAATAACTCAGACAGAATCCATTAATCTAAATTATAGTTCGCATAGCTAAATTACCCAAACATAAGGGCTTAGGGGATAAAACCTAGTCCTGCGATGAGTTCTCTTACAAGGAAAAGGTTGAAAAAATCAAACATAAACTGAATTTTGACAGTAAAATTTATTTTTATAAAATATCTTACTTATAAATGAGTTAAATGAAAATTAAAGTATGCAAAATGGCCACCTCTGGCCTGTACACAGGCTTGTAGTATGCGATGCCAGTAGTCTATTGCAATAATTGTTGTAGAAAATTGTTAACTGCTATCACCAGGGAATTTTTCAGGCTCTCCAAACTAGTGTTGCCTGTGACAAGTCATTAACTCCAGATTTGAGCAAAGTCGGAAATCCAGAGGGTTTAAATCTGGACTTCCCGAGGACCAGTCTGAAGCCTTAATGAACTCACGGGCTTGCAGGGGAATTTGGCCGGAAAACCGACTGTTTTCCAGCAGTGTGCTGTTCAGAGGTTTTACTACGCCCTCTATATAATATCTTCGAGGTAGTTCCTGGCTCGAGTTTAGATGCCATGAAAATTTGTCGTTTTGTCAAAGGGAACCCCACCAAACCATTACTGAACTCGGATGGTGCCCTTCATATTCCAATCCTCTCTTGGTCTTCCCGGGGTTAGTCATTCTGATATGCGGCATTAGGTATTATAAGCTTCATATTGACTATAAAAAACAAACAGTGAGACATTTATTTAGAAATTTCTTTGGTTTTGTCTTTAGGTTTTTTATTTATATGTTTACCTAAATAAAATTTATATGTACTTCAATGAAGATTTTATTCATGACCAAGAAACCTCTTTTTATTCTACTTTTATACTTGAGCCACTGCTTATCAGCAAAACATTATTTGTACTATATGTATGTAAATGTAAATAGTGTCAATGAATTGATTTGATTTTTTGAATAATCACTTTACTTCTTCTGTGATAATCATAGCTAATACGCACTAATTAATGACACTTCACAGAAACTACACAGTGGACGAAGAGCTGTCGCCCGGGAGCAGTATAGGAAGCAGTAGCACCGCCACTTCGCAGAGGGAACTAGTATTCGCCTGCCAGTTCCACACCTGCGCGGTTACATATCACACCATCACCTTCACTAGGACAGAACTCGATTCAGCTTGTTCAGGTTAATCATTTTTTTCCTAACGGCAATTGGAAACTTATTTGTATATTCTTAAGGTTACAAATCGTTTCATATTCTAGTTCACGGGTAAGCCTATTTCTGCTAAAAGGGGGCTGGGAAACCCTGAAGAGAACTTTTCCAAGGCTGTCTCAGCTTATGATTGAGTTACCATATTTATTTAAACTAGCGTACAGAAATGTAATCAATAAATTTTGCGAAATTATAATAATCACAAAAGCGGTTAGTAGCACCAGAAATTAACAATTCTAGTTTCCTCCTTCGCCTTTGTCAATCTAAATGTGTGACCACAAATTCACATGTATAAAGTTATGAGATTTTTTTTCACTTTTTCTCTTAAATACATTTCACATTTTTTTTAATCCATATTTTTTTCCCGAGAGCTAACTTGTGTCCGAGATATCTGTTAAACTGTTTTAATAGTGAATTTGTTCCCATTTTAGTACAAATTTGCCAAAATAAATATAATAAATAGATAATTCCTAAGGTTTGGGGAGAGGAGAACTTTATTAACTTCACGACTCGAGTTATACGTATAAGCGAAATAATAAGTGCAGGTATTTTTTACTATGAATTCCCATGGATTTATAATTATGTATGAAAATCATAATCATAAAAATACTTCAGTTGAAGTGAATTGCGCATGTACTCGTGTGCTTCTTGGAATATATATATGTATATATAACAGAAAACATTTTTTAAGGATGTAAAAGCTAAAAGATGTGCAAAATATCCTTCCCAAATTTTATTAATCGATAGTTCGCTACGTTTGGACTGATGTCAATCCCATACTCAGGCTGCATGTGGTGTGTCATACAAATTTTTAAAAAATACGCCTAATAAATTACATAAGTCACAATATTTTAAATATTTTCTGACAAGTCCCTTATGAATAACAAAAATTATTTTCGATTAACATGACGATTTCCTGGCCAGGAAATATATTCTTAAATACTGTTTTGATGACTTTTTAATTTATTTTGTTTTGTTATTTTAATTTAATGACACAAAATATGATATCAGAGGTTCGACTGCTATCATTTTGAAACGTAGTTACAAACTATTGATTAATACACCACTTACCAGACATTTGTAAAGGATATTAAGCACATAATTTAACTATTATTAAAAACATCTCTTAACACTAATTTCTGAGTCATCGTAGAGGGTTCGAAATTCAAGATTCACCTTAACGGTTACTATTAAATCACTAAGCCTTTTCAAATCTATTTACTTGCGAATCTGTTTGGTCCCTTTTATCGAAGGTCTGGCGAGGGAGTAGGAAATCTTCATGAACATACTATAGTGGGAAAAGAATACGAATAAATTTATCAGTATAATGTAAATGTAACTAATCGATTAATCCATCCCCACTAGAATTCAAAGGAACCAACCCACTTTCTTTAAACCTAGGCTTTACCACATCCTCATCTTGCTACAATCTACCAATTCATAATTCATCGTTATTATTCAGATTATTTATTTTTCATTCGTCCCATCACCTTAAAAGCATATTTTTCATGCTCATTTACCCCTTGTTGAATTGTTAACCCGTAATTCCTGTATTCTTGATTTTTTTTCATCTATAACCAATTAGTTTTGTTACGATTTCTAACAGTGGTTGGTTGTAGTCATTTCATATGTACACAATCCCTTCATTATTTATGAGCTTATCGAATCTGTGAAATGTTATGTTTATTTTTTCTTTCTTTTTTTATCACTTATAAACTCTTATTTTGTTCCTCCTTGTTATTTTTAGTGGACAATGTCTTGGAATAAAGTGTTTCTTTAATTCTAATTCCAATATACAAAGATTAAAATACCAAAAGATTAAAAACAACTAATAAATAAAGATCATTCCAGAGAAATTTCAGTATTTTGAAATTTAGGAACCACTAGGTGGCGTCATGATGATGACTGCTCTTCGAAAAGGCTCCACACCGGATCTGCATCTACACCTTGCTACGAATAGGAATGGCTCGAATGCGATTCCTGTCATAAAGCTTGCCAACCCACCCCCCTCCCCCCTCGACCACCCATCCTTGAAACCAAATTATTAGAATGTACTGAACCCCCCGTCAGTCCCTTTCAGAATAGAGATTAGTATCATTTCATATTCGAATGCTACTCTCTGTGGTAGGGATCTTGGGGAAAGCTTTTCCTTCTTACGGTTCAATGACTTGTCCATTAAGGAAAGTGAATATATTCGGGCATACAGTGCATACAGCTGGATGAATGTATAAGGGTTTATTCAATATCCCGATATACTGTCAAGTTGGTCATTATACAGAGCAGTGGAGTAGTGTTGTGAAAACAGTAGTTAAGTAAAAGTAACCTTACGAATCTCCCTTGTTCTAGAAACTATCAACATTCAAACTTTTACTGAAACCAGTTTGGACATATTACAGATGTACAGATGAGCTAAGAAAACTAATATAAAAAATATACTATTTTTTTCAATCAAAAGCTCTAAACTTATCACGGATGCATTTTAGTAGGAAATCGTACCTTTTCCATTTCCTCAAAAATTTCAGAACCATCCACGGCAAACTTCACGAATACCAAAACGCACTGGTTCAAGACCTGTTTACATCTGACTTACCTGGTAACATTCACCGACTGAGGAGAGATCTTATAAATTAATAACAATAAAATATCTTTAAATTTAGTTTCAACAATATAGGGAAGGTATCACTGAATGTCCACTTTCTTCATGTCAGACAGGCCAGTTTTGTTATCATGATTACAGCACATTCACTGGTTGTGATGCTAGTCGGAATTGTAAAACAATAAATTAAGTTTGTAAAGTTTAGTTTCTACTGTGAGTGTTGTTTTGTTGGAAATAGGCTTATGTAAATAAAAGAAGACGGCAAAAATTCACGAATTAATTAATTGACGAATGTCTGTATCTTCAACTTCTAAGAGGAAAATATCGGCTGTTAATCTGAGTCAAACATTAGAAAATAAATCGTGCCATTGGACAAGTTAAGGCATGATGAGAGAGTCTAGTGTTTGGATGGGTAAGTGCCCTTTTTGCAACTGTCTTCCTACTAGAGGCAACTCGTTTCAGGGTAGCGTGACAAACCCATCAGATGAATGCCTCAAAATTAAAGAATAACTTACTCGTTCGTTGTTAAAATAAATATAATAATTTTTCCCTAGTCTGACCATGGAAGCTAGGTTTATCAGTATTAAAATTGATTATGAACAAAGTATATAATTACAATTTTATCAATATTAACCAGCACATCTATCTGTTTTAACGAAGATGATAAATATGTTATTCATTGGCATGATATGTTTTGAATGTTTCAATATATAGCCTTCATCATATTTTTGCTCTTAATACTGTTTTAATTTATATTTAAAAAGAAGTAATGAAAAAAAATTCAAAGGACTACGCAACGCCAGGTGTACTTAACTCCCGTTTAAGCTCCCGGCTCTCTCGGGCCTTATTCCCTATTTGACTTAATTGAACCATATTACTTTTAATAATTTATCAAATATGAACTGCTAATTTTAATATTCTTTCCTTAATATTGCAAACTGATTTATTCCGAACATAGTCAACGTTTTGGATATCCCATGAGCATACAGTTTACAAGCTAAGCTGGTAATTTTCAGCTTAGTGGATTTTCAAACTAAAGTGCCCATTCTCGAACAACAACAATCTACAGGTTCATAGTGTATCACTGCGTTATGTGCAGTGTATTTTGGCTTAGCTTATGACTTTTTTATATTATCTCGCCAATATACTTAAATAATAAACAAATGTTAATTATTCCTGAAATAATTTTCTCCTTTGCAAAGCATACGCTTATACACATTTAATACACACTCAGTTTCCTAAAAAAGTAGAGATTGCTGACACCAGCAATTATTTTCGCTAAAAATTTTGTCAGTTAGTGTTATTTTAATTGATGTGATCATCGATTTTCCTTAATAATGATTACCACATTTCGATTCTCAAAGCAAATAAAACATTTAAAAACAGTAAGTATTTATATCCAACGTTTTTAGTTAATATATATGACTATGCTCAAGCAAGTGGACTGTAATTAGGTTTTGTTTTCTATGAATTGAAAATAAAGGAAACAAATTATATTTTAGAAAATCAGTGTTGGGAAAAATCGGTGATTGGTTTTCAACAATCAAAACCCGAAAATATGTACATTTTATCTTAAACCAACAAAACAAAAAATTTCCTTGGATGACTTGGATTTGGACTTGGATTGAAAAATTGGATTTGGATGACTTCTTTCGTGACATGCTCGGCTTCTTGAAGGATCATTAGGAATAGGAAAAGAAAACGAAAACTTAAGATAAGCAAGAATCTTTTTAATAGCCATACCGGAAGTTAATAAAAAGTTAATAGCCATAGCGTATGCCTCCAAAGGTCTACCAGTCCGATTTTTCTTGCTAGAGCGTAGCATTTATTGAAACTATTTTCCTTTTAAAATATAAATGACTTAGTTTAAAGCGCCAATCTTCCCGTGCAAAAAACTACAATTAATAACAAAAATATATATTACTTTAGGAGATAGGACTCAATGCGGGCTACAGGTCATTCTTAAAAAGAAGAAAAAATTACACTTAGATGCCTACCTCAAATTACGTCTATTTAAATCATGTGCACTTTCGGCAACTCAGATCACTGCTTTCAGTGCCAGAAAGCCTAGGTATCAATATGGTGTCAGACTTCCAAGTGGTAGCCCCATGTTATTAATTGATAACTTCTTTTCGTGGCACTTCGAAATAACGGCGTAAGCTCCCCCCCCCCCAAGTGCTTGTGCGTTAAATACACATAATTTGTGGGTTGACACTACTTTTTCAAACGTTGATAAGGTTTAAAGTCATAATTAAAATTGAAAGCAAATTGTAAGTAAAAACCGGTATCAAACCATGGCTGGATAAGTGGCAAAGTGTATCGTCGAAGTTAGAATGAATGATAGCGAAGGAGCTACAATGATTGACGTTGTTAAAATTGTCTTTATGAGATAAAAAGATCTAATAACAAGAGTGGAAGAAGAAATCGCAGTGCTGTCGATTAAAAAATACGTCAGAAAAGGAAACCCTCAGAAAATAATCCTAGACAAAAAGAGGTGAAACTGCGTTCAGAAATTGCACGGCAATCTATTTTGAGGACTGTACTCACCAACTGTGATGTGTCTACAATTTTTTTCCCCTCCCCCCCTGGGAATGTAGATCGAAGTGCTTTGTGTGTTTTTTGTTAATAAATGTTTTTTTATTCCTTCAGGTTGCTAAAAATTGCTTTTTTAAAAAAAGTTGAAATTTATCTAGTGTCTACTATTTACTATTTTTTTCGTAATATATTCTCTAAGGAAACGAATATTATTCTACTGGCATATCCCTCACCGATAACCCCAAGTCACATTCTAATAGCGATCGATCTATATCATTTTGAGGATAGGTATTTTGACCCAACATTAATCAAATAGATTGTGGTGATAAAGGCAAGTGGTGACAACGTCCGCATCAAGAGGTGAAGATCGTGTAGGAAGATAAAATGGTTTAATTATTGAATATCATCTCACATCTGACCCATGAAAGTGACCGTATTAATCATTTTTCAATCTTATCCCTGATTGAAGTTCTACAGACTGATGCTTCAATTAATCAATCTCAATTGACTAGGGTTTATCTGAAAAATGTTTGTTGACACTATCCAAGTCTTGATTGACTAACTGCACTAAAGTTGGGACATCAGAATTCCTTACCTTACCTGGAATCCGCAAATTGCATTCCTATAAAATCCAGCCCCTTTTAATTGTAATCTGAAACGGGACATTTGTTTTCGCTACCTGCCTCTCTGTCGAAGCAATCTAAGCATCTTAAAGGTATAGTCAACAACACTTTGCTTTCCTTTGCCACGTATGGGTTTTAAACGAGAATTATAGAAGATTTCTCAATACACTGCTCACAATTACAGAGACAAGCCCTAAAAATCTTCCCCGACGGCCTAACGATTAAAAACCGTAAGCCAAACAGTTATTCTAAGATATTTCAGGATATAAAATTCAGGAAGCAAAAAATATAATTCGCGTTTTTAATGTCGTTCTTACTGCCTTTACTTGCCGATTGTGGGGGAGTTTCAAAAATTAATTCCCAGTGACCAAAAAAGTATAAACAATATATTTATGTTCAAAAATACACAGTATTTGTTTCAATACTCTTCAAAAGAATTTTAAATAAAACTCACGAGTCGTATGAAATACCAGGACTTCCTGTCGATTGGATCCACGTTTTTTCATTCTTTCGATATTTTTTTAAATACATATTATCTAGTTCATTATTATTGTAAAGAACGAACGAGGAGACAGGGTAGAGGAGCATGTTCAATGGCTATATGTGTGGCAGAATTCCGTAGCTACGCTGAAAAAATAATTTTTATTATAATTGGTAGATGACTCTATTAAAATTAAGTAAAACAAAAATGGTCAAAATTCAAGGCTTTTCAGGTAAGCTCAGAGAAGGAGAGCAAATGGATACAATTAACAAGGCTTACCTTGATGTATTTGATAAAGTAGATGGAGAAAGGGTTGAAATGCAGCTTTTGGGAGGAAATGAGGGATCGGAAATAAGGGATAAGGATAAGCTCCATACAAACCGCTTAAAATAATGGCATAACTCAAACAGAAATGTTACCGCCCAGCACGTCTAACTTAATAATAACTCATCATTCCGCGGCCGGTCTCACCTGGAGATCCGTACAAGGATCCAATTCCAGCTCATTATACAATACATTAGTGTATATACTTTACAATTTACAATACAATTTGAACTAATAGAGTTTATGCCATACATTAATATTATTATGAAAGCTCCATACCTGCTAGCACTCCTAATGTTCCAACTTAACACATTCGAATTCCTGAATTTCCAAAAGATGACAAGCTATGTTACTTGAAAATAAGATTAAATTGAAAATGGCAGGATAGCTGGGCAATATTCTCGACATCCGTTTTTGAGTTATGACAAAGCCGACGTGAATGAATGGTCCTCTTTACTGAAAAAATAAACAAAAGAAAAAGTGATGCTGTGTCGACTAAGGGAGGGTCAATACTACTAGGTCTGATACACCCCACTAGCACCTTCTGCTAGTGGGATAATAGAACGCCGAGGCTGTAAACGGCGACTTCAACTACTTAGATAATTGCTTGGTAAACGAAGTAGATTGTTTGACACTTTTACCCTTAATTTTGAATATAAACATCTGTAACCTTTTCTTTAACACTATTTACGACCAATGAGTCGAAATTTAATACAAACGGATATAACCAGATCACATCAAAATTATTTTATTTATTATTGAAACTTCTTTATTGTGATACAATTACAATGAGCAATAAGTAATTGTAATAAATGTTCTCATTCATACCATATTTACAATTTTCATTCACTCACTCATTCGTACACTATTTACAAATATCCCAGATACCTCCAAATCCACATGGTCCTAACCTTCTTCGCATGTGAAAGAGGAAGCGGAGTCTTGAGGAATCCCCAACGCTCTTCCGTCAGCCGCGTCATGAGCCAGTGGCTGAACAAGACCAAGAAAACCACAGACGCTCAGCACTTGGGTGGAGAAACTGGCCATTGGCAGGACTCTCGCTATCACGTATTTGTAGCAGGCCACTGCCGCTTTAGTCTCCTAGGAGGATTATAGGGATGTGTGGCGCACTGTAAAGACTGTGCTATGGGATTATGGTGGTTAGATAGTCCACTATAGAATTTCGTGAACTTGGAAGGGATGATTTCAAGAATGTAGGGTATATTTAGATCGTTATGAAGGGTTTTGTTGCTGATGTAATAAGGGGCATTAACTATTGTTCTCAGGACTTTTTATTAAAAGTATACTGAGTAAGTATTGTGAGTAAGATTATCAGAATTATTTTACGATGTCTCTCAGTATCTACTCTTTATATGACCGCTTGAGCAATTATTGCCTTCATGAACATTGAAGGGATGAAATCAATCCTCGAACGAAACGCAAACGGATATAACCACATCACATCACAATTATTTTACTTACAGGATTTTAACGATTTATTTCGGTATCTACTCTTTGTATGAACGAGTGAGCAATTATTGCCTTCGTAAACATTGAAGGGATGAGATCAAGGATATAAGGTATATTAAGATCGTTATTAAGGGTTCTGTTCAATGTCCCCCATAATTAGGGGAGTTTGGATTTCAGGATTTTTGATTGGTAGGATTGGATACGCTTAGTGTTTGGCCGTTCTTGATTTACTTTATAATTTTCTGTAACTATTTTCTATTTGTTATTGCAGACCCCCGGTTCCCGGTGGACGGTGCTGTTCAGCTGCACTTCGCCGGCCTGGAGCGAAGAGGGCCGCCTCCAGCACCCACACCCGCAGTAGCAGTTGACACCAGTGCCGACCACGTCACCTCATGGGATTCCTACCAACACCTCGACTTCACACCACCTCTGTCGCCGGACTCTGACGAAGAACAGCCTGGTATGTCAGTTTAATTGTTGTATCAATTCTGTCATTCCATGGGTAGGAATATAATGATGCCCGTATCTGTGATTCGATCTGATTTATCGCACGATTTACGCATTCCAGTTCTAGTGATTTTGCAATATAAACTCAAACTACTACAGGGGGTTTCAACAGAATTATAACTCCATTAAAATTAACCTACATCTATTAAAAAAAATTAATTTTATCCCAAAAATATCATCCTCTGATCTAGGAGCCTACAGCCGATCGTGTACCCTCTAAGAGACAATCAAGCCACCTCAATCTCATTTTCCTAACTAACCCACCCCTGTCGACATCTGTCTTCTTAAGTCATCCCAGGTGTATAAATTTCCTTTACTGTTAGTTTTGCTGTTTTTCTTTAATGTCTTTGTTGATGTGAGGACTTCAATTCTAGACTAAACTGGTAGCCAGATTACTGATTTTTTTTCTGTAGCTGTTTCAGCATAAATCCTTCTCTATTATTACAATATATTTGGCTGAGGCCTAAACACGACGAGATCTGTAATAAACTGCGCGAGGTATCGGCGATGACGTCAAAAATGCGTTATTCGGGCAACGTAAAAAAATGGTTTCATAATATTTAATATTCCTTGACGTAGTAGACCGCCCAGTGTTGCCACAACCATTTAATGTTAGGCAAGGCCAAAATAGCTGATCCATTGACCATTGTTTCCCTATTAGATCCAAGATTGTTTTGTACAATTTGTATCTACGTCAATTCTAAACTATATTATAATTTTTTTTCTATTAATATAACGAAATTAGGTATGCCCAAAGAGAACATATAAACGAATATCTGAGGTTAAAGTACAAAAAATTATTTAATATTATTTCGTTTTACAATCTCGTTCACTGGACATTTCTAACCAATGAAAAAAAGTGCAAATAGCTGTTATTCGAATTAGAAACCTACTAATTGCCCACAAAGTAATAAATATGTGATTCTTAACCTTGGTTCTGAAAACAACTTTTTTGTTTGTAAAACTTTGAAATATTTTTATGTAATCATCATTAACTAGTTATTCATACTTGACATTATTTTATTTTAGCCAGAAAATAGTCGTATTTAATAATAACGTATTTAGATGGAAGACCTTTAGAATCCCCTGTCGATCGAACCAGTTTTACGACCGTTAAACTTTTTCAATATCGATTTAGGATAGGAGATAGGTATTCTATATAGGTGGATCGGAATTTAAATACTATTTCACGTCGTAAAAAATTGTATATTAAAATTCAGACCGAGCTTCCAATCAAAAGAAAACCATTTCGGAATACTGGTCTACTTATAAGTGGAAGGAAGCCATAGGATGATTTTTCGTTATACTTTATTTTAATAAATAAATAAAACCTATTCGTTATAAGCAATTCAAAATGAACCGACGGAGAAACACGAAATGGCACATTTTCCTTCATCAAAACCATGGATAATTTTAAGCCTTCAATTGTCCACAAGATTCCACTCATCCGACCCGTTTGCAATTGGGTTTTCTTAAGACTGCTTAGGTGATGTTTGTTTTTTTGCTTTTTATTCACACCTCAATAGGAACATCTCTCTGTTTCCTGTTATTTATGCTTCATAGTATCCCTGTGGTCCATGGGGTTCTGAACCGATCATTACTTTTAAACCAATAATTCTCGAAATATATCTTGTTTACAAATTCCCTTGTTCCTCTCCAATTCATTAAACCTCCTTTATTCCTAAAGCCAATAATCTTCTTTATCGCAGACATTTCATGTAAGATAGCTTTATTTTTTTAAATAATGATCGTCATGTTTATTTAATAAACCCTCAACAGATCTTGCTTTTGGTTTTGTTTTACGTTAATCCGTTTTCCTTGTGTTCTTACGATTTCAAAGAGCACTAATCTTTTCATCCTGTTGGTAAGAGGAAAGGTTGATTTCGTAATCAGGTACAATTTTAGCATTACATATTTTGTTTCTTCGCCTAATTGATTGCAGTCGTCATAAAAAACATTTTCTCTAAATTGAACTGAAGACTCGCCATGATTTTTATTGATCCCGGGACAAGGGTAATAACATAAGGATTTCAGGAAACCCCAACAAAAAAAATGGCTTACATATTTGTGTTCCAAATACTCGGCACATCACCAGATTATAAGGCCTTCACATCTTCCCCAAATTTCAATCAATATCAGCATCTAAGAACTGTGTGTGGGTTACATCTTCCATTATGAAAGTAAGTTCTGTCCTCGAACAGAATAATTTAGTGGCACTTTCGTTAGACAAATTACCATCGTCAACTGCTATATAACTATAAGCAATGGGGTTCAAAAAATTTTCCAGATAATGTCAAATTATGCAGTAGTACAATTACTAGGAATTGGAAATTCAATTACAATAACCATCATATTGTCCCTCACATATTCCTGATGACATTTGTTTGTAAATGCAGATACTGACTTGTAGCAATTGCAGTGAATTGACTGGTGGGTACTGGAGCGCTTACCATTCACGAATGGTCAACCCAATGCATCAACGTCAACGTCAATGGTCAACGTCAAGATAGCAGTTTGGTTGCGGCTAAATGTACGAAGAGTACCGTGGTTATAAAGTCCCCCAATAGACATGATATGAAATTAGATGGAGCTTTTACAAGACGGAAGAGAAACAATTAAGCCTTCCAGCTATCATAAATTACAGACCGTTTACCAGACCTTTCTGCGCAGCTCAATGTGTCCCACAATCCCTTCATGGACTGCAGTAATTATTTGAGGGTGGAGTGTGTGTTTGGTGTTTTTTGAAAAATACCAGTTGGTCTTTTTTCAGTTCTAAAGTGACATTGTTGGTAATGCTGGATGGGAGAGTACGGCAGGAGTAGAATTTGAACCATTTTGAGAAAAATCAGTTTTACCAAGGATGAAACTATTAAATAAATAAATATAGGGCCATTCATACCAGCAGCCTAACATCTTAATTTATACAAAATCAGCATTCATTCTGTAGTAAGAAGTATTCATTTCTGAGTGACTCTATGTGACACAATACTTTCTCATTGAGTGTGAAACCTTGAATAGGTCCTTGGATAGCTCAGCGTGATAGCTGTCAGCATAGATATGACAGAAGCGAAGTGACGTTACCTGTAGGCTGAAGTAAAGAACAGAGGCCCCGTAACAGTAAAGCAGTTGACGGACGGCTGAGAGAAGCTGTCTGATAAAAGAGACAGTACGATATCTTGAGTCAGTGATATGCATATGTCAAGACTGCTATAAAGCAGGCTGGTTTTGACGACATGCAAGCAAATTATATTTAATTTTTCTGTTGATGTTCCTAATGTAGCGGGACTTGTGTCGATGAGGCAATAAACACAAGCGTATATAACTTATAACTTTGCGTTTTTTACATTTTGATAAGTACAATGGATGATATAGTCGTTATTGTTTACGACATGATGCTTCACAGTTTACTCATGCTTTTGGTATACATCTGTAAGATCATCATTTGTAATTCTAACAAAGCTATCCGATGTAAACTTGTAACAAGCAATAAATATTTGTTATTTTCTCACTTTATGTTCGGATGAATGAATTGGGCCCATGGTCAAGCTATCCTATTTCAATAAATATTATATACCTCATACTGTGATCAAAACAATTTTCGCAACCAGACTTTAATACAAACGAATGATATTTTGCATGGAAGTTTTACATTATATCTCAAAGATACAAAATACATAGTGAAGGTTAGTTACAATTAAATGGCAATTCAAAATTCAATTTGTTTCTATCATATATAGAATTTTCACATTTTTTCCAAACCCAAAGGTAGAGGTTTTGTATAGAAATCGATACAAATGAAACGTCTTTATTTACTGCGATAGAGGTAAAGGACTTCTGATAAATGATGACATGACCTCAGACATCGCATCACAGATCACTTCTTAGAAGTATCCTCATTTAAATATTTTTAATTCACTAGTTTGTTTTGTGTTTTAATACAATCCAAAAATTATCGATAATGTTTGTATTAACATTGAACTCGAAAGCGGAGAATAAGCACTACTAAGAAAAAAAAGGGAAAGTTTAAGTCGCTCAGGAGGTAGAGTTAGTAAAAAATATATGTACACGATAACAGTAAGCAGGTTTAAAAAAAAAAAAGTTCAAAAAACCAAAGTCACTCACTCATTTTTAAGATTTTTGAAATCACGGAGAACCATTTCAATGATACAAAAAAAAAATCATTGAGCTTTGAAAAGCGACAATGGAATACGTTTTCTCTCCCCGCACGAGTTAAATTTTATTCCAAATTTTTTTTTTTTTTTCCCTAAGCTCTCTCGTTAGAAATTTAGGATGAGGGAAAAAATAGAATATTTAGGTTAATCGGATCCTTTCCAAACTTTAAAATTTATATGATTTATATTTTCCATCTCCGTAAGCTAATTTTCTATACTCCCATCTCATCCCCGGAAACCCGGAAGGATGCCTCATAATATAATATTTAAATATACCTATTATATGGTGGAGGTGGCCTAGTGACCTCCTCAACTATAAGTCATAACCTATTTAGTTTAGAAATGAGATTTGTTGACAATTGACACGTGATTTTGCTTAATGAGCCTCCCCCCCCCCAAATAGTAACAAGACTTTTTAAACTTAAGTCCTATCCACTGCTTAAAATTCTACTGTATTGATTGCATCTAATCATCTCAGTGAATTATAGTATTTTATTACTTTACGGTGATAGCCTATTTAGTGTATAATAAATAAATTGATTTTCCCCTGTTTTTTATTAGATTAATTTTGTTTTTTACGAAGCTTTATATTGGCCAAGAGTAGCTTGCAAGGATAGCGAGACTCGTCGAAGTTTATTTACTAGGAACAGATAAGATCTGTGCAGCATTTGCATTCTACTAAGGCCAATTACAGACGTGTCGGTTTTGACCAAAGCGGTCACCGAGAGGAAAATCGAGTCTTTAGTTTTATCGAACGTTGTGGTATCACCCTAAGAGGTCTGCACTCGGATGCCCTGATACCACGATCAGGCTGATAGTAAATATATCCGTGACTCACCATCGATACAGCTTGTGAATAGTGGGATTTCACTGGTTTTTCAAATTAAAAACTCAATCGTATGAAGTTATATTAGATCTATTCGAAAGGCAATTGTAATCTCACTTATATTTTACACATATTATAACATTATTAGTAATTTTTATGTTATTTAGATTCTCTATAATTTGTTATGCGAAATTGTAAAATCCAAGTCGAAATAACGACGTTGCAAGTGTTATTATATTTTTTACTAGATTATCCATTTTTGTATTTTATTATTTATAATATTATTTTATAGCTGTTTAAAAAGGTAATGAAAAAGCCCCACGTCAAGCCAATTCACTAATATAATAAAAATGTATGAAACTTTTAAACTTATAATTTATTATATCTCAGGAGGGTCTTTGACAACCAAACATTCAACCTAAAATAAAAATAAGACATATACTGTTTTTCACTATTGTTTTATCTCGGTTTGCCTTGCTCCAGCCTAAGTAGTGTGTTTTGTTGATCCTGACGTTCCAGCTATAATTTTGCCTCCTGTCGATTCTGCCAATCTGACAAGTAATGTTTTTACGTATACGTGTGGATAAATACGAGGATATTAGGAAATACGAAGAAATAAAATAAGAGGGCCCTTAAGACAAATATCTATGAATTCTGCAAACGTAAGAACGCTTCACCGTCCGTCATCAGTAATTACTTCTCTTCTTAAGTAATTATAAAAAACTGACCTTCTCCTTTCAAACCACTCAAAACAACTCAACTCACAGCGTCCTCCCAGCTGATCTACACTGACACTCTTCCCAACTTTTCTTGAAATTAAACTTTTTATAATTTATTTTCCTTCATCTAAATTGCCCCATAAAAAAATAATATTACCACACGCGTCGTATATATTAAATGTTGTTAGATATGTTTGATAAGAGATCAATGGTTACACAATTTTTTTTTTACAAAATCCTAGTTATATATGTCATGTCTGAACGTCTAATAACCCCAAAGGAGCAAATTTTTAGTTGTGGAATAAACCTTTAAAATTTCAGATTAACTAAATCATATGGTATATGTTATATTCAGATAGACTAAATACCATTGTTTAATACTAGAGCTTCAACCTTCGAACTCTCCAAAAATTTCAATACTTGAACATGTTGCGATAATTCTAGAAAAAAAATTGTGGGCTTATAGTATTCTCGTTTACGGTCTAAAATAGTAAAAACGGCTTCGTGTATCATTAATTCAAAAAAACTACAATAAATATAACAAATTATGCTTATGGAGGGTACTCTCAGATGCCGTAGTCAAGCTAATATAGTTTTGGATTACAATCTTTCAGCTGCAGTTTAATTCCATTTAAAACTTCTTGGGCCATACTGGGGTAGTACGAAACCCCATTCTTCCTACTATATTTATAGTGAATACCATTAAAGTATAACAACTTAGGAACATAACAATAATAATGTGTGTGAATTGGTTAAATAAACAATTAAATTGTTGAAACAAATGATATAAAATTTATATTTATATTTTTTTGAAATGTGTCGCAAATTATTTTTTTTTATTGATATGACAAGTCGACGTTTCGTCTATTTGGGCATCCTCAACAATTCAGAACAAGATGGAAGAGACTTGTTTGTTTGTTTTAAACTAATTCTAACATAATATAAACATCAATACACAAGAGTTTCTGAGTATTCCTTTGAAGAATAAGATTGCTACTAGAGTTAAAACAATGATTATTTCTTATAAACTTGTTGCCAGTCATATGACCTGTTACCTTCTCGTGACCGGTATCATGCTAGGCGTACCGTAAATACGGCAGCAATATAAGGTAGCCAAGAAGAAATAGGGCACCGCCTGTAACAGAATATCTTCTTCCATCGTTCTGACGTCTAAGTTTTCCTTGTGGTCTTTCTTTCCGCTACAACGGTGCCACATTAGATTTCGACGGACTGCCAAGTAGTCAGTTTATTGCATCGTCGATTTTGTACTGCTAAGTTCAGAAAAGATATTGTCCGCAATGCTACAAATGCCTTCGGCCTTCTCTGATCAATGGGAACTCCGCGAAACAGCTTCCACGTGGAGTAACGAATCCACCTCCGTCGTTGGATTGGGGCCAAAATTTCCCCTAAGCAGTCCCGCCCTTCTCGGTCGGTCTAGAGAAATGTTTCATTCCCCTACAAAGCCAAAAAACTTTTTTGCTATTTTTTGCTCCTGAGTGAATTTTTCGCTTATAGTTATTAGCCTACCGCTCAAATTTTAAATCTACACTTCAGTGAAGAAGAAGTACAATTCACAATAGAATCACAAAGACATTTTTCTTGAATGCATAAAAGAATTCAATTACATTTTTGACTCTAAATGTTGCTGAATAATCACATGTTATTTAGAATTATTTGGGGTTTACGCCTTTGCCGTGCTATTAAGAAACAGGAATTCAAACCCAAGGTTTTTGAAAAAACGGGAGCCGCTACCAATCTATTAAATCTTAAAACCAGCATTCCAAACTCGTAGAGGTTATCACGTTAAATTTAGATATAGCTGCGAAATAGTTAAGTTGTACTAGCGTTTGGGTGAAACCACAATTTACAGTGGGTTACAATTTTGTTTTTTGCAAAAGTAGTTTTTTCGCTCATAAATGACTTTTTCATGTCAGTGAAACGCTCCCAAAAATAGTTTCAATCTCGGTATGCGCGTATATTTGACAATACAAAATTCATTGTGCTACGTTCTAGCATAATTTTTCTACTTGTACTAATCGTTGGATCCAAAGATTTTTTGGAAGCTTGGAAGTGAGTACTGAGAGAGAGTTGGACCCAATAAATTCTGAAAAACAGATGATTTCAGGAGAAAATTTACTACCTTAAAATCAATCAACTTCTAATATATAAATTAAGTAAGTAATTACGATAAATATGACGTTGGCGTAAACAGACTCAAAAACTATATAGCCTTTTTTTCTCATTTTAAGAGGTACTTATGAGTATTATTTACTATATTTTTTGTTCGTGTTAGATTAGATTGCTTATTGGCATTGACGCGAAATTTCATTTTTATCTCTAGTAATTTATTTAATCTCTTAATTAAGATAATCGTGGAAGGACGTTTGTAAATCTCCAGTTATTAAACAACCTTGTTAGGTTTGCAGAAATCAGTAGATTACAGAATGAAAAATAAAGCGAAAAAAAGAAATGCTAGTTTGCGGATAGGAGACCTAGGAGACTCGACACCGACTGGTACTCCGTAACTACTGGGCGTTACCTCTCCTTATCACAGCCATACCTGATAACACTTATCAGCTCTGCTGTCCAGTCTGTGTTGTACTCCTGATCGCTCATGTTGGCCACTCCAGACAACTGGTCGTTAGCATCCAGCTGTAAGATATCATCATTGCTACTACAGTTTGACTAACTTTATTATTAATGTAATATACTAAAAAAAAATCGAATTAATTATTAAATTGTCTAATCAGCTTACTTGTAGATAAAATCCGGCATTACAGCTGTTTGATGTTTTCTCAAATGTAAAAGAATATGAATGCTAAGTGGTGTTAAAACTGTGCTTGTTTCGAAAACATAGCACCACAACTATTTACTACTACCACTATCTATTTCAGTGATAAGAAAATATTAAAGTCAAGCAAATATCAGAGTGAAAAATTTGCTTATGTGATTATAATTCACAGATGTCCCAACACATACTGCATCAATCATGGCTTCGAGTTAATTATTAAATTTTATCTTTTATCTATACTATATTTTTTTATGGATTCCCAAAATCCAATGGGAGTTTTATGTATGTTTCTTTTACTCAGACCGGATCAGGCCTACAAAAGAGTGAAAACATGTTGAATAAATCATCGAAAGCCTAAAAATGAACTGACTAGCCAATAAACATTTACCATTCATACAGCATAAATTAACCAACCCTAGCAGGGGAACTACAATCACAGACTAGCGGTTATCAGTATCGATCGTATTTACACTCATCGTCTGTGATATGAAACCTATATATGGATGTATATTTGTGACCTACATTTTTATCACGGCGGTCCAAGGCAAGACCTTCTAGAAATGAGCAACACTACAATGTCTGTAAGATGATTTGGTTTCATCCATCGTTATGCTTATCAGAACTTTATGCTTATGTGCTCCTCCGAGTAAGGATGGGAGCAGCATCAACCGATCAGAGTTGCAACATGATCCAATTGACACTCAAATTAAAATTTGGTAATAAATTAGTCCCATAAAAACGGAACAACAAAAGGACTCACCTGTACTGCGTAATCTAAAAATTGGTCCGTGGCAAGAGATTGTACATTCATTAACTTTGTTTTCTTTAATAAATGTCATTATAGATCGAGTATCAGAAAATCATCATTGCGCAATGGGAAAATAACTCGGTGCTCTCAATCAAGATACCAGTCAAAAGTTTAGAGGCACTTCATAGATTTCATCATCTGATTTATTCTATATGCTTGTTATTATATTGTTAATAATCGTTTATAATTAGAAATGAGATCATTGAATTGTCATTTAAAAGAAATATGGGTAATGTAATGGCTAAGTAATTATTGTAATCTCATCAAACCATAAATAAATCGAAATTAATTACAGGGGAAAATCTAGATAACTATATGTTATATGTAATATAGCCAGCTAGGGACCGTTTCTGAAACACAACATGAATTATCTTGAAAAATATTAATACACGGTTATTTTGTTTTTTTACGACCTTTACATTTTTAGCATAATGCCTAATTTCAATAGCTGATACCCATTATCAGGTATTTTCCAGGTTTGATGTGATAAATTGGCCCCAATAAACAACACAGTGAACCACACAACAATAATAGAAAACTATGAAGGAAAATAAGATATAACAAACATTTTTACAGAAAAGTCTTTTCTTCGACATATTCTAAAGTCAAAAATGTCTATTGTGATAAAATAACAATGTGCCTTATTAGGCAATAAGTAATTGCGATCTACGTTCTCATTCATCCATATTTACAGTTCTTCATTATCTCGCTCATTCATACAGTATTTACAAACTGCCCAGAGACCTCCCAAATCCGTATGGTTGTCACCTCCCTGGCAAGCTTGGGACGTCCCCCACCCTTCCTTCATCAGCCGCGTCACCGGATATGAGCCAGTGGCTGAACAAGATCACGAAAGCCACAGAAGCTCTTGACACGATTGGAAAAACTGCCCATTGCTGGAACACCCTCTGTTACGTATTTATAGCAGGGTCACGAGGCTAGTGCCACTTTCGTCTCCGAGGAAGATTATAGGGAAGAATGGCCTAGTGTAATGAATGTGATAGAGGATTAGGGTGGTTGAATAGGTTACTATGGAATTTCGTGAACTTGGAAGGGATGAGTTCATGAATGTAAGGGATATTAAGATCTTCTTAACGATCTTTTTGGGTTTTGTTGCCGACGTAATAAAGGGCATTTACTATTGTTCTCGGGACTTTTAATTGAAAGGATTGGATACGCATGACGTTCGATTTTTGTCCCCCCCCCCCTCCCCCGCAGAGCTCTGTTTCGTATTTCTAGATTGGTTTACGTATTATATACGTATTAAAGATTAGTTATTTATTTTCTATTGAGAGATGGTATGTCCTTCGAAGTAGTATGTGCAGTTGTACAAAGCTTTTTTCCCCTACTGTCTCGGATATAGGAAGAGGGGGGGGGGATTAAAACTAATTAGTGGGCTGGACTTGTGGCAGAGAGTAAAGGTAATGTTGGCACATTTTCTTCGACATGTTTGAGAAAATAAACGTACCCTTTTGCTCGGAAAATCCTTTAACTGAATAACCGTTTAAAGTTATCAATATCAAAACAGATTCAAATAACACACAAACATTCAACAAAAATATCAGATTTCCGTACAAAATAATGACACTGATAATGATGATCAGGATTGTAGGTCAATCTTATTTACCAGGACAGTCTGAATGTCGTAAGCTTTTTACACAGAATTGTACAAAGCGGACGGTCGACAACCATTGCAAACACCTATTCATCACAAGACTGCATAGAATCCATCAAAGTCAAGGAGCTTCGCTTACATCGATCTTGATTTTCGGAATTGCCCTTGGTGTTAAATACTTACTTCATGTTTTGTATCTGATTTAAGTACAATAACGATGTTACTACCTTCTTAGTTCTAATATTTTGCTTTATGATATTGTATCACACATCATCAGCCCGTAATCCCGTAATTTTATTTTTTATATGTTGGGCATAAAAATGTATTATAAAAGCACACATCTCTCGTGAAAAACCCTTGTACAGTTCAAGTGTCATAAACGGTGTTACAAAAATAGGTTGTCTACTAAAGGCCTACACCATTCCGCTCTCAAACATATTCCTAGTAGACAACGGTTTGATGATTTCTCAATTTCATTGTGTGTGAAAAAATATATTTTGTGCCGGAATATTTCCAGAAAAAAAAATTAACATGATTCGGGTTTTATATTACCAGGCCTTCGTTTGAACATATTTTCCCCAACATAGTTTAACCCTCGACGGAGGCTGTTCCGTGATAAATTCACTTCGCCTCCAACATCGTAAATTATTTTCAGGAAAATTTAATTATTCCTTTATGCATAGCTGGGGTTCTCTATCGCGGACCTGAATTTTCCAGATTAATATAAATCACAAAGCTCCAAGGAAAGAATTTCCACGAATACATGGGCTGGAAAAACAACTCTGTGCTGGTAATAAAACCAAACCTATTACAAAAAAGATAATTCTAACTAAATCTCAATTGATTAATGCTGCTCTAGATTTAATATCACATATAATTTAAAGATCTGTCAGTAAAAGAAAGGTGTAGGGATATGAACCCAATACCATTTGTATCTTCGTTAGGTTACCATTTTATATAAAATCGTCAGTTACTTTTTTAATGTATAACAGTAAATACAAGGAATTGCAGCTAACTCAATGTATATAATTAGTATTATTATTCACAAACACATAGTTAAGTTTAGCATGGTATCAATTCAGAAGCATAATACCGACAGCACTTGGTGCATCACATAATAAGCCATTAAAGAAATAAACCGAGACAAAAAAAAGTATTTTTTTATTTATACTTCTTTACTGAAATGATTCCATGCAATCTGCACTGTAGTATTTTAAGCAGCGCTTAGAAAATTTGAGAACTCTTTATACCATTTTGTTACTTTTCTAGGGAAAAAAGCTTATTGGCCAAAACCACTTCACTTTTCACTTTAGCAATCGCCACAGATCCCCCTATAAACAAAATGTTAGCTATTTTAGGGGTTAGGTCACGAGGCCAGGAACCTGAACTTTTGCCTGTAATACTGGTCTAAAGTGGTCAATCTTAATATGTTATCAGTAGGCACAGCTTTTAGTTTCACAGGGAGAAACAGGGTTATGCGAAAACTATAAACAAAATATTTACTACTTTGGAGGAGGTCACGAGGGCAGAGCTTTAAATCTAAAGCTCCAGGCCGTGTAACCGGGGGATAAGATGGGAGTATAGAACATTAGCGTAAGGAGGTGGGAACGGAAGTTGTGGTAGCGGGAGGTTGCCAGGTCTTGAATGAATGAGACGTTGAAACTACAGTGAAGGGTATAGTTGATGATATAGAAGGGAGTATTACCTTGCGGAGGATGCTGGACTGCATGGTTTGGATGCTAAGAATATATATGGGGGGGGGATTGTTCCCTAAAAAAACAGTTAACAGAGGAAAAAACAGTTTTCCTAAAATCCTTCCTGGTGCAATACGGTTTTAATCATTCAAATTTCAATTTCCAAAAAATCAAAATGCCGAAACCAACAAGGATGGTTGGAATATCGTTCTGTAGATCAGACTGTTGTAACTTTATCGACTTTTATCATTCCATTCAATGAAATCTACAATTCAAAATTTGAATTATTGTGATTCTAATCTTAAAAATCATCTTAGCAATGTATTGAGAAGGCTTACGAATTAAATCAGCGAATCTGACGTTTTTCATGTTAACATCTATTGATAATAACCGTGGGAATTCCAGGGTATTCTTTTAAAATTGAAATAGAATTAATTTTTTTTTGGAAGTGGTTTGGGGGGGCCTCCCTTCGTAATTTTTGAACAATTAAATGTAACCTGACTACATGGCTATCTTTCCGTAAGCGAGGTGAGTACGTGTGAGGCTTCATAAGTCGTAATTTATGAATAGGCCGTAATCTGCTTATCTTATCTGAGAGGAAGTGGCTACGGCGCACACCTTGCCAACCTTTTCACAATATAACTCGACAAAAATAACCCTCTGCCATGTTTGCGCTCCTAGTAACCACTTCCTCTCTGTCCTTTGTGGAGGTTTTTTTTGTTGCGATCCATTGTTTTCTCGTCTAGGGCCGATGTAAATTGTGGGCGGTTTGTGGTCGGAAACACGCCGTTTCATTAAACCAACCCGGATTGGAAATAGCAAGGGTACAAATTGAAACGACATGCATATATGTATAGGTCGCTTGTAATCGAGTTGCCATACCATTCGATTACATTCGGAATCTCATATCTTGTTAACGTTTAAAGATGATATCACTTTCGTTCAATTGATTGACGTATTACGCCAAACCACGATATCATGACATTATTCACTATTTCATTAATTAATTTATCACTTGTTGATTGGAGAGATGGTATAATTTATATTTTGAATAACAGCAATCTTGATTTTCTTCAATAAGGTTTTCTATAATTGGCAAGAACTTTGAACATCCCATATCTGTCCTCCTCGGGCGCTGTACATTGATCAGTTAATCACAACCTGAGAACTCGAGAGATGATGTTCTTGGCATTAGAGAAAAGTTTTCTCTTCACATAGAAACGCACACTGGTGTTATTTAAAACCTAAACAACAACTTGTTGTTGACAATATTATAAAATAATATTTCTGTAATTGTGAAATGGGGTTATCAATTTTAAACGTTATGAATGACAATATATACTTTTTTTTTTGAAGAACTACAATTACAAGAAATGAAACTGTTATGAACAGCATATTTACGGCCTAAACATAACCACTTTTTTTTGTTTTTTCGAGAAATGGCAGTTTATCGTTTGGCATTTTCCAATTCCCTACTCTAATATAAAAACATCACGATGAGCATAAAAAAGAAATCTACCCCATGGGAAATAATTAAGGGTCACTAATAAATTATTTAGTAATTAAAATCAAAACATTTTTAATTTAACGTTAAATGAAGTAGGTTCCAAATTAAAGATTTTGACATCTTGATTAATAACATGTAATATGTTTTGGGGTTTTGGGGTTTTGGTGGAGTAACGAAAAATAACTAAACACTAATAAGCTCCCCAATTATAATTGGATTGTTAAAAGATGGAAAATAAATCTATCTAATAGCAACACAAGAAAAAAAATCGAAAATAAATAAACAAAAAATATAACTATGACAAAACAAATTTATCCATTTTGATAAAAAAAACTGTTGTATCTAATTAAGCATATGTATATTAGCTATAAATGTTTGATATTACGATGAAAAGTAATAAAAACCACAATACCATGTTTGTGTTTTTTTTTTCAATTAGTCAGTTTTGTCGAATAATCGTTATTTAAGGTAAATCCATGTTCGTGCGTATTAATCTGCTTTTTAAAATTTAAGTGTCCCAATTTTACTGTTTTTAGCTTTGGTATAATTGTGAACGTTTCTCTCAGCACTTAAGATCAAATGGAAAATAACAGACGCTTTGTCACAAAACCTGACCATTTGATCACGAACATGAAACTACCTCCAAGTCATCATGGTCCCATCACATTGTTCCTTCCTCTGTTTTTAGCTTAATTCATAGTTACAATAATGTTTTAAAATTTGTTGTTCAATTCGAAATTGACGTTAAAACGTTTTTTGTAATTGCTTCAACGTCTACAATAAAGTAATTTACTTCGGAAACACCTTATGTAAGCTCTCCCAGAAAATTGAATTGATGAAACTCGACGTTTTTGTTATCACTGACACAAATAAGAATAGTTTAAAATATTAAGAAACAGGAATAATCATAAGACACCTGATTAATATGATTTATGACTGTGTTAAGGACCCCTGGTGGCTGATGATGTTTACACAGTATGTTGTTGATATATCAAGTGTATGGGCGATGTTGACTTACGCGATTGGCGTACCAACATATCTGCCGAACTCCTTGTTTGCTCATAGTTGCTAGTCGCAACTATGGCATAACTTTGGTATATTCATGCACAAGGCAGGAATCACCAATGGTTATTAGTGATAGCCCATCGTATATATTTACTTTCAATTACTTATTTACGAGTTTTTACCTATGTTTGGCTCTTTTTAGTTCTTTACTGTGATTGGAAAACAAATAGTAACTTTTTGAGGAGCGAATTCGAGCAAATTTTTTTTCTTAATGATCGTCTACATGATATATGTGTAAGTGTAGTTGTAAACCTAGAAGACAATTGAACCATTTTTGGGTAAAAGCCTTAACCTCAATTACAAATGCTATTATTTCATAAATTAAATGAATTTACAATTATCCAGATATTACAGTTCATTTTCGAGTCAAATGGGAGAAGTTGTACTTTCAAACAGGCACGAGACAATCATCTGGCGCATGCATGCATATATAGTGTACAGTTAAGTAATCTTTGTAGAGGAGAGTCTTTTAAAATAAATGAAAGAAAAGCTTTATTATGAAGTACAAGCAAAACACTGGGATATACAAATATTAAGAGTTACGTTACTACCTACTCGGTGAATGTCTAGGGACGAGTGGGGTCTGGCTGGGGCTAAAGCTGAGACATATATGTATAAGAAAAGGACCAGCCACCAGTGGACTCTCACCACTGTACCGTAACAATCAACCTCCACCGAGGATTCCCACACTCCTTACTCCTCTCACACCACCTTCAAGCAGGTCCTCCTAGTACAAGGATCCGATCACCCTAAATATTTTATATTTATCCCTCATCCTAAAATTCTAACTAGAGAGCTTAGGGGAGGAAAAAATAAATAAATAAAAAAAAATAACATTCTGGAAATAGGGAGCAAGGGAAGTAAGGGTGGTTGCTTACTGAAAAATAACAGAAACCATCAGTGACTTCCATGAAGTCACGAGGCAGGTATACAGTTCTGCTTCGGCCCCTTCTACTTGTTCTTAGCATTATAAAACTTACGACAGAGGTCGTAACAATGAGTTAGTCTGTTTGAAATTTTATTAGTACATTACAAAACACCTCGCATTGTGCTGGTTATGTGTTGATTAAAATAAAATAATAAGTATTAAAAAAAATGTAATACATAGATATTTGGTTAAGTTTTACTAACGTTCAATTTGTCTCAAGTATAATTAATGGTATCCAACAATAAAAATCAGTAATCCTAACCAATTGTTTTATTTAAAGAATATTTCAGCTATTTGATTTGGCTGAAAAGACTTTTTTTAGTTACTGGGTTGCTTTAATTATAAACTTGAATGTTTTTGAATATTTTTTACAACGCATGCCCTTAGTTATGTATTGCTCGATATCGTTCTTTCACATTCTTACCTCCTTTTTTATTAATTGTTTGTATATACTACCGTGAACTTTTATGATGTCAATATTCTGCGGTGAGTGAATGCGTGTCGGCTAAAAACCGAATATTTGGTTGTATTATTATAGATTCCTACCATCGCCGGGGTGGAAACGACTAGCCGAAAAGATACCGTATGACAAAAATCCCAAATCGTCTGACCAAGGTCAAAGATTGAATTACTTTAATCATATAATTTATTTGTAAGTTTATTAATGTAATCATTTTCTTTTCTGATTTAGAACGTTCTGTTGGTTTTAGTGTCAACATATTATTTACACGTAATGTGACGTAAGCTTTCTCCTATTTGGGCATGATAATTAGCAATAATTTCTTGAACATACCAACCAACTTTGTGTATGTTGATATTCAACAGAGAATATTTCTGTTTTTCACAGTAACACATATACCCCAAAAAAAGTAAGTAAGTTCATAACTGATGTAAGAGTCGTCAAAAAACCTATTTTTGGTTTTAAAAAAAAATCTGGCTTACAATCAAAGTTTATTGTTCGGCACTGCTCTCTGGTCATAACTGAGTACGCTTTGAACTAATATTAAAACCGCTTATGTCGTATTTTATTATATAGAATATTTTATAATTGATACAGGTCGTTCCATAAAGAAAACGCTCAAAGAAAAAAGTTATTCCACCTGAAATTGGGAATTCCTACTTTGCTCCAGTGCAGTTACGTCCAGCTTTAGAAACACATTCCTTTGTTTTTAACGAAGAATATTTTTTTCCATAAGCACTTCCGCTTATTTTTTATTATAAATAAAATATAATTACAGAGCGATTTTCATGATTAAAAATGTTTCATAATTACAGCTCTAATTAATGTTTCTTTTACCATCCGTCTCGTAATGTAATTGTACGCTACATTTAATTGGAACGTCGTTATCCTCACTACGAAGAACGCACTTGTATTATGTTTGATGTACCGGTGTCATTAAGCCAATGACGCGATAGAGTTCAGTTGATAAGTTAATGCTTATCGCCTTTAGAATTCAAAAAGAAAGGGAAAAAAGGTACAGAGAAACAACACGCTTGAAAGTTAGAACTAGACTGTTTATTTCCAGTCTATAACCCAGTATATTTACATTCGGGATGTTTACATCCCGACGTTCGGGGATTAAGGTTGAGTACTGATGCTGCCCGGAGCTTAACTGATATATATACATATATGGATATATATATATATGTTATTTATAAAAAAAGTTATTCCTTTAGAAGAAATTATCTTCGGCAGTGTGGGAAAAATATTTGCTGAACTTTTGTTTTTCTCTTTCTTCTTAAAATAAAGGCCTCTTTTATTATAGGTGTTTGTTTATTTTTATTCGTGCCAAAATTCTACTCCGTGTGCTTAAGATCTTATCTTGGGTACTATTGGAGACGACAACGGAATCGAAGGAAATGTCTATATTTAAGCTTTAAGCACGCCTTCCCCTATCTTGAAAGAACCGTTTTCGCTTAGCATGTTCCAGAAGATAACGCCTTTTGTCCAGAAATTTAGGCGAGTTCTTTCGTTTTTATTTTCGATAAAATCCATCTTAATCGGATGATTCTTCTTTGTTCTCATCTTCTGTACAGGTTTTATTTTATTTTTTTAGAAAAGTATCATTATTCAAATGGATTCAGATGTATATTTTGAAGTCATTATTAGTACTTTCTCAGAGTATAAGCATGCAAGATCATCTGGGGTGTTCCAGGATAGTTAACTTGGCCCTCTTTTATATATAGCATACACGTTTGCTGATGATATTGCGGCATTAGCATACCATCCCAATACCGTTAAAACTGCTCATTGCAAGGCCACAAGACAAAATACCTGTCTTTCATTATAAAATATGTGCATAATATCCTACCAAATTTTATCAATTAATAGTTTATACAAATAATGTCCAATCTTTTCTTCACACAATTTGTTATTTCTATTAAAAAATCCCTTTCAGCATCCTATAGTGTCATTATCATGTCCTCAGAATACTTAGCAGTTATCCTTGCTTTATAATCGGAGTATAGGCTGCAGAAAGCTGTTGTGAAACAGAAATGAAAACTTGTGAGAAGACAAACTTGGACGTTATTTACTTAATCTTCTAAACAGTTAAAACTACGGAGTAGAATTTCGGCACGAATAAAAATAAACAAACACCGATAATAAAAGAAGCCCTTATTTTAAGGGTAACAAGCAATCACACTATAAAACAAATCCATAATGTTCATCCCCAGAGGTAACGTAACATGTTGTTTCATTTAAATAAAAAAGTAAATAAATTAAATTAGATAAAAACGAATTCCAGAACAGGAAATCATGTTAGTTTAAAACGTAGGATGTCTACTATACTTCTATGGTATTTAGGTTTTTTATTTGATAACACAACATATTTTGCCTGAGCGGGGATTGATATCAGTCCGAAACGTTGCAACAAAGTAATAATCAATAAAATTTAGAAGGATATTAAGCACGTTTTTTTAATCATAATCAGCATATGCATCCTTGGAAACATCTAGTATTACTTGCTCCTTTTTTTAATTTGATTCAGGCCACTTTCGGACGGAGCATTTTACTAATGACGCCGTCTTGATAGACCATTGACTTGAACTAAACGTACTAAACAAAAAAGATTAGAGATTAATAGACGTAAAGAAAAACACGTGAACTTTGGTCTTCCGACAAGTTTTTTATCTTTATTTCACAAGCGCTTTTTGCAGCTATGCTACCATTATCAAGTTCTTAAAACATTATCGTAATGACTTACTAATACGATGGGTAAGCGACTCACAATATAAGTAATCAGCATTTTAGCACTTGATAATGGTGTATGCAGCAGAAAGTGCTAATGAAATAAAAATAAAAAACTTTTTGGGAAGACAAAATGTCATGTTATTTACTTAATAACTAAACCTACAGCTAGCAATCTACCATAAAAATCAATAGACTTACGTTAAAAAATTCTTACACTAAATAAAATATTAATTTATTACCTACATATGAAACCCACATGGCCATGTAAATGTAGACAAGGCCAAAGTGAAAAGACTTGGTAGTTAAAGCATTGTATTGACCACAGTATAAACCATCTCGTTTTAGTCCACACGATCTGTCTGTAATGGCACAAGTTTTGTCGAAAAACTGTTGTTTAATTTCCATCAAGAAACTCTATATTTGTAATTATTGGCTTCTATTTATGTTATTAGTTGTCTAACTTATTGCTTATTAATTATTATTTGCTAAATGTGTTATGTAATTTAAACAAGGAATATCATCTCGTCATACACTTCTCGGAAAGTATCCGGTGGTGTGTACATTGCATACTATCGTTATTTTTGAGTATATTGATAACCGTTTCTCAGAAACATAAATGAAGAGTAATTATCGCTAATCGTAGGTAAGTCATTTATTGATCCGTTGAACATCCAATCCGAGCTTATTGTTCGTCTTTTATTGCGAAGATAATAACAGTCATTAGGTACTGCTTTTTTTTTTATAGGACCGGGATAGAGAAATGAGAGTATCATTTGTGGAAAAATGGGTGAGTCGTTATCTGGGTATAGTCTGCCCCATTACTTCCTACCTGAGGTTAGAAGGTAATAATTTCCGGCAATTTTTAGACTGATGTTCGCTGGAGATTCCTTAGTCCAGGAAAGATAACGTTTGCCGATACTTAGGTTGATTGCCTTTCATCTTTAGGGGTCTTGAAAATTATTCAATGGTTCTTAAATGTTAAATATATACTACACACGCTGTACAGTTCTTAAAAGACATAATTATCGGTTTTATTTAAAATCTAAACCAGTTATTTAACTTGCCTCAGTTCAGTGGTGATGACAGTGTATGTGAGTACATCATTCTCTGGTAGTTAAACAATTGTGTTTAGGATATTTCAGCCTTGAAGAAAAAGTTAGTAAAAGAGTTTTTTTTTCGGTTCATGGCATGGCTGGTCAAAGAAAATCCAAGAACAAATGTTCGAGTCAGCGGGGAAACTTTCCATTGGCTACGAGGGTGGTCTGAAAATTTTCCGACCTAACAAAGCTTTTATTTATTTTATTATCATCTTCATGTTGAGGTCGGAAACTTTTCAGACCACCTGTGTAATTAACCGTTGCTGACCACCTCGAGGGGATCGGGAAAATGGGTTCCTCATGAACAAGACGATTTGAAAAAAAACAATAAGGGAGCTTAGATATGAGAGACCCTTTATCACCCATCAAAGAATATTTAACGATTAAAATCCTTATAGCGTTAGAATAAAATTTATAACTTAGCCCGAGCCCTCAAATTTTATTCGCAACCAGTTCTGGCAATCCAAATTGCCTCCGCAGGATAACCATTGCTCTCTTCTTTGTCAACCGTACCCTTCACGCTTCTCAGCGTCTCATTCATTCAAGATCTAACCACCCGCTGCCAGGACTCTCATTGCCATCTCCCTGAACATCCTGAACCTTATGCTAATGCTCTGTACTACCATTTCATATCAGGCAACCTACAACGACGCCTAAGTTGGGAGTCGTGAGCTCATTCAAACTAATTTTGTATATAGTCAGCTAATACTTGGTAATTATAAAACTGCACTTTAAGTGGTTTTAGCTAATGAGCCTTTCGCCAAAAAAATTTAGCAAGCCATTAAAAACCGAATTACTAAGCGCTGATTAAAAGACTATGTGTTGATTGCATGAAACAATTTAGATAAAGATGTATTATACATATACATAACATACAACTTTAAAATACTGAAGTTTTGAACATACCCTGCAGTTTTTTAAAAATCTAATAAAAGAGAGCCGATAGAAATCGTCGCTACCTCACTGAAAGAGCCGATATGAACACTAATTTTTTTCCTCCCGTGTGTGTGGGAAGTTGCTACTTCTCTCCCACCTAGGCCACCGGACCACCAGTGAAAGACACCTGTGCATCTCTCAATTCATGTTTCCAACACCATCAATTAAATTGAATATATTACTTAGCAACCATGTGAATCTCGTAATAATTCGATTGAAAGGAGTAGAAAGTATGAATTTTCCCCCACTGTATTCCTCTGTGACCACCGGGTCTATTGAGCACAGTCTTTGCGAGAGTTTGGCCAAAGAGAATAGATATGTGAAAGATGTCACTTGAGGCAGTTAAGATAGTTGGTAGAGCCCCATCCTTCATGCAAGGGAGGTCCCGTTTTTGAGTGCCAATCTAGTATATTTTATATTTCTAGCTGTATTATTAATAGTAAATATTCAATTCGAAGTGTCATAGCTTATGGCTCGTCATCCCACACTCATTTCTAATATACTTTTACCTTAAGTTTTTTTTTACATCATTAATAGGAGTCAACGCCTCAGTCAAATAAATACCCATTTAATGATCGAGAATTGACTAATTACTACTTTTGACCAAAAATATTTCATTCTATTTATTGAATCATATTGATCTCTGAAAATCCTTTTTCGGGAAATAAACCTTTTTCGCATATTTAATTTATTTTATCACGAATATTTCATTGCTATATTTTAAACATAACATACAAAGCAAAGCCAAGTATTTAGAACCACCCCCCCCCCCACTATAATATTCCCTTGTTATTTAAAATTATAGAATCCAATATAGATTCCATATAAATGAATTTATTTACAATAGGTTATAGAATATTTTTCTCTTCACTTACTGTACGGCAAATAAAATTCCTTTGAACAGGTGGGCGATTTATTTAATCCAGTAGGGCCCGGGTTTCTCTCTTGGGAAAAAATAGACTCGAATAACTCCTTGAAAGTGGACAGATTATTAAAACGAGTATTTTTGGCGGAATTCTGTTGTTTTTCACATCTGCCTGTTGCTATCTAACCGTAAAGGTCTGTTCTGGACGTTGCGAATATGAACATGACGGTTATGATCTATATAATACAATTTTACTTGCAGATCTTATTTCAGGATCAGATGACAAGCAAAATACTATACCGACTCCTTGAAATATGATTTGAAAATATTTTCAAATTCAAGATCTTGATGTAAAATCAATTATATTGGGACTTTACTGATCTATATCAGAAAATGTCGTTGAAAAATCCATTAAAACCATGTTCTAACAACTTATTGGTAGCCTCAGTTTCACGCGGCTGGTCCCTACCTCGTCCATCTTGGATTAAAATTTCACTTGATGCTCCAAACCTGCTAAAAATAAATGTAGCGCCGTTAAAAAATGGGGATAAACTTAATTGATTTGATTTTTTTTTTTTTTATAACCGTTCGTTTGCTCAGTGATATTCGCAATAGCTACGTGATGCGTTTTGTGTCAGCCCCTATACCCACACTCATGGAGTTAGGCCGGATGTGTGTACACACATGAACAGTGGCACAGGTCCGATCCTTGCCGAAGAAAGCCGATCCGCCCTACTCCGTCCGTTCAAAGCAACCTCAGTGAGGCCAGTCTTAGCCCGAGTGCGGGAGTGCTTGTCTCAGACCTAAGTGTCATCCTCCATTCAAAAGAACGCGTAGCTTCCTCCTTCAACTGTTTAACGTTTCGATATTTAACCGGTACGTAATCTTACACAATTTAGTTTTCAATTATACCTTCTTTCTCCTTCTTCTTGTATGTACATCCTGGAGTTGTCTATTTTGTTTTGTTTTTCTTATCGGGCACTTATCTCGTATATTTTAGGTGATGTGGTGTTGTTTTGAAGTTTCATGAACTTTTGAGCATTAAAGGTGTCCAATATCACTCGAGCTAATTTATCAAGAGCTTTTGCGTACTGAATTTACATATTTTTTGGGTTTTGGCAGATGGTATGAAAATAACAGCAAGTATGTGTTTGTTCTTTAAAAATTTGCATGTTATATTAATAAAATTTTGTAAAGTCTTTAATCTATTTGTAACATTGTTAACTGCTTTATAAAAATATTAAATTTGAAGAAGCTATGCCGAAATGGATTTTCTAAAATTCAAATACGATTTCAGCCCCGTAAAATGGAATGAGTGGCTCCCTGAATGAAAAACAAATATCTACAGTGCAAGCATCTTAAAAACAATTTTTATTGATTGATTGATTATAGTAAAAGGATTGTTTTAAAATGAAAAATTTTAAATTAGCAATAAATGTGTTTAATTAGGAATTGTTTAAAGTTGACAATTTTGCCTGAAGGTATTTTTTGCCTGTTTAAACCCAATCGATAAAAATGTTCCATTTCAGGAAATGTATTTGTAACTTTATATATTATATTTATAAATGTAATTGAGAAATGTAGAAAGTGGTTGTAGAAACGTGAGAGATGGCTGTGTTGCGTATTGCCTTATGCTCGGTAGAGAGACTGTGTGGACCGCAAGGCTGCCCGCTAACAGAAATATCTTGGTCTAGATGGTTATTTATAGTTGAGAGAGTCTGCCCTGTCCCTTAGAAGTGCCGAAGGGCAGTCGGTGTAGGGCCAGGGGCTCTCCGAAGGTTCAGGTGCTGCTGGCTGACCCGGTCACGGCTTGTGCAATGTGGCCTCGCACAGGAGGCGGTCCCTACCAGCCTGTTCTCCTGTTCCTTCCTGTTGTCAACAAAGAGAACGGGAAAAAAATGTTTTTCCAACCCCGGAGTCTTGACAAATTTCAAATCCTTTGCTGTTTTTGATTACGGATAATAATAATTCTTTTGGTCAGTGTTCGTTCAAATAAGTTACCCTTAGGGGGAAAAATAATGCAATAAAACCGGCATAAAAGAACAAGAGGTGCGCTGTCCAGTGCAATTGGGTTTGTTGCACTGGATTACGCGCACCGCAGGCAACGAAATACCCCCATGGTCCCTTAAACAGTGAGCTTTTTTTTCTCCCTTCTTCTTAACCCCTAAAATTTATATTTTTTACAATTTAAATTAATATAAACAATATCATAATTGAGCTTTGGGTTGCTCCTTCTACTGCATGTATGCATTTTAAGGAGTTGTTATCCTAAAAACCTTATCTTTTTATTGTTAAAATTTATATAAATGCAACAAGACTAGGTGATGGGGCTCGCCTTTGGATTACAATGAAGGACTAACAAACTATACTTAAACTAATTTTACGAATTATGATCCATTAATAAATTCATTATTAAAGAAAGAAATTCATTAAAATGGGTGAACAATTACAAAAAGTGTCAGACCGTTCACTCACATCTCCTAGTCCATCTCCATAAGTATCTGATTCAGGTATGTCTAAAAGTCGCCCAGAAATAAATTTGATGATTTTCATTCTTTTTCATCAACGTAAGCCGATTCTCATCAAATATATTTACTCAACTATGAACTCACAATTATATTGACAATGCATGCTTTCTACGTTAAATAACATTCAACACAAAAAACAGATATTTTGCTCTTGACTTATCTGGAAATTTGTTTAATTTATAATAAAAAGTCATTTATTAAATAATTTTTTATCACACCGTCAATCAGCCACTGAGCAGACGCCACCAAGCTGGGAATTTTGTATTTTAGCTATAATAACTCCGCTAAATCTAATCTAGAGAGGGCCCTAAAGAATTAATATCCGCATATGGGAAGATTGCCTGCTGGCAAACAATAAATTAAGTGAAAGTACTCATAAATACGTACATGGCCAACTGAGCTGAAAAACACACTCATGAGACAGATTGGCCACTAAAAGATCGGGTCTTTCATCAGGTAAAGTTGTATCGGAAATAAACAACTATATTTCAGAACTATTAGAACCCCTTTCGCCCTGAACAAGCTGTTTAAACTTGAAGCCCTGTCGGTGGACATCCAGAATAAAGCTATGTAACGTGACGGCGTGCAAAGAACTGTTACGCGGAATCCTACTTTGGACTCTTAGCGAAACGATATTCAGACCAATCTGAAATGCAGAGAAGGTGTTTTTGAGAATCAGAAGAGGATGAGCACTCGGAATAACAAGCAAGACGGCTCATGATGAATATAAATCAAGGGGATCTCTGAGGGCACCGTGTTATAGACCGGGTGCAGGAATGAAAGCGGGGAGTTGGCGCAAGCTGCTTGGAAGACCTTGGAGGTCGTTGAAGTCAACGGAGTGAAAGACAGATATTACCTGTTCTTTATTGGCGGATCAGGCATGGGAAAGAACTTTTTTTTCATCTCATGAATTAATTTGTTTCGACGGGTATTTTATCAGTCATTTACTGAGCAGGGCGGTCTCGATGACAGTTACCCCGTCTGGGACACAGATCTCTTGGTAGGGTTAAAAAAAAAAGTCTCGAGGACAGTTTTGAACCAGCGACACTACCACATTTATGCCGTATTTCATTATTTTTCTTACGTGATAATATTTCACCGAGCAGTTTTTCACCACAGTGTTCACCAGTTTTTGGTTTTGACCACTACAGCAGTGTTAAGATCATTATCTTTAAACTTCACATCATAATTAATTTAAGCTACGAATAAGCTATTATTGCCCGGGGACGACTCTTAGATTAGAAGAATACTTAGTCTTGAGATGGTAAATGGAGTATTTATCTTGTAGAATTGTAGAATATTGTATCTATAATGGAATAGTGGGGAGTGGTGCGAACTGATGGTTTGAAAAAGGAATAAACCGAGGAAGTATTGTGGAAATTTACATATTAGTATGTGCCAAATAACGCGCCGCGAAACGTGGTTGCAAGGAGTAGATAGCATTAAAAAATATGCATGTGTGTATTGTACCCGTCTATATCTTCGTGTGGTATCTATACCAACCTTATCGTAAGATGTTTGCAGAATGGTTTTGTCTCCAACACTACCACCACCACCTATTGTAGGAATACTAGTGGTGGAATTTCGCACAACATAGTAGTTGTTTTTAATTATAAATAACAGGAAATTTCCTTGTAAACTATGTTACCAATTATCAGTTGTACATTACAAACTACAATTCATAATTCAACTTTATTATTCTTTCTATTTATTATTTATTAATTTTATTCATTTTCTATTTTAATACGCTCCAGCAACCTTTCACGATATTTAATGGAGTAAATTCCCTTATTTTCCTCTTTTTAATATCCCTTATATTCCTCCTTTAATCCCCCTTGTAAATTCCTCTATTTTCTTAGTTGCGATTGACAGCGAATGTCATTCACTTCTACTAACGTATATTTAATGTTCCAATCTTATGCTTTTGATTCATAGTAGTGATCACATATGTACATCACCCCTTTATTATTTATGAGGTCACATCATTAAATGCTATATATTTTTTGTTAGGTAGTCATATTTTTTTGGCCCTGTTTGTTATTTTTAGGGGACAATGTGCTAGTGTTGTTTCATTTCAATTTTCTTCCTGTGAGATGAGTAGCTAGTGCAAAACTAACCCTTTTCTCACGAAAAGTACATTGTAACCGCTCTAGTAGAATTACAAAAATAAAGCCAATTTTATTATTACAATCAGTTTAATTTATTGTCTTTTTTCATTAACGTTGGTTTAAGTACGTTACAAGAGCCAAAAAAGGTTACGATTAAGCAAAGCTTTATTTTATTATTTGCCAACTTTATAAATCTTCTCTTATTTTTAGCTGTAAAAATATTGGTTCATAACTGAAAATGTTTCCTCCCCTTTTATTACTATAGGCTTTTCCGAATTACACCACTGGAAAAGTTGTTTTATTACATATACAAAATTCCTTATCAATCCTACGATTCATATCGTAATTATCTAATAACAGATTTTTAAAAGTCAAAAAAAGTGCTAACCAAATATCTATCAGGAGTAAATAAATAAATGTATTGGCCAATGTTTTCTTGACAGATAGTAAAACCCTGAAACTCGAACGATGTTATTTGTTCGCCGGCTAGTCTTCTATTACGCGTTTTATAAGCTTCTCCTCGCATTCCTCTAGGATTAGAAGAGATACAGAGCATTGTGATGACGGCGCCGATCCTCCCGTTTGTTAATTAGTTATTTTATATAATAATAGTAGTTATTATATACTGTAATGATTGCATGATTGCTGATCCTGAAGGTAGAGACAGTATCTTTGAAATAGACGGGGTGGGGGGTTCCTCTGGTTATTTGTATGTCATGAGAATAATACATTCTATTTGAAATTTAAAACGTGCATTTCACTACTATCTGTTTATGATAATGATACTTGTTTTAACTACACCCATGATTATAATTTTATTATTTTTATATTTTATTATTAGCAAAAGAGCAAACTTTAAAAAATGGAGGCATTTTCGTCGTTAACTTTCAAACTAGCAACTAATTGTTTATAGGGGTATCGGCTCAGGATGATAGAAGAAAGTTACTACATTTTCATCAAATTCATGTGTATAACGTTTAGACTCGTGTATAGGCCGATCCTGATAATTTGTGTATACTGTATTATATATACATAAATTATTTATATTATAATCCTCGAGTGATATACTGACAAACTGATGGTTCTGATTTTTTCCCTATTGACGACACATGTTGTTCCTGAAGGTCACATACAACTATATTTTATTGTTGTTGGTGCTGATTTCAATAGATTAATTTAATTCTTTACAATTTAGCGAGATGTTGGTTTTCAGTTACCTGTGTCGTTTAACAAATAAAATCAAGAGTATTTAGGCAATATGTTTTTTTAATAGTGGCTTGATTCGAAAGAATTCCTTCAATCTCTAAGACATTTATTTTGAGTATACATATTTTTAAAAAAACGATAATTAGCTCATTGTTGATCTAAGAAATTTTTGATCCTTAAAAATGATTTTCTTAAATAATGAAGAAAATGATGAGTTATGAAGAATAAACTGAATCCAGTTGTAGGGGTTGCTTCAAACAGGAAATTGTTGTAAACTTGGGTTATAAAACGTACTAAAAAACTATAAAAGTTATCGAATCGATTTCAAAATATGAAGATTTAGGACACAATATTTTTTCAGGCTCCAGCATGGATTCGGAAAAGGAGAAAGAGCCGTAGGTGGTTCGCTTCCAAAGTATGGGACCTTGAAGAAGCGCCGTAGGTGTTTATGGAACAGGTTTTGGCATGGCGGCAGAACCTTATGTGGAAAATAATGGGGTAATTCTTTACACGGCCTAGTGATTGCCATTTATATCTTTCCCTACTTGATTATTGCTTTGCGGTGTACTATTAGTTACTGACAACTTGCATTCGTTAGAACAAATATACAAACGTTCGCAATAATGTATAATGGGTAATATAAAACACAACTGAGAGTTTTGTTTGAAGCCTCAAATATTCAGCTGTCACACAAAAGTAACAAAATTAATTTCTGGCTCATAAAAAGAAATATTGTATTACACAGAACTGTGTGAACCTCGATCAAGAAAAAACTATATAAGTGAATTTTCCTTTACATATTTCCACAATAACCTCAAATCTTGGACCCTCCGATCATCCAGGAATGTAATAGCTTTTGCTGAAATTCGAAACACTCCCTATATGCAGTCATCTGTCTGTCGTTCTCCTCAAGTTCCCTTTGATCCCATCTTCGAATCAACCCTTTATAACCTTGACTCTTCCCTCAATCAATATTAGCTGGTAACCTAAGCAGCAATGTTCCATAATATCTCAGTACCTTTCCTATTGGCTCACAATCTCATGGCGATCACATAAAACCATGCCTCTCTCCCGAAAATATCACCTACTGTAATCTCAGCTCTCCAACATCCGAAATCTATAAAAGGCATCATATATTATTTTCCGCCTATTTCCATCCTATAATTAAGTTCCTTAATAGCAGCCTTGATAACCACGCTCCTCGCCAAGCCCGCTTACTCCCTGTTTCTGGGTTAACTTGGGATACAAAGGACTTAATGAGCTGTCAGATCGCAACCAAAAGAAGATTCGTCAGCACCAGCCTCCCTGAAAACAAATATCTCTTTAAAACTCTGATCACACACTCCAAAATCCCTAATGTGCAACCACAAAAAATTCCTGGGAAAATTTTCCTCAATAAAGCCTCTTCTATTCGGCATATTTCTTCTAAAAACGTCAATTCCCTTTTTTACTGATTCCCATCAGATCCTCTTCCTTTTGATACCTTTCAACATTCAATCCAGGCAACTTCTTTTTCTTTACATATCTCCATCCGGCCTTATTTCTCCTATCAAAACTATTAATGCCACTGGTTCGAGTAATTCATCTCTGGCCGCACTCAGATAGTCATGACCCCTAGTGAAAAATTCATTCATTTCTTCATTTCATTCATTAGTCTTCAGTGTCTACACACGCGACCTTTTTCCTGGAGGAAACTCAAATCTACCTATCCTTTCTTCCCTGTGAGCTCCGATCCTTCTCCTTATAACCTGAACCCTAGGATTCCTTCCACAACCTTACATTAAATCCAATTCAATCATCGTTAGCTCATACCCTCCCTCAAAACCCTAAATGATATTCCTGACTTCAAAAAGCATTCCCGTCAAATAAAATTGTTTTACTAGATCAAGCCCTATCCCGGAAAGACCACATGTCCTAAATCACCCGCCGGTGCATGTCCTCCCTCCAATTGCAGAATCGTTCTCGCCAACTCCTCATTTATAAAACGCGCCAACTCCTACTCACTATTCTTATATTTATTGTTATAGAATAATCAAAAAAGACAAATTGCCTTTTAATACACCCTCGGTAGACTCTCACTACCTTCCTGATTCCACCCGCCTCCTTTAGGCATTCCACACCCTATATCCTTCTCATACATCCTTCAAATGGGGGACTCCCCTTAGTGAAAGGCACTCATTAGCCCAAAATAATTTTCCATTATTTTTCCCACATCCTATTTTATAAGTTTGAGAGCTAGGGAAAAAAAACCTTTTAATGTAATTTATGCCAACATTAACTTTTTATTTTTACCTTTTTGTTACTCTTTGGGAGCAAAGTTCTCGAATAAACATGTCCCGCGATAAAAATAAAAACAAAGAAAAAAAAGAGTTCTGTTAGAACTCGCATAGAATTTGGTTCGGAAAAGATATTTCAGCGTCAAAGAAAACGTTTTTTTAGCCTAATTACAGTATCAACTATAAATTCGGGGAATATTATCCTGAAAAAAAATTACTTGGATGACCTTTATCGACGAAACACTAAACAACATCTAATTCATTTTAGACGTTGACTCCCTTTCAGTGACAAAACCTTCACTTCGTTGTTTCGTTGAATGTTCGCCATTAGGTTTTACAACCTTTGCCGCTTTACAACCTTTTTTTTTCGGAGGTTTACCTTTTAAAAGACTGCCCCCCCCCCCCCACGCGTAAAAGCCATCCTCATCAATGGGAACTTTCCCTGTCACCGGTGAAAGTGCAGCCCCCGCAAAAATAAATCTTCATTGCAGCGTGGGTTCGTTGGCTCGGCTTTTAAGTACAACGGGGCTTGGTCACGAACAGCATTCGCTGCTCGGGAAGTACTCGGAGCTGCCTGTGGCTTTGCAGTAAAGAGGACAAGAGGGAGACAGTGTGGGTGGGACGGGTCGCTTGCATGTGCTATTCGGCGGGGGGGGGGGATTTTCATATATTATCCAAAGACCTTCTCTCTTATTAAAATTACACTCTTTGCATAGATTATTAATCCTGGCTATGGATGTTATAGAGCCTACTGAGTGAAAAATACTCGAAAGCTATGTACTTACGTAATATCTTCTTGAAGGATATACTGTGAATGAAGAAATCACTTATTCATTTATTTTTTATAAATGGTAAACGTGCTGACATTTTCAACTATTACTGCCGATCCCAAATCAAGAGGTTCTGCTTTCTAACGAGACGATCGCCTTTCGTGTAACTGCTTACGTATGTCTAATCGATCTTAAAATTTAAAAGGATATTCCACGATGCCTTTAAGCTTGCTGATTCGTTTTACATTATTTACATTATTGAAACAAAACGTCCCACCTTAGAAATACTTTAAATTGAAAGCTAAAAATTCTGATATCAAGGGGTTATTTAGGGCATATCAAAATATGTGACTCTAAAATAAATTCAAAGAGTTTTTTCTAGCAATATAATTATAATATAAAGTTTTCCGGCCGAACAATATAAATCCGGCGTTTAATGTCGTTCCAGTCGATTTCAAAGGGGTATTTATTTAAATTAATATTTTAGTTGTTAGTTTTGCTTTAGTTGTATTTTAATGTTTTATTCTAGTTAGCTATCACTATCCATCAACATTCGGTTCATTATTGTCAACACCGAGTATTTACTAAAGCAAGCCCTTTTTGCTGCTTTTTTTTACCATATATGTTCACCACTATTTACCATTAGTAATCGATTAGGAAATAAAACATGTTTTTACTTCGTCATGCTTTCTGCTTTTCTATGAACTTGAAATGGATTTATTTGGATTTATAATGAAAACTAAGTAGTATACTTCATATAAATGTTGTATTTGTACATATACTTGTGTATATAGATCCACTAGGAGCTATCTGGCTGGGCCAAAAAGTAACTGATATTAATTTCAGAACAGTATCATTTAAAAAAATATATTACGAGTTCTTTATTGTATAGAAATAGTAAGTCTTACATTTAAATATTTTTTACTAAGAATTATTCCTTCCTTACATAGGTATATTAGGTCTCAATGTCTCCTTTTGTTCTCCTAAGTTTCGCTTGCTAGCCTCGCTACGGGCCAATGGTAATCCACCATTTTCTCGAATACCTTCAGAAGAATAGAAATTTCCATATAGTAAATTATTTAATGATCCTTAATTGGTTTTAATGGGATTGTCTGGGACGTTCCTGAAAAATTGCTTATGTCTAGGCTCCAGGGAGGGGTCTATTGATAGTTCTAATCATAAAACATTAAAACACTTGAATGTTGAAAACATGTCCACTCCACTTATCTTGATCAGGCATTTTTCTGCTTAATCGCTGAGTAATTGATTTCCTTATAGTCCACAATGACTACAGGAGTTGTACTATTTTTCGTTCCACCGTGTTATGAAAACTAGAACCTTCATGTTTTCATGTTAAAAGGAATTCAAAAGACCACCAGAACATACAATGGTTAATGTATTGAAGACATCAATCAACTTTACTACATCTGGGTTAGAGCTGGAAAATGATAAACAATTCTAATCTGTTTGAACAATATACGAGGTCTATAGAGAACAAAATTGAATGTCAAGACTGCAACGGGTAAATGTAGACATGCTTCACGTTTCAACTTGGCATTTATCCTAGTAAGCTCTTATTGACGTAATGGCTCTTCATGAAATGCAAATGAGACATATTACCGGTTATTGATAAATAACGTTTTTTGGGAAACGTGTAACTGAAATAATACTATGTTACTGCTCTTGATCAAAACAGTACTGCTATATAGAAATTATTCCAGAGTGAAAATATCTTTCTATATAAAATTTGATCTATTTCTTTGTTATTGTTTTTTAATATTTGACTATTATATAAACTTGTCCCATCTTCATTATGTCGAATATATATATATATATATATATATTGTATGTAGATATATTGTCGAATAATAATAATGCAATAAATACAAATCAAATTCTCTGCTATCAATAACATAGTAGGAGGCGTGTCTGATCTCTTTTGTTGAGATATTTGTAAATACATAGAATAAATTATCAATAAAATATTTTGGCACTTTGGAATAAATATTAAACAATACTTATTACCTAATGAGGCAGATTGTAATTTAAGCACAATAAAGAATAATATACAAAATAAAAAAAATAAGTAACGCTGATTATAGACAAACTGTTTTTGTTTTTTTATCAAAGACACATTATTCAAATAGAACTGAAAAATATCCCCCTTCAAAATAAGAACTCCATCTTTTACAATTAATTACTAGTTTAATTTATGTATATTTTTTTTCGGGGCAGTTGAAAATCTTCTGCCAATTGCATATTAAAATATAATTTAGGCTTACTTACACATGTATTAAATTTGTATATCGATGAGACATGAGCATAGCCGACTGAATTAACTAGGACCAATGCCGGACGGAGGGAGGTTGCCTCACCAGGTTCTATTTCGGTTTTGGGGTGATGGGCATCCGAGTATGCAGTGGAGAGCTAAGTATAGAGATGCAATTTCGCGAGGCGCCATATTTTTAGAATATCAACATTTCCTCGATAATAATATGCAATCATATAATAAATGATTAAACCGTTGTAAAACTTTGATTCAAGTTTATCGTGATTTAGAGGTCGAACGGAATAGAAATTAAAATCTAAAACTTCCTAAAATCTGGATTTGAACTTTTTGAAAGTGTCACTCTCATTTTGATAATGTCGCAACACCCACACCATTACGCTGTCGCATTGAAATCTCCTGTCATCGTACACTTTCACCGCTGCTTGTGTTCAAGAGAGAATGAAATTTAACCACAGGAGTGCTGTGTAGATTCTTTTCAAAACGCGATGAGGAAATGTTTTGAATAAAACTTATAAAATTAGAGGCTATTACTTTTGATAAATAACTCAAATTGTTGTTTTCAGCCCTTCCAGTTTTGTTTTTGTTTCGATTTTAAATTCAATATCTCTTATTGGAATCCGCCGATTTACTGTACTTCCCCATTCATGCCGATAAAATTATTAATCCGCCACTATCTTGGTTAACGTAACAAGATAAAATGTAAAATGCGATAAATATTGGATAATTACAAAAATAAAAATATTTTTACAAAGGGAGACCCCTACTCCATCTAGAAAGGTGGAATCTTTCATGGTAACTTTATTCACTTAATGGAAAATACAGTCCAAAACAATATATTTTTATTGTATTGAGTAGGGTATTAAATTTACCGCCTTGGCACCATGATTAATTTATTATTACATAAATTATTATATATATGTGTATAATTACAAATGGTCTTTAAAAAATTGTTCCCAACATTTCCTCAAACCCTTCTTGAAGGCATAGTGGATGATATTTGCATTGAAGTTCCTCCCCCTTCCTGGATGATATTAAAATAAAAGTAGCCCTGGGAAACTGATTATGAACTGTTACGTAATTAAACAACATAATTATTTTAGATTAAGTAGAAAATATAAAAAAACTCGTCAGCATGATAAATAATATGTGTTGGGGCCTTCGTGGAATATAATAAAATATAATATGGCAGTCACAACTACTTTGTATCCTATTTTTCTATATATATCCAATCTCTTTCTTATTTTTAACAACATAGGGTTAGAATTTTGCAATTTAGGTTTAGAAAAACAAATCCTTTTAAATTTCAGAAAAATCCCCTTGTTAAAGGCTCACCATAATATTTGAGTAATACAATCTTATAACCCATCGCAAAGTATATGGCTAATCTGTCCCAAGATATTAACGGTACTAGTAGCTAAATCTAAGCAATAAAATTTTAACTACTAAACCACGCGTACTTACAATATAAACAAAACGGTAATTAAATTAACGGTTTATTTGCCCTTACTCGACTTAACTGCCTATGGCAATCAGAAGTAACCATTATTGCCGCAAATATAACTACCGACCTTTTATTGCCTTTAATATCATTGGGCCGGCTGCACTTAGTTCATTGTCTTCAATGTTCCGGTCGTAATACTTCGTCCCGTTAAATTGCTCGACAGTCAAGTTAAAATTCGTCATTATGATTGAAGATACCTGCTTTTTACGAGGTTTGATCAAAAAGTAACGAGAATTTTATAAGCACTTTTTTTTTTTATTTCAATGGCGTAGTGCATCATGAGTTCCTGCCAGAAGGTCGTACGGTCAATAAAGTATATTACTTGGAAGTAATGCGCCGTTTACGTGAAGCTATCCGACGAAATTCTGTCAAAATCATTCGTGGAAATTGCATTACGATAACGCTCCTGCTCACACCTCACTGATTGTTCGTAATTTTTAACCAATAAACAACACTGTTGTGTTACCTCACTCACAGTACTCGCTGGCCTCCCTGCGACTTCTTTTTGTCCCCGAAGTTGACAAAACCTTGAAAGGACGACGTTTTGACACGATTGATGAGAAAAGTAGGATCGCTGAAGGAGCTAAGAGCTATATCGAAAAGTGAGGTTGAAAAGTGCTTCAAAGATTTGCACAAGGGTACTACATCTGAGGGGGATTACTTGGAAGGGGACAAAATTGCTATCGATGAATGAGTAAAAAAAGTATATGATAAACAAAAATTCTCGTTACTTTTTGATCAAGGCTCATATACTTGGCGTCATTCCAGGAAAGGCTGACTTATCTCAGACAAGGCTCGCAGATGAAGTCTTGAAATATTAAATTCAAAAACAAGTTGTCTTGAAATGCCCAATACACTGCTATAGATATAGATATAGATACACTGCTTGGTAAAATTTAAATCAATGAACTTTCAGTCAAAGAGGACGTAAAACAAATCAAATGAACAAAACTCAGATTTTAAGAGAAGTTTTAAGCTTATAGGTAATCACTGTTGACTCAATTGACTCTGAATAAGGTTTTTTTTCTGAATTATTCAATAAAACCTTCGAAAAGGAGTGAATTGTTTTAATGTCTGCATTTTGTATTCTAACCGTTCCTCATTAGCACCCCAATAGAACCATAAAGATTCCAATTCTTATACGATCCCAACTTTGACTTTTGAATTGGTGCCACTCATCCACCCCTCAGACAGTCGCTAACTAACCTAGAATCTTTGTATTATTTTTTACTATTATTATTATCGAATGAAATTATCCTCAAGAGGTCTAGTACCACTCCTACCGGCTTCAGTCTATGGCATGTGGCAAGCACAAAACCTTAGTCTTTATTGATGGTTATCTGGGGCCAGATAGGGCATCTAATCAGTGGTTCTACCATTGTTCTGTCAAAGGCTACCAGCTATTCCCCGTGGGAGAGCCGATCTTATAAACAGTTTTGATTGCACGATCAAATCATTTTGTTTATCAGACCTATCATGATGTCTGATAAACAAAATGGGATCTTTTGCCCTTTCCAGTCCAATTTATTTCCTGTCAGATGAAATTTAACTGAGGCTCAAGCGCCTATTTATTATATTCTAAATGTTTCTATTCATTTATATCGTCATAAAAAAAAACAATTTAAAAACAATCCAATGTGATCTTAGACTTCTGACTGATCTATAAGTGTCTTTTTTTCCTTTACTATGCGATTTGACGAACGAATTAATTTATAAAACAGTAAACATTTTTTTAGTGACACTGATATTTTTATTTACTCTCCGTCTGCGCAGCGATCTCAATTTTTCATAGTATCAGGTTCCATTTATCTTTGATACAGCCAAAGTTTAGAAAATTTAGAGAGACCTCAAAGCCTTCTTTTGAAACATTTGTATTTGTCATATAGTATTAGTTACACTTTATTATTTGGTGTTGTAAAAGCAATGTTCAGTTCCTGATGTGGTTTAACAATGATAATGTAGTACTTATGGTCAAAAATACCGAGTATTTATATCACAGTTATATTAATTTGTTTTTTTTTAAACTAACGTGGTATCTAGTAACTTGAGATTTATTACGTTTATGCATATTCCCGGTAGTACGATTTAGTTCTTAACTGTCGTAAACAAATTATTCATAATAATAAAATAACTAACTACCTAAGATAACCTAAGATGACTGATCGCTGGAATGACTATTATAGTGTCTGACCTGTAACAAGCCTAAAGTACCTAAGTAAGTGGAATGAGCTCCAATTAAAGAATAATTAAAGCTGCGGCAAGTGGCAAAGGCCGACCTTGCAGCGGGGCATAATGAGATACGTGCCAGCTCCTGCACTGTGCTCCATTACCAACTTCTGTCTTCATCTTTCATGTGTATTTTACCGACAGAAGGCCAAAATTCTTCCGGTTAATTGACATATTTGTTGCCATTACTAACCACTCATAATTTGATATCAATTAATTAGCCAAAGTCTCATGTATCGCAGAGGTCAAGGTAGACGAAATTTTATTTTCTGGAAATAAAAGCTTAAGCCTCAAAACTGTCATGTAAATACCATTCAAGGCCTACTTTTTTTATGTCATCGACAAGGGTCCCTAATGCTCACGTTTATACGATCATTTTCTTACTTTCGGTATTACAACAGCTATTGTTTAACTATTTTATTTTTTGTCATTCATTTTACAACGCAGATTCGTTAACGTGAGTTTTTGGATTTATTCTAATAATCATAACAACTATATATCGTATGGATATAAGCACGATAGCGAGAGCAAAGCCCCCCGTGGCCGGCTGAGGGGCATGCGGAACCCCAGACCCACCTGCCTGGTAGGCAGGACGTTTATTCTCATTTTAAGGAGACGAGGACTGATCGGGGGATGTTGCCTATCAATATTTCACACATCAGCACAGTCTACTGATGTTTACATAGTTGTGAATGTTCGTGGCACGTCCAGTGTCCATCCCTTTTTTGGGACCATAACAAAGAAAATTCAAGCAAATATATTCCAGAACAATAAGGGAGGAAAACGTTAACATATATCTCATTCAGTAGTTCTTCTATATATTTGTCAATTTACCAGTATAGTTTTTCTGGCTCGGGCATGAACGCCGGGAGACAATTCCTTCATCATTGCGTTCCCCCGACCAGGGATGATCGATTGTTGAGAATCGCTTATAGTTGATTGTCCCAAGGAACCAATTCATGAACCAAGGACCCTCTTGGTGATTTCAAAAACCTTAATTGCAACAACATATGGCTGTTCGTTGCTCTGCATTTAGATAAAACAGTATACCTTTATTTGGCTCTATACTCCAGTACCTATTCTAGTGTTATATATTAATTGTATAAATGTAAATGTAACAATGTGATGGATAGTTATAATCATAAAATATATGGCTTTATAAAATGGAAAGAGCATATTTATTATTTATTCTGGCAATGTTAGTCTCTTGAAGTAGCTTTCGGGAGTAATGACGCTGTCTACAGTTGTGGTTCACTGAGTTTTTCTGCTACTTTTTTGCATCAAGCTTGTGCTTGGTCCTATTTGGGCAAGTTTAAATTTCGATGTTCGTGACTAACAGTTAATATTGTTATTGTTTTGGTCATCCATATTTTTACGTAGTACTTGATGGCGTTTTGGAAAGCTATCTAATGGTAGCATTATTTCCTTTAACAAAAGGCCCTTTTTTCCAATGAGGATCTAGCAGAGTTTCAATCTGTAGTGTTGGTCTACAATAAGGTGCAAGGCGATTATCGATATATCTACCAGTATATTCTGATGCGTAAATCTGCTTACCTGAGGATTCAGTATAAGTTTTCTGTCCCTCTGCGTCTATTTTATCCAACCCAAATACTCATTCTTATGTTTTCTGGTGCAGTGATCCCTCAGGATACTTCCTTGTACATTGGTATCGGGTGGGAGGGACCGCTTGAAAATTGTACGCATGAACCATCAATTGTTTGAAAAATGATGGATAGTACACACCAATTGATCAGTTAATTGTAACAATCGAAAATCAGTGATCCTTAGCTCCAACTCTCTGCAAAAAGGTGTATTGAGAATATGGATCAAGATCCAAAGACCAAGGTATCAAACTGACCAATAACGTTATAAACCTGTAATGTCGGAAAGCTGATTTAGTGCTATTCATATTAATAAATATACTTACTCTGGTCTACACATTATTTATTTTAAACTACATGCGCTTTTGGTGACTATTCCACATTTCTCAGGTGGTATAAACATTATTACGTATCAGCATATATATAAATTTATTTATAAGATACTTATAAATATAAGTAACTTATAAGATACTCTTATAAGATATGAGAATGGTGCTACAGCTGCCGAATTGCTCTTATCAGTATAAAATAAATTGTGGGTATAAGATAGATGTTATTATAAACCTTTCTTCATTCCTTTTTTGATAAAACCGTTTTTGAAACGGGTCATTCTAAAGAACATATTTGAAAAATAATTTAGGAAAAACTGTGCATTTGAATTTTATTTTTTATTTAATGTTTCAAACCCAATAATTTTTTTTCAGTTGATATGTTTTTGATGAGGTAGGGCAGGTAGCCGTGGTGTTATCTTCGCCCTCGGCCGAGGGTCAAGGCTTGGACAGGATGGGGGGGGGGCGGAGCGGCGAGAGGTGATGAATAGGCGGCCTACCACAAATGACCCCGATCTTATGAATCGATAGTTCTCACTCTTATAAGAAATGAACTCCTCACGCTTCAGTAGATAATTTTAGTATTTTCACGTGATTAAGTTAATTTATTTGTTATCTCGTTCTGTTTTAAACCGAAGAGTCCGAAACGTTTTAGCCGATGCATTCATAAAGAGCCACTGACCGGGACGTATAGAGGGAGGGAGTGCATTTGATACACAATAAAGTATAGAATAAATCCATAGAGTAGTGTACCATCTCATGAAGAGGAAGGCACCGCTCCTCTGTAAAAGATGTAGCATTACTGAAGGCGATTTAAATTAAATATGATCTTGAACCCCCGGGGTCCCAAAAACGGAGCCTGGCCCGAAGATTCTTAACTACCATATAATATAAAAAGTCTTGAAGCATGACTTTTGACGTAAAAATAATACGCCCGTAAGCATTTCAAGAGATCTACTCCAGCATGAAATAATGTTTTCATGTTTCTTTTCCACTTCAGAACATTACAAGAGTTATAATCTTTCGTTAATATAATGACTGTTATTTCAGCTAAAATGCTTTAGAGGGATCCCAGTGTTTGATCGCCTCTATTTTGCCGACGGAAATTAATAAAAGAATGAGAAGATAATGGGAGAGGTATTGCAATTTATAAAAGAGGAGCTGAGCTAATCATAGAACTGTCAAGAAGGCTGAATGTATCCGGTAGTGGCTGATTACCTCTCTGCTACGTGGCTCTTTCAACGGTGCGCCTTTGTGTACGGTATCTTTCATCCTCACTCATTATTATCATTAAAAATCATAAATTTAAATCCACATGTTCATTGCCAAGTCCGGATGGAAAGTTTCATTTCAAACAGGTAGTTTGTCTGTGTGTTATTACGAACGTATTCAATGCTACGCTGACTCATTTGGTAAAGATAAAATACCGGGAATATTGACCTAGGGAAAAATTCAACCTAGTAATATATATTTAAGTCGTCTGTTTCTTGTCGCATTATTCCTCTTTATTGATAAAAAAAAAAAAATTTCTTTGTTTAAAGCCAGTAATTTTTGAATATTTCTCGTAATTACACCTCCGAGTCCGTAATACAGCTCACAGGGCCATTTGCGCCAGTAAGATATATGACACGTGATTAAGTTAATAGTTCCATTAAAACGGTTGTGAGCTCGGCGATAAATCTCTTCGACTCCCAAGTGATATGTCACTCCGTAGCATTGTTCAAAGTGAAGCGTTGTTATTCTTCCGAATGGGATACACCGTAAACATTCTGCGTTGTTTATTAGCACAGCTTTTGCCAACGCTATTGTAATCAACAAGTGCCGTGAATAATTGCATGCAAATCTCAAACCTCATTTGAATGTTCTTGAACTGATCATCTGGACAAGAGTTTATCCATGCAGAATTAAATATGCTATTTTTTGACGAAGCGTCATCTATTCCAATATATTCCGTTACCGCCTAAAATGTGTACAACAATGTAAGAGGTATTCGAGTATATGAAATACCAGCAATGAAACCTTCTGAGCAGTAACGAGAAACTAAAACATAAGCAGCGTAGATAAGGATATTGTACCTTTTACGGCTTTTGTTGCAGAACTCACGCACGTTAACAGATACCTGTTTAAAAGCCAATTACGGTAATTAATAGATTTAGGGAATGGAATCAGTGCTTGCTTGAATTGAATTATCATGTATATTACTAATAATCCTTGCTTGCTATGTTGAAACGCAATCTCTTAAAAGATGATCTTTATAATATTTCAGTTTAAAAATCAGTATTACTTCAACCCCTGATAAAAACTGTTTAAATAGATCTGTAAATATTTCATGCCAATTTTTGTTATTAAAACACTCAGCCGATTTCGGTATCCTTCCAGTGGATCAATGGTTGTGTTTTCAATCGGGGCGGATTTATATATATATAAATGTGTATACTAAAATTAATTGGCTTCAGGAACTAAAAGGGGTTGGATGATAGGGGGAAATGGCCGGGTCGGGAACGTTTTTATTCAAGCTTCAATTTCATTTTAAAAACTCTCTATAAGTACAATTGCAAAATGTTTGAAAGTAACTCTTTATTTTTATAATAAATTGTGATGAAAAAAAATTTAGTTGAAGCCAACGTAACTATAGTTGAGACTAGTAAATGGGAACTAGTCTCAACTATAGTTAGAAAAATTGTAATTTCAATAAAAAACAATCATTCAAATTGTATTGAATTTAGATGAAATCTCGCTGATCCGGTATGGAATATGGAATGGGTTTGAAAAACCATTCCTATCTGATAGTGCTTTTCACGATCACTCATGAAAATGAATAATTTAACAAGTTACCATTTTTTTTTTTATGCCTTCGTCACAAACATATTCTTCCAATCCGTCACATTTTCTGGTTTTACACAATATATATGCCATCCAATTAAATAGAAGTTTGCAGCCTGTGTTTAGAACAGGTTATCCTTAACGATACATAAATGCGAAAGCTATAGAAAATCGACTACATACGTAGAGTTTCTCCCACTTTCCCTGTTCCCTTTGAACTGCAAAGGGATGCAGGTGAAAGTACGAACAGTCTAGCTTCTTGAAAAATTGGACACTTCAAAGGATCCGTAATAAAACCGTAATCCTTGATTTTAATTTTATTCCTTTTGCTGTTGTTATTTAATACAAAATTCCTTAACCACTAGGGTAATTAATGTGCAAATCACAATTACGCAATAAATGATTATTTACCGATATACAAAGTACTTTCCCTATTTAGCACATCACCAATGTCGGTCGGAACTCAGCGATTTTACCTGTGTCGGTGTCTAAGACATTCGGTGATGATGTGGGCAGCGTTAAAACCCACTTTGGCGGATCGGCTCCGTGACATCGGGGATTCGTGGGTGAGGCTTGTGAGTCCAAATTACTTTCTCTCTTCTGAGCAGGTTGTAATTCTTCCATCTTCGAGTGAAAAGTGGTTTGATCTCGCTCAGTAAGGAACAACAATCTTACTATCCCACAATGTTTGATGGCGTAACCACACTGTGCTCCGAACCCACGACATTGTGACAGTAAGCTCTGGTTCACCTTTGGTTTTGGTCTTGTTATCCAGGACGTTACCGTTGATCTCAGAGTGGCCTCTGAGCCACAACAAGAAAATTTTAATATTTCTTCAAAGTTCTTAATGTGTATGAGGATCTCACTGACCGAGAAAAAATTTCCCAATGATTTCAGAGCGGAGGCCGATTGGAACAAATAACGTTATTATTTCATCAACGCCTACGGGCTTGAATTTGCGATTTCCACTGTATATGGAGCTTATGGGGGCTAAAGAGAGCATCTTCAACGTTGTGTCAGATACGTTCACATAACCTAGTCCCTCAGAACCGACGATGATAATGTACTCCCAAATTCTGTTACGCGTGAAATTATGTGTACCAGCCTAGGTACACTTAGGTGAGACCTAAGCCTGGTGTCTTTGTTACACCGACATTTGACTTTTTAGAGCAGGTAAAAGCCATGGTTCCACTGTGAAGTTTTTTCCATGACTTTTGGAAGGGTGATAATTAGAGATCGTTACTGTATATAAAAAGGGGAAGATATTTAACTTATTTAAGATTTTAAGATCTCGTTCTTCCCCCAAGTTAAGATGTTGATTGCCCTAAAACAAACGATCAACACAAAAAAAAGTGTTAGTGCCATTAATTGGAAGTTTTATGAATATGTTCCAAGTTGAAAGAAAAGTGACCGAGGTTGTTTATCAAATAATTTTACTCCGGATACAAAAAAGTTTTTTTTACAATCGTAAAATAATAATTTTTTTAGAAAACTTTGTTTTAATTCCAACGAATCTGTCTCAATAGTGTTTCCCACATTGTATTTCCTCTTCATTTATTTCATATATTTGAAAAATTCAGTTTAGTAGATAATCGGTACGAAAAACTTATTGCGGTCAAAAATATGAAAATTACGAGAAATGGCTACCGATCCTTGGATCAACTAGTAATAAATATAAATAATACTTGAGGTTTACAAAATATTATTTTGATTAGTTTCTTTGTGATACACGACAATCAGATAAAATATGGCCTATTTAAAACACTTCAATACCTCACAAATAAGTTTTAATCTTGAATTAAATTTAAGAAAAAAATTTTAGAAACCAATTTTTAAAAACCTGTTATTATTCATCGACGGCTCAATTGAACTGTCAGTGACACTAATCTGCACTAATGGAGCGGACGCTTGCTGCTAAATTATTCAGACCACGAATAACACGTATTAATAGGAGTTGTCATGTCAAACATAATACTCTCCCATTGTCATCGCTCTAGGAACATAAACGAATGAACTGAGTCGAAATCATTGTTTATTGAATATATGTTTACAACTTGCTCGTTACAAGCATAAGGATAGAAAAGACACAGAATTAGCAAACTATATAATAAGTTTTACAATTTTATTGATCCTCATGATAAATTCATAGTCTAATCTTTTGAATTACTATGTTACTATGGTTATAGAAAAAACCTGACGTGAGGGAGTCTGATAACGTTTTTCTGCTTCCTAAGATGTAAATTATATTTTGTTGTTAGGACATGTAGGACATCCTGAAGTTTTTCTTCTTTTAGTTGATGGTGGGACTGTCTTGTTTTAGATTTACTTTGTAACTGATCAATTCGTTCAGCCGATAAAGATTTTTATACGTTTAGTTTCAAGACGACAGCACGGCGTAGGCTCCCTGAAACCGGCCGAGGCCCGGGTGGCATCACAGTCTCACATGCCAGGCAGTGGCCACATATATTGTCTTATGATGGTAGTGGAATCACATAAAAACTACGTAAACAGTATATTAGTTATAAAAGATACATCGATACATTCCACGAATGTTTACATTTTCTTACGTAATATGCATATTTTCCATGTTCTGTCTTTTAACTGAATTGGGACCTTAGTAAGGAAGATGAAGTTCCGTTAATTGCTGTTATTTTTAAATGGTACACCAATACTTGATGTTTTCAATATTTTACCTGACCTGTCCCAATTTGAGCCCAAATATGCGCCAGTTTCTTAAAAAATCTATTCATTTACAACGTTTTTGTCCGTTTTCTACATTCTATTTTTCTTTTGATCCGTATCGCAGCCATCTTTTTTGTGACTGTGAACGAATGTGAATTGCTGCATATACGCATAAATCGCCCAAGTTTATGTTCTGACAAGATTTTTATTTCTATTTCACTTGCGCTTTCAGCACCATATACTTCCATCATCAAGCGCTCATAATGTTGTTAATGATAGCGGTGTTTGCTTGTCTCTCCTGCTGCAACACACCATAACAATCGCTATATCAGTCAGTAATCAAGGCCTTTCTGAATATCTTGAACTCGTGAATGATACCACTTCTGCTCACTTCTGATTCCAACAAATTTATCAATATATTTTTTTTGTTTCCGTTTAAATACCTATCTATTCTGTGTAAATATTTGTAAAAACAATGCCTTCTTTCTTTGTCCCGAATTTGTCGGAAATGTTTTTTGTTTATTTACTTATAGTGTAATGTGTTGCAGATGATGGTGGTGGAGTCAGACACACGTACGGCCCAGTGGATGGCTCCTTGTACGCGGTCGTGAGGAGCGAGCCCGCCTGCCCAGGGTCGATGGACTCAGGGATCTCCAGTTCGACGGCGAGGCTGGAGCAGCACCGGGAGCTGGACAAGCTGCTCTCCGACATGCTCCTCACCGTCCGGGACATCCCCGATCCGGACATCCCCTACCACGCTAGACTCGACTCAAGGCCGTTCACCTACGGAGGCCTAGCATCGCCAAGCCTTGTCAGGAAGGCCAGCCCCCCGCAGCAGGCGTCTCCTGATTTCCATGAAGGGTAAGTTTTGCCTCATTCTTTTCACAATATTTGATAGACCACTCTAAAAAATTTAAAGAACTATGAAAGCGTTATGAATTTTGGTTGGATCAGATATGGACGACACATTTATACGAGTAACAATGCTTACCTAGATGTACCTGATGAAGCAAATGGAGAAAGGGCAGTTTTTGAAAGGAAAAGGGTGAGTAGACTCCATACAACGGGCTATTTTAAAATGTTGGGGGTGACGAAAATGTTGGCATAACTAAAAAAAAAAGATGTTTCCACTCAGTAAGTCAGAAGACTTGCCTTTTCCTTGCCCAGTCTCACCTGGAGAGCGAGGGAAAGGCCGGGAAGGAGGCAACCAATCACAAGTGATAGTTTAGAAGCCTTACACATTATTATGAAGGCCCTTGCCGGCCGGCGTGATAAATTGAAATTCCTTATTTTCGAAAAAACAAGCTATGTTACTTGACAATATTAACCCCCCAATGGTGCGACTGCTGTGTAAATTTACGTCTATCACTTAAAATTGGTAAATAATTAGTCAAAGCTGGTTGCAGCACTATCTTGATCGCAAAGTTGATTCCGGTTGCGGACGAGTTTAGCTAAACTACTTTGTACACATTTGTCCATTATATTCAGGATTTTCCGTTTTCAAACAACAACATTTACATCATTCAAATCGTATTTTCTGAAATTTAAGTACCTTATAAGTGAAGAACCAATGCTAAGATATGTTCTAGTTCAGTTTCTGCAATGAATAATGGTCTCATAAATAAATATAAATAGCTTAACCACATACAGAACCAAAATCATTTTTTTGAATTTCTATGAAATTCTTTATGGGTCTTTAATGTGCCCTTAGTCATATGATGATAAAAAATATAACTTTATATGCTTAAGAGCTTCCTAGCAGGCATTCGAAATAATTTTCTTTAAATTAAAAAATTACTGCCCGATTGTGCAGATGGTATAATGGTTCCGATTGTGGAATGGTATAATTATGAAACAGATTTATTGTCTTTCCACAACTCATACCTCTTCTTTATTGTAATAGCGCATAAATTCGCGCGAAATAGCGAATGATTTCGGCAGCTCTCTGCTGTCATCTTCAGTTATCTCTACAATAAAATATAAAGTCAAACGATCAAAAATTACCTGCGAATATCAAACTAATTGCTATTCTTATACGTAACAACGGTCACAGTCATCGAGTAAAATATCAGCACTAACAGTGCTTCTATTCTACTACAATTAAAAATTCTTAAAATTCATAAATAGAACCCCTATGTAGTAAATAATTAAAATTCAAAAAACAAAATCAACAACTATGAAATAACCATTAACACGATAAAAAATGATTAAAAAGCTCCTGCTTAAAACAAAACTATATATCTATTGGTTTCTCCGCCAATTGGTTATGTGGGGTATATATTTTTTTATCTATTTAAGTAGGCTTTGTCAATGAGGTATCGAGGGGGGGTTTCTTACAATACGCGATTTTATTTTTTTTATGAAATAACTGAAGATGGCAGCTTAGAGCTAGCTGTCAAAAGCGCTATTTCAATAAAGAAGATGTTATTAGTTATGGAAAGATAAAGCTGTTTCATAATTTTTTTTTCTTCCATTATTATACACTGACAGGCAAAAAATTCCACCCACCAGATTTTTTCATGTTTTCATCTCAAAATATTTCTGCTTTGGATTGGTCAATTTTTTTTATGAATAAATATGTATTTTTTTTCAATTATAAATGTCAATATAGAGGATAGTAACCCATAATCCTTAATTCAATTAAAGGACTGTCGTTCACAATGTTTACTTTCCATGGAATTAAAAATGTTTATTCAGTGTCTTTTCGTTTTCGGCGTCGATATTTTAATTTTCCCAATTTTAGGTTTAAAAATGCCTCTTCGTGCTGAGGATGTTGCACGTGGTGTGGCACTTATTGTTGATGGACGTTCCATTAGATATGCAGCTAATGCCATCGGAGTTCCCCATGAAACACTACGAGACGCCGTCAGGTGTTTTCGAGAAACTGGGTCTTACCATAGAAGGGCCGGTTCTGGACGGCCTAGGGCAACAGAACCACAGGATGGCCGGTTTCTTACTTTAAGATTTTTACGAAACCGGTATTCAAGCGATTCATCAGCTCCAGGAAGTTCGAGTTGTGCAAATTTCTGAACGTACTGCTCGGAGAAGATTAAATGAGTATGGACTAATTGCTTTTCGCCCAGTAAGAGGACCAGAATTTACCAGAACTCACAGAGTTACATGGCTGGCTTTTGCTCGATAACACAGTCATTGGACTATGGACGAATGCTGTGCTGTACTTTTTACAGATGAATCTAGATTTGCTCTACGATCTCCAGACTGGCGTGAAAGGGTGTGGAGAAGAAGAAATGAAAGGTATGCAGCCTGTAATTTCACCCAGAGCCAACCTTTTCAACGCGGTTCCTTAATGGTGTGGGCTGGGATTTCAATGGAGTGCCGCACAGAATTGGTTGTTGTTCGTGGAGGGTCTTTGACGGCCACTCACTATGTAGATGAGTTTTTGGAACCTCATGTGTTGCCTATCCTCATCGAAATCAGCGATCATTCATTTCTAATGCACGATAATGCATGTCCACATGTCGCTCGCATAGTACAGACGTTTCTTCATCGGCACAACACTGAGGTCTTAGCCTGGCCAGCATGTTCTCCAGATTTGAACCCTCTCGAGCATTTATGGGATAGCCTCGGAAGACGAATAAGATCACGTTCAGCACTTCCTGATACACTGCAGGACCTTGAAAGGGCTCTTCGGGAAGAATGGGCTAACCTCCAGCAAAGGGACATTTCCCGACTGGTGGAAAGTATGCCGAGGCGTCTTCAAGAAGTAATAAAGGCAAGAGGAGGAAATACGCGCTATTAAATGACCCTGTCATTAATTTCTTTTAGGATAAAGATGCTTATTTTTCAATTTATTTTTTATGTTTCTTAGCAGTTCGCAATTTGATATTAAATTTTTAAACAAACACTCAATTAATAAACGTTAAAAACCTTATTAAAGGTAAAAAAGATTTTGTAAATTCAATAAATAATAAGTATTATATAAAATTACCATGTATTATATACAAATACAATTTTTTTACAAGTGGGTGGAATTTTTTGCCTGTCAGTGTATTTTAACCGAAAAGTGGTCAGTATATTTTGAGTTTTTGTGGAATATGCCTTCCAAATTTGAGACAGGTCAAATAATTTTTCGATCCTTATAATAGAACAGAGGGACAAACAAAGATAAAGCTTACTGGCCTAATCCTGTTTAAATCGGATACTCTCACTTCGGTCTGAGCAATTATTTAAAAAAAAATGTTTTCCGCAAGTCATCCTGAACAAATTCGATAATTCTATCAATCAGTATAATCTAGGCTGTTTCAATGTATATTCAAATTTTAAAATCATCGGAACCATTTTTGTTTTATTACAGTAACCCTTCTAACGTATCACAACAGGTAGAATATTACTGCGATTTTTTTATTGTTTTTTTTTTCATTGAACATGGAATACCAACTTTCACATCTATTTCGGGTTTATGCGCAGCTAATTTAAACCGGAATATCTTTAGCATGTAATCTCCTAAACGACTTTTAAAATAACCACCCACGTACAGTAGGTTTTGATATGTATCCGCTGGTTATCGTGTATAAATAGTGGGAGGCCTCCACCTACTTGTAGAAAATAAAGTGCAAGAGTTCGCCCACGTAGGGGGAGGAAACCGGGTCACGCATGTCTAAGGCCGAGTTAATAAGGCAATTTCAGTCTTAAATTTTAGAATTTGTATTCACAATTATAATTAACTCGTTTTCGACCTTTAATCTATTCACACTTTTGATCTGAAACTTCTAGTGATACGATTTGGTGAACGATCATTTAATTTTATACGTTTGTATTTACAGCAATGGTTTTCACCCTACCTTAGAATATTTTTTTCTTTGAGACTAAAATATGATCCATATTGAATAAGTAGTAGCTTCTCTCTTTTCCAATTAGTCTAGACCACAGAACACATATTTTTAGACCAGACAGCTTGTCTATATCCAACCATTTCATCTCGAATTAAAAAGTTGAATATTCAAGGTTTGGAGAGTTAAAATGAAGGGGGACAAACGTTTCAGACTACTGGCCAAAGTCTTCTATTTTTAATAAACGGGTTGCGCTAAACTTTTACCTCCTATGTCTGTACCGAAAAAAAGACAATGCCTGGGTAATATTTAAACCGTACGTACATTTTAAGTATGAGAAAGGAAAGTATAGTTTTCTGTCGTCCAAGTTATTTAAATTCATTCAATAACCTTATGTGCAAATATGAATCGATCTCAAACAAAGTTGCCAAGCAAAACGAAAACGGGCGATATTATCAAAAGGTTTAATTAGTTCATTTTTTTTTAATTAGACTCTCAAGTGCGAAGAAACGTTTGATACACTAGTTTAGGACGTCGAGTTAAGCCGCCAACTCTCATGATCTTACTAATTGTATGTTTTGTTTATGCAGAAGAAAGATTAAAAGGAAAAGTATAAATGAAAATCCTAACGATAAATAAAAAAAATGTATAGTAAGAAACTAAGTGGTAATAAAAACATATTTCTTCAAAATATACTATGCCCTAATTTAACGATGATAGTGGTTTTTGTTTTTAAGTACGTAATTGATTTTCACTGTGTCTTCATTTCGGCATGTAAGTATGTATATAAGTAAGATGTGCATCATACTCTTGTACTGTACCTATGATTCTTAAAAATTATATTCTTAGATGCTCATTTGGAATTTTTTTTAATTTTTATCATATTGGTGTGATTGATTAATGCCTCCAACTAATAGTCCAATACTGTGTAAATTAATATGGGCTTTTCGAATAAGCGTGGGTTTCAGGAGGTAACATGACCTGTTAGATGGCGGCCAAATGCAATATGGCGACCTGCTGTGTATTTAGATTTAATTTAATGGAAAAAGGAAAACACATTTTAATCATATGCCGTGGCGATCATTCCTAAACACGAAGGCCCGTCGTTGACAGGTAGCCAATCACCGTCCTTGGCACATCTGTAATTATCCAGGTGTAGGTTGTGCAGCTAACAACACGGTTGCATGTTGTGTAACGGTGTCCAGCCAACCAGCTACCGGGATACGCACCTCGCACTCCTCCAGCTAGTTAGACAGCTCTGGTTGCATTTTGCCTGATGTCCGTCTTCATTTACAGTTACCAAAGGACTCAAAAATCGTTGTCGAGGAATGCTCAAATTCAGACAAAATAGGAACTGTGCAACCAGCAGCATACCTAGTGGATGTTTTCGGGCGGTATCATTTTATATTTTTATCTAAATTATATAAAAATGAACGATATAATAATGTAATAAACATAATCAATGATTGTAAAAAGTATGTAATTTAAAAAAAAAAACATGCGTACTGACCACGGTGGCTCGACTTAACGTCGAAATTTTTTAATAGATGAAAAAGATGTGCTATGAATTCGAAGTTGGCGATGGCCACATTACAATTCCTGATGGTGAAATCGATCGAGCGAACACGCTTACATTTAATCATTATGTGTGCAATATCTTTAAATAAAAGAAATATATTCGTTTCTTTATGTCCAGTAACACATATTATTTGTTTACATATAATATAATGTTACATATAATAATATAAATTATTAATACTTATTATTATCGTAATAATTATTAATTATTAATAACCACTCTTGATTTTGATTGACTTAACGAGGGTGGGAAGTTGGGGACTGCCACAGATGGCAAAAGATCTAGCTGCGCGCCACTTTGTAGAAGTGTGATGACAGTTGTATAATTTTTATAAATCTCTTTTTGATGACTGGAATTGTTAAACAAACAACCTGAAGCATTTTTCGACAATAATACCCGGTATTTTGCTTTACAATCGATTAACAACGGTTTAAAAACAACTGCGTTGAAACTCTGGCCCATGTGTCTCATGAATAATGTGTTTCACTTTCTGATTGCGTTCATATATGTTTGAAAAAAATGAATTTGGGAAATTTGGACTGTCGACAATTTTTTTTCAACAGTCGGAATAATAGCGGGGCAATCGATGAATCAACAAGTTTAGCCTATCTCCGGGTAAATAAATTTGATTGTGTCCCTAACAATAGCTTCGAGAGGTTTTATTTTTATTGGTATTATTATTATTATCATTATTATTGATGAGGGTGTGTACATTAATATTCAAGGTTTTTTTTAAGAAATACACCTTCTCTCTCTTCAGCATTATTTATTTTCCACACCAACGTTTCCGTCGAACTATGACGTCATTCTCTAGTTTCGACCTGGAAGAGCTTTTTTTCGGTCAATACCATCAAATGAGTTCGCCGGAAACATTTGGGTAGCCATCAATAAAGCTGTGGAGAGACACAAGGTGTTTTATTTCTTAATAATTATTTATAATGTAATTATATGCCGGTTTGGTAAATGATATAAAGTGTTCTCATTGTGACGATAATTTTCTATAATATTGCACATATTAAGTCTAGATAGCAAACATTTTCATGAGTATTTAGACACAAACTCTACCCCTAATTTTACTGGTTGGGGTAACTTTTTCGAAATGCTTTTAGGTCGGAAACAACTTCCCACAGGCCGTAATTAATTAAAAGCTACTAATGAGCAAGTTGTAAGTGTCATACTAATGACTTAAAACACGATTTAATTTCACCGTTTTGTATATTATTCATATTTTTAAACTATATTCTTACCGACTAGCTGTATCGGTCGGTCGCTAAATAAAAAAAATTAAGTAAAACAAGCAAAGTAAAATCAATGATACCCTGAAACAAAACGGGTTATCTATGAAAGGAGTTATATCTATCATATTTACAAACCAGATTCGTCTGCAAACAGAAATATTTTTTGAAAACATATCGGTTAACAAAAGACATCGGTTATGACCAAACAATCATTAAGTTATGTACATAACCAGTCCAAGCACATTCTTTTTAATTAATGTGGCAAATTTGTATGTATTGTATAATAACAATCTAAAGCATAGAAGTAAATGTTATTAAGTATTTTCGAACTGATTCTATTACTGACATAATGTGTAAAGTGTAGTATAGAAATTGTTTTTACTCACGCTTTTATTTATTTACTACAATTTTGGTGCCTACGGATCTACAACAATGGCTAAAGTGTTAACTCAGTGTTTTAATTTGTGTGGGTTTTTATTTTGCTTCTTAAAATTTGTTTGATGATTGTTCTGAGTAAGCGATCTAAATCAATTAGTTTGTATGCATTTTGGGATATGTACTTCTATCTGATGACTGTGACGATATTTAAAAAAAGCTAAGATTAATAAATTATAAATTAATATTATATTATAATCCCAGACGGTTTTTATTTTACTTCTAAAAAAAATTGAATATTAGCTCATCTAATATACAATGACTTTTTTTTTCCTATCAGATGACTATAGTAGAAAAAGTAACTTATTAACATGAACTTTACATAATGTATTCCAAATTTAATTGCCTAAGAGATGTGCGGTCAACCCCCGCAATGGCGTATCGTAAATTGATTTTTTTTTCCGTTTAGATATCTTAATTCTGGAGCTAACGAGCAATTACCGTCCGTTGTCACATAATTTGTTATAACTCCTCTCCCAAAGTTCATTGACACATTCTGTTGACCAAAACTGTTCAATTTGATTTAGAATAATCCGCGTGCCCGCGCTCCATCAAATATAAAAGAAAATTGACCGGCATCGAAGACCAAGACCACTGAGTAGCAAAAAATAAATGACCAGCCTTGAGTGGAAGAATATTTTTAACAGGTGCCGTAATTGGTTTGTGGCGGTAGGAGGTCCTTTATAAGTGCTGCCAACATAAACCTTGTCTTGGAAGACAACTGCCCAGCCTGGTCTGGCCGGGCCGATGCCTGTATCCAAAAATATATATTTTCCTACTATTTCAGTTTTTTTTTTTAAATAAGTTATTTTTATATATTGGAACCAGAAAGCTGAGAAAACGACTGCTGTTTAGCTCCTGTTTAAAATCTTAAATTTTATCGCTTTGCTATTTTCGTCGCTGAAGTCACTGGAATAACAATGGAAACCGTTATCAGTTTATTACCGATTTTTTTTTTTTTTTAAATGGATGTTAAATATCTATGTATTTTTAAGTCAGTCGTGGATGTGTCATGCCAAAAGTATTATCTAGTTTTAACAAGAAAACAGTTAGAGCTAAAAAGAAAATTAGTTGATGGGTTAATAATTGAACCATTAAAAAATTACGACTCTCCGTAGCAAGGCAATAGTTACTGTAGGACAACCTTGTGATGCCATTGCTGATGTTATATTATTAATATATCAAAACTGACTTACGAAGATAAAGATGACGCCACCTATTTTATATTATAGTCCTTAATACTCGGCACGCCATCGTGGTTGGATAAATATTTGCGAGCACATTTTAATTGATTGGGATTTTTTTTATTGTTTTCAATGGTGAATATTAAAGAGTATATTTAACACTAGTTTATTTCCTCGTGTTTAATAATGTTCCTACAATCCTTGAAAGAGCATTGATAAACAATTACATCGCTAAACGCCTATCTCTGGAAGTTGTGTGTTTTTTTTTGGTTTTTTTTTCTTCTTAGCTCTCAAACTTATAAAATAGGATGTGGGAAAAATAAAGGAAAATTATTTTGGGCTAATGAGTGCCTTTCACTAAGGGGAGTCCCCCATTTGAAGGATGTATGAGAAGGATATAGGGTTTGGAATGCCTAAAGGAGGCGGGTGGAATCAGGAAGGTAGTGAGAGTCTACCGAGGGTGTGTTTGTTATTGTTGTAAAAACTGTATTTGTAACGCATCTACTATTATCTGCGAGAATCCTTGCAATAAGCCAGTAAGGTTTAAATATGTAAATATATGTACGCCTCGTTGAAATTATGAAAACTGGCAGTTATTAAGACCACGAAACAAGAAGAATAGCAAAAGATAATCTTGATAAGAATATGAACGATCAATCTTTATTTATAATTAAAGTTCATAAAACACACAGTAGGTTGCCTCTTAGCAGATGTTGTAATCACTAAGAAACGGTGACAATACCACAATGGGTCAAGCTACTTCAACTAGTACGAAACAGTTTCTTGATCTCTTGACATTCACTGCTCATACAAGCACAAGCAGGGATAACATGGACTGACAACTGTCAACAAAAATTAGTCGTCTGAATGAATACACGACAAGTTAAATTGCGGTAGCGCCGATAATAAAGTGAGTTACAGACCGTTCTCTGTGCATTTTATAAGATCCATCGTGGAATGTGGTGTGAAGAATTTATCCGGAGCATTCAATGCCAATAAACAGAACCAAGAGCCTCTTAGAAACTTTTTTTTAATAGTTTTATTAGTAAAATTACGATTTGGTTATCCTAATTTATTAATAATTGTGATTCATGCCTTTTAAACTATTCCACTCAGTCAATATGTACAGCTCACATTCATTCCAATGCTTATACAATATGTACTCACAAAACAGGGCATGTCTCATGCCTCTAAGGAATATAAAAAAAATATCTGAGTCATGGTGTGCCGGTGGTGGGAGAATTCATCCACCGGAGACACATCAAGTTATTGACTCGTTATAGCACCTCACAAACCCAGTATTTAACATTAGGACCCCACCACCCTTCCCGCATCGATGGTGACAACAGGCTGTCCGGGAAAACTAAGTTAAGTTAGTTAGTTAGATTCGGTTTAGTATTGGCACAACTAATTCTTAAAATGACCCCTTTATTTTCACACGTCTTGTATTTTTACATCAGCCTACATTAGAAAAATTCTTTCAACTTCGCACATTCTTTAAATGTAGCTACAGTAATTATAATTTGTACAAAGTGCATTTATGTGAAGATTCCATATTGTGGAATCTGTATATATTAAATAAAGGGTTTTGAAAAAATAAAAATACGGGACTGAATACCAATGCTCATATCAGTATCTTGCTTGATTGAGTCCTTATATTTTAAACTCACATTGGTAAGTCTGACACTATATTTAAATGAATATTTTAATTAAAAATCAAAATATTTTTTTTTAAAAATAAAGGATTCCACGCCGGTTCATATCCTCAAACTTAAGCTCTTATTAGTTTCATGTCAATTAGAATTCTCCAACAGTTCTCCAAGTCCCAACTCATGTATTCAATAAGATAGGAACAAGTTGTCCCCCATCTCATCTCACATGGTATAAGCAAACATGTTCTACATAACCAATGAAATGAGCCCTGTCGATATTTCATCAGAGGCCGATGCAGATAACCGGTTATTGCCCGCCACTTTAATCCCGCCAAATACGGCCCGCTCCAAGGTCAGCCAAGGTCACGCCCCCCACCCTAACCATTTCTATCCCTTCCCCTTTCTTATTGCCACATTAAAAGAAATGTTATGTATATGAAAGTACTGGTTTTTTTTTGGGGGGGGGGGTTAATTTTCTTTATTTTTTCTGTTTTTATTTTGTTCTGCACTCGTTTTATCTTACAGAGGAGATTATTAATGTCTTATATGTAAATTTTCCTTGTTTAAACAATGCAAGATAAATTACTGTGCTTTGCACCCCCCTTGTCTCTAAACAAGTCTGTTAATTTGTGATTAATCTGGGGGTTAATATACTTACAAGGTTGCCTACTCCTTTGAAATCTTCGGCTCAAAATAATTACAATAATAATAAGACAAAACAATTACAGTGAATTACAGTTACATATTTTTTTTAGAAAGGAAAATCGTTTTTTGTAAAGAAATAACAACTGCTCCACACATATCCTCGCTGAGAACTTGGAAGAACTGGTTTATTGTTTGTGGTTTTTTCTAACCCTCTTTATTATTTTTATACACTGTAATTCTGAATAAATTGAACTGCTAAGTCTAAGCATACCGACACTTAATTTGGCCATCATTGGAGTTAGGCAAAGCTTTTAGTAAAGCATTTGCTGGTGTTGTTTTAGCGCTACTGAACAAATGGGAAGTTATCCAATCCCAATCCAGTACAGTACTTATGTCAAATTTTAGCAGATTTTATCGTTTTTTGTACCTTATTCGATTTATACGTAAAATTAAATAAAGAGTTATTGGAATACAAGAATTGGCAACTTTTCCGATCATTTTGATCCTCATCATTTCATTCACCACTCTTAAACCTGTATAAGCGTATACTATATATTTTTTTCATACGCCTTCCTAGTTTGACTTGCTGAGTTTAGGCTATTCGAGGGTTGAATAGTTCGAATCATTTGAAATTAGGGTTATCAAGATAGATTACTTGCAGTAAGTTAGCAAGAGAGTAGGAGTTTGTTGAATCTGGCTTCATGGATTGTACTTGTATTACATATTTGACAAAAGAAATGTTATGGAGTCATTCGGTTCAACACCAGTCCTTAAACTCCAGGTACATATGGGCTTAAGACGTGACACTCAATAACACCACCTATGAGTGTCTGCTTTAAACGTTATTAATTTAGCCCCCGTGTTTCGGAGTACTACATGACTCCCTTCAATTCACTCCTTTTAACGGTAACGAGTAATGATTTTGTTTAACCAATGAAGATATTTTTCGTTAATATATATATTTCTTGAACTCATCCTTGATTACAAGTTCATGAAATTCCATAGTAACCTATCTAACCACCCTATTTCCATAGCGCAGTCATTACATGGCACCACTCATCCCTATAATCCTCCTCGGAGACCAAAACAGCAGTGGCCTCGTGACCTGCTATAAATACGTGACAGTGAGAGTTCTGGCAATGGGAAGTTTCTCCAATCATGTCCTGAGCATATGTGGCTCTCGTGCTCTTCGTCAGCCTCCACTGGCTCGTATCCGGTGACGCGGTCACGGAGGAGCGTGGGGGACTTCCCAAGACTCCAATTCCTCTTTCGCATGTGAGGGAGGTGACAACCATGTGGATTTGGGATGTCTCTGGGCTGTTTGTAAATACTGTATGTATGAGCGAGTGAATGAATGTTGTAAATATGATATGAATCAGAACATTTATCGCAATTTCTTATTGCCTAATAAGGCAGATTGTAATTTTATCACAATAAAGAAGTTTAAATATATATAAAAAGATTGGTACGTACTAGAGTAAGGTTCATGATGTAATAGAATGACTTAGAATGTATTTTTTGGGAATCACCTTCCAATAATAAAGGAAAGAAATTTATTAAAATGGGTAAACAATTACAAAAAGTGTCAGCCGTTCACATCTCCTAGTCCATCTTCATAAGGATCTGATGCAGGTATACATGGTGCCATTACTCGTCACAGTTAAAAGAAGGAGTGAATTGAAGGGGGGGGGGGTCATGTAGTACTCCGAAACACGGGGACTAAATTAATAACGTTTAAAGCAGACACTAACAGTTGGAGTTACAGAGTGTCACGTCACTCACGCACATATGTACCTGGAGTTCAATGACTGGTGGTCAGATGACTCCATGACATTTCTTTTGTCAAATATATATATATGTTTTTTTTAATACTTAGGAATACCGGTTACTCAACTGGGAATTCCATCACTTGTGCATGCCTTCGAAATTCCTCCTGCTTCGCCGAGCCGTCGGAAATACCATCCCCGTCCAATTTTCCTTCGACCGTCCTTGACTTACCTAATTCCGAGATCGTTCGACGAACGACCTTTTTTCTTTTTATTCATATGATTCAGGTCTCGTTTATATTCTACTATGTTCAGGGTTGTTCTTCACACCTTCACAGAGTCGAACTTTACATTTCCACGTAAGCCTTCGCCAAACGGTTACATCATTAATGTACAATTCCCGATGACTACAAAGTTCAAAATGAAATCACTCGGTATTGGCTGTTAATGGAATATAATATAATAATAATATGAAATTATCATTTTATACAATGCTGATAGAAAAAAATGACCGGACCAAGTGAGATCCAGCATCGCCCATAAAAGAATCTACAAACAAAATGTCACAACATACAAAAACAAAAAAACTACACACAAAACTAAAAACACATAACAAATATAATTATTATAGTCTAAAGAAGAAACGTCATGCTCTAGATATTATTCTATGTATAAAAGAGAAAATTGGCATATAAACATGATTTGGCAAATGTGCACTGGCATCACTACAAGAATCTAGATCACTGGTGTCTTAATCGCTCAACTATTAACCCTACTACTCCACGAATTTAACTTTTAGTATTTTATATACTACTTAGAAATTATGGTTACTTATAGTATTTGTTTTTGATATAAAAACAGTCCTGTAGGTTTTCAGTCATATGACATTTTTTCCGAAAATTCCAACCATAAGAGCCGTTATGAGACCGAACACTGCACGCGTACTTACATACATGACGAGCTACGCCAGAAATACAATGATTTAATAGCAGCCTATTTCCGACAAAACTTCACAGCAGACTGAAAACGAAGTGGGAGTAAGATCTGCTCGAACCTGCAGTGTAGTGAAATTTGAATATGAAAGAAAAAAAAATTTACGTATACAGTTATTCACATCTAATATTCATATTTCAATTAACTTTTATTCTCAAATGTAACGTATGATGGCATTCACATTATTAATATTTATGTATTGTTACGTAATATTTGTCGCTATCCTAAAGGTTTTATAGGATTTAGTTAATTCAGATCGATATATTCAATCAGTTGGCTTAGCTAGGCATAAATAATCAGATTATAGTGAAAATATGTGTATTATATTACAAAACTGTATCAGCTGATCATATAATCCGAATAGACATATCTCATAATAATCCTTTTAATATACATAATAATTTATTAACGTTTTCTTGCGCTAATTAACAAAAATATATTGACACTGTATTATAATTTAAAACTAAATATATAAATATATTTGGTAATGTTAATTGTACATCATCAAAACGTTCTCTATTACATAATCCTAGGACAAAAAAGTATTTTCTCCTAGAATTTAAGAAGGTAGGGAGATTGTTTAAATACGGGTACACTAATCGTTGGAAAACTCAATGTTGATAAAAACAAGCTAAAAGAGTTTGGGTGGGGGGGTTCTTTGAACACAGAAAATAGAAGCCGTTCTATTTGCGATTGGTGTTTATGCTAGTTGAAATTCCATGTTTTGTTGTTTAAACAAACTTCTCATTTCATCACTTGTTTATTAACGTGCTGAAGAATGCTATTTTTTCCTTCTCCGATATTACAATTTAGGAATGTTGGCTGATGTTACACTTTTAAGATTTTGTTTGATATTATAGAACAGTATGCTTACTAGTTACTGAATTTAACCTCATATCTTTGCGTAGTTTTATGGTCAATTCATATTAACCTAATAATTCCGTTTTTGTGTTTTGCTAGTTTATGTTAATTGTTATGTTATCATTATTTAGGTCTATAAATATTAAAAATCTTAAAATGGCTCGATCTTGGAAATAGATGGATTGATAGACTGACTGTAATAACGAGAGACCGGATGTCTGTGTACTGCACATTTTGTTTGCTTGCATTTATCGTCTTCTACATCATCCACCCGTTTCCCTTGACTTAAAGAATCTTATTTCCAAATTTGATTTTGCACAAAATTGCAATTTTTGAACTAAATTGCACGAATACACAGAATTGTTCAATTGGTAGAATTTCAAAGGATTTTATTTTTATTTTTTTTTAATTTTAAAGTAAAAACGAAAAAATCAGATTAATTAAATTCTACTTATAAACTGAATTACTATGTTAAATTATTATTAGTATATTAAATAGGTATTCATTCATTTATTTGATTTAATTTGCTATCTAAAAGCTAAAGAAATAATCAACCGATCATAAAAGTAAAAAAAACATTCTTAATTCACTATATATTACATTCAATTTAACATTTATTAAATAACACCTAACCACCCTATCAAAATCTCTCACAAGGTTAGAATCCATAAATCTCAACTTAAATTCACAGATTGACATTCCTGAAACTGTTTGATAGAGTCTAAGAAAAATTGAAAACAACTAGGGAAGAATTTTAAATCCAAAATTTGACTCCGTGATTCAAAAAACCGCTGGCTACATTCGCTTTAAACTATTTAATGACTGTATTAACGGAAAAAAGATGACGACATTCAGCAGGAACCTTCTATAATCACCTGCTACAAAAATTGCCCGATAATTTCGGTAGATATTGAACGTTCCTTTTCAATGGTTCAAAAACAATTTAAGTGACAGACGACACAAGTTTGTGGAAAAAAAATCTTAATGTACAACACTGCACATTTTTATGGAAATGTTAAAAATTAAGTTTTTCAATAAATATTTTTTTTATTATTATTATTTTTATAATATTTTGTAGTTAATATACCAGCAATATGTAAAGCATATTTTTAGTGTGTAAATAAAGTTTTTTTCTTGCATCACGTATTATTTATTGAAGAAAAAGAATTGTTTTTATCTGATTCAAACATGGTCGTATAAGTTTTTAATTTATAATTATACAAACGTGATTTTGCACGTTTTGATTCTTTTAATGCTTGTTTTTCGAATTTTTACGGCGCGAAAATCCGGAGTCTGGTCATAACATACACGGCATAGATGACTATGAAGGGAGAAAAAACACACAATAGTTGATATATTTCACATTTGTTTATTTATCATAAAAAAAAAAGTTGTAGATATTTTAGCAACAGTATCTTGATGTGAAGTGTCTGCACACTGATCTCTTTTTAGGATTTTACTTTACGCTCCGTAAGCCCTGCAATATAAAAAAATGAGATGTTTTATTTGATATGAATCCGTCTTCGTCTGATTGTAAAATTTTATCAAACTCTAATTTCAATATTTATTTATCATGATGTCATTTATCTTCTCACTAATTAAATTACACTCTTAAACTATGTCACATACAAAAGCCGAAATCATCTTGAAGCCATACCAATGATTCATTTATTCATTTTGGCCTTATTTTTATGTATTCTTTGTCTTTTTTGTATTGTGTCCATTTTAGGATTTCGTTGATTTTTTCAAAATCAGAAATCCATAAATATGTTATAAATATATAAATATATCTATAAATATGCTATAAAGAAATGTCACATATGTTCTATGAGCTTGGTATGTGCTATCAAAATTACTCTTTGCTCTTAAATTTATAGCATTGTTAATATTTATGGGTTAATGCATTGTTTGTATTATTTTGTGATTATCCACCTATTGATTGTTTCTCAATTGTAGACTTTTGGAGATATTTTCCCAAAAGCGTCCTTTTTTCAAAACTTAATACGATGTTGTTATTAAAAAAGAAAATTTTTCCGATGAAATTAATAGATTTCAAAATTACGTTAAAACAATAGAAGACTATTATTATTCTTAGATTAGGAAAAATAATTCTTGGCGTTATGATTGAGAAAATGACATTATCGTATTCTTCGTTTAAAACTTCCTAATTTACAATTCACTAATCCATATCCCCTTGATGATATGATCATGTATAGCTCTCTCCTAATCCGATTTGGGCCTTTAATGTGTAAATCGCTCATATTAGGGTTAATCTTGTCATTAAATACCTTCAATGTTTATAAGCTTCAAGGAGATTTTCTGGATTATTTATGTTTATGCCGTCCTGTCTTGGCTTTGTTTGATATGCGTGTCCTTTTGTTTTGAGTTTTTTCTCATATTATTTTATTCCATTCTTCGATTAATATCTTGGCATGTGAAATGATCCGCTCCAATATATATTCATTGAAAGAGAGAGTGATTTAATTGCAAATGTTGCCTGTGTTGGGATCGTCGAGTCTCTCGTGTTTTATAAGCTATAATTTTTTTATTGGCCAACCGGTATGACGTAAACTCGCTCATCGAAAAAGGTTCGGAAACCTTAGAATTGTAAAATAAGAGAAGCAGGTATTCGTTTTGTATTATGCAGTGAATTTCCATAATGCGATCGATGGCGTGGGTGGTCGGTCGGGATACGGCCACTCCCACAGTACTTGAGCGGCCGGGGGCTCCTCCGGACTGGAAGATCGGCTGAAGAAGAAAGGGCCACGAGGGAGAAAGGTGCCTAGAGGATTTGTAATTAAAATGGCTGGAGTTGAGGCAATAAAGAGGAAAACAGTACCTCCGATCTCATTTGAATATATATTCGGCCAGGGAAGCAGTTGCCAACAACTGGCGCCCAAGGCTGGGTGAGAGGATTGTGAAATAGTCGCTGCTCTCTTATAAGGTCCCAGCTGTGCACTATTGGTACCTCCCAAGAACATCACGACACAGTGGGCCTTGTATCTTGGTCTTGTCAGGCTCTGTCGTTTCATTGAAAATGATACGTTTCATACTCAAACAATCAGCTATGTGAAAGTTGAACAACATAAAGTGAATGATGAAACACTCCCATATGCGGGCTGTTATTGTAATGTCTTAGGTTTCTTTTTCTGTTGAAATCTGTTTCTGTTTGGAGAATTTTGAAAAAGTAGAGCCTTATTTGTTAACGAGTCCGATGGAAGTTAATTCACTTTTAAACCAGTTCGGACGAATCGCTCATAGCCCAGATGGGTAACGTAAAATTCTATAATCCACTGATTAAAATACAGTAAGGGAAGATATTTGAACAAAATAAAATAAACGTGAAAAAAATCGGACCCATTTCATTTTAACATTCTTGGTTTAGAACGAAAACATAGCAATCAATTCAAACAAGTTTCGAGTCCCATTATCAGAAGGCGGCAAATTTACAAATATGTTTTTAAATTCTGAAACTTTTATATTTATTTTAACAACTCAGTACGTTTTAGGGTAACTTTATAACAACTCTTTCCTAAACATAAATATCACACGAGGCGAACTTCGATCTTCCCTGCACGGCGAGAACTCACAAACTAACCCCAATTCTTGTTGAAGCATTAAAGGTCACTTAAGTTACCGGATGCTTACTCCATCTGATGGATTATAGTGGAACTAACTAGCCAGCAGACAGTAGGGCAAATGTACAGGAACCAATCTTTTAGAACTGCACAAAATGGAGTTTGAATTGCACATTTCGTATAGAATTGTTTGTTAAAAAAAACTCTGATCTAAAACAGTAAAGCAGAGAGATAAAAACTGTTTTCATATTAGATTCAGCGCCCCAGATATAGCTAAAGTCAGTTCTAAAATCATAGTTTCGGTTAAATAAGCGAAAGATGTTGACCCGGGCTTACCCAGCATTTTCTGTTAGCAACAATTTAGGGTGTTCAAATCACACACCGAACTGATATATGTTTAATAAGTACAAAAAGGAACAGAGGAGAAATAGGTCCGTCTTATTAAGCGATCAAGGTTGACCTTACAGAGCTTAACCGTTGCGCAAGCGCTCATCTCAGATTACATCTCCGCTCTAAGTCCCTCAGCTTATCTACTTCTATTCCCAATAACAAGAGAGCCCGACACAAGGTTAAGCTACCTTTGAGTAAAACAAATACTTAAAGAAAATGTACGTTCAATCATAGATGTTGGATAGGCAAGGCCGATCTCACAAAACGATACGTCTGATGTATATCGATCTTGCTGCTCTGATCCCAGATAGGCGGTCCTAATCGACCTGTTTGTCTTTTGGATTTCGTTCGTACTTAAATGTCTTGCAAATTTTAACTTAGGCTCTTGTTGACACAAGTCTAGTACATGCAGTAAATAGCAAGCAGTAGACGATTTTAGGAGGATTTATGAGAAGAGTTGTAAATGAATGAAAAAAAAACAAACCTTTATTCTAGGACATTGTTCCCCCAGGAATAGATACAAGTTAAATTAAAAGCATGTCTAGCAAGAAAATAAAAGTACACATACATCAAACGCATTTGAAAAGCTTATGAATAATACTATTTACAAATGTATAATAAATACCATGCGCTATGACTTTATCAGATTACTTCAAAGTACCAACAGCAACAAAATGAACCAAAAAACAAACATGAAAAATCAACAAATAAAAAATTACAAGGGAGGAAAGAGCATGGAAGGTTGCTGGAATGAATAGAAAATAAATAAACAAAATAATAACGATGAATTATGAATTGTTTGATTGGAGGGAAATAAGAAACTGGTGCAGTTACGATTCAAATATTGGTGTGTAAAAAGTGAATGAACGACGAATATCGATGAAATAGAGTTTCAAAGGCTTTTGGCACGGATAAGAAAATAACGGCTAAAGGAAGCTGATTAGTGCGAAGAGAAATACAGGTCGGAAAGATAGGATCTAGTATTGTTGGATTAGACCGCTGATTTTAATTGAAGGGAGTTGTGAAGGAGAGGTGGCTTTTTAGTGACGATAGTACTGAAGAGGAAGGATCAAGGGAAGGACCATCCCAACTCGGAGTAGTGACGTGAAATGCAAAGGTCTTTGAGGATACCAAGTATATATTTTATACAGGACCCAACTGTCAAAAATATACGAGAGAATTCTCTATGACCATCTCACCAGACACTGTGACGCTCAAGACATCATACCACCTCAACAGACCGGCTTCACTAAAGGACTCAGCTCGGACTGCAATCTAGTGAAACTGCAGCGGCACGTTGCAACGAACATGCACCACAACAGAGTCACTGCGATGTTCTCCCTTGACTGTATGAAATCATTCGACTCTGTAGATCATCGCACACTCCTGCGACGAGTGCACGAGCACGAATTTCCTGCGCAACTCCAGAACATCATGTCTTCCTATCTAGCAGGCAGAACCTTTTCTGTGCGAATAGGAGCCGTATCAACCACCAGAAGAGATTTCGTCGTCGGAGTTCCCTAAGGGTCGGTGCTGGGACCCCTACTCTTCAACATCTACACCGCGCACATAGTAGGAGCATCATACTCCAATTGTGAGGTAGCGGCGTATGCGGACGATATAGGGGTCTAGAGCACCAGCCTCAACCCAGCGAAAGCTCTAAAGGCTGCAGAGGGCGCCAGTCAATTAATGCAGTAGGCTGCGAGCTGCCTACATTCAGGTAAACCCAGCCAAGACTCAAGGTATCATCTTCTCTTTCCAGCATGGGAAAAGAAAGCGTCCACCCAGCTTCACCATAGACAGGACTGAATGCTAACTTTCCAACAGTATCTGCTACCTAGTCATCAGCCTAGGCAGACACTTGCAGAAGAAATTGAAAAGAGTACGTAGGACTTACTATTCTCTCCAGCATCTCATCACAAGCCAGGCTATATCCCTTCGGCTGGAACTGTTAATATATAAGAGCGTCCTGAGGCCAGCTCTACTGTTTGGGACACCACTCTTTCGATTCTTACACGCCATCACCATAACTCGACTCCAGAGCTTCCAGAACAACATCCTGCGCACGGCACTATGGCATACCCCTTTCGTAAAATGAAGGTTCCGACATGCACGAAAAGTTCGAGGTCCCCACCATCACCGAAGCCATCAAAAGAAGATAAATCAAGTTATTCGACTCAATGAAACATAGTCTAAACCCTCTATTCCGAGACGTGACACCCCCACCGCTACCGGCACGATGGCAACTCACAAGATCGAGTAAAGCAGAGGAAATGGTGGACATCACGGCACTAGGCCCACCAACAACAAGCCTCTAAGGGGCACCCATCACTGAAATCAGACTAAATAAGAATACACTACATGCCTAGAGAGACTCTAGGCCCAGCCACCAGTGGACTCTCACCACTGTACCGCAACAACCAACCTCTACCGAGGCTTCCCACACTCCTTAATTCTCTCACACCACCTTCAAGCAGGATCACCTACCACCAGGACCACCACCAAGCAGGACACCACCTAGTACAAGGATCTCCTCAACCCAAATTTTCCTTCATTTTCCCTCATCCATAATCTTCTAATCAGAGCTTAGAAAAAAAAAAAATAGGTGGAATGAGCAGTGATGGATAGTTGTATGGAGGTCGTTAGTGTGGACACAGAATTACTACTGGCGAACCAGATAGAACCCTGAGATACACAGGAAAACAATCAAAAGGGTTGGGATGGAGTTTGATTCGGGTTTAGTACTACCTGGGAGCGATTAGAAATGGATGAATAAAATTATTACTTCCCAGGTACGGATCCAATACGAAAATGAGCGGAAGCCTTTCGTCTGTATGTGTTTGCCTGACGATAGGACTCTTAAAAATGATACTATCAATCTGAAATTGTAAAGCTAAGTTCTATATCACTTTTTTTTTTTTTTTTTTTTTTTTTTTTTCTTAGCTCTCAAACTTATAAAATAGGATGTGGGAAAATTATTTTGGGCTAATGAGTGCCTTTCACTAAGGGGAGTCCCCCATTTGAAGGATGTATGAGAAGGATAGTTCTATATCACCTCGAGACATGGAGTTTATGGTTACAATACATTAGCGGGAAGTACGAAAAAGTTTGCATTCATGATTTCTAAGGTTAAAGCTATTTAAAGATAAAAAGTTCTGTTTTTTACCAATTAAGGGCACATTGCAAAACGAATTGAATTGGACTGATATTAAACAAACTAATAATAAACGTTTTGTGATTTTAAAAAAAAACGTGATTAATCCGTTACAATCCGATTTTAATATGTTTTTGTCCGCCAATGTTTTGTATGTGCTTATACAATATGCAACAATATTGCTTATTTATTCAAAAACTGAAATACAGTGGCTGAGGTGGAAAATAAAAGATATATTTTGGTCAATAATCCTAGACGTTTTTTAACCAATTATTTTACAAGTTTTTAAGAAACTGACGAGACCTTTTGTTTACATATTTCTCTTGTATTCATGTATTTTTGAACCCCCCTTGTTTATAATTAAACTACATAATTGCAGCACAAAAAATTACTTAGAGGTAACTGGTCCACGGATTCATCAGTACATTAGTGGTATAGTATGAACACGGTCGAATCATATAACGTTCTTGACTGACGGAATATGTCTGTATATGTTTTATTTATTTATACAAAAAAAAATATTGTACAAACAAGCGTTGTTTGTGTAGAAGAAGTTGTTGAAAAAGAAATCACGGCAGGAGATAATATCTGCAATTTGCAAGAGAAATGATTATTGTAATTAACCAATTATTTAGTTTACCTTGGCCTCACCTGGCGTGGCCCATTTACGTCGTTTTTTTTTTTTCATAGCCCCTTTAAATTTACAGATAATATAACTCATTTATAAACTGATTAATGAATTTTTCTATTATACTCCATGTAACATTATCGGAATCGGTACTTTGTCACGGAAATGGTAAATTCATAATGTTTTGAACAAACAGCTCATGCGTGGCGGATTTTGTTTTTTTGTTAGCGAACTGACTCAGATTGCTCAAAAACATTTTAACGGATTAATCCGTAAAAAAAAACAGGCATTATAAAAGAGTCGTATCCTTTCTGGTTTGAGTCTTTTAAGTGGTGGTTGTAAATAGTAGACGACTCTTCGGAGACCTTTTACAACCTCCTCGTGCAAGAACTACTTTGCATACTGAACCTGGATTGCGGATACTCCTCTAACTGTCTTCTATTGAAAAAAAAAAAACAATAAGAGAAAGCACTAACCTTAAATGGGCACTTACAGCACCCTGGTCGTATCTCGTGCAACTTAACATTCCCAATTACCTTGTCTCCGTTGGAGTTTCTTACAATGTGAAATGTACGAACTTCTCACATCAAAGCGTTATTATCTACCTTACATACAGTAGCTTACTTGGGGTGGGGGACAATGGGTCGGTCCAGCTCGGGTTTAGTATTTTTTTTTTATTTTTGTCTATAATATATAAAAAAACAAAAAAAATACAGGTAATGATATTTCAATCAACAGAATCATGATAATTTCCATGGAAAAACAACTATAACATGATATAAATTTTTAAATGTCAGTCAAGATAACTAAAAAAAAAAATGAATATATAAACACGCTTACATTTATCACTATATGTAAAAAAAAATTTAATTTATTTATTTTTCTTCAGTATTTGCTAATAGTCACTCTTGATTTTATTGAAATTCGAAATGGGACAAATTATGGATCGAACCAGGCGGCAAAAGCTCTAGGTGCTTCACAAGCTGTCACACATGCATATGAAAGCTCCTTGACATTGTTTCCACTTGAGACCAAATAGTATTTTCTCTGATGCGAACCTCCAAAAGAAACTTAATGCTGACTCATAAAAACCTGTTCACACACTTGGATTTATGAGCATTCAGTGGGTTGATTTGTCCTTAACGGCAGCCCACGGAGCTTTCAGTTCTCCCCCGCTCACCTTCGATGTATAGATATCCGCTTTGTACTTATTGTAGCTCAATTAATCAAGAGTACGTTCTTGCACAATGAAAGATGTGAGATTCCACAAGAAAACTAATCAAAAGCCTACTTAACAACTTATCCATAAAATTAAAATTATACTAGTTGATCCGAAGACACAACAGGACCTCACCTGCTTTTTAAAATAATTTTACGCTCCAAAATATGTTTTCATCAATTAAGATCTAAATTGAATAGATACAGTAAAATTGGAAAAAGCGCAATAGAAATTTCCACCATATTCCTCGTAAATTTCAAACTATTTTATGAACATTGTTAAAAAACTGCTTGGTATTTTTGATTGATAATGTTTAATTTTATTCTTTAAACAATCTTGGTCACTAGACATGGGCTTTTCAAACGATGAAAAATGTAAAACAATGAACATTAAGAAAATTCACCAAATTTTGCCAGGTTTAGAACTCCGAATAAAGCTATTGAAATAGTACAGTTATTTGGGATTCCTTTGGTTAATCTAGGATACAAATATACCCAATACATTGTTTTTTTAGAAAAAAATTTTACCTCCAGGACCAAGTTCGCTATAAATAACAGTAACATTCAGGAGACAAATCCATGTCTGGCAAATAAAAATAACTATTAAACCATAAAAATAAAATGACAATGTAAAATAATTGTAAAGCACCAAAAGAAAAATAATAATAATATAATATTATAAAATAAAAAATTGTTTAGCTGTATTTAGTAAATAATGTCATAGATGGACCACTTATAAGAAAATAAACACAAAAATGCAGAAGTCTCTATCATACATTATGACATTAAATGAAAACCATTAAATTAAATTAATACAATAAAAAATGTATCATGCAAGCTAAATATATGTAGTAAAAACCAAACAAATGACACCCAATTCATATATAAATATGTATGCAAAAATAAAACTAAGAAAATATAAAATTGAAATTGGTTGAAAAGACACTATACATGTTATCCCTCCCAAAAATGTATTTTCATAGTTGTCATCGAATTATTTTTTAGCTATTTGTCTTATATACCTTATCCAAAACACGCCAACTTTTTTCATAAAACATGATTAGATAATTTTTTTGACTTCGTTTGTAGGACAGGCAGACTGGCGAAAGAAGAACTCCTTACATGTTTGAAAGTTCTCCTTCTACGCTTGGCAATTGAATTATAATAACATTTTTAAGTACTCGCAGCTACTAATAATCTGGTTCAACTATACTTCTTTCAAATTATCTTTCGTTATTTTAGGGGCGTCGGGCATTTTAAGTTATGAACTAATTTTAAAAATCACCAATTATTTGCTGAATTAATGACAACCAATTATTTTCAATAGCTTCAGTAGTATTCTGGTATGGGCTAGGCATGGAAAACTTCATGTAAAATTCTTTGTTTCTAGATCGGACAGGGTAGACAGACTCGAGCGAGAAACTAAGAGTTTTTGGTTAGAAGAAAAATTCCCATGGAAAATACTTTTAAAAAACTGTAGTATAGAACGCACCCGAGAAATGATGAAAAAACTATTGCTTAACAGTCTTTTTACATGTTCCTTGACAAAGGTGACTGAGTTAAATGCGTTCATAAAAACAAGGACAGTGCATGTTGTTCGTGATAAGAATTCGCAGTCGGTTGCATAAGAGCTCAGACGATTTTCGCTAAGCCATTTGGCAGCCAAGATCTGGCTCGTATTCCCGTTAATGCTTAATGTTCTTAGTGATAAATCTAGCCCAATTACAAAGTCGACTTATATTACATATTTAATAAATCAATCTAGTTGCCAAGCTGGTCTAAGTTTGCAACGCATAAAAAGCTATCGTCGTGGTCTCATGTTCCTAAAATAGCGGTCTTAGAAATGATCCAAAGGATCTGGAAAATATATTCCACTTTTCGGATTACGCCGTTTAATTTGTAATTGATCCATCAAAGATTAGGGCTTGGATCAATTATTTCAATTCGTCTTAGTTGTTTTCTTTACATTATTCTTGTGAGAGCCCTTGATATGTAAGCCTGCGCTGTATACTGCTGTTCAATAAACACATGGTTACTTTTTGACAAAATAATATATGATCAACTTAAGCCAGCTGAATGAATAATTATGTATATCACATTGTGTTCGATATTACTACGTAAATCTGAGGCCCAGCATATCGTGAGGATATCCTTCCTACTGAGGTAGATATGAAGGGTATGCGATACGATAATCGTAAATGAACATTTTTCGGTTTTTCTTGACCGAATTAGCTTCCCCAATCTCCAATCTACTCCGCCACTGAAACGGTCTCGCGATGATTTTCTTCAATTTTGGTTCTTGTATTCCGATGTCACAAAATGTTTGATCCCAAAGGCGTCGGTCGATTCCATTACCGTTTTTGACCAAACACTTAACAAAATACTCGCACCTATATTTGAAAAAAAAAACGTTAGTCATCATGGGTTATGGAATTACTGACGGAAGCCATCTATTACATTCATCCGCCTCCGTTTGAACATATGATATATGACTTGTTTTCGAAGATAAAAAGCTAGTACGAGTGCGCCGAACTTTACTTTGAAATACGATTGTTCGAATGAAAACCTTAATTCTAATTAGGGAACCTGCTAAGTCGAGTTAGTATCTCGCTTGGAGGTCACCGCACCTTGCGAGAAAGCGGGTAACTTGTTTAGAAGCTGTGTGACCTTGTATGCTTGTATCACTCCAGTTCCAAGTACTTTTCAACGTTTAGGCGAACCCAGACGGTCTTAAAAGAACTTTTTTTCCTGATTATTCTGAATCGATCCTATTAAATTAATTATAGTCGTAGCCAATTTGCCTAGTATAACCGCAGCCGCAGCATCACAACTGTTTGGACTGGAGCATCTTTGTCATCAACAGAAAATTTCTTCTCATAGGGGGAGCTAAAAGAGTATCTATCTAACATAAATAATTATTAGCCAAAGATGTAATAAACTGGGAGGATCGGGACTCGAACCCGTGATCTCCCCTATCTAGTCATATCTCAGTATGAACTCATCCGTATCAAAATTAAACGAAAAAAAGTCCTGGCCAGATGTCGGTTGATTGTTGCACTGCCTGTGTGCGGAGGTGCTGCATCCCACACCGCGACTCCCGCGATGGCCAAATCGGGTGCAGGTGTGGGACGCTCTAGGGACAACGCCCGGGCTACTCCTACACCTTCCTTTGTCCTGCGCGTTATGCATACCTCGCCACCGCCATCATATTGCAGGAAACCCTCCCAGCAAAAAATCTGTAAATTCTAAATTTTATAAATACTTTTAATAATCTACTCATCAAATGAAATTATTGATAAATCCCATAGTTTGTTCCACAAGAGACTCATTTTCGTGATCAACTTGTCAACATCTGGTTAAATTTTGCCCGATCTCTTCCTAACAATATTAAAAATAACACTGTTACATTAAATCACAATTGTGTGATTACATTACATTAAATCACGTGTTGCCAATTAAGCTAAAGAGCGGCCAAGTGTTTTGTGATTAGCGTTCTAAGCAAGCATAAGCATGTTATGGATGAATAAATGTCCCAAAACTACTGCACCTCTTGTAGTTCACAAATTGTACGTGTTTCATATACCCAATAAGGGTATGAATCTCACTGTCAATTCTCCAATGATTTTTGTGCACAACCGCACCATTTACACAACTGTTTAGACTGGAGCATCACAGAAGATAGCCTCTCATATAACTTAAATAAAAAAAAAACATCTACTCTCAAGGTTAGTACTTTTGTTTAACCCCCTATATTCATAAATTGCCAATTTTAACTGCTTCAGAAGGTAAATTAAGTATTCCACTTCTCACCACGCTGTGTATGATAAATGTCCATTAACTATCTATGTGATACGCACATTATTTCGTAGTGGCAAGGAAATATCTGTGACTCCTTGAGAACATTGTTTTTTTTTTCCTCTTGAAAGGTTCTCGGCGAAATTAAGAGGTTTGCATCACCTTTGTCCCTCCATGGAAAGTATGAAAATATTTGTTCTCAGTCACATATTCAAATGAGTGAATCATTGCTCTGCCATTGTTATCATTACTGATTGCTTAGTAACAGCTATGAAAAAAATTGATCTACACCTGTAAATAATTGTGACATGGAATGCTCAAAACATATTTTGTTGACAAGTGCGGTACTTTCCAGAATGGGATCATGCGAAAATTGGTCAGACATACCTCTCTCTAGAGGTTAAAGAACGCTGCACCCGTTGCTTGGTGTGCCGTCGGTGGGTGAATTCATCCGCCGGAGACACCTCAAGTTTTTTGACTCGTTGCAGCACCTAACCAACTCAGAGCACCTAACCGCATCGATGGCAACAGACTGTCGGGGAAAAATTAGGTTAAGAATTAGTATGTGTTAGATTTATGATTGATCAAAAAGGTGAGTCCCATCACCTTTATTAGTCAGTTTAGTTCAGTCACGTATAATGTGTATCATTGTACGTGTTTATTCATTATATAATTTTTATAAAATAACAAAACCTGTATATAATGTAGCGATGCTACAGGAAATACAAAAATGATTTGTAAATAATATAGATTCGCTTGAGGATCTATAATTATCTGTAAATTTAAAGGGGCTATGAAAAAAAAAATGGGTCGCTACTGATCCAAAGGTTGAGAAAATGAAGAATTTGTTTCGGCAAATAACAAATGTTGTGAACTGCTGTATGATTGCATTAAATATATATATAAAAGAATTTTCCAAAATATGAGTTTAATCTTGGGGGGGGGGGGTGAGTTCTGTGAATACAAGTCGTGTATTAAAGAGTTTGGATTTCCTTGTTTGAAAAAAATCTGGAACTAATTTATATAGGTAAAATATTATATATTCTTATGCATGTGCGTTCTAAAAGAAATGTTACGCTCATGGAAGCACAAGTGGCTGTATGTAATAGACCTATAAATTAAGATGTTACTTCCACCTACTACATTCTGATATCGTGGTTCAAACCCCGATAAAAGTTCACCCGGTCAACCTTCCACAGTATGAGAGAGAGACAGTAGTAGTAGCAAAGCAAATTTTACTATATACAAATACGATTAATAAAAACTTTGAATATTTACCATACGTTTACATAGTCTTAGGTATAATCCGTCAGGGAGCTATAATAATAATAAATAAAAGCAAGTATTCTGCATTACTCAGCATTATCAAACTTAAAAGCTTCTTTTACATATACATACAATTTCATATTGCCCATGCTATTCAGGTATGCCCGAACTTCATCGTCTGATAATTGGCTCTTATTGAATTTCTTTTGCCTCATCTCGGATAAAATAGGAAAACTGTAAGGAAACAAATAATATATTTGGCAGGTTCAAGTTGCAAAGAGAGCAGATGGTACTATCATCAAAACTCCATGGTTTCTGGTTACGATGTCTCATCTGGCCAGGTGTGAGAGGTTAGGAGAGATTTTGAATGGCGCTGTGGATAAGGTCTGAGGAGGACGTGGCGCTAGGCACGAGGTAACCTAATCTCTGCTCACTATGAATAGATACAGCGCTATATTTAACTCTCGGCCACTTCCTCTCGTATGTTTTCTTTTGTCTTTTGGCTTGGTACAAGTCAAAGTAATTACCGATTTAATATGTTCAACATCCTACGCCGAGGTTTTCTAACAGCTACATGTTAGGATGTAAACACTATTGAACACGTACAACCGAATGTTCCGACAGACCTTAGTCATTTAGTACTCAACGTTGTAGATCACATCTCCTCAGCCCTTGAAACCTTCCTTTCTTTATATAGCTCAAGCTTTTGACAGGGTTTGGCATGCAGGTTTGCTTTACATGCTCAAAACATATTTACCACAGACCCTTTTCCTAATCCTACAGTCCTACCTTTCAAACCGCTTCTTACAAGTCCGCACAAGTGGTTTAGAATATTCCAACTAATATCCCATAAAAGCAGGAGTTCCACAGGGCAGTGTCCTGGGTCCCATCCTCTATAACCTATACACCGCTGATGTCCCCTCTACCCCCAATACCTTCTTTGCAACATTTGCAGATGACACTGCAGTCTTTTCATCCCACTCAGACTCCAATATAGCATCCCATAACCTTCAAAAACACCTTGATGAGATCTAGTATTGGTGGAACCTTTGGTGAATCAAAGTTAATGAAGCAAAATGTTCCCACATTTCATTCACCCTCCGTCGCAAGTCTTTTCCAATTGTTTATTTTAATACCATTCCTCTCCCTGTGTCCGAGAAAGTAAGATACTTAGGCTTCCATCTCAGTAAACGTCTACTACTAATCTACAAAGTTATACTTAAGCCAATCTGGACATACGGAATAGAGCTATGGGGGACAGCAAAAAAGTCGAACATCAAGCACATCCAATCTTTTTATTCAAAAGTACTGAGAACAAAAGTAAATGCCACTTATTACGTCAGCAACAAAACCCTTCATAACGATCTTAATATGTCTTACATTATCGATCTCATCCCTTCCAAGTTCGTAAATCCCATAGTAACCTATCCAACCACCCTAATCCCCTGCACAGTCATTGCACTTCACCACTGACCCCTATAATCCTCCTCGGTTAAATAAAACGGCAGTGGCCTCGTGACCTGCTATAAATGCGTAACAGTGAGAGTCCTGACAACGACCAGTTTCTCCAATCATGTCCTGAGCGAATGTGGCTCTCGCGCTCTTCGTTAGCCTCCACTGGCTCGTATTCGGTGACGCAGCAGACGGTAGAGCGTGGGGGACTTCCTAAGACTCCGCTTCCTCTTTCGCACGCGAGGGAGGTGACAACCATGTGGATTTGGGAGGCTGTAAATATTGTATGAATGAGCGAGTGAATGATGAATTGTAAATATGGTATGAATGAGAACATTTATCTCAATTACTTATTGCCTATTAAGTATTAAATAAGGCAGATTGTAATTTTATCATAATAAAGTTTTTTATAATGTCAAAAAATCAAAAAGAACAAAAATTTGAGTATTCAAATTGTAAAAACCGTTTTAATTGTTACGTAGTTTAATCTCAAAATTGATTGGCAAATGATATCATTTGCCGGGTTGGCCAGCAAACTACGTCTCGTGTAATGCAAAGAGGGTGGATCCGGTACTATATTGACGCTGGGTTCCACTTCTTTTTTGCGGAAACTTTCACTACATGTTATTTGTAAAGCTTACTAACGATTGGTCCTGCGGTCTCTCTCATCCATGTGTATGTAATATTCTCAGAAAAAGGTTCTGGGCAACTGATTATTTTCTCTATCACCAGACTGCGTTTTAAAGCCAGCCGGTCAAGGGCTAAAGTTACTAACGTCTCGAATCTTTGAGAAAGACGGCTTAGTCCGTCGAAAACGATTGGCTAGAAATCAATGAAGCTGTGGAGAGACAGAAGAGTTTTATTTCTTAGCTGTAGTATTTATATTCTGTGATCATTTTAAAAAAAAAACCAACGAAACACTTAAAAGTCAGCTAGACTATTATAAAATCTGATAAATCCTAATAAAAGCCTAATGAATGACTTGGGACTAGTAACGAATACGCTCGTACTTGCAAATCGCGAACCACGCACAGGGAAAATTCCCACATCATGGATCTGTGGGGAATGTTCAGGAATTTCTGCCGAAACCTGTTAGTAGTTTGTAGTACAGGGGACATCAAAATTGACATATTTCACAATTTAAATGTCGCTATTTGTGGTTTAAGCAGTACTTTAAGACTTTATTTTATTAAAATTCTAATTGGAAAGTCGACTATTCGATTATTTGTTTTTAATATGGTTCCAACTAAGTGGGAAATTCTTAGTTTATCGGCCAGAATGGTTCGACGTCATCCATATGTATTAGTGCATATTCTGAAGGAGATTACATCAATCAACACTATCGATGAATCGTGATCATTAGCGATCAACACCCCTGCGGTCATAGGATTTAAAACTCCTCTTGGCCTTGGTCCAAAAATAGTTTCTCAAAACATATGTGTGCGGGTAAAACTTCAAATGTTCCTGCATATATTTTGATCTAGCATATAATTAATGGAGTGTAATATAGATTTAAAGGTGAAAAAGAAAGAGAGAGAGAATTTCTTCATATTATTTTATGTGCACAGTCTCCTTACATAAAGTTACCAGAAGCTAGAGTGTCTCTAAATAAAAACTAATAAATACAATTAATGCGTAAAAATAAAATATTCACTTATTTATTATGTAGAAAAACAGAAACATAAAACCCACAATTAAAAGGTTAATTTCAAGGCCTGAAGGATAAAATAAATTTTGTTTCGGCAGCGAGAGCATTCGAACTTCAAACGTTTTAAATGTTATTCTTAACATATAACAAAATAAAGAAAGGAAAAAATAGTAGCTTCGTAGTTATAAGCGCATTTAATAGAAAAAATTAAAGAGATGAAGATTTGATGAATTGGAAACAAAATGCCCATTAAGTAAGTCCTAAATAAAAGAATACACAACACAAAAAAATCGTCTCAAAAAATTAATAATAGAAATAATAATTGTTCCAAACAACTGAATAAATAATGTTTAATGTTCCCAATAATGTCTTCACATATAACAACTCTCCTCTCTCTGTGAAGATAAAATGAAATAAATGTAACATTACCCACAGCATGGAGTTCGAGCTTAGTTACATTGCATAAGAGAATTCTTAATTACGAGACATTAGCACCTGATACAAGATGGTGAATGAGATGTGTCAAAGAAGGTGGATAAAGATTGGAAAATTCAGAGCTCGTTGGGACCCATCACTCCTTTCCTCCTTGCCTGACCAACATCTAATAGAGTGACGACTATGCCTTAAGCCGACCATAAACAGTTCGTTAATGGTACGCGCTCGTAAACAAAACTATTTAAATTACGTCATGGGGCCGCTACAAATGTCTTTATGTATCTTCTTCCTAATTGAAACATTATGCTCAACGTGCTTTCCAAAATTATTGTTGCTGCTCTTACAATAATCGAGAAACCTTTGATTTATTTCTTTTAATACGCTATAAATAAAGTCAATTATCAGTTATGATACTATAGTATCATGTAGTCGGGTGATGGTAGTGCATAGGTTATTTTTTTTTGGCTTTGAAATTTTCTTCCTGCAGTTTAAGGAAGTACTAGTACAGGCCATACTCCAAGATGGCGATGCAAAGGTTAATAAAAACTTTTTATAAACTGTTTTTTATATTTTATCAGCAGGGAGATTTAAAAAAATGATGAAGTGTTATTCAGGAAGTTCTATAATCGATTTGGGTTTTCCTTGTATATCTTTTAAAGATAGAAATTCAATTGTTACGGCCGTAGGTCCCTTTTGCTGCTTGGTTTAAACTAAGGATCCCTAAAGTTAACGGCATTAGATTTGGAACATCCCGAATAATGATACATTTACATCCCAGAAACCTTGGAAGTGCAGCCGAAGTGGACTGAAGATGACTAAGACCTGGTGCTCACATGCGATTCCAGTCGCGTGATGATTTAGTCGCAGAAAATGAAGGTTCGCCTTCTTGCGACAAAATAATCGCAGCGATTCAATAAACGCAACCTGTGTTATTTTATTCTCGACGAAATCCTGATAGAACACACAGACAGAAATGAACGTGCACCCACTTGCGACAAGCGATCAAGTCCTTGCCTAGAGAGGAATAATTTTTTTAAGTACATTCATATTTTAATAATAATGTCCGAAATTGTTGGTTGATGATGTTCCAAAATCGTTTTTGGATATAGGAAAATTAATATTTGAAATTTAAAAAAAAATTTAAAACACTTCGATAATCTTATAAAATTGTCTTTTTATAAGTCTCGTACTAACTATGGGAAGCGGCTAATACGGTCGTTTACGTTGTGTTTCATATCGAATGCGTAACATCACAGCAATAATACATGTCATCTCATCGAAACCCAGTTTACTGAAATAGCTGGTGAACCAGTATTTTATTCTGTGACTGTTCAGCCAGTATGTATAAGCAGAAGTAATTCCTCTTAGGGTATCAGGCCGTTGGGCCTAATCAGCTGAACATCAATTAAAAAAAAGAATGTTTTTTTGGGGGGGGGACTCTTCAAGTATATATATATATATATATGGTTATTTAGACCTGGTTAAAGCTAGACAAATTATTGGGGAACCCGAATCGAAAAGCTATTTTTCCACTTGTATCCAATTGATCTGAAATTTTAAACCCACATTCCGCAAAACTACTTGAACTGTTATGCTATTGCTATCATATGGATTGGCTGTATTACCAATATGAAGACTCGTCTGCCTACAATATTTTTACTCAGAGCAATGAAATTTCACAAGCATATACCGTCATCTTCAAGTTCCTATCAGATTTATGTTGATGAGTAGTTAAAGAGTATCCAAGCTCTCTTGAAATATTCAATACTGTTCAACTCAACCTCAAAGTAGGTTGGGACTACGGGCATGGAACTTGGTTACGTCAAAGATCATTGTAGTGCGAAACATGGCGCTTTGTATCATTCAAAAAATAGTGAAATTCACACTTATTCCTCTCACTTAATACGAGAATGATATGCTACAGAGACTCAACCATGAAATTAAAACTATTCTTAACTTTAAATAAATAAGCATGTATTTTTACAGCTTTGTATTTTGTTTTAAAAGCCTGGCAATTTATAAGCACCAATCACGTTGTACATAGACTTCTAGAGTACTATATTTAAATCGCGCCCGTATTTCTATAGAATTATTAGCTGTTGACTAGTTGCATATCAAGTTTCTACTAAGTACACATGCAGGCCACTCGTGTAAGACTCGCCCTTGCAGAGAGCTGTGTATATAATCGTGACTAATAGCTATTTAGCTGGTTTGCTCATGACTAATGAGTCGTTACTAAAACTTAACCAGCTAATTGTACTGTTTAAATCGATCATCATTTGTCTCTCCATTGGTAAAAGGTTCTGAGTTAAAACTCCTTTTCCGTTATTGCATATTAACCGAAACCTAACCAGCACAATTTAAAGAACAACAAAGTATATCTTAATTAGCTAATATTCTAAAGAGTTAAACCACCAAAAAGACGCATCAGATATTTTTTAGATGTACGCTAAGTGAAAAACAATTATCCATAAAAGGCTTTTGATTTTCCTAGAAAAAATTTAAATTACCAGTCGATTTTTCGCCTTCAGACAACTTTAGGCCTATGAATGGTATTATTTCTCAAAATCATTGTTCCAGTTCAACTATTTTATACTGGATTGGTAACTTTACATATAGATATACAAAAACTTGCAATTAAAAGAAGAAAAAAAACTTTCTATTCCCTATCCAACAAGTAACAGTTATTATTAGTAGAACAAGCAGACATTAGAAGATCATGGTCATTAGTATCCTTACTGTAGGAAGAGCCTCTACATTAAGGATTGGCAACTATATAGAGTTGTTCAACGCCGATTTATTCAGTACCAATGAATAATGATAATCATTTTACTAAGCGTCAGACATTTTTGTAATGTTTAGTCGGTATGTTATTCTAAACTCAGACAGGGAGATGAGCATTAGGGGAGTAGGCAGGAGAGAGAAGTGAAGAAGAGAAGCAGCGAGAGCGGGTCCAAGGTTGAGGGTGTTTTGTCGCGTCCCTCTGCAGTGTGTCCTTCAGCGTCCTTCGTCTCCGAGATACTGCTGAGTACCTGGCCTTTCCCGGGATATCTCAACAACTGCTAATATCTCGTCCGTCTGTATGCTACGAGGGTAATTCTCAATGGCCCATACCAGACAACTTTCACTTACATCACATGAACAATGGTCACGGGGATTTCCCCCCTTTTTTTGGTGGTTTTCATTAGCTAATTTGGCTGTGATCATTACAAGTCAGTGCCCTTCTTTAGGGATAAATATTTGTATTCAGGGAGCATTGGTATTATTACTAAAGGGTAAGGGTTGATTCGATATCGCTAAGCTTGAAAGTATTTCGTCGTCGAAGTGGTATTTTCCACCGAATTTCTCGGAAAGAGTAGAAATATCACTACTACTAAAATAAAACTCTCCGCGCACGGAATTTTACTGATAGACCGATAAGATAAAACTTTATTTACGTTGTTAATTATAATCAAACATTTTATTTACCTGTGTAAAAATCTTCAGGGTACCCTCCGCATGACCCACAATTTTTTGGTAGAGAAAATATTTTTACTTAATTTATATTTCATTACTTAGAATTTGTAATCCCTACTCAAATAAAATCATAAAAGTATAATTTAACAACATATTTTGTTCTTTTGTGAGTGTATCGTTTGAGAGAAATTACTTACTGTAAGTACAAATATCCCATATTAATGGACTTTTCCAGTTTGAGTTAGGACTAATTCTTTAATTGTTGGGTACATATTATAAATCGCTGAGCATTGTAGTTATTTGTAGCGTGGGTAATTGTTAATGATTCACATTTGTATGGTTTGGATTCTTTTGAGTTTTCAATGTTCGGTTTTACAAGAGGGACTCCATAATAGTGAAGCATAGGTCACCCTGAGATCCGATGACTTTTTTGTAAAGTATAAGTATATTTTGAGGACTTAGCACTGGTTATCATCCCTACTCATGTCCGGAGCGTCTCTCTTGCTCTTTTTCTGGCCTACGCCACGTAGCGAAACGGTCAGAGATTGAGGAAGGGAAGTTCCAGATTCCTCCAACAACTTCACTGGAAGAATTCTCGGGAGATTGGAGGCTCCTGGGCTGATTTTGTGTATACCTATTGTATAAATGTTGGTGAGAATCTGAATAGTACATATTAATTGATTGGAATTGTGTATAACGTATGAATGACTTTCTTAAATGACAATTATTAATGCTGGATATGCAAATCGTAATTTTACAAATAAATAACTTTCTAGAAAATAAAAAGACAAAACGGAATTATAATTTCATTTCTCCTAATATATAATATATTGTAGTATACCTCGTTTCCTATTATTATTCTGGTCGTCGGTATGTCCAGTGATTCTTCACCGCAGTGCTATTTCTTGAAGTCCCCCACTACATTTTCTTCACTTCGTGGTATAATTGTTTTTCAATAATTTTAAACTAACCGATTACTATGAACGGGAGTACGTCCTTTACTTAAGGATAGGCGTCAACTAAAATTTCCCTATTCAACGCCACCTGGCTCACTCTCATTGAGAGAAGTAACGTGTTCGGAATTTTAAATTAATCAAAATTAAAATTGCAGGTAGTAAATTTTGGAAATTCAAAAATCTAGGACCTCTTAATATATAGCAACTGGAATGCGATAAAATGCGAACTTAACGTATTGAGGGGTTTAAGACAGCGTAGCTGCCCCGTGGTAGTGGTTGACGGTGGCTGCTGGTAGTTGAGCAGTGGGAGACCGAATATACACCGCTAACTTAGATGTATCGAATGATGGCCCCCTTGATTTCCCACAAAGCAGTACTTAACTGCCCCAGCCGTCACTGCCAACAACCATCTCCAGCAGTTCCATCAAAAACGAACCTTATGACGAAGATCGCTAGAGCACTAATCGGAGCAGGTTCCGAGTGCTGAGAAAGATAGGTGCGACGGCTAGCGGTATGTCCGGCCACTCCTCATGCACCGCTACCTCCTTGCAGAGGTACAACCCATGCTCTTCTGGGATAGATGCTTCCTTGCCAAAGCCATACTGGCAGATTCCGCTTGGGTTTTTTTTTGGCATGTCCTTAAAACTCAATTTGTTAGTACTTAGAATATAGGGCGGTCGAAGAACGAAACCACCCAAATAGTTTTCATCTTTATATTCTGATTTACGGATGTGGGCCAAGGACTGCCAACGAAAACCTTATTTTGCATGTCTTTCCTGAACACCTCTCTTTAGTTTTTGGACCAAAAACTTGGAAGCATGGATTATTGTGGAATGGGCATTTAAAATTATAGAAATATTGTATTACATGTAAGACCACTATCGTGGTACATGCAAAAATAAGAAAGCGTGTCTCCTTTATCTGTATTCAGAGTGGGGTTTTTCAATCGAGCATTATATTCTTCTTTCTAAAATTTCTTGCTTCGATAATGCACTTTATTTGCCTTTGGGTAAGCCTCCTTACAAATATAATTGACCCTTGTTACAATATTTCCAATTAAAATTACAATTACCTCAAAACAACTAGTAAATAGTACAAGTTTTCACCATGCGAGTAGATTAAATATCGTTTACAGAAATTTTCTTGAGTCGCAAGCCCCGGATCGAAACCCCTTATTCATCCCACTTTGAATGGACCCTTCGGCTTATAAGCGATTACTTGAGAACCCGTGGTCCTGCAATGGTTTATTTCATTACTTATGGCATTTTTTTTTCATTTATAACGTTGATTACACTGCTTATTGTATTGTTTTCTGTTACAGGTAAGTCATTGATTTGAAAGGAATATCTTTTGGTAAGGTATGTATGGATTTTATTATAATGACTGGTGTAAACCGACCCCAACCTAAGTACTCATGGCCAAATATGAAGGCTAAATTCGTGGAATATGTAGGCTTGATATTTTACATGTAAGTGTTCTATTTTCCGTTCTGCGCCGAACAAACAGACCGAATCAGCTCCTCTGCACAACAAAGCAATACATCTACTTGGTGTTTATGTCGAATATACACGATGAATCAGCGGCAATGCTTGGTCTTGAAATACACTGTGCTATGAAGTTATTTTTGCTTTCCCTGTTGACGCTAACAGTATCCCTTTCCTTTCAATCTCATCAATTTTTGCTCCCATACGATCAACTAACAAATGATGTATTAGTCAAGAAAGAAAACGATTAGTTTAACGCCTAGGAAATCATTTACTATAGCCCATTGTTGATACACTACAGCAAACTGCGAATGATAAAAATAGGTTCCAAGTAATGACGTTTCAAACCATCGGTATTAAAAAGAGATCAGCACCATCAAATAAACCTCAGCCAACCAAAGTTTTGAACCAACTAAGCAGTTGCTCAAAATTACTAATTAAGGATGAAATTTAAAATCGTCAAGCTTTTTATAAGCTGCTAAATATTTTAATAATTTTTTTCTCTATTATTATAAAAATACGATCATTGATATTATTCATGAATTAAAAGGAAAATTTTGTTTTTCGAACGCTTTTAATATTTAAAAGTATATACTCTCATATAATATTAAACCCCACTTTTCAATCGAGCTTTTCAATCATATTCTTCTTTCTAAAATTTCTTACTTCGATAATGCACTTTATTTGCCTTTGGGTAAGCCTCCTTACAAATATAATTGACCCTTGTTACAATATTTCATATTAAAATTACAATTATTACTACCTACTACAATTATTCTAACCTATTAAAATTAATTACTATTATGATATATACATAAATATACTGATTAAGTGCTCCGTGAACATTCCTTAGTTTATTGACTACCTAGACAATGATCCAACCCCCCACCACTCCGGCGGTTTCCTTCCCTCGTTGGAATCAATTGGAAAGTATAAAAATAAATATAATTTTTAGATATTCATGTAGTGAACCAATAATAGTATCACCTAGGTGATAGAAACTAATTTGTTTTAAGAATGATTCGGCCCTTGGAAACCCGACTAGACCGTTTATTAAAATAACTTTTTTTCTAATATTAAAAACGAGCGAAGGTCGGTTCCGATTTGGCTACACTATTAAATACGGAACCCTACCGTTCCGTAGGGATTTGTCACATATAGTCTATAATTAGCCCAAACAAGAAGATAAACAGCGTCATTTCGTCACTTTCGTCTCGCATTTCTTTTTTTATCAGATTACCAGTTGTAAGTTTCCAGTTACGGACGGACCTTAACACTGCGTTCGTTAAGCTTCTAAACGGCACCGATTTGGTTTCCAAAAATTATCCAAATCTATCTAGAAAGCCAATCTAATGAGGGTGGAACATGATCGCTGAATTCGTGACATAATAACCTAATATTACCATATTGATTGGTAATATTATAACATTGATTGGTTTTTCATGAGTAACAATTGAAGCATGGTATTCCGACTGTCGTGAGTCAACATTTTACTATGTAACTTATGATTCCAGTGAAATTCTGACAAATCTAAGTTTATACGTAAATATTTATACAAAAAAAAGTGCAATTACATTGAACAGAGGTGGTGTGGGCTGGTTTTGTTCCTTGATTCCAGGTGGGATAAGAATTTGTTCCATCATAAAATATTGGTTACTATTGATTTCAATAATCCGTTGAAAACCTTTGAATGATCATTTTTTACTTGTACTGATGTTGTTTTTTGGGGATTTATTTCGGTTTACTACCCTCTGGTCATCTACTTTGTTGTTTGTATATGTAATGACAATAAACTATACATTTTATGATATAAAGTAATAAATGACAAAAAATAAATTATAAAAAAGTTTAATTTAAAACAACTGAATGTAATAGCAGGTAAGAGTCGCTGGGACGTCAGTTGTTTATAGTTAATTGAGATAGCAGTTGTTTAGAGTGGTATAAAGGAAAGGTTGTCAGTTTTGGAATTGTTTTGAGAAGAAAGATATCGATGGCGATTTTGTGCAGTTTGCGAATGGTCGAACACATTTAACGTAAAGAGGGACTTTATAATACCTCTTATTCTACGTATAACCCCATACCTCTTATTTCTTCGTACGTTCTCGTATTTGATCACAAATCGCAATACTTGGATGGAGCAAGGCAAGCATTCAACGGAAAATTTGTGAACTATATATAACTTTTTTGTATTTCTTTCATACAAACGTTCGGTTGTCAAGGCCCCTCCTGAAAGTTTAAATTATTTTTTTATTATGAGTAAATTAAGAAAACGCTAAAATATTTAAACACATTTGGGGAGCCCGAGATAGTACTCAGACAGTACAAGTATATTACTAGATAGTAGAGGCCAGGCATTCGGAAACGGGCCCAAGAGGCACCCCAGTCCCACATATCAGACGGTGGTTATAGAAAGTTTGTAGGACAAGAGGTCTGATCGGAGGGGGTGGGTAAAAACCACGAATTCGCCTAACTTAAATACATCAGCACAATCCACCAATGTTTACAGTTTCATATGAATAGAAAAGTATAATCCTGGCAGTACCTCAGGAGCCTATACGCTCTCTGAGACCAACGGGATTATTTTTACTAGCATTTCCATGGTTTCTTGTAAGAGAAATAACGTTATAATGAGAAACTGCTCTAAAAATGTCCTTTCCTTGGATTAAGGCATCTTAAACTACAAACTTCTTTGGCTGGTACTTTCAAGTAACGGTGAGAAACGAATCGAAGTAAATCAGCTGTAAAAGAAAAAAAAAAAAGTTCCATTAAATATTTTAAAAAGGGGTTGACTCGTGGTTCCGAGCCAGCGGTTCTTTCAGTACGGTGTAGCCTAGGATATCCTGAGCCATTCGTTCCAGGCAGGGCTGCTCTGCCAGCAGCTTCATGGCGGTCCGACACAAAAACAACTATCATGTTCGCCTGTGGATAATTCATTATTTCATGCTTTCTTAACCCCGTTTCACCGAGACCGTGAGGAAGCACTCTGCCCCAGAGCTATTTCAACTTAGAATATGTTTTATGGGAGGAGTAATTTAACAGAAGAACGTAATGAAAAATCATCGCATGCGCAAACATTAGGTATACGATGAGCTGTGTACGATACTGTACAAATTGCGTAACTTACTAACGTTTATAGAAGGTAAATTACCCTCAAGGAAAGAACACAACCTAAAATTAAAAAATGCCTATCAAGAATTTTGGCTTTAAAATCTAGTTAAAATATTTTCTATAATAATATAATATAAAAATATTCCGTCCTGCTTTATAGGGTAAATCAAAGAAGTATTTTATCGTCTTCCCTTCTTCGTATTTATATTATTAACTTTATAACGATCCTTTATGCAGTCGAATAAAAAGTTTATTTCTTTTTCCTTACTTTACAATATTTCTCCATGCAATGTTTCCTGTGGAAACGCCAGAATTGTATTTTCCCTGTTAAGAGATTGAACTTTTAGTTCCGTTGTCTGAAAAATTTCAGAAATGTATTATAATTATATTTTTATTTAGTCTATTAATCTCTCACTGTCTATTATTCCATAAAAATAGTAATATTTTTCTATACAAATCCGTTCATTTTTTACGCATAGATTTATATAGTTATTTTTTTGAATGGAAAGGTAGAAAATTTACTATTTTCTATTACTTCGATTACATATCTATCTTAATCCTTTCCTTAAATAATATGGCACAACTTGAAGAATATATCTAGAACAAAATTATGACTACATATAGCAAATTTAGTTTCAAATTTGTGGTCTATGTTTAGTACAAGTGTATCAAACGAACGATTTACGTAATGTTTTTCTGTTCGCCACCAACTTCACTTCTTTTTTATATCTTCTATTTAATAATGCGCGAAATAAAGCCAGAAGTAGACAGATGACGTCTACTTGATCTGACGGCGAAATATCTGATCGTTCTAGAACAGGTCATGTCTATATGTTGACACCGTATAACAATCGCATATTTGAAGAATGACTATATTTCAGTGCTACAGTCAAAACTTTTTACAAATTAGTCTCCCATGCATCCAGTCCACCTCCTTCAATGACTACAAAATCCGAAGTTTTTGTATTATAAGCACCTATCGTAACAAAATAAGTATATTATCTTTAAAAAACAGACCAAAAGCCTTGGTGACAAGGTTCTACGCTTCCAACTAACAATAGCAAGCTTACGATCTAATTATGTATGAACCTTGATAAAATCTATTTTTTGTGAATTTATCAGGTTAAGGAATGTGAATGGAGTTTGCGCGTAATTTTGTAGCTATTCAAGAATAATGTAAAAAAACGTGATTTTTTTTTCTTTTTAGCCTTCTTTGAGTCCATATACCCCCTCAATCATTGAATCGTTATGAGCTTCCAATTTTCTCAATATCCTAAAATTCTGTTATTTTAGACCCTGCCCTGTCAAATACTTTGGCGCAGTCTCGATCTAATTTCATGGGTCACCCTTGTGCCCATCAACGTATGATTTGTGTTGCCCGATACAAATATAGTCGGTGGGCCGGATACAGTCGTCGGACGTCTGTACTAAATATATTCTCGGGTCCCGCTTTAGTCGGTCTCTCGTTCGCTCTTGACTCACTTTGCCCGATACACGATAAATAACTTTTTCATTTCTCTCAGATACCGCCTCATCAATATTCTACATAAGTTATGACGATAAATGTATTCAATTCCTTCTTTTATTGATATGCAATCATCTAAGATGCATTTTAAATCTTTAATCCTTTGTTCTAAATTTGTTTGAGATTTTACTCATCAGGTGAAAAAAAATCTCTATAAGAAATATTCAAAGTCAAATCTTAAAAATCCCTTTTTAAACCTCTCCAACTTCATATAGATTTGAGAAACTTTCATCGCTTCCTATTGCACCAACATTAGTTTATTTGTGATTGGTATAGCAGTTTATTGCAGCACTTCTCTATCGGTCTATTATTAGGCAGACACACAGTAGACAGGCTCTTGACCAATAAAACTATTCCTCTAATTGCTCGCCTTGACTACGCCATAATTATTTTTGATGCTGATCTCAGGAATAGGCCACTGGCCAATTGTAGCGTCTGCCATTTGTTCTTACATCAATTGTGGCCTATAATTACTCATCTTTTTTATGATCAACAGTAGATCATAAATAATATCACCATTAGTAGTAATTAGAGAGTGGCTTCGGAGTTTAACAGAATCTCATTCGATAAAATAAAAAAAAAGGATATCCCTCTTATTTGCTTTTTGCACCCATGAACTTTGATGTATATTATATTATATTATGTATATTATACAACCTCAACAGATATAAAAAAAACTTATAGGTAATTTAATTGCACCTATAAATTTGATTCGATTTAGGCAAAGCAGTGTTTCTTACAAAAAAAGAAGTTTATTCAAATTGGAAGGTTGTAGTCACTCTCACTTTTAAGCACGTATCTTCAATCAATGCTCAAAAGCAATCGAAGATTTGATGTTCTGATTTTTCCATGATGGTTTAAGACGGTAAAGCCAAAATAAAGTATTGGAGCCCACCAATAAAAATCAGGTATTGTGTATTGTAATCTCGTTCCCTCCGATTTCGGTGGTCATACCACCATTCTCAAGTATCTTATAAATAAAGTGATCGAAACAAAAGTTTAAAATCAAAAGTTATATTTATTACTCCTGACTTCTTCTTAATACTGACCTGATTCCGTAAGAATAAAAGATAATTTACCGTAATAATTTAATTTTTTTTACATAACGTATAAATTCATCCTTTACTTCCTACGTTTTTTTGTTTATATGTATATACACACTTCAAAAAATACAAATCAGTTCTCATCCAGTATAAACAAATTTGAATTGTGATGAAATTTACGTGCTGTTGACATATTATGGCTGAGAACTACTGAGCAGACCAAGGTTCGTCGCTGTCGCTAAGAAGCAGAATAAAAAGAAATAAAGAAATAGAACGGTGTGGTAACTCATCCTTGAATCAACTAGTTATTGCTTTCTTGAGCTAATTTTGTCTAAAATTGCCATTCGGTAAGCGTTCCTCAACAGCCTGTCATCATTATTTGACCTTTTCCCCCACGATTTTCGTATCTGTGACTCCACCCATAGGTCGCATCGTGCTCGCCGGAGGACATGAAGAAGACCAGCGGAAGGATATTCGGTCGAGGAGCAGGATACCAGGCTAGGAGACCTGCTTTCTATCGGCCTTAACTGTAGCCTGCTCTAGCCGCCCTGCCCTTAACTGACCGAGTCCGCTTCTCTTCCCATTTCTTATCCAGCCGCTCTTCGGGTATACCGTGTCCGCTTCCTCCTCGGCAAGGTCAGGGACGGTGACCTCGTAACGGTTTTTTATCCATTTGTCATTATTAAAAATATAACTACCATAACCATTCAGAGATATTAAATAAATGATGTATAGAAAAGTAGATGTAATAAATTATAAAGCCAAACTAATAGATCAAACTGCCTCAGTCACGATATTTTTTTTTCGTTTATTTATGTTTATTGTTGTTTATATAGTGCTTTGCTGAATTTTTGCCTGCACCTTGCTCAGCCTTAGGTGTTAGTGCTGACCTGGCCACGAGGCAGACAACTACTAAGTTACAATAATTAATGTTAATTTAATATTAGAGTATGGTATTCAGGGTACAGCAATTTATTACCATCCTTTAGCAATAACCGCCTTACTTCCTATAACGATGACCCAATACACAATGACTACCACTGTTAGGCGCTTATGTTAGAACAGCACTGAGGTAAGTCTTATTACTAACACAGATGATCTAATTGCTCATAAAGTTTTTATATCTGTCATTATTAAAAATATAAATAAAACCATTCAGATATATAAAAAAAATTATATATAGAAAAGTAATTAAACAACAACTTTGTTATGATAAAATTACAATCTACCTCATTGTAATTGTAAGAAATGTTTTCATTCTTACCATATTTACAATTTTCATTCATACAGTATTTACAAAGAGCCCAGAGACCTCCCAAATCCACATGGTTGTCACCTCCCTCGCATGTGAAAGAGGAAGCGGAGTCTTGGGAAATCCCCCACGCTCCTCCCTCAGCCGCATCATCGGAATCGAGCCAGTGGAGGATGACAGAGAGCGCGAGAGCCACAAACGCTCAGGACATGATTGGAGAAACTGGTCGTTGTCAGGACTCCCACTGTTACGCATTTATATCAGGTCACGAGGCCACTGCCGTTTTATTCAACCGAGGAGGATTATAGGGGTGAGTGGTGCAGTGCAATGACTGTGCAGGGGATTAGGGTGGTTGGCTAGGTTACTATGGGATTTTATGAACTTGGAAGGGATGAGTTCGAGAATGTAAGGTATATTAAGATCGTTAGGAAGGGTTTTGTTGCTGACGTAATAAGTGGCATTTACTTTTGTTCTTAGTACTTTTGATTAAAAGGATTGAATGTGCTTGATGTTCGACTTTTTTGCTGTACCCCATAGCTCTATTCCGTATGTCCAGATTGGCTTAGGTATAACTTTGTAAATTAGTAATTTGTTTTCTATTGAGAGATGGGATGTCCTTTGAAGCGTCTGTTTAGTTCTTGTCTTTTTAGCCTCGTATGTGGGTTCCAGGTCAGTCGTTTGTCGAGATGGAAGCCGAAGTACCGTACTAACTCGGATTGATTGAGACGTTTGAGATTAAAAGAAACTGGTGGAGAAGACTTGCGGTTGAGGGGGAAGGTAATGTGGGAACATTTTGCTTGATTTACTTTGATCCGCCATTGGTTGCACCAATGCTGGATCTCATCAAGGTGTTTTTGAAGGTTATGGGATGCTATATCGGGGTCTGGGTGCAGACTGCAGTGTCATCTGCAAATGTGGCCAAGAAGGTATTGGGGATAGAGGGGAGATTTGAGGGATAACGGTGGTGTATAGGTTATAGAGGATAGGACCCAGGGCACTGCCCTGTGGAACTCCTGCTTTTATAGGATAGAAATTAGAATATTCTAAACCACAGCGGACTTGGAAGAAGCGGTTTGAAAGGTAGGACTGTAGGATTAGGAAAAGGGTCTGCGGTAAATATCTTTTGAGCTTGTAAAGCAAACATGCGTGCCAGAACCTGATATATAGAAAAGTAGAAGTAATAAATTAATTAATAAAGTTAATTAATTAATAAAGTGGAACTAAAATATCAAAATACCTCAGACACGATATTTTTTTTCGTTTATTTTTTTTATTGTTGTTTAATTAGGTGAAAAAATTCGCACCCAAACCAACGCATGCAATAACAAAAAGTATATCTTTTTATTAAAAAGAATTATCTTACGGCTATCGTCATGTGATTCTAAATGCGTGAATAACTCTAATGTATAAACATGAAATATTGAGCTGTTTTGAGTCCTTAGTTTCTAGAAACTATATTATAAATCAGCCGTGGGGAAATATAACTTGTTTTTTTCAGCCTTCAGATAACGTTAAAATCAATTCATTCATTAGATAAATAATTATGTGTAATATCAATAATTTACGATAATAACTCATTAGTTCCTTCAATCGTTAAGTCAGTTATTGAGAATTTTTTTCCGATTTATCACATTCATTACCGTCAGCAAAGCAAAACAAAACTGCAATAACAAGTTTATAGTTGTTAGCGCTGGTGTGGATTAGCATAACTCAAGAAAATAGTTGCTTACTGAATTATATTACTGTATAATATGATATTTGCCGGTAATTCACATAATGTTACGTAAGCTTTTTACCACATAATAAATGTACAATTTCTCAGCATTAACAATTCGTATGGTAAAAATAGTTCATTAGAAACTTTAACAAAAATATCTTCGAGACAGGGACTCACGCCCCCGGAAGATACGAAGAAAATTACTCGACGCATTACCGTTAGAGACAACAATCATCTTCACCTGATGACAATCATCAAAATGACGCAGTAAATCCCATTCCGAGGAGTTAGTGTTCCCATCCAATCCCTCCGTCACTGGCTGGACGTAAGAAGAAAATTAATAGTTGGAGCTTCATATGATATTCTTTCAAAGAGAGTGCGGTTTATCCATAACCCACCAGGTTATCGGTTTGTTGCCCAGGTTCGTTGAACTCTATCGTCGGAGTATTAATTTGGTAATCGTTATTTATAAAGAAAAGAATATCAATTAGGATTCGATCAGGGTTTTTACGTATATAGGAAGAAGTGTGTTATCAAAATCCCTCTCATGAAAAAAAGGGAGCAAAACAACGTCAAGCTCATAACCATTCCTTATCAAAATAACACCACCTGTTTTAAAGAATCGAAGAAAACGTTGTAGATTATCAGAGCGTCATGTCCTTCCGTGGCTTCTTTCTTATGGATATCGTGTCCACTTAGATTATGTATGTGTCCGTCAAGGAATTTTGATTCTAGAAGCTTTATATCATCAGCACATTCGTTGGGTCTACGCGCACACCTCTCCCCCCGCCCGAGCGAGTGGAAGTCCTGTTTGGTAAGACTGGTTGTTCATCACGGTGGAGAGGAGAATGAGGTTACGAATTGGATGGATTGATTGATTTCGATGATCGATAGCACATTTTTTAAGTAAAAAAACTCACCAACTGGAAAATGCCGCAGTTTTTGCGCATTCAATTTCGCTATCGGGGTTTTTCCCCCGCGTTAAAAATAAGTACAGTTAACCTGATAACGTTAGTCTAATGTATCTTATGAAAGGTTTTTTAAAAACTATCCAGATAAGTGAGTCCAGAAAAATTCGGTCATATGTTGACACCATCCTGAAATTGTGAGATTCCTTGATGACACAAATTTCGCATGAACCCGTAAGTTCATTAAATGTGAATACTTAATGTATCTTGATGTAAAAACATTGTTTGCATGAAGTCCTCACATGCAGCTACTATAGGTATTCTGTCCAAGCCTGGTCCAGTGTCCCAACAAACTCACCACCCCCTAGCTCAATAGTTGAAGATCATGGATGCTATTTAGAAACTTTCACCATCAACTCGAGAGAAACATGTCGATTAAAGCGTATTGATGTCCACCTTTCTTAGAAATAACGGTCAATCCTCATCCGGCACTGAACTCCAAGGTTTGTAATGGTACTCTTTTTTCCTAGTACTCTTGATCCTGCTCAACATCTCCCCCTTCGCCTTGAAACCATGGCTGAATTAAGTTGGGCAGAGATGTGCTGATAGGCCGTGTCTCAACAAGAGGTCTGGAGCGCGCTCAAGGCGAAACGGCCTCTATAGTGGCCTTAATATAAAGTACGACCGGTTTGCGGCCGCTTCCCTCCCAACCCTCAGCCATCCGATCTTTTCTCTTAGTCATTAGCCAATTTTTTATTAGCAGATCGAATTGCCTTCCTGTCTAACCGATTCCAGCGAGTTACTATTCCGAATTAGTTATAAAATATCATTTACACACGTACAGTTGTTGAGAGGTTCGTCTTCCTTCGCATCTCTAGTGGTTGTTATTCATTTTGTTGGACCTTAGCCACTCGTCACTTTTTTGACTTTGAGATTCTTCAGGGAAGCTTTCACGTCCTCTCATCTGCCCAGCCTAGACCTTATTATTTTTCACTTGCCTCCCCCTTCAGTTGTTCCTATAGGATTATCACTAGCTCTAGCTCTACATTTCCGGACGTGCCCTAACCAAGAAGAAGATGAAATCTGAAGACTTATACAATCTGGAAATTTTACCATTACTCCTTATTCTTCAGTGGCCGTTTCCTATTATTTCCCATACACCCTGCAATGGCTTTTTTTTCCCTATGGAGTCCAAGTTCACTTGCCTAGGTTACAGAAAGATGAAGAAATTTTACAGTGTAGGTTTCTGAGCTAGTCGGTATATTTGCTCAAAATTTTGCGTGGATTGTATTATATGGTCGCGACTTCGCCATTTCCTTTCGTCCAATTATTCACCGCAATATTCCCCTAATCATAGTCAGATTCGCGCCCAATTTGCCCCGAATACTGTGTAGTACTTCCCGAAGAGCTCTAGGAGTCGAGTCTGAGATTTACCCCCCCCCCTACATTGTTTAGGTTACCATTGGTTATCAGATTCTAATTTAATTTGTCATTAATACTCCTTAGTACCTTATCAAAAATATGTAGATATCATATGTCTTATAATACCCACAGAATGAACCCCTCCCTTACCAGAGCAACCTCATTAAAAAAAATCCTCTAGGAAGTCTGAAATTGAATGACTCTTGACGCCTGTTTAGTATGATTGGGACCGGCTCTGAATAGTGTGATTATAAAATTATGACTGCATAAATTTAAATGACATAAGGGATTTGGAGGGTGGGTCAGAGGCTTGCTGCTTCCTCAGACGGCGAGCGACCGGTCCAACACCCTCTATTAGCATTAATGAATCTCGACTTTCAAATTGCTCATCACAGCAGACTGACAAGCCGGTATAAGATATGTTCTGCAAGCTTCCTTCATCTCTTCTGGTTAAAATATCACTGAACATATCTGATTTAGTATTCACGATAATTGTTTTGAATTTATGTGTGCATGTTTATTTAAATTACTGCAAAATCCTCATAACTATTATTTCAAATTATTGTCTCAATTGATCTAATAATTGATAAAATGTATATTTTCGCTTTCACGGATATCAGTACTACTGGCAATTGATCTTTGAGCTTTCGCGAAAGAGAGAACTGAGCTCATGCTCCACATAAAAAATGAGCCATCTTCACCTCATGTGTAATTCAAACCACGTTATCTCTGGTCACATGCCAATTACCGCAGCATTATCTCAAACGATTCCGCAGTTCAAGTGGAAGAAAAACTTTCGAATTGGCAAACGGAACTTTACCGTTGTCTGCAAACAATGAGGTGTTTCATTGGGAGAGATGGTATATTTTAAGTTTTAAATAACACCAAATGTGTTATTTGTTTATCGCAAGGCAACTTTCGACAGATAGACGGTATTATAGAACATAAACGGTAAAAAGTCAAAAGTTTAAATAAAAAAAATAGTTAATGTTTAAAAGATTAAATTTATATGTATAATAACTATTATAAAAGGGTTAGAAATTAAAATTAAGGGAATCACAATAGCATAGGAATAAAATTTAGAAAAATCATTATATACCCCAACGTTACATTATATTAAGGAACACACAGCGGACAGTCCAATACAACATATGGAGGCTAAAATGGCAACAATTTAATGCGGCGTAAATCTAGCACACAGCTAAATCCACAGACACTAGAAATAATCAGTTATATTACTAACTTATCAAGTGTTTCTCTTGGCTTACGCCAACCTTTCTCCCATTATGGCCTACATTGCGCCTCAATCTACAAACTCCTTACCATTCCATCCATAAGGTCTCTAGATTTTTCAAATTACTCAGATTTGTTCAGGTTGCTGTTTTATGTTTTTTTTTTATATAATATAATCTAATTAATTAATGACATTATAATAACATGATTTATGGATTCTGCTCTTTATCCATCTGGCTTTGGATTTTATTCTTGTCTTTCGTATATCAAATAGAACAAAAATTACAAACTCATATCTCCGTTTTTGTGGCCATTTTGCGAGAAAGTTAAAACAAGTACACACGAAGTCTTACCGACTCCCTCACTTCATTACATCCCCCTCTCTACTTACATCTCTGCGCCTCAGGCTCAGAATATACAAGAGCATACTCAAGCCGTCTCTGTTGTATGAAGGATCGCTTTTTAGTCATCTGACGGAAGCAACAGCAAAGTGACTAACTATTTCAAAACGGAATGCTCATGAAAGTGGTACTTCATTCCAGCAGCGATGGAATGGTGAACTGCACGAAGTCTTTGAGCTGCCTGCAGTGGAAGAGTTCATTCGCCGTAGACATATCAAATTCTTTGACTCGATACAATAACTATCAAACCCCGTGTTCAACACAATATCCCCCACCTCCGTTTCCCCAACGTTGACAGTCGAGGCGGGAACACTTTAGGTTTAGTTAGTTTCTAAGTTAATCGTAACATAGTTTTAGGTCTTTACTTACCTCTTTATCTCATTCGAAGGTGAGGCGAGCACTTCGTCCCTTTTCATAGTACAGAATTTTTAACTTTAATCCGATTGATGTTAGTTTTAGCAAAACTAGCTGTAAAAGGAGCTATATGCAGCTCAGCATATATTTGTTTGTATATATTTCTTTTTTAATTAAAACAATATAAAAATAGGGGTTAAGACGGGTAAATAAGGGGGCGACCTATCTTTCAACTCGTAATTTCTCTTGTCAATTTTTCTTCTTCCAAATCTCAACGGTAAGGGAATGTTAGCGAACGAACTGTAAATAACTTATTTCATCTGGATCTATTGAAGACATCGACGTAGTTACATTAATGAAGTTGAAATATGTCCGCTCGGTCCATGCCTTCGTTGTGTTAATATGCACTGCTATGAGCCGATTGCAGCTCTAAGACACAGATTGATGACGCTATCCGGATGTAGAACGTGTATAAGGCGGCGGGCACATCCATATGCAAAGGTTGCAGCAGCTCTAACCATCAACAGGGCCCGGCTAAAGCCTAGCCCCTGTAATAAAACAATAACCATGGAGCCAAGGCCCCGCCAATTACTCGGATATGTTCAGCCCGGTGCTAGAGGAGTTGAAAGCAAAATGAACCTGTCTCTCGGCTATCAATTACCCTCATTATTCATTCTACGCCCACCAATTATAACCCGTGTAAAATTACGAGTTTATTTTCGATCCCTTTTTCCTCCCTACGTCTATTTTTCTAATTATGCATATTGAATTTACACCATCAATAAATAAATCAGACGCGATTCCGCTATAACCTATACGGAAACTGTCTACTGCGTATTACAAAAAAAAAATTGTTCATAATCTCACTCTGGCTTTTTCTTCAATATAAGAGGGATTAACCCATAACTTATGACTATAAAGCATAAAGTATTTTATCACTAGTACGCTTGTAGTTGACAATGGAATTTAAAGTAGGTCTTTCCAAGAATGAATAATCCATAGATATGCAAATGGCTTAAGCTAGACACTTTTGGCACGGTATTGTATGCCCAAGGCCAGAGTAAGGATGACACCCACTTTCTGTTATGTAATTGAAAAAAGATATCTCAATTTAAATACTGTGTACACATGTTACTTAGACATTAGACGAAATAAGTGCGCATACTATAGAATAAAGGCGATAAAATAAGTTGATTAAAATAAACCAAAAAACGGAATTAGTCCTTCTTAGACCATGTCCCAAATGGCCATGGACGCAATTATCATCCTAACTATTTAAAATGTTAAGCGAATATACCAGAGGTAACTATTTTTGCTCATTTGCTTTTGTGTTCGATAAAGCAATAGATAATGTTACGAAAAGTGCGTTGGATTCAAAATACCCAGACATAAAAAACGTCGGGGTGGTCAGTTGAGAAATGGAATATCCTAAACAAATAGACAGAAGGTTTTGGTATGTTTGTATATCGGTATATTTGTGAGGCGGCACCGCTGGGATACCTGGGGCTCGGAAGAATGCATCGAAATAGATACCATCTACGGATGCCGTCCGATGAATTTACGCATATATGAAATACGAAAACGTTACAGTCCGAACCTTACTTGCTCGTTTGTACGTATAATGTCGTAACATAAATTGCTACATATAAGATACTGCTACAATGCAGTTTAAGAACCGGTTCACACCTCGGAGATTGAACCTAATGGTGAAAACTCCCTATAAGTAACAAGCAAATCTATTTTACTGCAATTATGACACTACATTCCTGTATGAAAGGTCAAGCTTCCCATCTGGTGACACTTCCACTAATTTCCGTTAGCCAAGATGAAAATAATATCCAAGGAACCTTTTATCATAATAATGTACAGGACGTTTCAGGAGTAATCTACTATACTTTTCTTGCTTATTTCCTTTATAAGAATTATGAAAAAGTGCATAATAACGTAGGTTCAGTGAGTTATGACTGGCGGAATACTACCTCCAGATTTCAACTCATCTGGTGAAATGATACCGTATTGAAATCTCGAGGAAGTGACTTAAGGAGAGATAGTGGTGGTTTCTTACGGTTAAATTGACCTGTTTAATCGAGTAACACATGCCCCAGAACCGTATCTCCAGTATTTTTTTAGAAGTCTTAAGTAAAAATCAAAGATAGTTGGAACGAAAACCAGTTTTTTTTTGTTTTTTTTATGTTTCCCGAACAATTACGTTGTTAATTTGAAAACAGATTAAATTTTTGAATATTACTTGTAAAAAATTTAACTTTAAGAAAGTTTTACTACTTTTTAAATCATTATTTGATATTCTGGATTTTTTATGGGTTTTTGGCATTCACTAAAATGGATTTTGTAATAGTTGCAGCAAACATTTTAAACTGCGCAACCGCCTTATCAAATAGCTGAATGAGGAGCTACACATTATAAGGGCCTTGGATGTTTGCTGGACAAAGATACCATTAAAGACCAAGCAGGCCCACCGCCAGTGGGCAAACAGTCAATTAACACTCCAATAGGGATCTAATGTTTCCTTAACCTCCTTCTTCCGTAGCTAAAAGCTTCATTCTTTCGGTTTGTTGATGGCCCCATGATGGCAATATGACCCATTTTTACCATTCCAAAGGCTAAAAGAAAAGTGAATATGCAAACCCTACCCGCTGTGTTATAAAGTCTTATTCAAGCTCTAAAATAAATTCAACATATTTTCGAAACCATTATGAAGTCACGAATGAGAGGTCTCCTTGGTCTTCAGGAGAGCGTAAAACACTTGTCAAATACCTAAATCAAAATTCTTCGTGATTCAATTTATTTTTCTCCTTTGAAAAAAAACGTTGATCACACGGCTCATTGTGGGATCTTGAACTGATTCTGACGAACTTAGACAAATTAAAAATATTATAATAAAATTATTTTAATAAAACTATTGAACTTTTTAAATGTTTGATATTTATTGCCTAGGGTATTCACCCCCTAATCGTTCAGATTTCATTCTATGCCTATGTAACCTCCCTCAACATTATAAGATTAGTTCTCGTGAGATGGAATTTAAGTTTTTGCTTTATAAGTTATTAAAAATATTTATTTGTTAATTTTGTAAATCCTCAGTCTGTTGTCTATTTCTATCACAGTATGAATTTGTAAATTTACATTTATTTTTTAATTTTGTGGATTATTTTAATTGGGATATGACAAATTAATGTAATCATTCATAATTTTTTTGGATTATATGTTATCTGTGACAATTTTTATTTTCAAATATGTCTATATTATTTCCATTTTAATATGAAAAATTTTATTAGCCTGATGCCTGAAACGTTTAAGTCTTATAAATAGGAAATCAAGTCATTGAAAATCATTGGAACCATTCCCGTTTAGTTATGGAATGCATCCAAGATTTAAAAATTCACAGGGTCTAGGTCGCCACAATAATGTAACGATTGTGGAACAATCCCTTTCCAACCTGTTACTATATTAAATTTCAGTTACCAATTTGTTTTTATGTCACGTAGTTCCACTAACCGAGTGTCATCCGGGTACTTGTCAATTATCAGTAATGACATTTATTTGTATTAACCGAATAAGGAAACCGCGATGAAAATTGTTAGGGTTATTAAAATCTCACTAATTTTATGATTGAAAAGATTGGCATCATCCAATATAAGAAGTTTAATAGTCCAATAAAATGAACGTTGCACTCCATGTGATGTGTAGTTACTTAAGTTTTATAAGCGCCAGTTGCCCAACAAAGCAAAATTTGAATGCTGTATGACCGCCCTTGTACAATAATGGTGGTGGGCTCATCCATCAAATAATTGCATCTGACAGATTCTAATTGAAGTGACTATCACTTATACAGAGTGCCACTGCATTACAATGATCAGTTATCGTTACAAATTATTAGGCACAGTCTTTGGATTAAATGATGGATTTATACTAGAATTGACTGGCATCTTCGGTTATATGCAAGAATAACCCTTTTGGTATATGCTTCTACTTTTGGATGGATTAGAAATCCACAAGGAGTTTCGAGTGAAAATGAAATGAACAGCTCATTTCCGCAAGCGTTGACGATAAGTACTAGAGATGTGTTACAGATCGGTCGCTATGCATGAACAAAAATCGCTTTGCTGTGATTTTGTTTCGTCTAAAATTAAATTGTTTTTTTACTCTCGATATTATTGTAGTCCGTTTCAGCTGGGAATAACTTGGGGTAGGTTATGGTTTTAACAGGAGTACCAAACTAAAAAAGTCGTGCTGCTCATTACAATGTTTTTGTACCCGAATGTTTTTAGGACGGGAAGGATTTTCCCCCACGCACCCCACCACAACGTCTGACTGTGACCTAACCAAATAAATGTACTTTTTCATGACTTACCTTATTTTACACAATTTTTTTTAAAAATGATAATTGCCGGTTGTGGAAGGGTATGATTAAATAATAAATCTTCTGTTTTTCCACAATATGGTATTAATTCACCAATAACATTTCTCACAGCTCTAAGCTGCCATTTTCAGTTTCAATTAATGGCGTGAAAAACCTTATAACATTTAAAATAATTTATACTATTATTAATCCAAACCTATTTTAAAGTTTTAATTAATTTAAATTATTCTAAGTGTTATAGGTTTTTTTCATAATATCAATAGGCAACTAAACATGGCATCTCAGAGCTGTCGAAAACATTATTGGTTAATAAATACCATATTGTGGTAAGTCGGAAGATTTATTATTTAATGTTTTTTTTTTTTACTTATGCCCCAAAACAATAATTATCTTTTACCGAATAAAAACTCCTGAAATAATTAATAATAAAATTGTCCTCCGGCCAGCTCTGCTGTACGGTGCCCCGCTATTTACCCACTTGACTGACAATACAGCCAAATGTCTCCAACACTTCCAGAATGGAATCATGCGAAAAGTGGTCCGACATACCTCTTTCGAGAGGTTGAAGAACGCTGACTTGCATCCGTTGCTTGGTGTGCCGTCGGTGGGTGAGTTCATCCGCCGGAGACACATTAAGTTTTTTGACTCGTTGCAGCACCTGACAAATCCAGTGTTTAACACTATGACCCCGCCACCCCTCCCGCATCGATGGCAACAGACTGTCGGGAAAAAATGAGATTAAGAATTAGTATGTAAGTTAGTTTTAAGGTTGATCAAAAAGGTGAGCCTCATCACCTTTATTAGTCAGTTTAGTCCAGTCACGTATAATGTATATCATTATACTTGTTTATTCATTATATAATTTCTATAAAATAACAAAACCTGTATATAATGTAGTGATGCTACAGGAAATACAAAATAATTTGTAAATAGAATAACCTGAGGATCTATAATTATATATAATTATCTGTAAATTTAAAGGGGCTATGAAAAAAAAAAATAAATAAAAAAAAATAATAAAATTACTGAAATAGTCTTTAATCCATGATTGAGATATTTTTATTTTCCTCATCGACGAAATGAAAGTTCTTCTTCATTGCTTAGACTCGTCTTAAAAAAAAGTTCGTTTGGAGATTCAAGTCTGTACTGAAACCATTGCAACTAATCTTCTCCATTACTGTCAAATTTCTTTTAAAGGAGGAAAAAACCTCCTTTCTTGCCTAAGGCTTCAAAATCATAAAAATCCTCTAAAACCATCGGCGTTATTTTGGTTTTCCTCGTTTCAAGCCACAGATGTATTTACAAAAACAATCTAGAATATATAATAGTTTGTCTATATAAAAATTTGTCTGTATATATAAAAGTTGTAAAAGAATATATAAAAATTAATATTATTATTCAACTGACTTGGTTGTCATCTTCAATGTACAATTACTGTCTTCCTCCGGTACACTATTACTGGCAATACGAAGATCATTAGTATCTGGACGCTATCATATCCTTGAAATATGAAACGGAAACTCAAAATACATAGGTTTATTTATTCATTGATGAATGGTCCACCCCACAACCGACATCAATGAGATAAAAATAGTTTAAATAACGAACGAGTCAAGATTTCATAAGTACTTCTGTATCTCCTTAACGACGTCTTGTCTTTAGTAATACTTATTAATAACAATCGCTGGAACATCTAGTTCTAATAAAAAACATTTTTATGGAGCCAACAATAATTGTTCCTCTCTATCATGATTAATAATTAACATCTAAAGTAAAATTACCATTTAACTGCGTATCTTAACATTTTAATTAAAACTAATGGATTTGCATTGTTTCTAATTTGTCTATTATCTGTTAAATTGTTTTCTATTCAAAAATTTTATCGTGAACATGGCATGAAATTGCGGTTTCTGAGTTTACAGCTTGCGATTCACTGAAGGCTATTATATTCATAAATCCCTATAAAGATGGCTCTAAAAAGAACATTTAAGGGCAGTCGTTAAATGTTTATGCTTTGTTGGAATAGTTTATGTTTTATGGGGATTCTGATAAAGCTTTGGTTTTTGTTTTTTTTTCGTTTATGTTTACTCTTTTACGGGATATTATTTTACATTTTTCTCTATCAGAAGGCAATCGCAGAATGTAAATTTATTCAAAATGCAAGTATTGTGAATATCAGAAGAATATACGTACCTACCTTAAGCTTTAGTCACCCGGTTAATTTTTATCACCAGGCGACGTATATTATGTGTGACATATTTGCCAATTCCAAATTTACGGCCAAACCTTTTTCTTTCTTCACTGATTAAGAGTAAAAATGTCCCCCTGGGGTCAGCAGGTTCGGTAAATAGCACTTTTATTATAATTATTATGGACTTTTATTCTTATTTATTCATGTATTCTTATTATTTTTTAGATAATTTATACAAAAATATAAAAAAATAATCGCCCCGAAATTCGTGACCGACTCGTCGCAATAATACACTTTCGTAATACACTCTACATTCACACCTAAAGTCATCACTCAACATAATTATTTATTATATATTAGCTGGTATTATACGCAACTTCAATTTCCTTCGAATACACGAGTTTTTACAAATTCTCTGTACTATTACAAGGGCTGTGGGTTATCTCAAGTATGGACATTCTTTGAAAATACAAAAATGTAGACTACCTCGTGATGGTTCACTCTTTTCCCAATTGAGTACGTACACATGTACTTATAGCTGTTACATAAATACACCCCCATGAAGACTTCAGTTGATAGTAAATTCAGGCAAGTCACACGGCATCAAAGGATGATGACTCAGCGTACCAGTTTTGAAAAATACAATTATGCGTTGCGGACATTAATTGGTTTTAATTGGCCCCAATCGAAAGAGACAACACAAATACTCCATCAATTGGCACTGCCGCTGGATATTTAGGACTTGTTCTCCTCCGCTTGTATATTTTAGTTGCCAACGCATACGTACTTTCAATATAGGTTTCCTCTGTTGAAACAGTTTTATTACACCTGAGGGAGGGTGGGTGGCAACACGAGCGTGGGTTTACAGTTCGCTTCGACTGGAACTCAAGTTACATGGATTCTCATCCGGGGGAACGAGGCGTCATTTACATAGCACTACTGGAAATATTTTATTTTTTTTATTGTGAAAGAGAATTTCTTTTTGTCTTTTTCTGTATATGGTCTCACTACAGATAAAAATATACATGGTTCCAAAATTTTTTTATATTTAACCAGATTAGAAAGAATTTTCAATCTTACGATTCCATTTCAGTGATTTCAGCAATGCCTATTGCACGTATTTAAAAACACGAACACCTCATAACAGAATGTTGTTTTTATGCAATAAAAGAAGTAGATTGGTTATTTTTTCAATTCAATGCTCCATCAACTATTTATTAATACAAATTACCATAGACTGCATTATCATAAAATTAAAAGAACCTAACCAAACGCAAAAAGATATACAATAATAATTACTGTATTGGTTTTTTGGAAGACATTAACAAATTCATCACCTGTGTGGTATAGCTTCTTCACACCTTTCTTCAAATACCTTTTAAATTTGAAATCTTATTCAATACAAAACTACAACTAATAATGACCACAGTGTTAGTTTCAAAATACTTTTTGATAATTTTAAAAAAAGAAGTAGACAGGTACTTATCTTTCTGTTTTAACTTCCTATTCTAATTGCGCAGGGGTACACGAGCGTGTTTACAGTTCGCTTCGACTGGAACTCAAGTTTGGTTTCACTACATATAAATGTTAGGAGGTCTGAAAATCTTTTTACGAACTATTGCTTTAGATTTTATCGGAAGTTTATAAATCTGTAAGATATATGTTGTTATGAACATGCTCTACACCGGAGTGTTGTAGCAACGAAGGAGTTTTTAGCACTCCTTTTTTTATTTTTGTCTAGAATCTATGATTCTCACAATTTTTTCTATGTTCATCCATAATACGTGTATTATATAAATTATCCAAATTTAAAACAAGGATATCATAACCAGTGTAATTAAAATTAAAATTACAATAATCAATAATGTTCGTCAAATTATTTTTGTATTATAAACACAAATTTCATTGTGTTACCTAATTGAAAATACCTTGAGCGAGCATCAATAACCCTTGTACCAAGCCCTAAAAAAATATCATGGAAAAGTGAAACCCGAAAAATTTAACTGAAAAAAATTTTTGATGTTTTTTTAAACATTTCTATCTGTTATTGCAATAAAAACCTAATGAACAATGAATATAAAATTGGGTTTTGGTTTCGGGGTGAAAAATTGGGCTATCGATGGCTATAGATGGATTCCTCCATATCTTTCAAAGCAGTATATTATAAAAATAATGATTGGTTAAAGAGGAAAAAAAGGACCGAGAAATCTGTACATTCTGATAAGAGTTGAGACATTAGTTTTTTCTTTAATCAATAATTATTCTATAAATTTACATGACTAATAATTAGTTGATTCATAGTTCTGTAGCTTTGCCTTTTTTTATATAATTTATAAGATTCTTTTAAGTTTTTTTTTATATCGATTAAGAAGTAAATTTTTAGAGTATCTTTGTAATTAATTTCGCTTTGTCATCTTTGAAGCACAAATCGCTATGAGCTTCATTTTTTATATGCCCTTTGTTCTATTTCATCCCAAGATTATTAGTTAATTATTTTATAATGAGTATTTTAAGTGTTGTGAAATGTGCCCTTAAAATTTCAAATAGAGCGAATCGTTTTTACGATTACCCGTACTTGAATTAATGCATCGGGATGCAGTAGCGTACCAGAGGGGCGATGAGGCGCCATTTTAAATTTTTTTGTTTACATTATTTAAAAATAAAAATAATAATGTTGTTATCCACAGAATCAACGAATATAATAAGTATAGCAATTAAGGGGAAAAACCTGCTGATCCCGCTTTGAAATGTTTACGCTTAGTCAGTAAAAAAATAGAAAACTTGTACCGTACATTTGGAATTGGCGGTGACACATTAAAATCCGCTGACTAGTGCTAAAAATTAGAACTGCTAAAAAAGTACTTTTTAAAGGGCCACTTGTCAAATAGAAAGGCAGAAGCTCTAAGTACGCCACTGTGAGGATAGGAAATATTAGAATGGCTCATTTAAATATTCACTGTTGTATCAGTATTAAAAACAAAATGAACAGATATTTCAGTAGGAACAGATGTTGAAGGAAGAGGTCTTCCGTTTTGCCATTCCAATGTAACAGATCGTGACACTGTGCCCAAGAGAAAAACCTTATCTTCTTAACTTCTACGATTGATGTGGGCGATCAGGTCTCTTACAATACACTCCTTTAAAGAAAGTTCATCAATTCGAGGTCCTGTTGAATCATTAGTAATGATATAAGGCATTGCGCCAAACAATTTACAAGGTATCAGATGGCTTAAAATGATCTAGAAATTTAAATGGCAATTCCACAATATCTTCAAATGCATAGTTGATGGTGACTTCATCGTTTTTCTCCTTTGGTATTCCCACTTCTAGGCGCTCTTGATAGCCAGTCAGCTATATTATTCTTAAAATGTACCCAATCAATATCATATGTTTAGTTATCAAGCAAGATAGCCCAACGCTGGAGTCAATTCGCAGTGCACAAAGGAATTTCTCTCTTTCGCCCAAAAATGAAATCCAATGGCTTATGATCTCTAACTAACGTCCACTTCCGTCCAAATAAATAATCGCGAAACTACAACCGAATAAAATCGCTGCTGCTTCCTTTTGCAAGCGCAATTACCCCTTTTCAGCCTGTGTTAATGTTCGACTAGCGAATGCTTACAGTTTTTCGGGAAGCGGTGGATTTCGAAATAGAGCGGCTAGTCAAAGGCATTCTAAAATCTATATATTGCAGCCCTTACAGCTCTCCTGTTTTATCTGTGTCATGGTTGTGATTCCTCTTCTGAATTCCAATTCCTGGTATGCATTGGATAGGTCCCAACAAAGCAAAAATTTCACATCCTTGCATATTTGTGAATAAATCTTTAACCCTTGGCAGTGGATGTTGCTCAACCTTTAAAACCGGATTAATTTTTAATTTATAATATTTTTTCAATACAGATACAATAGGAGAGCTGTAAGGGCTGCAATCTACAGATTTTGGGATGCCTTTGACTAGATGCTCTATTTCGAAATCCACCGCTTCCCGGAGAGCGTGAGGCACGGTTCTAGCTTTGAAATACCTAAGATGTGCATCAGGGAGTTATTCTAATTTGACTTTGCCTTTAGTAAATGTTCCTAATTCACCGGAAAATACTCTTGGAATCATATTACAATACTTAGATTTTGGTGTAAATAAGTGCTAAACAGTCTCATTCTAAACAATTTTTAATCCCAGGATTTTAAACATATCTCTGGCTAGCAGTCGAGATCCGTTTGAATCTATAACTGTATATACATAGTGCGATGAACATTGAATTCAAATTTTTAATGATTAATAAAACGGAAATTGTTGTGTATGTTTATCTGTTTTACAATACAATTGTTGCGACCCGAAAACCTTTTAATTTCATTTGAAAAATTCTTAATTTCATATAGAAAATTCAAAATTTTACTTGGAAAATTCTGAAGTTGGTTTGGATGATCCTGAATTGAGTTAGGAAGAGTGTGAATATGGTTTGAAAAGTTCTGAACCTGGCTAAAAATAACTGCCAATAGATTTCAACTAATCATCGTTGCAGTAGACAGTTCGATATTTTTTCAATAAATAAAGAATAAAAATATGAACCATCTTTTTTAGGTATCTTAATTCCTCATTAATGTTCATATTAATGAAACTAATTCAATAAGACTTCGCAAATCAATGAAGAGGGAGTAATTAGTAAGAGGACCAAAACCCTTAATTGTGTGATACCGCACACTTCACTTAACTTAACAGATTAGGGGGCTCATAATTTACTATTAGCAGGGTAGTTTTTAACTAATTTATTGTGTTTGCTGCTATGTTTTACATATGAATTGTAGTGTACAGCACTATAATTGCATGTAGCAAGAATTAAGATTGTATTGGTTTTCAGGACGGTGGTGAGCGGGGTGAGCATATCGCAGGACAGCAACAACCACTTGAGCTGGCTGGAGCGGCAGCAGAAGAAGCTGAGAGAGCGAAGGACCGAAAGGACGGCCCTGATAGCGGCAGAAGCTGCTCGCAGGGAGACGGGCTACAGTTCAGACCAAGCAGGGGACTACAGTGTACCTCTGCACATCAACACCAGCAAGGGAGGCGGATCTGCCCCCGTGAGCCCCCTACTCCCGCAGCGGACCTCCTCAGTAAGGCTGGCCAGGACAAGGTCTGCGGACAGAGCAAGGAGGGAAGCGGTCAGTATTTATCAGTGGGTCATATATAGCTTAGCCGATCGAACAGTGATTCGCTGAACTGAAGGCAAACATGTCATAATTGTCAGAACACCTGATTAATGAGGAAGGAGATTGGAAGAGAAAGTATAATTTAGTTTTAAATAACCCATATGTTCATTTCTCTCCGTAAACTTTTCTTTAATAGGCAAGCATTTTCAATGGTCCAAGTCTCTCATTCTCAGGTGGTACTCAGCGATGTCAGCCACTAAAACCTATGGATATCATACTATAGTTTTCAATAGGTTGTAGCGGTGGACTGTGTAGCTGCGTTATAGATCACTGTGTAGCCCCTGGTGATGAAATACGTGGGCTGATGAAAGCACTTACCAATTAAAGAAATCCTTATGAAGAGAAACGAACATTGGTGTCATTTAAAACTTAAAGACGTCATAAAAGATGGCGTCTGGTATCGAAGAGAGTCTTTGAAAATAATGAGATAACAACATTCCTTGAGAAGAACAGTTTTTTTGTCTGTCTCCCTTGTCAAATCGTATTATCTGCAGTTTCTTCCTTGTTCCGACAGATAAGCAAACTATTCAATAAAGGGTACTGGTTATTAATTGAGTGTTATTCGCTGGTGACGACGGACTACCGCCCCTGAACAGAGAAAAGTCCACATCAGCGAACGATCCATCGATTTTCCAAGAAGGGGCTGGGACCATTCACTGCTCCAAATCGTGTCTGCCCCGAAACTTTTGGAGTTCTGATTTGTTTGCTCCTATAAAATTTTTTGGTGCTGATTACGAAGAACAACTTTGCCACCTGCAAAAAATGCGGGAAATATAAAGAAACCAAAAAAAAAAACTAACTTCTTACTTTTGACGTGATAATAATGCAATGCACTTTTTGAAAAAATACATTCTGTATGAAATTCATGTCAGGTTAAAAACAAAGAAACATAAAAAAAAAAGCATTTTTGTAGTTCTTTTGTTTTTCTCATACCTCCAGAACTTCTTCGATGTGGCCTAGTGGAAATTCGTCAACAGCACTACAAAAACATAAAAGAGCAGAAAATCTCCAAAACTTTCCAGGTAGAAATATCAGATGACTGGTCTGGAAGTAAAAAAGTAATAGATAATTTTAGTTTGTCATTATGGGAGGCAATGAACGAAAACCAATTGCTAAAAAAAAAAAATAATATTAGATTTGTAAATAAGCAGATTTTAACATTCAAACATTTGCACTCCAATGGTGTCAAAATAATTACCGATGTGCGCACGAATTTGAATTATTGATGATTTTTCTTAGATGTATTGTATATTTCATAGTATGACATATCTTCATATAAACCAGAGACAAATAGACCCTTTGGTTATTTGAGGTTGGTTGCTCATACACTTTTTGCCAATTTTTTCCCAATATATATGGTGAAAAGTATGAGGAATTTGGTGCCATCTCTTTCTCATGAAATTAATTCTCTAAATGAAACAACGATATCCCTTATTAAAAAACTGGCGTTTGTTAGTGCTTAAGTTAATTATAAGAATATGCAATGGAGAGAGAGCACTTAGGTAATTTAGTGGTAATTGCAATACGATTTAGGATTTAAATCTAAACTAAATTGTAGTCTTCACTTTTTTTTTAATTAACTAGTGCTACAAGCAACTTTTGGTCATCATCTTCATGCTCAGCAATTTACTTTCCTATCCCAGGTTGACACACTGAGTGTGCATTTAGAGGGGAAGTAAATTAGTGTAGTACTATGTACTTGTTTTTAATATATATACAAAAATCGGTCATGTTACTTCAGTTTGACTATACAAAACATAATTAGCTGAAATTCCTAAAATAATCTCTGAATCATGTAAAAATATTATTTTGGTATAAACTGTGCACCAGATTTCACAGATCCCACTACTATTTCTATAGTAATAGATTACTCAAATTCAGGATACAATATTATATAAACCCTGTTATTATAATCCAACAAAAAACAGGAGAATATAAAAATCAAGTTTATATTAATAATTACTGGAAAGTCATTTTTACATAATATAAAATAAATAATAACTTTACAAAATGAAGGTCAAAGCATAAATGAACATTGAGGTCTTTACTTAGTTTTCCTTTTTTTATTTTTTATTGTTTTTATATTTGCACAAATAACCCATGGAGAGCTTTAATTCAAACACTGCCTGCCTTTTATGTATATTTTGTCCCTGTCTTTTGCACTTACCCTTAACAGTGCTGCAAGGAACGCTGCTCGACTAACCCTTTCCTAAGCACTTTTACTTTTCCTTTTTTGTGAACTGATTCATTATCCATTAATTGTTATTAAAACAAACAATAATATTGTCTAGTGAACAGTTTATGGTTTGTCGTAGTGGAATAGATACTTGAATGAGGAAGTAGCAAATCCTATCAACTATGGTGATAATCTCAGTAAACCTCGAAGAAATCATTCCATAGATTACATTCTTTTTAATAATTTACTGCATAAGGTATAAGGAAATTCTGAGCATATCACTGAAATAATCTTGATAAATTATAAGTTTTAAACATTTTTTTTTTAGACAATATTATCTGTTATACTAACAATGAATGGATATGTTTTAAGTGTGAAGCATTTGATTTATTCTTATGGAAAAAAAATCCACATTTGTCAACAGTGCAGAAATATTTTTGTTATAATCAGTTATTAAAAAAGAAAGATGATTTAAAAAATTAAAGTTTATTGGAAGTGATTGATATGAAACAAGAACATTTTTGTATATCTATGAGCACTTTCAGGTCTGCTTCCTCAAAGAGTTCTAGAGTAACCCTTCAGTTTAATTTTAAATAATCTAGCTTTTATTCAGCTGCTTATTTGTTCCCCTCCAATAGAAATGTACCATATAACTTGTGAACATTTTTGTAACTTCTTGCTGGATTTATACTTAAATAATTTATTCTTAAATAATAAACCTCCTTAATTTAGATTAATAGTCGTTGTTTTTAATCAATTGACCTGCCAAAAAATAAATTACCTCTGTTGGTAAATGTGGATATGAGATATGAGTGTTGGCATTGAGTGTACATATACTAGAAAGGTAGATGGATTTACCCCTATAGAGTCCAACGGGAACATCTGATGTGGACAGTGGCCTGCTGAGCCTTGCAGAGAATGGAGCTACGAGCAGCCTGGCTGGAGATGAACCAAGTACAACTAGTTCTGCTGAGCCAACAGTCGATCAATGGCCTAACACCAATGACTTACAGGTTAGTAGTAGCATAGCACTGAGCCCACAAGATTATCTATTTATATAGAATGGGAACGCAGTTCTTGTTTCCTAGCAATGACATAATTACTTACAATGCATATCCATTACAATTAACTTTAAATGTAATGTAATCAACATGCTAATACATTAGCCTATGACAATGGTTCACTCTTCTAATTATCATATGTTGGCAAATTATTTACTAATTGTTTCATTTTTGCATTGTTCTTTCAATGCTCAATCATCTAAAGTTTTCAAATACACACCTAAATGCTTATTGTTGATTCTCTTATTGTTTGATAGATAATATTTTCCATTCTATATCTCTAGAATGCATTGATATTTGGAGTATTCCAGATAAATAAAAATTATTTGCTATTTGTATGTGATATTTCACATAAGGTCACATTTTTTTTATTTTTTTGCGACTGATTCAAATCTACGATTTTTACAATCAGCAATATTGGATATATTTATGCGATGGCCGCATAGATAACATTCACAAATACATACTTCATAAAATAACATTAATTTATTCTAATAATTGATTCTCAAATATATGTTCATTTATTATTCTTTTGCCTATTGAATGGTTTTGGGTGTAGTTAGTTATGTACCTCAACGTAAATAATGCAAAAACTCATAATTTCAAATAGAATTGTACCGGTAATAAGTTTTTTAAATTTAATTTACTTCATCAAGAAGAAAATACACTGAAACAACTTATCCATTTTGTTTTATTTTAAGTTTATTTAATTTTCAGCTGCAGGTTTCTTCAAAGATAATCGGTACATTTCACCTTCTACCGGGATCAACTCTTGTTGATTAATCTTTTAAAAAGATTGGTTAAGTTTTATTAGTTTGTTTTTACTTTTTAACTATTTGTTTTATTCACCTCACTAATGCCTCTAACAGCATTGTTTGCATGCTCTCACGATTTTCTCTTTCCAAGCACATTCCACTCAAGCATTTAAGCAACTTAGAGTTAAACTTATTACAACTTGCACCTGACTCTTAAACTTTTAAATGTTTGCAGCAGTAAGAATAATCATGATGTCAATACAAAAACCCAAATAAATATTCTCTTTATATATGTGAATTACTAAGATTATATCCTGAAAAGTTTAAATATGTTTTAATGATTATGAATTGCTAAATTTACATTACTAAATATTTTTATAGGCAGAGTTGTACAGTCAATGTTAGGATAGATTATTTTTGTTTTATAAGCAGCAGAATGCATCTAGGTGATACCAAATAAATCCTAATAGGAATTTCAGCTTTAATCATCCAATAAATTAAGAATTTGTGAAATTTTAATAAAATTGTATAATATATAACATATATAATATATGAAAAGCATAATGAATTTGCATATTTTTAGTTTAAAATATAAGACAATTATAATTTAATTCTTATTGATACATAATTATGTGTTTTTATCATTATATTATACATACAAGACTTTGTACTCATAAAATATATTTCTACATTCTATAACCAGTAATTAATATATATATATATATATATATATATAAAATAATGAGGTCTCCAAAAAAGATATAGCAGACAAAAATATGATATTCATTTCTTCCAGAAAAAAAAAATTTATTTTTATTAAATATAAAAAGTATTATTTAAGTTCTTGCTAGGTGTTCAAAAAGTTTTTAAGTAAAACAGAAACTCTTTAGCACTACCTCTATAGGTAGGTTTTAGCACTACCTCTCCTCACCACATCATTATTAGTCATTAAAATAATGAAAATTGTAATTAGAGAATTGTCAATAGTTAACTAGTACTTGTTCTGGAATCTACTAAAGTTTTAGTAGCTTCATGTGGCCTGAAAAGTAAGTGTCATCATTCTCATGGAGATCTGATATTGCTTAATAAAACAAATTTAATAATCTTCGTGTTTTCAATATGGTTTTAAAAGAGTATAAGTCTGCTCTTTTATGTGTACTTTATGGGGGTAGATATGATCATTAAATACTAAAAAACAAATAACATTAGTTATTCTATTAGATACCTGTCAAAATATATATTATCATCATCATCTTTAGCTCTCTTCTAATTTGTAAACATAATAATAATTTATAGTTAACCAGTGAAATTCGTATTTCAGTTACGAGATGAAGGTTACACTGCTTCAGAAGCAAGTCCTGGCACTTCGCCACGACCACAAACTCCAGCTTTCCCAGTTCACCCACGAACCCCTTACTCCAATGGTGGTACTCCTAATGGTGGTTTTGATCTCGCTTCACTTCCTCCAAAGTCGCCTACTGCTATAAGGTAATATCTATGTTATTCATTAATTAACATTGATTTTTTTTTATGATATAAGAAATTTAAAGTTCATTTCATGCCTTAAAGCAAACATTTGTGTAGCTATTAAGAAAAAATAATATATTTAGCTTACAATCAAATGACTTAAGGTGAGTCAAGATGATTTTCCATTTGATATTTAGAAGTTCACTATTCCTCACGAGAAAGAGATAGTTAGCTACTTGAATAAACAAGTATCAAGTCCAGTTTAGGAAATCAAAATAAAGGTTAAAAAGTAATAAAATAGCACCAGCTATAGCATCCTCAGCACCAACCACCAACTACAGTGTTATCTCTTCATGTTTTATTGCACTATGGATTTAATTTTTAATTAATCCATTATGAACAATTTACTCATCAGTCATGGATACATCAGTTTGACTTTTTCTATTCTTCTGGACTAATTATATTTTGCGCATCACTAATTTCAGTTAACGGAAAACTTATAATATATTATATTCAAATGAATAAGTTCTTTTATTTATCAATAAAATGTTGAAACAGAAAATACAACTTTTTTTTTTTTAATATGGTATTAGTTCCTGAAAACTAGACTAAATACTTATAGAAAATATTTACTAACTCAGTTGAATAATATTGTAATCAATGTTATCAGGAGAGAGTGGGGTGAAAGTATGTTGAGCAGAGAACTTTCAGTGAACAGTTCTAGAGGCTATGACAGTTCTTCGGAGCAGTACAGTCCAAAGGTATGGATACTATTTTTATACTTAATTGTAAATGTTTTAATATTTATTATTGTTTTATAAGTACTTATATATACTTCAATTTAGTAATTGGTAGAACGTTTTATTTTAACAGAGCCCGGTGACGAACGGTAGCCTAGGTCAATATGGAGGCTCGCCATATTATGGTAGTGGTCGGCGAGGTTCGTTGAGGTCAGAATCCCCCCAGGAAGTTAGCCCAGCACATGTTAAATTTGTCAGAGGAACAAGCAAGTTTTGGTACAAACCTAACATATCACGAGAAGAAGGTATTTTCAGATACATATTTATGTATAACAAATAATTCATTAGTTTCCTCGAATTAGTGAATATTGACCAAATTAAATTAATTTTATAGGAATGGCTGTTGTTGGGAATATTGGCTCAGTTTGGTGAATGAGAGAGTTGTTAGATTTTTATCAAATTTATTAATGGAGTCTGATTTGACCTACTATGTATGTCTGCATCAGGTCCTAGTATGAAATAGGATTTAAGTGAGATATTGGCAGATGTGAGATGTTTCTTAAACCAAACTTAAGAAAGAGAAATGCTCTCTTCCATCCTCCAACCACCTCAAAGTATGTCAAATCTCCATGATTAAATTTGATGAAAATGTGACATCTCTGTTTCATCGCCCTAAGCTGATATCCTAACAATCCACTTAAATATAAATTTACATCTAGCAATGAACTCCCAGTTTAAATTTATTTTATTTTGAATGTGACCCCGAGTGACCAACTTTTTTTAATATGTCAAGTAATATACTTAATAATTCAAATATTTATGCTTTAAAAAAATTCTTTTTTGAATTATTTTGAATACTGAATCAACTTAATTAGATATTGAATGGCATTTGATGACTGCGAACAGGCGATGGCATACATGACAAACACTGCATGTTTTTAGATAAACCACAAATTAAAATTATCTATTGTATATCCATATTATTTTAACCAATATGGACCTAAGAACAAGAATTTATGGCTTTCAGTCAGTATTCTATCGACTAGGGACTATAATAGCCTTTGACCGTGTTTTGGTTATGTTCATGAGCTGGCTGAAATCCGAACTTGATTTGTATTAGACCCCAGGATTAGCTCTGAAAAATAACTTTTGTTGAGCTAGAAGGGACCTAGAATTCTGAAAGATGGACCGAGATTTATCTCTCTATATTCATAGATGTTCAGATCAATGCAAAGACAGGAGGATGCAAGTACAAATATAGTCAACTCTCGGTAACTTAAACTGCAAGGGAATGAGATATCACATAGAGTTATGTATAGTTTGTGTTATTCAGCTCTTCTCTTAACAATGGACCCCCCAAACTGATATTTTTGTCTCAGCATTGCTTAGACCACTTAACCATGCATTCTTCAACATCAGGAAATTTCACGTCTCTTTTTATTTTGCATAACTTTTTCTTCTACCTTCATTTGCCTGTCTTTGAAGTTCCACTGCAGTCTTTAAAATTGTAGACAGGGTAATGCAAAGGATACCAAATTTATTTGCAATGCCTTTTTTCTTCTGCTTTCCATCACTAGTCGATAGAATACTGACTGAAAGCCATAAATTCTTGTTCTTAGTTCCATATTGGTTAACGTTTTAGGGTAGCATAGTCGAGTGGATGTAGTCCAACTGTCACATAATTTATCGACAGTGCATCCCCAACACCCATAAATTTTGCTTTCTTTGAATTGTAGAGGTCAATAGCTTGTTTCATTGACTTATGGAGGTAAAATTTCTCGTGAAATTATTTTGAGTTATCCTCTTATTTTTTTTCGACAAGGTTTCTCAAGGAAACAGAAAAAAATTAATGTTATTAAAGAGTTAAAGTTATTAAAAGTCAACTGTACAAAACAATACTGCAAAAGCACACCGATTCAAAATATTTAGACTGATGTAAACACAATTAGTGAAGGGACATGGCCTTACTAAGAGCTACTTATTGAGATTTGAAATAATTAATAACATTGCTTTTAAATCAGCTAACAAACTGAGCAAGACTATGTCCATTGAATTTACTTGTACATTACTTCACAGACCAAAGAACAAGCTGTTAAAATCAATTCTACTATGACATAGTGCCCAGAAAACAGAGAGGACAGGCAGGACTTACTAATTTTCTTGACATCATATCTTTTGATGAGTTGCTATGAAGATAGAAACAAATGATGTTTCAACGCTGCTTGAACTTGAAGTAGTTCATCCAAGAATATAGCATTATTCATTTTTTTTATTATTTATAAAAATTGAGATTAAAAAAAAAGTTTTTTCATGGATGCTCCATAACTCTTGTTTAAACCACTGAAGAAAAAGCATATATGCATTTATATTTATTTTGTGTTAGCGATCGGAATGCTGAGGGATAAAGCACCAGGAACATTTGTAGTTCGTGATTCAAACTCGTTCCCAGGAGCATTCGGCTTAGCACTGAAAGTAGCATCTCCGCCTGCACCCACAAGGTCACCTCCAACTCCTGAAGACCTAGTACGGCACTTCCTTATTGAGCCGACCTCACGAGGTGTCAGGTTCCGAGGGTGCCCAAATGAGCCAGTATTTAGTAAGTATCTAACATCTAGAATATATATACAAAAAAATGAGAGAAAGCCTGTATAGGGATAATTTGAATTGGGAAATTTTGTGTTTGATGTATCTGGAAAAAAGTTTAAATCTAGTAAATAAATTGGGCCGGGCCCAATGTACCAGAATGGTAGAATGCAATTCTCTCACAAGTTAGGGGTTTGAGTATTATGATCATTTATCATTTTATGGTCATTTAGAAATTTCCCAGTTTCAAATTTTAGTTATGATTTTATAAAATAGTTATCTTTATAGATAGTTTGCACTTCTTACCCAAATAACTATTAGCCAAAGTCATACCGCTAGAGTTAGACGGTGCTTCCATTTGTGTTACACACAATGTTTTCTGTGATGATATAATATGAATCCACCTTTCTCATGTATGGGCTAAGCCTTTTGTGAAAAACATTGTCCTATTAACAAAACAAATAGTACTTTTTTAATTGAGAATAAAATCCCGCTTTGTGAGAAGTACACATTTATGGGTTCTTATTATTACTTACACAACCAAATTGTGTTCATAAAGGTAGGAAATATGCTGATCCACCATTTATTTTGATTTTCTTCATTCAGCCGTCAAGGTTGTATCACCTTCAATTAGTGGTAACGTTTCGAAAGACAAACCACAACTTTTTTTTCTTTGTTATTATCTGAAAAATTAACTAAATACACAACAATAAGAGCATTTAAAGCAGAAAAAAATCTAGAACAGATCGCTTTAAAACAAATGTGCACTGCATGGGGTATTACTAGGTATAACTGTTCACTATTTTTTTTTTTATGCTTTGTCTCCCTTATTTTCCTACTCAGAACCTATGTTGCATTTTATTCTTTTTAGGTTCCCTTTCAGCCCTTGTTTATCAGCACACAGTGACCTCATTAGCTCTACCATGCCTTTTAGTTCTTCCAGAATCAGATCCAGCAGCTCCAAGAGTCACTACGTCTGCTCAGATTTTGCAAACTCAAGGAGCAGGTATTGTTAACAATAAGTATTAAAATATATTTAATATAATCCCGAAAATAAAAGACATATTAATAAATAGTACAAAGTGTAAGTGTCAGAAACCCTACATTCTGTTCTTCATCATTACTATTTTCTCATTACCAACAAATATATTCTTTAAATCTTTTGCATTAAAATTTATTATATTTATTTACCATAATAGTGCTTTGATAACTGTTGCAGCATGCAGTGTGCTTTACTTGCTGACTGTCGAAACAGAATCACTGACTGGTCCTCGGGCTGTTTCCCGCTCAGTCGGCAGGCTGTTTTCTTCTTCTCCCCTGCCCCAAGCTGTAGAAGTTAATTTCAAAGTGTCATCCCAAGGAATCACTTTAACCGACCATGGAAGGGTTTTGTTCTTTAGGCGACATTACCCTATGGCAACTATCACTTTCTGCGGCCTTGACCCAGAAGATAAGCGGTGGCGGCACTCAGATGACAAACCAAATCTGTTAGTATTTATTTACATTTTAATATATTCTATGTACTTTAGGAATCAAATGAGGTATTTTCAGAATCTTTTTTTTTTGGATTTATACAAAAGATGGTTGAATACCACTTTTTTGAATTCAAATATTATGCACATCCCAATTATTTGAAAACCTCCAACACCTAATGTATATCATATCAAGACATGCTAGATTGGAATAGATAGTACAATTTAGGTTTTAAATAACGCTAACTGTTTGTTTCCCTTCAATATCCTTTTTTAATTGCCCAGTGATATCAACAGCCCACATTTGTCATCCTCAGGTGCATAATGATCATTCCATACTGTACTAAAGTACATAATGATCAGTCCACCACCACACCCTATGGAGAACATAGTTATATAAAGAGTTATCCATAGACTGCGGTGGTAGACTGACTGTTGTGTGGCACCTCAGGATGTCTGGCATGAACTGCTGAAAGCACTTACCGATTAAAGAAAGGTTTTTGAAGAGAAACCAACATTAGGTGTTATCTAAATCCTAACCTGTTTTTTTTTCATAGAAAAAATGAGTAGTTTATGGAAAAAAACAAATGATGTCTTTGTGTGGTCCTGTACTGGGATTAGGATACCTATGATGACTTGTAATGATTTACTGAAGTAGTATTCAATATGTCGAGCATTCACTGGAAGGATGTGGAAATATTTGTAAAAGTACTGTGAATGTTAAGCCCTTTTTCTGTTTGACTTTTGCATTAAAACTTATTTAATGTTTAAATTGTTTTATATAAAATAGCCATTCCTTGTTTTAATGAAAACAAATGAGATAATGAAGTTGGATAATAATTGCTCAAAGATTTTTAATATGAATAAAATATTGTTTGTTCCTTTATACTAGGTTATTATCATAATTTTAAATGAATAAAAAATGTAAAACAAACTTGGAGTGCTGTTAAAATAAAAGAAATATGGGGTGCTTGCCCCTAAAATTAAATTTCCCTATAATGGCTAATTTTCATGTGTATAGCTCATTTTAAGAACTGTATTCATTTACATAATGTAATGTGTTTAACTGATCTACAAAATTAATTTTTTTTCCAGGCATTGCTTTGGTTTTGTTGCGCGAAAACCAGGTTCAAAAGCAGATAATGAGTGCCACATATTCTGTGAACTAGAAGCTGAACAACCTGCTACAGCCATTGTTAACTTTGTTGCCAAGCTCATGCTTTCCAGTCAAAACAAAAGCAACATCGTTTAAAATGTACTTCAGTTACTGCCACAAATTATTAAATTGTTATTAACTTAACTAAGGTCATCTTATGTTTTTCTTTCCTTCATTCGTTCTTGTTGAAATAGAAATATAAAAACTTGTCTTGACTTCACCAAAAGTCACAAGTATGATTTGGAAAACTGGATTGGAATTTCGAAGCGAAATCGATCGAAGATGGTTCTTTAAAAATGAATGTTCTCTTGTCTAATGCTTTAATAGTAATTATTTGTAATTTTTACTAATTTACTTTATAATTTTATTGATGTTCATCAAACGGTTTTGCTTGAATGAGTTTAATTTATTCGTTGTTCAATAACTCTCACAAAATATTGTGTATATTTATATATAGATACTTATGTTATTTATAACAAGTTATTAAGTGTAATATTTTTTTTATAAATGTTATTTGCTGCCACATGTTTTATATTGGTGGAAAAGATTTTTTTTTGTTAATAAAGAGATAAAGGAGTTATTTGTTTGAGTCTTGGTCTAAATTGTTTTTGTATGAAATTAGGAAATTTAATGGTAAATCAATATCAACAAAAGATAGGAATAGTATTGTGCCTTGGAGAAAAATGGGAAGCTGGATAAGTGATGTTATGTCTAATATTTATAAAAAATATCTATTAACTACATAATTATATTCACATATGTAGAATAGTTCTTTTTAGTGAAACAAACTAACTTAAATTAGCAACATCAGAGACAAATGCAACTAAAATTAGAAAAACACTGTGTGATTCAAAGTCAATGTTATTTATTCACTATATTTCATGTTTTGATTGATTTTTCATGGAAAGTAAGAGCTAAAAAACACATAAATTGAGAATTTCTGCTATGATTCTGTCATATATTCTGTTGTTGCAGGCAGTAAATCATACTTCTAAGTCATTGAACAGTCCTAATTTTTTTAACTTAGTCTCCGTACATCTTTATTCTCCATTGTTCTGGTAGCTGTGCAGAGAGAGTGGTTTTTAGTCAACAAATTGTTGGTTATATAGTTATTAAAGAAAAATTAGAACATAAATTATTTTTTATTTGTCAACTATTTGGAAAATTTATATTTTATACATTATATATATTTTTCCTTTAGTATAAAGTAACTGTTTAGTAACCTTATATGTTACAATTAGTGTTCAAATGTTGTTTCCGCAAAAGTAAAGTTGCATTTATCTCTTATTGTACTACTTTTTTTTTTCAATTTAGGCTGAAAGATATATTATGTAACTATTATTTTAATTATATAAAAAAGATAAATTAGGGTTGATGCTACTAATTAACATATCAGGCATTAGTCAAAATATCATTCCAAAAGCAATTTATTAAATAAATGTTAAAATATTTTAGAAATTATAATTTGTTTCTATAACGGGTCAATAGTACATTTTCCTTTTGCATCATAAATAATTGCAACATCACTTTCTTCTGTAATTATGTTAAAAGTATTTAGAAAACTAATAATTTAATGTAGATACAATATAAATATATTTTTAATTATAGATAATCCTGTAAATAGTTGTAGTATAATGGCATCTTTTAAGAAGGTATTGATTTAAAATAACCAATATTTTAATAAATGTTAGTATTCTATATAATAAGCTATCATTTTATAACATGGTTGAGTAATATGGAATTAAAATCTGCTTGAATGCTAAGTCGAGTAACTGTATTTAATTTAGTACTATTCATACTACTTATCTATATGTCCCCATCTGTTCAATTGATTAGTCAATTAAGTGGAATTCCTTATCATTATATCTTTCAACCATTCTTAAAATGCACAGCATCTATTTTTTATTTACACATGTAGGTGCCCAAAATCCATTTAATTTACTAATTAATGTTTTGTAGCTGCATTGGGTACATTTCTCTAAAGATTGGTTCCCAACTTTTTTTTTTTAATATGAAATAAATGTGTTGTAGCTTATAACACTTTGCTCAGAATAATCAATTAATTACACTCATATTTAATGAAATGAATATAAGTAATAAGAGAAATATATGATTTATCCAAGTACAACTTACCTGAACTTACCATAGATCTAGTTGATATTTTAGAATATCTTTATTTTTGAGGTACTAGAAAATAAGAAAGAATAGACCTTGTAAAATTAATGCTGTAAATAAAATTTGGAAACCATATTCTTTGTATGTTTATTTTATTGACAATTTCTTTATTATAATCAAGAACTACTTTATAAAACTCCCTTTCATGGCACAATGTGCTTGTCCTCTATAATTACATCCCAATCCTCAAAATGATTAATAACAGTTATGAAAAATGCATATATTTATTTCCGTAATGCAACCACACCTAAGACATTGGTACTTAAGAAACCAAAAACAAAACTACAGAAAAAGTATGGAAGTGAACTAATGCACAGGAGGAATGTTCATATATGAGCATAAATAAACAACAATATTTACATATATATTGGTTTACTCTGAAAATAAAACATTGACCCACAACCCACAAATCAGGCAAAATTAAATATGACAAAATGAATTAATTTATTTATTTATACGGGGTAGACCTAGTTACATATAAAACAATTAAGATAGAAGTAACTCCTCCCGGCATTCAATAAGCCCGCTTACCTATACTATCAGGTGTGAAGCTGGAATAGCTCCGAGTGCTCAATGTTTTTGTTAATTGTTTGAAAAGCTGGAGGATTATGCATACAATTTTTAATAACGGCCATTCCTTTTCTGAAAGTTCAGGATGGTCAGCATTTATGAATGCAACCGCTGTTTTAATGGGAATTTCTGATTCAATTGGAGGAGCAATCATGTCCAACATAGAATTCCACCAACTTGGTACTGAATTCGTCAATTTTTTAGGCTGCATTTCCTCTCTCAGCTGGCACTCAGCCAGTTTCAGCCACAATTTAGTGGAACTCTAAAAGTGGTACACAATTTTTTTGACCAACAAGCTCTTAATATGGTCTATATTTAGGGCTTTCTGAACAATTAAGCTTGTGAGCCACGCAATCTATGGGTTTGAGGTGCAGTATGTTTTTCAATGCTCCAGAAATATAGGTGTTGCGGCCAACAAATGTAATCCGTAACAAATAGGTATTGTTGCCAGCCGGATACTAGCTATAGGATTAGCGATGTTACCGGGGCAATCCCGACACACGTCAGCGAGACATTGCCGTGGCTATACGGTCGCTCGCTCTCTCTCTCTCTCTCTCTCTCTCTCTCTCTCTCTCTCTCTCTCTCTCTCTCTCTCTCCTCTCTCCTCTCTCTCTCTCTCTCTCCTCTCTCTCTCTCTCTCTCTCTCTCTCTCTCTCTCTCTCTCTCCTCTCTCTCTCTCTCTCTCTCTCTCTCCTCTCTCTCTCTCTCTCTCTCTCTCTCTCTCTCTCTCTCTCTCTCTCTCTCCTCTCTCTCTCTCTCTCTCTCTCTCTCTCTCTCTCTCTCTCTCTCTCTCTCTCTCTCTCTCTCTCTCCTCTCTCTCTCTCTCTCTCTCTCTCTCGCTCTCGCTTCTCCAGAGCCATCTGATTCATCGGACTGACGAGCCATCCAGTGAGACGCCTCTGTAAAGACAGTTTAAGTCTAATTTCAATAGACCTATGTAAAGATATTGTTTAATTTTAATTTTAATAGATGTTATACTTATAGGCTCAAGGTGTTAACACAAGGTAATTTTCTTTTCTTTATGTCATTAGTTTTAGTAGTTCAATTTTCACTTTCATTGTATACTATATATAATAAAGCAATGTTCATATTACATTCGGAGTCTGCAAAATTTTATTTAGAATTAGCCTGAGTTGCCAGAACAATAGGCATTGTCAAAAACTGTAAAAATTATTTTTACGTTTTTATGTTACCGTTATTCCCATTCCGTCAGTAGTATTTTTAATTTAATTTGCCAAATTTTTGGTCACATGGAATGCACGATAGTCCAGTAAAAAATTAAAATAAGATACAGTAATCCAATAAAAAAGTAAAAAAACCTTGCCTTCAGAAATAAAATGGGCTGTGCTGTGACAGCAATATAGCTGTCACTGCTTCTTGATGTCCAGCAATCATTGTTAATTGTTATTTTTTTAGCTTTCTTTAACAAAGATACTATATTACTTCCGTCTCAACAAATTTAGTTGGTATTATGGTTGAACAATTTATTTTAGGCGAAGGCAAATGGTAGTATGGATTTAATGCTGCAACGAATTTTATGAATCCAATGTCTTCTACAACTCACATTTATTCATAGAAAAAGGTTGAAAATTATTCATAAACAATAACAGCCGTTTTTCCGGGTGGAGTCGCTTTGCTGTCGAGGGAATGGCCATTGTCCTGTTGCTTATTTTCGTTATTCAACAATAAATATTTCATTGATATTTTGGTGCCTTATTGCTCTCACAATAAGTAAATAAATTTCTTAAGTTGTGTTTTATACTCTACTACAGTGATAAAGCTGACATTCAAACGCCCTTTATTAGATAATTAATTCTATTCATTCAAACCACCAGAGTATTAACCGACTAAATTGATTTAAATCCCAATTAATAAAAATTTTGTGATAATTCATTACATTTTTGTCAATCACTAAGTAGTGAGTGTAATGGGCTGGAAGACATAAGGTAAAGAAAGGCATGTTTCATTTTCAATCCCAATCGTGAGATTACATTCACTGTTCCGGTACTGGTAATTTGTCACTGCTTCAATGGTGTCCCAGTAGCAGTTGGAGCTGGATTTTTACTGGACCGGCCGCACCCAGTTGGAATAGATTGGCCTGTTCCTCCATCAGTTTTGTAATTGTTACTGATGGTTTTAGGGTAATTTCTGCTTTACCATTTGAAAGTTTTATGATTATTACAGAATCGAGGGTATGAAAACTGCTGGTCTGATTAAATGATATATGTTTACAAATATGCTTCAATCCAAATCTTTTACAATTATTATTTATGTTTAAATTTATACAAAAGTTTTCACAAAGGTGCAATATATTTGTAAACATTTCACACAAAACATATAAATAATTGATACAAAATTATTGACACCAGCATTTTTTATAAAAAAAAATTTGTGAAAACGTTTCGCTTCTCTTCAAAATTCTTGTTTACTTCTAATCTTTAGGAATAATTACTGGTAAGGAAAAACTTTTTTTTATGAAAGTAGGAAAGAGGGACGAAAAAAGAAAATAAGTTTTCATTTAGAATTTTTAAGAAAATTGTTGTTTTAATAGTTGTGGGTAGAGCAGTGAAGGAAAATACTTTTATTGCAATAATAAATGTATATTTAATAAGGAAATTGACATAATTAGTTGTTTTTTTCATAGCCCCTTAAAAAAAATTACAGTAATTATACAATTATAGATTCTCAGTCGAATCTATTTACAAATCATTTTTGTATTTCCTGTAGTGTCGCTACATTATATACAGGTTATGATATTATAGAAATTATGATACACATTATACATGGCTGGATTGAAGTGACTCTAATAAAGGTGATGGGGCTCACCTTTTTAATCTTTACTTTATTTATTTTTTTTTTTTATTTTTTTTTTTTTTTAAATATCAAATCCTCTTTATTGAAAACCACTTTGTTTTGTCTCCCCCCTTCTCTTATCTTTTGACTGAGTTGACTGATCGATGCGGGACAGAAGCCATCCTTCAGCATTTTTAATGTAGTTTATTTTAAGGTTTAACACTCATCATGGAAGCCTCTAGCTGTGGAGTGGTGTAATTCTACTTTTATTTCAAAAGGAACCCTATTTATTATTTTATATTGAGATTCTGCACAAAAATACAAGCGAAATTGACTCCTCAGAGGACTTTCCCTGAAATATATGTGTAGAATTTGTTTTTCGAATTTAAAGTGTGATTTCGTGCTCAATTCCCAGCAGCTCTGCTGAATGTTGGAGGGGAAATTAAGACATTTGACTTGGGAGAAGATTTTGTGAGTCTATAAGGAAAAGCAGAGGTTTAATATTGAGTTTTATGGGAAATTTTAGAGGGGATTGAAAGAAGGATGAGGGACCTGCAGGATGAATGGCTATTAGGGGGATATGCCAGGAATAATTAAGAACTGACGATACCGGAATCTCAGCTTCATCCACCAACCACGTAGTTATCCTCGATAAGCTTCAATTCCAGCTTTTTCAAATAAACACTGCTCGTATGCAAAATAGGTAATAAATAGGGTTGGATTTATTTGTATTTTCATGTTTTTCCCAAAGCAAAATATTTGCTGTTCCATCTATTACTATACATTTTAAACTATAGCAATTTCATTTTACCAATATTACATATTTTCAGTGAAATTACACATGTTTCAATATTTCTTTCATATTCTTCCATATTTTGTTTTATGTTTATTTTGGGAGATATGCAAGCTTTTTTTTTTAAGTCAAAATTAATTCGTTCCATTCAATTGAAAGACGAGGATTTTTGGATAAATCGCACATTCCAATCTGTGCGTTAGATTCTGGGAATAGGTGGCCTTATTTGTTTGGAAAATTAGCCTGAGAATTGTGTACCTTGAAAGATGCAGTTTTTGAGAAATGATAAACTGCTTGTCGGATTTTTTTAACAAGTTGCATTCTTGGTTTGCTTGGATAACTAGGCTAAGAATTGTATAGTATTCTAAATTTACGAAATCCTTTACCTTCACACTCCTAATTTTTATCGATCTGTTTCTTCAATTCAAGCTGTGATTTTATACAACAAATGTGAAAAAAATGGTTGGTGAACAATGCCAAAAATCCTGACAAAAACAGGAAATCTAGTTGCCAAGAACATTCATAAATACCCCGATGAAAATTTTTTTTTCGTGCTGTGATAAACCAGTTTTGACTGCCCAATGGTTCCAAGTTATTCAGCATATTGATACAACAAAACATGAATCGAGAAATGAAGGCAAGGTTTTGACGAACTTCCTTAACTGCATCTTCAAGTGATTCCACATCACTCGAGCCAACTTTTAATAAAGACTTACTTGTGTCGTGCTTTAGTTAAGGATGATATCTTCTTAAATAAATTAACAACTCTCAATTCAAGGATTTCTTGGGAAGTGATAGAACAATACCTGACCAACCCACACTTTTTAGTGTTACTTTTTTAGAAGTAAGCTCTTGAATATTAAGAAGTCCCCAAACGCCAGAAAATTGCGCCGGTTGCGTCGTGAGAAGCTGGATGTTTGATTGTGTCGGCTAGCTCACAAACTTGCCAACAGTTAAGGCATATGCAATAAATATAGTCAAAAATATCAGAACTAACAATTAATTTTATAAAAAAAAAAAATTACTGATAAGCAACTTAACCGGGCCTGAATATTAGTAAAACTAGTACAAATAATTGTTAGTATAATTAACGTATAAAAATTACGAAAAAGTTTATAGTCACGATACGCTAGATGTTCGGATAGTCAGCCGCAGGGTGGTGATATTCGGATAGTCAACCGCAGGGTGGCGATTTGCGCGGAGAGATAAACAGGCAGATAGGCCGAGAAGTTCAAAGTTGTAGGAACAGTGACTTCGTGTTCGCAGGGGAAAACAGTTCAGTATTGAGTTATCTTCATCACTGACTAAACCAGGCTCAGGCCTAAAGCCTTGTCCTCTAATACGCTATGACGTGTTTATTTACTTCCTCGAGCTGTATAATCCTTCCAACTATTTCCTCTATATGTTGATGTATCAAAATGAAAATTTCTGTTAAAGAGAAAAAAAATAAATACATTTCATAACTTACATTTAAAGTTTTAATCTCAAATATATGTCCATGTATACAATATTTATATACTAATTGTCTTCAGCCAGAAAAGGAAAGAAAATAAATTTATAATTTAAAAATAATTACGATCATAAAAAAAAAACCTCTCAAACAAAAAATTAAGTTTAATAAAAACTTATTTACTGCCTAAGGGCCCGAACATATATTACATACATATAAGTACATGTATGGCTGATATATATATAGTTATAGTGCACCCGTGCTAGCATTCTAAGAACTATGAATCACCCTTTGCTGACTCTTATTTAAACCCGTGAGAATCAGAGAAGGAGGTCAGTCTATTGTATCTCATTAGCCCGTCACTATGCTAGATTAGATCTGTATATTACCACGTCATTTATGTTTGTTATTCAAAATAAATCTTTTTAAAAAGTCTTGTGTGCTTTGAAGATATTTAACTGGCGCCCAACGTGGGGCTTGGGAGGAATTTTGAAGGTATTTAAAGTAACTTTGCGGAGCTTAGAATCGTGTGTAATACCGAAATCAAGCAGCATAACTACTTCTCTCCGTCTTGAGGAAGATTGCCACTGCGTATACAAGTATAGCAAGCATTCTCCACGACTACAGAGGTATCTTTCAACTTTCTGAAGATTTTCAAATCTTATCACCCGAGTTTCAAAACTATTTGTTGAGACTTCGCAGCACCAAGGAAGAAGATTTTTTCACTGAAGACAACATACTTGATGGTAATTATAAGTAATTATAAGTTTATTGTATGTCAAATTTACAGGATAGATTAAACCAATTAAGACAAGTATATACAACTTTTAATCTAGATAATATTGATCAATTACTATTAGAAAATACAAATTCAGAGATGGCTATGGAAATAAAAGATCATGATTTTAAATTAATTCCGGAATATGATGGTGATCCTTTACAATTAGTAGATTTTATTAGAAATACAAAATTTGTGTATGACTTATATTGTAAAGATAATAACCAATATAAAGATATAAACCATTCAAAATTAGTATTAACTTTATTAACTAAGCTAAAAGGAAAAGCAAAAATTGCAACCTATGATAAGGAATTCACTAGTGTGACAGAAATTTTAACATTCCTTAAACGTAAATATCAAGATACGCGAACGAGAGAGCAATTAATATCAGAAATACTCAATACTAAATCGTACCATAACGAAAACCCACATGATTACTTAGAAAGATTAGGTAAGAAAAGATGCGATTTATATGCTCGCGTGTATGCCGACTCGGAAATAGTGAATAAACAGTCTGAAATGGAAAGATACGACAAACAGATATCACATCACACCGTTCATAATTTACATCCCTCGCTTACTGATTTTATTTATCATATTAAATTCGAGACAATCGAAGATATTGACGAAATCTTAAGAAATAACGCTGCGCACATTGTGCATCGGGTGTACGGTCCGGGTAGTCGAAAAGACAAACACCACCAACCACACCAATCGAATTATAAAGGCAAAAATTTCGATCCAAATTACAAACATAAATATGAAAAACAATTTCAAAAACAACCTCATAAACAAAAACAAGATTATCAACATCAACAAAACCAAAATTATAAAAGTTATCAAAATGCACAACCAAATTATCACAATTACCCAAATAATCAACAAAATTATCAAAAACCTATTCATAATCAATCATGGGATCCAAAATCTCAACATAGATTCTTTAATAAACCTCCATCCGGAAATTGGAGAAATAATCAACAAAAAGTAGATCCACCACAACAAAATGATTCAAATACGGTTTCGATGAGAACTGTTTCTAATCGCGTACATTACGCCGAGGATGAGAGAGATGAACAAATTAGAATATTAACTGAAAGAGTAAAACAACTTGAAACTAATGAAGATAATTTTTTAGACCAAGGTCCGAACAAAGGAGAACCACCGGATCGAATGTAATTAAAATAAGTGACGAAGTTAATTTTTTAAATAATTTACCACAGCTCTTAGATAAAGAAAATAATAAATGGTTAATTGACACAGGAGCAACAAAAAATTATATTTGTCCCCAAGCAATTCCGAAAGATGCTAAAATAAACGTAGAAAACTTCGCGATAAAAACCCCTACAGGACGAGCAGAAGGAACACAAAGTGTAAACCTCAACCTGCAAAATCTGATAGGAATTAATCAAGAAGTAAAGTTCTTAGTTTATCCTATTAGTTCACGGTTTGATATTTTACTTGGGTACGAAACAATGAAAATGTTAAAAACTAATATAAATTTAGAAGACATGGAAATAAAAATAATGGGAATAAAATACAAACTTGAAAGAGACGAAATGTTTCATATCGAAGATACTAATGAAATTAAAAATGATTTAGGTACACATAATAAAGAAAGCCTTAACAAAAATAATAAAATAGAGAAGGAAGTGGAAGACTTAAAAAATAAATTGGAAGAAAATAAAAATAAAATGTCAGGTAACTCGTGTGAACCTCAATTAGTAATTGATAAAGAAATAATAAGAGAAATAAGTAGTAATAACAAATTAGAATTAAAAATTTCAGCTCATTTAAGTGAGAACCCTTTTTGCGAGTTTAGAGGAAACAAAATGAAAAATAATTTCAGGGATGTTTTTAATACCATTGAATATAATTATAAAAAGAAAAAGAAAAAAGAGCTATACTCTATTATTACGAAATAATGATAATCGGATAAATATAAAAAAGTAATTAAAAAAAAAATAAATAAATAAAATAAAAAATTTAAAATTAATAAAAAAATCTATTATTAAAAAATGGCAATCAGGCACGTGTGGAATTTGGAAATTAAAGTTTATTGTAGTGTACATTCAGATTTGGAAATGTGTTAAAAGATATTTAAAAGCTTAAAATTTAAAATCAATTAAAAGATTTTGTCGTAAAATGACATCAATCAAGCACATGTAACATTTGAGGACACACATTTTGATATTGTAATGTACCTATAAGAAAATCCAAACTGTTTGAATGTTAACAAAAGTAAAAGTCTACAATAATAATTATAAAATGAATTTTTGGATTAATTTATTATTCTTCAATGTTAAGATTATAATCGATATGTTTTCCCTTGATTTGAATATTATATAGGTGTATTGGAGATTTGCCATTCGAAAACTTTTATTATCATGAATAAAAATTCGAAAACTTTTATTATCATGAATAAAATATAGGACTACAAGTCATTAAAGTAAGCATTAATCTAATATCTTATTCATTTGAACAAAAATTAAAACTTGCAATTATTGCGTACAATAATACCTTAAATAACAATCTAAAATTAACACCCAATGAAATCACTTTCGGATTTATAAAAGAAAATAACAACAACAAAAATATTAGTATAACAGAACTATACGTACAAAAGTATCATAAAGATTTACAACTTTTGCATGAATTAGCTCACACAAAAATTAATGAAGAAAAGATAAAGCGTACAGAAAAATTAAATAAAAATCGGGAAGATCCACCTGAATTAATAAATCAAGAATTTATCAAAGATACTCAATCGAAGATTAAAAGTAGAGACAAATTCAGAAAAGTAAATGTGTTAATCCAAGGCGCTAGGCAATTAACAACACATGTTGATAACGTTAGGAGACCCAACAAACGTAAAAAGAGGAAACATTTTGTTTCAGATGAAGATTCACTACATGTCAATAATTCTGATACTTCATCTTCAGAAGATTCTGACGATAAAAGTAGTAGATCTCACTAACTCTCCAGGAATTCTCCATTATTCTGTAAATAATATTAGAGTAGTTAATCAATATTATGAAACTTATCATTTTTATAATTTAAGTTTATTAGAAGTAGAAATAATAAATATTGAAGATCATGTTACTAACTTTAGATCACATAAAATGTATCATTTGCTAAAAGATTTAACAAACGAAGTTTTTGAACAATTTCAATTAATGCAACAAAGAGATATTAAAAATCGTCACAGACGAGGCTTGATAAATGGTCTAGGTAATGTTATTAGTTGGATAACAGGTAATATGAATAATGACGACAAGGAATACTACGATAAAATAATTTCAAATGTAGAACAAAATAATTATAAGATTGAACATAACATCGAAAATTCTGTCAATATTAATAAACGTCTGATTGAGGATTACCAGAATGAAATCAAAACAATTAATAAAAATTTCATAATTAATAGACAAAATTTCGAATCGCTAGGACAAAATGAAAAAGCTTATGACTTATATATTCACATCATGCATTTATTAAATAAAATTAAAGATTTAACTTTATCTTTAGAATTTTGTAAGCTTGGCATTGTTCACGCCAATTTAATGATTGATGTAATAAAAAATCTACCAAGTAACATAAAACTAATCTCAGATAATACTGAAATTCTATGGACAAATAGTAAAATCTTTTGTTCAACTCATCACAATATAATCCATACTTTTATCAAATTACCAATTCATGATGAATCCTATAAAGGATATTTTGTGATATCAGTACCAAGAATTATAAACCAGACAATTTACGAAATTGATTTAAAAACTGATCTTTACTTACAAAAAGGAGCCACTCTCTATCAAGGAAGTTGTATTTTTATTGACAATTATTACTGTATAAATCTTAATAAAACAGAATCAAAATGTGTTTCATCTATTGTACATAACGGAAATTTAAAAGAATGTAAACTAGTATTAAGTAATCAAAATAACATAAGATATTTAGATCATATTAAGCAATATATCACTGTAAATATTAAAAAAATAACAGATTGTCATAATAACACTGTATTTTTACCAAATGTAGGATTAATTAATATTAGTAAGGAGGATTGCTTTCCAGAATTTAATAAAATTTATACTCATGATTTTAACACTATTTTACAACCATTTTATGAAAATGTAATATTAAATACAACTATGTTAGAAACAAATAATTATACTATACCAGAATTAGAAATATTGTCCTTTGTAGACAACACTAATATTTATCATTATTCTTTTGTATTATGTATTATTCTAATCATTGTACTAATTAACATTTTTATTTATAAAAGAAATTGTAAAAAGATCCAAAATTCAAATTTACCTTTAAATAATGTAAAGGTTTCAACAACACCTATTACTATTGATGATCATAAAGTAATTTTAAGTAAATTGTATAAATCAAGTTTTTAAAATGTAAAAATTAAATGTTTGTTTTGACCAGAGTTCAAAACTTAAGGCTGCGGGGAGTTATAGTGCACCCGTGCTAGCATTCTAAGAACTATGAATCACCCTTTGCTGACTCTTATTTAAACCCGTGAGAATCAGAGAAGGAGGTCAGTCTATTGTATCTCATTAGCCCGTCACTATGCTAGATTAGATCTGTATATTACCATGTTATTTATGTTTGTTATTCAAAATAAATCTTTTTAAAAAGTCTTGTGTGCTTTGAAGATATTTAACTATATATATATATATATATATATATATATATATATATATATATATAAGTTAATGCTTACCGGCTTTAGAATTAAGAAACAAAGGGAAAAAAGGTACAGAGAAACAACACGCTTGAAAGTTAGAACTAGACTGTTTATTTCGAGTCTATAACCCTGTATATTTACATTCGGGATGTTTACATCCCGACGTTCGGGGATTAAGGTTGAGTACTGATGCTGCCCGGAGCTTAACTCCCCCCTGCCAGTTTACGCACATCTCCTCGTAAACTATGAAGTCTAAGTCTAAATTGAGGACGACTTAGGCGATATTACGATCACTCTCCTAATCGTACTAAGGGAGCGAAGGCCAGCCCAAACAGTACACAACCTGTAATCCCTTACATTCGGTCGTATTTATAAGACACTTATAGTCCAAATAAAACGCTGCTTCTAACACTGCAGCCACTAGTGACAAAATAAAAAAAAACAAAAAAAAATTACATGGCTCATTACTCACAGAAAACAATGGCATCTTACACGCTACGCAAAGTCGATATTTCTACACAGCCTGTGTACATTCTAAAAAAACAACAAAAAAAAAATACTTCTACAAATGGTACAAAGTGTACGTATGTATACTATACCAAATTTGGCTACGTGCAGAAGCGAGGACACTCCAACTCACTCATGGCCAGCACCCTTCCCCCCTGGTGGAAGTTTTAACTGTTCGACGTGGACGGTCCTCCGTTTCGTCGGAGGTCTTGTACTCTCGATGGTGACGATGTTATGCTCCCTGATCACCACCACCTTGAATGGACCCTCGTATCTGATCGACTCTTTGCTCCGATTAGAGCCAATTTTACGATATACAATCGTCCCAATTTTAAGGTCCCCTATTCGACCCCGGACTTTGAGGTTTACCCGAGAAACTCTCTTGACCTTCTCCCTCACGATTTTGTCACGAACTTTGCCCCAAAGTTTTCCGAGCTCTAAGTGAGCACTTAACATTTGCTCCGCCATTCCCTCGTCCGCCACCGTCTCTGTCCCGTTCCGGCGCCTCGCGCGCAGTCCGAAGAGGATCTCGAACGGCGTAAACCCCGTGGTGGAGTGGATGGAATGATTGTATGCCGCCACTGCCTTCGGCATCGCCTCGTTCGCCGGCAGACCCTTTTCTACCTGATACACCCGCAGGTGGTCACTCAAAGTACTGTGCAACCTTTCGATGCCTCCGCGACTCTTAGGATGTCCTGGGGTGTTGAGATGCCACACGATATCGAGATTTTTCATCTCCGTCCGAACGTTTGCATTATCGAACTCCCTACCCCCATCAGACGAGATTCGGTCCGGTACCCCATAAAACTGGAACCACGTTCGTAATGCCTGTAAGACGGCGTTGGATGATTTGTCTTTTACGGCGTACGCCATAGCTACCTTACTGAAGGTATCTATTGTCGTAACCCACTGATACCCCTTCCAAGTGAACGTGTCAATCTGTAGTTCACTCAGTGGCGTCTCTGCTGTGGGTGTTTCCTCCTGTTGTCCCTGTGGTGGGTGTCGATCATATTTAGTCTTAAGACATATATCGCACGTTCCTAAAATCTCTTGGATCGTCTTTTTCATATCCCACCAGAAGTACCGTCGCTGTAATGCTTGCAAAGTCTCCGGTTCACGCTCGAGGGCACTGTACCGCGCTTCCGTGTCGGTCAGTCTTCGACTCGCGTACGCCACTGGTCGTTCCCCCCCCCATCTCCCTCCTGCGACAGCACCGCTCCCAATGCATACTCACTTGCGTCGGTGGTGATAGTAAATAGCTTCTCAAAATCGGGAAACGCCAGGATTGGTTCCTCTTGCAGTCGAGCCATGCATTTTCGAAGGTTTTGCTCCATAATAGGTGTAATCGCTATCCGCGCCCCCTTCCGCAGCAGGTTACTGATGGGTACGAGATACTCTGCCATGTCTGGCACAAAACGCCGATAGTAATTTAGCGTACCTAAAAGTCGCCGAATGCCCTTGACGTCTTTCGGCACCGCTATCTTTCGAATTGCGTCGACTTTTGCAGAATCCGGCTGGACTCCCTCCCTCGAGATGGTATGCCCTAAGAAGTTGATCCGATCCTCTCCCAGCGATGATTTTTCCATCGACAATTTTAACCCGAATTCACGCAAACGTCGAAATACCCTCCGGAGATCTTCGATGTGTTCGGATTCTGTTCGGCTGAAGATCAACAGATCGTCCATATAAATCTGGCATACCGCCTCGTCTATACCCCTCAGGATTTCGTCCATCAATCTCTGGAAAGTAATCGGAGCGTTCTTCAAACCAAATGGCATCCGAGTGAACTCATAGTGCCCCCTCTCGAAAGTAAACGCTGTTTTGTGTTGATCGGTAGCGCTCATTTTGATTTGATGGTACCCTGCTTTCAAATCCAAAGTGCTAAAGATTGTGGCTCCATTCAGTCTGTCGAGAATGTCCTCAAAACGGGGAATCGGATACTTCTCATCCGTTGTGTTTTCATTTAATTTTCTAAAATCGACGACGACTCTATATCTCTCCCCCTCCTCTCCCGGTTTACTCTTCTTTCGTACTGCCCACAGAGGACTATTATAAGGGGATGTGCTATCAACGATTATACCCTGTCGTCTTAAGCTGTCGATTTCTGTCCGGATATGTTGGCGGAGTGCCTGCGGATATCGTCTCTCCTTCACGTACGTTATTCGGTCAGATTTTAATGGGATTTCATGTACTGTCTTCCCCGTTGCCCCAAGCATATCACCCTCCACGTAAAAAATATCTCCGAACTCCCTACGTAAGCTTTCCCTCCAGTCCACAACTTTCTTGACTGCCCCTATCCGCGCACTCCCACCTCTTACGGTCCCTTGACATTGATAAGTAACCCCCCCCAACTTGATCCGCCACTCCTTTCCCTTGTTCTCTACAAGCGCGCCTACCCGACCCAATAAGTCACACCCCACTATTATTTCATACTCGCGCGGCATGTACTCCACAATATGTACGTTAATATCGCCCTTTTTTTTCGCCCATTTCTCTAAATTCACGACCGCCTCTCCCGCCACTTTACAGGGCCCGCCCAGGGTAATTAACTTGCACTTACATACCTTGACCTGGAGTGCCCTCTCTCTGCCATACAGCCGCTCCAACGCACCGCGTGACATTATGGTATTGGTGCTTCCTGTATCCACCAAGCACCTCTCTCCCCCCTCGACTCTAATTATTGGCAACTCGCACAGTATCCCTCTCACTGTATTACACTTTAGGGTGCGGTCGCCACTCTGCTGCCACCCTCCTCAGGCTGCCACACGCCGCTCCCATCTTCTCGAAGTAGTCTTCTTTCGCTCATGCTCTCGGCTCCTGTCGCGAGCCGGCTCTTCTTCCGTTTCCGACGTTCCTGACGCTCCTGAAGATTCCTCAGCTGAAGATTCATTACCCCTGGGTGATATATTTCTTCTTTCCCGCATCGTTTGCGTATTCACTTCCATGGGTTCTGCCCTATGAACATCTCTCCTCCGATACACGTAAGGGCAATGCCTAGCGATATGCCCCTCCTCACTGCACTCGAAACATTTTGTGCGGGGGCACTGTGCCACTAAATGACTCGTCTTCCCGCACCCATGGCATTTTCTCTCTTCTCTGCGGGGTCCGTACCTGGGTCTCGCCGCCCTGAACCTCCTTTCGCCTGCCGCTCCCCTGTCCCTACCGGTTGGTGTTTCGACTTTTTTCCAATTTGATTTAGGGACCCTGGTTCTTCTGTACACTATCCGGCTCCATTCTCCCTCATCCTCATGTATCCTCGATTCCTCCTCCCTGGCGCTGGTGTCAATCATGACTTGGGCACATTCGAGGAATGAGCGCTCATTAGGGAATACCTCTTTTCTCCCTGTTTCCTTCGCCAACTGTACCTTTAGTATAGTAGACAGAAATCCCATTCTGCCCTCTACCTCTTCGATGCTCATTGTCTCTCTCATTTTCTCCATTATTTGATTATAACGGGTTAGAAGAACTGCGGCATATTGGCCGCTACTCTGCCTTGATGATTTTGTTTCCCGGAACATCTGGAAAATATCTTCTTCAGGCGTCCATCGCCCCCCTCCATATGCTTTCTTTAGCCGCATCTTCACCGTTTCCCACGACGTCTCCTCATCCGCTTGGATCTGGTTGAGAATCCTTCTCTTGACCCGACATATCAGGGCCGCTCTTAGTGACTCTGCATCCCTGGGGTCCAGAAGATTTTCCTCCGATTTTGCTAGAATTAAGGCAGTGAGGCGATCTCCTCCCTTCAGAAAGTGGTTGAGTTCTCCTAATTCGCCAGTGAACCATTCCAGCTCTGAAATTGCATTTCTCAGATCTTGAGTGTTCATTGCTTTCACTCTCATCAACGCAAGAGCGGTAGCATGAGCTTCTGGCAAAATGCCCACCCTTCTCGTTGCTACATGTTCCGCGCCATCCGCTACGTTCAGAACAGGTGGTCGTAGCACGCCTCCTTCCGCCATTCTTTCTTCAATTTTTTATTTAACACGGCAAAAAGGAAAAAAAAAAAAAAAATCGAACAGACGTCGCTTACTTTTCTTTCCACACCACGAGTTCACGGGTTTCGGCACCAGTTAATGCTTACCGGCTTTAGAATTAAGAAACAAAGGGAAAAAAGGTACAGAGAAACAACACGCTTGAAAGTTAGAACTAGACTGTTTATTTCGAGTCTATAACCCTGTATATTTACATTCGGGATGTTTACATCCCGACGTTCGGGGATTAAGGTTGAGTACTGATGCTGCCCGGAGCTTAACTTATATATATATATATATATATATATAAGTTAATCGCCGGTGGTTAAGATAGATAAAAAGATAATAACGAAATAGGGAAATGGACCGACACACTCAGACTCCAGTAAAAGACTGCTTTATTATTGATGATAATGCGACATACACAGGATCATGGGTTGTTTACATTCCATCCATGATCGTATTAGTATTCGACATAGCCAGGCCTCTGGCTTTAACTTATATATATAAGTTAAGTCCAGGCGCCGCTAGTGCCCAGCCTTAATCCCCAAACATATGTTATCTGTATATATGTTTACATGTAATACCAATATATAGAGGTATCTTGGAATAAATAAAGCAGTCTTGTAACAACGTTCTACTTGTTCTTATTACCAACCTTTCTTAGATTGTAATTCAATAAACATTAACTTATATATATATATATATATATATATATATATATATATATAAGCTAATCGCCGGTGGCTAAGATAGATTAAAAAAAGAATAAGGAAAGAGGGAAATGCACCGACACACTCTGACTTCAGTAAACGACTGCTTTATTATTGATGACAATCCGACATACATAGTATCATGGGCTGTTTACATTCCATGATCGTATTAGTATTCGACATAGTTAAGCTTCTGGCTTCAACTCCCCCCTGCCAGTTCCTGACCATCCGTCGGGAATTCCAATTTACCACTTATACACGCTTAAAGCATATACTAATTACCTATAGGTCGGAAAATAATAATTCCGTGCTCACCAAGAACACCACAACAATGTCTTACAGTCATAAGAAATAAAACAGAAACCTTATCAAATTTCTTACAAAACTCAAGATAATACAATAAAATAATACAAAGAATAACAATAAAATAAAAATATCCTGGTAAAACTATATACAAAAAAAAAAAAAAATTATGACCCCATAGTATACGGCCGTCCGACGCTATCCGATCGGGGACTCCATAAAATTGGAACCACCTCCTCAGTGCTTCTAATACTGCCTCCGAAGACTTTTCCCCCACGGGGTATGCTATGGCCATTTTGATGAATAGGACCGTGACCCACTTGTGTCCCTTCCAGCTAAATGTGTCCACTTGAAGGTCAGTTAGCGGTGTTTGCGCCGAGCGGGTCTCAACTTGTAGCTCTATTGGTGGGTGCCTATCATATTTCGTCTTTTCCCAAATGGTCGTGTTTCCCTCGTACAAATAGTGAGACTTCCCTGGTTGGGAAGCATCCTTGAGTGCAAGACAAATTTGGTCATTGTTCACCCCTGGCGACGACCATTTGGTCGTGGTGGTGGTTCTTCCATAGCTACCGCACGCTATCTTCATGGGCCCCGAGGTATTCGTCTTCCAAACTATCTGGCGGCACTTATCGTTTCGCGCTGATTTCTTCGCACTTTTCCATGTCCGCAGGCCTGTCATCTGTCGAGCTCCCTCCTCCTGCCGACCGTCCCTCCTCAGCAGCCTTCCCTCTCCGGCGTCCATTCCCGCAAGAACTTCCGTACGTTCCTTGATGATTCCCCCTCATCTTCTTCTAGTGAGTTGACTGTCATCGCCCGGGACAGCCAGTCCACCACAACGTTCTCTTTACCGGCCTTACGTACAACCTCCAAATTATATTGAACTCTTTCCACCGAGTGACCCTCGCCAACGATTCCTTCAGTTTACCGACTGACGGTTGTAGCGGACGGTGGTCTGTGTGCACCCGGAACTTTCTCCCATATACCATGAACACATAGGGCCGGAAGTGATCGATCGCCCAGACTATCCCAAGTAACTCGCGTTCCAGCGCACTATACCAACTTTCTGCCTCTGTGAGGCGCCTGCTGGCGTACGCTACGGGACGAATCGCTTGTCGTAGTTCAGTGTTCCCATCAGCCGCCGTATCCCTTTTACGTCAGACGGAACCGCCATCTTCTGGATTCCTGCCACCTTCCCAGCAACTGGTCGGACTCCTTCTTTGGATATCGTGTGCCCCAAAAAACTGATGACCTCCTGACCCAGATGGAACTTTTCCTCCGATAATTTCAGAACAAATTGTCGCACTCTGACAAAAACCGTCCTCAAGTGATCTACATTTTGGGCCTCGGTCGCGCTGAATACTAAGAGGTCGTCCATATATACCTGGCAAACGGACACTTCTACTCCCCGTAGCAACTCACCCATGAGCCTTTGGAATATGGTTGGTGCATTTTTCAATCCAAATGGCATCCTGGTGAACTCGTAGTGACCTCTCTCAAAAGTGAAGGCTGTCTTATGTCGGTCCCTAGGATGCATCCGTATCTGGTAATAGCCCGCTTTGAGATCCAGGGTGCTGAAGATCCTGGCCCCGCTCAGCCTGTCCAGAATGTCATCGAACCTGGGAATTGGGTACTTCTCGTCAACCGCATTTTCATTGAGTGTCCTATAATCTACTACGACCCTGTACTTATCTGGGACCCCACCTTCCGTGTTTTTTTTCTTAACAGCGAATAAGGGGCTATTATATGGTGACGTGCTATCTTCGATGATCCCCCTGTTTCTTTAAGTTGTCCATCTCCTCCCTAATATGGTGTCTCAGAGCCTGTGGGTATCTGCGCTCCTTCACGTAGCTAACTCGGTCCTGCTTGAGTGGAATCTCCTGTACCGTTTTTCCTGTGACCCCCAATCTCTCCCCTTCCTTAAAGAAAATGTCCGTATATTCTCTCTTGAGTTCCACTCTCCAGTCCTCCGCTCGCCTAATCACCCCTACTCGCGCCCTACCGTCCCTCCCTACGTCCCTCCCTTGTCTCAGGCACCTATATGTTTTCTTACCTAAGCGAATGTCCCATTGCCCCTCCCTGTTCCTAATCTTCGCTCCCACTTTCCCTAACAGATCACATCCTATGATCCCTCCATATTCCCGGGGCATCTTTTCCACCACATGGACCCGCAATTTCTCCTCAGGGTGACCAAGCTACAAGAACATACCTGCATTTGAGGCATCCTCCCTCCTCCACACATGTTCTCTAGTGTCTCCGGACACATTATTGTGTTGGTACTCCCAGTATCCACTAAGCACGGCACACAACTCGCGACTCTAATTATAGGCAGACCGCTATGTGCGCCTTTTACACTATTATTTATTAACGTGCGGTCACCTCTCCGCTGCCTCCGACTGTCTCTGTAGTCTCTGTAGCCTCCGACTGTCTCTGTAGTCTCTGTAGCCTCCGACTGCTGCCTCTCCCTCCTCCACACTCTCTCAGGATTTATTTCCATTGGTTCGGGCCGGTTCACGTTTCTGTGTTGGCTCATATATGGGCACTATCTTGCTGCGTGCCACACTCGAAGCACCTAGTGTGTGAGCACTTTGCTACCAGGTTTCCTGTCTTCCCACACTCATAACACTTCCTGCCTTCCCTCCTCCTGGGGTGTCATGCGTTTCCTTGCCTCCTTTCTCCCACTGTTGCCCTCTCTCTATTCCGCCTCCTTCTTCCTCCATTTGACCGAGGCGATTTTTGGCCTTCTATATACCACTTTTCTCCAGCCCATTTCTTCCTCGCCAGCTGTAATTTCATCCTCTCTGGCGCTGGCGTCCACCATTTCTTGAACGCACAATCTAGAAATGTGCACTCTCTAGGTAACGCCTTCTTTATTCCTGTCTCCTTCACTAGCTGCACCCTCAATATTGTTGACAAAAACACCATCCTGCCTTCTACTTCTGCCGTGTTCACTGCCTCCCGCATCTTCTCCGTGATGCCATTATATTGAGCCAGCAGTGTTCCGGCGTACTGCCCGTTTCATAAAGTTTCATATATATATATCGGTGCCTCTTTGCCTCCCGCAACATTTTTAAAATATCCTCTTCCAGGGTCCATCTTCCACCGCCGAATACTTTCTTCAGCCACTCCTTAGCTATGGTCCATAAGGTCTTCTCGATGGCCTGGATCATGTTCAGAATACTCCGCTTAACTCTGCACACCAGAGCTTAAGTTATTCAGTCCTCCGTCCGTTTTCCTTCTATCCGCATCATCAGCCAATCACCCCCCTTAAGGAAATGATTCAGTTCCCCGGTCTCACCTGTGAATCTCTCCAGATCAGAAACGGACTCCCTCATATCCTGAGCCGTGATCGCCTGAATCTTCATCCACACCAATGTAGTCGCGTGAGCCACTGCCATCGTCGTTTGAGGCAACTGTGGTATATCTGCAGCTCCACTCAGCACCGCGGGTCGTAACATTCCGTCTTGCATGTAATCATAAAAAAAAATGAGACCCCATGATGAGAGGAGACGATAAAGAAAAAAAAATTAGAGGGAAAGAGAAAAAAAAACAATAACTTTCTACGCCACCGTACGAGGTTCCCGTAATATCCCGGGTTTCGGCACTAGCTAATCGCCGGGGGTTAAGATAGATAAAAAAAGAATAAGGAAATAGGGAAATGCACTGACACACTCTGACTCCAGTAAAAGACTGCTTTATTATTGATGACAATCCGACATACATAGGATCATGGGTTGTTTACCTTCCATGATCGTATTAGTATTCGACATAGTCAAGCCTCTGGCTTTAACTTTATATATATATGTATGTACATATATTTCTTTTAAACATAAATCCCGAAAAAAAACGCACTTAAGTCTAATACTATCCGAGAATTTGGAACTGGCTAGCACCTTGACCGTGGATAGAAATACCGCAAATCCACGAATCTGTTCGTGCCTGTAGCTCAGTAGTTAAATACTACGTAATACTTTAGATATTTTTTGAAATTTCCCTAAAAATTATTATCATTTGACATTAATGTATTTATCAATAAGTTGTAAAACTAATTAAAAAATACGCCCTAACACAGGGCTGATTTGAAAGAACGCTATCTGGACCTATGATTGCCACTTTAAGCATTCCATACAAGATGTGTCACATGGCTAGAGGCAGCAGATTAATACTGCTAGATCCTTGGTTCAATAAAAGTCGTTCTGTAAATACTTAAGTTTTATTTCTCTACAGCAATCGAAAAAGGGAAGTCATTAGTGGATAAATTTATCTTGATGAATCATCGGTCGTTCATTTCGGCAAACGCTTTTTTCTTAACCCACAAAATAACTAAATTAGAGAATCGCAGAAAGCCATTTGACAGCATCGCTAGGATCTGCTGTGCCAATGAAAAACTGGAAGAGTCGCCGAGAGTTATAATTAAAAGGTTTGTTTGTTTGGGAAACCCCCAGGCTGGAGGAACATACAGCTAATTTCAGAAGTGCACTGTAAAATGGATGTTACAGAAAATCTTGGTTTCTAATCATGCTAAAAAAAAGAGTGACCATCCAGCCACTAGAAATTTAACTTAAGGCCTGATCAGTGCGGCTTTTCACATGAAAATTTGAAAATACAAGTACATATAAACTCCAACTTTAGTAATAAATTATACAGTAGGGATAGAAAAGACATTCAAATTTATGACTCATCATAATTCAGTGTTAGTTTTTTGTATGTTTCATTGATAGTTTTTATAATCAGCAACTTATTATTATGTTCATCGCTGACAACCACTGTAGCTGATGAGATGTTAATAAAATAGGAAATAATACATCAGTAGCAAAATAGTAAATACATTTTTTTTTTATGTTTTGAAGATAGATTTTCAGTGACCGAATACATTTAAAATAGAGATATAGGACGTAAAAAAAAAATGATAAGATTTTAACCTAAATAATGGAATTAGGATGTGAAGTAACAACGTAGAAAGATGGACCACCTGCAAGCCTAGGTCATATATATATATTTATTGAATGCTTATAGGTTATTGTAATACTCACCAAAAATAGTTCATTTTATTTTTTAGTAATGGGAAAATAAGAAACAAGCTGATGTTAATACATAATTAATTGCCTACAAACGTGCGTTTGTAGTCAGGTCATTTTGACTGATAATTGTTCGTATGATGATACAGGCAGTAATTTAGAATAATTGCCCATGATCTGTTTTAATGTTTACAGTGGTGAAAAAAATAGAAAGCAATGTTGTCTTATACATTTATAATTTGATCCATCAAACCTTTAGCAGCTACTTACGAATTCAATTGGTGTTCTAACCAGCCACGTTTCCTTTTTTTTTTTTACCCCTTTTCAACAAAGAAGAAGGCAATTCCTTCTCTTAAACCATTTAAATAACAATTTTTCAAAGTTACCAGATTATGGGATTCCTCCGAAGAAAATATATGAAGGGAAAAAAATAATCTTGACAAGTAACGAATTAGTTTACAAACCTTTAATATTGCCTTGTTCTTTTTTACAGCCTGAATTTAAAGGAACATTAAAGAATCTAATCATAAGGGGTGGCCAAAAGCTGTCATCCAAAATTATATCAATCTTTTTACAAATTCAGAAGGCGTTGTCTTGCCGGCTATATAGAGCACCCGCTTCAGCTGAGGGGAGCCAGTCATCACCGGAAGTTCAGACTTTCCAGGTTAAGTTCCGATTCAATATTGTCTTTCTCGATTGCATACTTTTGTAGTGATTCGTAAAGGCACTTCAAAATAGCTCTAATGAAATTTTTTTAAATTCATAATAGCCTTAGGAAATGTTATGTTCAGGAATATTTTTACTTACAATTTTGTATGTTATGTGCAACCATCATTTGGTGTGAGTTTTTTTTTCAATATAAATGTTAGCATGTATATAACAACACCCAATGCTATTGACAAATCTAATGTATAACGTTGAAACAGAGAACAAAAAAAGAAAAAAAAATCTTTTAGCACCCATCTGTTTTATTTATAAAAATTGGGGAGTTCAAACTATTTTATGAAAATGTTTAAGACCGACTATTTACATATATTAGATAATTAGCAAATGCAGTAATGTTGGCATGATAGAGAGAAAATCAAACGATGGTGTACCCTTCTGTAATAATGGAGTGCTTATACAGCACCTTTCTTCTTTGCTTCTATATTAAAAATGATTCATTTAAATTACAGAAGAATACAAAAAGTTATAATTTTATGAGAAAAGCCGGGGAATCCGACTCCTCTTAACTCCGGTATACCATACTTGTAGATACCATTTTTATGTTAAGCCAATTCAATGAAAATATGCATCATGTCCAGTAGGGTTACATATCACAACTAATAATTACAATGTTTGTTATTGTTTATGTAGTATACAGAAATGAGAAAAATGGCGAGAGGACTCATCCTCATCTGGTGCTTATGCCTCATCTTTTTGGCTGATTGCAGAAGCTACAGGGGGAGGGAAGTAGAAGACGAGGTGGATCAAGAGTTGGCCAAAAGGCAGTTCAATGATTATGGTCACATGAGGTAACTAATGAAAATAACATTAAGACCCTTACACCTAAATTACATAACTTAATAGTTTTTAAGAAGATACGTATCGGAACTATTTAAAATTATTAGCGCAACTGTACTGTCATTTTCTTCCATCCTTACTAAGAGGGTGATGGAAATATAAAAGGTATTTTTTTTATACATTTATTTATTAATAATATACACAAGAGAAACCTTCAGTTTTTCTCTACACACACTCCTGCGCGCACAACACACTTTTGCCAACGATTTGGAAGCTTAAGCATTCTTTGCTCATGGGCATACCTCGTCTTTTGTTACAGGAGGCGACTTTTGTTGACTCCAACAACTAGCTTACTAGCCGTATTCACGGTACGTTGATCAATGAGTGAAAACTCCTCTGTTGTCGAAAAAGCCGTTGCGTGAGCTTTTCCGTGTGAGAAGCGTGTTTAGGCCTTTATTGGGCATCCTTTTTTATTCCAGAGTGTTGTAGTGATGGACCTTCTCATCAAATGTGACGATGTACCTCAAAAAATTCCTTCCCTTTTTGTCAGAATGATTCAGAAATCTTTCACAGATCTCCAATCTGGCGTTTTTGATTTTTGAACTGTCGATCACCTTTGAAGCTTTCGAACGGCACGGGTATTGTCATATGTGAGACGACCTCGGCTGTCGATCATGACTTTCGTGTTTTCTACACTTTCTAGGTCGCCCTTAAATTCCCTTGCTCAAAGTCAGTAATCACTCATGGGTTTTTTTTGGTTTTGTTTTTTTTTTTCCTAAGCTCTCTTGTTAGAAATTCAGGATGAGGGAAAAATATAGAATATTTAGGTTAATCGGATCCTTGTACTAGGAGTACCTGCTTGAAGGTGGTGTGAGAGGATTAAGGGGTGTGGGAAGCCTCAGTGGAGGTTGGTTCTTTCGGTACAGTGGTGAGAGTCCACTGGTGGCTGGGCCTAGAGTCTCTCTAGGCATGTAGTGTATTCTTATTTAGTCTGATTTCAGTTATGGGTGCCCCTTAGAGGCTTGTTGTTGGCGGGCCTAGTGCCGTGATATCCACCATTTCCTCTGCTTTACTCGATCTTGTGAGTTGCCATCGTGCCGGTAGCGGTGGTGGTGTCATGTCTTTGAATAGAGGGTTTAGACTGTGTTTCATCGAGTCGAAGAACTTGATGTGTCTTCTTTTGATGACGTGATGGTGGGGAGCTCGAACTTTTCGTGCATGTCGGAAGCCTTTATTTCACGAAAAGGAGTATGCCAGAGTGCCGTTCGCAGGATCTTGTTCTGGAAGCTTTGGAGTCGAGTTATGGTGCTGGCATGTAGGAATCTAAAGAGTGGTGTCCCAAACAGTAGAGCTGGCCTCAGGAGGCTCTTGTATATTAAGAGTTTCAGTCGAAGGGATATGACCTGGCTTGTGATGAGATGCTGGATGGAGAGAGTAGTAAGTTCTACGTACTCGTTTCAATTTCTTCTGCAAATGTGTGCCGAACGTCATGTGTCTACCTAGGTTGATGCCTAGGTAACAGATGCTGTTGGCAAGTTTGCATTGAGTCCCGTCTATGGTGAAGCTGGGTGTACGCTTTCTTTTCCCATGCTGGATGAGAAGATGATACCCTGAGTCTTGGCTGGGTTCACTTGAATGTGGACAGCTCACAACCTGTCGGCGATTAATTGACTGGCACCCTCTGCAGCCTTTAGAGCTTTCGCTGGGTTGAGGCTGGTGCTGTAGACCCCTATATCGTCCACATATGCCGCTACCTCACAATTGGAGTATGATGCTCCTACTATGTGCGTGGTGTATATGTTGAAGAGGAGGGGTCCCACGAAATCTCTTCTGGTGGTTAATACGGCTCCTATTCGCACAGAAAATGTTCTGCCTGCTAGGTAGGAGGACATGGTGTTCTGGAGTTGTGCAGGAAATTCGTGCTCGTCCAGGCGTCGCAGGAGTGTACGATGATCTACGGCCTCAAATGCCTTCGTGCGGTCAAGGGAGATCATCGCAGTGACTCTGTTGTGGCGCATGTTCGTTGCAACGTGCCGCTGCAGTTTCACGAGATTGCAGTCAGAGCTGAGTCCTTTAGTGAAGCCGGTCTGTTGAGGTGGTATGATGTTGGGCGTCGCAGTATCTGGTGAGATGGTCATAGAAAATCCTCTCGTAGATTTTTGACAATTGGGTCAGCAGACTGATGGGCCTGTAGTGAGCTGGCTCATACCCATTCTTGGCCGGTTTCAACAGTGGGACGACAACGGCATGCTTCCACGTCCGGGGAAAATAGTGTAGTCTCAGTGAGGAGTTTAGGATGTTTACTATGTGGGATATCCCCTTCTGTGGTAGCTGTTTCAAAAGCCCTAAGCTATTTCTTCAATTGAATTAAAATTTTGGGAAGAGGTTTAACCTCTTCATTAGTTAAAAATTTTATAATAACATGTTGTTGAACAGGCGAAGGAACCTCTTGCTAGAAGTGTACTCTTCTTCCCGTCTTCAATGCTCCTTGGATCCCTCCTTTTCAATGCTGCCATGACTAAAAAGGTTCCTAATCTTTACAACCTCTTCCAAATCAAATCATCGATCAAATTTCACAGTACTAGATCCCACCCATCCGATCTGTATCTCCCTTCCAACAAATCCTTAGACCAATCTTTTCTCATCTGTGCCACTAACCTTTGAAATATTATTCCCAACAATGTTCGTCGCTCGGCAATTTTCCCAATCTTTAAATTTACCTTTATTTACTGGTCCTTATCTCCCTTCAAGCCAACAATTCATTATCACTAATATTGTTATTTTTATTTTTCATTAATTTGATTTATTCCCTGTTATATATTAATATATTCTTGCAACATTTTACACTCATTTTCCCTGTCTCAGTGTTGTTTACTTTATGTTGCTGATTACAGTTGTTAGGGAATTCCATTTACTTCTATTCATTTATCACAACAAATGTACATAGGTCCAATATTATTTATAAGCTAACCTCATCTTTTTTTATTCTTAGGGACAATATCCCAGAATAAAGTGTTTATCATTTCATTTTATATACAAGGTATCATATTTTAATTATGTTTTTAGGTTTGGGAAACGAGGTGGTGTAACAGAAGACAAATTCGAGGATTATGGTTACATGCGCTTTGGTAGACGGCAGCCCTGACTCAAGGAAATGGATATATAGATTAAATAATAACAGTAAAGTTTGTATCGATAGACTGAATAAAGTTTAATAACTAATTTAAAGTTATTGTATGCCATGATAACTATGTTACTTTCCCATTCTTCAAGACTACCAGCTTACAACCCTAGGTGACCATCCCTAATTCCTCAAGGGTGTTCCGGAATAATAGGAAAGTATGCCCATACAATACAGTAATTACTTCCGCAATGGCCAAGCTGATTTAGTGACCTAGGGAGTTACTCAGATCAATTGCTGTGAAGTTCTAGATAGAACTTCTCACTCAAGCAGCTAAAGTATTCAGACTAATCCAAAAAATCTTCCAACATAAATACATAACCGTCTTGAATTTAACTGCTCAGGTCATTTGCAGAAAACAAGATCTCCCCTATATAGCTTCTAAAATCTTCATTTAGTGTTTTGAGTAGATTTTGAAATTAAAAACCCCGACATCATAAATAACAATTTGTAATTTGTAATTTTTTTTTTTTTTTTTTTTTTTTTTTTTTAATAGGTCAACTGATTGGAATTGAACTGTAATCATTATTGTGTTCACAGTCTTTTCGTAACCCCAATGTCGTGTTAAGGGATGATACTTTGCATGGAAGTTTTGCTTGATGTGCCGAATGATGTGTGAAATGAAAGCAACGCCATGAAAAATAACGAAGTCATTAATTGATCAATTTTTTGTAGATACTCTTCCAACAGTTAAAACATTCATATTTTCTTATTATATTAAGTAGGGTATTAAATTATAGGCCTCAACGTCTTGATTAGTAATATCTTGATTGTGATAGATTAAGTGGTGGTACTGGTAAAACTCAAAATAATGGTAAGTTTTCAACAATAAAGTACTAGTGCTGTAATAAAAATACTGTGAACAGACAACATTTTACTCAAAAGGCAACCAACTCACACCAGGTACCTAATATCATTATTTCAAAATTAGTCCATAAAAAAGGTGTCGACGTTTTAGGAGAAAACTATCAGTCTTAAATATTTCTACGTAAAGTATAGATGTACTATACTATGAAATATATTTATAATACGTTTACCAGAAAAGTGTAAAACCAAGATCATTGTTTTAAGAACACTATCACTACTTAACTTTGGAGAAAAAAATATCAATATTGTTAATGAGAAACAATAACAACATTAATTTTTAGAAAACAGCTACATCTGTATCTGTTTAAGAAAATAATCAATAATTCCAGAGAGGAAGGGATCAATAAATTTCACAGAAAAATAATAAAGCTTAAAAAATAACCATCAAGAGTTTTGATAAACCAATATAAATCTCTGGAATAAAAAAATAAAAAAATTAAAGGAAAAATCATTACAATTGAGGTTGATGGTACATTTGAAGAGATGGTGTAATTTACGTTTGTTCCTGCCTCTTTAATGTGACAGTTTATTGCCACAGCTTTCTACAGCAAACGTCTATTATCACCGTCAGTTAATGACAATTACATAATTGAACAAATATTAAAACAGTAAAATTTAAAAGATTAAAACACCATATTTAAAAGACAAAAAATATAAATTTATACTTAAATAAATTCCTATTACAAATTTATGGATAAAAAGGCTGAAAGTTAAAAATATATACATATTCGTATATGCAATGATAATTTCTAGACTCTGAGTATTACCATCCTCGATTTACCCCCACTTTCTTTCTTGACGCCTCCCGGGCAGTGGCCGGGTCGATGAAACGTTCCACTGACGGGTGGCCCCTGACAGTCCCTTATCACTGAAAACGTTTAATATTAATTAAAAAGAATTGAAAGCCAAAATAATTTAATCGGAAGCATTATTTTAATTTTTCTAAGTGTGCCACTTTTTTTTGTGGCACACAAATATATACATAAAGTGTATGTAGACTGTTCCACAAAAAAAATGGCACATATATATATATAAGAAAGAATACTTTCTTTAATTTGAATTTGCCCCGCTGCTTCTACTTCGCGCGCTATTTTACTGATCACCACTAGATGGAGCTATCAGCAAGATTCTAAAAAGTGAGATGATAGAGAAAGGTTACATCAAGTAATTAAATATGTAATTAGAGTGTGAATAGAGAAGTGATAATTATAAACTGTAATTGTCTTTTCTTTGTTTATAGAGAAACTGATTTCAGTTTATTCACCACACCTTCAATAATTGTCTTACATATATATATGTATATGGTGTATGTGAACTACCTGCCAACAGTGTAGTTCTGATGCTTGTCGTCCATCGTTATGACGAGTAATGATCTCATATTTACTGTTGTAAGACTTTTAAAAAAATCTTTAATAATAAAAACAATTTACAAGAATTGCCCAGTTTACAGAAAAGACTATTAATACAAAATGAGTGATACTATCTGTACACAGAGAGAAGAGTGACAAGGGCCAGGGCAGATTGCGGCCGCTTCTTTGTCCGTTATGACGCACTCGATCGGCTCCTTACTACCACATGCAGCAAAAAACTATTAGTTATTAATTTTATCAAAATAACTTCGTTGTTGGAATGCAGACAAAAGGGACTGATCACCCCATTCGTGTATTCATTCGCAGCACTACGATCCTTGAAGAACCTGAGCCTACCCAACAATCTTCTGCCACTCCTACTGTAGTAGTTCTCCAACGCCTGATATTTTTATGGTTAATAGGGTGGACTCCCGTTTCTTCTATTCGTCACATTTCTTTGTGGATCAAAACTGACTGTCGGTGGACGTTACAATACATAGAGACGCCATAACAACCAAACGTTGTTAGAAGAATCGTCTAGAATCTAACTGCTGGAAGTAAATATCTCGAAGATATAAAGCTAAAAGGACATACCGTATAAGATATCAAGCAGTAACCAAGTCACCTTTTTTATGAAGGGTATCGTTTTTTCGGTGGGAGTGGTGCGTTTTACCAAGTTGTCTCCCCAGTCTTTGTAGATTATGCCCTTGAAGTAAAGAAGAGAAGAGATCGTGTGTTGAATGAGGCCTAAACAATTCGGACTGCTTACTAGAGCAATACGTTAAAGGATCTGTATTTTTTTTTTTTTGCGCATAGGTGCAAATTCTTTTTTTTTTACCCTTCCTGAGGTAGGAACCTCAAACGGGGTTCCATAGGCAGACCCTTTTAAATAAAAAAAATGATGGAAGTTTCCATAAATGATTCTAATTTCCTGTTGACAATAATAATTTCTTGTAATATGGTTCTATAATCTCCAATTAAAATTAAAATAGTAAGTGGATGTGATTCCAACCGGCTTTAACTGTTTACTCGAAAATTTTAATAAGATTCGCAGTGAATGTGAATCTCTATCGTTCAAAAATGAACATTTCTAGACAAAGCTATAATATGACCTTTTGATTTTCTTAGCTCTATCAATCGAATCCCTAGATCCACTATATGTTTATTGGCTACAATAGACTTGGGTCGCAGAAAGTTGCCCAATTCTGTGTGTATTGATTATTACAACCCTAAAACCAATAAAAGGACAATGTTATAGACTTGCTTGAGTTCTTCATTCTTCTTAAAATATATGTGGAAGGTGTTCTTTGGAGTGGTTCCTTAGTGAACTCCCTATTGCAGGTTTTGAAATCCCTTTACCCACTGCGCATTTTATTTTTTAAACTAGTTGCCAATTTAAATTTATTGACAACTCTAGATGCCCTATTCTTAGTGATTTTAAAAATACATCGGTTATTTTTATATAAAAGGTAGTCTTTACCTAAATATTTTACAAGCTGTTTACGCAGTCAAAATGAACACCCGGCCTCGTTTCTTAAAACCTTGTAAGTAACTTTTGACTCAAAGAATGCAAGTTTTATTTCTTTAGTATTGCAATGAGAGTATGAAGATAAAACATATCTGGCCCTACTCATTAAAATAACCTTCGTAATAGTAGATTGTAATAAACATACCTGTCAACAGATAATATTAAATTTTCAAAATCATTTTTTGGTAGGTTGTAAATTGTTAGTTGAGAAGTTGTAAAATTTTCTTGCTAAATAAATTAAATACTTTTAAATGGTTTCTGTCAGCCTTATCCAATAAGGCAGGTTAAAAAGTTATTCACAGTGTCAATATCTTGACAAATGCCTATATGTTCTAAAATTGGCCTTTCCCTTTAAGTTAGATCTATGTTCACAGCAAGATCATCAAGTATTTACAAAATTTTAATCATTTCAGTTTTATTTGAAAATTAGACAATGCATCTTGTTTATCAATTTACACCCTACTTAAATATTGTAATATCACTGCTTTTTAAAGGCCTTGAAACAAGCACAACCGAATTATTGAATCTATTTTGCACTCAAGAATCTCTTTACTGTTTCTCTCGCATTAATTCGGCATGTTGCCTCAAAAGAATACTGCACTGCAATTGATTAAACACTAATGATACTTACTAATTTTATGAAATTAAAAAAAAAAGTGACAATTGTTTTCTCATTGATTGTTAGCTCATAGATCTGTTACTGTCACTGTCAATTGTTGTTATATCTGATATTTTCCCAAAACTAATGATTATTTTCAGTAATCTTTTGCCAGTTGTTCGGAAAAATAATTTCCTGCCGTTTCTTGATTAATTACTCAATATTACGTCTAAATATTGTGACTTTTGCTCTTTAATTAATTCACCAAATTACTTTACTTTTACTTAACGTAAATAAGTTGTTCCAAATGTTATTAAACATATGTGTAAAAATATTTGAGTATTAATTTTGGGTGAAGAGAGTTTCCCATAAATGATGTATGGTGCTGTTATCTATTAAAGGGGAAGTGTGAACTAGGCTACTATTCTTTAACACTTTCTTCCTATTTTTTACGTTCTTTCAATTTATTGAAGTAGCATTTAAAAATAAAAAAATGATTACATAAGAAATATCTGTAGATATATAATGGTATAGCATTATCTTACAAGATGATCTCCTATTTGCAGATTTAACTCAAATAAAATTGTTTGTTTGTTTAGACAGGTTTAGCACCACCATGTATTTCAACTTCGTGTAGGAATAGGTTACTTTTTCCATTCCTGAGTGGGAACTCTGTGGGTCTCCCGCAAAATAAAATCTGTCTTCTGCCCCCAGTGAGAATTAAACTCATACTGTTCTGGTGAAATTGCTTGACCATAATAAAATTTAAAGATATAACCACAATAAATTAATTAATAAAATTACTTAAATTGTAACAATACTTTGTTGAGTAGTCTCTATAATTATAACTAAAGAGATGCGACCAAGCCACTCACTTGTTTCTATAACCCAAATGAGTATAGTAATTCATTGTTCCAAAATCATTTATTATTGTATTAGTTATTTATAATTCTTTTCATTTGTCAAATAGGTAATTTTCAGTGAAGGTTTAACAAATAAAATGATATATTTTTCATCAATAATGCTGATTAGTTCTTCACAATCTATTAAAAAAAATTACTAAATCTATTAAAAAAAATAATACTACCTGCCTTACTATTGCAGTTACTAAATGACCTGATTAGTACCAAATTTACAACATTGCATTCACTCTCCTATTCCTATGGTATTTACAATATACATATGTAAAATATACACATTCATTTATAGCCCAGGCCCAGGCATCGTCAGGTGAAAGTAACGTGGCTGGACTTCCTTTCAATGATTTTTATTTGTCAGTGGTTGCATCAATGCTCAATTTCAGTGATGTGATTTTGGAGGTTATGGGATGCTATTTCAGGGTCTGTATGGCCTGTGAGAACTGCTTTGTCATCAGCGAAGATAGTAAAACAGCAGGTAATGGGAATGTCTGTGGTGTAGACGGCCCAGAACCCTATATTGGAAAACTCCAGCTTTAACTGGAAAGTAGTTTGAATATGTTGAGCCAAAGCAAACTTGGAAGAGCTAGTTAGATAGGTAGGAGTAAAGGATATAATTCAAAGTTTGGGGTAGGGAAGTTTAGGGTTTGAATTCATTTAAAACAAATTTAATTTAGTTCATAATGCTTTTTTTTAATTAGACAGTAAAAATTAATTTAAATAATTAAAAATAATGCAGATGCTACTTTATATTATGAATGACACTGATAACCTTTTTTTTATTTCAGCCGATGATGGAGGCTGGCAGGAAGATAAAACTGACATTGACACAGAAAAGAATACAACATTTATTTTTAACAGCAATTTATCCTTGGTATTAGAACAACAGAGAATAAGGTTGCCTATTTACAAGAACAGAAATCACATATTATACCTTGTTAAGAAATATCAAGTTCTTGTATTAGTTGGGGAGACAGGATGTGGCAAAAGTACACAGTTGCCGCAGGTAAAATTATTTTGTTGAATTATGTATTAATATGTTATATTTACGGAATATTCTAAATCGCTGAGGATAATAAAAACAATGCTTATATGTTTAGCTGTAAGATTCACTAAAAAGGTATATGTACCTAGGGTAAGGTATAGGTAGGTTTATACATCAATAATTTAATTTAAACATAATTAAGAATTACGAAGTTTTATGAAAATAAATGTATACAAAAATTGAAATATTTGTTACAATTGTCACTGTTTGTCTATTTACATCTAACCTAACATTTAATCTATCAATTAATTCACTTATTCTACCCCAAAACATATCTTTCTTTTTGTTTTTGGAATGGCTGTGCCCCTCAAAGTGTGCATTGCAAAAAGCACCTTACTAGATGACTTCATACTCCATCTTGACTGTCTGAGAAGTTGTACCAAGTTTTTTTTTTTTTCTAAACCCCTTGTTATTTATTTACCTAGAAATATCAGGTTGGCCAAAAAGTCCATTCTGTTTTTGTCGTTTTTGTCGAAACTTCAAGCAGTTTAATATGTAGCTAACTTCAGTCCGTCCCTTGCGAGTGCACTCTCGTCAGATACTAGACACTTCAACGTAGTTTGACACAAAATTCTGACGAGACTGATTGTAACAAACATTATCGACACCTCATGCTTTTTTATTTTTAGAAAGGCAAGAAAGCAGTGGAAACTTGCAGGAAGATATGCACTGTATATGGAGAGGATGCTGTTACAGAACGTGTGTGCCATAAGTGGTTTTCAAGATTTCGATCGGGAAATTTTTCGGTTCAAGACGCACCTCGCTCTGGTTGGCCAACTGAGATTAATAGCGACAAAGTGAAGGAATTAGTCGACACCAATCCCTGTTATACAACTAGGGAGATCGCAGTTATCCTCAAAATATCCAAATCGAGTGTTGAAAACCATCTGCATCAACTTGGCTACGTGAGCAAGCTCGATGTTTGGGTTCCCCATCAACTTAGTGATGATAACCTCGCCCAAAGGATTTCCATCTGCGATTTGTTACAGAAACGTGAAGAAAACGATCCTTTTTTGAAGAGAATGGTGACAGGGGACGAAAAGTGGAGCGTCTATCACAATGTGGAGCACAAACGCTCATGGGCGAATTACCACAAACAACCCCCAAAGCAGGACTTCACCCTAAGAAGTTTATGCTCTCGATTTGGTGGGATTGGAGGGGTGCTGTCTTTTACGAACTTCTTCCCACGAACAGGACCATCAATTCGGATGTGTACTGTGACCAGCTGGACAAATTAAATGCAGCGATCCACCAGAAGCGTCCAGAACTAGCCAATCATAAGGGGATTGTCTTCCATCACGACAATGCCAGACCACACGCTTCTTTGCAGACCCGGCAGAAATTACTGGAGCTTGGCTGGGAAGTTTTGCCGCTCCCTCCATATTCGCCCGACCTTGCACCTTCAGATTTCCACCTGTTTCGGTCTCTTCAAAATTCATTGAATGGACAGACCTTCAACTCTGAAGAAGATGTAAAAATCCACTTGGAAAATTTTTTTGCCAGTAAAGACAGGAAATTCTTTGAGCATGGAATTATAAATCTGCCCATGAGATGGCAGAAGATACTGGAACAAGACGGCAATTATATCATTGATTGAATAAATTGCTTTGTGTTTAAAAGTTGTGTTTTATTTTTGCTTAAAAACTGAACGAACTTTTTGGCCAACCCTTTATATTCAAGCATGCACATTGGGAGAATGCTTTCTTCTCCTACCAGCTGTTATTTATAGGTCAACCTACCCCAACAAAAATATCTGGAAAAACTCAGAATGTAGTAGCATTGATAATTGGGTGTTGGCATAGTGCAAACACTCCCTCAATTACAAACTATTTCAACTAAAAACACACTTCCTTCCAATCAATCTAATTATAATAAATAAATTTAATTTGCCAATGAAAATATTATTACATAATATATTTCAAAATGCCCATTAATGAATTTGATGAAATTCTAAATATCTCTTTGATCAGACTAAGCCGGTATCTCAACAAATACATGCACTTATTTGTTATAAAATCTTTACGTCCCAACACTAACTGTTGATATTAATGTACTAGTACTTATTGGAGGCTGGCTGGTGTGATGGAGGAAAATTAATTGCCATAACAGAACCCCGAAGAGTGGCTGCTACTACTTTAGCCACTAGAGTCGCAGAAGAAAAAGGAAGTCTTCTCGGAGATGTTGTTGGATATTCTATACGTTTTGATGACTGTACTGATCCAGAAACAACAAAAATAAAGGTATTCATTTTATATATTTATATTTCCCTTCTATATGTTTTGTTTTAACTTCACTGTTGTAACTAATTTTTGTTAGCCTATATTTTTTCCCAGCAATCCATAATCTTTCACAAGGTAGTCAATTCTCCCTTCTTTGTTAACATCCATATCCGTTACATTAATCATCCCATTCATTCAAGTTCTATCCACCCACAGCTATCACAACTTTTATTCTCACCTCCCTGGCCATCTTAATCCTTAATCCCTAACAGTATGCTAATACTCTGTACTCCTATCTCATACCTGGCAACCCATAGCAGTGCCTGGTGGAGGTGCCCTTGCGACCCTCTCCAAACCAACTAGCATTTTGTTTCTTGTCAAGTTAAGTGCTTTGCCAAGGAGCCTTTTTCCCCAAAGAAACAAGATGTTAAAAAAATGAAGTCCTAAGCACTGCTTAAAATAAGTTGTATTGATTGTATGTAAACAATTTAATAAAAATATATAAACTTTAAAAACAATATTTTTATGAAAGCAACAGTAATTTAATGATTGTCTGGAATTAACAAGACACTCTACCTCTCTTACGTATTTTTGTAACCATTAATACAGTCCTATAAATTTATCATATCTATTTTTAGTATATGACTGAAGGAATGTTAATGAGAGAAATGATGGCTGACCCTTTATTACGGAAGTATTCAGTGATAATGCTTGATGAAGTTCACGAAAGAAATCTTAACACTGATATCTTAATGGGTTTATTAAAAAAAATATTAAAGGTAAATTGGCATTATTTTTTATTGTTTCTAATTTACACTATCCTATGCTATTCATTACAGTTCTTGACGCAACCTTGGGTATCAAAAATCAATTTTAAATATGCTTGTTGGATGTCAATGACCCTTGCTGTTGACATTCCCTAAAACAAAAAAAAAATATCCAAATATGTAATTGTACATCAGAAAACACAATCAAAAGTATTTTTAAAAAAAAATCATCTTATTGCTTATATTTCGTCAAATTTTCTATAATGTTTTTATAAAAAATGAATACCTAAAATGTTTCTCCAAAAAACAAACTTCATTAATTAATTGAATATTAGTGTCAGGAGGCAGTTCCATTGCGGATTCCCCCTCCACTATGCCAAGATTCAATATTTGGATAAATAAATAAAACAAAATGTAAACAATAAGATTAAATATATAAAATTGATTAAATAAATAAATGTTTTTTCTTTTTTGAATTTTGTTGAAAAACAGTATGTTATAGTTGTATATTTAAATCTGTATTTTTTTTATACTTATTCATTTAGGGTAGTCATTTAAATCATTCATACTATTACTTGAGTTTAAAATTAAATTTTCAATTTTTATTTGGCTTAATAATCATGTTTAACTGATAGTAATAATTTGAGCCCGTATTTCAATGCTTTAAACAAATCATAAAACGCGCAGTAAAAAGTCCAAAACGTGCAACAAAAAATAAAATTCTGCCATCCTTTTCTTTTTTGTGGCCAAAATTACATCCATTTTGTTTTCTTAAATAAATTACTATTTGTCATCATTAAATTGGGTATGGTAAAAAAATAAATCAATGAAATAAAAATAACAAAGGAATTTATTTTTATAATTACAGAAAACATATTTCTGAAAATACAAATTTTTGTTTTATGTAGAATGTTGTATTTTAATTAGAAAAGTAAATAATGTTATGTTTTATTATAAAACATTAATAGACATATGTGGAAAAAATATAATTAATTACAAAAGCATGTAATTTGTGTTTTTGTTTTAAAAAAAAATACCAGAAATATGAAAAATATCGAATTAATTAGAAAATCATATGATTTGTATGTTTTATTTTCAAAAAGCACGAGTTATGAAAAATATAAAATTAATTGTAAAGGATATAATTTGTATTTTTTGTTTTAAGAAAATGTCAGAAGTAGGAAAAATATCAAATATTTTACAACTTAATTTGATTTATATTAAATGGATGTGTATTTTTTATTTAACCATTCATTCATTGAATTGAAATTTACGGCTAAGTTCATCTCAAAATTATGTTTTGTAAAACTGTGCCGCATGTCACTAAGTATGTTTTTTAACTGGGAAAAGGATCACTCAACACTTATGCACTTTTCGTTGTCAATGTTTTTTAATTTGTTCCCAATTTTTTTTGTCGATTTGGGATTTCAGTGTCAATTTTTTTGTCTCGAGTTGTAATATTGCACGAGGCAAACATGATAGATATGATTGGATGGAAGCTAAATCCGCATTAATTTTAGTTGGGCCTAATATGTCCTTCATTTTTGTCACAGATTGTGCATTCTCAGAAACTGTGAGAATAAATTGTCTTCATTTCATGAAATGTTCTGCATAAAACATTGCTACCTCCAGCCATGTTCCACATTGAGCAATCATGGGTTCTGGAAGGAGCTGACATTGCATAAATTCTTTGTAAGCAGTTACTCACTAAGGAGGTTTTAAAAATATTTTTTCCCCATTATTTAAGAGTTTATTAACATCTGGGAAAATTACTCGCACTTTTTCCACCACTCGATTTAATCCATGTGCTAAACAAGTAAAATAGAAAGAAAATTTGTAATGCTTCACCGACATCTTTTACCAACAGAAGAACTTCGTCTTGAAATGGTGTAGGGGAATCTTTGAAAAATTTATTAAACTGCTGTTGACAAAGCGAGAAACCGTTTCAAAATTTGTCCTCTCACACCTTACTGGAGATGGGAAAAGGGTTAGGGTATTTTTTTTGTTGTAGTGCTCCAATTATCATATTACAAATATAAAGACGTCTAGAATCTGTGGACTCGTCTACCATTGCATAAATTAAGTGATCCTGTATTAGTTGTCGAAATTTTGAAAGGGTCGACTCATGCCATGTTTGCAGGTATTTTTTCTTAGAGTGCTTTTATTGGGAAATTTTAATTTAATATATTTTTGTAAAAGTGTTTTGAAAAGGTGCGACTCTAATTTGTTGAAGGGTAAGGTAATGAAGGGAATGGCTGAACTGACCATAGCATAACAAATCTTTGTTGAAATGTTTCTGAATTTCCAAAGCTGAGCTGCATTCAATAAGCAAAGTTTGGACAGGTTTACAACTGCTTTGACAAGAATTTTCCAACTATTTATGTCCAGTTAATCTAAAAAATAAAAGTTAAATAGTTTTATGTTTTAAAATAAAAGAGGAAAATAATAATTTGTAGAGAGCACCTGAGGTATAGTGAGCATCTATTTGGGATTTTCTTTCTCACCCAATTGCTTTCTCACATGACTTGCAGAACACAATCTTTTCATCGAACTCGAGTTCAGGATAATTAATTATCTAAATTTTTACTTTGGAAGACTGACTTGATCCCATTTTTGGCATGATAGTGTTTTTTTTATACCGGTGTTCACACTTAATAATAAACTAAGAATGGGTGTAAGGAACATAAATGTAAGAGAGAGAAATTGCGGGGGTTAATTGCCTTTCCACAAATTTAAACAGATAAAAACACCTTTAAAATGTAAGAATTAATTTTAAGAAGAATTGTAAGAAGAAATGTTAAGAATTTCCCAAAAAATCAGAACTTATTTATTGTTTTCTACCAGTCACGTATTACTTCACGAACATTTTTTTTTGTAATTTTGTTGTTATGTTTATATTTTTTAGCTTAGGCAAAGTATGCAATTTTGTGCATTAAAACCTTGGTAATTTACACAAAAAAGTTGAAAACGTGCAATTTCGTGAAAATAAAATTTAGGCATATTAATAAGGATGCATTAATTCATCAAAATAAATTGTACCTAATAAATTTAAAGCCAGCGGAAAAAAAGTGCAATAGCACGAGAATCCTAGTAATCTAGTAATAATTATGCCTACAACGGATAACTATGTGGTTCTGATCACACTGATAAACTTTTCTAGGATCATAGTCACGTTAGAATAACAAAATAGAATACAAATTATAAGCTATCTTGACTAGAGAACTAAAATACACATAAAACAGGATAACATGAAATAGAAAGTATAACTGTAATGAAAAAAAAAAGTTGAATGAGTAGTATCACAAAATTAAAGGTTTTGATTAGGATGCTGATTTCTTCCTCTTGATGGATTTCCTAAGTTTTGTGGAATTAATTTTATAAACATAGACATTCAAAATCAGGGCCTATTGACTGGTACTCTGCATGAAAATTTGTTTCCTTGTCCACAGCTGTTTTATATAAATATTTAAAAACAACTCGTCATTAATCTGGTTTTATATTTTTTTGTAATTAAGTCTACTAAACCCTCAACAAAGTATAGCTGTTACTAATAACCATGTCGAGATCAATCATTTGATACCGTACATAATATGCAAACAAAAAAAATTCTTTATTACACAGTAGTTAAATGATCAATGTAATTACATTTTAATAGAATAAATTTTATTCTTATCATTATCAAGGCATGAAATGATTCTGCCATGTAAAATGTCTAAAAAATCATGATTATTGGTCAAACAAGGGCCTCTTAATGCCCGGAACAGACAGACTAGTGAAAGCACGAGTGTCTGATTTTGAAAAATAATCAACAAAACTTGAAATAAAAGGGAAAATAAAGTCAGCATTTGTTATAAACATACAATCTCAAAACTGGCAGATTGCGATATTAGTAATAATAATATAATTTTAATGAAAATAAATGCTCTGAATCAATCTTTAATTTAATTCGTCAAGAGTTATTTTCATCTCCTTACTTGATTTTCTGAAACTCCTTGCTTTGAGATGTCAGGAGACACTTAGAAAGGCAAGATTAAAATATTGGAAAGGGATAGGAATTCAAGAATAATTTGAGGATGTTCTGTGGGTTGGAAGGTTGTGGTTGGATGGATGAGATCTCATGTTAAGGGAGTGGCTGAGGATTTAAACTATAGTAGCTCACGAAGAAGGTGGGTTTTTTTGTTTAATATGACACTATAAAAAAAGGATCCAAAGTAATATTGACATCGACCAGATGGCCCAACCAGTGTAGTAAATAATACAATTCTTATTTATGTTCTATTTCATTCTATTGGCTCTTTTCTACATTAGTATACTATCGTTGCTTTTTTCTGTTATCAGGACCTGATTAAAACTTAACCTAGTCTTCTTATTGAACAAATTAAACCGATTCTCAACAGATAGCTCCCATTATTATAATATTTGTTTAATTATTATTATTTCTTAAACTAAACTTAAAATTTATTTTACAGAAACAAAAGAATTTAAAATTAGTAGTTTCTTCAGCCACAGTGGATGCTGAAAATTTGAGAAATTTCTTTAATTTCAACACAACTAAAATTGGAGACAAGGATACGGCTACTATATTAAGTGTTGAAGGGAGATTATATCCTATTGAAAAGTTTTATGTTCGAGGTAAGCTGATATATTTTTAATTATTATTATTGTGTGGTACGTAATCCTATTTCCTCTCTTTTAAGAAATATAGTTATTTACATGTTTTTCACCATGTTTGTATCAACAATATAAATAATATGCCGTAATTATATTTTATAAGGGATTTTTCAAAATAAAAAATAGTTACAACATTAATTTGAATTCAAAGTTGAGGTAAATTTGTATGTTCATATTTTGAAAAGGAATTTTTATATTATAGAAAGTATTATTATAATATTATTATAGAAAGTGTTATCGTCAACAGCCAATTGTTTTAAGACCATTGCCAAACAACTCTATTTAAGTAATGTATTTTCTTTACTGGACAAGATAAATAACAAATAAGCAAATTTAAAAATTATTATTTGTTATTAAATCGTAAGAATAAATTAGGGAGATAAAGAAAAATCTGACTTATAAATAAAAACATTAGCATTTGAATAATTGAGTTCATGGTTCAGAAATACCCAACTGGGGAAGCCACGTTATTCTCTCTTTGGAGATAAATAGAACATGCATATAGAAATGTCTCCCGAGATGAGCACAAGTTCAATAAATTTCATGTTATAATCCGGGTAGTCTGCACCGATTGTTTTATGGAATAATTTAGAATAGTCTGCAGGAAAAATAATTTTAACCAGCAAATGGTATCTGAAGAAAGTAGATTTCATATTATTGTAAGTTATACAATACATATATTATATAATACATTTTTATATTCAAATTACTGTTTTATCTTAATATTTAGTTTAGCATATTTTATGAAATTTAAAAAGAAAAACACCAAATAGAACCTAAAACCCCCGAGTGATTATTAAATTCACCTTTTTGAATAAAATGTTTAGTGTTTATTTGTTCTTAATATTTTCTAAATATAATATTTTTGATGATTTTATTTCATTTTATTATTTAAATGAACTATCAAAATTGATTATATAAAATGTACTTCTCTAGAAGCTGCTATTGGCAAGGAATCTTTTGCCATAGTTAGTTAATGAAGCAACATAACCTCTGATATATGCCTGTTGGCACCATTTAATTGATTTCAATTATTCTGGGCTGCAAGAAATAAATCTTACTGGTGTAACAAATATATTTTAATCTTTTCGAGCCATGTTTTCACTCGATCTATACTTACATCTACAAAGTTTATTATAGCACTTCCACTTATCTCATATTATGACAGCTTCATTTCATGTCTTAGTTTACAGAATTTCTAAGCAAGAGTTACTCTGTTATTCTATAGCAGGGGTATCCAAACATTTTAGCCTAAGGGCTACTCTGACTCCTCCACTAAACCCCAAGGGCCAAGACCAGCTATAGTAGTACTTTTTGTGGAGAGCAGTGTAATTACCCCAAAACATCAATTATTCTTGAGCGAATTCAAGATTATGTAACAATGTTGGCAAAAATAAATAATTCAGTCCATTTCATATGGCACCCAAACATATAGGCATCATGGGAAATGAAATGGCCGATAGAGCTGCCAGAGAAGTGTTATCTCTCCCAGAACAAAGTATAGCTGCCCTTACTTCGTCAGAGCTTGCATGCCCACTGCAAGAAGTAATAGTTAAATAATGGCAGTCGATGTGGAAAGAGAGCCCAACCTGTAAACTCAATTACATCCAAAGTGAGGTCAAACCATGGAGTACATCTAACCTTGACAGCAATCACGAAGAAGTAGCACTTACTCATCATAGAATAGGGGATTGTAGACACTCAAGTTTACCTTATCACCTGAGAAGCATCCCCAAAATGCCAAAAATACAAGTGGGATTTAACCATCGTTCAAAGTCAACAAATTCCTTTAAGATTGCCAGCAGAAATGACGAACCGACTACCCATAATATGTAACATTTGTTCATGGATCATAATGTTCATCATTATTATTAATGGCAATAATACAACTAGTATAATAATAATTACTTTTATTTATTAATTTTTTTCTTTCAAATATTCAGCCTTAGCTGACCCACAGAAACCCATTTGTACTCCTATGGCGGTAAAACATTAAAATAGCTCCTGCTGGTATGCGTCTGGGATGGTTGGTGTCTTGGGCACCCTTGGGTCGTTGTCTGGGGCGGTGGAGGCATCGCTGGTCTCACAAAAGTTGTCAGCTCCGAGGCACTGGGAAGATTTGGACTTTTCCATGAATATGAAAATGTAAACTGGTGGTTTATAGTGATGTATTTAAGTTAGGTGAATAGACGGTTTTTATTCCCATATTCTCTGATCAGACCTTGTGTCCAACAAAAAAATATCTATAACCACTGCCTGACATGTGGGATTTGGCTCCTGGGCCCGGTTCCAAGGAGCCTTTCGGACTCCCATCGGTGGGCTCCCCTGAATTAGTTTGAAGGTACAGACAATGGTGTTGATGACCTGAGGGTTTTAAGTTGAAATAAATCCAAAAAAAGCAAGCATACTATTACCACCTTACTCCCCTATGTATTAATTAAGACCCACTCCTAGAGAAGTGTTGATTAAATCTAGCATTTATTCGAACTAAGCAATGAAAATATGATTTATTAACTGATTAGGATGTATTTTATTTTATTGTGTATAGATGTAAAATTAATGTTTTTTTTTTTCTGTGATTTTTCCAGAACCTGTTGCAGATTATGTCAAAGGGCTAGTTGACACAGTTATGAAAATTCATTCAACTGAACAATTGGGAGACATTCTAGGTTTTCTTACAGGTCAAGAGGAAGTAGATACTGCAGTAGCTCTTTTACAAGACATGGGGCAACCTCTTGAGCAATGTAAGAGTTAATTTTTTTCTGATAGTTACGACAATTGGCTGATTAGCATTAGCTGTGATCAATAATATTTTATTTACGTTTTTGTTATAAAATAGAATAGGGGACAATTTTTTCATTTACTGGGACGATCCTCTTTATCACTGAAAATCAATTTTTCAAAAAACAAAGGTTATAAATATGAAAAATATCCTATTAAATTTGGCATGAATGTCCTCGTACCCACAATTTTTATTATAGGTTCTCAGAACTTTTTTTTCAAATGCCTTCAAATTTCTTTTCATCATTATGGTCTTTGATGTGTTCTTAACCATATCATATTATCCGGAATAGTGTACAGTCTGGCCATGAGTTTCTGCCGGTGCAGTTACCCAACCGTGTTATCACTTATAACTTTTTTGGAAATGACATAAATTTCCTGCCAAGTACCAAGTATTAAACTGTTGGCTACTAAATGCAATTGTTGTGAATTACTGAGTAAATGCATTATTCTGTGTTTTGATATTGTTTAGCCTAAGGATTGATTTTGTCTTTTAATTTTTTATAAGAGCTGTATTCTGGTTTTCTTCTTTTTTTTTTGTTATGTTCAGGGGCGTCATTTGTTCTTACTGTGTATTCGTCTGCAGTTACAGGGTGTGTGAGCAGAAGCCAAAGGCAGAGCCAACTATAATGGCACACAAATATGTAGGAAAAACAAATGACATCCCTTGAGAGAAAAATCTAGAAAAAAATAACAATTTTATTTTCTTCTATTGTAACTATCCTAATATAGTTTTCTATATCAACGCAACAATAATTTAATGCATAAATAACTATTAAAACTAAATCCATAGCATAAGACCTCCGAAGAGATAAAGTTGGTGAAATTGCCATTGTACTTGATATATATACATACAAGTGCAGAAAAATGCTTATAAATTGCATCGATAAATAATTTTTAAATGATAAATGTTTGTCTTGTATTAGTGTCTTATATCTCTCCTGGGACTCCTAAAAACATTTTGATGCATGTTTATTTGTAATTGTTTCAGTCGTTTCAAGTGAATGAATGGTATTTGGTGAACATAAGTACATCAGCCTCAAGAATTCTATAAACTACTAAAGATTCCTTGTTAATCTAATTCTTTCTAATTTTTTTGTTTCTGAATGTTTTTTATTTTGTTGTAGTGAAATTATATGTTTTACCAATGTACGGATCATTGCCAAACTCAGAACAGATAAAGGTATTTCGTCACGCACCAAAAGGAATGAGAAAAGCTGTGATTGCCACAAATATAGCTGAGACTTCAGTTACTATACCTGGGATAGTTTATGGTAAATAGTAGTAGTTTATGGTAAAACATTGAGTTAGCAAACCCCATAGTATTTTTGCAATGTACCTAACAGTATTAGTGCCAAATTTTGTGCATATAATTAGGTTTGTGGGAAGTAGATAGTATAACTTTTTGAGGTCATTGAATTGTTCTAAATCTTACAATGCAGTCAAATCTCACAAACCCAAACTAGCCTATATTGTTTGAAAACAACACATTATGATGAGTTCAACATTATTTAACCCAAACTTTATGACTGTTGAAATATTGAAGGAATGTACTTTGTTTTGTTTTTTTGTCTGAAATTTGAATACTTATTATTACAAACCACCAGGCCAGCATTTGTTCTGTTTAATTTCTATAAACTGCTTCATTCTCTATAATGGCGTCCCCTAAGCCTCTGTCCAGAGGCAACACTAAGAACAGTAGTTCTCTCCCTTCCTTCTTTGGCACAGTAAGTAGGACTTGTAAAATTTCCAGCTCATGACCTCAGAGCAATTCTCACTGGGTGTTTCTTACAATTGGACAATTCAAACATTTAAGTCAGACAGTTTCTTTTACCTGTTGGCTTGGAAGTTGGACTTCTTTGCTTAAAAATCTCGTTAACTCTTTTATTTTCTCCAAGTAACCAGTAGCTAGTCGCCTCTTATTCCGGTATGAAATTTTAAGGTCTCCAATGCCAGTGGATAATTTTCTGATACCAAAGGTAATCCTGAAATTAAAGCCAGGGCATTTATTCTTTAGTGAGCAATGAAGGTACTGACAATTAGAGACATCTGCCAAGTTGTAGTTGCGATCTACCAAAGTAATAAATATTGAATAAAACTCCGGCCATTCTTCTATGTTTCCATCAAAGACTGGTAAAGAGAGTGAAGTTAAGGTAAGCTGAAATATCAGGGATAGCGTATAACTATTGTCGGAAAACTGACTAGATTTTATAATCTTGTGTAATTATTTTTGGTTTAGTTGATCAAGTCAAGTGCATTTGTATAATTTTCAACCATTTCTTCATTGTGAACACTTGCATTAAACAAATCTATAATTTCCCGAAGATCCTTCAGTTCTGGCTCAAACGTTGATAGCCGGTCAAACTGGCATTGAAAATCTTCCGGACTATTTTCACTCAGTCCTTTTGATTTATTATAACTTGAGGTTAATTAACCATATTTGCTAAATCTTTATTTAAGTTACTTTATCTTTAATCAAGAAATCTTTATAATGCCCCTTTGTCCTCATGTGGCTTAGTGAACCCTTAGCCGACATATCTCCCTAAGAAAAAATGCTAGGGTTACAGCTAGAAGTCAGCATACCACCATTGTTGTTTTAAATTTAAATGATATTTTATCTTGATGATGTTTACTAGTAGTTTTAAATTTCTTTAGGTAATTCTGGTTTGAAAAGAAATAATGGTAAAAATAAAATTATCAGTTAACTATACATTTAAAATGTTGACTGAAACTCAATTTTGATCTCAATTTTTAGTATATGATGACCATTAGGCCCAGTGATCACATACGGTTTTTTAACGTCGCTGCTGCAGGGTCATTGCACTTTAATACACACATGACAGTGAATTGACACTACTACAGATTTGGATGAAAATGAGGGATGTCTGTCTATTGAAGAAAACCTGTTGTAGATGATTACCCAGTATACCAAAAATATATTTTATAACAAAATAGACGATATTGATTAAGTTAATCCATTTATTGATTCAAGACTTACTAGCGGCATGTAAGAGCATCCAGATAGATGTAAGTCGCCACATCACCATAGGTATGTGTGCACACCACCAATCTGAAATAAATCTTTAGTTATGTTACTGCATCAGCACCTATGTTTAAACACCGAATGTGTGCACTGGGCCTTAATAGGTTCGATTGTATTTTAGTTTTTTGACAGTTGACTGTATTACCAGTAGTATTATAAGATAGTATAAGCAGTAAATAGCTCAAATATTTATTACCATAAATGTTATAGAACTCTATTTGGAAATGGAATATTTTAATTTGTTTTAGTTGTTGACAGTGGGTTTATGAAACTGAGGTGGTTCAATGCTGATTCTCACACAGACAGCCTGGTCATTGTACCAATTTCTCAAGCAGCTGCTGAACAAAGGGCAGGAAGGGCTGGCAGGGTTAAGCCAGGCAAAGTATACAGGTAACTTTGCAGGTAAATTTGCTTATGGCTGCGATTGAACTGCTTCTGCTTATAGATAATCACTCATTGTATAATTATTTTTTATTCTTCACTTAAATTAATTAATATAAATTAAAAATTATGGATTTAAAGTTTAGGGAACATATTTCTATCGCAAATTTATAACATTTTTGTTATGTGATAAGCAAGGAAGTGTTGACATTTATTTAATATCTTGATGAGTAGGATAAAAAAGGAAAAGTAACTGAAGTAGTAAAGGAAAAGAATATATTTTTCCAATGTGGTTTAGAAAACATGCCACAATAATCAGCTATTATGCAATTTTGTAATTATGTGGAAAGAATAATTGTGGACAGTTGACTCCAACTCTACATGCCATAAACCAAAAATTATCCACCTTCTACTTTTTACAACCGACCGTCTAGCACCCCCCTCAATAAGACTAACTATTACCTACTACCTCGAACTTATAAGACAATAAAAAAGTTAACATTTAAAACTTTCTCCTGAAACCTGGAAAATGGGTCACTTTAGCCTACCTTGGCACTATTATAGAAAAATGGGATGTATTCTCAAAAAATCTGTCTTAGGTGTTTTTTTCAGATGCACAGACACTCAAGGGTTGCATAAACCTTGTGGGCCATACATCAGGAGCTTATGTTATAAAGTGTGGGAAATTTTATACAAGCCAAAACAGGTAGAAAATTAAAAACCTTGAATTCCTGAGCACTTCAATATCCATGTCTCAGCAAACATTGGAGGGGTACAAAAATGGTGACCATATGGCGTCCCTTCACCATAAGCAGGAAAAAGGACAAATGTTGTTGGAGGGTTTCAACATTTGGAAATTTTGGTGGTTGTGGATGGGGGAATCGCTTGAACTAACAAAACAACTGTATAAGTGCTATGGGGGTAGACCCTATGAGGGTGCATGGGAGGTTAAAGCATGTAACTTCACTTTTTTAATTTTGTACATTTAGGTACTGCTACCTCACACTTTAATTTAATTTATTTGCATTCCATGTTAGTCAAATTTTTTCGTTTGAATGTTTAAGATAATTTTAATGATTTTCTTTGGTTACTGAGGTTTTGGTAACTTTTTTTCCTTATTTTTTTGCACGTGCTGAACTTGACTGGGGCACTAATGAGTATTGATTTTAATCATGTAGTATTTTATGTCATCTATTAGCAATTTTGGCCCAACCTTGAGAATGGCAGTGGAAGTTGTTGAAAGTCCATTGTGAAAAATAAATTTTGGGGAGACGTGTAAATCAGCTTTGTGTTTTGTTTTCTTCTTATCAACATGCCCCTACAGTAGGCATCAGAAAATGAGTAATGTGTTGAGTGTGCTCCTCAGATGCCTCCTTTCTAGACCTGGATAACCCTGCCAGGAATTTTGTTCTCACTGGCATAGATAGCCCTCAGGTTCATTAAGATTGCAACCTCCTTTACCATAACAAGGTAGAGGCACTTTAATGGAGTCCACATGAACTCAGAAATAGATAGTGACGAGTCATCAGCAGTGATAAAGAATAGTAAACAATTATAATTTGTAATATTTCATTTTATATTTGGCTTTTTTCGTTTTATATTCCAAAAAAGTAAAAAATGGCATCTGCTTTACATTTCTTTAATTTTTTAGATTTTCTCTTTGGAAACCGTAACCACTCCACCCGGCCAACACCAGGCATGTTCAGCAATCCAATAAATAAAATATAAGTCTTCTCCTCTTCTATCCTTAGTGACTGCGGCTCTTGGCTTTATCTCAATTTCCTCTGTAGGAGTAGTGTAGGAGACTTCTCTGATCCCAGGGAGTCATGTGTAGGTAGTAATTTTGCTGGTAAATTTGGGAGATTCCTGGGCTATTTGTACATATGTATAATGTAAATATTGCATGAGAGAGAGTGAATTTGGCATGAATGAGTTCATACATTTCTATACCCCATTGCCCTTTTAAGGGAGATTGTATTTTTTCTCTTCTAGATATAGATTAATAATAATATTAATTTAAAAACAAAAAAGTGAAAATTTATTAAGATGTAATGTAAATTTTATGCTAGTGGAAAACATCACAACTAATGATTATTAATATAGCTATTCTCTTGTAACTTTTTATTTTTATTTGTCTGATTTAGGGAATCTCAAAAGGTTGGGTCCCCCCTACAGTCAATTTTCTCTTAGTAGATTCACTTAAAATATAACCAAAAATGATTTCAACTCTGGAATTGGATTCAAATTAATTAAATTTTAGATAAAAATGAACCAACATAAAATACCAGTACAATATGATATGTTTCTTACCAATCTAGACTCTACACTGAAGCAGAATATGAAAAGTTACCAGCAGATAGTGGTGGAGAGATGGAGCGCTGTGAGCTGAGCAGAGCTGTACTCCAGTTGAAGGCTTTGGGTGTTGAGAATGTTGCTCGATTTGATTTCCCTAGCCCACCGCCACCTAGAAATCTTCTTGCTGCTATAGAATTACTTCATGCTGCAGGAGCGTTAGATGCCAACTGTCATCTCACACATCCCCTTGGTTTTAGAATGGCAGAGTTTCCTTTGGGCCCGCTGCATGCAAAAGCTTTGCTAGCTTCAGGTATTATTAATCACCAAACTTTTTAATTTTCAAACTTATTTGGACCAGGTTATAAAAATTGTACTAGGGGCATTTTTCTGAAATTGGTTTGTTGGTATTAATTTGTTAATCCTTTCAAAGATTTTATATACTATTTTAATTTTCATTTGCAATCATTACTACAGAAGAAAACAGTTTCTGAAAATAAATGTTATCGAGTCAAAAACGTAGAGTAAAATGTTTATATATGTTGTCCCTGAAATATTTTACACCTCTAATTAATAATAAACTAGCTAAGAGCAACACAAGTCCCTAATTGAATACCTGACTCCCTACAAAGGACACCATTTCAATACAAGATGTGTTGCCTGCTATTACCTAATTATTAAAGACAGCCAACTTACCCTACAATAATGCTCTTTCAAATTAAATATCCCAGAGACAAGAGATTAAGTTCCTGCTTATTAAATAAAAATGATGGGATGTATTAACAAAACAAAAAATAATTCATTCCTATAGATCAATTGAAGTTAAACATCAACTTAAATAAAATCCCTATTACAATTAAACATGGCACAAAGAAATGATTCTTTTACTAAATTCAAATTAAAATATCTCTTTCACATTATTTAATTTAAATTCTTTTGAAAAATTTGTACTATTGGTATTAATATATACTGCAGCTTATGTAAGTTGCTGCATATGTTGTATGTAATCAACGTTAATTCTTATACTAAACAAAAACACTGCTTCATTCCGCCAACAAGACAAAAAAATTCATCGCTGCTCAAAACAGCTAAACAACTATAGTATTGTCTGCATCTTCTTTACAGAGAAGAAATACATCTAGACACATTCAATTCAGGAGAGAGATAGTCCCTGAACATTGCTCTAAGAAGAAATATTTTTCAAAGATCTTGCTTGGGCAGTGTGCAAGGCCTATCTTTTAATACAAAATAGGTTTGATAAAATAATGACTTTTCATAAATATTTAAATATATTAGATCCTATTTTTCCATTGCCAATAAAAGTTGTTCAATTTTTTTTTTTTTAATTACTTATAAGTATTCATCCTCAAAACAATATCAAAGAGGGCATGGGGTATTTTGTTGACCTATCCAGTGCATCTCCTGAGTTTAACAATCATTTCTTTTATAAGTAAGGAGATTTTTTTTTTTTTGGAGGAGATAGAGCCAGAATAGACTTAAAAGCCTATTTGACAATATTTATTAATTAGTTTTTAATAAATGGATGATACCATACTGTAGAATTTCTTATATTGATACCATTGATATATGATTATAATGGTTCTGATGAACATTAAAGAAATTTTTCACTAAAATTAATTTAACAATGCTAGTATATTAGCGAGAAGCTACACATATTACAAGGTATTAGCATTGTTATTTGCAATAATTTATTTAGCAAGTAACAGCTGAATGAATACTTGATAATTCAAGTCAGATAGTATGCATCTATTGTTAAGTAGTATTTAATAATTAATATTACAAAATTTTAGGCAATTGCTAAAAAACCAATTATTACCATGTATTGTTTATATGTAGTATAGACATAGTATTTTAGGTTTTGTTAATTAACTGATAAAAATGTATGTAATGCCCTGTTCGCATGGGTCTAGGCTACTCGCTGACTTATTATTTTCAATAATACTGTTTAAAGGTCAAACTTGTTTGTTTCCTTCCCCCCCCCTTGGTTCATTGTCGATATCTCAAAAATATTTTGTTTGAATCAAATATTCAACAGGAACATTTTTCAAAACCTTCAAACTTCCTAACTCTGCTTACATCATACAACCCTCAAATGGGAATTGTGCTACTTAACTGAAAACAGACTAGAATTTTTGTCGATTTCTAATGGGAGGAGTCATACAAAATAATTGTTTTCATTGCTAATTTAAAAATAATTTTATTTGCACACTATTTTTTTTTAATATTCAAAGTATATACTATGTTCTATGGTTTGTTGCAAGCTTGAGGCTAGATGCCTTAACAATACCACTCTTTGGGTTTTGAATGGAAGAACTCTGAAACTCTATTTTGAACTTTGTGCAGAGATTGAAGAATTTTCCTTAAAGATGAAAGTGAGCCTTTGACCGGAGCAGAAGGTCTGAACTGTAAGCAGGGTGAGGGAGAAGCTCATCCAGTTCTGAAATGTTTTGTTTCGTGTAATGAGAAATGTGTGGTCGAGCATTATCTTGTTCAAACAAGATCCAATTTCTATTTAATAATCCTGAGTAAGGCTGGGTCACATCATACATTCTTTGTAACTGATCACTAAATGTCCTGAATTAATGGTTCGACCTTCTGGAATGCGTTCGTAATTCGAAAATACCGAGAGCATTCTTTTTATTTTGAATAGCCCTTGCTTAGCGACTGGCATAGAAGGCTGATTGCAGTCTAACCATTGGTTCATTGTCTTAGGGTTTCTCCAATATATCCACTTTCCATCGTAAGTAACAATCCTTTTAATGAAGTGATGGTTATTTGGGTTTTTCAAAAATTGTTGACAAATTTCTACTGACGTTTTCCTTGCTCAGAGTTCAGCTCATGGGGAATCACTCTTGATGAACTTTTCCCAAGTTTTGCAGCCCACTCCAAGCTCTCTTGTCATTTCTCAAGTACTTTTTGTTGGGTCTACCTCAACAGAGTCACACAGAGCTTCCTCATCGATGAATGATGATTTTCGTCCAGAATCCTCTTTCCTCTCTAGGCTGATGTCACCAGTTTCAAATTTCTGGAACCATCTACTCACAGCCCATTCAGAAAGAACATTCTCTTCTTACCACACCACACAGGTTATTTAGGCGGCAGAAAACTCATGTTTCCAATAATGGGGTAATATTACCAATATTCCAACTTGTAATGTCATGTTTTATAACCGAATGCTAAGTCCAAATTGAAAGCAAGCCGAGGTCATTTTGTTTATGAATTCATTTCATATAATCTAGGGATTAAAGTGATGTCAACCTTAATTGGATTAGGAAAACAAATAAAGTTAATCAGTAGATTACAATTTCCAAGAAAACAAAATCTCTCACTTTTTATGACTAGCCCCATTATTATGATTTATTTGATATTTATATCTCAAGGGAACAAATTAATTATTTAACTTTGTATTTATTATATTAACAAACTTGATTTATAATGTCTTCATTTTTTTTTTAGATGAATTCCACTGCTCTCAGGAAATTTCAAGTATTTTATCTCTCCTTCAAGTAGAAAATATATTCACAGTTGTAACAAGTGGAGCACTGTCTCTCAAAGCTAGGATAAAGCGGAGGCAGTTTGAAGTTGTTGAAGGAGACCTGTTGACTGCCTTAAATGTTTATACAGCCTTCCTTGGAGTAAAAGAAGAAGAAAGGAAGGGTTGGTGTTACACGAACTTTGTTAACTACAAGGCAATGAAAAGAGTTACTCAGATTCTTATACAACTTGGAATTCTATTGAAGCACTTCAATATTTCATTAGTTTCTTCAAAAGGTACTAGATTTTTCAGTTTTTAACTGATAATTTTTTGTTTTTTGAGTGAAACTTTTTAGAAGAAGAATCAAAGCTTAAATGTTACCTTATCCAATCCATTTGACTTGTCCTCTGACCACAGCCCCATACTTCTCTCATTCAACACTGACTTCAATCCCTATTACTGCAACCAAAGACCCCCCCTTTCTTATTAAAGGACCTGTTGATTGGATGCCATTTAAAAATAATCTTGATTCCTCTCTTAACCTTCAGACTCCACTCAAAACTAAGGACGGTATAGACAACACTGTCTACAAGCTTACGTCTGCAGTTCAAATCAACCAAGCAGATGACCCACCCTAAACAAACAAACAAACAATCCTTGCATCCACACAAATAAATGAAGGGCAAGAAAGTCTTGGCAACATTCTCGCTGCCCATCGGGCAAAAAACGACCTTACCAACTTCAGAAAGAACTACAAAAGTATCTCAACAATACTTTCACTGAATTCACTTACCAACTGACTCCTGCTGACCAGTCGCTTTGGACAGCTACCAAAAGAATTCTATCATTCCCTAACACTCGATATCCCCTCCACCATGACAATGGCTCCTGGGCAAAGACTGATGAGCAGATTGCTTCTACTTTAGCTCTTTGTCTGTCAAACTTGTTTCGTCTACATGAAAGCTTCCTAGAATCTGAACACTGTTTCCGTGTATTCAATCAACTGGACACACCTCTGTCTCTCCATGTGCCTCCAGCCCCAGCTTTCTATCCCAAAGAAATAGCCTCAGTCATTTACAAATTTCCTACCTGAAAAGCTGCTGGTTTCGGTCTTATTACTACTTACATTATTATTATCTTATTAAGCATTGTCAACTCCATTTCCTCCTCATTTGAGAAAAAGTATTGCTGTGGTGTATTTATTGACGTCTCTCAGGCCTTTGATTAAGTATGGGACCAGGGCTTGCTCAGGTACTTAATCAATCTTCTTTCCATGTACTTTCTCCTGTCATACCTAACTTAAAGATATTTCAGCCTAAGCCTCTTCCAGATCAGCCTCATTTTTGTAACTTTGTGGTGCCCCCCCCCCCCAGAGTAGGGTTCTCAGTCCTATCAAGCTATCCAGTTCTGAACTCGTTTCACTTTCAAGTCACTTATACCATTTTTTGCTTGACCTGTCCTCCAGTATTGATGTTAAACCAAACTATTCCTGTTAAATCCCAGACCACTTATCTTGGACTTATTCTAGACAAGTGACTCACTTGGGACCCCAACGACAAGAAACTAACCGATAATTCAAACTACTTCTCCACCTCTTAGATAATTGTTCAAAAATAAGAATTGAAAACAAGAGACTGATATACACAAATATACTCCAACCTACCTGGTCCTGCGGAATTAAAGTCTGGAAGAGTGTCAAGCCCTCCAACATCCTTCGCATCCAATCCCGACTTTAATAGATATTCTATTTCTTATTAAACTCCTGATGGTGGTATATTAGAGAACAGGCTAGTATCAAAATAGGTAAGTGTGGATTTATTGGATAACTCTTTATCATTTAGTAGATCCATAATTTGTATGAGCTATTGATGGACAATGTCCCCTTGAAATTTATTATTTTTATAAATTATGAGTCAACATGATACAATCATTTTGTTTCTATATTTTTAGGTAACACAGAAAATGTTTTAAAATGTATTACTGCAGGTTTTTTCCCAAATGCTGCTTATCTCCACCCATCAGGTGTTTATAAAACTATAAGAGGAAATCAAGACCTTCATATTCATCCCTCTTCAGTTCTCTATACTCTTCAGCAACCACAATGGTGATTATTATTTTCATTATTTTTTGCAGGCTATTCATTTGTATTTTATGACAACATTTTCCTTTTTAGGGTTGTTTATTGTGAAACTTTACACACACAAAAGATGTATATGAGGGATCTGACAGTAGTGAAACCAGAATGGCTTCATGATCTCGCTCCACATTTTTACCACAGGAGAGTTGAAAGATAAGATCCCTGAATTTCAATTTTTATTTTCTTTGACCAAGAACAAATCCAGCTTGCTGGTAAGCTTAGAGTTATTTGGAAAAAACAAAATATTTAGGTAATTTTAAAAATGATTTATCACCTTTACTGTAATGAAGTTTAATAGAAATATTTAAATTTATATTTGTGTACATATTGTTAATGTTAAAGCATCTGAAAATCTCAGATTTTATAAATTTATAAACTTTTTTTGTTTAGATTAGATAGTCTTGCTAAAACATAAGTTGTCTTTAGTTGAATTACTACAGATTATTTTTAAGATACTGCACTAATTCACACATTGCTTCACGTATCCAAATGTTTTTGTTTTAGTTAGGAGTATGCCTAAGCATGACCAAATTTTTATTTTATTACATTATTAATTTACTAATGGCCACTAAATCGGAAAGTAAAAGTTAAAACAATCTTTGCTAAAAACAAAATTTCTTTTGTGCCTTTTTAATTTCAAGTTAACACTAGTTTTACAAATGTTATGAGAAATAGGATCATGTATATCAAATTTAATTGTAAAAATACTTTCCAACATTTCCACAATGTTGTAAACCTTTTCTTTCTAGATGTTATGTTTCAACTCCTCCAACTTTACATCCACCTCTATTTGGAAAAGTTGCTTCAGTACTAACCATATTTTCGAAGTTTATTCTATTGACCAAAACTTTCACTTTATATGTAAATTTTCTCAGAGTTATTTATATTTTAGAAATGGTTTTAGCAATATTTGGGCTGATATAATTATTTCATTATTGTTATAATAATGATTCATTGCTGTTGATATTGATACTATTTTACATTTTCTATGTTAGGGTACAATTTGTGCAATTAAATTCTAAATTATTATTATACTTTATTTTTTCTTTATAAGCAAAGTTTACAACTAGAAAACTTAGTAATGATTAAACAACATTATGCTCTATGAATTACTGATATTACCTTATAATTAAATGTTAAGGTTAAATAATTATAATTGTGTACACTTATATTTCATTAGGTGACTTGTTTATACCCTGCTGAAGACTGTATTTTGTATCCTGAGACTTATTGGTGAAATTGAGAATATGTACAACCATATCACCTTTAAATTTAAAATTAAATAGTCTCAAGGAAGCCTCCCTCATAAATATAATTTTGTATGCTCTGGTGAAGAAGAGTTGTATTATGATTGTTGTGATAATTTTATGTTTGTCTTTTTGAATTAGATGTGTTGATGAAGTTCAGTATCTTATAATTTACATTTTGTTTGTTGCAGTGTTTAGATTTTTGATTACTATTTTAAAAAACGTCTTGCTTGAATGTTTTGTTATTATTTTATATTTGTTTACTCGGCAGTATGATTGTGCATAAAATCATTGGTCACCATCTATTATTGAAGCCCTCTTCGAGGATATCATAATCGATTTATTTAAGTGTTGGTTTTAGATCATAAGTTTCTGTATATTCATTTCTAATTCTCCAATCTTCTTTTGTTATTAGTTTCTCACTGGTTGGTCCTTCAATTTATTTACAATTGTATTTGTTACATAATTAGTAGCACTCCCTAACTTATGTTTGTTTTTTCTATTTATTGTTTTTAAAACAATTTCCGGTTTCCAATTTCTATTTTTAGGGTTTTTTTGTATTTTAAAAACCATAAATCTTTATGTCTTCATTTTGGTGATGTAATATTTGTTAACACTTAGGTGAATTATATTCAACGTCATTTACACTTTTATTAATATTGTGCATACAACTTTTTTTTAGCTTCTATTTGATCTACAGGTATGAAAATCTTACTGTTTCCCCTAAATAGTGTTTAGGATGGTACTACTAATATGGTTATTGGGGCTGCCCTATTATATTGAGTTTTGTGATGAAACTGGAATAAAATAAATAAATTTTAAGTTGTTTAAGTATAAAATAATATCAATTGGCAGATATGTAGATAGTAGAACTAACATCTAAAAATTATATGATATAATTGTAGTTGTAAATATTTGGTGCTGTTTAGGCTTCTAAAGGGAAAATATATTAAAATGGCAAGGTTATGACCTACACTGGGATAAGGATTAATTGAAATGGTGCAGGGGCATTGATCTATATATTAGCTGGATAGACTATCGACATGGTTGCTATATTTCCGATTTGAGTCAATGGTGCCGTGCCACTCCGAGAACTAAATACCACATCAATGTGCTTGCACCGTGATCTCCGATTATTTACCTGAGTTGAGGTTTTTAGCAATTCAAAATAATCAAATTAATACATTCCTACTTCTCAAAATTTAGTAAATCTGTTATTAGCTATTAATGTTGTTCTATGTATTTGTTGAAAATATATGATACAAATATCATTTAAGCAGTGCTTATGCCTTTTGCTTATTATGTTTTGGGGGAGGAAGCTCATTAGCCAAACTAATTCACTTTATACCAGTAGATGACAGATATAAATATAGATTATGAGAAGTTTTGTAGAATAATAGATTCGCAAAGTTGAAGGGTTAAATTGACACATACAGCTTGTAAAATGAGTTTTAATTCCATGAAGAAATTCTTCAAAACTTGAACAATAACATAAATTTAAAAAAAGTAACAATGTAATCACATTTATATTGAAACAGTTACCATTAAATTATTTATATTTCATTTATAGTGCAGCAAAAGTACTTTAAAAAAATTGAAAGTATATAAGCATTAACAAAAAAAATAGCAATTGTTTAAAAACTATTAAACATTATGCACAGAACATCTCTATTCAAAGGTACAAACCAAAAAAGTAGTATTCCAGTAATGATGTACTAACATAAGAAAGTAGATTTCCCTTAGGATTAAAAAACTTGTGGAAGAGTATTTTTCAGCCAAACTGTAAAATTTAACTAAGACCTTTGAGAAAATTCTAGTTTTAGCAGCACCTGAACGAACAAGTGAAAACACAGAAATCGGTCAGATTTGCATAAAATATATATTAATTATATTAAATTCAATTACTTAACTATTACTTCTTCCAGGAAAATAGTGATATCTGAAAAGATAATTTATAAGGTGTTTGGAGAAAACAGTTCTGAATGAAATGATTATAATTGAATTTTTCAATGCTTTATTTATATTTTCAGTTTCATTTTTATTTTTGGTATAAATGATTTACATATTGTGCAATGAAATACCAGCGATAATTTCTATATTTTAATATTATTGCAGATTGTATCATACAATATTGTTGTTTTTTTCTGGATCGTGCATCTTCTTATCGTGTGCTTGGTTTCATTATTCTTATCTATATGTATCCTTACCTGTCAGTCACTTTCTGAGCACTTTTAATCAAGGAGCACACCTACATCTCACTCTGTACTAGACAATTGTTGGCTTGTAATAATTATACCTAGGATTGTTTGATTAGGTCATGTGCCTTATAACTCATTCTTTGTAGCAACATTTAAGATTTATTCATTTGGATAGATCTGAGGCTTGCTGTGGCAGTTAGAATTTTTTATGGCAAGAAAATATCATATATTTTTGAAAAATAAACAATTTATTTTTCTTTGCACTAGAAACATTAAATTTTTTTGCATTTAGCTGTACATTTCCTGAGCCCCCTGATATTTGTGAACTAGGAGTCTTTTATAAGCAGTGATGTTTTGGGTTGCAGTTGGATTTGGACACCATCCGCTTCTGGATCTAGCATGTTTAGAGTTAACATTATATAATGAAATGATGGATAAACTTATTGAAATGACAGTCATGGGCTTAATGAATATAATGTATTTATGTAAAGAAAATGAAATTGAATTCAATTAAAATGAAAGTTGCTCTTGATCCTACCTAATCAGGGTTTTATTAATGCTCTCATCATGTGCTAGCCATCCTCTTCCTCTCTTCTTTACTGGATAATTTCAAGAATCATTCAATAGGATACTTATTTAGTGGTCATATACATATAATAATAACTGTTAAATAATTAATGTTCAAAACAGCAGGAGTTACGGTCAAAACTAAATAAGCTACTTGAATATTGTTAATAATAGATTTCCTTACTTGTTCAGCCATTAGATTAATTAGTTCATCAGATATAGCTTTAGATTTCAGGATTTCCATTTTTTTTTCAATATGATCCCTGAGAAAGAAACAAAATTCTAACAATCCAAAGTAATTTGATAATTCAATTTTTTTCCTGGCAAGTGGCAATTTAAAATTCCTCTAGTGTTATTACTACAAAACCTATTTAAAGTATTTAAGCCCTGTGATCAGTTGAATCATGATGCAGTTTCATTAAATCATCCCATATTTGCTAATGCACAATTTAGTAATGAAATAATCTTGCACGCCAAACAGAATATGCTTCCTTTATCTCTTCTATATTTTTCCCCATTAATATTTCTTTAGTCAAATGTTCCTTTGCAGTAATACCTGGTTTGATTTTTATAGATTTCAGATCTTTTTAAATAACTTTAATGCTGGGAATCTTTCAGAAATTGTTCACCAAAAACAAAATATTGTCATTTGGATTGTTGGATAGGTAAACCAAAGATAGGTAAATTTTAATAAAAAAAAATGGTTACAGACTGACAACTAATAACCTATATTTGAAGTGACCATCCCAATAAAAAGTGTCTAGCAGATTCAGACTGATCAATATAATAAAACATGACTAATGACTAAAGACTGATCAATCTAATAGAAAGTAAGTTCATAAAATATCACCTTTTTTCTTATTTTGCTGATGACATCATTTTATATTAATACATAAAGTTAATTTTGGAAAGTACATTAAACAAAATAATAAAATAAATCTAACAATTTTATTTTTTTATCCTTCATTTATATTTTTCAACTAACACAAAAAAAAAAAAAAAAGACAATCAGCCTGTTATATGCAAAATAATACATATGAACATTAATTGATATGATTGATTTAGGTAGGTGAAAAAGTTTTAAAACGATTGAAAATTGGCTTTCTTGTTTTGAGTTAGATTTTATTGTCAAAAAGGAACATACACCTATTTTTTAATGTAGGGTGTGATATGGTCTCACATCACAGCTGCATTGAGTGATTAGGCGGTTGAATTATTGTAGAAATTACAAAATTTTCTGAGCATGTTTTCCAAAAAGCACTCTGCAATAGGTGACAAAATTGATAAGTCTTTCTTTTAGGTGTCTAATTTTGAAAGTAACACAAACAAAACTGAAAGTTTTGTCAGAATTTTACCTTAAAAAAAAATCCACTGCTCCATGGATTTATTGTATTACAAATGTATCATAATTAATACAAAATAAATAATTACTTATACAATTTTGAGCAACCCCTTCCATTTCCTTAAAATATCTCAGCATCCTTAATTCCGTTCTGTGTCATAGCTGAGGTGTTATGGCAGGTAGACACTCAAACCCTTTCCCCCTTTCCTATGCCACTGCAACAAGATATGAAATGGTTCAGATTACATATAATCAAATTAAAATGCCACTTTGCCAAAATGATTTAGTGCCTTATTGCGATCAGAATTAAACTAATTATTTAAGATAATAAAATTTACATACCTTATGAATCTTATATCTAAATCAGAAAAACTAACTTCTAAAATTAATTATTATAAACTATAATTGGATAAACTAAACAAAACTTAAGTCTACCAATTCATAAAATAAAATGAAATATAAACAAGCAACTTAAAATAGTATAAATTAAGATGTAACCCAAAAGGAAATACTGGTAAAAGTTGGGAAAAATAAAATATTTTTTTACTACAAATGCAAATATTTCAAAAAAATAATATATTTATAGCTAAGTTAAAATACAGTATTTTTCTTCATTGCCATTTTACTAATAATTTTAATAAAAACCCATTTTTTTAGATGTCCTACTTTTGTTTACATTTTTATAAAGTTATAATTTTGTTTCTTACTTCCAAAAGGAAGGAATGAGAGGTACACCTCTTATAAATAGCTTAACTAATAAATATAAGTGACTATTAATAATTTAGTAATTTAAGTATAATTTTCTTGTCTTTACCTGACCCATTTGTGGCCAAGACGATTTTGATAATGGCTATTTATTTTGGTTGTGGCAATGGTTGTTTTTTTTTATTATCATCGAATGGTGTAAGCATGTTAACCTTACACAAATAATCTATAATATTTAACAGATAATTTGTAATTTTATACTGATTTAGAAGTGCTCGGATAAAGGCAAACAAAAAAGTAATTTCTGCATATCATAGAAATTCAGGGCTGAGACCTGGCCTCCCCAAAATAAATCACTGCTACACTGTTACAAAATCAAGTACTTCCATTAATGTTTTTTGTTAAATATAAATTTTAGTAATTTTAATAAATTAATCCGTGATGTCTAGCCAATAATTTGATTACTTCTATTGAAATAATAACAAATTGATTTGCTGATTAATTTATAAAACTGCTGGATTTCCATTATTTGTTGACTGCTCAATGGGTATCCATGAATATTTTGGGACCACTATTGTGATCTGCAAGTTGTTTTTAATAATGCATGCTCATGCAATTACTGTCACTGAAAATGTTCTAAGACTCTAATATTAGTTGAAATTTTTTGTGAAATAACTTATAAATAATGTTGCTTAGATAATATTTAAATTTCAACATGAAATATGGCACAAATGAATTGTGACATGTTTAAAAACATTTCCTAAATCTTCATACTTAAAGAATGGACAATGTGTATGTTACATATATGAATAGTTTTAGAATATTAATTATTACTGCACATTTAATGAGTGATTAGCTTTAAATTTCAGAAAAGACAAATTATGGCAATTTCACACTTTATATTATTTCTATTTCATTTTTAATTGTTCATTTATTCTTCTTGTTATAATTTTAGTTGGAAATGTAAATTTATTTATTTGCTTGTTATAGATACACCTCTATTCCAAGGATTCATTGGCATTCCAGTATTTTCTAACTAAATTATTTGTTCAAATAGCTTTGTTGATTTTAGGAACTTGAATGTTTTCTCTATTTTTTTTTTTTTTTTTATCCCCCTGTAGATGTTGTTTAGGGCTTAGGTTGGACAGTCAATCAGGGCATGTTCGAGAGTTAGTTGGGCATCACACAGCTCACATTTCGGTGCTTCCAGGTTGAGAAGGTACATGTAAACCCAGTCCTCAACCTGCAAAGAATCACTTCTTCCCCCCTGGGGGCTCTTTTGATCTTGGTGAGGTGTTCCTGATTGGTGTTGTTGAAAAATTATTCCTCCCGATGCTTGTCAGTAGATGTTTTTCCTTCACCAGCCAATCAGACATGGTTATTTGCGATGTGCTCAACCCAGCTTCCATGCAAGTAGCATTTGCCAGCAAGTCTGCTGTCTCATTGCTGGCCATCCCACAGTGGGATGGTGCCCACACAAAAACCTTGTGTATTCACCTTTCCAAGTTCTTCACTTTTCTTATTAGCTCTTTTTCTCATCTGGAGCCTTAAGGGTGCTTTGTGAGTCACTGATTATAATGAACTCTGTGTTATTTATTATGTGATGAGTTTAAGAATATTCAGTATAGCAGTTATCTTTGCAGAGAACAGTTATTAGCCAATTGCTTCGTGTCTTTCAGACATAAATACACATTCAGTTTCAGATTCTGCCTTAGATCAATCTGTGAAATCTTGGATACATCCAGGGTATTTGTCCATTAATGAGATAAACAAAGTTTATTATATATATTGTATCCTGTAAGGCGCCAATGTGGTGGTGCCTTCGCACTCTCTTGTTCTTTTATATATCTACACTCTCCATCAATACTTGTGTCCCCCAATAACTCCTTTATCGTGTAGGTGTAATAGGAACCTCTTGTTCCTTTTATATATTGGCTTCAGTGATTCAATAGCCCCTATCAATAAAGGGAGCTTCTTAACTCTTTGTACTTGTCTGCACCCCCTTTCAAAACAAAAGTAAGTTGTACATAACATCTGTGTAGGTTTATGTTATTGGCCGTTTGTTAAAAGGTGGAACATGAGCCTGCTCCGTTTCTCTCCCAGTTGGTCTCTCTGTTAGCATTAGCTACTTATTATTATAGTATTATTATTATCATAGTATGTATTTAAATACAAATAGTTTCATAAAACTTAAGTATTTAATGTGGAGCCCATTATGTCATTTGAGAAAGAATAATTGATCATAATCTCTAAAAAGCTAAGCATTTTTTAAGTTTATGTACTAATTAATCATGTAAAAACAATTAAAACAATTATTCCTAGAATTTAAAAATTTATAATTACCTTAAGAATATTATGTTTTTTTAAAATTCAGTCTGTTATAAAAGTCTGCAGCCATTTCTTTAAGATGTTATTTAAACTAATTTTATATTAATGTCTTTCTTAATGCCTTAGGGTAATTTATAATATTTTTAAATTAAAGTCTTTCTTCTCAAAAGGTTCTCTAATGAATTGATTCTTACCATATATTGAATTGCTTGCTTTGGTGGTAGATTGAAACTTGGTTGTCATTGTTGCATTCTTATGAATATCCACAATGGTCGTATGTTCACAGCATAGATTTACCTTGAAAAATAATTCAAGTGTAAATTGCTGAAAAAATGGCTTCAGTTGTGTTAACCAACTAAATACCAGTTATATCACTAGTCTAATTAGCTTACAATAAAAAATAAGATGTACCACATGGGAATGGGGGTATGGCCTATTAAAAATTGTGTCCTAATTGTTGTTAATTTTGTCTATTTGATATAAAAAAGTGGTGAATATAAAAAAAGTATTTGGTTTCAATTTGGTGCTTCTTGCCCAAACTGCCTCCTATAAAGCCCAAGACCAACTTCTTGTAATACTCTTTATGCATGATGGATAAGAAACAGAAATAATAAGCATTTGCATGTAAATTGTTTAAAAAACATTTTAATATATATTTCAGAAGAGCTTGGATTTTAGCCCTTCCTCTCAGTTCGTCTTTAATTATAAATTCAAGTATAGGGTACTTGTTAGTTTTAACAGCCACACTTGTGAGTAGCAAGGTTATGTGGTTTGTATCATTGCTCACTATTCATGGAATGAAGTTTGTTTAACTATGCCTGCAGACTGCAATCATTTCTAATTTCTATTCAAACCAAGTTTGTTATCAATCTTAACAATAGTTATAAAGTAATCCCAAGCTTCCGAATTGTTTTCAAAAGTTTATTTGTCAATTCCTGTAAATCACACTTTGACGGCAGATGGATTGAAATTAATGGTTTAATGAATGGATCAATGAAATGAACAATTTAGTTCACAGTGTCTATAGCCTCTTGGTTAATGTGGCCGTTACAACAAACTACATAATACTAAATATAAACTATGGATGAAATAATATTTAAGATTATAAATACAAAAATTATGACTACTTCTTTTCTGTCTATAATTATTTATAATAACTTTATAATCACATTTTACTTGTTCATAAAGACAAATAAGTATTATAGTCTTTTATTCATAAGCTCTTATTTATTTTTAGCCAAAAAAATTAAATTAAGTGTTTTCTTCGTCTATATTTTCTTTCTACGACTATTTATTTATTGTCTAGAAAGCATTCCAACTGTGGTAAAAGTCTACTGAAACTTTACTTTTACGAAACTCAAAAATAACCCATAGTTCCTGCCGGGGGCTCAGTTTATACCTGATTATCCCCCAAGTGGTGAGGAGACGCCCGTCGCGGTCTAGGGTTGTTACAACCTCTTAGCCCCCATCCGGCGAGCGCCCAGAAAGAGATAAGGCGGGTGGACCTATGGTCTTTCACTCTGGCCGCCGGCCTAGTCGGCAGGGCAGCCTAATTTCGCTTTGATCTGACTCCATAAGATCTTTTGAAGGTGTGTGTGCCCCGACAAAGCACTGTGTTTAGGAGAAGAGGTACAGGGTAGGTTTTATAGGTAGTTTATGTGGTCTTGGAATGACCACGAATTCACACTCGGTATCTAAGGGTGTGCGAAAACCGTCCGGATCCCAAAGGTGAGTGTGAACCGGAGAGAGGCAGACTGGATTGCTATGGGGGTCCCTGGTGGTCTTATTTGTAGGGGCCAAGGCAACCGTCGTCCGCGAGGGAGAGATCTCTCCCAAGGAGGTACTAGTTTTAGTGAGACAAAGGCAGATAATCTCACTAGGAAGGTGGGAGGTCTGACAAAGCCGGACTACAACATAGCAGTTAGGAAAGAGAGATGCAGAAGTAGTTGAAATTCTGTTCATTCAAGTCCATGGTTTGAGTAGAGCAGCGGTGCCAGTGCAGAGAGAGAGAGAGAAGTGTTCAAGGTCCCGGTTGCTTGATGTCTCAGGTCTTTTTTTTTTTTTTCTTTCAAAACCTCTTTATTGATAATATATATACAATGACAAAAATAAATAAATTAATTTGGAATCACAGTTGTCTCCTCGTGCTGCATTCGCAGATGCATATTAAGGAGTGCATAAAATATAATACTTTCAGATTGTTGTTAATAATTCCAATACACATACACTCAATAGGTGATAAACTCACCTTCAGCCTCAGGTCTGACTGAGAATACACGGTTTATATAGCCGGCTAGTCGTGGTGGGGGGGTCACCCCCACCAGCGGCTGATCTCCCCTCCAACTTCTTCCCCCACTCTCCGACTGGCGTCGTAAATTTTATTTATTAAAAATATGGAAAAAATGATAGATATGATATGATCTGATTGAGAAGAGAGTAATTTATAATCAAGAGGTTGCCACAACAGTTCCTTTTGAAAATTTCAAAACATAATTTAACAAAATTAATCCCTGTATCAAGGTAAAATATTCTGCTCCACTTGTAAAAATTTTAATGATTCTCTTAAATATAATTATTAAGTACCACCTAGTTAATGAAAAATGAAATCCATCCTCAAATTCATAAATGTTTTTTATTGAGAAACTAATACTAATAGATGTTGATTGTTTCGATACCAGTGGTCGTGGTCTTTAATCTCCGTAAAGTAATACTGTGTTCATAAGACGTAAATTACTTTTCTAATAAATCATATCATATAAATCAGCTTTTATTTATTAAGTAATAAACTTTGAGCACATTACTTTAAGAATTGATACACAACAGGAAAATTTTCATCTGAAGTTACATACTAACTGTAGTACTGAGCATTGGCAATGAAGGTAAAATGAAGCTTTAAGGAAATACCTTCCTAGCAAGGTAGTATCAGTATCCTCTGCTGCCTGGAAAAGAAACAGGATTAAAGCCTCTTTGCCTCCTCTTACGTTTTTTTTTTTTTTAACCCCTTGTGATAGCATTTTTTTTAAACTAATAATAGAAATTATTTAATAAATCTATATAAACTAATAGTTTACTTTTGTACATTACATTTATTGTAGCTGTGCTACTTATAATTTTTGAAGATATAGAATAGACCAAGTCCCCTATGAATAACAATGATGTATAGATGGCGAATTCGTTTCTGGCAAACAGAAAGACTATTACACCATAAATAAAAATAAAATAAAATATAGTTTTAACAGCATTCATTAAATAAAGACATAAATGGATCATTATAAAAAATAAATATGAAAAAGCAAGCAAAATACAACTTTAAATTAATGCAAATAAAATAACATGCAACTTGATTCAACCAATGGTACAAACCAATGAAAGTGCCAGATAAATATGTGGATATATCAAACAATAAAATAAAAATAGAAATGCAACAAATAAAAGTATGAAAAATATAGTTAATTGAATAAATTGTTCCTAAACTAACTAGCACCTCTCTGGATGGTGAAATGGTGTTGGTTTTAAAGTTTCGTAAGGAAAAAGCATAGCAGACATTAGATGAGAGTGACTCTGGAACTCTAGAGTAGAATGAGTGTGAAAGGAACTGCCAGTGTTGTGTTCTGGGAGCTGGCTGATGATTTGAGCTGTATAATATTGTTTTTTTAAGGAGGATTATGAGAATTGATGGTTTGGAAAAGGTATGAATATGAATGAAGGAAATATTGTTCGCGGAAGGAGGGGAAGAGCCAACCTAACTTGGTTTATAGATGGGTGACATAGGAGTAGTGCAGAAGTCCCAAAGACAAATGTAGCTAAGCAATTCATCATTCACTTCTATTTATCTCTGAGTCCAACTGAGCGACCCCCTCAGTTCAAAAATAATTATTACCAAACTTAATCCATTTATACAATGCAAACTTTGATGGAACTCACCCTACCACCATATTCCCAAGACAATAATGAACTTAATATCGGCGAAACATTCTCTAATACCCCTTAATTCAAGTTTGATTAGTTCCATGGTTATAAGTCCAAGTTTGAAATTTATTTTGATTAATAGATTAGAAATAATAAATGAAGTACCAATATTCAAAATCAAGATGACATGATCGTTATATTATTTGCTTCAATTAATTGGTTTATATATATTTTTTCAATCCACTTAATCATTAATATTTTATTCATGTTCACTTTATTATCAGAAAACTATCTATATTTATGGTAAATGTTGAACGAGTCATACCCTACCCTTTGATTCATTCCAATTATTCATTAAACAAGCCTGCCTAACTGCAACCACATACATTATAACAATAACATTACCACCATTAATTACTTTCACTTGCAGAAATCTTACTTAGAACCCCAAAATGATTAAAAGAAGCTCAAAAAATTTGTAATAAATGCAAAATATTTAAGTTTCAAGAAATTATATACCTTATCAGAGTTATTCACACTACTATAGCCCGATAAGGTATGTAACGGAGTCAATAAGTTAATTATGTTTTAAATTATTGATTATTTTATGTATTAATAACATATTTGCCAAAAAAGACACAGAATCACATACTAGTTGCGGTCTGATCCGTGATTTATTTCTGTGTATGTTCGTACATTGACATCATGGGTTCAGAGTTTTGTTGGAAGCTTTTTCCTCCCGATCTCGGATCTTAGATATAATGTAGTGTAATCATTGATATAAAATAGACAAAAGCTATTACCACAATTAATTAAGCTTAAAAGTCTTAAATCATTAACAATAATTATTTCTGGTTTTAAGGCATGTATTTGATTTTCTCCCCCTAATTAAATCATTTTGAATTGTTAATAGTCTTATTTTTTTTAAAAGTTACTTTTTAAGTGCTTATTTATCTTAAATAAGACTTGCGTAATTCAAGATTAAAGCCTTTTGTTCGGCTTCCCCTTATTAGTTGTGGTATGGATCCCTCTATTTTTAATAATTATTAGCCAATGAAAAATTATAGTGATGATAGGACTGGTGATCAAACACAGGACAACCTCAATATTTAGCTGTGTGCTGTACCTATGAGCTACCCTAGTCAATAAAATTTATCCATTAGGAAAGATTAGGGAGGCCCAGGGTTTGATATTTTTTCTATGGCTTATAATTGATTAAATAATTATCTATTTTCTATTATTTTAGAAACATTGTGATTAATTAATTAGAATTTACAACTTCTTCAGTTACTCAATATGTTTACAACTACATTTGATGTACATAGATACCAGGTACTTATATTTTTGTTATGATCATCTATATCCCCCGACATATAGATTCAACATCAATCAGCTTCCAATTCATTACAGTTAAAAAAAACAAATATTTGTACACAAATAAGTAAATGCTGAAAAAAAAAATGTAAGGACTCACAGTGAACTCTAGTAATAATTTGGGATATTTGAACAGCGGTATATTATGGAGCAAACCTACGTGAAAGACCTATGACATATTGTTCTCAAATCCAATTCATATTGATATTTTGTGTTTATTAAAAACTTTTTTAAAATTTATGTATTAATTATGGAAGTAAATACAAAGTTTCAGTTTTTAATACTGAGATAGACAGTGAAAAAGCTGTCAGCAATGGCCTGACTTGTCTTATTTTTTATTCAAGTTTGTTACTAGAAAGCAAATAAATAATCTAATCCGATTCTTCCAGTTGTTTTTTAGTATAATTTTATTAATGTGGTGGATATGTTTCTTGACTGGTAGTGAATGTGCAATTTCTTATAGATAAAAATTATTGGTTATGGGCCATCTTTTAACTCAAACATTGGTTTCACTATATCTCAACTACAACAAATGTTTTATTATTTCAAGTTTGGTTAAAAAATTCATCCCCTCAGTTCTATCAGAAAGTCAGTTCCCTTTCATTTATTTAAATTTCTTTAAATTGTTAACTCAGCTGCTGATTTCACAAATTCTCCCATTATTTTTTTTAGTGTTTTGGAATGTTTAAACTTTATAGGATTTGGTCATTTAAATGTTGTCACTTTTTTTTAGAGATATATACCATATGTTTTTTTCTCAACCCCTTTAAATTATACAATGTGAAAAATATGAACAAAAGAATTGACAAATTTTCTCCTCTTTCTGCTATGCGCAGATGCATTTGAAGGAGGTTGGGTTACATAAAATCAGATTGAAGTTAATAGGAAAATAACATAAATACAATTCTAGGTGATTGGGCTCACCTTCAGTTTAATATGTGGGAGAAAAACTTACAAACTAAAACCTAAGACTAAAGCGTTCCAGCCGCGACAGCGTCCTGCCATCGATGGGAGAACGGAGCGGGGGTTATAGTGTTAAACACTGGGTTTGTCAGGTATTGCAGGGAGTCGAAAAATTTGATATATCTACGTTGGATGAATTCATCCTACACTGGAGAGAGAGGTAGACTTGACTCTAGCCTGTGATCAAATACACTTTTTTATTCTGCAAACTCTCAAAGACTAATTGTTTCTCTAATTTTTTTTTTAAATATGCATCTCAGCCTTGTGTTAAATACTGACCTTAAGTTTCAATACATTATGATTCTTTCTGGTTATATAATATAAGTTCATATCTGCAATAAATCGACTTTAGTTTTGTTTTTTTTTGTCTTAAACATTTCCTAGCTAGTTCCTTCATAATTTTATTTCAGCAATTAACAGAAAGGTGTTTATCGTTTTCTTGAATTTATTTTTTTATATTATTTATCAGGCATGAAAAAGGAAGGCTGCCTCATCAGGCATTGTTCTTACAATATCTTCTTGGACTCTTGAATCTATCCCAACATCCCATTCTATGTTGACTATGTCTATAATAATATAATATATTAACATTTTCTTGTAGTGTCCCTGCTAGCTATGATGTCTTTGACCAAACCATCTCAGAAATAATTACTCCCACCTGGATTACTTCATTTCAGCTGTTTGTGCCCTGAGTACATGATTGATTGGTCAAGTTTTTGGGACATACATGAAGATGTATTCAATGATTTGGATAACATGTATATTTTTAATGATCTGTATTGGCTGGATTTTTAACATGAATTAGCCTGTTTTCATTATTTCCTTATATTAGAAAAGCGTGACATTATAGGCATAATATTAACAGGAACTAGCCTTTCAGCTGTATAAGGTACTTGTTTGTTAGCCGTCAATGTCACCCCTTTTTTGTTTATTCAACTGCCCCTTTAATTTGTCTGAATTTTTATTTTTTAATAGTAAGTTTAGAGAATCTTCCCTGAATTTAGGAATAGATACGAAGGAAGTTACATTTGAATGAAGATTCTTACTGATATTGTGAGCATACAGACATAACATTTCTCCAATTAGTTCAAAATATATATAAACATATAATTAAAATGATCCAGATAGAAATACATATTTTTTTTAATTTTGATTATTTATTCAGAAACCATTATGCCACCAAAGGATTAAATTATAGCTTACAATTAATTTAGCTTATTTGTGTGCATTGCTTAAGGTAATTATTAGCCGAGCAATCTCCTTTGAAATACTAAAAAATATATTTAATCTTTCTCAAATACCGATAATTTATTTAAAAGTGTTAATAATTTTAGTAGTAATAAGCCTTATGATATGTGATAATTTTGTAAATAATTAACCTATACATTTACTAAATATTGCCATTTTATAAATAAGTGAAGCATGTTAAGAGGTTGAAGGAATGAATTAAGTTTACTTACAAGAGGACATATTTATATAATTATTAGAATAAAAATTGAATGTTGAATTTTCATACTGTTATTCATTGTTATATATGTTAAATATAATTGTTAGCTAATTTTATTTTTATTTCCTATTGTTTATGTATTTAGTTATATCAATTCATGCACAATCACTAGTCATTAATAATTCTTTTTGGCTTGTCTTATTATGTATGCAATATATAAAATACATTTAACGTCAATAGTATTGCTACTATACTGATTTCAAGTGATTCCTCTCTCACTTTGTTAAACTGGTAATAGCTAGGTCAGTTGATGTTTCCTCCTATGCTTACAAAAAATATATATATATTCTTATAAAATGTTTTAGTCAAGGAAAAAATATATAATACTACTAGGAATAAACCTCTTTAATGTACATAGTAACAAGTTTGGTACAATAGTAGAATATTTTGTCGACTGAACTACCTCTTTCTTATGTAAATGCATTGTGTATAGTTACTTACTAGTCAGTCAATTGTTTGTTAACACCTGTGATTTCAACACTAGGTTCTAAACATATTGCTGTATTAATAAAGGTATTAATAGTTATACTAATTTCTATTGAATATGTATAAATATCTGTCCTTTTCAAATAAATGGCACTTTATTCTATTTTTAATTTCATTTATATCCATGAATTTATATTTCTGAGTTTAGGTTGCCATAAGACAATGTGAGAAGCGGCAACTTTATCTCTAATACTAACCCTTTATCCAATAGTGACTATCAATAAATATCGAATGGATGCTTTAAAATAAGCCTGTAGTTCATTTACATCTGACCAACATCGAATCCAGCTGGAGGCCTTCCGAGTAGTCTCTTTTGATGCCATTATAGCATAATAATATATTATCTAACATAAAAAATGTTTGAAATAATGAGCTGAACAATAAGGTTTATTCAGGGTAAATGAAGTTTAACCATGTACTATATATTTATTTCTATTCCAATTACAATGTAACATACTCAGCTTTACATCATTGCGTGTATTTAATATTAAATAATGAACAAACTCTGTAAATTTAAACCAATGGACTACAAGGTAGTCCTCTCTGTGACATATTCCTCCCTCATTAAATCTGATGTCAAGTTTGTGAGAATAAAAAGGATTTTATATTGACAAGACTGTTTGGCTGTGTCGGGATAGCTCAGAGGTAGAGCACCTGACTAGAGATTGGGTTCCCGGGTTTAATACCCTGCCCTGACAAATTATTTTTATTTTGCTAATAATTATTAATACTAGTGGGATCATTGCCACAGCCAATAATTCATAATGAGTAAATATTTATTAATGTTATAGAAATCATTTGGTAAGCTTTATAATGAAGTAATATTAATTACTAGCTAATAAATGAGTGAGAACATGTATCACATCTGTTATACACTTTGCTTTATCAATGTCAATGAATTAAATAAAAGAATAGTAGGTCACACTTCCATTCCAAATTAAACTGGAATGTCTATCTGACCAGCCAACAAAAAAAAAACAGCCATCCTATGAGAAACAAGAACAGCCAGCCAATAATATTACTGTAGATTTGCAATGCCATAACAAGACATTTTGGTTGCCCTGTGTCCTTAAAAATTAAATTGATTGACATCAATAGATAAGTTAACAACCATTCAAAATGTGGTACGTCTAGGTATTACTGGGCCTATAAAAACAACCCTAATCGAAGCATTAGCAGCCCTTCTCTAACACCCTCCATTTAGATTGAGGAGACAATGACGGCTGCTGTCAGTTTCTGGTCAACAAACAGTGACAAGTGAGTAGCCTATGGGCTCTTACCAAGTCACTGCCAGGTGTCATTAACCATTCCCCCCTTTCCTGAGGATGACTCCTCACACAGGGTTTCCCCATAAGCCTGTGAGGTGGGCACATGGGTGTATGTCGCCTGTGGTGCAATGTGATTGTTGTGCCGGTCAACGCACCTGGGTTTATTCTGTTAAACCCATTTTATTGTTCAAAATAAAATATAATGCCTTCCTAAGTGCGTGCAGGTGGCTTTGGAGTACCAGGAGCCCTAGCAAGTGACGCATGTAGGTATTCTTTTATCACTACCTCGTGCCAACCTCCCTAAACAACAATCCAAGGTCCGGAAGTTCTCACCTCTTTAGAGAGCTTCCTGTCGATGAAGTCCACCTTACAGCTAGGATCTGCCCCACAACCATTAAGGTCCTGGTCTCCGCCACTCTCACAGCGATTACCAGGACTAGGCCTCCATCCTCCATAATTGCCTGGGTCGGTCGTGCTACCGCCATATCCAAGAGCTGCTTTATTTGGTCCTTTCCTATGGGGGGGCTCCTTGTGGTAGTGGGGCCCAGTTCTGGGAGGAGTAACACCATAATTTCTGCTCCTGGTGCTTCTTGTCCCTCAATTTGGCGACAAAGCGGCCCAAGCTATCTTGTGTTTCTGGATAATCCTCAGGAGCTAACACACAGGTCCTCTCTCTTCGAGTGCCAGAGCCGTACTCAGGTGTTATTAGCTATACATGGGGATGTATCCATTCTGCAGGATAAACCACCAACTAAAGCTCCCAAACTGTTCCTTCCCACAACAGAGCAATGGCTGGGAGAGGTAGGAATAACCTTCTCCTCAACAGCTTATTGTGATATTTGGACGGTTCATACCAAAAATCCATCAGATTATCTGCCACAGGTGCCTATCTTTTTAACAAAGGGTATATAGTGTATAACAACTGTGAGGGTCCCCCTAGACTTGCTTCGGTGTTTCAGCTGGAGGTGCACGCAATTGTCACCGCGACCTTGCAACTCCAAAAAACATATTATGGGAATTTATCGTTTTTGAAACAAGTAAATTTCCAGCCTAACAATTTGTTCCTATTAACCCACATGGCATTTCTATATGCTTTTGTCTACTCAGAATGTTATTATATTACACGATACTGTAATAGTAGGTATTATACATTTATAAATATTTTCTGAAATTACTCATAAATTAATGAAATATAAAAGGGTGACAATAATAGCACATAATTATTTTTTATTTAGTTTATTATTTAAATAGAATACATTAACATAGGAATGCTGAGGTTTAAATTGTATCTTAAGGCAGAACTACCATTAATGTGAGGTTTGCAGATAATGCACCAAACTAAGATTATACTAATAAATTAGTAATAACTAACAGCCTTAATGATTATGTTAACATAAAACAACTATCTAGTACCATCTAATATCCACAACATAGAACATTATATAAATAGCAACCATTGTATTTAAGGAATGTTGAAATGAATAGATGTCAAGCTAATAAAATAATTTTCTACATATATAGTTGATTAACACAACTACTTTTTTATTTTGTTTATTATCTAAACAGAATTTAGATGGGACTTGCTTAAATTAACATGGGAATGCTGAGATTTAAATACAACTTAAACATAACTATCAATAATGATGTTTGCAGCTAATATACCAAGCTAAATATATACTAATACATACATTAGTAAATAAGTTACTAACTACAGTAACGGTAATTTAAACCTAAAACAACTATCTAATAGAATCTAATATTCACAACATAAAACATATATTCAAATACAAATAACAGCAATATTTTTCTACACATATAGTTCATTACTATCATAAAAATTTGAGTTAAAAACAACAAAGCAAAAAAAGGCAGTAGAGAGTTTATAATGTTTTAAGAACAGTTGGAATAGTTAAAAACACCAATAAAACATATATATCTTCTCATTCATGGCGAGTCATGTACTAATACTAAACATAAACCAAATAATAGTATCAAACATAATAACCATTACGATTTTCTGGTTGTGATTATTTTTTATGACCAAGACTAGAAAGGCTCCTTGTGGTAGTGGGGCCCAGTTCTGGGAGGAGTAACCTCCTCCCTTTTCAGGGAGCCTCATTTTTATACTCAAAATATATGATTTTTATTTCCAAAGGTTTTCAAAAAAATCTTGTTCAGTCGTCTTCCAAGTTTTTTTTAATAAATGCTTCAAATATAAAAAAAACTTACAAGCTTAACAAGATTTTTGACTGAAATCCTTCACAGATCACCTCTTTGAACTAATTACACATTGTATTTCTTTGATATACATTATATAGCATAATCCTAATAAATAACCTACCTAAAAAAACAAAACAAGGAATATGTACCCCAATATATTATACAAGTTAAAAAATAAAAAATGACTAATTTTAAATGTCAAAAAAATAAAAATTTCAAATACTTTTTATACTGAAAGGTAGTAACCAAAGCCTCTCAATTAAAAGTTAAGCAAGGTATAAGAAAAGAAATGCTGGTAAAGTAAGCTACCATCTTGTCTGAAATTTTTCAGAATAGATAGATTTAGGGTAAATAATAATAATCGATTTTTTTTTTTTTTTTTTTTTTTTAAGAGAGTGATAAATAATTGCATTGGAATCAACTTCTGTTCTTGAGATTGTCTCAAGTCCCATATAAGTATAGAATTTTATGGTTAAAATATATTGTTACTTAGAAGAAGAAAACTTTGAAATGATTAACACAGAATAATTAAAATATATATATATTGAAAATATTTATAATATTGAATTTGTTGAAGGTTTCGTAATTGGTGAAAGAAACCGCAATACTTCCCTTACGTTACCCTTTTTGTTTTCAACAATTGTACGCAACCACTCCTCATTTGCGAATCCCAATAATTCCAGTCTTGTCATTGCATCTTCGGTAGCATCTGAAACAAATTTTATTTTAAAAAAAACATAAGTACAAAATAATTATAAATCATAAATGAGTCATTCACAGCCAAGTCCATTAACTCCACGTTTTAATTAAAATGTAAAAGTCCTTGATTGAGTCTTTAATTTTTTATATTCATAATAAATTTTCCTAATGATAAGAATTAACACCATTTAACAACAAAAATTTTTTGGCCGTCAAATAATAAATAATATATTTTTCAGAAGCTATTTTGATTAACCTCCATGTTCTAATTTATATTGCTGCAATAATATAATTCAAATTACTCATAACGATTTTGCCTCAACAAAATCTTAAAAAACAATTAATGAGCTACCAATAAATTTGGTTTGAAATGCACTGGATATGATTGGAAAGGTAAAAGCCTCACATCTTACAATTCAAATATTACTTTAACAAAGATTTTGAATTTAGTGTCATAAATATTAAAAAATATGGAGCAGGTTGACTACTTAAGTCTGAAAAATGTAGACCAGGCCTTTGCTACATTCGATAGCTAGAACTGTGACCAGAGAAAGATATCTGTAAAAATTCAATTCTCCTATGAAATAATAACTACAGAAACTTAGGAACAAATTGATAGGATGACAGGACCTCAAATACAGCTGAGGAAGAAGTCATCATTTATACTGCCGATGAATCTTTAAATAATCTTTAAAAAAATATAAAATAATGAACTTTTTTTGCAATAAAAAAATATAATGTGAAGACTGATTTTGATCTTATTACTTTTTTTTCCCCCTTGCCAAATCGATTAAATCCCTTAATCTGTAAATTCGCCATTACAGTTAAAATCAGTAATGCTATTGACCCTAATCAATTAATTAATTTTGAATTATTAAGTTGTTTAATAACAAAATTGAACTATTAATAACGATTACTCCAAGGCTATTCTATATTTTTCATTTTATATATCTTTAGATGAAAGCTACATCTCCATTTATGCATTCTACAATCTTTATTTTAGTCGTTACTTCAAAGGGAATTTAAAAAAACAATATATACTATTCCCAACACATGGGATGGTGTTATGATCCCATCTACTTTCTTCTAAAGATAAGGAAAGGTGATTGACATTTGTTTTTATTATATTATTATACCTCAAAGAATATTGTGTTGTCTTTGCACTTTAAGGAGGTCATGAAGATGCCAAGGATCCCGGTAGAGGCTGGATCTATTGCAAGGACTTATGGACCTTAACTTTGTAAAATCGTGCCATCAACCACATCCCTCCTTTGCCCTAAGACTAAACCTATCCCTAATCTCTTCATAGCAAATTCTATATAAACTAATTGTTACAAACGAAACATGTTCGAATAAATTTAATTCTTTTAAAGTATTTATTTTAGTCCGAATTAATTCATTTGTCTTCCCTTAGTTATGTCGATTCAATGTATTATTTCAGGTTCCCTTTTCCTTAGGTAATGCCATCTCCTGTCATTAATATTTTCCAAATTCCCGTACCAATTAAATAGAAGAAGAGAAGAGAGAAAGATAGGGGTTTACATTATTATTAGTAAATTACTATTTATTATACTGAATTTAAAAAAGAATTTCCCTGCAGAGGTAAATTGAAGTAAAATATTTTGAGCTGACACAAGGTCAGAGGCCTGCCCCTTAACTACGACCCTTGGTAATAAAATGTGTCTACAGGGGACTCACGGTGACACATTGGAAATACTCTAAACTTTGTAGTGGGAGTAGTAGCTACCAACAAATAGGGATGAAAAAAAAAGCTCTCGCTCTCTTTATTTTCCTAGAGCTAGTCCGTCTGAATGCTGTGAGGGAGTCAGCAGTGTTAAGGTCAGGAGTAGTAGCTATGAGGGAGTGTCCAACTTTTGAGACCTTGTATTGAAGACAAAGAATTCACAACAACCAACAACAGCACAGAATAGTTATATTTTTAGGTATTTATAATTTTTAAAACACTTACAGAATAACTTTATGTGTTACACTAAGAATCATTACAAAACCTGAGAAAGTTTATTTAATTTTAAAATAAACTTATTTTTTATGAAGTTTTCTTCTTTTTTTACCTATTAAAATAAAATATTATAAAATTATATTGTGAATAGTAGCAATCACAACAAACAATGTAATATGTATGTATTAGAGAGAAAAATTTTTTTTGTTGAAAAACCTGTATCTTTTTATACAGCTCATTAACAATACAATTATTAATTCAACAGTTAAAATATATCACATAATGCACTGCTACTTTTTTATAACTGTTCTAAACCAATGTATTAACCTTAGCCAAAACCTACCTCGAGAATCATCAAACTGAGAAACATCTAAATCAGGGTAGAGTCTTTCAGAATCCTGACCGTTGAAGTCAGGCAGCCTTAAAGCTGGGTCTGTAAGTGATGCAACTGGTACAGGAGGTGATGAATAGATAGAATTTCTCATTTCTAAAAATCAAATGAAAAAAAACAAAATTATTAATATCAATTTATTTTAATAAAAAAATACCTAATTTAATATATAGTTAAAAAAATTAATCAGAGTTCTTCTGGAATTCAAATTTAATAGGCTAGGATCAACAGAAATCTATTAGATTCAACTTAATAATGAAAGTATAACTTTAAAAGCACTTGTGCTGTGATTGATAAAAACCAATGGGATGACAAAATTTATTATTGAATTTAACACTGATATAATGATGAATATTTGGAGTTCTAGGGCACATCTGTAGTCCAAATTCATTTGTTTTTCAGTTCAAAATTACTCAAAAAGATATTTTGAATTTATCCTGTCTCTTTTTTGAAAGAATAAAAAACAAGTCGACTTACATGTTGCTGTGCCAACTTCTTCACCACAAATAAATAGAAATTACCCTCTTCACGGATCAGAACACACCCGCCTACGTCTCCATATTTTATTAATAAATCTTCGGCGTCAGCATAGAAAAGGAGGACTAGTTCACGATCCCAACACAGCCAGAGCTTACTAGGGGGCCCCTATGAGCCAGAAATTCTGAGTTTTTTTCGTTCAGTTGGAACCAAACACTTGAAGTAACCACTGCTCTCTCTCTGCACAGGTGCTTGCTGCTCTACTCGAACCATGGCTTTCTTATGTAGCTACCTCTTCACCACTATTTCCTAGCCTTGCTATGTTTCAGTTCGGCGTTGTCAGACTCCATACCTTCCTAGTGGGATTCTCTGGCCACGTCTTGATTTAAAGCTCAAAACTTTAAACTTAGACGCGACTAACCAGAGCACTCTCTCTTCTTCAGTCTTCTACTGTAAATTCTTTATGAGCAAGGGCCCACTGGTACCTTTTCTTTTCGTTAAAAAGCCATAAAAGTGGTTTCAAGGTTGCAACATGACTCAACAAGTTTGCTTCTCTAAGTCACCTTGCGACAGTTGAAACTAAAACAGGATTTCTGAATATGCCATGGACATCTGCTCGGAGGGGACATAAGTGGTCTATCTCACTTACTTTTTCAAAAAATTAATTGGTCTCAGCCTTACATGTGGTATGACTCTTGGTCATCTGGATCGATTTCTGTGATGGTGTTGATGAGTATCTTCGAAGCAAGTGATGGTTCCATGAACTCTTGGAAATTTTCAACTCAGGTGCTATTTGTATCTCGGATTTACCTACCTTGTGGAGAGCACTTCTCAGTTCAATTGAAAATTCTTTCTTCTTACTCATGTTTTATTGAAAGTTATCAGAATGTTTAAAATTATTAAGTAGTAATTCAAATTAATTAAATTTTCAATGGACTGAACTTAATAAAGTTCAGACACTCAGACAAGCAATATGAGTAAAATAAAGTATTTGAAAAACTAAAGAAGAGTAGATATATTATTAGTTGATCCAACTGAGTAAACAAAAGCAATCTGTTTATACTATGTTACTAAGAGATTATCAAAACGGGTGTTTATCAATTTTCTTATTCATTTTTATTTAAGAGATATGGGTAGACCAAAGTTGAATTTGACAGACAACATAAGAAAAAATTGTATGAAAGAAAAAACCAAAAGACAAATGAGAAAATTGTATGAAAAAGTATAAGCATTAAAAAATGAAAATCGTAGAGTTTTAAATTAAACATAATAAAAATATAACTATTATGATAGTATGACTCCTCACAAAAAGTACTTTAGGAGTGGTGACCTCAAGATTTTTTATCATCCCATAAATTGAATATATTCGTATTTGCACCAAATTTCAAACAAATACTGGTCAATTTGTGAATTTCATTGGGAATATTGGGCAGAGCCCACAGACCCCCTTGCTTAGATACTTCCTCCACTAATGATCATATTTTCAGTGAAGATCTAAGGTATAAAAGTCTTAAGAACATGAGATAAATGGCAAGGGAAAAATTGTATTAAAAAAAATAGTAATAGCTCAATGATAAACTGTTAGTTGCATTATAAAATTTATAACTAATAAGCTATAATAAACAAATTTACCATTATTAACAAGAGTCCATGAACTATCTTCATCATCTTGAGGGGAAGGAGGAGCAACAAAGACAGGAATTCTTGGATTTTCACTACCAATATATGGAGGTAAACCAGGATAATAAGGATTTAAGAAACAGTTTTCATTTACAGGAGCCAGAAGTCTAGATAATGGAACTAGAGTCAAAGTAGTTCCATCAGCAGGAGGAGCTGCATCAGCAGAAGTGCTTGGAACAGGAGTTGGGCATTCATCCGTGATTGGAGGTGTGAGTTGTGCCTGGAGGACAGGAGTAGGATCAGAGGGGACTGGAGCAGCATCCATTTGAAATAAGGTTGATTCTTGGCTGTAAAGTGCTTCTGAAATGCTCAGTGGGCTTCTAGTGGATGTGGCTCTAAAGGATTCTCCATTTCTAATTGTATCCTGTTCCTCTCCAGATGCCTGCATAAAAACAAAATTTTGATCTTGAAAATATGCAATAAATATCTTACAAGTAAATCTTTTTAGCTACTTTATGGCACAAATAATTTACAATTATCTTTGTGTGACCAACGCTGACCATTGATCTTGTTTATATTAAAACTATCTATTACAGCTGACAAACTTAAAGCAGCAAGAGGAGCTGTGCACCTACAGTTTAATCCTTGTTGCAAACCCGCAGCCCATGGGCCAAAAGTAACCCTTAATGCCTTATCACCTGAAAAGAGGCTCCTGAAAACTCGCCCAGGATTTTTTAAAGTGTAATTAATCAACACATAATAGGCACACTTGTGATTCGGTAAACTTACAGGAAAATTGGCTAGTGTCAACAAGGGCTAAAAGGGTAGGGGCAGGTTGATAATAAAGGAAATCGTGTTGCACCTCTAATGTCAATAAAACTGTGCTATACAGCCATTATCAAGTAGTTTTAAATACAAAACATACAAGATGTATAGAAAAAACAAATATGAGTGTTGATAAATTTAAAACAATAAAGCTCCGTTCCCACTTAAAAACCGTGAAGATGGCATCCATTGTTTCACTCTCGCTTATTTGATTTTTTTCTAAAGTATGTTTTGACACTTAATGAGAACTTGATGATGATTATTAGCACAATCAAAAACATTTTCACTTCTTGATCTCTCGTTGGATAAGATCCAGGCAGCAAAAAACAAAGGAAGCGCACCCTTTGATGTTTTCTGAAATTGACAGGCACTTGCATTCCCCACTTTTTACCTAGTATTCCAGCTTCCCTCTCTCCTTTTTTGATCAATTTTTACAATTCTTCTCAGTTCATTTCTCCGTCCCTTTCTTTCTGTTACAGTAGGTACCTGTCCACGAGTACTATGTTTCTAAATAGAATTATAGTCCCTAATAAAAGTAGAATTTTAGTGCTATTTAGCATGAAATTAATTCTATAGGTACCCCTACCCTTAAGTTGTTGCCTTTTTACTAATGAAATGAGCCAGCGGAAACACGAAAAGGACATTGAAGCGAAAGTGTTTATCATTGATTTGGAAAAATGGTATCTGTTTATCGATTTAAACATGTCAAAACCTTGATCTATAGTGGAAATGTTTCAGCGCCTGAAAAATACAATTCGGGGAGACACTTCACGAAGAATCATTCTTATTTTGATTTTAAGTATCCAGTTGGTTCAGTCTGGAAATCAGATTTCATTAAAAAAAACAAAAACAATTGTTATGCTGGCAGCAATTAATATTAAAAAATACAAAATAATAAACAGTTTCCTATGAAATCGCTTTGCTACTCACAGAAAAAATGAAACCGTGCGGAGTTGGAGGGCCAGTTATTAAGCCCAGCTAGAAAATCTTTGCAAAACAAACAAAAGATCTGACAAAGGTAATGCAGTGGATTGACAAGAAGGCAGAAGATGTGAGCTTACAGGTAATTTCTAAGCATTTGATTCAAATATTTATCTTTGGCTTTGAACGAAAGTTACGACAACAAATCATCTGCTCAGCTGTGTTTATGTTCACATGGGCAACGAGAATCTTGAAACATCTGAAGGACTCCTTGACCTCCATCAACTACAAGCAACGACTACAGGAGAAAATGTGTTTGAAGAGCTAACAATTGCCGTTGAAGGAAAACTTTTGGGAGTTGTAGCACCCCCCCCCCCCCACAGCTTTTAGCTGTCTTTGCCAAGATTCAGGGAGACCTAGATCGGATTAGTGCCTGGGAAAACCTGAATGAATAAACTCTGAGGTTAAATGCAGCGAAAACTCAAGCAATTATCATAGGCTACAGTTTCCCTTTGCCAATATTCCCGCTTTAATCATTAATAACCTTCCCATCACTTTCTGCTCCACTGTCAAAAATCTAAGGTTATAACCACCATTGACCAAACCCTCTCTTGGAACCAACATATCTCTCAAATTTCCAGTAGGTAAAAAGAAACCCTGAAACTACTCCAGCTTCCCCAGCCTACATGTCAGCTCCTCGTTTCCTCCTTCTCATCTTGACTATGGCTGGGCTAAATGGTGTATGGTATCTTGGTGGGACTCAGGGCTAGTTGAAGTGAATCATGAATTGCTTTGTTAGATATTTTTTTGGAACTCCACGGCGCGCACTTCTATGTCTATCACCTCTTTGCCGAGTTAGGGTGGCTCTTCCCTTCTTTCTGTCCTCAATATTTCTTTTTTCAAACCATCAATTCACGTTGCCCCCCTTATATATATAATGGTTTACATTTCACCTCACTATTAGGCATTGCAATAAATTTGTTGGAAAAACTATATTTTTTTATTTTGGGAGCAGTAGGGTGATAGTCTCGGTGATTTAGCAAAACCCAATGCAGCCCGATCTATCTTGACACACACACACATTTTAGGCTGGGGGAAACAGACCTATAGAGAAGGTTTTAGTTGGTACAAATCCCACACATGGATAGCTGTGAACATAGCTGATAAGGCATGGCAAAACGTTAGCGAGAGCACAATAAGAAAATATTTTTGTGCCTGTGGGTTTACCAAAGCAGAACCTCTGTTTACAGAAGATGCAGAACAAAATGTTGAATTTCTTTTGGAATGGGATCGCCTTTCACAGAATAATGAAAATCACATAGCATTCAAAGATTTCATCCATTTTGACGATGGCCTATCAATTGGAAATTTCCACCAACCCTTGTAAAAAAAAAAAAAAAACATTGAACAGAGGAAGGAGACTATGTTGACATTACTTCCCTATCCCATTAAAAGTTTTAAAAGTTCAAATAAATTAGTTTGCTTCTTGGTCACGAACTGTTCTACTAAAACAACACTTAAACATAAAGATGTATTCATGAACAAGTTGCTGTTTTTAGTTACATTGCCCATAAAAAGCATTAGATTGTAAATTCAGTAAGGATGCCATCAATTGTAACCATTCTGCACCAACATAAAAAGTTCTGATAAGATCTTATAGATGGGAATACAGACCAGAGACCATTTTTTTATTACATTTTAGTTACCTTAGCAGACGCTAGATCTTGAATTTGATGCAGATATTTTCAACACTGTTGTGTATTATACATCAAATATTAACTGTCGAGGTACATACTGCTAGATGGTAACATAGGCCAGAGACGATTAGTTTTAGTTTTGTTACTGCTATAACACACTAGATGAATGAATTTTATGGCAGAACATGTGCTAAGGAATAGGGTATACTGGTATCCAAATAAACTTAATCCAACTATAAAGTATGTACAGCTCAATATAAAATGAGGTATGGAGAAACTGGTGAAAGATTAATAATTGATAAAATAATTACAGATCTAAAGATTGATTTGAAAAGTAAGAAAAGCTAAAAGCCTCAAATTTTTATGCGAAATATGTATTAATTATTATTTCAGGTAATGACAACTACTTTTAGACATAAGTAACCGAATATATATTAGTATAATTATGAAAACTAAATGAAAATTATTAAATTTGACGTATTCTATGCTTAAAAGTGAGAAAGATTGTTCTGTTCATTAAAAAAATTTAAAAAAAACAAAGGATTCTTATCATTTTATAAGTCTATGCCAATGAATTTAAGTTAAAAATTTCCTAACAAAAATCTTTATTTATGACCGATTGGTAGAATAATTGAATAGGAAGAATCAGAATAACTGTAGGATATCTTATTTCTGAATTCAATTATTGATACTGTTATGATATTTTAATGTTATGATTTTTGATTGTGTTTTTGAAATAAATTCGGAATTAGCGAGCGTTGAAGAATGTTATAACGATCCGTGGTTCATGCCTATGAAAGTATGAACGTTGTTATTGCCGTTATATTAACTATTAATATGTATAATAAAATTAATATCAATAATTAATATAAACATTTATTTTATAAACTACATAAATTAAGCAAAGTATAAATATCCGAAACAACTGGCATTGAATAACCAGTTGAAAGATCAATAAGACACTCTTCATCTTGGAACCGAGAGAGGACGAAGAGACACTCACTCTTTCATCGGAGACCGAAGAGACGAGACCTACCAAGAAGCGGCACTCCAGCACAGGTAGCAACCCTTTTCACTTTCACCCGGTGCGACAACAAAGGAAGACGTTTGGAACCACGCGCTGCAGTTTAGAACAAGGGCGCTAATCCGAATCATGCAATAGAAGACGACCATCGAAGATAGCAACACAGAGAAACACTGGCCAGTATAAATACGTAAATTTAGATTTAATAGTATTCTTTTATTACGTACCTAATTTATTTGTATATCAATTTTTAAATCAATGTGTGTAAATAAACCATTATTCCTTTTGCCAGAAGTTTCCTAAATTTTATTAACAGAACCTTGAGATAACGTAAAAGTTAAATATAAAGTTTTAAATTATATGAAAAAATATATAATTAAAATATACATAAATAATAAATATTTGAATAATACATACTAATTTAAAATAATGTTTTACTTACATAGTAGATTTTTTTAGTATATTATATTAAGAGTTAAATATTATTTGTTACTTAATGATAAAAGATATGCATATTTTTCAAACATTGTATTATGTTATAATTCAAAGCTGGTAATTATCACAAGAACTTAAAGCAACCAAGAAGAGTTTTATAAATAATAGTAAAAGAGAAGGTTATAGCTAAAACAATCTTATTAAATTGAGAACAGAAAAAAATCAATGCTATAAATATTTATGGTATGAATGAGATCATTTATCTGTATTATTATTGCCTTATAAAATGCAGATTGTAATTATTGCACAATAAAGATTGTTGACATTCTTATAGCTATAAATATTTTAAAAAATTATTATATTTACAAATTGTTGTGTTTCATAAGAACCATGGGAATTGTTGCTTGCTTTGCCAGATAGCAATCCAGTTCTAGGAGCTGAAAAGTAACAAGAAAAATCACAATAATTTGTCTATAACAATAAAATATGAATAACAGTAATATAATGTATGTTTGTAGCTATTGCGGTAATTTTTAGAAGTTAACAGGAAGGTTTAAATTTAAAGGATGGAAACAGTTTTGAATGATATATCAATCAATACTTACTTAAAGATTTGAGTTCATCAGGTAAATCATTATAATTGTCTGTTCCTAAATTAACAGTAATTTGTTCATTGCTTCTTGACGTAGCCCCAGGTGAATATACTACAGGTTCAGCTTTTGAAGCATAGTAATTAGAAGTAACACGCAACGTTTTATAAAGCATATCTGATACTAAATCATGAGTTTCTTTAGAAGTACAAACTTTTTGAGACTGTTTTTTGTTTTCATTTTGTGAAGTTCTAAGGCCACATGGATGATCATTGTTTTCAGTATTTTGCATGCATAAACGTTCAAAGATTTTTGATATAATAGGCATTTCTTTAGCCAATCTCTTCATGAAAAGTTTATCCTATAAGAAGAATTTTTTTTAACTTTCTAAAAATATTTTATTTCTGTAACCCCTTGAATAATGCCACATACTTACTGAAGTTAAAGGCTTGGAAATCCTTATCATTATATGCTGTCTATGAACTTGCGATTTTTCACATTCGGCACATAGCTCATAATCATAACAAACTAAGCACTTGTATCTAAACCCTTGAACTGGTTGATAACACTCATCACAAATTATACCAGGATGAAGCAGTCCTTTATTTTCTGAAATACAAATTAAATAAATAGTAATCAATATGAAATGCAATAGTTGCTAGTACTTATTTAAATCGGATAATCAAATTAAATCCATGAAGAAATAACACCAATCGGAGGTTGTTGCAATAGTTGATAGATGGTACTGAGGTACTAATGTGGAGGTTAGCACTAGTCTCAACCTTAAATTTGGTTTTCTTCACAGGATTTGCTACTTCTTTATTCAGGTATCTACTCATTTATCTGACAAGGCCCACCCCCGTGGAAAAAATTCTTAGGCAAGTTGGAGATCGAACTGGGGTCTCCCAGGACTGTCACAAATTGAGGTTGTTGCTCCATTTATTGAATGTTTGTTGGGCCTTCAGCCGATCACAATTACATAACATTTGCAAAGCTTCCAATAATATTGTTTTATCATTAATATCAAACACAAAATTTTGCATTTAGGTCCCAGCAATGAAAAAAATAGTTTAATCCCTTAAAAAATGATTAATGGACAATTATCAATCAGTTACATTAAAATGTCAACACATTAGAGCATGTAAAAATTAAAATTGACATTGCTCTGTCAAATACAGTAGAATCCCGATAATTCGTATTGTCAAGGGACTGACAGTTTGGTACGAATTATCGGTAATACCAATTATTGGGAGTACAAAATTAAAGAAACGTATTAATGCAAACATGCATGTAGTAAGGATAAAAACTATGCAATAAACACTGCTTAATACTAAACAATACATTCAATAAAAAATATGTACATACTTATGTTCTAGATTAAATAAACACTAATCAAACATTTGTTCGAAAAAAATCCGTAACTTTTTTTTGACGCAATCCTTGCAGACGGGTATTGTCAATTGCTTTGTCAAGAGTGTTCAGACCTACATCTTATTTTTCTAAAAAATGGCACACGTTGTTCACGTATTGTTTAGCAACTTTAGCAGTAATTGTTGGTACATCATCTTCATCGCCCTCTCCATCTACACCATCAACGTCCTCAGATGGATCTAAAGTTTCTTTATCGGTTAACATCCCCACTACTGCTAGGCCATCGTCAAAATGGACGAAATCTTTGAATGTTATGTGATTTTCATTATTCTGTGAAAGGCGATCCCATTCCAAAAGAAATTCAACATCTTGTTCTGCATCTTCTGTAAATGGAGGTTCTGCTTCGGTAAACCCACAGGCATCATGAAAATAGTTTCTTATTGTGCTTTCGCTAACGTTTTGCCATGCCTTATCAGCTTATGTTCATAGCTGATAATAAATTGATTTTATGATGTAGTCCATCCTCCATTCTATCAAGAAGTTGTAACACTACTTCCTTGCGGGAAAACGTTTTGAATGCTTTGATTATGCCCTGGTCCAGAGGTTGCGACTTAGAAGTTGTATTGGCTGGCAAAAACACAACATTAACATTGCTGAGAGATGGGATAGAATTGTGGGCTGAACAATTATCGATGAAAAGTAAAATTTTTTGCAGCCTTTTTTTCATACCTGCATTGATGGATTGTTTCCGTTCGTTAAACAATTCGCCCGTTATCCATGCTTTCTTGTTTGCACGATAGGCCATTGGAAATAATTTTATATTTTTAAAACACTGTAGTTTGGCCGACTTACCTATCATGAGCGGTTTTAATTTCTCCGAACGTTTCATGTTGGCTGCCAACAGTATGATACGTTCTTTACTGCTTTTTCCGCCATGGCACTTTTCTTCCTTGAAACACATGGAACGATCAGGAAGACATTTATAGAACAGGCCCGTTTCGTCGGCATTGAATATGTTCTTAGGCTCATAAGGTCATAAGGTTCAATTATGTTTCTTAATTCATCCTTCCACTCAGAACAAACGTTATCTGACACACTTGCACTTTCCCCACTAAGCTTCTTAAATTTAATGTTGTGTCTTTTTTTGGATCTATCGAACCATCCATAACTTGCACGATAGTTTTCAATTCCCATTTGTTTTGCAAAAACTCGCGCTTTTTCCCTTAAAATATTTTCTACAACTGGTACATTTGAATTCCTTGCTAGCGCGAACCACTTTTTTAAGTTCTCTTCAAGTTGTGGGTAATCACCAGTCTTGAAGCATTTTACTTTGCTGCTTGATGTCTGGAAAGTGATTTTGTCCTTGTTCTTCAGGATTGATGGGATCGTGGAACAAGGGGCGTTAAAACGCTTGGATACATCAATTTGCTTAAAGCCACTGGCCACGGCGTTCTCTTTAATAGAGAGTCTAACTTTTTTCGGAGGCATGGTAACGTGTCACAACAATGACGAAAACGAAATTGAACTGTAGAAACGAAAGAAAAGCTTAGTACAATTCCTAAACCTTTCTCTCTCTCTCTCTCTCCTCTCCTTATTTCCTTTCAGTAAAAAGAGTACGAATTACATATGGGATTTCCTAGAAAACATTTATCTCGCACTCATTCTGCTCTCAGGTCTCTAACTGTCCTCTTTCCCTTTCTTGAAACAGTACGAATTAACAAGGTTTTTAAGCTGGAAATACATATAAAAAGACGTTTTAAGTGACCTTGAACATAAAAATAATAATAATTACTGAGGGGACTGAAATGTATTGTTTTTATACCACTTACCGGGATACGAAATATCGGGATTTCACTATACCACAAAAACAAATCAAAACTGACAGAAGACCAAACTTTACACATAAAGACAAGTCATCCATGCATATTTTAAGCAAATGTGAAGCACTCACCAGATAAGCAGGCTATCCTTGAGCCTAAGAAAATTAGCAAAGTAGAAACCAGAGCTTTATCAAGTTTCATCCAGGTAACAAGTCATAGGAAATAGAGCTAGTCGCTAAACTTCTATACTCCATTTAATCAAATAAACAGTTGGTTCACTTTTAGCAGGCAGGCTCATGTAGGTGAGTGGTTTTTTAACTAGTGAACTATATAGAGCCACAATAATGAAAGGGGGTGCAATGGACTTAGTGATATGTGATCAATGTTAGCAAAATCTGGTTTAACAATTAAGATATAAAGTTAAATTTGCTACTGGGAGAGTTCTACTGAATCTTTTTTGTACATTATGAATCACACAAGACTTAATGAAAATATGGCTTCAATTTAATCAATTACACAATTTTTATCAATCCATCAAATTTTACTCAAAAACCTTCAAAATGTTAGAGGAAATGCATTCACAAGGCGGATGATCAGTTTTTTTTTTCATTATTCATAGGAGCAAATCGGCAACGCAGGTACTTAAAGCTAGTAGAAAATAATCATATTTTATAACTAACCTTGTTGCTTAGCTACTTTGACATAAATCTTCTTATATGAATCTGACGCCATTTCACTCAATGCAATTAAAATTTCATCATCTGTGGATATTTGTATGCTATCACCTTCTCTATCTATAAACAGATATACAAAAGTAAGGCATTGAATGTATTTGGGAGCACAATGACAAAGCAATTAGATGCAATAGCTTTCTGTATTAATCAATCTTTTACAAATAGAAAAACTAATTAAAGACTAAATATTGGTAAATGATGAGCAAAGAGCGTTAAACATTTTTTGATTGGAATATCAATCAATTTAATTGAAAATGACCATTTTACCAATAAAAAAAATGTTAATTAGATTGTGCATGAGCAGATACAGCAGTAACTCCCTACACAATCAACTTAAACCAAAATACATTATTTTAATATACTTAAGAAATTTTAGTTTGCATTATGAGGTTAATGCCTTTTTCAATGTAAAACATGTACAAAATACTCTTTTACCAAACCAGTAATAAAATCCAAAATTTTCAAGGTAAGAGATGAAGTGTACATTTTGAATTGTGAGACCTAACTGCCTTTCCGTTCAATCAAAGGTATATGATGGAAAAGAATAGCCATAGGGGAAAAAATATTTCATACTGTGAAAAAGCTGTCACAAACAACATCACCAGTACAGCACTGGATTTGTGGTCACAGAAGTTTCAACAATTGGTAATAAACTATAAGGCCTATATAATAAAGGGAAGTTTAAGAATTACTCTAATCTATGTGTCCACTCCCCTACTGAAACAGACAAATATGAATTGTATGAGCTCTTAGGAAGAAGAAGCCCAGGATATGAAAATATTAATTGGTGACTTAAACGCTAAAATAGTGGAATAGACTATCTAGTCCCATATCATAGGATCACTGTCAGAATGACATATAACGACTATGGGGCATAGACTGCTAAACTTGCTGTCTCACATGGGCTCCTTACGAAAAGTACATGATTTCAGCTGGTTATGTTTAGTCTGCCTTACAGTTTCTTAGAGTGTACATGTTCTATTTTCTCATCATCATTCAAGAAATGGCAACTAGGTGGAATTCGTCATTTGATATGTTCGTGCGTTTTACAACAAATTAAATCCATACGGACAACAGTTGCACTAATCGATTAAGAGATCCAAACTTTATCACCAGAAGAATGGATTATTGCTTGGACAAACACTACTGCATTACAACCAATGAAGAGTTAACACTTAGCATAACATTTTGTGAAAATTATGTAACAGCCTCTTCCTTAAGTATAGTTATACAAGGGCTTATAGACCTTAATAAAAGCATGCTAAATGAAAATCCTAATTTTCACATCCATCTATAAAAATCTTGGTTAAAAATTTAGTTTATGGAGTTGAACATCGTCTTGGAAAACTCCAGGGAAGTGATACTCTTTGCGACAGCTACTTTCCTATATCTCAGGTTCGAAAATATTGCTTAAACTTCAGAAATGGTAGCTGAAATAGCAAAAAAAAAGGTAATAAACTTGGTAGCTAACCAAATTATACATTTTTACAAACACTCCTACTTATAGTTCAGGATCACCTACAGGTAACCAACCCTAGCTCTATTTTCAATTATTACAGAATAATTGCTGCCAGCCATAAACCAACCGGGACTTCTAAACAGCAGGCTATATCTGAAGTCCAGCGGTATCGGTATCTAGACAAACCTTTTCCCGATAAAAAAAAGTGACCTGTCGAAATGATGAAAAAAACATTTGTATAATTTTCCTTAACTTTCAACGATAGTTTGCTTTAAGGTGACATCTCAGAACCTTAAGAAGAAGTGTTTTCGAAAACAAGAGACATTTTAAATGAAAGAACACTTTGATTGTCTGCCGAAAAGGTAAAAAAAATTGTCTTCTTAAAATTCGATACCTAACTTAACTACTAATTTAATATTAATATTAATACTTAACACTTATATAATTTTAATATTGTCTTATTTTTATTTTATCATTTTTTTTATATATTATTAGTCAATGTTAGAGGTGAAATTAATTGTTGCCATATGTCAACAAAGATGTTGTTGACCATCATTTGCCCTATTTTTGTTATCTGTTGAAAAAATTGATTATAGTTCTGAAATATTAAGATATTTATAAGACATAGAAATTCAAGAATTGACAACAGCAATGATTAGTCGTAATGAAAAGGGTCACAAATAAATAACCAAGTAACTTTAAAATTCCAACTACACAAGAGAGCATTTAAAATGTTTTCTCCGCTGTCATAGGTTCAGTTTTTATCCTGAAACTGTTTTATTTAAATATTTAGATGATTTACAACTTTTCATAACCTAATTTTTTCATGACATGTAAAAGTGCTGAGCCGCTTGCACAGGACAACCCATCTTTTATGTAACTGGACTTATCTGGTTATTTACAAATGACAGAATTTATATGTTAGTTTAAAAATTAATATATTTGTACTTTCATCGTTAGATAAGGACAAAAAAAGTGTCAAAAAATCTTTCAGGTTTGAAACTAATTCATAAGGGCAAAATATATATTTAAAACCATGAAGGAAATATCTCTAAGCCAAATTCCTGTTTGGAGGTGTCATATAAAAGTGACGAAATGAGATTCTTATTAGAAACCACACCAATTTCTTTAAGAAAGGTCATATTTTTCATCAACAAAGAATATAAACATAAAATAATTAGTATTAATATTAATAAATGGGTATAATAGTTATAAGACCAAACAAATAAACTATAAAGTGTTTAAACTTAAATCACAAACAAATAATACAAAACTTCAGAATTTATTAATACCTTTCCAATGTACAGTGAAAGGAACATTCTTCAGGAGCGGGAATAATGTGATAAGCTTTTGAGTGAGATAATGGTAGTTAGACAATACAATTTTATCAACAATAAAATGACGAATTTCTGGTTCATCGCCTGAGACACACATGTAGATTTTATAATGAACCATTTGTTGATTCATTATGTTTTCTTTCATTAAATCTTCTTACTCAAATTGTCAGTAATATCTCTTGAAGGGAATTGTTTTTTAAACAGAAACTATGCAACTGAAACAAAAATTTCAAAATATTTTAGGTATGAAGTTTCTTAATAAGTAAAATTCTTATGACAGTTAACTGAATTTCATCGTTGAACTTATTAGAATACTAATAAAGCCTGATTAACAGATCATATCAAAATTTTAAAAGAGTCTAAAACAGAAAGTACTGAAGTTCCCTTGTTTTAATGAAACATACATATATAATCTAAATAATACATACAATACAATGATTAATAGTTGACAGGCGCAAATTGACACATTCGTACGAATGAGCAACGAGAACAGTGTTGCCTTACCGGCCGGCCAATTTCTTATAAATTTAAATATGTGAGTTAATGTTTATGTTTGTGTTGGTGTAAAAAAATATCTAATTTTAATCATCTATGTTAGAGGCAACGTTTCGACAAACTTTGTATGTTTGCAACAAGCCTTCGCGAGATGGGTGGGGAAGGGAGAGTGTGAATGCTGTGTAGGACCAATTACTGATCAATGTCTGACACATGAACATATATTGGTGTCTATTTCTCACTTTGGTAATATTGTAACCATTCGAGTTTTACTGAGGTGCAGTTATTACTAGTTGAAACTTGGACCAAGGGGAGCACCGTTCCGAGCGGAGCCCTACTACGGACTAGGCTGCAGGCTAGAACCTGAACGAAATGAAAGCTTTGGTAGCTCCTACGGACACGGAAGTAATCAAATTGGGTGTCTACAGGATAAAAAATAGTCGATCTGTGGATCAATAGACTCACCATTTCTTTTTTATTATTTCAAAACATTTAAATTTATATTTTTGACTATTTTTTTTTACTTTGATTAGGAAATAAATGATATTCTTTGAATATATATTTTAGCATGTACGCACACTATCAGGTATTATAAATGCTAATCTTTAATATCTCATTATGCCTGAAGAGAACATATTCAACACCCAAAATAATAAGACAATTTAATTAACAACTTTATTTGAATACAAATTTGTTTCATGTGAAAATAAAATGAAAGTTAATTGCAATAAATATTTTATGTTACTTGATTCTGTATAATATCAAATAAATTGCAGTAATGATTCAATGATTATTTAATCAAAAAATATTATGCACATTATTATCGCTAGCTGAAGCTGTTTTCTAGACTCTCCTACGGTGCCCCGCTTGTAGTAGGTGGGTAAAAGACAACTGTCAACTGAGATCCACCCCCTTAATTAGTTTCCCAAGGTTGAATAAGCGAACTTGGTCCCCACTTTGTTTTATTTTGACGAATCAGAAGTCAAAGTCCTTACTTTATTAGAATTAAGGTAGTGACTTACCTTGCCACTGTTGACCTGGACCTGATCTATATTATTATCCCCATCTTCATGGGGTATCAGTTGAGTAACAACTGTTGATTTCAGTGCTTCTAAATTAGGGCAGTATAGTAATTAAATAGTAATACTAAAATAGTTTTATAGTGCAGTGTCGGACTTATTACTCTATTGCAGAGGGAGCAAACCCCACCTCAATGACTAACTGAAATAGTTCTTTAAATTGTGTTCCCATGGTGTGTGGCTTGACTTGGCGTGGCAAACTTAGAATTACTCAAGATTCGTACTTGTGGTTGGTTGAACCGAAACCAACCAGCCAGCATGATTCCCATGGCGCTTAGCTTAGGAAAGTAGTAGTAAAACTAGTACCCCACTGCGGGTTCCATAACACAGGTTCTCACTCGTAAAATTAAAAGAACTCTACAATAAGTTGATCACTCCATTCCATAACGCTTATTTGCAGACTGGTGTACAAATTTAAAAATTATCACTGAGATTTTTAATCTATTGATCCACGAGCCTTAGATGTCCAGCATTTACTGAAATTTCATGGGTAAAGTCGTGAGTGGAGCAAAAATGAGTCTTAACATGCCCACGGTGTGAGGCAGGTCAAATTTCAGATCATACCATCAAGCTACACACCGTGGGAACAATGCGTTAGTCAATAACAGGTCCGATACTGCCCATATATGAGATTTCAACGCTTGAAAATGGCAGCATGTGCTGCCAAAAACCGTTAAAATATTTTTTTTAAATAGCGAACGGTTGAATAAATATGGTTAAAAACATGTCAAATGATGATATTGTAATCGGCCTTGATATAATGTCATATAGTGCATAAAGCATAAATATATGCATAAATAAATAGTGGACTAAAGAGAAGTCATTCACCTGATAATATCTCGCACCTTGGGACTGCTGGACCTATTACCATTTTTTGTATATAATGTATTTCGTTGTTGAAATGATATCAATACGGTAGTGTTTTAAGCAGCTCTAAGAACTTCAGTAATTCAGTTTGGAGAGAAAAGGTTCATTGGCCAATACCACTTCACTTGCTACCACAGAGCTCACTTATAAACCAATTGATAGTTGGTTTGGAGAAGGTCAATTAGCATGACCTAGGCGATGGACATAAAAGTTCTATAGCGGGCGGTGGCTGGATTTTGAGATCAATGGGATTTTGAGACAGCGTGATTGGTACGGTTTTTGATATTGAAGGAAGCTTTGGCTATTTTGTAGAGAATCCTAGAATGCAGAGACTGGATAAAAAGAATATAGGAGGGCTTAGTACTCCCTTAGACTTCTACTCCGTAGGGCCAGGTAGGTAGGAGTATTACTGCGTAAAGTTTACTTTACTGTAAACAGTATTACTGTTTAGAACGATTGACCATGAAGCGAAGAAGTAGTTTCAATCGTCTGTTAGCTTTTTGTAGTTTGAGAGTGATTTGGTGACTATAATAAGTTCTATATAGGTAGTCTGGAATTTAGCAGGAATGGTTGGGTTGAAAAGTAAAACTGAAGGACAGGATGAGTGAAGCTGATACGAGAGGACTTATCAGTATTTACTTTGAATCTCTATTTGGAGAGCCATAATTGAATATAAAGCTGTTTCGGTAAGTGGGAGGGTGATAGAGGTGACCCACTGAGCAATGACGTGTCTGCAATCTTCCAGCTTATTAAGAGAATTTGGATGGATTGTATTCAGCTTATTTAAAATTAAATCAATTTCAATATTCTCCAAGTTTTATTAAAGTGTAGAACTTCTACCACATAGCTGCTGAAGGGAAACAGTAGCCCTTCTTGTGGAGAGCAATTTAACTCGGACTCTTTCATCAAAACTGATCTATTTACTTATTTCGTTGTTTGAACGTGTAGTTCACAACTGACACCTGCTTCTGAGCCATTTCACCGCCTTTTATGCCGCTACAATTGCTTAGCCATTTGAATTAACATATTTACAGTGAAATTTGTGGAGTCTGAAGTCATTTTGTTTGCAACGTAACCAATTACATTTTTTTTTTACGATGGTTTCTCTATACTACTTTATGTGCCATTTTTCACTTATATCATTTGTTATAACATTTTATTTTCATCCTGGACAGAGTTAACATGGAATTTTTGAAGGATCTTCAGAGTGAAGGGATTATGAGCAATATTAAATGGTTCTTGAGGGTTAATTGCAACTTATTATGAATGCCCTGTGTGTTAAAGCAACATGAAGTTATCTCCAGCAAAAAAATTAAATGATGGTAGTTTGAAAATTATGAAATTGGTTACAGATGCCAGGTGTGGGCATGATATATGGGTTATGGTCATGTGACCAAACAATTTTTAAATAATTGTTTTTTTATTTTAAAAATTAATATGCATACATATTAACCATTTGGGGTTATTAAAAAATTACTAAAGAATTAAAACTCTGAAAACACTCAAATACTAACATACTCTAAAAATATATAAAAACTTGTATTATAGGAGTGAATTCTTATCTAGTTATATCTTGATTTAGATGAAAATTTTTCCAGCTAGCTACGGACTGTTACCATAATTCATTTACTGGATGAAATGATGAAACATCTGCGGGTTGGATATGAGTATTATTTTCTCATCATTGCTCTTAACTGCAATGTACGATGGCTTTAATGGCCATCCATGGACAATATTACCAGCCATTCAGTATTGTTTTTTTCTAAAAACATTAAAAATATTTGCTCTGTATTCAAAAAACACCTCTGCCCTCATCTGCTCACTATCACCCCTTCCATCTCCCCAGTCTGGATGCACTTAATGAAGTTCATGTCTCCTGGGTTTCTTTTGTATGGGTAGGGAACCACCAATCCTTAGGCCGAAAAAGTGAATGTAACTGCAATAGATGCTTTGGCTTGTCCACCATCTAAACATTTTGACATCCTTTCCGAGCTACTGCCTTACTGCTGCTTCTGGGATTTAAAAGATATCCATATTCATCTCCATTGTACATAAATGAAGGATGGGACAAAATGTCAAAAACATATTCTTCGATCAAAATACTGCCAACTGAAGTCTTCAAAACCAGTGTCCATAATATATTATTCACTGACTATAACTAGTTATGGTCACTAACATATGTAACATTGTCACCCATGACTGAAACTGGTAAACTAGATCGTACTTTAGATTTATAATAATATTAATAAACTAAGGAAAATTAGTGTTAGCTAAAAATTTAAATTAATTAAAATGGCAAAATATAAAACAATGGAATCTGTCTAAAAAGATAAATTCAGATAAGAAGATTAAAAGTTGAAAATTAATAAAGAATATCCAAAATAATTCCTTAACAACTTTCACTGGAAAAATCACATTCTACACAAAAGAAGTTTATGCATAGCATTAATTGGGGGAAATATTTAAATGTTAACCGGAGAAGGTCTTCATTATTAAGTGAATCATAAACACTTCCGAAAACCATCTCCGGAGGAGCCATCACAAATAAATTGAACTGTTGTTGGATTGAACCAATTATTGTGTAAATTGTAAAAGCCCATTATTGGTGAGGTGATGATAACAGATGATTTACCATATTATTTATAATTATAATATTGTAACTTATTTTTAAGTTATGTTTGTTATTGTATGTTGGCAATGCTGAATGGGAACCAAAATGAATTATGTTACACCTGCGAGTAATGAAGCAGGAGTTAAAAATGCCTGATATTTTCAGATTTAATAATTTGGTTCACAAAGGTGATAAAAAAAAACTTGGTTTGATTATAGAAATTAAAATTTTTTGGAAGATTCTTCACATAAACCTTTGTGTTATTTTTGTTGCTAATATTAAATTTAAAGTATTTAAGCAATATAGGGAGATTTCTTTCTTTTATATATATTTAAAAAAATAAAACCTGATTTATAAATGGTGTAAAAAAAAAATAAATAGTCGGTAATTATTACAAAATCTTAATATAATGAAAACAAAAATGGTGAGTTTAAAGATCGATTGATTGCTAGAACATTCTTTTTAATTTGAATATTATGCTAGTTATAGTATGACAAAGCATTGTGCATTATATTGACGTGAGCCATTGATTTGTTTGGTGATTGCGAATGACTCAGCAGGTGTAATCAATCCCATCTTCAGTATTATTAATGGGGTGAGTAAAAAAAAAAATTGACCGATTTCGTTTTCTTGGAAATTATAATCTACTGATCAGCTTTATTTGTTTATCAAATACAATTAAGGTTGATACCACATTAATCCAACAGACTATACTAAATTAATTTTTTATCAAAATGGCCTCATCTTACCTTCAGTTTTGTCTTAGCATTCGGTTAAACAATATGACACTAATATTTGAAATGTTAATGTTACCCTGAAAATCATCATTTGATGAGGAGGCTGCTGAGGCAGACCCAATGAAAAGTATTCAGGAAATGACAAGAAAGCTTGGGGTTTCCCAATCCATCATACATCCTGGGGTACATAACTTGGGAAAATTGAATCACTCATCAAGAATGGTTCCCCATGAGTTGACCACTGAGCAAACCCAAATAACCATTGTTTCATTAAAAGAATTTTTACTTGTGATGCAAAGTGGATATATAGGAGGAGCCCTAAGACCAAGAAACAATGGTTAAACTTCAATCAGCCTGGTGTCCCAGTCCCTAAGCAAAGGCAGTTCAAAGAAATACAATGCTCTCTGCATTTTGGAATTATGAAGGCATAATTCATTCCAGAAGGTCAAACCATTGATTCAGAACTTTATAGTGATCAGTTACAAATAATCTATGATGTTGAGGCCCAGCATTACTCAGGATTAGTAAACTGAGATCAGGTTTTGTTTCAACAAGATAACGCTGGACGTCTCACTTCTCGTTACTCGAAACAAAAAATTTCAGTACTGGTGGGGTTGTGGTTCTCCCTCACCCTGCTTACAGACTGGATTTAGTGCCTTATGACTATCCTCAGTTACCATCAAAGGCTCCCTGTATTCAAAGAAAATAATTCAATTCACTGGACAAGGTCAAAAATGGAATTCCTGAGTTCTTCCATGCAAGACCCAAAGAGTATTATTGTGAAGGATCCGATAGCTATATCAGGTGGAAACAAATCACAGAACACAACAGTGTATACTTTGAACATTTAAAAATTAAAATTATTTTTTCGGTCATTTTATATGAATCGTACCATTAAGTATTCATTAGATAGTGAAAATTACTTCCATAGTTTGTTTGTAACATAACTTACTGTTATAAATTTCAGTCAAAAGTTGGAAATATCTTTGTTGTAAGCACTTATCATTGTGGGAACTCTTAACAAGTTAAGATTATGAAGGTTAAGTAAGCTAGGTCCCTGGTAATGGACTCCATTGAGGTTTGGCTTTCTTATGGACAGTTTTATAATGTTAATAACAAGTAGAAGAAGCCTGAGCAGAACTGTTCACCTGCCTGGTGACTTCATGGAAGTCACTGATGGTTCCTGTTATTTTTAAGTAAGCAACCCTCCTTACTCCCTATTACAAGAATCTTACTCTTTTCTTATACATATATGTCTCAGCTTTAGCCCCAGACACTCGTCCCTAGACCTTCCACCCAGTATGTAGTAACATAACTCTTAATATTTGTATATAGCAGTGTTTGCTTATACTTCATAAGTAAGCTTTTCTTTTAAAAGGCTCTCCTCTACAAAGATTATTTAACTGACGATTTTATGTTCCTACCGAAAGCCACAAGACAAAAGCAACTACCCCTACTGGATACCAGTACATGCAGAGAGAAATATTGCCAGAGCAACATAAAAAATAATGAGGATGTCTTAGGATGACTATTGTATTCACGTCACAAAGCATCCATTTGATATTCTGTAAACAGTTGATGTGGGAAACACTTCCTAGTTCGGGGCACTGACAGCTCTCAAGCTTGTAGGTGTTCAAGCAATACTGTTACAGGAAGCTAATACTAACTAACTCCGTTAAGGAATCATACCCTATAGAAGGCTCACTGGATGACTCCTGCATAGTAAGGAGGATCCACTCCCCTTCCTATAACGGACCTGTTATCGCCTAGGATATTAGGACACAGGTTAACTTCAGAAAAATGAAGGGCAGTGGGGGCACCGAATTGGATGGAATGGATTCAGCTAGTCCACGTTGAGCCAGGCCCTTTCCCATATGATTGACCCAAGAAGTTAGATGACAAATGGTGACTGCAGTTTAGGACGGTGTTTCAGAGAATTAAACAAGCAGTATTCTATTTCCAATAGTCACAAGTTACCTTTTTATTGCAGAATTGCAAAAATATGAGGTATAACAATGTAACAGTATAACAATTTTCGCGGTGAAGCCGGGTCAAGTGGGGACACACCCGCATATTTAACAGAATTGTTGAGTTCTTCACTAAACCTGGATCAGAAACGATTATGTTGTGTGGGCAACCGTCTAATATTAGTGACTGCTGGCACCAAATCATATGGGTTGATTATAAAAGCTATGCTACTGAAGTAAAAGAACGATAGAAAACGCCCCATAAAATTAAGGGAATGAAGGACTTGCCCTCTGTGAAACCAGGAGATCGATATATCCAACCGGCATATGGTTTGCGACAAGGCTGGAGCAAGCTAATGCAGACTGTGGAGAACATTGCAGATACGTGAAGTAAACAGAGTGAGTGATAATGAGATCAAAAATAACAGACGAGAGTTTACAGTCTTGTCCCACGCCATTAGCCGATTGAGATGGAGTGAGCTTCTGGCCCTTTGAAATTCTCCCAAGAAGGAGCCAAAATTCAGGAAAGCCGATCGATCATAATAGGGACATCCGCATTCGTGAGACTATATTCCAGCATATTACTCTTCCTTGTTCCAAGTCTAGATATTTAGGAACAACATATTCTGTTGGCGAAACTTAAAGGGTTAATGGATCTCTTTGAAGTATAGAGCTTAGCGTGAAACTCCCTTGTAAGAATCTGGGATAACCAGCTGTTCAGTTGTCCTTAAGCCTTGATACCACAGTTAAAAAAAATATCATAAAGATGCTCCCATCGGAAAAGGAAATCTAGGTTCAAGTTATTCCTTAAATATATAATCCCATTTGTCCTAGTTGTCATGCATCTACCATGACTCAGGTCCTTCTAATGGTGTTGACCATTCTCCAGTTTTTTATACTTGGCTTGAAACATTTATCGAGGCGGCAAAGAAGTAGGTGTCTGTTAGTTTCTTGTTGTTTGAAGGTGAAGTGATGACCCCATGTGAGTCGCTTGGCTAATCTGAGTGTAGATAGGTGGTATGTGATTTAATACGAATGGGTTAGCTGAAGAGCAAATTTTCGAGCAAAAATCTTCTGAAAAGAGACTTTTCGGCAATTACTTCTGTCGGGTTGCCCTGAGGGAGGAGGAAGCCCGCCGCGGGCTAGGGTCTTTACAACCCAGCCGCTGTCCGGTGAGCATCAAAAAAGAGATGAAATGGGTGGACCTATGGTCTTTGACCTTTGCTGGCGGTCTAGTTGGTGGCAGCTTTATTCGTATTGATCTGACTCCATAAGATCTTAGAAAGTGTGCTTCGACACTGCACTATGCTCAGGAGAAGATGAACAGGGTAGGTATTGTAGGTAGTTTATGTGGCCTTGGGATGACCATGAATTCACATTCGGTATCAAAAGGTAGGTGAAAACCGTCCGGATCCCAAAGGCGAGTGTGAACCGGATCGCTGGGGAAGATCGTACTAGGTAACGTTTGTAGTGCCCAAGGTGACCGTCGTCCACAAAGAAGAGATCTCTTCCAAGGAGGTGCTAGTTTAGCGAGACAAAGGTAGAGAATCCCACTAGGAAGGTGTGGGGCCTGACAGCGCCGGGTTAAAACATAGCGAGGTCAGGAATGAGAGATGCAGAGGTAGTTCAATATCTTATTGAATATGGATATGGCTTTCTAAGCCATGCTTCGAGGAGAGCAGCAAGCGCCAGTGCAGAGAGAGAGAGAGAGAGAGAGAGAGAGAGAGAGAGAGAGAGAGAGAGAGAGAGAGAGAGAGAGAGAGAGAGAGAGAGAGAGAGAGAGAGAGAGAGAGAGAGAGAGAGAGAGAGAGAGAGAGAGAGAGAGAGAGAGAGAGAGAGAGAGAGAGAGAGAGAGAGAGAGAGAGAGAGAGAGAGAGAGAGAGAGAGAGAGAGAGAGAGAGAGAGAGATGATTATTGTAATGTTCCCATAAATATATGTGGTTCGTCTGTCCGTCAGGCCAGTGTTCCAAGCCACCCAGGAGGTCCTGGCCAAGGCTTCGTTACCTTTTTGTTTATAGTGGAAAGGTATCGCCCCACTCACTGCAAGGAGCTTGATGCAACCTGCAGAGAATGAAGCCCTACGAAAACCACTCTTTAATAATTAGTGAAACCACTATTATATAGAAATATACTTTATAGAAACCAACGCTAGAGAATAATTAAATATATCCATTACAAACAAAACTTTATCAATAAGTGTTTTTTTCTTTCTCGTTGATTATGAAACATTTCTATATAATAACAGCAACATATTATTGAAGTTGTTGTCCGGGACAGTCCAGTGAAATCATTTTTAACGAAGGAGCTATTTGTATATTTTATATACCAATAGCTCCTGGTAAATCTTACAGGTTAGGTGTATTTCTAACTTATATATAAAAGCTAATTTGTTACCGATCACGCGCCCGAGTTTTATGTCAAATATAAGAAGCGATGTTTTCCTATAGACCACTTGCGGCCATAGGACTCACCAGTACCACCGAATATAACTTAAAGAAAATGTTAATACTTACTCTATCAGCAATACTTACGGTTAACTGCTCAATGTTCTTATGGCTAATGATGCGCTTTTTCTTTTTTATAGTACTATATTATCGATATAACACTATTCAAGAATTTGTTCACATAAGCTATTGTATTTCAGAAATGTGAATTATGAAAAAAAAGTGTGAAATCATGGAAACATCATTTATATCAATACATTACTTGAGATTTTAATATATGTATTCATACAAGTATTCATCTTACAACAGTTAAGTAAACATTGAGAGAAAGTGTGGGAGGGGGGTGGTATTCAGTTCAAGTGTCTGAGAGAGAGAGAGTGAGAGAGAGAGAGTTTTTCAGTGTTAAAACACTGAAACTCGAGAGTGCGTTTTTATTATTAAAATATGGAAGTGTAGGTGGGTAATTTCTGGACCGAGAAGAGGGGAATTTACATTTATTCGTGGTGAAGAAGTTGACACAACTTTGTTGAAGAACTTGCAAAGGCAGCACATTATATTATCCCCGCTTTATTGCAAGAGAAAATATATAATCCCATTTGTCCTAGTTGTCATGCATCTACCATGACTCAGGTCCTTCTAATGGTGTAGACCATTCTCCAGTTTTTTATACTTGGCTTGAAACATTTATCGAGGAGGCAAAGAAGTAGGTGTCTGTTAGTTTCTTGTTGTTTGAAGGTGAAGTGATGACCCCATGTGAGTCGCTTGGCTAATCTGAGTGTAGATAGGTGGTATGTGATTTAATACGAATGGGTTAGCTGAAGAGCAAATTTTCGAGCAAAAATCTTCTGAAAAGAGACTTTTCGGCAATTACTTCTGTCGGGTTGCCCTGAGGGAGGAGGAAGCCCGCCGCGGGCTAGGGTCTTTACAACCCAGCCGCTGTCCGGTGAGCATCAAAAAAGAGATGAAATGGGTGGACCTATGGTCTTTGACCTTTGCTGGCGGTCTAGTTGGTGGCAGCTTTATTCGTATTGATCTGACTCCATAAGATCTTAGAAAGTGTGCTTCGACACTGCACTATGCTCAGGAGAAGATGAACAGGGTAGGTATTGTAGGTAGTTTATGTGGCCTTGGGATGACCATGAATTCACATTCGGTATCAAAAGGTAGGTGAAAACCGTCCGGATCCCAAAGGCGAGTGTGAACTGGATCGCTGGGGAAGATCGTACTAGGTAACGTTTGTAGTGCCCAAGGTGACCGTCGTCCACAAAGAAGAGATCTCTTTGTGTTAATACTTACATTATATTATCCCCGCTTTATTGCAAGAGAAAATTTCAATAGCAAACATCCATCATTTGGTTTCATTCGAATTTGGTGAACGATCGAACTCCTGGGGGGACTCAAATCTGCCTTTACTTCCCTTCGCTCAAAAGTATCCCCCCCCCTCTTAAACATGCCTACTCGCCGACAATCCACTCAAAACTCCCTGATATGTTTGAATATTTAACAGCCTCTGTCTGAATCGTTCTCCTTCCAACTTATTTAGTCAATTTGTTCTAATCACAATAGCTCAACGCTTCTGTTATTCCTGTAACGGTTCTTTTTCAATCCTTATTACTGTAATTAAAGAGCCTCTCTTATTAAAGGTCCAGTTGATTGAATTTCATTACAAAATAGCCTGGACTCCTCTCTTGACCTTCATTCTCCTCTCAATACTCTGTGAGTCATTGAGGACTATGTCTACAAGCTCACGATTAGTTGTTTTTGTAACTAGTCATGACTAGTTATGGCTCATCACTAAAATCGAATGCACTAAAATAAAAGCACAGATGCACAACTTTAAACAAACAGACAAACCTGGCCACCAAACACATAACAGCTACTGTCAAATAAAAGGAGGGAAGATTCAAGACATTGGGTACTTTCTCTTTATCTATTCGGTGAAAGACTCACCACCTTATAAGACAACTTTAGAAAGTATTATAACACTCCTTTAACAAAACTTGCTCAGAATCTACTAACCGACTGACTCCTACTGGCTTGCCGCCATAGGTGCAATAAAAGCTTATAAAAGAATTTTATCTTTTCCTAACTCGGTACATTTCCTCCGTTATAACGTTGTTTCTTGGGCAAAGACTGTTGGGCGAATGTTTCTGCTTGTTTTCCCGACATATGTCGAATGTTGTTTTCCGTCCACATGAAACCATTCTAGGCCCTGAATACCGTTCCTTTCTATCCATTCAATTGGACACATTCGTGCCTCTCTCAACTCCATCCATTGCTTTTCATTCCAAAGAAGTAACCCGAGTCACTCACTTAATCCCTACCCGAAAAAAACTCCCTTTGATCGAGTATGGAACCAGGACTTGCTCTGTAAACTCAAAGAGAGCCTTCCTTCCATGTACCTTATTAGCCTGTCATACCTATCTGAAACATATTTCAACTTATCTTGCGCCTCTACCAAATTGACCTCATTTTCGCAATTTGCCGGAGCCTCCAGGTAGACTAGGTCCCATTATGTTCCTTTTATAACTCGTCTGATAGCCTACTCATCATTCAACCTTTCTCTATGCATTCGATGACATACAACAATCCAGCACTGGAGTCCATTAAAAGTCCTCCTGACTGTTGAGATAATTCGGAACATCCTTATTGAGTTTTACCTCAATGTTTTCAAGTTGGTAATATATTTCTTGTCCTTTAAACTTAGCACCAATTGATCAGTGTGAGGATTATCTCTGTGGTAAACTTCGATTACATGTTTGAATATTGGGCAGTCCATTCTCTTAAATGTTCAGGCACCTCATTTTCAATTTTCGATAAGGTCTTTCCTCATACGAAACATCAATTTGCACAGGTTAACTTATAGACCTTCGAGCGGTCTTTAGTCTTCGATATCCAGCCCTGTAGTCTTCTCATATTGTACTGGACGACAACCTATTGACTGCCTTGCTTGGAATGAGGCCAATATTGTCAGAAATGGGTCCAAGGTAAGCTGTGGTAGCCCATATGATTTATTCTTTACCCATATTGGTTTTCGTTTCATTGACCAGTCTATTCCTTTCTATAATGCCCTCATTGTATCCTTGGTATATATTTTATTTCATTCCATTACCTTTCATCTTCTTCCCAATCAAATGGAATATTATTAAGGTGGCTCATAACAAATCTGAACATCCCCATTTAGGGGTGAATATGGTGCATGGATTGATTATGGTTGGATATGTCGGTCTTGGCAAATTTACTTTAATTGTCAAAACTTTATTCCCCCCCCCACTACTTGATAATGTCGCTTGGTTTGCCCCAATTATTGACGACTCAGTTAGATAATATGCTTTTTTTCACCACAATGATTGAATGGCGAGTGAAACCCTAAAATTCCTTTCTGCTTTGTTACAGAGCTGGTGGATTTAGAGACTGGGTTCCTGTTCATTGGAAGCAAAATAAATTCTTCACTACAAAAAAGCAAAAGAATTTAGTTTTACAAGACTGTTAAATCTCAATCCGAAGTTAAAAAAAAATTAAACTTTTTTTTGCAAGTTGTATACATTTTTTTCATGTATTTAATCAACGGGAAATGAACCAAAGTCACAAACTGTTTTGATTCTTTCTATTTTCTATCTAGATGTATCTTCCACTGGTAGGGATATTTTTTAAGCACTTCAATTTTTTTTTAATTTTTCTAAATTTTCAATTGGGAAATACAGTGTCAAAAAAGCCCACATAGACCACTCTAGGGGTAATCTTATTAGTTTTAAGTACAACTAAAAAGGCTTGTTTGGCTTTAATTTAAAACTTGGTGGCCAGTTGGTGATCTATCCACATTTTTCTATTTGTACGTACTTATTTGTATTCTGCAACTTGGAGGTTTCAGCTCTCAGTTGCTTTTCTCTTGGGGAAGAGGTTATTTCTTGGTTTCAGTACTTGTTTGTTGTCATGTCTAATATTACTAGTCAGCAACCAAAGAAACCCGAAGTTTCTCAGAAAGAATATTTAAAAAGATATTTATCTAAAGACAAAGGAGAAAAAAAGAAAAAGAAAAAAGTAAAAATTTCTTCTTCAACTCATCTCAAGCAGTAAGTTTTATTAATTATTTTACTCATTAAGTCTCACAAGAATACTATTTTTTTTAAACTTTTATTTTAATTTTTATTAAAATTTCAGGTCTATCATCGTAGATGATGATCTTGGTTTACCTGACATAGCTTCCATAGAAGATGAAGAGTTTAATTTAGACTACTTGGGTGATGAAGCTCCTCAAATTGCTGGAGTTATTGATGAAAGACCACCTGAAATCAAAGCCAAAGAAAACTATGGAGATAGAAATAAATGGAAGTCGATTGGAGAACCCGAGGAGTTGTGTGGTAATGAGAGCAATTCTGCCAAATTAATTGACAACAGAAATCATGTGATTAATAATGGAAAAACAGTGGTTGTCGACAGTAATAAACATGTGGATTCTGATAATTCTTCATTTAATTATAAAACTAAATCCACTTCAAAAGAAAGCAAACATTTTAAAGATAGGTTGGTGCACTTTGTTCTATTACTTCCAATAATAACTATATACATGATCTCATTGTTTGCGATGATGGTCTATTGAATGGAAAAGGAAATTTCTCAAATATTCTATTAACCATTTTGGTAAATGCGAATGTGAAAAGTTATGTTAGACTGGCTTTTGGTTTTTGTAGGAACTTAATTATCTTAACTTGAAATCTAACATAGACCGTAGAATTCTTATGCATGTATTCAGCATTTTTTTTCTATAAAATACTAATTATTAATGGTTTAAGAAAAAAATAATTACAGGAACAGGTTTTGAACCGACTGTAAAGTGAATGAACATAAGAATATTTCTTCTGACTGTTCTAACCTTTCTATTGGTATTGGACGCTATGATTAAGATCCTTTATGGAATGTATTTTTTGTAACTACCCCTATAATAATCAGCAGATACATCCAATGAGGTTTCAAGAATCTTTATGTAGGATGGGACACTTCTACAACCAACTGCAGGCTGGACCAGGTATTTCCATCAGGGTTTACTTTAGAAATGTCAGGTTTTAAGGTGCCGGACACCTGCCTTTGCTCTCTTGTTGCCCAGAAGTCACTGTGGGAAAGCGAGAGTATGACCAGCATTCTCACCTACTAGTGGAATGGGGCTATTATGCAGATTTAGATATGGATATTTAATGTGATATCGATAAGTTTGATTTGAACATAGAAAATTAATATTAAGTAGATATTAGCATAATAATAATCCTACTTCATGGTTCATTTACAATGTATGATCAGTTTAAAAGGAATTTCATATCCTTTCTTCTCATCTCTTAAAATAAAACTAGTTGCATATCTCCTTTTAGAGACTTTAGCCTCCTACATTTTAAACTGCTAGTTATATTAAAAAAAAATTGTTTTTCTTTTCAGAATTTCAAGAAATAGTGATTCTGATGTTTCGCCACCCCGAAGTAAAAGTAGAAACAAAGATAAAGGAAAGATTTCAGCCAAGAAGAGGTAACATTAAACTATTTCATCAACTTCTGAATAAATGGAAATCTAATTTAGAAAAAGTGTAGTTTAAGCATGTAAAAAAATGTTTTCATAAAAGGTGATGTTTATTTTTGAAAATTACCATAAATTTTTAGTAAATATACATTTGTGAAAACAATAAACTTTATATAATATTAAGTATTATATCTAATAAGCTTAATATGTGATTCATAATTATTACTCTTGGGATCAAAGCTCTTTATTAATTTTAATCAAATATTTATTGATTGATAATTGAATTCATTATTTATCTATTTTATTATATCTAAGGGTGGGCTTATTAGTTATTATTAATAATTTATAATGAGCTTATTAATGTGTCACCTCTTTAATATCGATATTTATTAGTCTGAAATAAGTTTTTGTGTGCTTTCAGACACTCAAGTGATGAAGATTCTGATATTTCACCACCTAGAAGTAAAATTAAAGATGCTGAGAAGAATCATTTTTCGAAGAGGTAGACTGTTTCAAGTGAAATTTACACATGTTAAAGGAGATAAGAAACAACTTTTTTTTTTAAAAAAAACTATTCAAAGTATATTAAAATTGTAGTTTGTAATAAAATGGTGTATTTGGGCCAAATAACAGACCAGAATAGTATTTAAAAAATAAAAATAGTTTTTCAGTAGGTGCTCTACTGAGACTATTTATTTTTATTAAAAAACCAATGCTATTAATTAACAATAAAGGAGTTTTTATTAAAAAAAATCTAATTACTGTTATGTACTGAAATGCCGCCATTATGGATTGCACACCAGTTAAAAAGAAGTATTTATCTTCGTTTCCTGAATAATTAATCTCAAAAGTGAAGTGTTTGTAATTGTATGTTTCAGACCATCAAGACACGATGAATCATCTTCCAGAAGCAAAAATAAAAGTTATCGGAAAGAATCTTCACAACATTATGACAGGTATTCTAGTTGACTATTTTAGCTGTGTTAAAATTTTATTATTTTGTTTGATTTACTCTTAATTTTTATCCATTAGGTATAAACAAGTCAGTGAATCCCCTCTCAGAGAAAGAGATAAGCATCAAACCAGTTATAATGAACATAGAAAAAACAGGTAATTATTAGACAGAGTTGTGAAAGTTATAATTTAATGAAAATTTCACTAAAATTGGCTTCTCTTCCATGAAGTTCTTTAGCTCTAGATCCGGTCCCATTCGACAAACACAGCTAACTCATGTTATAGGAAAAGTCATGACACTCTAATACGAGTTTGATTGCAAGAACTTTAAGATCTTCTCTTAGGGTTTAATTTACATTGTGTTCTCCTTTGTCTTATTGGCAAGCTACCTTTCTGTTAATATAAGTATTAGAGATTTCATTTCTTCTCTTGTGTTTCCTTTGTTGGCACCAAATCAAAAGTTGATGTTTCAAAGTTTAGTGTCATTTATACAATAGAAAGTGATCAAAATAGCTATTAAAACAGCTAAGTTTCTTGGTGAAAACGTTTATTTATCCTAGTTAAGGATGTATAGATAAGATATTCTCCCACCCAGCCCTCTCCATTGCTCCTGCTGTTCATTTAGTAACTGTCAAGTTTAAAGCCATACACGGGGTGTTTTCTAAACAAGGCATGTATTTTATTTAATAAGCGATGAAAGATGATAGCTTAAAAAAATACCTTGCTTGAAAGATCATTTGTGACATTAAATGAAAACGTGGAGAAATGCAATGAGGTACATGTTAAGCATGTAAGTTCTCTCCAAAGAAACAATGTACTTTTATTTTGTTGTTATTATTAATATTATAATTATAAATAGTTGCTGTAATTTAGTTTCTTTATTGTCCTCATGTTTGCATTGAATGCTTGATTATCGTTTGAACTGCTTGTGCTATTATGGTATGCTCATTGATTGCAACAGTCTTAACTTGTCCCATATTAGCTTATCTTTCATAATACAAATTCTGCATGGTAGTATGATAATATAAGTCACATTGTGATTACCTCGACATGTGCTGAATTTGGTTTTGGTTGTTATTGAAACTAAGTTTTTATAATGATAATATTTTGTTTGTTATACATTTGTCTTCATGTATGCTATTCACATTGAAGTACTAGGGTCTTCTTTATTGACACATGTTCTCCTCAGCGCTCCTTACGAGCCCATTGTTGATCAGCATTGGGTGTTAAATTCTTGTATTCCCCTTTCTTTCTGATTTTGTTTCCTATCATTTTTCTGGTGTTTATTATGAATTAGTTAAAGATGACTTTAATAAAAAAAATTTATATACACCCAACTTCACATAGAGGGATACTATTTTACTATTAGTTTATATATTATTTAATGTATCTGTCTGCTTTTGTATTCTATATTTAAATAAAATAAACAATGTTTTATTGCAATATGTTAAGTTTACAAGAAAGTTTTTTTTAGTAATTATTCATTATCATTAGCCGCAAAAGAATGTTCTGGTAAGGTTGGAACTCGAACTCAGCTCAGTTGAGCTACCTTGCTCAAGGGACATCCTTCTCAATATGAATTATTTTTGGCTCTACTTTCACAAAGACTGAACAATGTGCCGGTTGGGACATAAAAAAATCTCTTTCTGAAACCACCTTCTGTTTTTATTTGATGTCCTAAATATTATATTATATATATTTTCTTCTTTACTCCATTTTCATGGCTTTTCTAATAGATTCCATATTTGATTGGGTTTTTTAGAACCTATCCAACGAGAAAAGGTTCTACTGCATATACATTTTTTTTATGAATTATTTTGTCTTCTATTTGAGATAGGAGTGATATTTCTATCAGTTGAAGTGAATTTTAGAATTTTGATTAATTAACCTAATTATATAATTTTTATTTTTATAAAGGTACAAGACTGAGAGTGGTTCTGACCTTTCTCCTCCTAGGAAAAGTAAATATGCAGATAAATCAAAAAAGTATGCTTTTCTTTTCAAAACCAATGAATAGTTAATTGTTCTTTTTATGAAATAATGTTTAATGTCAAACAACTAATTTTTTTAACCTATGAAAATATTTATTTCAGGAAAGAACCTAGTTATGATTCTAGAAGAAGTAAATATGACGGAAAAGTAAAAAGGTAATATGTTAATTATATGAGGTATGTTTGGGAAAGATAGATCAAATTCTGAAAATTTCAGACCTATTTGCCTGATTAGCTCTCTTAGTAAAGTTTTTGAAAAAATAATTGCTAAGTCGAACTTATTAATATATTACAGCAGTTCAGTTTTAAAAAAAGACATACAGTCAGATTTGACAAGTACTGTAAAAAATTTGCTGGACTTTGAACCCTGTTGACGTTAACTCTTATTTTATTAGTTCCTTTGGTGTAGTAGGATATAGGTACCTGATTTCCACCTGTAGAGCTCTCTCTTGTTACTGTGAAAATTTGTTGTTGTTGTTGTCTTGGTTAGGTACTTATCAATTGCACTGTTGGTTTCTGGGGTGTTGGGTGAGATCTTTGTGTATTTTTTTTGGCTTAGCCATATGTAATTAATTGCCTGTGCCTATGTCTTTGTTTATTTTCATAGCAATTTAAACTTTCTTACATTTTTTATGAAAATTTAAGTACAGAATTTAAAGTTAGTGTTTTATTAGTTTGGGAGTTTCAGTGGGCTCCATGGCTTCTGCTTCAATGTTGAATTTTTTAGGTGTGAAGAATGTTATTGTCTTGCATTTATGAGTGTGCCGAAGTATTGGGGATTGGCTCTTGTTCCTCTATTGAGGTAGAAGTCGAATGGTTTGTAGGTCTGTTATTGTGGGACCTCTGTTGAGATCAGCTCATTGCCACATCATAAAAAAAAAAATAGAAAATAAGTCACTCAGTGCGAGATACAGCCTCAGTACGTAGAGACTATATTTGTGGGTTAATGCTTTTGTCTGTGAAACTCTGTTGTCAAATTGACCTTATTTCCTCCTATTGTGTTTGTCAAGCCTTGCACCCAGCAGCAGCCAAGAAAGATTTCTACTATGTTCCTTGTAGCTATTCACTACAATAGTTAGTGGTCACTGGTCAATGGGTAATGTCCTAGGGCACTCCTTAGTATTATAACGCTACCAATAACTCTATTTGTAATGACCAATGATTGAATCTACTATTCAAAACTGTTGTTCTCTCTGATTAGTTATTTCTAGATTGAAGGATTTTATATTAGACCTATTTTGTTGCTTTATTAATATTTTTGAATCCTTTTACAGGAAAGGAAGTGATTCTGACCAGTCTCCTCCCAGAAAAAATAGATATGAGGGGAAAACAAAAAGGTAATACTTTGTTTCTAATATTATTAATTTCTTATTTAAAATGTTTCATGAAAAACCTCGCTAATAAGCTTATTAGTCTTAGTAAACGCTCACCCAAGCCCATTGATTGAGTCATCTTTCAAATCCTTTGTTCTCTCTGACTAGTTATATTTCCCAATTGACAAGCTTATGTATTAGATATTTTTTTTTAGCTTTCAATAATATTTTTTAATCTTTTTACAGAAAAAGCAGTGATTCTGATCAGTCTCCTCCTAGAAAAAGTAGAAATGAAAGGAAAATAAAAAGGTAATATTTAGTTTCTAACTTTTTTGATTTATTATTATTATAAGATCATGTTTAACCTTTAACATTATAATGTTTAATAGAAATGGAAGTGATTCAGATCTTTCTCTACCAAGAAAAAATAAATACGAAGGAAGAGCAAAGAGGTATGTTTGCTTCAATTTAAAGAATTAGAATGCTAAATTTATCCTGTGGAAGTTTGACACAAAACAAGATGTACCTCTCCTGAGAATTGAATTCACATCGTTCCTAGGCTGAAGAGCTAGTCAGCTCACCAATCCAAGCTTCAGTATACTTGTTTATACTTATTTTAAATTGTATCAATAAGTTTCAATAACTTTGAACAGCTGAACATCAGGGTTGACATTTAAAACTAAAATTTCAACATATCAGACTGACAGAAAAAGAACAAACTAAAAATTCCTACCTAAGAGAAATATTGAGCTTTTTTTTAGAGATTTGTTTTTTATTACAGCATTCTTCACAAATAAAAACTGAATTTTCTAGACATAAATGATCAAATTTAGTTGATGATTAGCTTAGATAGATTAGATTTGGGGGGTTGAGTTTAAGGTTCGACTTGGGATCATTATTATGAATGATGTAGTACCAGCACACAATTATTTTTATTTTTCAGGTACACAATTCTTCCAACTTCCTCATGTAGCCTAATTTTTATAGACTGATATAAAAATATAAGATGATGAAAAGTAGTGGCTTGGAGTAAACTATCTACATTTTCTGAAATTAACACCAAATGATATTTCATCTTATGACACAGATCCTACCCACCAGTCTTATTTAATAAATCACGAATTTTCTGACATTGTGAAATACCTTGGATTTCACCTCAACAAAAGAATAACTTAGAATCCATGTATGAAACTAAAGACAAAACTTTAATCAACATTTTGGACAACTATACAGACTGCTAAATATAAAATCTCCTCTTTTCTTGGAAAACAATATACTGATTTATAAAACATTCCTAAACCCTAGTCTAGACTTTACAGACTTGTACTTTAGGGGACAGCAAAGTACTCGAAACCTAACCTAGCGCATCCAATCAAAAGTTCTTAAAACCATAATAACTTGAGATAATTCCTTTGGAAATCATTTGTTTTATCATTATAATGTATCGTTTGAGAGCAGTTGTTGTGTGTTCTATTCCTGCCTGATTTGAATTAGCAATAAAATGACCTCCCAAAGCCATGCCCATTAAAAGCAGGTTGTAACCTGTTGATAGCTGATCTCGACATGAGTTTATAGTTGGCCATGAATTTAGATTTGAATAGAGGTATTTGTTAAAATATAGGCTTAGGTTGATGAAAAAAAGATGTTAGATTTTCATCTAATTTGTTAATGGATGGCATTTGGAACTTACCATTTTTGTCTGCTAGCATACTATGTTGTCAGAACTTGATAACAAGAACAGAAATGGAGATTTAAAAAAAAAAGTGTAAGAATGTTATTTACAAGAATATTGAGGCAAATGAAAATAAGAGTGATACATTAGTATTTTATGTGTATAATATTTAGATGTATTATATTACCTACACACACTGTTGATAAGTTGCCACTATCACTGGGTAAATTATGTTTCCTATTATATAGTTTTTATCTTAATCATTAATAAAAATCTTTTATAGGAAAGGAAGTGATTCGGACCTTTCTCCGCCTCGAAAAAATAAATCTGGAGAGAAAGTAAAAAGGTAATGCTTGATTTTGTTTTAATTCAAAGTTGAAATATTAAAATTATAAAAAAAAACACCTATTACAAGTGGGTATTTGTTTTTGACAAACTCAGTGTTTTTTAAGATGCTCAATTTGGAATCCTGAAGTTACTTAGATACGGTTAATTTTTTTCATTTAGCATTGCTTGACTGTCCCTGAATAGTACAAGGACAAACTAGGATAGGACCACTATATGGGTTTAAGGTTTAACGGCTTGAAAAAAAAATGATTGCAAAAAAATTGAGTCTCTCTACACACATACACTACTATGCCATCAAAATAATTTTTGTATTTCTACCACAAAATAGAAATTAATTCATTGTCGGACAGATTTTTTTCACCAAGTTTTACCAAGGTGACTCAAAATTTCAGCTTTAAAGCCTATTGAAAACAAATAAAATGTAAACAAAACACAATTGTAACTAGAAAACAAACAAAAAAAAATTTTTTAATTACTTTTCGGTTTTGAAAACAGTACAATTAATTAGAAACCAATATGGTGTCTGCCTTCTTATACTTATACGTACTTACTGAGTAATGTAACATCATAAAATTGATTATCCTAAAAACTAATCAGTTTACAAAGTGATTTTCTAGTGGAGGACATGGTAACATATGTGGTAACGCTCATGAGCTGCAGCAAATATGTCAAATGTGGATTGAAGGAATTTGCACGACTAGTTAATCGAACCTACACTGCTAGGGAGGGAGGGTGTCGTAGTAAGAAACAAACAATTGACTACAATAGTTTATTAAATATACAGATAAAGAACAAATACAGAAAATATTCAAAAGACCATTATATTTTAAATCATCAAGTGGCAATATTTTAACCATTGGCTAATTAACACCTACCGAGAAAAAAACAACTAGATTCACTTATATTATATTAATCTTTTCAAGTCTTAAAAGTAGCTCTTATAAGAAAGATTCTTATTTAAACAAATATAGTATTTGGTAAACATTATTAAATAAGATGATGATGTATAGCTAATTAGTAGGTACCTAGTATCATGGTATGTACCTAATAAAATTATATTATCTATTGAAGTCTTTCAAGATTTCTCAAAGTCTTTTGTTCTTATCTTATAATAGCTCACAGCCTTGGTTGTACAAATGGGCTCAACATTCCTATAGGGTCACTTAATAAGATCGACTGTTGGTGGGAATGACCAATATTCCTTACAAATTTTTATAAAAAATTTAAAAACATGGGTTCCACCCTGACTGATTGCTGTTTTCAATAAACTTGCTAGTTTTTTGAACAATTCACACCAAGTTTCGAAGTTAACAACATTTTTTTACTTATTTTCATAATGGCTGAAAGTTTTCAAATAGCGGTGACAGTAACATTCGTGAGGTTTTTATTTTTAATACTTTTTTGTTGCTGTCAAAAAAAGACCAATTTGATTTTAGCAACTCTAAAAACATTCAACTGTCATGCCGCATCACGCTAGTATTTTTTGCGTCCCCGCCCGATGAGATATTTTCTCATAAATAACCACCTAAGTCCGAAGACAAGAAATGTGCTTAAAAAAATATTTTCACTCACCTGTTAAAAATTTGTATTCTGTTTGATAGGAATGGAAATGATTCCGATCTTTCTCCTCCAAGAAAAAAAAACTACAAAGGAAGGCCAATAAGGTAAGCTTATGTATGATTTAAAATTAATCAGTTCACAGTTGTTTTTTCCTGTATGTTTTATTTATTTCTTTAATTAATGTCTTTATTAGAAAAGGAAGTGATTCTGACCTTTCCCCTCCAAGAAAAAGTAAACATGAAAGAATAGAAAAAAGGTAATTTATATTATGTTTTAATTTATTTATCATTGATTTAGTTGCGCCGACTATATATACTTATATACAATAGTTCTTTGCAAACCATATAGAGTACTGGAGGGTCCTACATACTCATAGCAACCTCCTAGTATCTCTTGAAGTAGTACCCACTCCTGTGAAGTGTCATGGTTATATTTTATTAACTTCAACTTTTAATTATTATTATTTTTCCGCTGAATATAGAAATCCCCATTTTCACTGATCTGGATTCAAGCTCTATATTCTGGTTAACAATTAACACTAAACTCCATACTTAATATTACACACAGAAATATTGAACCAGTATCTAAAAATCTACAGGCAGCATGATGATCATAGTTTGCTGTCACTGCGAGTGCATTTAGGACAGAAATTTATTAGGTTTTAAATAACACCAAAAGTTTGCTTCTTTTCAAAAAAACTTTTGTTTAATTGGCGAGCACCTTCAACAGCCAACGTCTGTCATCCTCAGGCGCCAGACAACAAACAGTCCACCACTCCCAAAGAAATTTTTTTGAATGAGGCTGAAATATGAACCAATCACAACTAATATATAAGGATCTAATCCCTAAGAATATTTAAATCTTTCCACATTGTGATACTATTTATTGTCTCTTATATCATCCAAAGCTCATACATTTTTGTAATAGACTTAGTCTGTGGCAACTATGTTTGATCCTATAAAAGTAGAAGTGCCACAAGTCCACTAAGCCCTTTCCTATTCTTTTTAGGTCAAAGGCATCCTTCTGTAACCACACTACATTATCTGCTTTCAATGACAACAGCTGTACTCACAAGCCATACCTAAATACCAAACACATACCAAAACTGACAACACAGCTATACTCAAGACTGCCCAATTACCAGGACAAACATCTATCGAACTATAAATACATCGAAATATTATTTAAGCCTGGGCAAATGGGACTTGGAAGACAAGATTCTATGAACACAAGTCAACAAACATATTAAAATTTTACATACTACCATAAACATCAACAACTATCAACTCTACTTTCCTACTTATAGACTGACAATAAAATCTGAATGATGGCTAACCAATAATAATTAAAACTTATTTTGTTAATAAATTGTAATCATTATTTCTAGTAGCAGAATTCTTCAAAATAGACAAATTTATTTGAGAAGTTTTTTTTTTTAATCTAGCCTAGGATGCAAGGACCTCAAAAGACATAATACAAAACTAATAATATAAAATATATAATTTTATTACTTTCATGCAATACTTCTAGGGACTTTCAATTATTATATTAATTTTCTAAAACCGCCCCTGCAGCCTACTAGTGGTTAGCTTGCTGACTTACAACTGTGGAAAACTGACCAGGGTTTGATCCCCAGCTCACCCAAGGCTTTAATTTTTTAAGGGGGAGGGATGGGTCTGGGTTGACTCAGCCTCGTGAGGATAAATGAGTAGGTACTCGACTAAAGATGTAGAAAATCTGGTTAAGAAAATTAAACACCTAGCTAGCTAAACTAGCACATCACCTCCACCTAACAACCTCAGTCGTTTCTATCTTTTCATTTGGTGTTGTGCTATGGATTAAATTTTGAATTGGTTACTATTAATTTTTTTTTTCATTTTATTTATTATGCAGTATGGATAAAACACTAGATGGGAAAAAGGCTGGCTTACAAGATGCAAGAAATTTAAAAGAAGAACTTAAGAAGTTAAAGGAAGCCGAAAATGCTATGTTTGAAAAGGTATATATTTGATAATTTTTGTCGGCTGAACACAGTACCTTCCAATGTTTGGTTAGGTGTTCTATTCACTGAGCTATCTGAATCAAGTACATGACCTAGACAATATCAAAAGCCTATCTATGTCTACTAAATTAGGCCTAGACTTGTGGATAGAGCTCCGAACTGGAGATCGGCTGGTCGTGGGTTTGAGCCCCAGCTCTGTTTCTATCTTTTCTCTTAGGCTATTAATTATTGAACAGTTACATTACATATTACAGCTAATGATCATTGATATTCAATTTTTTTTACACAACTCAATAGATTTTTTTGTTTTTAGTTGTCAAATACCATTCATTAAATATAATATCCTACCTATTACATTATAGCGCATAATATTTACAATAATTTATAAAAATACATTAAAATTAATAATACATGTATTAATCATCACACATGCCAGAGATCTGTCAAATATATTTTTTTCTTTGGCTAATAAACACACACACACACACATACTCTCTCGCGCGCACACATACATATATATATATTATAGTTACAAATTTGCCAGAAATATGTTGGCAACATCTAATTCACTATCATAGTTTATTTATGATATGATCTATTTTTTAAAAATATTTTAAGTATCTATCTAACGCACCTAAGTGTAATATGTCATGTAAACCAGCTATGGTTATCATTGGTTGAATTCCCCTGACCAAAACTAGTATTTATAGGATGTCTGAAATTAATATAAAAATATAAACTGATAACAAAACAGACTGTTTTTTTGTTATAAAAATATATTAGAAACCAACCAAGAAATAGTTTTAAGTTTAAAAGTATGTAAATTAATGTTCACATAAGCCAATTATATTCATCAATGAGAATTTCTACCCACAAAGGATTATAGTAATAAGCCTAATATTTGAGCTAACTATTTCTGGGTGATTAACCACTTGTTAGCAGTTATGTAGTAAATAAATAAACAAAGTATTTTTCTTTCCCAATTCGGAATAATAATTGACAAGTTAAATTGATTTTTTAAATACAAGTTAAATACATTTTTTATTATTAAATAATTTAAATGCCAGAAGATGCCTGAAAAGGAAGGGGGGGGGGTGACTTGTTCTTCAAATACTACCTTGTGATTTGGGAAGAAACATTGTTTCTTTTTGTACCGTTACATTTTTAAGAATTTTTTAAGCTAACCTGGTAATAAAGCAGATTTTCTATCAAATTCGGAAATATACTGATTCCTGTTTTAATGTTAATCAATGAATACAATTCCTTTCAATTTTAAGTTATAGTGCCCATAAACAGTCAGTATGCCTCATGAATTTGATTAATAAAACTGATAGCTTCTTTTCAAGATTTTTTTATTCAAGTATTTATGAATATTTAAGAATCATTTTCAAATAAATTAAATATTTAATGTAGAGGAAATATTTTTATTATACTCTGAGTTAGAAAAAACACTGACTAAAACTATTTATAGATCATTATTAATTCCATGTTTTCAGATGAAAACAAGTGTTTCCGGAAAAGCTGCTTCAGTCGTTATGAGAGACAGAAAAACAGGAAAGATACGCGATCTCAACAAGGAGAAGGAAGAAGAATCGCAGAAGTCTGTCAAGGCCGCTGAAAGGGAAAGCAAATATGCAAAGTGGGGAAGAGGGTAAGCATAGTTAAATCCTTACACATTCTGTAACACTTAGTATTGCAATGAGTTTGGGTAATTTTTTACTTGTTTTTATATGAAGGCTTGTCATTGGTTGATAATTTATAATATATATATTTAAAAATATGTAGAGTTTCTAATCATATATTTATTTTCCGTTAGTTTAAAGCAAGTAGCAGAGGCTGAAGACAGGGTAAGTGACTACCTACATGAAGTGAACAAACCTTTAGCCCGTTATGCTGGTGATGAAGATCTCGAAAAAATACTGAAAGCCAGGGAATTACAGGAAGATCCCATGTTGGATTATATTAAAAATAAACAGTCAGAATCTATTGATGTGGAGGTCAAAGGTATATTATGTTTTTGTTAATTATGTTTAGGGCTTTTCAACTTTCAATTTAAGGGAATATTATCACAACTGTTGTGCGGTTCCATGTTCACATCGACCATCTGATGTAAGGGGGGGGGACCTGACGTGTTTGTTTATATCATCAAGGTCTAGTTTGGCTTCAACCTAACTTGAGCGAACAAGTAAAGTTAGAGTGTACTCTAATTTACAGATTAATTAATTACAAAAATAAATTAATAAGCCATGTAAGTAAATTTTGAAATTAACTCATGAACGTTAAAAATAATTTAACTAAAGATACCAAAGACAATGGTAATCTGTGGATGGGCACATTTTGTTTTGTTTTTTCCATAAAAATATTAGTGACCAATGAGACTAGTCCATTCCTATCCAAGAGAAACAAAATTCAAGTGAATTCCTAAAAAAAAGAATTGAGTTGGATAGAGTTGAGAGAAAAATCCACTGAGATTTTTGGTGGAAAATGTTTTGTCTAGCTAGTGCTTTGACGGAGGGATTGTAGATTTGGTAAGGAAGAAATAAATGGACTTTTATATATTTTATTTGTTTTTCACAATGTTGATTATTTCGTAAAATTTTGTTGGTGATAGAACAGTGGTAGAAATAGTATGATATAATGGGCTTACTTGACAGTTGGATTGATGAGGTTGTTCCCTTAGGGAAATTTCTTTTCATTTTCTTCATGGCATTTTTCATTCTTTGAATGCGAGTTCATAAGGGGTTATATTAATAAAATCTGCCCAGCACCTCATTTGGAATACCGACATTATATATATATATATATCCATGTTTAAGTGTTTACTGTGTATTATTTATTAAAACATTTCCTTATTGCAGGTAAACCTTCATATCGTGGATATTACCTACCAAATAGATTCAATATTCGCCCTGGGCACAGATGGGATGGTGTCGATAGGTCCAATGGATATGAAAAGCAATGGTTTGAACGTAAAAATGCCAAAAAAGCATTAGAAGAGGAAGCTTATAAGTGGAGTACGGCTGATATGTAATAAAATGGTAAGCTTTATTAATTTTTCACATTCGATAGTTAACCATTATAGTGACAATATTAATCATACTATCAATTGTTAAAAAATATAATAAGTAGTTATAATGCTGAAAACTTATTGGCTTAATGATATATTTTTTTTTAGGAAAGCATGAAATTGTAGTTGAAGCTAGAAAAGATTGATATGGAATCAAATTATTTAAGAAGGTTGTATTAAATGAAGGTCTACTCTAAATTAACTTTGGGAGTTTCTACTTTTATACTGGTTTCTTCCATATGTCAACAGAACTTAACACCCCCTACGTAAATCGAATTAAAAAATTATCTTATATTTAGAAAAAAAAACTGAAATATTAACTTGATGATGAAATGAGTCAAATGTCATCTATGCAAAACCTCTGGAAATGTGTTGATATAGTTCTCTGAGTTTAAATTTTTGTAATTTTTAGGATTCATAAAGTAACCACAAACTTATGTAAAGACTTGTTTTACTTTATGTTATTGTTTGTAAAAAGATTTACAAAAACTGTTAGTTTTAAGGCCACTTAAAAAAATTGGTAAAAAATGTAAATATTTATATTATGTTATTTATGCATTAATTGTAATACTAAACATTGACTGTAACAAAGATTTTTTGGGGGACCCTGACAGGGTTTAGTGGCATGGTTAATGTAACCATAATATGATGATCAATATTGTATGCTATGATGTCTGAAACATACAAGTATCTTATATTGTAAATATAATTATGTATATAATTGTAAATAGAATTTAATATTTTTATAGAAGTATGTATGAAAAATAAATGGCTTTTGAATTTTTTTTTAAAATTATTTCAAATGTAAGGTGTAAGTAAAAAGTTTTAAATTTATAATGCCTTGGTCCAGTGGTTGAATAATTGATGTTGTGTCAGGTGGGAGACAAACCACTTTAATATTAGGATTCTGAATTTATAGTCACCTAGCACGTTACCCATCAGTTATAAAATTTTAAAAATGATATTTTTTTGTTGTAAATAATCTTCACCTTCCAGTATAAAACCAATTTTTAAACATTTCGTATGTAAACCACACATTTTTATTAGCTCTCCAGTAAACAGGAAGTGTTGATCTGCTTGTATTTTTCATTACCCATGGATTTAATGTATGATTTATTAACATTGGCATAGTTATATCTTCTCCAGGCGGATTAGAACAAAGAAGTAAAGTTGTTCTGTCTTTTGATACCATGAAACCAGAAGTGGAAGTCTCAACTTTCACAATGTATGTTTTACTGGGCATTTTTTTTCAATACAAAGCAAATTCATCAACATTATAGACTTGCTCTGTTATATAATTGCCTTCCTCTATAATTTTGGAAAAATGTCAGGAAATCTTTGACCTGCTACTATATCTGCATCAGCCTTTCTCCAACAATTTTCACATTAAGCAAAGAAAATCCCTTAAATCTGTCAAACCATCCGGTACTGGTGTTAAATTTGGATTTAAACAATTCATTAGAAGAAACGCCCTTCGAAACTCTAATTTTCTTAATTCTTGTGTGCCTTTTGTTTCATGACAACACTATTTAATGGCATATTTCAGGAGTAACAGTCTTACATCCATATCATTAAACACTTTTTCATTTTAGGCAGTAATGTGTCTTTTATCTGAGTAACTCTCTTCAAATATAGTAAAGATGCTAGATATTATGGCTTCTTTTTTGCCTTATTGTTCTACCTACAGATGTATAAAATTATTTTTTTAAAAAAAAGAATAGAATATCATTTTCAAACAAGTGCATTTTTGGAGATTGTTGAGTATTTGATAGATATTTTTATATGTGAATATGTCGGCCCTGATGATTGTGAGCACTCTGACCTATAAACTTGAAATTTTATACTAAGATTCCATTTGATTACCTGAAGAGATGAAAAATATTTTCAACTCTATAATTAATTATTAAATTACATTGTAATAAAAAAATAAATGTTTTTTCACATTAGTAGGGTATAAAATAAAAAATCTTGTTGCTCCCTGATTAATAACATATAATTTGTGTTTACTATAATTACACTAAATCATTGGCAGTCTTTAAAAGTGTATTCATAATTTTAACTCATTCTGTGTGTTATAGAAGAGAGATATGTTGAATGTTAACTTCATTTAATACTCAAATAATTTTACAAATTAAAGCCTAACTCATGACAAATTGGTTATGGGTTAAGTTTATACTCATCATTGACAAGGTCTGCCCACAAATTATTACATTTATTAACAAACAGCAGTGCTTTCAATACCACTACCATTCTCAAGTGCTGCAACAACAAACAAAAATCATCAGAAGTACTTAAAGGTTTGTTGGTGATCAAGAATAAATATTATTATTATCAAATTAGAGCTGTTGAAAGAAGACATAAAATTCTATACACAGTAAAAACCACCAATGAACTCATTAAACCAATAAAATAACAATTGTCTTAAAATTACAAACATATCAGATTCGAAGCATTAGCCTATTGCATACTCTAAATAGACAACACACTCATACAAGCAGACTAGGAAGTGGTCTATGAAGGTAGATCATCACCATCCTTTCACTGTTTATGTAAGTCAAAAAAGGTCTGTTATCATCCTGAGGAGCTCATTGTAGTGACAGAAACTTGTGCTGAAGTCAAGTTACAAACCGTATTAGATAAAACGGTTGAACACTTAGTAGAAGCAAAGAGAGAAGTCATAAATACTGTGATCCATTCATCGTTCACTCTCATAAGTAAATGGGGTTGTGATGGAAGTTCTGGTCATGGTGCCTATAAACAGAAATTTGATCCAGTGAGGATACTGACAAATTTCTATTTGTATTTTCATTTGTTTCCCTTAGATTACTCCATAGCATCATTTGGCAGAATCCTCGGCCATTATCGACGACGCTTTATCGTCCGATTAAGTTCATTTTTGCAAAGGAAACCACAGAATTCACTAAAAAGAAGAAACTAACAAGGTCTTATTTTATTAGAGCTGGTAATAAAATTCCCTTACTGGATTCTATCTACGCTTCTCATGGGTTTCCTTTTGAAATGATATGTCAAATAGACAATGCCTGAATTTTCCAGAGCTCAGAATTCCTATCTTATTGTATTGCAAATAGTATTTTTCAAAAATATATTGTGGCAGGACACCCGGTCACATTAGTGGAATGTAACGTACAAACGTAAAACGCCGGATCAAGGCAGCGCCTGAAGAGCGCACGTCATTGTACGACAGAGTGCAATCGCCAATTGTTACAACTGTGATTAGTTCGTATACTGAGGCTCTCTTTTTATTCAGGGTCTGAATAACAAATGTCTTTGTTACTGAGCCTACAAAACAACTGACATATTTCTCTTTAGTTAAATACTGACTGATAGGTGATTAAATAAGCCACAAATGTCTGAAACCCAAACCAAATAGTAAGCACAAAGAACTGTCTAATCATGCCACCACATTCTTCTTTTTTCAACTACACCTATTCTAAATTTCCAATTAATGAAATTATCGGCTGTAAGTAGCAAATGCTATCAAAAACGTTGCCATTTTTGTTACAATCACTTACTTTTTTTCAATTTGAATTGGTATAAAACCTTCGCTAATTTAAAAACACGATTTACTAAGATTTCACTGGGCCAATAACCTCACATATAGTTAGGGTACTCAGGATAGTAATAAAAGAGAATAGCGAACATACAGACAAGATGATTTAATAAACACTACAGATAAGGTAGATACTCGACTATAGATGCCACTATAGATGCGTACTGGACATGACAAATTCCTCAGATATTTAAATTGTATGTAGCAATATTTGACATTTTTTACTTTCCATCCGCCAATATCTGACTAGTTTGAGTGTTGTACCATTAACAAGGAAATTCTTAGGGTATTTGCTTTGTGGTTCAAATTGACAGTTTTTGAATTAGATGTTTTATTAAATAACCTTTTAATAAATTAATCAAAGGATGGTGAAGTTTTTCACAAAATTACATTTTAAGCGGACTTTGTTTTTGAGCAATATTTGAAATATTTGTTAAATATAATCCCATAATATACTGAATAGGAGAACGTTGGCGTTGGGATATGTTTTAATTGTAAATGTACACATTGGAGAGACTTGAGGTCTCTTACAGCTTTTAATACTAACTCGTAATCTTGTTACGTTGTCTCTTTTTGGAGTACTACTACTAGAATAAAACGTAAGGCAGTAGGGCTCACCTTCGGTTTAACATCTGGGAAACTAAATGTAACTTAACCTAGGCTTTCCCGAAGGCTTGCTCCCATCGTTAAGAAAAGGTTAATGGATTTGTCAGGTTCGGTAAAAACGTGAAGAACTTGACATGCCCTAAGAGGATGATAAACTCATCAACCACCTTCATCATAAGCAAATCGATGCCTCTTGTTCTCAATGAGGTGTGTTGAACCACTTTTCGAGGTATCCCTCTGTGAAATTGTTTGAGCTTTTCGCTGCGCTTTCAGTCAGGTTACTAAATAGTGGGACGCCAGATGGTACTTATATATATTATTGAGTTGGGGTGCACAGATAAATTGTGCAAACTCCGCAGGTGGAAACCTTAGCGACCACGTTTTAGTCTTCCTCTACAGCAAAACGGAGGCTCCTGTCAATTTATATTCCCATACAGATAGTATGGATAATCGGAAGGTTCGCTGATTTGTTGCAGGATATATGTTTTCCACCTTTTGAAAAAAACAAGAATAAGTGGACTTTCCGGATTCACTAAGGTGTAAAACTTTCTATTTGTTTAAAAGAGAAATTCAAAACATTCATCGAACAAATGGACACCAACTCCAACCATTATGAAAGTAAAATGTACACAAGGATTCTGGACGGTGTAGTCTAGAGTTCACACCAACTGACAATTTTGTGAGGATAATGGAAAAACATGAGGAATAACTTTGTTATTCCTACTGTGGCCCGTAAAGTGTTGTAAACCATGGGTAAAATTTCTCCCGCTATCGGGAGTCTGCTAAAGTGTTAACACGATATTAAAAAGCAAGATGCAACTATCTGCACGGTCCAAAAAGACATCTGTTATGTTTTACACCTGGCCAAGAAGGTTAAATGTTAAAATTTCGAATTGCCATTTAATGTCATGATAAATTTCGTGTTTAGAAAAGTTTGTATGATGGTGTTAATTGTATGTTCCTGTAACATGATGAAGCCTGCCACCTTATTTGAAGTTGGTAAGTCAAAATTTTCTATACAAGCTGATCCACGGATAAGTATCCTCTTCAATTTATTCCTCTTTTATTTTATTTTGCGATTTATACCATTGTCCTGCCAAACATTTATTTTTGAAATTTTCAATTTTTACGTTGTCGTCTTAGTGTTCCCTTAAGAGAGGATAAAATTAGAACTTTTAAATCCTCACAATCTTCTCAAAAAGCAAGTCAGAAAGAAGCAGGTTAGTGAAAAGATAAGAGACTATTTTTTCTCTGTACAATTTTGCTGTTTATTTCATAATATGAATGAGGTTAATGGAATATGATCACAAAAGCACATAAAATCAAATTAATGACAATTTTTAAAAACTATTTTTATAAAACAGCTGTTGTTGAAGAACCAAATTACCATTAACAGTACGATCCAATAAGATAAACCGGTTTATGCTAATGAAATAACTCAATAAAGCTTAACAAATCAATCAAGAGTGAGTAATTAATAAGCGCACCAAAACCTTTAATTGTGTGATATTTTATACTTAAGTAACCTTTTTTTTTAAATCGGAATTTCGTTTAAAATGGAAGGAGCCAATAAACAAATGTTTTAAAGTTTTTTCTGCTGTGTTATTTGGTTTCTTTTTGATAGCTCTTTCTCCAGAGATGTCCATTTCATTTTAACGAATAGAAATAACTTCACTGAAACAAGTGGCAAACTATTAGGAAAGAGATGGACAACCCTGAAGAACAAGCTAAAAGAAAAACCAAACTGAATAATAATTAACTATATTTTACAGATTTGCCCCTGAAAATAAATCAAGATGAGATTCATTCAAAAGTCACAAATGACAAAAAATATGACAAAATTCCTGCAGCAAAAATAATGCAGACTCAAAAACCTTTTGCAAACAGTCATATTACTTTCTTTAATGAAACTGATAATCCTAACAATGAACAACATTTAATGGTAAAGGCATTCATAAAGTCATCCAATAGTTTGTTTAAAAGTGAAACTGATGCGTTGGATGAAAAATCGATTGAGTTAGGAGAAATTGCAGACCTTTTGAGGTCAAAATCACGATTACAAAAACCCCCCATTGACCGTAGAGAAATTACACGAAGAGAACATGACATAAAAACAATTAAACGGTTTACTAGTGTCGGAAAACAATTGCCTTTACAAAAACCAGGCGCTGTGGCACCTTTAATTCATGCAAAAAATGGACAAGGAAACAAAAGTCTTGCAAAATATAGGAAATCACGAAGCAGCTATAATAGCTTTTTAAGGAGATCGTATGCAGCAAAGCACAAGCATGAAAAACCTAATTACCGTTTTATAAGCACTAATCAGCTACACAGACGTAACAGGAGGCTTAGTAAAACGAAATTTCAAACCATTAACCATTTTGTTGAACGAATTCATTTAGAAGAACTTCCACCAAACCTAGTTGAAACATTGGGCGGGATGTCAGATTCCAAAGAAGAAATAAAAAATCCTTACTTCATTTTTCCCTGGATCAAATCAGATAGAATGAAATCAAGAATTAATCGGATAATAAAACGACAGGATGACGAATGCTCGAATCCAATGAGGAGAACTCATTGCAAAAAGAGGATAACAACAAAACCCAAAAAATCAGTGAACGATGGAAAAACGGCTAAAATAGGATTTCCTTCGACACATAGGTGTGTAAAAAAGGTCACTTGTCCGTGCTCTTTGAACTTTGAAAAGTGCTCCCCTCGGACCACCTGCCCACCGCTACCTTCAGTGTGTATCAAGTCGACCTTCGGGCGGTGCCATGGCCTGGACTGGCGGTCCCCAACCCCACCTGGCGATGACATGTGCCCTAAGGGCATAATTGGGGGCACTCGCCGGAGCAGGGTTGGAAGGGTGAAGAGTGTGAACAAGCGGTGTGCGTGTGACTGCGGCTGTGGGTGTTCCTCCAACATGCAGCGAGCTCACGACGGCCAATCGGACTCGAGGGGACCCTGTGGCTGCGGCTGTGGGTGTGGATGTGCACGTGGAGGAAGCGGACACTGCAACGACCAAGATACAAGGCAACCCGACACGTAGCCATTCTTGCTCTCTCTCGACTAAAACATACAACATACAAGTTGACATTTACCTGTCTGAACCGGCCTGATTCAGGGAGACATATCCGACCAGACTTGCATTCTAAGCTTTGGACCAATCCCAAATGCTATCGGTTCACGTTCTTGACCATGGAGTGAATATGTGAGAGTGATTATTACTTTGCAAGAAGTTTTCATTTACACGACATGTAACTTGGCAAACAGCAAAAGGTTTATAATTTTTAACTAGAAATGAATTGGAGGAAAGAGCGCCTTACAGCATTAGCAAATCATACAAACTGCCAATAAATGAATCTTCTTATGTGGTTATCATTATACTTTTATAATTGCACTTCCTTGTTCTGTGAACATATGCCATTGGTGAAGCTTCTTTACTTTTGTAGATTTTCATTCACTGGCAGTCATCAGCTTGGTAAGAAAAAAACACTTGAATACAGGGGCGTATTCATTCTGTGAGTTACGAGTATTTTTTCTTAGACAGACTGTAAGAAATCAAATAAATTCTATTTAAACCTGTATACAGAATCAGTAATATTTATAATACAGTAAATGGTATTTTTAACCAACATATTATTTACTATCTTTACTGTACATGTCCAATCTTTATTGTCATAAAATTATAATTTAATTTATTGGCCAATAAGTAATTGTGTTCAATGTTATCGTTAATACCATATTTCCAATTCTTCATTCACTCGCTCGTTCATGCAGTATTTACAAATAACCCCGAAACTTCCCAAATTCACATGGTTGTCCCCTCCCTCGCAAGCGAAAGAAGAAGCGGAGAGTCTGGGGAGTCTCCCACGCTCCTCCATCAGCCGCGTCTCCGGATACGAGCCAGTGGAGGCTGACCAAGAGCGCGACCACCACAAACGCTCAGGACATGAATGGAGAAACTAGCCCTTGCCAGGAATCCCACTGTCACGTAGTTATAGCAGGTCACAAAGTCACTAACGCTTTAGTCTCCGAGGAGGATTATAGGGATGTGTGTCACAGTGTAATGACCGTGCTAGAGGATTAGGGTGGTTGGATAGGTTTCGATGGAATTTCATGAACTTGGAATTTACTATTTAACTTTTTTTTCAGTTATTTTAATATTTTAGCGCTGTTTTATTCTACCCTATCAAAGCCTCAGGTGGCCATTTTTCCGGATAACCTTTCCAATTTATAAGCGATGGGCTTTTAACCTACCTAGAGCATAAGTTATTAGAGAATACTCTTTAGTCTGGGCCACTTTCAATTTGATCCTCGGCGCTTAGTGGCAATACGAAGAAGATGATTATTTGATGTAACTAAAAACAACGATGCTTTTGGATTGTTTAGTTATTGACGATAATAAAAAAAATCGTTATGATAGTGGCTATTTTTAAGTACATTTTTAAGGGTAAAAGTAGTGCGGCGTAATTAGAACTAGTCTCATTTGTATTTGAAGTGATGCATTTAGATGGTGGTTGGGGTTAAGTGAAATGAAATGATTTGTTAGGCTGAATAAAGATCAGACGATGAAGTGTGGTCATTGCTATTACGGGTTAATAATGGGAATAAAAAAATAGGATACAAAGTTCATGGGATTGGAGAGTTAATGTTGATAGAAAAGAGCATTCGTAATTTTAAAAAGGATTTTGGTTGCGGGGACTAGAATTTTTGAACACTATACGGTTTGGCTGAACCTCACAGTTTTCATCTGTGTGTCATGCCTTCATTAATAATTGTATCATACATTAAAACGTTGCGGTACTTTCCAAGTTAGTTTTGATATGCTGTGAAAGAATTTTTTTAGTAGTTTGTATCAACTCTACCTCTTGTTTAGTTTTTTTTTTCTCAAAATATTAATATAATAAAATAATATATTATCCCCAACCATCTACAAATGCAAAAACATGTCTAAATCAAACATTATAGGATAAAAAAAAAAGATAAGAACGTTAACAACCTGAACCTATTATAAATGGAAAGAAAGGAGCTCGAGGCCTACTTTGGGGAACTAGCGTGCTAAATCTTGAGCTCACTCGCTGTCAAGCCATTACTGAGGGCGTGGTTCAATACTCTAATGCTTTTTGATTAACTGCCCAATCTCAATCTTTCTACAAATATTCTACCATCCTTCCCGCCATCACAGTGTTAGCTATCCACACCTGTGAGCATAAATTGTGGCAGGTTGTTTCATTCATTAATGGTCCATTAATTATAAGTCCATCTACATTGTGTAAGAAATGAAATTTCAAATAAAAAATATTTGATTAATTAATGTGACGGTTAATTTAATAACTCTCCCTTTATTGTTTGTGTTATTTCCTACAAATAATACAGACAAAGGTCATTTATGATAAATAGATATTAATCCAAAAACAAGAAATGGCCAACTATTATTTGCTACTTTTTAATCTGTTAGATTCCAGACCATTTCCACCATTTTTGATAAAATATTAATAATGCTATTCTCATTTTACTTATCTTCAAGTTTAAGTTCACTACCCAGTAACAAAAACAATAGTGTCAACTGGCAGTCTAAGGAACATACAAATTTTCAAAATGCGTTCAGCAGTTCCTCAGTTTATCTTGTACAAACAAACTATCCTTACACAGCTTTGCCTGGTTATTTATTTATGTAATCTAATTTAGATTTAAGTATGTAATTTATATGATCTTCAACTTGACAGGAAGGTTTTAGTATAATATTTCTTCACCTAACTTGTCACTTCGTCTCAAACTGACGATATATAAATGTGTCCTACAGCTCTGCTGTAAAGTGCCCCGCTATATAGTCATGTGACTGACAGTACAGCTAAAAGTCCCCAACGATTTCAGAACGGTTAGAAAAGTGGTCAGACGTATATCTCTCCAGAGGTTTAAGAACGCCGACCAACACCCGTTGCTTGGTGTAGCGTCAGTTAAATAATCTTTGTAGAGGAAAGTCTTAAAAAAAAATAAGCTTTATTATGAATTACAAGCAAAACACTGGTATATACAAAGATTAAGAGATCAGAGTAACAACATACTGGTTTAAATGTCTATGAACACGTGAAGTGTGGGGATTTTTTTTTTTGTTTTATATCCCCTAGTTACAAATTTATATATGTACAAAATATAGATTCTACAAATGAATCTATTTACAATTGCTTGATTGTTTTCCTGTAGCTTGGCTACATTTTATACAAATTCTAGTGTACAAAATAAATGTTCTGCATTGTACAAAAGTATAACGATGAACATTGCTCAATAATGGACTGAATATATTAAAAGTGATGGGGCTCACCTTATTTATCATAAACTTAAAACTAACCTACATCTAACAATAAAAACGGAAACTTTTTTTTGTTTAAATTAAAAATGTAAATCTAATTTTAACAGGTGGTTGTGACACTGGGTTTGTGAGATGCTGCAATAAGTAAAAAAAACTTGGTGTGTCTCCAGTGGATGAACTCGCCCACCGATGGCATGAGTGGGGGTAAAGCTGATATATATATTTATAGATATATCTCAATCCTATATCTATATATATATATATATATATGGTTATTCGCCACCAAGTAAGATGTGATAAAGAAAAAAGAACCAAAACAGGAACAAAAGACTAACTCCAGTTCTCGAAATAGATGTTTACGTCCCATGATCGCATTAGTTTCCAATACACAGCTGTCTCTGACTTCCTCCCCCAGTTCCCAGGGAACTTAACAGCGGGCTATGTACAATTGATAGAGTATCGTACCCCGATACTCTTAGCGGACAATAAATTATTGCCTTACATCATAAATTAAAAAAAAACAGAAACCTTTATACTGAGACTGAAAATAGTACAAATAAAACTAAACGAACAAACAAAAAGAAAAATACTCTATATCAAGATAAATACGCTATTCGATCTTGTTCACAATGCATTCGCTGATATAGATTTATGATCTGGAATGAGGAGTGTATGGGGGTGAGGGCGTTACCCGATACTCTCGCTGGATGGATGTCCCCGCTGGTATCTTAAAGCTGCTCTACATGGACTTTCCGTTTGACGCCCACGTTCTCCCTCGACACTTTCCTATCGTTATAGTCCGTAATACTCGCGTAGGCCTTCACCCAGAGTTTCTCCAACTCCGCGCTGTTGACGAGCAGTGTGGCCGTCTCGTCTCCCTCCCCCGTTCCTTTGGTGACTCGGCGACGTCCCCGCAGGCCAAAAAGAATCTCGAAGGGTGAGAACCCCGTAGCCATGTGTATGGAGTCATTATAAGCTATCACCGCTAGTGGCATAGCCTTAGGCATCTCCAACCCCTTATCGGCATGCTATCATGCGCAGAGATGATCCTCCAGGGTACTGTGAAGACGCTCAGTTCCGCGCCTGCTTTCTGGGTGTCCCGGGGTGTTGACATGCCATCTGACATCCAGCAACTTCATCTGCTCTCTTATGTCGGCGTTGTTGAATTCCTTGCCACCATCTGATGCTATTCGATCAGGGACCCCGTAAAATTAAAACCACCTGCGCAGCGCTCCTAATACGGTGTATGACGACTTTTCACGGACGGTGTATGCCATGGCCACCTTACTAAATAGATCAACGACGGTCACCCACTTGTGGTCCTTCCAATAAAAGTATCCGTTTGCAGGTCGGTCAGGAGTGTCTGCACGCTCCTATCGTCTCCTGGATGGTTTTGCGCATTACCCACCAGAAATACCTGCGCTATTTCCTGTTCCCCCCCTATGATTAGTTTTGCCTTGGTGGTATGCAAGGGTGATTTATTTTTTCATTGTATCATCCGTGACCGTTTCCACCATCATCCACCGCCACCATCATCCACCGCCCCCATCACCATCACGTCCGGTCAATCCCGATCCGCTCCTTTCGCCATAACCTCTTAATTTACTCCCAAATGGTCCCGTTCCCTACATAGATATGGTGTGTTTTCCCCGGCTTGGAAGCGTCGTTGAGTAGGTGGCAGATCTGGTCCTGTTTTGCTGCGAATAGATGGTCGTTGTTGTGGATCTGTTGTAATCGCTGCAAGCAATCTTCGGCAGTCCTGCTGTTCGCTTCTTCCAGATTATCTGACGACGTTTACCGTTGACTATTTCCTGGAGCTCTTCCATCTCCGCGGATCTGTCACCTCCCGAGCTCCCTCCTCCTGTCGACTGCCCATCCTCCACGGAACCAGATTCTCTTTGGCCACCCTCCCCCTCTGGCGTCCATTCCCGGAGGAACTGCCGGTCATCCTTGGATGAAACCCGTTGTTCTGGTTCTATGGCGTTGACTGTAATCGCCCGTGAGAGCCAGTCTGCCAAGACGTTTTCCTTGTCGGACTTATATACAATCTCCATGTTGTACTGGCTAAGGAATTCCTTCCACCTCGGGACCCTTGCCGATGACTCCTTCAGTTTACCTACCCATTGTAACGGTCGGTGATCCGTGTGGACTCAGAATCTTCTCCCAAACACATAGTGCCGAAAATGGTCAATCGCTCAGACGATCCCTAGCAACTCCCGTTCTAGTGCGCTGTATCGGCTTTCTGCCTCCGTTAGGCGTCTACTGGCATACGTTACTGGTTGGTCTCCTTCGCCTCCCTCTCGATAGGACCACTCCCAACGCCTATTCGTTAGAATCCGTCCTAATTCCGAACTGTTTACTAAAATCAGGAAATGCTAACACCGAGTGTTCCTGCAAACGGCTCATGCATTTTCGGATGTTCGCCTCTATATCGGTGGTGATGATCACCTGCCGTCCCTTTTTCAGGAGGTAGTTGAGAGGTAATAAATACGCCGCCATTCCTGGAACGAATCTTCGATAGAAATTTAGCTTTCCTAGAAGGCGTCGGATTCCTTTGACATCGAACGGAACCGCCATCTTTTGAATGGCTCCTATCTTCCCAGCATCCGCACTCCCACACTCATCCTCTCCAGACACATTATCGTGTTGGTACTCCAGGTATCCACCAGGCACTGCACTCCGCACGCTACTCGAATAATTAGCAGACCGCTCTATGTACCGCTCACGCTATTACTTATTAGTGCGCGGTCACCTCTCTTCAGGCGCCTGTCGTCGACCGCTTCTTCGGGCACTGCTGCTCCCCCAGCCCGCTCCGCTTTCTGGTTCCTCCCTCTCCCTCTTGGACATTTCAGAGGTTTCTGACGCCTTCGACTGCGGCCTCTCCCTCCTCCGCACCCTCTGAGCATTTACTTCCATTGGCTCTGGCCGATTTCCGTTTCTTTGAAGCCTCATGTATGGGCACTGCTTGGCTACGTGCCACACTCGAAGCACCTGGTGCGTGGGAACTGTGCTTCCAAGGGTCCTATTTTCCAACACTCGTAGCATTTTCTGTCCTCGAGTCTCCTGGGGTGGCCTACATTTGCTCGGTTCCTGTCTCCCACCGCCGTTGGCTCTCTTCCGCCGTACCCCCTCCCTTTCTCCTCCAGGCGACCGGGCCTTTTTTTTTTGGGCCTTCGGTACGATACCCTCTTCCAGCCTTGCTCTTCTTCATAGCCTGTAACCTCTTCTTCTCTGGCGCTAGTGTCCACCACACAGTGTTGGGCACATTCTAGGATCGTGCACTTCCTAGGAAGCCCCTCTTTTCTTCCTGTTTCCTTTGCCAACTGCACTTTTAAAAAAGTTGTCAGGAACGCCATCCTTGCTTCTACCTCGGCCACGCTTACGGAATCAATCATCTTCTTGGTGATACTATTGTATCTCGCTAAGAGTGTTCCCGCATACTAGCCGTTCGTCTAGTGGGGCTTCTTTATCTCCCGGAAGATCTTGAAGATATCCTCTTCGGGTGTCCATCTTCCCCCTCCGAACGCTTTCTTTAACCGTTCTTTTACGGTACTCCACGGGGTCTCTTCGTTGGCCTGGATCATATACAGGATGCTTCGCTTGACCTTACATACGAGCGCTGCTCTCAGCGACTCGGTGTCTCCTTCGGTTAGAAGGTCTTCCGCTCCTTTTCCTTTTATTGGCGTCGTCAGCCTCTCATCTCCCTTCAGGAAGTAGTTCAGTTCCCCGGTCTCTCCTGCAGATCGGAAATAAATTTTCTCACGTCTTGAGCCGCAATTGCCTAAATGTTCATCCAGGCCATAGTACTAGCATGAGCAGCTGCCATAGTTGTCTGGGGGAGCGTCTTAGCACTCCCTCCGGCATTCCTGTAATAGAAGAAAAAAACGATATTTTTCCGCACCACCATAAGATTTCCCGGGTTTCGGCACCCGTTATTCGCCGCCGGGTAAGATGTGATAAATAAAAGAGAAGGAAAACAGGAACAAAAGACTAACTCAAGTTCTCGAAATAGACTGCCTTTATTTCTATCTGTAATCCGACATATATGGGATCATGGGATGCTCTATGATCGCATTAGATTCCAATACAGAGCTGCCTCTGACTTTAACTTATATATATATAAGAAAATGACAAGATTTTGGGAAGCAGGGATATCAGGGAATGAAATGGATGTTTACTTAAAAAAAGCAGAGAACTATCAGTGACTTCTATGCAGTCACAAGCCAGACATACAGATCTGCTGAAGATATTTCCATGGCTCACAGTATTACACATCTCCTCCCCTTATTAGTTCCTGAACTCTTGGGCAGGATAATAAGGTTTAATGGATGGAAAAGTATTAGTCAATAGCTGCTATATCTTTGGATGTAGTTGATGACGTTGGTGAGGAGCTGGTGCCTGGTAAACAACTGGGATATGCATTGGGGTATCTTTTGAATACAAAGCTTTACAATATTTGTGGTGGGTTATATAAAAAACATATAAGGTAATTCATTGGTTAGTAAAGGTCTTAATCCTACTTGAGTTATATTACGTTGTGGTATATTGTAATACTATTAATTTGAATTTCACAAGAGTTATCATATAACTGGTGATATTTTAAGAAATAGCATGTTACTTTATAACAATCTACATTAAATACATGTTGTAAAAATATTGGTTGATTATCTTAAATTGCTGATGCATCTTAGCGATTTTTATTTAGTGTATCATCAGTTCAATCTACGTTTTCTTTATCTATTTGTTGTTTAACTATATCATGCAAAATCGTTCATCAACATTGGACGTTCATTATGGTATTGTTGTACAAATTGTTCGGTAATATTAACATTTCGTTTGTTATTTTTGTCATTTATGATTCCCAATGTAATCTCATCTAGTGTCAGTTTTTAGTTGTTATTTAACGTATTGTTATAATCAATAATCCTTGCTCTGTTTTCTAACGAGTTGTTAGTCAAATTTTGGTTCTTAAAAGTTCTTAGAATTTCCATTAAAGTACTGTGCTTAACTGTGTAAGCAATCCTAATGAGTCAGGGTGTCCTATAATATAATATGGTCTTATATCGTTTGTTTGTATGAAATTAGTAACTAATTGATTATGAAATTCTTTTCTGTTGTCCATTTTTATATTTTGTGGTGTTGGGTAATGTTCAAGATATTGGTTAATTACTTCATATACCTGGTATGGTTCTGGTAAACAATAGTTTTGAAAACGTATCAATTGCTGTTATTATATATTTGAATTCAAAATGTAAGGTGTCTATCATTAGTTCTTCGAACAGCTTGTTATGAGTTGGTTATACCATACATTGTGCTTTTATAGGCTTCCGTTCATATTTTGTTTTATTACATATTACGCATTGATTTATGTAATCATTTATATTTTCTTTCAATAACGAGAAATAATAATTTCGTCTTAATTGGTTGTTAATTAGTTTTAATTATTCCACGTTGGGATGTCTTTTCCAGTGTGGTGGTAGTCTGCAATTGTTTCTAGTTGTTCCTCTTTATTAAGTACATCAGTTACAAATCGTTTATACCTTTTTAATTTAACTGTAGGGTATTTTTCGGTTATAATTTGTGAAATTTCATTAAATGATTCCAATATTAAAGGGATGTTCGATTCGCAATAAATACCATAAGTACACTTCGGTCGCAAAACTTGTTCAAGTAGTGCGTTTAGTGCTTATCTTTTATTTGCTTTAAACTCATATCTGTGTTTGTTAAACGGTCTGGAATAGATTGTGTTGTCTAGAATAGATGATGTGACAAAGTGTAAATCGCAGCACAGTAAGCGTGGATAATCTTAAATAAAGTAGGGCTGAGGATACATCCTTGTGGCATCGAATTCACTTATTTTTTCTTAGTAGATAAAATCCTTCCAATTCTTACTTGAAACAGATGGTAGGTCAAGAAATTTATATTGTAACTCGAGAAATTTCAAACGGATTACAAATGCTTATTCAAGTGTGAGCCTCCGTCTGACCGTGACCTCCGACTATCATATGCTTTTTGATGTCAAGGGATGTGGCTATCGTTTTATAGTTGTTTATAAAAGGGTTCAGAATAGTTATAGTCATAGATTTTTATGTTGTATCTGTTATCCTATAAGTAAACAAGTGTATATTATACATTTTATTGCTGTGCTCAGTATTAGTTTTAGTTTAGAGGCCTCTGGCGTCTGGTAACTGCATTGAGCTCGTATAACTCGAAACAAATCAAATAGAATGATATCTCAAAAAAAATATAAGAACACTTAGTTGTAATTATAATATTTGTTTAATTTTACTAGGCCGTTCTCGAAAACGGTACCCCTATGAAAGGTTCTATTCTAAGGTTCCCGGAGTCAATGAGCTTTGGTTCATGATTATTGTCATCAGTTTACAAACATAGTTATCTGTTTATAATAGTTATCTGTCTCTGACATGACAATATCTGGACCGGGGCTCGAAGAAGCTTCCAATTCAACTAACGTGAATGGTTAAATTAAGCGGAGGGGATGAATGGCGCAACACTAAGCTGTGTACTCTTAATGTACTCTTAATTTTTGTTGTTAGTGTAAGTACAGTCACTGTTGTCCAATATTCTAAAAAATTCTTCAGCTAAGGTACCAACTGTTTTTTGGAGCTCTGTACTACACCAGGGAAGAAGGAATTCTCGAAACGTAAAAATTTTATTTTATTGCAAATATTTTTTTATTATTCAAAAACTTTATTATGATAAAATTACAATCAGCCTTATAGGGCAATAATTAATTGTGATAAATGTTCTCATTCATAACATATTTACAAACATCCTAGAGACCTCCCAAATCCACATGCTTGTCACCCCTCTCGCATTGAAAGAGGAAGTGGAGTCTTGGGAAGTCCCCCACGCTCCTCTGCTTCTTTCCTCTGCTTTTTTCCCCTCAACACCTTTGAGTCAATATTTTTTACAAATTAATTTAAATTGATTAAAATTTTACAAATGAGGCTTTATCATTGTACTGCATAGCATGTGCATTGTAAGGAGGGTAAAAAATACAAAAACAATTATCGTTTGAAAGTTAAAATTAGATAATCAATAGACTGGACTAAGTGTGGGGCTCACGCTCCTCTGTCAGCCGTGTCACCGCATGGCGAGCCAGTGGAAGCAGACTGACCAAGAGCGCGAGAGCCACATACGCTCAATTGCAAATATTATGATGATGTTAAGAGATGGAACGTTTAAGAATTAACATTCAAGGTCTGTATTTTATTTTTCACGTTTTTGGTTTTCAATGACTTCAGATAGATCTACCACGGTATGGAGATTTATTCATTTGAAAATACATCTTTTTCCGTAATAAGTTCTTCTGGAATCACTTATTCCTGGAATCAGGAATTGAAAAAAAATATTTATTTTATATGTAGGTTACCGGTAAATCCGGGAGGAAATAGGGTGAACTTGAATTGGTTTTCCTTGGTCTGAGCTTCGCACCGATGCCCGAATTATCCAGAATGAATTGGAATCTGCTAATTTTAAGCCTTGACAAGACTGACTCTTCAATACATTCAAACTCTGAAATATGTGGACAGTTGGTCGTTACAGAATCACTTGTTTGAACCAGACAAATTTGAGGGACAATTCGAATTGTGTAGTTGATAATTTTTCTAACAACAACAATCTTTATTGTGCAATAATTACAATCTGCCTTTTATAAGGCAATAATAATACAGATAAATGATCTCATTCATACCATATTTACAGTCATCATTCACTCGCTCATTCATACAATAGGACATGATTGGAGAAACTGGCCATTGCCAGGACTCCCACTGTCACACGATTATAGCAGGTCACGAGGCCACTGCGAGGAGGATTATAGGGATGAGTGGCGCAGTGCAAAGACTGTGCTACAGGATTAGGGTGGTTGGAAAGGCTACTGTGGAATTTCATAAACTTGGAAGGGATGAGTTCTAGAATGTAGGGTATATTAAGGTCGTTATGAAGGGTTTTGTTGCTGACATAATAAGGGGCATTTACTATTGTTCTCAGGACTTTGGATTGGATAATTAGCATTTTGACATTCCAAATAATTGGGTTTATTAGGAAATTGTTTTCAAATGTTACCGGTAGAGCGTTTGCAAGTTCACGCATTGATTGATTTTCTAGTGCTTTAATGGTTGTTGCTAACTTTAATCCGTTTCTAGAAAAGGATTCTAGAGGAGTTCTTCCATTTTTATTTCTAAGCTCGTATATAATAACACTTGCATCTAATTCACAAGATCATTACAAAAATATCATTTACCCATCTGGAAACAAGAGAGAATGATTAGCGTCTATTTTAGCTTGAGAAAACAATGGACTGCTTGCCTAAGCATTTTATTCTCTTAAGAATATATCATGTTATTAAGTATGTTTTCAGTCTTACTGGATGGAAGAGACTCCAAGATTGAATTAAATTCTGTCCATCGTATTTGTTTCTAGCGACCGTCAGCAACGAACTTAGTTACATTGTCTCAGAAGACCGAAATACAGTTAAATATCATTGTAACGAATTATCTTGAAACGAAAACCTCTTCTGTTATACAAAGAAAAATGTTAGCCTTTGAAAAAATGATTCTGATGTAGAGAAAGAACTAGACAATCGTTATTCCGCAACCACAGGAATGCAAGCCAAATACTGCTTAAAACAGATACGTTGCTTCATGCAAACAACAGTATTTAATGCATTATTCATACATCAAAAAAATATTGATCAGTGTATGGAGCAAGCAAAAAAAAAAATTACGACCTTCTCAAAAATTAAATCATATTTCGTTTCAAATGACTCATTATATGCCTTAAGCTGTTTTAACCAAAACATATAAAATTATTATGCTTTAAGCATGTATAAGTTTTAATTAATCATTTTATTCTACATATGCACGTTCGATAAAATAATTTACAATTATAAAATTATTGCAACCAGACAGTATAATCCTCTATAGTTTGAAGTTATTTCCTGACTTATATATATATCAAAAACCTCTGTTTAATGATACCTGCTTATATCGAACTATTTTTTATGTCCATTGAGAATCATTTAAACAGAGAAGTAGATGTATTTGTTTAAACTGTGCCACAGTTTGCAAATCAATAAAATATATTAATCCACCATCATTTATTTTGTTAAATATTGTCAATATTACAACAATTTCTTTCTAATGTAACTAATTTATACACAAGATTTAAAATAAAAACGGTAACTACTAAGATCATGTTTTCATAATAGTTCGAGCACTATTCATTTTTTACCACCATGTTAATGTTTTAAAATATAAATAAATAGTCGTAACGTCGGTCATATATTCGTTTGTGACTATCTTAAATTAATTTCAACTGGAGGAATATAATTTTATCCGTATGTAATGTTAACACACCAAACTCTTCTGACCAAAGAAAGCCAATATAGAAGAACCGTTTATGCAGTTAAAAGAAAGTTTTGAAAATCACTTTTTAAATTCCCCGCTTAAAACGGTTCAACCACACCAGCCATTGTCGCCCACTGTGATTGCGCATGCCTGACCGCAGATACAAGATACAAAAACATTAATTATTATTAGTTGTGGTATGCAATCAACTGGATTGAACTTGAAAAATTTCTGTGATTGGCAGATTTCACGTTCTACTGCTTAAAATAGAGCCTATTGCTTAATGGCGTTGAACATTGGAGGGATAGCAATCCAAAAGAATAGTTTCAAAGCTGTTCAAATCTTTCAATGTTACACTAAATATGTATGTGTCTAGATTTTCCAGATTATACCATAAACTATTACCAAAACTAGTTTAACTTTAATAATTACATTGCGGGTATTGTATCCAATCAGAGATTCTACTTGTGATTGTACATGACACTGAGTCAATTGCATCTTTAGTAGATTCAAATTGTATTATACGACAATACCTAGTAGAGGATGACTAGATCACATCGTCAATACGACAGTCATCACTCTTGCAACTCATAACGTCTGCGTTTTTGATGGTCCGATAAAAGTTCAAAACATTTAGGGCGTATCAGTGCCATGGATTAAAATGAAATAGAATAAAATTAATTCAAAAGTAATGTTTAGTTCATAACTGCATATTTATTAATAATATTAACCAACAGTATGCTATTCAACCATCATCGAAGAGAAAGTTGACGTTTGGCAAACCGTTAGACCTGGAGGTGGGACTAAGCAACAGGAGAGAGCGGAGGGGGAGCGATAAGGAGGCGGGGGTAGGGGGCGGTCCCAACGAGGCAGAGTCAGTCGTGGCCGGGCCATGGAGGCGTTCAGGGTGCTGCCTCAGCTGAGTGGGCAGCCACCACCACCAACGACTCCGCACAGTCCACGGGTGGCACCGAGGTACCGTCAGCAGAAAGATAGCAGTGCCTTTGTCGTTCTGGCCGAGGTAGGCAGTGGAACTTCAGGCAGGGCCAGTCCCTTCAGGGGTCGTGGCTTCAAGGCACCTGTAGTCAGCAAGATCCCCGTCAAGTCGGCGCCTTCCAGCCCGGGCCCTCGAGCGCCAAAACCTGCTTTCGGCAAGTCGGCACCTACCACTCCATCCAAAAGAGTTGTCACAGCTCGACAGCCGGCAACTCCGAAGAAACCTCTGGCACGGCCAGTTCCAAAGCCGAGATTTATACAGAACACAGCACCCAAGGATGAACGATCTAAAGCTGCTTCAACCAAATCAAGCAACAATGAAAACAAGATTGTTAGAAAACGAAGCGATAATTCAGAACGCACATCAAGCAACAAGAAGTTGAACGAGGGAGGAGAATTAATGAGCAAGAACTTGAATGTTACTAGAGACATGGTTGCTATTAATCCAAATGATGCAGGAGATATAGTCGGCATGAAGCTGAATGATACAGGAGACCTGGTAGCTAAGACTGAAAGGAGTAGACTTAGGAATCTGAATGAGAAAAATTCTACAAACAACACAGTGGGAAAATCTAGTGTGACGAATAATAAAGGATCCATTGTGCCAACAACACGGGTTACTAAACCAGCTGTAGGAAGAATTGCTGTTACACTAGACAGGGTTAACAGGTTGCGGCCCGACAAGCACATGATCAACAGTACTCGACCCGTGAAGCGTAACAGTATACGGACCAAAACTGAACCTGCTGAAAGCAAAGTAAATAATGAACTTAATTCAAGCGACGTACCACAAAACGCCAAGTCCAAACCTATTACTGCCGAAAATGAGCCCCTTCGCAATAAGCTAGGTAATACCGACAAGTCATTACCTATGCTGGCTGATATTAAATCAAATGATAAGAACTTGGCTATGGAAAATGAACACCTTCCTTCAAATCCTGTTACCTCAGACGACATAGCAAAGGAAATTTTGGAGGAAGTTAAACAGGTCGAAGTCAAAACTGCTTCTGTCGTTGCTTCTAAACCAGTAGAAAATACAAATGTCGCTGAAAGGAATCAAGCTCATAAGGCCGGGTCAGAAACTACTTCAAACAGCTTTCCACCTTTAGAAAACAACAATATTCTGAAACTACCGTCGCCATACAGTACTGCAACTTCACCGAGCTCCAATGGCTTGACAGGGTCTGCAGGGATTGTCGGTCTTGTACGTGATAATGAGGACAGCAATAGCAGTTCTCATTCATCGTCTCAGCTGACGTTAGTGACAGGTACAACGCAGGCTAACGTGGAACCTCTGAAAGAAACTTTGGTTCCTTCTATAACGAATTCTAACGATCCAAATGTTCACGATAAAAAAGAAGTTACTGCAAGAGACGAAAATGGTTTGAATACAAAAATCACCAAGGAAGCTATTATTGTTGGGGCTGTAGATAAGGATGTAGCGAATCAGGTCGCTGAGCTGATCCCAAACGGTGACATACATACAAGGCATGAAGTGCTCAACGTTATAAACGGTGGTGGGATCCATCAGAACAAGATAATTATCCACCAGAGCGACCTGAACGGTCCGGTCCACGTGATCGGGAGCGAACCGGTGCTCATCAGCGAACTAGACGAGGTCATCAAAGAGAGCATCGTGACTGAGACTGCGGTCCCTAGCGAAGATCTGCTTCTAAGGAAGGAAGCTCAGCCGGACCTCATACCTTCTGGCCAGGTCGAGGAACCTCAGGTCACTGTGGTAGGCCAGCCGGATGTCGAAGTTGAAGCGGGCAACCACACAGTCACCTTCAGGTAAGAACATTTGTATTGAGTTTTTATGTTTTATCAGTTCAATCAATTGTCAGGTGAGAAAATAATAATTTTGTTTTAATAAACCAAAAAAGCTTCACTCCAAAAGGGAAAAAATATGTAGAATAGATTTTTATAATTAGAATCCAAGAATGCCATAGGGACATGTCGAAAACTGAAAAAAAGTAGTATAGGATGATAACTTATCAATCAATGTATTCATAAGATCAGATTTTGACGTAAGTTTGAAATTATTTAGGAGCCACTGTTATATTAAGATATTTTAAAGATTCAAAATATTCCTTTGTTATTATTATTTTCAATTAATAATACAAAAAACTATAACTTTCCAAAATAAACCAAAAAATAAACCAATAACATAACCTGCCACTCTGTAGTACATGAGGGCAAGAAGAACACAAAAACATATAACATTTTTTGTTTTCAAATTTTCTCTAGGATTAATCTTTGGATGAATCCCAGGAAGAATCTTATGGGAACATACGATAATGACAGAAGAAGTTTAAAAACAACGAAATATAAATATTTATATTCTTTGATATGTAAACAATAATTAGTTATAGGTCTGACTTTTTGTTTCTTTACGCTCTTATTTAGTGCCATCCAGAGCAGGAAAAATAGGTTATTCTATTTGTAGCCAACGTCTTGTATTTATGAAAGTAAAATTAATTCACTGTCCATCAATGGATTTTTATGGTATTTTAACCATAAGTGTCATTGATGACAATTCCTAACCAGATTCAATCTTTATATATCATTGAATAAAGATAAGGGTTTTTAATAAGATAGAGGCTTGTTTTTCTTTAATTTTCCGTCTGGCTAATGATAGTGGTTATTATGGCGCTGCGGTCATTCTATCACACTATGATTTTTTAGCCTATTAGACAAATTGGTGTTAAATTTAGATCACATATTCATTGCAATGAAAGCTGAGTGCACTACGTAATATAGTGTAATAATAATATTCATTGACGTTCTTATTGAGACCTTGAAAGTTATCACAGTTTCCGGTTCTTGAGTTCCAGATGAGAGAATATAATAACAATACACTTTATCTATTGATGTAATATCCAAATAGATAAATTAAGTTATATATGAATACTAAAGTTATAAATTTTTGAAATATTAAAATTAATAACGATAGCGAATATTGTTATGGTCATTAATGAGGAAACTTTTACACACATTTTCAGTAAATTTGCATGCAATTCTTCTTTTGAGTGTGATTAGTGGAATATTTTCATCTGTCGTGGTCGCAAATTACTTAATATGCATATACGTATATAAATTTATTTTGTTTGGTACAATGATTATTCAATTATTTTGATTGTATGTTAACTCGTACAAATTAGAATATTAAGTAATTTGATACTTCCTCGGTTTCTTTCTCTGGGTTTTGGGGAGGTTCTATTGTAGATTATGTTTTTATTTTAGTCCAAAAATTAAACATTGAAAATTTTAATTTTGAATCAAAGCAACTGAATGTAGATATGATTAAAACTACTATCAATCAATATAGTAGGAGTGAAGCCATAAAATTTTCATAAGTAATAGCTTAAATATAACGGCAACCGTTCATCTTAATTATTTACCATAACTTAATAGAAACATATACTAATTAATCCATCGTGATAGTCAACATTTTCTTTCCAGGCAAGCTATTATCGATAAATGAATAAAACATATAACTAAGAGTAAACAATGTCAGCTGACAACTTGGCCTTCATAATTTATACTTGAAAATGATTATTTTTTATTGGTTTTTTTTTTCTTTCTATATTTAAGTTAAATTCAATACGAAAAGACGTTAGTTCGTTGAGCCAGGAGTAAAAGCACGCCATAACCTCATCAAAGCTTTTCATTTTCTTAAAGTACCATGAAAACTACATTAAATCGTCTATCTTGACTTTTGAACGAAATATGGCCACAGATAAAATTACAAGGGTTGGTCTTCGATGAAAGTTCCTGTATAAAACTGTGAGTTCATAGTTGGTCGTGGAATTAGAGATGTTCATTAAATTTATTTATTTATTAACCAAAAGTCATGAAAACTCAATATCCTCAGACAATTCGCGTAAAAACCTGATGCAGAAATATATAGTTGGTTGCAACGTTCTTGACAAATAAATTTGAAGAAAATAGGCTTTTTTTTAGTATCGATCCAAGCCGATACCAAAGATATCAAAGTGTCTATATAAAATTTTTAAATCCTTAATTCTCACCTGTAGATGGCGAATTATATGCGATTGATAATATTTTATTTTTTACTATAAATTGGTACTTTTGGCCATGTGGTATAACGTGCACTTACTTTAATTAACGACTCTATTAAATATAAATAAATCTTTAACATCATTTATTACAATTAACTCATTAGAATAATGATTTTAAGATTCCTTAAAATTCCTCTTTCTCCCAGTGTTCAACTAATTATTTATTCAACATATCTAAATTTATTGAATTCATCTGTAAACTGAATATGGCCCCCTACTATTCATATGCACAGAAATAAACTACACCTTTTTATTCAAAATTCTTAATTTTTAGCATCGTTGGGGGATCAAGTCGAATTCCCTTGCAAAATTTTTACGTATATATTTTTATGAAAGTGTGGTATCTGTTCTTATCAGCTCAATCTCTGGTACGACTCCCATCGGGGGTCCAGAAGATTAAACTGATTTTTGGGAAATGACAAAGTTCTAGGGGCTTGCTCCACCTCTGTCGTGGGTTGACCCGGTATTGCAGTAACTCCGGGAACGGCCCATATAAATGAAATCACTGACTCAATTAATTAATTTAATTGATTCAATAAACGAAACAAACCACTGTAATATGGGCCGTTTCCGGACAGAGGTTGGGGTGGAGCACAAGCCGCTAGCACTCCGTCATTTCCCAAAAATCAATTTAATCTTCCCCGAATCGTCGGGACCACCACCAGAAAGAGATTAAGCTGATTTTTAAGATTAACAACCTATAATTAATTAATAGTGTTATTATTTTTAAATAAATTAATAATACACCGTGTTTTCAGCAATTATAGTGAATAGTGGCTGAGAAATCATGAAAACGACTTTTTTAATGAGGGTTACAATCATTGTTATACACAGTCCTATCACGTATTAACTATCACGTATATTATTAATCAGGACGTCAACCTTTAATTTGATACCTTTTTAATTACGAAGTAATTAATTATTTATAACATCTAATTATATTAGGGTTTTATATTATTTTTATTATTAAAGTGGCATAAAGTTAATCTTACATAAAAATACCAAGTAAAATTCCAGTCACACAAAAGTTATTCGACGATTATAATTAGTGGTAATATTTTTTAGTGATAATCTTTCGCAAGTAAAAACATAGTGCACATTTTAAAAAAGCATCTCATGGGTCATGAGAAAAAAAATATATATGCTATATGCATGCGTTGTTTACTTATCATAATCTCACCACAGAGTACAATTTTTCTAAACATCCTAGATTTACAGGTTGCCATAGTTCTTCAACCGGAATAATGACATTATTGAGATCCTGAATAGACTTGATAAACGGGGTCCAGGTTTCCGAGATCAAACATGATGCCTCTGGTATACGGTCACCGTGTGTGCCAAATTGAGTTGAAACTTAAGCAAAATTAAAGCGGAAAACTTGTGTAATATTTGATGAATTTTAATCATAGTCGTTTCGAAGTGTACAATTTACGTCAATTGTCTGTTGAAAAAATTAGCGTGAAACCGAATCTTGCAAGCGATCTCATTAAAAATGCTTCGGTTGGGTGCTCAAGTTAAAATTTTTCTGAAAGCAATAATTATATAGTATACGAAACTCAAGATCCCATCTTCAGTTACTTCTGTTGATTACCGTCGATGACATAGTTTTCTGTACGAAATAGCTACGGTAATTGGTAGTTTGGGTATCCTTATCGTGCACAACGCAAAGAGGATTTTATGATTAGGAAATATTGTGAAATCAATACTCTTACTTAAGGAGAAAACCATGAATTCGAAATTATAAAAAAATCGGCTAGCTCATCACGCAGGGATCGTAATTGGGGCGTTCTTATCACCAGGAGTGAGGGAGGGAAGGTCAAACTAACATTGTTATCATCTCTACATTATTTCACAATCTATTTTTTAAATAGAATATAGGATGATGTTTTGGATGTTATTTTCATTTAATGCCGCGATGGTGCTAATAATAAAACGAGTCCCATGTTTAGTTACAATGAATCGTTATTACTTAATCACTAAGTAATTGAAAAATGTATTCCTTATTTTAAGTCATTAAAACTTCCATTAAAATCGAGTTCTTTAACTTTAACTTTAAGTCAGCTGGTGATTTTTAGAGGCATGATATTTTGCATGTTGGTTCCATTTGATGCACCAATTTTTCCTACTAACTTTTTCGTACATTAATTACTATAAAAATTGCTCATGGTCAGCTAATCTCCCGAAAGTGAATGGTACTGGAGGACTGTACTGGCGTGGGTACTTGTCGACGCGGGGCGATCTACCGTGGCTCAGTCGGGAGCAAGTGTCGCTACCATTAGTCAAATGTCCAGCAAAATAGTGTAATAACTAAGGCTTGGACTTGTACATATTTCCCCAAAACCATAATATTTGCTTTATTCTCACAAAGAATAAATCTAGTATTATTCTTTGTGGGGCATTTTATGTATATATTATATATTTTAGGGAATGGCATTTTTTTTTAAATACTTCAAGTATTCATACATATTTCTTTGGGAACTGCACATACTTTATTAGTATTAAAATCAATTGAAAGATGAGAATTTCGGAGAAACGATAATCTGCGTGTGGGATTTATTTGATTGATTAGAATCATAACGGTGCATTTTGAAAGATGCTTCTTAGCACCTTCACGGACCACCTTCAATTCACGGAATCCAGTTCGAGTTGTGATTGAATACAATAAACGTGAAAAAGTTGTTGATATGCCAAACGTGTTGGAGAAAACAAGAGACCTAGTCCCCAAGTACTTCTCGGACTTTCATATTGTTCCTGCTGTGATAGATCAGTTTCGACTGCCCAACGTTTCCAAGTTGTTCGGCACATTGGTACCGAAAGATATAGAAAATAAAGAGAAATAGTCAAGATATAACCAACTGCATGTTCAAGTGATTCCACATAATAGACCAACGTTTAACAAATACGTATGCCTTGCTTTAGTCAGGTATATCCCCTTTCATAAAATTAATTACTCTTACTTCAAGGCGTCTAGGGAAAAGTATATAAAAGGAAGTACTTGTTGGTATTACCATATTTTGATCACTGTATTTAGAGAAATTGCGTTGAAAATAAATACACATACATGTACATATTTTACTTTTTTTATTATATATAAATATATTGGTGATAATATTTTATCAATGTAGTTTGTTATGGGATGCTCTAGATTTTAGTTGAATTTCGTCTTGTTTGTACGGCATTTGTAAGTCAGCGTGTATTGTCTGATTCGAAAGAAAAATAGGGTGAATTTGTCATCTGTTTAAGGGATTTCCGTATTTTTTGTACGTTGGACTAGAGGCAGATCCACATGGTTCAATCCCGTACGTATGGACAGGTTTGCTTTCAAAGCGTTGTAAATAATATTTTTGTCTTGTGTATATTATTATTTTGATTATGTGCAGTTATATGTAGAACGCTTTCCAGTAAGTCATTAGTTATCTGAAACAACTTTTCATTCCATTTCGTTTTTAGAAATAAAACGTCTTGTCTCTTCTCAAAGATTTTAGTTGCCATGGAGTCACCCTCAGTGCTAAAAAATAAAAACAATATTATTATGATGTATAAATTAGCATTTTTCATTAGTCATTAAAAAAACCCATAAGAGACAATGAGGAGACATGACAAATACAGCCATCTCCAAAAAACATTAATAAGTTTTATTAATTAATTATTGACATTAAAAAAAAAATACATTTTTGAGTAGGGTATCAAATTAAAGATATGGACGTCCTGATAAACAATCTGTAATTTGCGTCTTTTTTGTAATTACAAAAAAGTCATTATAACTGTTATTAAATTAAAATTAACTTTAACTCAGCGTTTTTTTTCTTTGAAAAATAGCTCAATCGTTGGATCCAATAAATCGATGCGCACTGTTTTTGAGATGCAGACGAAAATTTATACCTCAATTCATCATTAGCATTGACTCTAACTAATCAGACATCACTAAACTATAAAAATCGTACTCAGAATTTTTGACATGCGATTTCCTTTTGTTGAGACAAAAGAAAGAAAAGTAATTCATTTATCTTAAATTCTTTTTCTGCATTAGTTTATTTCATATTTTACATTGACACCGCACCATTATATCGCATATAATATGTGAATTTATATTATATTCACATGGTAATTATTAGAGAACGAAATAATTAGCGCTAAATAACTATAATTAGTTTACTACATATTTATGAAATTTTGAAAGTTATTTGTATCCTAGCTAAAGCATAAAAGTTTTCCTTGGTGGTTGTTTCCACTTAAGGTGAAACAAGTTAAGATCAAAGATAACAATTATATGACTTTCGGCCTACATTCCTACTTAAATTGCTTTTTACACGAATCTTCCTTCCTCTGGTTTATTAGTTTAACGACCATCCTTCGTTGTAAAAAGAAGTCAATGCTTTGTTAAGCGCACTCAATTTTTACAAACAAGATCAGGTGGTGCAAAAATAAATTTGCATACCGGATAACAAGAGTTACTTATTAATTACTTAGTTAAATGTTAGGTAGAGACATTCAATAAGTAAGCTGATCCGACAGTGACAATAATTAAACAATAATAATAGAGATGGAAGCATGCCATGATATACGAATTAGTTTCTTTTGGACATGAATATTTAGGTATCCAGTGTATCAAGGAGAATCGTTTCATTGATTTCTTCTCAGCAATCACAAGAAAAATATACTGGTATATATACAAATATTTGGATAGGATTTTTATATAGGAAGCAGTTTATTACTCAACACGTGTTGTTACTTTAATTTATGTATTATTGATGGTCATTATACATTATTAATAATTTTGATAACACAATTTATTTTGAATAACATAATAGCATGTTAAAACCCCAAGTTTTGTCTTCCCACTTAAATTTATTAAAAACGTTAGGTTGTGGGATAATTTCAGGCTGCTGAAAGATGATTTGTTTGACAAAAAGGTACAAACAACAGTTTTTTAGTCAAGAATAGACGTTTTATTTGAAGGAGACTTTTGAGAGAAAACTGTTTTTCGTCCATTTTTTTACCATTCTTTATGCAATAATTTGACAACCAATCTATGCGTGGCACCAGATGAGGACATCATAAGTCGGTGTTAAGTGCTTGGACTATTTATAAACGATCGGGAAAAGGCATTTTTGTATTTTATTACATAGCTGCACACAACCGGCATTACCACCAATCACGAGATTTCAGCAAAGTAAAAGTATTGATTTATCTTTTAAAAAGATGAATTGTAGAAAAACTGATCCTGAGATCAACTAGTACTTAAAGTGAATGGCTACAATAAAGCTTTGACGTATCTTCAAAGCCGTAGCGTATAGGAATAATTTTATTTTTCAGTTAATTCTTGGGTAGGCGACGTTCAAAACTGTGGAACGACTAGACAAGAACGCATTTTTTGTAAACCTGATTCAGTTGCCAGATAAAAATGATGACTTTTTATCTTATAAATCCCCTGCTACCCTCGTGAAATGAATGTGGGATGGATACAATTGAGTAAAAAATAACAAAGAAAAATAAGACTGGATCAAGAAAGCAAAACGTGCGAAGGAATGAATTTGAAAGCACACCATCTTGTAACAAGCATGTCTTTATCAATATCTTTCAATATCAGCTGAATGACTCAATACAATAAATCTGGCTGGTTTTTGTTTGAAGACTTCAAGCAATAATTATCAAAGGAAGGAATAACGCTTTAACTAAAGTCTGACGCAGGGAACGAAACGGCTTCTGAACAAATCACTATCTTGGAAGGGTAAAACCAAACGAGTGGTTTTTTTTTCTCTATTCTAACACCGTTTTATGAAGCAGCGAAAACTTTTTTTTAGAACTATTATTTTAGAGTTTGGATTAGTTAAAAAAATTAGTTTTGCAGCTCACCACCTCACTTGCATTTAGAGGTCACTTAGTAAATATTAACATTCCGATGAGAGATCTCAAGCTATTTTCTCCAAATTTGAAATTTAAACCTCAGAGGCATACATTTGCATAGTTAATGGACACGTAATTAATGGCCCGTTAAAGTTTGATTTGTGCCGCTGACAGATCCGACTGTTGAGAATGAATTGCGCTGGCGAGAAAGCGAGGAGATGTGGTCGTGCCAGGCGGTATGGAAAACAAAAGTAGTTACTCATGAGGCGAGTAACGTACAGCTACTACAGTTTCTCATTTGAAAGTCATAAGTACCTTAATTGCATTATCTCTACAGTCGATGGTATCAGTTGAGGGACTCGGCCACATGGAAGGCTGAAACTTCCTAACGGTTTATTTTACTTGAGGTCAACAAGGAATAAAACGCAATCCATCTTTTGCCAGTATGTAAAAAACATTGATTTTTTATTCGAAAACTGTAGAAATCTAGAAACCTATTGAGAAATCGTCGGTCAAATGCATAAAGAATATAATTTTGGGTGAGTTACTTTTCCTCAAAAAAAAAAATTAAATATGTCATCAAATGTATAATTAATCTTGTTTCTTAAGTTAAGTTCCGTATAGAGGAATAACACTTTGTATGAAAGTTTTTCTAGATGCACTTACGATGGTAAAAACAAAAGCAACGTTATGAAAAATAATGAAAAGTAGATTATCACAATTTTTTGATAAGTGATGTATGTGCCATTCGCAGGGTTTAAAGGATATTTAGACTTCCGGTAATGCTAAATATTTGATTCACAAAAAATCAAAACAAAGAGTAGAGGGTCTCTTGTGAAAACGCAAAATCATGTACGTGAATTAAAATATAGATAAGAAAGGACAATTAACACATTAACTACCAACAAGCAATGAATCAACTAAAGGGAAATATCTGATGACAACGATAAAGCTAAAGTGGACTGAACAAATAAAACAACTATTAGCATAATTACTGCAAACAGCGAACGCTTGTATTTTAACAAGAAAAGTAAAATAATGCTAGGATATCTAAAATGCTTAGAAGTGTCACTTAACGCTTAGAGGGGATGCCTCGAGTACGAGGTGTAAAAACAGCTACTTGTAACCGGTCTCCTTATTACACATTAGTCTTCATAACCAAGACCTACAGCCACTGACCACAGACGTTGATCCCCCCACGACCATGAGTATTTCGCACCGGTGTCAACCTGAACACCGAAACCTAAGCGATCCCGACACGAACTAGCTTGTGCTTAGGGACAAAAAAAATCTACGGGTTTGACTTAACCGAATAACCATCAGAAACTATATCTGAAAACCACTAACCGACAACACTTATTAGATCTCGAATGTTTAGTAAATTAATTTATTCCGTCGGGTTGTTGCGATATAAAACAAGCTCTCAAAAACGAAAATTATTAACTTTACGACTGTATAAATAAGCGAGTGAATGAAAATTGTAAATATGGCGAATGAGAACATTTATTTCAATTACTTATTGCCCAATAAGGCAGATAGTAAGTTTATCACAATAGTTTTAAATAATTAAATTAACTTCACACAGAAATCGCAGATCGCAGCAAAATAGAATCTTCCAATAGGACCCATGGTATTTTTAGGTGGTTTCAAGTAACACCCATTTTTAGGTAGAGGATTTTAGAATGGAATAATAAAATAAATTATTGTTGATAGTTTTAGTTATTTTAATATTTTATAAATTAGGGTGTAAGTACTTACAATAGTTCAAATTGTCCGTAATAAATACTACTGCATTTAACTTATTTGTTGTATATAAAGTGAAGTGAGCATGAATATCAAATAATTGTATTCTTGCATCACTTTTTCATATATAATTCAACAAACTAGTTTACACCGCTGATGGTTTCATGTATCGTGAAGCGATTCGCATTATAAGAATAAAGAACTGAGTGCTCAACGTCAGGTGCCTTAACTGTATAATTAAACAATGAACCAAAAGTAGCTTAATTTAGTGGTCGTATTTCGAATAGAACATTTCTATTGGATAAGTTCGTTCATTGATGATGAGGCGTTCCCACTAATGATTTGCATGTTAATTGAATTGCAGATATAATTTACAGCTATCATGAGTATACTAGACTTGGACAATGTTTAAGCTGACTTCATCGCAAGATGTGCTTATGATTTCGTAATAGTTAACAATGTCTTGACAAATAAGCTTACTGATATCAAAATATTTCATATTGTCACATTTTAGCAGTAATATTCAAACTATGGAGTATCGAAACGGCAATTGTAAATATCTAGGTAATAGCTTTTATGAGACAGTAAAAACCTTGAATAAGCCTTCATATAACTCAACTTTGCAGCCACATTGCCCATAAATTTATGGGGACATACTGATAATGTAATGTTTAGTGTCAAAGTCGAATATATTTGAAAAAAAAAATACATATAAAATAAGAAATACAAACTTTAGATGGTGGTGGATTAATTTATAGTTGTCAAAATACGGCTGAAAAGTAATTTATCTTTGTGATGTCATTTTCTATTAGTTGCCGATTTTATTTGGGATTGGTGCTCTCGCAAACATAAGGGAGAGGAAGGGGTTGAGTTACTGCGGGGTTGCCATCCGTTTCTAACCCATGATATTTTTTTTTTTTTTTTTTTTTTTAATATAAGCTCTAGTTAGAATTTTAGGATGAGGGAGAAATATAAAATATTTAGGGTGATCGGATCCTTGTACTAGGAGGACCTGCTTGAAGGTGGTGTGAGAGGAGTAAGGAGTGTTGGAATCCTCGGTGGAGGTTGATTGTTACGGTACAGTGGTGAGAGTCCACTGGTGGCTTCTTGGGCAATTCTCGTAACAATAGATTATATTAAATAAAATGCAAATATCTAGGTCGGGGATTTAATTAAATAAAGCATTTGTCAATGTAAACACTGAAATAAATAATACAAATAAAAGAGTCACATAACGATATAATTTGTTCATGTAACAATGTTTTCATTGCATAAGGACTTTTGTAACAATCTAGTATATGATTGATGTAACATGATTTATTAGGTAATAAAAACAACTTTTATGCTGTGAAACGAAAATAACTACTAAATGATGCTTAGAGCAATTAACTCCTGGAAGTGTGTTATACAACTTTTGGTTAAACACCATTTATATAGAAAATGGCAGAATTTGGGTTTTTTTTATTTCTTTTCATATCACAATTTGAATGATTTTTCTTGTTAGAGCAGGCATCATAGGTAATTGAGTATGCAAAATATGAGGACCGTATTCTATCAATTAGTTCAGTTCAAATTTAACAATCTACAACTTTTCCGTCTAAGTTGCATTGATAAATTGATGTGATTGAACAACGTGCCAAATTTCAGAACGCCTAAAATTTTTGGCGCGCCACAGCGAAGAGGGGAGCGTCAAAAACTTTTTTCAGCCACGGGGCAAGGGACAGGACCTGTATCGTATGTGGAAAAACTAGAACTACCTGAAGGCCCTTTTTCAGCATGTATTCCTCAAACTACTTTGGAGCCCGCATTATTTTTATTAATAATCTTCATTTTTATTTTATTTAACGACCTATAATTACTTTTATCATCCTAAAAAGTTTTAATTGTCTTTAAAAATTATAGCATGTGCTCAATCAATTTCTTTCATACCTAACCCCTCCCTTTAGGATGATAAAAAATCTGCACATACATTGGACCGGCAACATCCATAATATTAATATTTTGAGCTGTTATCACTGAATATTTTATTTGGCATATTCTCGTTACTAAGGCGCCTGCTCTATTTACAACCTCACATTAGAACTTAAAATATTCCAGAGCAGCAGGTGAGTACACCATAGAACATCACATTAGGAGTACAGTTAACCTAGTTGGGTGGCGCTCCGGATTCGCTCTGACTACTTAATAATTGCCTGCCTTTATCCACGCCACAGCCACGTAGATATTAGAGCGGAAATATTATTAATTACAGTACTCAGTCTGTGAGCTACGAATATGTTTGCTATAGGACATCTTCTTGCGTGGTCAGACACTCGTATTCATCTTACAGCCCGTAATCTTTATTATTATATTGACCGTAAACCATAGGCTATTTTGGACTCCGTTCCCTTAGGATAATTACACAAGAAAGCGAAAAAGTGGGTTTCAGATTAGGTACACGCGAGGTGGTTTCGGACGACTCGGCACCGTGGGTTAGATATACTGCGTGTACGTGGGCAATGAAAACGCTTTTCCTATTTATTGCACCAAACTACTAAAAGCAGAGTGATAACATCAAAACCGCCTTTTGTGTACTAGATAGAATACGAATTGTTATATAATTAGATATTTACTTTACTTTTTAATAGAGATTAAGAGCATTTAAATTGTCGAAAAGGTGAGATTTAAATACAGAACGGGTGCAAGGATGAAGGACGAGGAAAGAATGAAATGGTACAGAGTGATGCCCCTTTCTTTTTTTTCTAATAAAATATTTATTGTGATAATATTACAATCTGCCTTATATTATAATAGGTAATTGTGTTCAATGTTCTGATTCTTACCATATTTACAATTCTTCATTTATTCCCTCATTCATACAGTATTTACAAACAGCCCAGAAACCTCCTAAATCCAAATGTTTGTCACCTCTCTCGCATGTGAAAGAGGAAGCGGAGTCTTGGGAAGCCCCTCTCGCTCCTCCATCAGCAGCATCACCGGATACGTGCCAGTGGAGGATGACCAAGTGTGCGAGAGTCACAGACGCTCAGCACATGATTGGAGGAACTGGTCAATGCCAAGACTCCCACTGCCACGTATTTATAACAGGTCACGAGGCAACTACCACTTAAGTCTCCGAGGAGGATTATAGGGATGTGTGGTGCAGTGATGACGGTGATAGGGAATTAGGTTGGTTGGATTGGTTTCGTAAATATACAAAGTTAGCCTATAAGTCGGAAGCTTCAGACAATTCCACAAATTCAGAGAAATAGCTTTTCATAATTGTAAACATGGAAAAAAGGGTATTTCGTTAATTCATGGAGTCTATTTTTGGTCTTCTCCCAAATACAAAAAAGGGATTTAAGTAATCGCTCAACAAACAAATGATAAATAACAGTAACAATTTTGACGTTTTGGGAAAATGCTAAAAGGCTTTTTCAAGGAAAAAACAATTATTACCCATTTTACGATACATCCACATAAGAAATCCAACCAATGAACATATCAATAATTTTAGAGCCTGTAGAGTGAGGCTTCATAGCCTCATATAGCCATTCAAATATGGGACAGTTGTATTTCTGCCTTTTTTATTTTTTTTCAATTTCCTCCATTGTTAAGGACACATCAAAAGTCGGTGATTCAAAAATCAATTCAAATTTTTTTCAATAAAATCATCAATATGATTACAATAACAATAGTATAATAATTAAAATATTTTAGAGAAATCACTAGACTATATCTTACTGAGGTTTCTTAACTTTCTGCTACTTTTGTTTTAATTAATTAATTGAAAAGTTCAACCCAAGATGGTAGAAGAAACAGATAATAATAATCATAATAAAAAAAAAATAGAATAATAAATACCGAAAAAAAATTGAAGGTTTTGTAGAAATAGTCATGACGGTTCTTTTTCATTTTAACTTTAACTTTATCCATTTGAATCCATTTTTGATCAATTTACTTTGACTCTAAAATAATACAGTTAAAGGGAGTGATTAGTAGAAGAGTTAAAATATACATTCGGCAATTCATAAAAACCAATGCCCACCCCCACGAAGATTGTATTATGGAGTTCCATATCGATAGAAGATAGAGTTTGATTTGTTGATAGTAATAATTACCATTAATAAACGATACTATGATAGCCTAATTAAAAGTTCAAAATGCTTTATGAGTGTATCTGACAGGTGTAGTGGCTCTTATGTTGCGACTATAAACCACTTACAGTCACGGAATTTGTCGTGATGGTTAAATACAACTTAAGGAGAAACTGTACCACTCAAACATTAATAACAAACACTACGATAATTAAACGTCTTTGATTTAAGTATGTTTTTAGTCATATCGTAATACTGTAACAATAAAAAGCTGTAGTAATGACGCTCTTTGAGCTGTTAATAAAAGATGAATTGATAAACACTAAATTGAGGTATCAATCTCTAGGATCATTATTACCCAGGATACCGAATATCATAGAATCAAAAAGCAAATATTCCGGGATAAAGAACCCTACGAATGACAATGACAATCAGTTGACAAATTAATTTTTTGCAAAGAAAAAAAGCTATTACACAAAATAAAGTTTAAACCTCTGTAAGCAAACAGTATAATAATAAAATAAAATGTTATTTAACTGAATTTAGTAAATAAAGTTATATATGGATCCAATTATAAAAAACACAAAGAACAATATGATGAAGTCTGTACACTACAGTACGACACTACATAAAAACCAATAAATTAATATCATAGTGCCAACCTCAACAATTTCTTTATATCAGTATGTTTTATCCTTTATCCACTCTAACGAAATGTATGTTATCAAATGTATCGTTTTTTCTCTTGTTTTTATATGTCTAGTGTATGTGATAGTTGTATCCTTGAAACACTGCCGCACACTTATGTCTTATACAAAATCAAATCTAATATTCGGTGAAAGCAGTTTATAATGATTTATAATTAAAAAAAGAAACGCGGTACGAACAAAATTTAAAAAAAGAGAGATAATATGACATTTTGACTCTTTATCTAAGATAAGAAACAGTAGTTCAATTCAAAGTTCGAGTCAATGATAAGGGCCATTTACAGCTAAGCTTATCGTGATCAAGAGGCCATCTCATATGCGACTGTTCTTAGGCTGCGATATCGCAGAAACAAAATCAAACTCATAGATTTTTATTTCATTAACATTGCTTTCTTGATTATTTATTCTTTTACGGAATTCCCATATCCTTATATTCAAGAAAAATCAACATGACATTCATTTACTAATGTTAGAATGTTCCGATGAATTGCAATCAAATAAATGATATTTATGAGTTCATAACTCCCAATAACATAATTACCGGTCCAGTCGACGACAGACGGCCTAATGTTTGGCCATTGTCGACATTATGAATTTCACGTGTTGCAAAATCCATGAAATGATTCATTTCTATAAATTGTAGGTTGCTCCCGATATGATAGCCTGACTGTTAGTCCCTGATAAGATGGTGTAAGTATTTAAAGAAATGTGCCAAATTATTAACTTTACGCACACGACATCGCAGAAAAATCTATTCTTCCAATAGGCCCGATAGTATTTGTAGTTAGTATCAAGAACTACCCATTTCTTGGTAATGGATTTTCGAATGTAAAATAATTAAATAAATTATTGTGGTATAGTACACTAGTTTAAATTGTCCATAAAAAAATGTATTTAATTTATTTGCTGTATAAAAAGTTCAGAGAGCGTGAATAATTTTATTTATGCATCACACGAATAATTCTATGAAATATTCAACATTGCTGATGGTTTCATAAATCGTGAGGAATGAGCCAAAATCTTCGGCATTTAGTGCATTTTATATCTTTTATTGTGTCAATTTCTTAATGTTTTCACCCATTGATAATTTCTTAGCTGGCCTTCCCATTAATAATTTGTATGCTAATGGAATCATAGATTAAATTTACGACTATCTTGAGAACACTAGACTTAGGCAATGTTTAATCTGTGTATGTCACAAGATAATTGACGATGTCATAATTCTGAAGAAAATCTAAGATTCAACATTACTCATAGATACTATAGCTGATACTAAGATATTTCACACGATTTCACATTATCATATTACATCATTACTACTCAAACTAAGGAGAATCGAAACGAGAATTGTAAAGATTTCGGTAATAGTTTTTATGATAAAGTACAAACCTTGAATAAGGCTTTATATAACTCAATTTTGCAGCCGTATTGCCGATACGATACGATAAAATGATCAATGTCAATCGTGTATATCATAAAAAAAATTAAAATAAAACCCTTAGAAAGTGTAGATTAATTTAACAGTTTGCTAAGCCAAAATCAACATTGTGATATGCGGCACAATAAACGACAGAAAAAAAGATTGAACATGAGTGTTCCGGAGGGCATGAAAAGATAGAAAGATTTCGTGCATGTGAATATCATGGGCTAGAAAAAAGTGCCAAAGTGAAGTAGAAAAAAATAAAACATTTCATTAATATAATCTGTATTGTTTTCGTTTTATATTTATTATGTCCATATGTCATCATGTTATGCATCTTTTTTTTAAATACATAAGTTAATAAATTACATTCTATTTGGAAACCTTTTTTAGTGGTACATGCAACATTTATGACCAGGATAAATAAAACCCTATATAAGTGGAAATCCTCTTTAAGGGGAATTGAAATCGTGCCACCACGAGATACCACTTATCCAGGTTCGACTGTCTATTATTTTAATTAACAAAATGTGCCAATGGATTGATAAAATGCGTTGTGTAATACAGCAGATTACAATATTTTTGAAACTTACAATATTTTTAATTTGTATAAAGACAATTTTTAGTGCCCGGTGTGGTTTTACAAATATATTTACCCTCTATGATTAACGAATATTTAGGAATAAAAATCGACAACCCTCCAGAAAAAAAATTAACAAAACGGAAATGAGATTGAACAACAGACAAAAGCCATATTGATCACATAATAATAAATGGTCATTGATTATAATATATTATTTAATAATAGTTCAACAAACACTCAATACACACACAGACACACCCAGAAACACCCATACACACACACACACACACACACACACACACACACACACACACACACACACACACACATATTTAATCTTATATATAAATTCTAAATTAATAATCTTATAATAAATTCTTATATATAAATAATCTTATATATAAAAATGTAATATATTAGTGTATATATACATTTTCGTATTTATGTTTTGTTTTTACAGATTTGTATATATATATTGCATATTATATATTAGTATATATAGTTGGTTTTAAGTTGTTTTTTTTTAGGCCGCTAAATCCCAAAATTTTTATTTTTAACTTTTTTTATGAATTTTAAAATAATATATAGGGATTTTGATTTTAAAGGTCTCGGTTGTGCATTATAAATTATACTGTGATATAAATGTCTACAGTAATAGATATTTTAGTTTAATTACTTACTTAATCCGTTACTCTCTTACTACTGGTACTCTCTTATACGCTACTGGTACGTAAGCCATAAAAAGGTTTACAAAAGTAATACTTTGGTTTGCGGCCTGCTGTTCTCAGTGTGGCATTTTTATTCTAATGGTTCGCAATTACTAATGAACGTACTTCTGTCAACTTAAAACGAATTTTATTGACAATGGAAATGTAATAAATAGTACTAAGCATAGCCAGAGATATGAGGGGAACCCAGAAGTACTCCGGTGGGGGGTGGGGAGGTGGGCCAGAGACCAAATAAATATAGAAACTCATAAAACTTTTTAATGCCCTCCACATATCGTTCTAGCTAGTGGAAGTCGACTTTCGTGCAGTTAGTTGAGTGACCGAGTGTGAACTTTATTTTCGCAGTAAATTCTACCCAATTCATTTATATATATAAGCCCACAGTCCAGTCTAAAATGTTTCCTATCACGGAAGTCCTAATCAGTTTATTGGCGCTGGATAAAGTGTATCGTGCTAGCTGTATGTAATGCACGAGGAGTTACTTGGCATTGGAATCAACACGAAAGTCCACCCAACTTTTTTGTCACGTGGTCAACATAACTGAGTGAGAAGGTTTAAAACCAAATTCCAGTTGAGTCTACCTATAATCATTTAATACGTAACATGGAAAATACTTAGTTCAGCCTTCATTCCAGGTTTCGCATTGGTACAAGTATTATTATTATATTATTTTTTTAACTATATACGATTACTACAGTTTAACTGTTCTGTTGACAAAGCCATACTACAAAGCTGCAACATTTTAAAATAGCAACCACTAATATTTAATATTAGTTTAGTAAATAAAATTCTATTTAGATACATACATTTTATGTATTATTTTTCCACAATTAATTGAAAAAACACTGTCTGTTCATAGTTTTTTTTCTATTTCCAATATTGTTAGCGCTTTTGATGGCTTAAAGCATCATCCTTAGGGCTAAATATATGCAAGGTGAAAGCCGTCGAGGTATTAGCTGTTCTAAGCACCTAAATATGATGGTTTAAGTTATTAAAATCGCTGGAAGTATTGGAAAAAAGAAATGTGTTCAGACAAAAACTGTTTTAATTAATTATCAAGGTTCAACGCACACATGCAAATACTATATATATTTCCTTACTTTTGTTTTCTTTTAATTTAATTTTGTTTTATACTTTTTTTCTTATTTCGCATTCAAAATAATTCTGTTATTTCTAATTTGAAGTGTACATTTTATTTATTTGTTATCATTTTATTTTTACCCCTTTCTTTTTGTTGGCTAAATTTATTTATTGCTATTATTCACAGAGTTCGCGGTTTCCGAATAAAGCTTTTTTTCTATTCTATTCTGTTAGCAATGATTTCTTATACAATGAAGAATAAAAAAAGTTGGCATCATTTTCGTTTCATCAGTCATAATAAATAAATTGTACCAATTACTGATATCTTGAGAAATATTTATGACTGGTAATATAATTTCTCTGCATAGCTTGCCGCAGCCATAGCCATAAGACTAGAATCCATGGCCCAGATGCCTACAGGCCCTTCTCTAATTAGAGAGAGCGTACGTACACACTCTAGTTCATCTAACGGCTCACGGAATGTGTTATCTCCGCTTTGTTAATCTTTATTATTTTGCAACATTTTTGCGAAATTACTGCCGAGTTGAAGTGCCGAAGTACAAATTAGGCCTAAAAATATTACAATCAATCTAAAATTACTATCTAGAAATCCATGGAACGTTTGAGAGAAACAAAAAATATAAGAAAGCAGGACTTAATTTGTAGATGCTATTACTTCTCACAAATGATACTTAAGATGAAAAGTTTTTTTTTTTCTAGATTAGCTAACGCAAAAATTCACTGTTAGTACGTCAATAGATGCAGTTTAGAGGTAGAAAAATCTAATTTGGTTATTTGCAATGACCTACTGGGTTTCCTTTGGTCAATATTTAACGTATTAATTTTAACTGATTTTTAAAGAATTAGCGTTTTTTAGGAACAGACAAAATGAAGTGTTTTTTGGTTAATTTTTCAAACCATCTTAGAGGAAATCCAGGCTTAGCCGTAAGACAAACTATTGACATCCAGGCCCTCTATAGTTTTTGTTCTCTTTAAATCACTATCAATGCTAATTAATTTGTTGACTCAGATTACCGATAATTATATCGGTAATAAATTAGTATGGATACATAATATGAACAAGCATTGTATGAATAACATTCATAACATAGTATGAATGCGCTTACATAACATTTGATCTTTGCCACATGTGAGCATCTTAGTAGAATTTTTTTTATTATATTCCTTTATTGTGCTATAATTACAATCTGCCTTTTATAAGGCAATAAGTAATTAAGATAAATGCTCTCATTCATACCATATTTACAGTTCATCATTCACTCGCTCATTCATACAATTATATTGCTATAGTGTCTCATCGGATCTGAGTAGAGTTATAAGTTAAATTTTTATAATAATTAGTAATAGATTACTAAAGTCGCTAAAACATATTCCATATCAATAGACCTAAAAAACTATAGTAGTGTGATAGTGAGTTGATGCTTATTATGGATTGTGTTAATTAAACTAAGGTATTGTCCGTCCATTATTTTTATTATCAAGATGGAACTGGTTTACATTCAGACATTCGAGACAGTCCCCCTGCTTAAAATAGCGAAACGCGGTTATGAGCCATCTCATTACCGCCCTATCAGTCTGCTGACTCAACTCTTGAAGCTGTTCGAGAGAATCATCCACCTAAATCTCAGCGAGCACTGCGAGACGCAAGAAGTCATCCCACCAGAGCAGACTGGTTTCAGCACAGGCTTAAGTGTGGACAACAACATGGTGAGACTGCAACACCACGTCGCATCGAACGTCCGGAGCAACAGAGCTACCGCTATGATCTTACTGGACTGTTCGAAAGCTTTTGCTAATGTGGACCACTATACCCTACTCCAGCGTCTGAGGGAATACGAATTCTCTGATCAACTGCAAAACCTGATGACCTCATACCTCACAGGCAGAACTTTTTCGGTTCGGATAGGCACCACGTCTACGACCCGAACAAAATACACTGCCGGTATCCCCCAAGGATCAGTGCTAGGCCCTCTGCTGTTCAACATCTACACCACCCACATCGTAGGAGCCTCGTACCCCAACTGCGAGGTATCGGCGTATGCAGACAACATAGATGTTTACAGCACCAGCACCAATCCAACCAGAGCCCTGAAATTTGCTGAGAGCGCCAGTCAACACATTGCTGTGAAACTCGATGCCGTCAACATCAAAGTAAACCTAGCCAATACGCAAGGAATCATATTTAGTTATAAATCTGGAAGAAATAAGTTACCTAAATCCTTCGTCTTAGACGGCAAAGAGAGCACTGTGAGCAACAAGCTGTGCTACCTTGGGATTACCCTCGGTAGACACTTGTCGTTCACAACTCATCTCAGTAAGAAGTTAAAGAGTGTTGGGAAAACGTTCTACAGCATAGGACACCTACTTCACACACAGCCCGGCTTCATCAGTACGCCTCAAGATGCTGATTATCAAGTATCTAACTCCCAACACTCTAAAAACGCTCCAGCAATTCCAGAACAGAGTTCTCCCCACCTCCCTCAAACATACCCTGTTCGAACGAATGAAAGCAGACGAGATCCACGAAAAATTTGAAGTGCTCACAATCCAAGATTTTATCAAGAGACGACACATCAAATTTATTGATTCACTTCAACACTGCCCCAACCCACTATTCTCCAACCTTCAACCACCACCAATGCCAGTCCGATGGAAGCACTGCTGGACCGCCGAAGCCTTGAGACAGATGGACCTCATAGAACCCGAGCCCCCTGACGTGGACTGAACGATTCACACCCAGCCGAGAGATCGAGGTCGATCTCCCAGCCGACTCAACCGAAGCAATATGACCCCTTCTACCTGCTCATGGTAGGTCGATCTTCCGGCCGATAGGCCGACACAGTGCAGCCCCCTTCAGAGGCGGGGTCAGGTATGACATGGCCGACTTCAATCCAATACCTAGTACCCCTAGGCTCCACCATAGGTAGACTCTCACTACCTTCCCACACCCCATATCCTTCTCATACTTCCTTCAAATGGAGGCACCTATCAATCCAAAATAATTTTCCCACGTCCTATTTTTATGAGTTTAAGAGCTATGGAAAAAAAAAAAAGAAAAAAAATAGAAGATTAGAACAAACACAAGGATGAAAACTCCTAAGGAAGGGGTTTTTAGTAAAAAAAAATAAAGAACGTCTAAAAACGAAGTTAACTAAAACGCAATATTCATTATGAAAAAAATCTCTAAAAACAATTATAAATCAAAGAAAAAACTGATGAATAATAATTGATGTTCGTTTCCCAATATGTCAACTCCGATTTCATTTTCGATGCATCACCGAATGCGGAAATTTGGTCAACAGTTGACTGAATGAAGGCAACTTACGATTATCATCACTGTTTAGTAGAACGCACATCAAGAGGGAAGAAGAATATCGAGATTACAAAGCGCGGAAAGTGCGGCTTTAATTTTTATGGGGCACAGTCCTGTGCACCTCAGCAACAGATGTAAACATACGAGTGCAGAAAGTGTGACTGTTAAGATAGAAGAAGAATCATCAGAAGAATGGAGACGTTTTTAGGTCACAGGTACTTATTGGACTCGATTGACCTTCAAAGTACAATCTTAATGGACGTCGTGTATAATTGTACGGAGGAAATGGATCAATGGGGTGTTTATTTCTATTACGGTCCCCGGTCCGCTTTGCCAGTGTCGCTACAAAACGTGCAGCTCTTGAATTATTCACTAGCAGTGAGGAGAGGGGGGGGGGGTTAACCTATTTTTGTTATCATCACCTGCGATTTATACCGACCCCGGGAATATCCTGGGAAGATTTCGGCGAGGGGTGGCGGCCCAAGACATAGAGGAATGGGAAAAATGCGGTTAAGGTGCGGTCGATGCGGCTGCGTGATGGTCAGTTCCTTGTGAGGTGGAGGGGCTATCTCGGATCTGGCACGAGAGCTGGATCGATGGGTCCTTCTTACTGTGCACTTGCCCTCTTGGTCATCTCTCACCGGTCATCAACTTCGCATAGAATAGAATAGATGAAAAAAAAAATTTACTCCGCGACAAAGTAACGTTCAGATGACAAATCCAGTTCTGTCAAACAGAAAGAATCGTAAAGAAAAACGACAAAGTAATATAAAGCATCAACCTCTGTAAGAAAATATAATCATAACAATAATATAATAAAGGAAAATATTTTTTAGCTGCATCTAGTAAATAAAGTCATAGATAGAACCAAAAACAAAAACCAACAGTAATATGAAGAAGTCTGTTCAATACAGTAAGGTATTAAATGATCCCCTTTAAATGAATACAACAAAAAAAAGTAACATAAAAGATAAATAAACAATATTATACACATAGTTGACTATGAGACAAAAATAGAAATGCAAAAATATAAGTATGAAAATATAATATAATGAATAAATCGTTCCCAAAAGAGCAAGCAACTGCTGGAATGGTGAGGTGGTGGTGGTATAAGAGGGTTTTGATGTTTAGTAAGGTCGATCGCTATGTTACAGTTTCGTTGCAGGAGTATAAATATCAGACGGGATCTTATGTTAAAATTTAAACTGTAGAAATAGTTTGGAAAAGGAATGAGCCAAGGGAATATTGAGCACGGAAGGTGTGGAAAAGCCACCCTGAGGTGTGTTTTCACGTTTGGGGTGTGGTAGATGGGAGCGCCGCGGAGTCGTCAGCACTCATGTTGAAATCTTCTCTAGCTCATCTATCCTGTATCAACAGTGCCCGCGATCATCGTAAGAGTCTTCTTCTAACCTCACCTACTTTGTGGGTTTAACCAATAGTTTGTTATATATGTATCCCTCACATACTAATAATATTAAATCCATTTAGTAAACGAACAAGAGGTTCCACTTCTTTAAGATAGAATACGCCACTTTCTATTTGTATGTGTCGGTCGTCACAAGGGGGGGGGGGGTGCCTAGTTACCCTAGCCCTGGTGACAAGTGAGGGTTGATTAAGTGTATGACCTGGACAATCGTTTCATGACGATCTTACTATCTGACTCCATTTCTGATAGGTATGAGCCCCAACAATACACTATGTTCAGGAGAAGAGGTATAGGGTAGGTAGTGTAGGTAGTTAATGTGGTCTTGGAATGACCACGAATTCACACTCGGTATCTGAGGGTAGGCGAAATCCGTGCGGATCCCAAAGGCGAGTGTGAACCAGAGAGAGGCAGACTGAATCGCCGTGGGAAACACTGCTTGGTAAGCTTGCAGGGCCACGACAACCGTTGTCTACTAGGGAGAGGTCTCTCCCAAGAAGGTGCTAGATTTAGCGAGACGAAGGCAGATATTCCCACTAGGAAGGTGTGGGGTCTGACAACGCCGGACTAAAACGTAGCGAGGTGAGGAGAGAGAGATTCAGAGGTTTTCATAAGGAGAAGACCAAATTCTTGAATACTGTCGCAGCTGGAAGTCGGGTAGCTTCGCTAGGAGGAGAATGAATTACAACCCGAGATCTGCCCCTATTTATAGTTAGTGGTGGCTCGTTAGGCCCAATCATCATTTCCCTCGTTGTTGTAATCAATAAGAGCTAAGTAAGCGGTCGGTCTTTGTGTAGGTAGCTGAAAGCTGACCCAGGAGACCGTCTCTACCTGCTCTAGGGTAGGGCTTAACACCCGGCTTGCATCTGTGACATCTTTATTGTTTACACATTTACAATAACTTATTTATGTTATTTACATTACATATACAATAGAGTATAGGGTGATTTATCTTATGTAGTTAGCGGTCGCTACAGTATGATATATTTTTAGCGTCAATTTTGAATTTCAATATGTTAGAGATCTCATTTAAGTCAACTACCACATAAAAATAATGCAATCAATTTGTCTTAATTATGCCTATTTACTATAGAAGGTTCTTTGGATTAACTTTTAACTCTATAGTGTTTGTATTGAAGTAAATCATTTGTTCTATTTGAATACAATATCATTTCTCGTTGATTTAAAGAAAGAAGTGAACGCTGACTTGTTTCGTACAATTCTTCAGAAGAACTTATAAATAAACACCAAGGTTTGAGCGCTCCGCCTCCAGAATACAGATATTTTCTTAGGTAAAATAACAACATTCATGTTATTAGACCTATTGTAAATAGATATGTAAGTCATGGGGTCCTGGCAATGACCATCATTCCCACTTACGTCCTGATCATTTGTTGCTTTCTTGGCCTCTCTCTGGTCTTCGCCGGATGGTGAAACAGTCAGAGTGGTAGGTTGAGGGAGGACACGTTGCTTCCGGTCCTTACGTCATCTCGCTGGTGGAATTGCTAGGAAGTGGAAAGGATTTGTATGAATAGAATTTTTCATAGATATAAATGAATTCTTACATCACAACAAATAATGCTTTTATTTTCTAATAAACATCTTTATATAAATTATTTGCACACGGTTGAAGAAACGTAATACAAAACAAAAATTAATGCTATTCCAATATAAACTTTTAGGATAAACAACTCAACTAAAAGGTTAAAAAAAAACAGATCAATAGAAATGTAAATGTAGGATTTGGTACATCAAAAATAAAACTGTAATCACTTCATTTTAAAAACAAATTGTAAATAAATGTTTTGATTTTCACCGACAGTACGTACCTTAAATTTACGTAAATTAATTTATTTCGTCTGATTTTGTTAAGGCTTCGCCGATCTCGATTTTTGTCGTTTTTCAGGTATTCCAGGAACCCCTACAAAGTGCGAGGTCTTATTGTACTCGTTTATTTTTAAATAGTAATCGTTACAATTTAGACCCTAACTCTATGATTATTATCGATGATAATGCTATTACCAAAGTATAGACAACCTATAGATAACCCGCATTTTACATGCAGTATATGTGCGTTAAACCAAGATGAGCAAACCGCAATCGCTATTGTTTCATACATTACTGTTTTCTTCGAGTCATGAAAGTGCCCTAATGTTACATTAGCTTCTGCTACGAGGACAAATTTTTTTTTCGGCTAATCTCTACCCATTAGAGAACAGCCCTAATATGTCTTCTACCATTACAAGGCTCTGGAGATCATTTAAGAAACACGATCTTTTTTCGTATGTAATTAATGTATTTTTACATTTTTTAAGTTAATCGAGCATGGCAATATGACCGGTTCGGTGGTTCGTGCCGAGGGGTCAGTTACCTGAGGAACTCATGTGCGATTTGAGATATTTTCCCGGTTTTAAAAACATAGATGAACATTAGGTAATAACAGCTTAGAAATAATTTAGACATTAGGCAGTTCTTTGAACGATTAATTCGGTAGTGAGAGTAATAAATTAGAAACAATTGCTGGAACCGAAAGCAGAATTTGAAATCATCTTTCGTAGGTTTAAATAAAACATTTGCGTGAAATTTTACAAAATTATCAAATATATTTTACCCAACAGTCCGGATTAAGCTTATTATTTATTTGAAAAGATACAATAATGGTAAGTATCAGGGGAACTATGTAGCATGAATGATAACGAGACTCGTGAAATAATACAGATTTTTGTAAAATTTGACATTAGTCACAATCCGAAAGGAGAACTTTAAAAAAGAAAACCGTGGGGTATTAGTGTTTAATATACTATGATATAAGTATTTGAAAATAAGTTACCTGCTTTAGATAAATATTGTGGGCACGTAAGTTGTTCTCACTAAATTTAAGAGTAACTCTCAATAAGCAAAATATTATAATATCGATTTGAATAAGTACAATCGATTTGAAATCGTACATTTCACATATACTCTAATTTATATGATTAGCTGATGGGAAATATAGATAATTAAAATGTCAAACTATTTAATTTTTCATCGATATTATTATGTATCTAGTATAATAACTTATACATACCTATGGACTATACTATAGTAACTAGGGCATTCAAAATATAAAGTTTCGAGAATAAATCATAGAAAAAGCGTTTGCTTAGTAATTTTTCAGTATTTTAGCTATTTATTTTTTAATAGATATTCATATTTTAACTTTCCATCCGCTGATTTCCACTAACTTGAATGATGAGTCCTCTTGCCATTGGTCATGAAATCGGTGCGGTCAGATCGCGTTATAAACATTTTAAAATTTATTTTTAACATACCTTAATTTGTCTTAATGATCTCATGGGTTCGAGGGACGGAACTGAACTCAACAGGTTTGGTCATTAAATCATTAAGTTATTAAGAAATGGTCATTAAATCGCAACCTCCAAAGTACACATCAGTGGAGCACTCAATACATCAATACTCCTATGCACTAATGATACAAAACAGAACTGTACATATATCATACGTTAACCGAAACAAACCGTAAATATATCATTAATAAAATAGTAGAGAAAATATAAGAAGTCATCTTTTGTCCTGTTTAACCTGGCGTGTCATTACCCTAATTCATGCAACTGTTTACAATCTTATATTAATCATAAACTGAATGAACAAACAAGGGTAACAGAATCAATTTGCATTAAAAATAAATGTTAGGTTATGGTTTATACCTTTAGATACTCGTTAAATACATAAAGCATTTATATTATAGAGGACTCACATTCTACCTCAGCATCCAACTCTATAATTAATTTTATTTGATGTAAGACCTAACAACAACAAACAATACTTTACTTAAATAACAACCTTTCTCAATGGCGCCCGAAACCTCTCTCCCTGAGGCGGGGTTTCAATACGAAGACAAAGTAGATCTCTCTCCTTGCCAAAAGATGGCGGGGTTGATTCACCTCTCCTCCTTGCCAGAATGCCTACCATCACTCTTTAGCTATATTCTTTGCTTAATAACAATTAAAAATTGTGGGATCTACACCGCAACTCTTTTTTGTCAGTCTGCACCCACTGCCACAGTCTTTCCCAACACCCTAACAACGCAAAAAAAAAATCCTCTAATTTTGAGTATAATTGGCTAAAACTTTATGTTTATTTGAGAGGGGTAAAATAAATCAATTCCAGGGGTGGTTTGGCTTAATACTAAACCATGTTTTTAGCTATCATTTGAAAAGAAAGGGTCGTAGAATGTTTTTTATATTTGTTTCAATTTTATCGTACCGATTCCAAATTACGTTCAGCCATTTTGGCTCCTGGACAAGTTTAAGTGGATACTGTGTATCTCTAACATCCTCTGTTTGCTCACGCTCTATATAACTTATCCAAACAGAATGTGTTAACTTGAGCGAATCATACCCATGCAACTTTTCGTGCATTAAAATTTCACTTTTTCCCATTATACTTTCAATATTAACATACCGAGCGCTTTCTTATCGGTGGAACTTCACCCTAAACTGACTGACGGGTAAATCGTTGTAAACATTTATGCAAGAAATCGTTCCCTGTACAAGCCTTGTAAAGGGGATCACGATAGAGTTATCACATAATAATAGAAGAGAAAAAGCAGTAATCTATGCTGTCGAAGCGAAGCCAAGTATTTTTTTTTATAATGAATGCTTAAACATCTGAAAAAAATTGAACAATGGGATAGACGCGCGTTTTTGTTTGAGAGAATATTACTTAATTGGCTTTTTATAAATGAATTTTGACTGCTTAATACGATATGTATTAAACTGCTACAGCATACCTGTCACTCAAGTGTATATTATTCTCTTTATGCGCCGAATTTGTCATCTCGTCAATTGATACGTTGGTTAAAGAAGTATTTATGAATATATATCTAATTCAAATATATTTTTACGCTAAGGTTTACTTTCTTTCGACCATGAGTAAATGATTCTTAATAGATAATCAGCTATAGCTTTATTACATCACTATAGTTAGGGCTAAATATCCATATATTATAAATATATAATATTTTCTTGTTTTATTGGACAATATTTTTACTGTCAACCACTGCCCGAAAATGACCAAATAATCGACCAAATGAATTTGCATGTCTATAAGAGGCCAACGCCCTTCTATCGAATTGTATAAATTTGGTATGATTCTACAAAAAAAGGTTCTCAAAGTCTTATTTGTTCTAAAAACTATTGGCATCTTTTACAAAAAAGAAAATATATTCTGAATATAAAATGAGCGAACAAACTAAACGATATAAACTACTGATAAAATAAATCAGACCCGCACGTACACCGGTGAATAGATGTCATGCGAATAGCTGTGTCACGTTCTACTATGCTCGTACACACTTTCTAGCTCATTATCGGTCCTGTAACCGACTGCATATAGCCGGTATATTATTACTAGAATTGCTGATACTGTCATAATTTTATTTTAAAGTTTGAATATAACGATTTTGGCGGACCGGGTCAACAAACCCTGCCCACAACACACCACCTATGACCCTGCAGCCGATAGCAACAGATCTTGGATTAAATATTCAACAGATTTTTCATTTTACTTAATACTGTAATATATATTGGACTGATGTAAAAACTACCGTACTAGGCATGTATTCCTGTTATCGTATGAAAATAGTGTTATTCCGTTACGTACACCACGCGGGCGAAGCGACCGGCAAGAAGCTGGTATTTTAATCAAATAGATGATTCACATAGATACCCATTACGTTTTGATACTTTTGAGGGATGACGGTACTACCTATTGGACAAAAAAACAACATATATGTACTACCGAAATATATTTTGGCGAAAGGTTTGAACGAAAGAAACTCTGAACACAAAATCACTTGGATTTGTTTTCGTCCTTGTTGGGGCCACGAATGTAAGTCTAGCGGTTAAACTTACAGTAAAATAATAAAATCATTGGATTCAGGGTATATTATCTCCTGGAACTTAGTTCTGCGTGTTGAAGGACAAATTTTTTAGACCTCCCAACATCGTCTAACGATGACCAGGACCATCAGTAGAACCTTGTTCCTACAGCATGTGGTTTGGAGAGCCTTGTCTGAAGTTAGTCACACCTTGCGCCGTGGGAACGTAAAGACTTGTCATTGCTCGAGGTGATTCGGGATGCTCGACCTTCCCCGTGAATGTTAGTATATGCTTCGGACATCAAGGCTTGTCTATCCGGCAGATGGCAAGCTAGTACGGCTCGTGCACCTGATCCCATGACCCGCTTGATTTTGTATAAGTAATATTCAAGTGGTTCATAATGGTATAGAATAATGAAATTATAAGTGAATTTTTGGATTTGTACTGGAGCTCGTTTAAACGGCCTCATGTAAAATTCAGTATTATATTTAGGAATACTGTAATTACAGTCTCCAATTTGTATTTAATATCGCCATCCACTAACGCCTTTTGAGTTTTAACGTTTTTTTTTAAATCTCACCACTCAACAGCAAAAAGCCACTGCGGCACTTGCTACTTCCTCGTTGCTCCTAGATTCATAAACTTTCTTCAGTTGGAACAAGGAAACAAATGAAACTGAAGAAAAAACGTCATTTGTTGACGAGAAAGGGACTACTTTAGATTTGTCAAACTACGCACTGTGGGAACGGCACACTTTCGGAATTCGATCGACCACAAGTCCGCAAGTACAAAACTCGAGCACTTCAAGAGGTCGGTCAGTTTGCATGCCGAGGGAGCAAGGATTTCTCTTCATATTATGTACCAATCATATTCTGTCCCAAGATTAGCTACTGTTTATGGAAGCATTCGTCGTTTCTATTTTGTCTACTCTTCTATCTCTTCTTCTGTCACTTTTTCAGGGTCCACCTCTGTCTCCTGCTAATGATAAGAGAACAGACATTGCCTTCATTGGGAGCGTCATCGCTTCTTGGGAATGGCAGGGTGAGTTGTTGACACCGCTAGAGGGTGTAAATAAACATTCTGATTTGGGGGCAGACTACAGGTGTAAACATATCTAATAATAAATAAGTTATAATACAATTAAAATTATCCTTAACCTACCTTTCGCACTGTCCGTAAACACACTATTCTTTGACTATCCTACAACGAAGTCTAACTCCTTTCGTTTTGGCCCCGAAGACAGTGAACATGAAAAATATATAGATACATTATTGACTGAAAGCAATAGTTTACAGTTAGGCATTGATTTCGCCCAATCAGTGGACAATAGGCGGAAGATTGTTGGCAACACTTGTGGCTCAGCTCCTGTTAGTGGACTCCACAATATTAGGGCTACACACGCGACTCTGTCTTATCACCTTCGATCGTCTGTCACCTCTCTTTCAAGCTGTGATGTTTCACTTACGATTGACTTGGACGCAACTTAGGTGGGCCATGTTAGATCGAGATTAGAGAACACGTAGTAATCTTTTTCATGTTAATGTAACTTGTTCCCCATACAGGCAAAGGAAATCTTTTCAGGATTGAGATTTCGTTCATTAGACATTCTGTGTTCACGCCAGTGCCTCGTCATTTTGGTTCAAGGTCACATGCCAGCTGGTGGAGTGTAGAGTGAAGATGACAAAAGAGAATTGAGGTCTGAGTCACCAGTGTTGTAGCCATCTTGTCGGTGTAATTAAATCTATTTAGTGGTACACCTTCTTAGCGAGGTGTTGTTGTCCCGTTTTGTTAACGTTATTATAGAAATTGAAGGTGGTGTCAAGCGGTCGTGTGCTGAGCCGCATCAACGAGTAGTAAGATAAACATTGGGAACATTGTTGGCAGAGGTGATAGAGAGAGGGAAGTAAATTTCTTTCTTTATCTCCCCGGTGTGGCAATCCATATTATACAGTCCATTTGTACTGTCTGAATACCCTGGCTTGGGTGTTTTGGCGAGTACATTCTGTATCCGTTACAAATAAAAGTGCTTTCAAGTAGATCCTCCAGATGAAGGTCACAATTTTTTTAATTTTTGTTGATATGGTTTTGATTGTTTTGCTGAATTATGCTTGTTAATGTTTCTTTTAAGGAAGTCATTTAGCGAATCGAACAAAATTTAAATGGTGAGGCTAGTACCCTTTTACCAATTGTTTGTATGTTATTTAAATTAAATAAAGTATGCCAAAGGGCATGACAATAAATAGCGCGTAGAGTGCTTCGGAAAAGCAATTAATGGAATAATAAATTTCATAATGAAAGTGTTATTGAGATCGCCATACATGGGTGAAATAATTTATAGTCTTGATCTTTAAATTATAATTTATAGATCTGTGCTCCATTGAGCCCCACTACCGTTAGAATTTTTCAGAGGAATGTGTTTGAACGGGGTTCACTCAGCCTTGTGAGGATAAATGAATAGCTTCATAAATAGAGAATCCAGTCAAGAAAACCAAAATTAAGGTTAAGAGATAACAGCCCGACACCCATCACGCTAGGCTTCACTTCGGCGCTACCTACCAACCACAACACCCTTCGGTTTTTTCTGTCTCCTACCTCTTGATGAGGGGTATTTGCTTTTTCGTATGTGTACTGATTCTTTTCTATTTCTAAAAATTAAAATTTCACGCCACCAATATTTTTTCCTCCTTTTAATGTCACAAACATGCTCATTGGACAATAATTATAAATTGAATCAACAATATGTAACTTTTAAATATTCTGTTTCTTAAACAGACTTAATCTTCAATGTCCCACACAGCCATAACGATAAGATCTTATCGACTTTTTAAAGGAAAGGGAAGATAAAAATAAAGATTTAACTGACGGCAGGTTTTAACTACTTCCTCTAACAATCACGCTATTCTTTCAAAGTCGTGTTCTAAAATAAATCAAAGAAGCTGAAGTCTACTTAGTGCTTGACGATTCCTGCGGTAGGGTGTAGGGCCAGTACTGCGCCAGCATTGAATCGATCAATCGCGAGTAGATTTAAAAACAGCTTTCAATTTCAGAATCACATTTGCATACCATTATCAATAATTTAAATACTAAAACGATGGGATCAAGTGAGAAAAGTCTAAAGAGGAATTGGCATTAGCGTGACTCAGAGCTAACAGGAGTAGACTTTATCCTTGTTAACTTAGTGCCTACAAGGCTTGGGCAGAACCAGTCGTGTGAAGTTTTTTTTTTTTTTTTGGGGGGATTCCAATAATTTTCCATGTGAAGAAAATCCTTGTCATTGTCAGTTATTTGTGAGGCCCACCATTTCTGACAGAAAGCCACACATTTCGTGGTAAATATGTAGTCGCTTCATTACCGAGCTGCAGTTGACAGAAGCATATTTGCTCTCGATGCAAGAAATGAATTTATTCTCTTAAACTAAATGATCCAAAATGAATTAATGATTTCTTTTTTTTCTAATTCGATTGAAGTAGGTTTACTTTCAAATGCATAAAGGGGGCATATAATCAAAAACAGTTTTCGAATCTTAATTTATTTTATTAGTACAAGGACAATTTAAGAACAAACGGACATCAAAGAAATTGTTTAACTCACACCCCCATGTGGCTAAAATAAAAATAAAATGTATGTATTTTTTTTCTTTCATACCCCTTTTAAATTTACAGATAATTATAGATCCTCAGGCGAATCTATTTACAAATTATTTTTGTATTTCCTGTAGCATCGCTACATTATATACAGGTTTTGCCATTTTATAAAAATTATATAATGAATAAACAAGTATAATGATACACATTATACGTGACTGGACTAAACTGACTAATAAAGATGATGGGGCTCACCTTTTTGATCAAACTTAAAACTAACATACATACTAATTCTTAACCTAATTGAAATGTATCTATTACTATGTTTTTTAAAATATAGCTGCGCTGTTAACTTATTAGCGTAGAACGTTAATGAACTAATTTTCACTTACTTATCATTTTTATAGGATTTCAAAAATCACAGTTAAATATTTTTTTTAAAACAAATACATAGGTAGATACTATTTTTAACACAATAGACCTTTTTTTTTTTTTAAATACACTTGGCACTTTCAGAAAGGGAATTTCATTTACGCTAATTCACCTGTTCAGGCATCATCAAAGACATTGAAGAAACCCAAGGTATCCAAATTTTAGTGTGTTTCATAGAAATGTAATCCAAAGAAAAATTTAAACGACTTAATACTAAAAATTTGAAATGGTATGAGATATAATTTGTTAAAAAAAATGATTGGAAAGATAGATAAAGATAGTACAACTAACCTGAGATGGTTGTTGTGTCATGATTAATCTTTTTATGTATGTACCGAATTGAATTGATTTGATACCTTCACTGTTAAAAATTTTTAATTTTTAAATGGTAAATTTATAGAATATAAATGAACAATAATTAAACCGAAACTAGTTAACGATTTGATGTATGTAAACATATATTAGATTAGTAACATATACATTCTGAAATAATCTGAGTGTTCTTAGATAAACAGAACATTATTGTACCGGAGGATAGTCAAAAGGTCAGTTGCCAATATATTCATTGTGGACTAAAACGTTTGTTGAGTACCATCTTTAACTCTACTCGGGTCCGCGAATACCAGATTCCCGAAGTAGACGTTTTAGGTATCTCCTTTCAACAAAACATGCTCAACGTAAACATAATTTAAGAAGGCGAATTATAATAAGAATACTTTATTAGGCCAGTAACCAGGGATGACCAGGGCGCGTGCCAGGTTCCTGTTTCAATCTATCACCTCATAGATCTCTGGCCTCCGGAAATCTTGCAACTTACAGGAGGGCAGCGGGGTACAATGCGAGAATAAGATCTCGATTTTCATCATGCGTGGTACATAATTAGTATTTGTAAGGTACTATTGAATCTGACCTCCCCGATTTCAAACCTAATGCATCTAAAAATATATTCAGAAACCAACGATTTTTGCCTCAGACAAAATAAAATGGGGTTCCCATTCGGTATGTTGAATGAGGAAGTCTCATGGTCGTTATAGATTCAAACAAACAAGATATTTTCAATTAAAGCTGTGTAAATTAGAATGGGGTAGGTTAGCCACATACAACATCACTGGGTTGATCCACATACAGACATTACTCTGGCCTGATCCACATACAGAGTTCATGGTGGTGGAAGGGTGGTATAAAAGAAATAAACGTCTGTGAATACTACCAGCTCTGCATACACAACACGTGGGCAACATCACATCATGGAGGGAACGTTATTTATCTAAGATATATGAATTTAAATTACGAATAAAATCATCACCGTATTAGTTGTTGCGCGATACCACACTATATAAACAATAACACTTACGAAATGGGTGGCTATTGTAAGCAACCAATCGGAGGGCAGTGATCATAATGACCCGGAGGGGGTGGGGGGTTGATATTACGGTCTAACGAAGGTCCGAGCTAGCGTGCGACGCCACTGGCGTGCCACGAGGCCAAGTCCGCACTTAATGGAAATTAAGTGGTGGGGGTCAGATTTTGAGCTCAGTCTACCCCCTGAAACTGAGTCATGTACATCATATATGGGTAAGTGTTTGCTTCTTGTTTGACTATAATGTACTTGGCAGCTTAGGCTGTGTCCTCTTAAGTGCTTGTCAGGCGATCGCGTGAACCCGACTTTGCAGTTGGGTCATCCCTAAGCACAGATAGGTGCATGCATCATGCAACTGTGATTGTTCGTTCTCTAATTTGTTGATTATCAATTGTTAGTGTAATATATAAACAAAGATATTAATTTTCTCTGTATTACTCGTGATTAAATCTAATAAACAGCAAAATACAAAAAAACCAACACTATTTGCTTTTTAAATTTAGTCAATAAGTTTAAACAAATATTTTTCACCGGCTTTTTGAAATAGTATTAACAACGTAAAGTAAAGTATACGGAAGGTTAGCAAGGTTAACACAGCAGGTTTTAAACGATTTTATGAAGTAAAAGAAAAGTTTTGAATTAAAGTATTTCTTTTGAAAAGATGTGATGAGACCTAAATCAAATAAACGAAAAAAATAATTAATCGACGTATTCATTTTAATGTCGCTTAAATATTTCCAGTTCCTATTTAAATACGTTTTTAGGTTGGGGTTAAACTTCATAAATACTGAATATTTAATTTTCGCACAAGAAATCAATAAAATCATAATTCCAGAATACATAAACTCATAGTCATTCTTGAATTTGTCTTCAAAACTGTAAACTTTGTTTGAATTGATTCACTGATTATAGGATTTAATTTTTGTCTCCAACATTTCATATTGTAATAAAAAAAATTTCCATCGATTTATGACGTAATCCGTTTTTCTAAGATACAGCCGAGGCAACGGATCAATGGAAACGGGGCTTATGCCGCCGCTTGAATACGTGGAAATGAAGAACTCCGATGGAAAAATGTAAGTAACACCCACTTCAAAGCAAGTCTTTAGTGCAAATATTTCATTACTCGTAGATCACCAACGAAATATAATTTGTTGTTATAAAAAAGTATTGATTTGATCAGCTCAGGTTCCAATTTTACCATAAGTAATTTATCAAATACATTTTGACAAAATGTCGGACAAAATGAACAAATTATGGCGGTCAGAAAATTATTGTTGGTGTCGATCGATGAAATGTAGTCAGCTCCACGTCTTACACCAATGCGACACTATCACATAACAGATGAACTTCTGTTACTTGTGGTCAAGAGAGTATCCCCCCAAGTAATTCATATTCATAAATAAAATATTCTTCTTGAGCTATTCATGAGGCCGTCATAACGTTTCATATACTGCCTAGATAGTTGAAGTTGTAATAATTTACAGCTCTGAAATTGGACAAAATTTTCTTTGCATGAAATATGCCGCACTCAAATAGCCATTGATAGTAATAATAATATCTTTAATACCCTTAAGAATACCCTCCCTTAAGAATAAATATTTATGTAACATAAATTGGATACTTTAACAGTACCAATCCTTGAAAAAATTTACAATGTACGAATAAAAAATAAAAAATCTACACGAATAAACACTAACGGTAATTCTGAATTGTTTACTCACACATAAATATGTAAATACATATATGGACTAGATTCACACTTTAAACAAATAAAAATAATCTAAGCAGATATATAATGTCACATAATAGTAATCTACATAATATAATAGGAATGTAATGTAAACCAACAATCTAATATTAGTTAGCACTTTATGCAGGTACTCATTTGTGAAGGCAAATAACTAAATAATCTTCCTTTAAACACATTTGATGAAGGATCATGGTAAATGAAAGGGGGAAGGGATCAGAAGGATATTGTGATTATTGTCTTGTTCTATTTAACCATGCTTGGCAAGACAATATATATTATTATTTTTTTTTTTTTTAATTTAATTTAATTCCTTTATTGTGCAATAATTACAATCTGCCTTTTATAAGGCAATAAGTAACGACAATATATTAATTGTACTCATTTAGTTTACTCATAGATAGCCGATATTTAAGTTAACTCATGCATTCAATTTCAATGGCATATAGCTATGTCCTTATGAACTGACTGTCGTGCCACCTAATTTGACACTAGTTTTTTAAAGATTACTGAGGCCGAAGGGAGTGGCTTTACTTTTAAAAACAGGATTTTTTCAATAGTCTGTTTGTCTATTGCTCTCAAATGTCAATTGTCAATTGCTCTCGGTAACTAAAATTAGGGGTTACGTAGTGCCCCTTTTATTGGTCATCAGTACCAGTCATGGTACAATAGTTTAAAGTCTTCGGGAGAGTTGGGACATATATCACTCGTGCAGGACAGCTCAATTGGTAGAGCCCTCGACTGGAATTCCCGGGTTCGAGTACCGACTCTTCCATTATATTTTTTATTTGCCTAACAATATGACATTTCGATCGTGCATTCCAAAACACCTTGGATTTCGCATAGTAGCTATTGAGGCTTAGTGTCGGCAAGTTTTTGTTTCATACGCTGAAAAAATTAATAACGAAACAAAATTTGGCAAGTATTTATAAAAGATTAACTCTTTCAACTATTAGCAAATAAACCGATAAAGATGAATAGTTCTTTTTTTTTACAAATGTTAAAATCAAAGCCGTGGACACCACAGTAAGCGTAAAATGCGTGTCATCTTCTTTAATTTGTTTATACCCTTATGTTTGCTGAAGGTCATGAACTATACCGCTATCTAATTTGGTTTAAATAAGTCTTAACAATACATGCCTATTCTTGTCAATTAAATCAATAAAGAAAATATTGTCTAAAATTAAATTTACAGTCACAGGCTTCCACAAACTACGGTATGAATTTCTTATTTTATTCTTATTATTTTTTTTTTTAATGAGGAAATCTGCATTAAATTTTAAAAACAATATATAAATAATACATAGGTATATTACAGTGTGGTAGCATACAACCAAAGTATACTGTTCACTATTATATTAATCAGCAGTTAACCCACAACATTTTCCATATTGGGAAAACTATAAAATAAAACCGACTAAATGGCAAAATAATACTTATAAACAGAAAGTGAATGATATATGAGAACAATATATTTAACTAAGTAAGATTATTTATACTTTTGGTGTCCTACGACATAGCAAGTAAAGTATGTTTGGTTCTCTCGTGGAGGTGAATTCGTATAATTTCATATTTCTTTATTAGTGGTTTCCTAGAGTTTGCAAAAACAAACAGATTGAGAATTATTGGACTGAGCACAAGCCCTGAGGCAAACCTCTTATGAGGCAAAGCTATTACATAAAGCTAGTATAAAGTAGCAATACATTAAATATTATAATATTGAAAAATCTCAACTATTTTTCAATTTATTGCGTGGTTTACTCTCAAACCTTTTATCTAGTAATAGCTTGTACACACCATTAAGACAATGTGTTGTCAGACTGAGTTTAATAAGTTTTATGAAACACTAATGAAATAAATTATTGGTTGATTTCATTCTTAACATAATTTTTTTGTATCTATATTGTCGGGTTGCCACTAGGGGAGTGCCTGATCACTCTAGCCCTATTGACAAGTGCGGTTTGTTGTAGTTTATAACATGGACCATGTTCCATGTCGGCGTTAATATCTAACTCCATTTTATGATAGGGATGTGTCCCGCAGTACACTGTGTTCAGGAGAAGAGGTACATAGGTTTCATAAAGAATAAGACTAGTTTTATAGAGACCGGCAGCGTAATAGGTACAAGTCGTCAGAGGGTCTGCTAGGAGGCTGAGTGACAAGGTGACAGGCTCATAGGTGCTGCAGCGAGAGTAGACTAGTAGAAGACTGAGTGGACTTACTTCCAGGGCCCCGGGGAAAAGCGACCGAGTGATAGCGGCTGTGGAGATGAGGAGACTGAGAAAGAGTAGTCCTACAGGGTGAAACCCCCTGGTTTAAATATTATTTCCCCTCCCTACCGGAAGGCGGAGCCTGGCTTGAAAGGGGTATGTTTATGATGTCACACCTGCCCCGCGGTACGTGACCCATCGTCGCCTAAAGGACTGTTTTATGGCATGGTTTTTAGATTTTATGACCGCCGGAAGGTGACCCTAGGTCTACCGGGTCGGTTTTATTTCGGCCGTGTAGCTTACCCTCTCAGGTTTATTGCTGACGCCCTTCGACCCTCTTGACTTGTTTTACGACTGCCGGTCCAGATGTTTATTACTAGAAAAAGCTTTTACCATGTTTTACATCTAATTACAATACATTATATATGCACCAGAGTATAGGGAGATTTAACACTTATGTAGTTAGGATCACTACATATATTTTTCCCACCTTCATGCAATTTGTTAAGGAAGTTGTTTTACTTTTGTGCTAAAAACCCTACTTAATCATTATGTTTTAATTTGTTTTTTCAGTTCACCAGAGATCCATCCTGTATCAGCTCGAAAAAATAAGCGGAGAAGCGTAAGGGATCTATGGGGTTGCTGCAGGCCGACAGCTAAAAGTTCTAAGGGGTGTTCCTGGAGGCTGCCGTGGTTCAAAAAAAGGAACGGGCCTGGTCCACCGCCACCATCAAAAGTTAAGAAGAAGAGAGCGGCTTTTTCATCTCTATTCTCCTGCACCAAATGCAAAGGGAAGTGCTGGAGGAAAAATGAAGAGCCGAAACCTTCTCAGTTACAAACCGGACTCCAAGAGCCGAAACGTCAGGCAGAAGCTTCGGAAGTGCCGAAGCTTCAAGCCCAGCCGAAGGAAAAGGAGAAACTATGCAGAAGGATATTTTGCTGCGGATGTCGTAAAGGACCAGCACATGCCCAACTACCGGCCCCTAAAAAAAAAAGTTACTTAACGAAGCTGCTCTGTTGCTGCGGTGGAAAAAGATCTGACGTGAGACCCAGGCCGCAACAGTCACAGGAGCTTTTAAAAAACAGACGAAGAGAGATGTCCAAAAGTAGAACAACCAGTATACAATCAGTAAGTATCCATACTTTGTTTTTTTACATTGACATTTCTTTTTTTCTGTTAAAATGGGACGAAATAGTGATCGAGGATATTTTTCATGTGATGTTTGCCAAATCACTTATTCATTTTTTAAAGAACTATCTTATAAAAACTTTACTAATGAGAATCTGATTAATTTACTAAACGAGTTTGACTGTTCGTGAGATAAAGGTGCTTCAACCGAATATTAATATATAATTTAATAAGAACATATAGTTAAAATTTATTTCCGAAGCTAAATGTGAATTAACCATCGTCAGCCTCATCGCTATCTTCTCATACAATATTATTCCCAGACACTCCGTGTTTAGAATATTAAAAAACAAAACAGTCCAACTAATTTATAGTACTTATAAATTAGTACTAATTCTTAGTGAGTCACTGGACGACCTGGATGCCGGATCGAGCATGAAGATTGTGATTTCTTTGAAATCGTTCGTAAATCTAAAACAAATGACCGTGGAGGCAATTAATTTATTTTTAAACTCCAATCCATCATAAATGTTTATTTTATGGTTTGATGATAGCGGTGTCGGACTTGTTACGATTAGCAACATTCTGAGTTCTTAAGAATCACAGTAAAGGCTGTCGAAAGTGCTAGTGAAATAGAAATAAAAACAAATGTGGGAAGACAAATTAGACGTAGTTTACTAAATGGGTATTGTGAAGAAAAGATAGGTGGACAGAGGTTGGAAGTCAGAAAAGCGTTACGCATTTCAAAAGCAAGTAAATGGTTTTCATTCGGTCAAATTAACTTAATTGATTCACTTCACAATGAAACCACTTTTTAGCCTAACTTTATTCACTATACGCTTTTCTATCCTACATAACGTAATTAATTAATTTTTTGTTTCTTGATTTACTGTCTAGTTTATGCTTTTTTAGGTTTTATTGACATTAAGTCAACGGATTTTCCTTTAATTTAAAGCAGTTTATAAAGTGTACATACTATGCCATCAACTCTTGCTCTTTGTAAGTGCAGTTTCGTATCCCCTGACATATTGTTTAGTAATTTTATTCAACTTGAAGGTTCACGGAGGATAAATGTGGCAAGAATGTAAAGAGTTAAAAAAAAAATAATCGACCTACCGAATTTCCCAGATGTAATCCATCGCTGCAGTAAACAACTTTACAAACAAAAAATGTAAAGTACATAACAGTTACATTAAATATTTATACTGTCACTATCATCTCTTTCTGTTCGAGTCGGTGCAAAGTTTGTTAAGCGAATCACTTGTGTATGTTATAACCTCCCTACATGCAGTTTCGGCGGTGGCCCGATGCCGCATGGGTCCGTAAGAGCGGCTTTAGTTGGACCTGACCTTTACTCTACTGTTTGGGACACCAGCGCCATAACTCGCCTCCAGAGCTTCCAGAACAACATCCTGCGCACGGTAGTGAAATGAATGCTTCCGACATGCACGAAAAGTTCGAGGTCCCCACCATCACTGAAGCCATCAAAAGAAGACACATCAAGTTCTTTGACTCGATGAAACACAGTCTAAACCCTATTCCGAGACATGACACCACCACCGCTACTACTACTAGAGGAAAATCTCAAGATCTGGTAAAGCAGACCAAATGGTGGACATCGCGGCGCTTGGCCCACCAATAATAAGCCTCTAACGGGCACCCATCACTGCTATCCAACTAAATAAGACTGCACTACATGCCTAGAGAGACTCTAGGCCCAGCCACCAGTGGACTCTCACCACTGTCCCGCAACAACCTACCTCTACCGAGGCTTCCCACACTCCTTAATTCTCTCACACCACCTTCAAGCAGGTACTCCTAGTACAAGGATCCGCTCAATAAACTTGTTTGGAGATTATTGAGTCGAAGACGACACCCCCGCCAAGGACATAGGCAAATCAGGTTAAAATTGAACCGGAATACGAATATTGCCAGGATCCGAGCTTATTTCTTGGCTCTTGCGAAACCTAGATACCGCAATAGAAATATCCATTTTTGGAATGATTTTTCCCAGAAATAAAATTAACATCTCTAAGACTTGCTGATTAGATACTTCAGTATAAGTATCTGTCTGATACAAAAATAAATAAAATTAAATTATAAATACCTTGGCCAGACAATACGAATGAGATATGCAGCGCATAGTGAATGATGTGTCGCAAGCTGCAGATAGTTATTTGGAAATAATATAAAACACTGGCACGCAGCAAAAGCTAGGACTCCAGTAATGTTCGTGTTTCGGTTCCGTGATGGTACTTGGTTTTATAAAAGACAGTAAATTAAAACAAATAAATTAAACCAAAGACCCTCCATGGTAAAACACGAATGGCTTCGGAAAAAAACTAATGTTATCACTAATTATCTGCAAAACACAGAAAATGCCTCTCCAGAGCTAATGAGGAAGATTAATGAACTATATCGGTAGTAATATATAGATATTTATGAACCTCGAAAGAGCAGAACGTCACTAGACATACAAAACCGGGGGATGCAGGTTCAATTGGAATAATTAATCGGCGCCAAAACTCGGATTTATTGCGCCTAAAATGCGCCAACAGAGCGTTGGAAATGTTCATTCGAACAAGTTTTTGGTCTAACTTGAGCAAACGCGGCACCCAACGCGCGGACAGCTTTCTCATCTCTACATGTTGATTTAATATGTGACAAACACGTTCTTTTGACATGTTCATAACCTCTGCTATCTCTCTCACTTTAATTCGGTGGTCGTCTAGCACCATTTGGTGAACTTTGGCGATGTTTTCGTCGGTAGTTGCAGTTTTTGGACGTCCCGAACGTTCATCGTCTCCCAAGCTCTTACGACCACCCTAAATTCAGCTGGCCAAAATTTCACTGTGGTAAATGATGGTGCAGAGTCCCCATACACAGAGTCCAACTCATCTTTGATTTTCGTAGGCGTATTGCCTTTCAAAAACAAATATTTAATTTCAGCTCGATACTCGATTTTGTCCATTTTCCTAAAAACACTCACATCGACTTACTCAAACGACTGTTACACAACAACTGCGCGTCCAAAATGGCTGAAACTTTGGTGAGTAATTGTCAACAGATGAACAACGAAATTCACTAGCTTTTATTTACGACTGCTGCTATTTTCATGTTGAGGTCGGAAACTTTTCAGCCCACCCTCGTATAAGGGCTGAATTAGTTATAGCTTACTCTTTCGGAGTTCTAAAACAGACGAAATCTGAACTTGCGGCTTTGGGTCACTACGTCAGAGTCCAGATGGCAATCTCAAGAAAATGATACCCTAATTACTCATTAACAAGATCCTGTCTAGTAAAAAAGATGAGAGGATGAGGTCTAATCAGCCTTGTAAAAGCTTGAAGGCAGGAAGAAAACAGTCTACAGAACTACCTTCTGACCTGTATTCTGTTGTAGCGTTAGATGAAATCTACATGGCCCTCAACCTATCAAGAACTGAGAACCAATGAGTTGTTACCTTCGCCTCCTTAACAGTTGTGAGGAAAAGCACTTTGCAAGTACTTTGTACTTCGTAGAAGACTACCATTCCCTAATAAACACGGGAGTGGGTACTCAGGCATCAATATCCTGGGCGAGAAATGGCGATATCTTTCTTCTGGCATACAAGAGAAAGTCATTGCCACAAGAACTGACACTTCTGTGAGGAGAATATATGTGATCTGTGACTCATGTGCAGGAGTAAGGTGGAATTCATACGGAATGTGACTTCGGGCGGTCAGGATCTGGCGGTATACATAAATTATTCGTCAAGTGACGAAAATTTTAACACTCTCCCCAACATCTCCTTACTATTAATACCACCCACCGCCAATTGTCTCAGGGAGTAATATAACTATTTACTGGGACCGTCGTATCAGTACTGACCTCACAGTTTTACATACCAGGCCAGACATCTTAGAGATAGATAAGAAAAAAAAACTGGCTCAGAATATTGATATAAGAGTGCCCAAATTGCTAAAGGTAATATTGGGCAATAACATACGATAAAATACCATGATTTGAATGAAGAATTAGGACAAATTTTTTTTTTGGAGAGTTTTGGAATTTCTCCCTGTTTGAATGGTTCATGTGTCCCGGTGGACAACTGTGAATCTAATTGGATGCTAGAGCTGCAGAAAGAAATGCTTGGAAGGGTTCAGCAAGCAGCACTAATGGGAAATACCATCAACATAAAATAATTTGAGCCCAGCCCTTGACTGAGTACCCATACTTCTGGGAAAGTATTCCGAGAAAGTATATATATTTATATATATATATCTAAAATGCGCAAAAAATGAAAATTATTAAATTTTAATCATAGCTGTTTGCAATTTGTTGGTCTTATAATTGACACTATAATTGTCTAAATCTATGTATAGTGTTGTTGATATCATTTTGTGGCCATTAAGTATCTGTTTACAATCATTATTTGATATGAATGTTAGAGAAATCAAAGATGTAGTTTGGTTTTAATGCATGCTGTGGATTCTGTGTTTTTTTACTTTATAAATCTCTTAATAAATTATGAAATGCAATAGCTTTGTTTCATGAATGAAAGTTAATACGGGGGTTACCGCCCCCCCCCCCCCCTATAAATCAATTTGTTTGCTTTGAGGATAGTGTTTGTCTTTACTGACGAGGAAACGTTTTTCAAGATTGGTGGGAATAATAACCATTTGATGCAGTCATTTATTCACTTGCTGCAATGGTTCTATCTCATATGCCTTGATAGAACAAAATTCGGCTGTAGCGTTATTCTTAAGATAGCCAAACACCAGTCCACCTGAATAGTGGCAAAATAAACATATACCATTATACTTAGCAAGCCCAAAGCACAAATGCTCCTGTTGTTGAAAAAAAACACCAGTAAGAGAAATTAACAAGGAATGACACATCGTTCATAAAATACAATACTTTTGGGGAGACGTAATAATAATTAATATTAATTAAACATATGAGAAATACAGTTGTGCTAAAAGACTGGTCTTGCGATGAGCTTTTTTTCAATCATGGATATAATTATAATTTTGTAAATGTTGAATTAGATCCAATTCTTCTGGTCACGAGGACACATATGCTCTTCACAATTCATGTACGCTACCAAAACCTAACGAATTACTTCCCACGCATGTGTTTTTCACAAGTTTGGATACTCTTGTTGGCTAAGACTCTGATGGTTTTTGATGTTTTTCAATACGTTCTCCTTTATAACCAAATACAACAGACTTTTGAATGATCGTCTTCTTTAGAGTGCAGAGTAAGCATTCCGTGGTTTCAGAAATACATGCCGAAGAAAACGATTTTTAAGCTTCATAATCAATCCGTTCCAATTCTAAACCGGCCTGCAGAAAATAGATCACCTGAATTTATTTATTTTTAATGCATGTTTTTCATTAAGTGATTTTTTTTTTGTTTGTAGTTCATCACTAGCAAAACGTAGAATGACCTAGATGTTTTTTTTATTAATATTGAAATCCCTAATTTTTTGTGTTAACTATAATTTTCTCTTTAGGGTTTTTCAAAATTGGAGATGAGTTTAGTTGAGCATAGCTCAATGATGCGAGCAGCCATCCCAGTTCTTCCCATATGTCTCGCCTGGACCTGCCTAATACTTAATGTCTTCCTTCCAGGAACAGGTTTGTTAGTGTTTCAACTTAATGCCAAACAAATGTCACAAGGGAAATGAAATGCATTCATATCTAGCATACCCTGGTAGCACAGTAGTCATTAGAGATCACGAATCTTATAATTTCTGTTCACATAACTACTCTCTCTATTAATTCTAAATGAATATATTAAAAAAAAATATTAGCTGCCACATAAATGATTGGAATTGGTCTAGTTATTATTTCAACATCATTAAAAAATGATATTCAAGATTAAACCTTTGGAACATTGATGAACTTGGGGAACTAAATGAACTGACTACAAATTAAACTGAATAACTCGCCTCTATACACTTCTGAATTCTTTTTTCAAACGATTCAGTACGTGTAAAACAAAGGCTGGACACCAAACTGAGTATTTTATGCCTCAGGAGGATTGTGTTTGCTATTATCGGCAGTTAGAATATAAACTGACAACCATGAGCCCCAAGTTAAAAAACCGAAAAAGCAAAATAGGTTACATTACTTACTAAAAAAAAAGGACAGAAAATTGAATAGCCAAAGGAAATGTTTTATTTTGTTTAGGAGCATAAAAACGTATTTAGCAACACTCTCTTTCCTGGTATGGAAGTACCTACAGAACTTGAAAGGAGGAAGGGACAATGCCACCAGGGTAGCAAGTAACATTAGAGTTGAGTAATAACACCAAAGAATAAACATACATCCTTAAGCAGAAAGCATGGAGCACTGTTGCACTAGATGTCTGAAAAGGAAGGTTTTAGACGCTGAAATATGTATCTACAATAAGCAACCAAAGAATCGACACTAACAACCTTACAAGAAGGAAAATATCCTACACAAAACGGAAATTTACGTTTCTGGCAATAAATTGCAAACGGTACAAAAAAATCAGGAATTTCAAACCAAGGCAAAACAACAATACAGCTAATCCACAAATCTGTGTGGATGAGAGACAAGCATATTTTCGACTCCTAAACACAACAAATCTTCTCAGAGCGATAGATTCTCTCACCTGCCAGGATTAAAGCTCAGATGCACTAGATTGTTCCAGTAATGGATGGGGTCACTCAAACACAGGAATTAGGAGATTATTATCAAAAACACATCACAGTTCAGTTATATTGTCACAATAGAGATAAAATATTGACAAACTATTTGGAAATTATATAAAATGCTGTTAATCCGAATTCACTAAGCAAGAAAAGGACCTTTAAGTGGACCCTCTCCCAAATAGTGATCCACCAACTCCCCCTGTCCACCAAACCTAAAACCAGAAAAAGAATACGTCTTGTGTAAGTTTGGTCTATCCAATAATTTTGTTTGCTTTACATGTATTTTGTTGTGAATATAATTTTAGTTGAAAGTTGTATACTATATTAGATTTTTAACGTAGATTACCAAAATTGGTGTATTTTTAATTTTCATCATAAATGTGCGACATTTTTATATGTATTGTTATGTTTTTAACATTATTCTGTGCTTTGATTTTATGCATGTGATTTTTCCACCACGACTGACGATAGATCCAACTCTTAAAGTTTTAATATGATCATGGTGCTAATGGTTTCTTGTCATTTTCACACTTGAAAATGACATCAGGAGCTGATGAAAGCGATTGTAAATAAATAAATTTATGATTATACTGTGGGTATGACACAATAAAAAACTGACTTTTTTCTCTATCCAAAACATGAAAAATTCTCAAAAATTAACTTTAAATTAGCTAAGCAAAATTGAAAGGGGGTGTAAAACATTAACATGGATAAATTAAGGCAAAGCAGAAAGAGGAACTCAGAACAATTGCAAGAAGACCCTTTTCCAAAGCAAGTTTTAGACTAGCAACAGATCAGGACTACATACAGATAAGTCTGCATTCTATAAACATTTTGGAGATCCAATAAATGTTTGAATTTGTGACTTATTCCATGTAGCCAATAAACCAAGATTTTATTGGGCAGAGTATGCATGGCTGAATAAGCAAGTATTTTTCTCGGGCGTGGTTGAAAGGACAATCAAAACAGAAGACATTTGGACTCGATAATTTGTAATAACCTTCAGAAAATAATAGCTCACTTCTTATAGTAATGTACAGTCCTCAAAAACCTTATAAAGTCGGTTTAGTATTTCTTTTTTCTGAATGAAAACACCTCCACCCCAGGAACAGTTTATTTAGGGGTAGACATTTTTCGAATCCTAAACAGATTAAACTTTCTGAATAAGGAATTAAATTATTTGACATTTTTTGTAAACATTATCCACCCCGTATAGGTTTATCATGAGGGCGTGGGGTTCTTTAGTTCGTCAGGATTAGGAGTTTTTTACCATCTGTTTGTGGATACCAGCTGCAGGAAATGTTATTATCTGCCTGTTTAATAATAAAGAATGTTTTTTTTTTTGTTTTTTATCACCCTTAAACAAATTATGCATTCTATGTGAGCGCATTGAATTCTTTATACTGGATTTATAATAAAATTGATTTTATTGGAATTTTTATTCCCAAGATATTAACCACCAACTACTAATATAAAACGATCGACAGTTCATTATGATATACTACCAAGAAGGACTCAGGTGTCCGTCTTCATGACGGAGACACCCTGTACACATCGGAAGAACAGGCTAAAATATTGGCCGACCACTATACCGCAGACAACGCCGCTAGGACAGGTAACTACCACGAACCTCAGCAGCTGAGGACAGGTCAGAACTATATGTTTGTCTCCCCAAAGCAGCTTAAGGCGATTCTTTGCCGGTGTCAGGGAAACCGAGCACCAGGGGGTGACGGGATACAAACGGTATTGCTGAAACAGCTGCCGAGGAGAGGGATTGCCCAACTTGTTAACCTGTACAATTCATGTATCAGGTTGCGATACTTCCCGACAGCGTGGAAACAAGCTATCTTGTTCCCGCTGCGCAAGCCCACAAAGAGAGGCGACCACCCAGCCCACTATCGCCCGATCAGTCTTCTCCCTCACATGGGGAAGATTCTCGAAAAGATAATACTGAACTACCTGAAGGGGTTCTGTGCGGAAAATGCTATCATTCCGTATGAGCAGACAGGTTTTCAGGCTCAGCTGAGTACAGAACATCCGCTTGTGAAGGTACAAACGGAAGCCACCCTTGGTATCAACAAGAATACAGCAACTGCTATGATTTCGTTGGACTGCACGCAGGCTTTCGACTCAGTGTCCCACGGGATGCTATGCCGACAGCTTTGTGACTGGGAATGCCCAGAGCAGCTATATACCATGTTGGTTTCGTTCTTGAAGAACAGATCGGTGAGGGTACGGGTGGGTGATTGCCTCTCTAACCCATTCCCTGTGACTTGTGGAGTTCCTCAAGGAGCGGTTTTGTCTCCGGTTCTTTTCAGTATGTACACATCTGAAATTGTTGGGACAAACTATCAGAAAGCTACTGTAATCGCTTTCGCCGACGACATTGCCGTTTACAGCAGCAGCATGAGTGCACAAAGAGCTCTTACACACGCCGAGTCAGTTTGTAACGTTATCAGTGACAGACTGGGCATGTTAAATATCAGCGTAAACGCCGGGAAGACCGACTGCGTAATCTTCTCCCTCCAAAAGGGGAAAAAATCCTTGCCAAAATCGTATAGCGTGGGAGGGCAAGAGAGCTCACCAGCTTTCTCAATGCACTATTTGGGTATAAAAATGGATAGGCATCTCCATTTCTCTACTCATTTTAGTAATAAAATAGAAAAAGTACGACAAAGGTCTTACGGGCTATCGCACTTGCTAACTTCACCTAACCTGTCACTTGGTCTTAAATTGATGATATATAAATGTGTCCTCCGGCCAGCTCTGCTGTACGGTGCCCCGCTATTTACCCACTTGACTGACAATACAGCCAAATGTCTCCAACACTTCCAGAATGGAATCATGCGAAAAGTGGTCCGACATACCTCTTTCGAAAGGTTGAAGAACGCTGACCTGCACCTGTTGCTTGGTGTGCCGTCGGTGGGCGAGTTCATCCGCCGGAGACACATTAAGTTTTTTGACTCGTTGCAGCACCTGACAAATCCAGTGTTTAACACTATGACCCCACCACCCCTCCCGCATCGATGGCAACAGACTGTCGGGGAAAAATTAGGATAAGAATTAGTATGTAAGTTAGTTTTAAGGTTGATCAAAAAGGTGAGCCCCATCACCTTATTAGTCAGTTCAGTCAAGTCATGTAGAATGTATATCATTATACTTGTTTATTCATTATATAATTTCTATAAAATAACAAAACCTGTATATAATGTAGTGATGCTACAGGAAATACAAAATAATTTGTAAATAGATTATCTGTAAATTAAAAGGGGCTATGAAAAAAAAAAAAAAAAAAAAAATATGATATACCCATACATGAATAAAACTAAATGTTATCAGGTCAATTGATTTCAGTCGATTTTCAGTTTTTAGCTCTGTAAATAAAGTATAATAAAATGTTTGCACTATGTGATAGTTCAGAACCTTTGTTTTTTTTCATAAGTTTTTGAGCTTATTATATTTTTCTATTATCCTGTATAACATAATATTGTGTTTTATTGTAAACAAAGAGAAAATTATACATTTACTGTTTGACGACTTAAGAAATATATTTGGTTCATTTAAATTTAATTAATTGAAATGTCTACACTTTTTTTAAATCTAATTACTCGTTACTTGATCAAAGTCTAAGAGTTGGTTGTGGGTTGTATGTTCAGTAATTAAAGTCGGTTTTGTCTGCCCACAAAATACTTTCACTGTAGGTAGATCATTTTTATTAATACACTTCCATACATACAACTTTTATTGTGAAGAAAGCTTCATGAAGATATCTTTCATTTATCATTTACACTCATAAAGATAATGATTAATTTATTTTTTTCCTACAGGAACAATGACCAGTGGAATACTCTGCTTATGTTTTGGCAAACCCAGATTTTCCGTGAACGATACTGCAATTGCTAGGCTTGGAGCTTTCTGTGTAAATTTAGTTATTGGATTTGGTCAAATTTTCACTATAATATTCTGCCTCGTTGGATGGGGTTGGAGTATATGGTGGGGAGTCATCATGCTCAGGCTAGCACGTGAGTATGCGAATTAAAAAAATAAACTATGTATTACACATTTACTTTCTATACATCATGAAATTGGTGAAAGAAGAACATATTTAAAATAACATCAGTGTGCTCATGTACCACAACTAAAAACAGTTATTAATAATTTCAAGTATGAGGCCCAACGCACACATACGGTTTTTAAGTACGTGACCGTGAATTGACGATAGTACGTCAGTGAGAAAAGTGTTGAATTTTCTTGTCTGGTGTACCAAAAATATATTTTAAAACAAAATAGACGGCACTGGGCACCTATTTATTGAAAATGATTAGAAAAAACAACCGCAAGATGGACGCAATTCGCCGTAACTACGCAGGAATACACTCCTCTATATCCTACTCGTATATACGTCAAGACGTAGTTACGAAATCGCACATTTAAACCCCGGATGTGTGCACCGGGCCTAAAGGTTTTCATAATGTTTCAACTTATAGAATAAGTGAAATGTATAATAATTTATATTATTAAATATATTTTCAAACTTAGAAATATAAATGTACAGAGGGAATAAAAAAAAGAAGATTGTTTTTAGTACTCTTTTGTTGATATTATGTGTTTAAATGAATGAAAAGATTTTATATCATTTTGCTTTTCTCCACTTGAGTCTATTGGTTCAGTCATAGAACAATCATTGCAGACAGTTCCGAAGAAGTCATCAGGAACAGCGATCAGTAACAGTAACAGAGAAGAAACATTATGAAAATCAAGACACCTCTCTCGTTAATATTAATTTTTAGAAATTTATCTGCGAAAATAGTCGTCAAAGGATTTATAATTGATAAGATGAAGATTGTATTTTAAAGGATTTCAATTAATGTTTTTTTTGATAACTTTTTAGGTAAGCACAGACGAATAAAAATAGCAGAAAAGAACTCAATTCAACCACGAGCAGTTAATCAGAACCACGACGTAGAAAGAGGACATTGATAGCTTTGTAAATATATTCCAATTCATTATATTTTTGATAAATTTTCCTATTAAAACAACTATGTATACCAAAGTTTATTTATAAAAAGAATTACTTACTGAAATTCTGTTTCATAATGCACAAGTAGTGATAGATGTATATACATGAAAAGGAATGGTTAACTTGATTTCTTTAACAGAAATATTGTATTATATTGACAAAAATTATATTTGATAATAAAAATTATATGAATATTGCTAAAACTAATAAATTTAATTATATAACGTGCCTTTTTTACTAAATGCAATATAATACTAATGTGCCTAAAAAAAATACGTAATGGGTGTAATAAATACAGTCATTTTAAGATGTTTAATTGTATGATTCCAGCAACTTCTGTAAATAAACTAATATTTAAACTGCTTATTGACATTGTCATCATACCCTAATAACGTATTTCCAGTGATATCATACACCTGTTTCAGATTTTTCAGGATGATTAATAACAATTTCATTGGAATAAACAATGGATCTATAATCCATTTCTTGTTTTAATGATAATTAAGTACATATAAAATGAACCTAATTAAGTGAAAAATTACTATATTTGAATATTCTACCTGATTAGCTGCAATACTCTTCTGTAAATAGGTTAATGTAATATTTTATAGGATTTGTCCCAATGATTTAAAAACTTAAATGTTTAATGAAGTCTTCCTATGTAAAATAAAATATTAAATAGGTATGTTAATGTGATAAACCATTTCCTACTTTTATGTATTTTGTTATTTTGAATGAAAACTCTGTATTCTTTTAAAATTAAGATATGCATACTAAAATTGTATTTATTGCTGGTTAAGAAATAAAACTGTAGAAAAGCTCCTGTTCTTAATTAAATAGATTAAATTACAGCAGACATGATGTTTTAATAATTAAGATGTATAATACATGAGCAAGCTGGTGCCAAGTTGATTTTTATTATTGGTTAAGCTACTAGCTGATTAGAAACTATGTAAATCATTTTTTTAAATGATTAACATTTATTATTTCGTAAATAAATTATATAATAACTTTCACAGATTATTATTTTTTTATTGTAGTCACTTCCAGTTTAAAGAAAAAAAGGAAGACTCACTTTAATTTCAAGTTCGTTAATAACTGGTGAGTAAACATGTATACCGCTTCATAATTATTCTGTTAAAATAGTAAAACAAAAATAAGTAATGTAAAGAGAATATTTTTACACAAAAAAGTTACATATTTAATAGACAATTTATTATTATAATCTATATCATTAAATGTTTTAAGCATGAAAATTCTTTAAAATATAATTTGACAGCAAAAGCCTAAGATAAAGCTAGAAATATAAACATGTTCATTAGATTGCTCAATGAAAACTCATAAACGTGTACAAGCAATAGATTTTTCAAATTTATATATAACATTAACGTATTTTTTACAATGTTAATAAGAAATTTTCCTTCTTAACATGAGCTGACATCAGGTTAAATAAATTTCTATATTGGTTGTAAATGGTAAAAAAAATGATTAGTTGACGATATTTTATTGCTGTAAGTTTTATTAAAATATATTATCCCTAATTATAATAAAGGTTTTCCTTTGCATTAGTTTAATTTAATCGTTACTTTGTATAGAATATATATAAGCTCTTGAAATATAATCCCAAATTATATCTAAAGAGTTGAAAGTTAAGCATATTTTAATAAACATACTATACTCATAAACATATTGTTTTGTTGTTTACCCTTCCATCCAAAAAGATTCAACTACAACGATTATAAAAGCAATTTTAAAATTTTTATGATAAAAAATATTTCTCTCAAGTAAGTATCAAACCATCGGCTAAAAACGCTTATTTATTTATTTACTTAAGGGTTCCGATACCTCTTAGGAAGTCATCTGAATACCTAATAAGGGACTGAAAGACCGAACGGTTGTGCGGGTTTGCCGATATAATCAGCCGTGACTTAATGCCAAATGCCGAAGAGAGGGAAAAAAAAAATCCCGTACTGGCAGGCCTATCGCCTTCAGTTTTGTTGTTCGATTTACTATTGATTTTATCTTTATACACTTCGAAAAAAATAAATGCATAATTGCTTAGCATAGTGCTTTATTTTTGTCGTTCAGTATTCGATTTAGCGCACAAAAATACATCAGATTGTGAATATAAATGCTTTTTCCATTCGAACTGGGGTGGTGTACAGTAACTAAGTACCAAGTTGCTCATGGTTATCTCAAACTTAGAACAGAAATTTCGGGATCCTATTAAAAATTTGACGCTGAATAAATTAAATCTAAAAAACATGTATATCAAGGCAAAAAAAAACACAAAAACTATTGTTTTGACCTTATTTTCTGGATAGCTGTAAGTATTCGTCCTGTTAAAATGCACTTATTGGCTGGCATTAGCATTGAAAACTAATAGTTCCTAAGTTTTTAGGGTCGTAAATTTCGAATCTACAGTTTAATTTAGAATATATTGTTTGTTCTTAATGACTTGCAGTTTTCAATTATATTTAGAAGTATATAATTGTATCTACAAATGTTTACTCTCTTATTTACAAAACATTTTATGAATTTATGTTATTTATATCCATCAATGATTACTGTTTTCAACACAATAAATTAAAAATTGTCCCCTGTGAGGAAAATAGTGATAAAAGAAAAAAAAACTGCGATAGCAAAATTAAGTTATAAAATCAAATTTTGTCTCGTGATATTTTCCTGCTGTTTTTATGGTTGAGTTCTGCGGCACTTATAATCTTCGTTTTCTTTCGACTTAGAGAAGTCTCTGAGAGTACTTATTGGTAAAATGGCATTCTCTATTATCAATTTACCATACATCAAGGTTTTAGGAGGTTATACTTTTATATAAAGACCTGGCTAATTCCGCCGTTACCCGGGGATATACCTCAAAGTTAACAAGACCAATTACTGTGCTATAGGAAATCACCTCGAACACAACACATAATCTTTTTATTAAATTAAGCATCTAATTAGGGATATGAACGTCAAGTAAACCCAGTAGATATAAGAAATGACAGGCCACCAATTTGCACTATCGCCCGTTTCGGCATTGAGTTACTACAACGCCTTTTATTTTGCTTTAATTGCATAACTAATCGTGAAAGGATGCGCACTGTAGAGAAAACTTTCTTACAATAGTCCCGAACGAATACAGGCGAAACGAGACAATTTAATTTTTGACGATGCTATTAGGTAATAAAAGCGCCCCGATTGCACTGAAAAAAAAACCTATAAAGCACTCTATGCTAAGCAATTATGCATATAAATTTTGCATACATTACCTTAGTTATTCTTCCAAAAAACATTCTGAGTGCTCTTTTGATATTTTAACTATCCACTAGAGCTCCAATTACTAATTTCACTTTTCGAAGTTTATAAAGATAAAATTAATAGTAAATTGCCACATTCAAAAAGCAACAAAAATGCATGTTTCAACAGGTACCATGCACTACTAAAACATTTTGCAAACAAATGCAGCATAGACACAATACCATAGTTAATGTATTACCAAAATTAATAGTTTTCCTAGAAACAAATTACGGATTTTGAGCGATTTTCCAACCCCGTCACCACTGTGGACATCCAGCAAGCTGAGACTAGTCTATCCGCATGTCGCGTTGGTTAGTGTTACATTCGGAGCCAAGGTTATTATAAAATTTTTATATATTATGTGTTATTTATATATTGTTTTTGATACTTTGTTTAAAGTTTATGCCTTACTGTTGGCAATTATGTAACGCTAACCGATTCAATCCAACATCCAGCTTCTCACGACGTAACCGGCACAATTTTCTGGCGTTTGGGAAATTCTCAACCTCGAGCATTCTAAATATCCACAGGTATCAATTATGTTAAAACAATGTAAGTGCATGGGTCATTGTTTAGGCTCTATGGACAGTGTAGATATGTTTATAAATAATTATTATACATAATAAATTTTAATTAACTCAATTTTTGTTTGAGAGGATTTCAGCAACATTATTTTATTATTATTATATATTTATTTTATGGTAATGAGATTAGGGGAAAATTTTTAAATTGTAAATTTCTTTTTTTGATTGTTTCGGCTAGAGAAAATTAGGAAAAGCGTATGTAAATATTGTATACACGGACATATATTTAAGATTAAAACTTTAAATGTAAGTTATGAAATGTATTTATTTTATTTCTCTTTAACAGCAATTTTCATTTTATTATATCAACATACAGAGAAAATAGTTCGAAAGACTATAAAGCTCGAGGAAGTAAATAAATACGACTTTGCATATTAGAGGACAAGGCTTTAGGCCTTAGCTTGGCTTAGTCAGTGATGAAGATAGCAGGCCTGTTCCCCTGCCAACAAGAAGGCGTGGTTAACTATAAATTTGGACTTCTCGGCCTTCTCGTCTACAGATCTCTCCATGAGCATCGCCGCCCTACGGTTGACTAAACATTGTATCGTGACTCTAAACTTTTTTCATTATTTATAGTTACTAACAATCAAGCCTGGTTAAATTAACGATCAGTTATTGTTTTTGTTTTGAATAAAATGAATAGTTATTTATATATTATTTTTGATACTTTGGTTAAAGTTTATGCATTACTGTTGGCAATTATGTAACGCTAACCGACTCAATCTTACATCCAGCTTCTCACGACGTAACCAGCACAATTTTCTGTCGTTTGGGGAATTCTTGATTCTTAAGACCTCTAGCGCGAACAGTCATTCTCCTGGAAGTGGTCAATTACAGTTCTGAAATTTTGCATACATTACCTTAGTTATTCTTCCAAAAAACATTCTGAGTGCTCTTTTGATATTTTAACTATCCGCTAGAGCTCCAATTACTAACTGGCGAGGGAATGGAACAAAACTCTGGGACACGCTTTTAATACACTGCTAAGTGTATACGACATATTTAAAACTCTAGATTGAAGAAATTTGGAATCTCCTAACCTTTCCTCATCAGCCCTCAATACTGAAACAAAAAAATGATCCACTGTGCATTAGTTAATTTCCAACGTTAACAATTAATCATACGTTTATTCATAAACTAATTTCTTCCATATTCCACTGCTAGAAAAGCCATAAAAGCGAGGGGACAAGAATTCGACCTTTCTAGGGGAATAATCAACATTAGGAATGGAATTAATGCATCGGATTTAATAGTAAGCTAATTCAAAAATGCATACGTTTACACAACTTACGCAGAAGTAAGTACATTCCCGAATTGGAATATTTTTTCTGGTTCTCTGTAAAAAAATGAAATACATACAAGTTTTATAAAATAATATCAGATGGTAATAATAATTTACACAGTCGGGGTAAACAAAAAAATCTGGGGTTCTGAAAATCTCTGCATGCCTGCTTATCGGAGAGGTCATCCATTGCTCCTTGTTTCACAATAAATTTTTAAGATAATTTCATGTTACTTTAACTGTGAAAATTAACTTTCCTTGGACAAATTAACACTTCCTGCTATTATTACTAGACTTTTGCTTAGAGTTTGTAAGTTATTTATATCAACATCAATAATTAATTAAATTTATTTATAATAATATTCTTATTATCTTTATTTTAAATTGTTTTTTTATGTATATGATTTGTGTAAAATACTTATATATCGGTCCAAATAAAAATATATTGATTTACTTATTTTATTATAAATTCTTTTTTCAACTAAAATTGGCTATTTGCTATTACAATTGTTTACATTACACGTATTTTGTATTCTGATTTAAAATTTGTTACATGATTATCAACACCTTCAGTAGTTATGCTCTATCATTGCAAATGACAAAAAGCATGTTTTGAGTAGCTCTTGCAACCTTAGCTATGCAAGGGTTGACGAAGTGACACAAAGTTTGTTTTGAGTAATTTGACTTTTTACAAACTGACTTACTGGTACACAAGTTCATTGATGCCAGCACATATAAAATACTGAATATAATAGTGCATTTAATACAAGTACTTGTACAATTATAATAAGTACTTGTATACTAGTAAGTCTGTTTGTAAAAAGTCAAATTACTCAAAACAAACTTTGTGTCCCTTCGTCAACCCTTGCATAGCAACATCCAATAGTTCTACCATGATCATTTCTATAATTAATTGCTTTCTTTATTTTTAATTATTTTTTCAATAACTTTTTCTATACAATTAATTTTCTCACTACTTTTTGTATTGGACTTTTCTTTAGCCTTTTTTTATTATGATCTTTAGCCTTTTATAATACAAATAATGAAAAGCTACTTCCCTCAAGAAAAGCACATCTTCTTCCTTTGTGCTTGGCAATTATACATTCACTCTTAAATTAAAAAAGTTAATCCAATGGCCAATTTTACTTTAAAGACAATTTTCAGGTAATTGCAACATTGTGGGCACAAATTTTATTTATGAATGAAAATAATATATCAAGGGAGATATAAGTGTTTAACTTCAGTAAATAATTTAAAGGTTTAATAGGTTGAATCCTCTTTCCTTTTCCTACTCTAACAGTTTTTTCTAGTATTGATAAGTTAATACCTTTATTCTCCATTTTTACAAATTTTAGGAAACAAAAAAAAAACCTCTGCTCCATGAGCTGTCTCTTTCTTCCCCCAAACGTAGGAGCAGCTTTATCTGTTGAGAAATAGAGGGAACTGACACCCTTAGCTACATCGTTCTTTAAAAGTTTCTTTCAACTAACCTATAGAAGAGAAGTACAGCTTAACTAAGACAGCAGTATTGAATACCACAACTAATAATAGTTATAAGTATGACAGTTCATGTTAATACTTAAGATGAAGCTCATTATATTTTATTAATAAAAACATAGGCGCGAAAACAAAAAAAAGGAATCTTGGGTATACCTTAGGTAGGAATAGGATAATGAGTATTACACACACACACACAGAAGGTAACAAAGTAAATTTTTATTTTTTAAAGACAAAAAATAATTGTAATATAATAAATAAATAAAAAATAATTGTACTTTTCAAATTTTAATCATGGTACATTTATTAAGATAATAGAACAAAAACATCAAAGTTGGGCAAAATATATTTTAAATAATTATTGTCGAATGAAGTATTTAATATAAATAAATTTGACCAAGGAAATAATTTAGAGAATTAAAAGAGCAACCATCTCCAACTACTTCACAATATTCTATCAATGTGAGAGATGCTTTATTAAATTTAAAGCTATGATTGTGCAATATAACAATTGTTTGATTGGAGGGAATGCAATTTAGATTTTAAGAAGTTACAATTATATAAGCATTTACATTAGTATCTCGTGCTGACGCCGCTATTTTTACAGCCAGCAACATATTTTTATTATTTTAGCGCTTATAATAATTTATGCTTTACTCATGTATGCGTTTTACGCACAGGTCAGATTGTGAAGATTCTCAAGCTTAAGCAACTATGTTGTCATCGAACGGGCCGATGGCTACGGTGGAGTTCTGGTAGTTATACAACACTGCATCACATGAATGAAAGTGGATCCGCCACTGATTACATTTGATGTCAGGCTCCGCCACTTGATGGTGAAGATAAATTTGGGGACACTTATTTATCTGAGCACCAAATATAAGAGACCAAGAACTCTCAGCCCTTTTTAAAGAGTGTTTGAACCACTTTGTTGTAGGAGACTTGAATAATGTCAACCCAATGGGGTGAAAATTGGCCAAGGCACACTTTACTGTCTTTCACCCCCAGAACTACACTTTTCGCCATAGACGAGAAAGTAGACAGATCACCGCCCTAGATCTCTATATAATCTTTACGATTATCTCCTCGCCAAAAAATGGAGTTCTGCCAAGATAGTGCACAAAAAATATGTCCGGACAAAATCTCCAAGAAAATGGCTGACAACTGAATCCCATGTGGATATTTTTGTTTTTTGCGAAGAAGTATGGCACGTATATAGCAACCATCACCAGTCAAGGATTCCACAAAATCCAGGCAGATATTGCCATCTCATGTCCACATCAAACGACCATACCGATTCAGAATAAAGGAGTCAATTTGATGGCCAAGGCTTTTTTGGGGGCCACCAAAGCTACAAGAACTTCCTACTCAATACCACCACACTGTCAACTTAAACGAGTGTAGGGTAATTTGGTGGAGATTGTGTAGCAACTGCTAACTATTAATCAGATTAATTACCCTCTACTCTATATCTACGACCACCAGCCTCCTACTTATTAAAAAAACTCAATGGACCAAAAATCAAGCAAACCAAGATAAAGGAAACTAAATTCAGAAGAAACTAAACCCGGCTGGGAGCTCATCCCAATAGACCTGGCAAAACAATGACCAGGGGGCCAGCGGACCAGAAAGACGCAGGAAGAGTCAGACTGTGCTCATATCTGTTGTAACCCTGATATGTAACCCACTCCTGATATCTATAGTAATCAAGGTTAATCAATGTGATCTTGAATAAAACTGTAGTCAGTAACTGTGTTAAGTACTTTATTGAAAACACTACAATTGGTAACAAGGTAAAAAGAGTTGTGTTAAAGTGACATAAGCCAGCCTAAACAGTGACGGTTCAGGATCTAACCAGTACAAACATACCTGCTTTGAGGTTGTGTTGGACTACTGTGAGTTACAAATCTTAATTATCATACATATTATATCATTTTTTTTATATTATTATACACATCAATCAAAATGGACACAGATCAATTAAAGTTATTAATTGACGCTATGGATCAAAACCAACAAGCTTTTCTAGCACAATTAGCTCAACAAAGTCGTTCCAGCAAAGACTTTCGACCATCTGTCACAAGTGTATCTAACATTCCTATTTTCGAAAACTTTAATCATAAGGAAGAGAATTCCAAATTTTACAAACAGTGGTTTGAAAATTATCGAAAAATGAAGGAAATTTTGTGGATGAAGAAAAATCTGCTTAAATGCTCTTAAATTCTATCAGGGCACCTAATTATAACACACTGGCAGCTCTTGTTGCTCCTATTTTATTTATGAATAATAATAAAGGTTCTCGAACAACATTTAGCACCTACCCGAAATTCTTTAGTCGCTCAACACCATTTTTTATCCACTTACCAAAAAGAAAATGAGACAATTTCTGATTATATCGCTACAGCGTGACCTTCCTGATTGTGATTTTGACGTAGTATGTACATGTAAACTTAAGGTGTCTGCTGCAGAAATTTTCCTAAGAGCGCAGTTTATTCGTGGAATTAACGATAATAATATTAGAAAAAATATTTTAAAATCTGAACCAGGTGAATTTACGGATATAAAAAAAGCTATCGCACTCGAAGCATCAAAAGCAAATAGCCATGAGTTAGCTAATACACACCCTTTTTCTATCAATTATACAAATAAAGCATCTACCTCCAACAGGTCCAGGAGGGGAAACACAAATACTTGAAACCGAAATCAGCGTACCGAATCACAATCGAGAGGTTGCGCAAGAAAGCTCCACGCATAAAGTATCAACTGACGAACCAGACACACAAACAAACTATTATGCCAACCGGAGTATGACTAAAATTGTTCCTGTTATTATTCACCCCATATCAAAGCTATCTACAAGATTTAGGAAAATACCAAATATCGATATAAATCGAAAATACTTAACAAAGTTTTGAAATTGATACCGGAGCAGGCTACACGCTCATACCTGAAACTCAATTCAAACAATTAAAAACAAAACAGTCACTTCAACCCTCAAATATTGCTTTTAAATCATATACAGACAACGTTTTTCGACCCCTCGGAAAAACAAAAGTAAAAGTGGAATATAAGAACACTGTATCTTATGAAGACCTTTATGTGGCCCCTGATGGTTATGCCCCCTGCTGGGACAAATGTGGATTAGACACTTGAAAATAAACTTACAAGACATCGACAAAAAAAACAAAAACAGTTGACATTTCCCAGAAACCTTTATCAATTAACTACATAACGGATATTGAACACCTTTTCCCTGAAATTTTAGTCCAAAAAGTTGGATGTGTACCAGATTTTATTGTCAAACTGCAACTCCGTGAAAATGCAAAACCTAGTTATACTCAAGAGAGAAATGTCCCATGCGCACTTCTGGAAAAGGTTGAAATCGAATTAAGACTCACTAGAGATAGCAGGCATAATGTATAAAGCACCGCCAAGCGATTGAGGGTCCCCCTTCGTAATTATACTCTAAAGTGATTGCACAGTTAGTTAGACTATGCGTAGATTATAAGGTGGGGGGTAAATGACCTCTTGGTAAATACCAATTACCCAATAAAGCAAATTGATGGGGGTGCTAAATAGCCTCCGAAATTCAAGGTATTTTTGTCGATTAGACTTGTTGCGGCTTATTACCAATTTTGTCCGACTTAATTATTTGTTCGGTTTCCCTTTTTTTAGCCAACCTTTTATTTTAAAATTACCTAACAACAATAAACAGAAAGGCACAACTAGTTTTTTTTTTGTAAAATAAATAATTAACTTTCTCTAGCGTTATTTTTATGAAAAGTGATTAAATTTATTTCTGTATTTATTTTGTAATTCAAATTATAAATAAGTGTGCATATTTAATTGTTTTACTTTCATTTATATTTATAGTTTATTCAATCGATGTTCCTAGAATAATTGTTTTTATCTATTGATTATTGAAAGTTTGTATTTTATGATTTATTGCAATGTTTGAACCTCAATTTTACATTCCAAAAAAGTTTATTTTTATTTATATTTTATTAATAACATTATTTGTGAAGACCTTCTTTTATTTAGTCAGTAGTTATGCAATTACTACAATCCTGTAAAAGAACGTTCAATTGAATATTCACGCTAATAATTACGTCAATAGCGAAGTATTGGCAGACATCAGTGTAGACAACATGGGGCTCTTAATCCATAACTTGACTCACCGCTCCCGCTGTTTATATAAAATAAAGGTCAGTCTAGCTGCGACATTGGCCTGGCCCACTGCTGACAGCTGCGATTTGTATGAGGTTCATACAAATTTCATCACTGAAGATTCTTCATGTGCTTCAAAGAAAAAATAAAATCATCACGGACTGAAGGGATTAAACGGACTCCGCCTGCCAGCCGCTGAAGATCTTCGTTTACCACGGTAAAGCGCTTTACCCTATAACATTTCACCGAATCTTAATATCCTCATTTTTTATATTGTTTTTTTTTTATTTTTAATTAGTTTGTTATATTTTGTATGTCATGAGTCATGATATAATTGGAAATTATAGGAATTAATTTTTAGTTCAAACGTTGATCCAGTTTGTTCATTTATCACCCCCCTGCTCCTTACTCTTATCCTTTTTTTATTTTTTCATTATTTCCATTTTTTAGCCCATTGGGCTTTTCTTTTCTTTTTTTATTATTTTATTGTTTTAATTTTTCCTCATTATTGGTGAGGTGGTCCTCCGAACTAGCGCCAACGGGTGCGAGAACTGGACACCTTCAGGTAAGGCTCCCCCTCCCCCGACAAGACTTGTTTAAAGCATACTTACACCTGAAAACAGACAAAAAATCCGGCATTATCCAAACCATTACATTACCACACACCGCGGAACTTATCGTATGAACAGATTAAGCTTCGGCTTCAAAACCGCACCAGCAGAAGTCAACCGGGTCATAGATCAGATATTAAAAGGGTTAACAAAACCACAGCATATTTCGACGACATCATTGTACACGACGAATCAGAAGACGATTGCAAAATAAACCTAATTGCTTGCCTCAAGAGGTTAAAAGAGTTTGACATTCATCTGAATAAAAACAAATGCACGCTTTTCAAAACAAAAATAGAATATCTTGGTCATAAAAGGTCCCATTCAAAGAACCCTTACCAGAATATCATCACCACAACATAGAAAAGAGACACGAATATGAGTCTCATCAGCCAAGAGCAACCAGTACCACCGTCTATCTATCTATATACAAGTTAGCCGGAGAGGCTGCTATGAGAAGATAAACATAAGTAAGTCTCTCGGGTTAATCCCCTCGCTGATAAGCGAACCTATATATAGATCGCATAAGGTAAATAAAGCAGGATTCATTCACCAGCTAGCATTCGTTGAGGAAGGACCTTTTCTGACCCAGTGATTTGTTCTCTAATGAACTTACTGTTTTGCAGTGAATTTAGTTGCACAGTGTTACTCGTGAAGACAGGAAGTGATAGGAGCAGCTTTCGAGGAACTGTAAGTAGTTTTCCGAAATTATTGGCGATTCAGTGACTTTTCCCCAACTGGGTGTGCATCGCACGAACCCACAAAGACAATGCCCGCCCGTAAAGGTACCCGCAGGTCATCTGACACACAAATGGACATTACCTATGCCATTTCAGACTCCCCAGCCAGCCCGGAGTCCGATACGGACAATACTGAGGGATTTCACCAGCCCAAACGACACTGTCGACCCCGAACAGTGCCACAAACCGTCACTCAGGTTCAGAATTCTTTCGAACCCTTAAATACGGCTCAACCCCAAACGGCTCCATCCGAGCCCATGACTACTAAACCAAAACCTATACCTCCCCTAGTCATGGGTAAATTAAATAGCTATGACTTGACCAGGCTCTTAAAAGAATACATCGTCACGGGGTACCATATAGTCCAAGGACAGCAGGATACCAAGTGTTTTGTGCCACGGAACAAGCCCTCACAACCACAGCCGCCGCTCTTAAAGCAGCTAAAATCGCATATCACACATATGCCCCGAGGGGAACGAAACCTAACAAGAAATTCCTTCTCCACGGATTTGACTTAACACATCCCATAGACGAAATTGAAGAGCACATAAAAACAGCAGGATGAATAATATCGGTCTACAGACTACGCAAAAGTGACCACAATGGCGCCAAAACGGATATTGAGCCAGTCCTTGTAATAGGTGACTCAACACTTACTGCGGAAAAACTTAAACAAATCCGCCATGTTAACAACGTGCTTTTCCGGGTCAGCACCTATAATGAAAAGCGCGGCATCCCCATGTGCCAGAATTGCCAGGAGTATGGCCATACTCGGCGATACTGCTTCAAATCGCCAAAGTGTGTGAGAAGTAGTCAGCCTCACGACACTAAGGAATGCCCACGCGACCAGGCGGTACCCCTACGCTGTGCTAACTGCGGGGAAGGACACGTTGCATCATACCAGCAATGTCCATATAGGATAAAATTAATGCAGGAAATAGAGACTAGACGCCAGGCCCAGCATCAAACTATTGTGTCAACTAGGGACACTAGATACGCTCCGGCTCCCCCACCCCCACGACAAACGGCATCTTACGCACATGCGACCAGTGGACGGCACCTATTCACGGAAGAATCTCCCGCGCCCGCGACCACATCCAATTCAACCATGGACACCATGCTCAATATTTTGAGCACCATGATAACACAGCTGACCAGTCTTATTGAACGAGTTCTTACAAAACTCGATGGACCAGCAACAAAATGATTGTGGGTCATCACATTCTCAATTACAACGTTTGCGGCCTTAGGCCCAAACAAGGCGATGTTGAGGCAATATTACGTTGCCATACCCCGGATGTTGCGATATTAACGGACACCAGGCTAAAGAAGGACTGTTACTGTCGTTTCCCAGGCTACTCTACCTACCGGCAGGACACGGAAACAACAACAGGGGGCGTGGCCATTTTAGTCAGGCAGGGAGTACCTTGTAAACAACTGAACCCAGTGGTGCCATCTGACGGGTATCACTATGTAGTCACTCTCCAACTGCGATTGACGAACAACATTATTGTGACTGGCATTTATAGGCGACCTAGGACAAACCTAACGACAGCCCGGCTCATCATAACCCAGACTAGCAAAAGTAAAAGTCACATAATAGTTGGTGACCTAAATGCCAATCATAGCTGGTGGAGTGGTACAACACCTAATGCCCTCGGCAGGCACATAATTAAAACGCCGTTTACAGTGATCCACCCAGGTGTACCGACATTTAGGCAACATGGCAACCCAGATAGGACCTCCACACCAGACCTACTTCTCACTCAACAACCTCATCGGGTCACTGGCTGCTTGGCGTTCGATTTCGAATCGTCTGACCATAGACCAATTATCTATGAGCTAGAAGGCGATATTCCGGAGCCACCTGCTACAAGATATGACTTCCGAGAGGCCAATTGGGCCCAATATAAGCATCTCATTAGTGCAGAGTTGCCCCCAGTTGCGCCACTCAGACATACTTGGGATGTTGACAGCGCCATCTATCAGTTGCAGGATACCATTCTCCGAGCTGCTGATGTCTCCATACCGAAGTTCGCCCCGGTACCGCCTTCCCTGAGGAAGCCACCGGAACACATCATGCAACTGATACGGCAACGAAACAACATTAAAAACAGATGGTTCCGGACGAAAAACAAAGACCTGAGGCCTGCGCTCAACGCCCTAACAACACAAATTACGTCTCTCATGATACAATGGAAGACCACTATGTGGGGTGACCGACTAAGTAGTTTACACAGCGACTATAAGGCGTTCTGGCGGCTGGTTAAGACATCTGTCACGAAGAAAAACGCGGTGAGACTTGCAACTAACGGACAGTTCATTTCAGTTCCAGAGCAGGCCGACATACTCGCCGACCACTTGAGAGAAGATAGAGTTAGCGAGCCAATCACAGCGCCCGATCAACGGACCCCCACCCAAACCTCTATATATACCTCCTACCACCAGGTTTCAGCGAGACGATGGCAGGACGCTGTCGCGGCTGGAACACTCTAGTCCTAGGTTCTAGGTAGAGATTTAGTTTGTTTTGTTTTGTTTTGTATAGTTTGTTTTGTTGTTATTCCTAGTGTTTAGTGTTGGTGTCGGTGACAAATAGAAGGTGAGCCTCATCACCTAGTGTTGTATAAGAACAATGAACTATTAACGACAATAAAAATTTATTATATTTAGGCACTCCGCCAAATGCATGTAAATGCAGTAAGAGGAGAAATATGTAATCCAAATATTTTGTTATTTTTCTTTTTTGTACATTGTATTGTTTTGTTGAGGTTTTGAAATAAAAAAAAAAAAAAAAAAAAGTTTCAGCGAGAACTGTTCTAAAGTGTGAGTCAAGCTGTCGCTGTGTCAACATCTGTTCAACATTCGTTCGATCCAGCCTCCATCTTTCTCCATACAACGCTTCACCCGTATAGCGTCGTTGGTGACGCCTGTTTAAGGTAACATTTCTTATTTGTTTACTGTGTCAGTGATTAGTGGTGCATGGGGACGGCACCCCATTAAAATATTGTGCTGTTGTTGAACTTGTTTTCGGAAGAATGGAGATGGAAGTAGATGCTTCCAGAAAGCGAGTGGCTTCCCAGGCAGCCATCACGGACAGTGAAGACGAGGGCTTTGAATACCCGAAAATTACTGTTAAGGTCCAGCGACCGACAAAAGCATAAAATCCAACTAAGATCACTAATAAATTTCAGGCTCTCGTGAGTGAGACGCCGGACAGCCCAAGCCCCGTGGTTACAGTGACTAAAAAGCCACCACCAGTTGTTGTCTCAGGAGAGACAACAACAAATCTTATGCAATTGCTCAGAGGAGCAAACATAACCAATTTCGCCTTGCGAAGGACGAAGGATGGGGTGACTGTATATCCTGAGACGGAAGAGTCACGAGAAAAAATCGTGAAGTTAATGCAGAATAACAGAAAGGAATTTCACGCACCGAGAGGAGGACCAAGAAATAGGAAATTTCTTATTCTCGGGCTAGATGTCCAAGAGGACATCGATGAAATAAAAACCGTAATAACAGATGCAGTACCAGGAATCGTTGACATACGACGACTCAGGAAGAGTGATCCCTTAGGCAGAAAAACGGAGATTTCACCAGTCCTGGTAACCACTAATAATAGTGTCACCTTGAACGACATGAAGAAGGTACGTGCCGTAAACCATGTACTCATAAGGGTGGTGACCTTCAAAGAAGAGAAAGGGATCCCACAATGTTACAGATGCCAAGAGTACGGTCACACGAGGAACCACTGCGGCCGAACAATCAAATGTGTAAGATGCGCAGGCCCCCACGATGTGGCGCAATGTCCACAAAACGAGGAAGCCCCGCTCAAATGCTCAAACTGCGGCGAGGCTCATCCGGCGTCGTACAGAGGCTGCGTGAAGAGAAAGGAGCTTCTCGCCAGAGTTAGACCTGCAAGCAAACTGCAGCCACAACAGAAGAGACGAAGACAGGACGAGCCAATGATGAGGCCGGCTCCACCGCCATCTACAATTGCTTGGCAAAACCCGCTTTACAAGCTGTTTCAGTACAGCAATGAAGACCGAGATGCCCCCTCCACGTCTAGAGCTGCCCTCTCAACGTCGAGAGCTGCCCCCTCCACGTCGAGAGCTGCCCCCTCCACGTCGAGAGCTGCCCCCAGAAACTCCGAGGACTCTTCGGAAAATATTAACTGTAAGTACCTAGATCCTAGGCTAAAGTTTTTGACAAACGACCAGCGCCAAGACCTTGAATGCGCACCGAAATGGGCAACTGCCCTAGTAGACTTCTGTAGCCAGGTGCTCATGACTATAATATCTGGTAAACATCAACAATGGTAGATTACCAAGTTTTAAATTTTAACGTTGATGGTCTCCTGACCAAAATAGATGAGGTAGAAGTGCTGCTAGCGCTCTACCGACCAGATATTGTAGTTTTGACAGACACTAGGGTATCTGCACAATCGTTCCACATTAAAGGTTATTCAACTGCCATTGAAAGGGTTAACGGTTACGGAGGCGTTTTAATTGCTATACGCCTAGGTATCAATTGGAAGAAAGTGGCTTCACCACTGACTACAACTGATCCCAAGCTTCACCACTTGACAGTTAAGGTAAATTTGGGGAGACTCATTTACCTTACCGCCCTATACAGAAGACTGTACGCGTCTCTGCAGCAGTACTCAGCCTTGCTACACGCATGTGCGCAGAGATCTAACCACTGGGTGGTGGGAGATCTCAACGCAAAACATACCATGTGGTATAACACCGTAACAAACAAGGCTGGGAGACTCTTGTTGAGAACGCCGTTTACGGTCGTTCAACCCCAGACTTTTACTTTTCGACATAGAGGTAACCCACAAGCTACCTCGACGATTGACTTACTACTGACAAAACAACTCCAACGTATCACTATTTGCACCGCCCTTGACTTCATTACCTCTGACCACAGGCCAGTACTGTATGCAGTGGATGGTAAAGTGGCGACCCCTCGCCCCACAAGATACGACTACCGTCGTGCCAACTAGGATCTGTACCGGTCGCAGATTTACCATAACCTGCACACGGTGCCAGTTCTCCGCACGAAAGAGGAAGTAGATCTTCAACTATCTTTCATAACTGATGTGATCATAGACGCAGCAAACACTGCGATCCCGAAGTACACTCCCATGCCACCGTCTCTGCGACCACCTCCAGACCACATTCTTAAAATTATTGCCTTGCGCCATACTTGGAAGAATAGATGGTACAGGACGAGAGATCAGCAAGCCAAGGTCGTTGTGAATTCTCTCACAACGCAAATCCGGGGCTTGATGAAACTCTGGAAAACAGCGCAGTGGCACGAGAAACTTCGTAGCACTCACGGAGATCACAGAAAGTTTTGGAAGTTGTTGAAGACTACAAAAGGCAAGACAGCCACTGTCCGTCTTCACGAAGGCGACAATGTTCTGACTGCTGAGCAACAGGCAACAAAACTGGCCGACCATTACGCTAGGGATATTACGGCTAGGACGGGATACTACCACATGCCTCCTCCGCTAGATGCTGAACAGAACCACATGTTTGTATCACCGAAGCAGCTCAAGGCGATTCTTCGCCGGTGTCAGGGAAACCGAGCACCAGGGCACGACGGGATACAAACAGTGCTGCTCAAACAAATGCCGAGGAGAGGGATAGTACAATTAGCAAACTTGTACAACTCTTGTATGAGATTGCGGTACTTTCCTGACACATGGAAACAAGCCATCTTGTTCCCATTACTAAAGCCAGCCAAGAGCAGGGATCACCCAGCCCACTACCAGCCGATCAGTCTGCTACCACAGATGGGGAAAATCTTTGAGAAAATTCTTTTGAATTATCTCAAAGATTACTGCTCGGAAAATGACATCATTCCGCCAGAGCAGACTGGATTCCAATCCAGTATGAGCGCAGAGCACCCCCTTCTGAAGGTGAAGTTAGAAGTTAGCCATAACATGAATAGAAACAAGTAGATGAGTTTTGGGTGTTCTGGCGCACCGATATGGACCAATCAGAGAGCTCCATTTGGCCCCACCCCTTTACCCCCACCCTACCCTAACCGACCAATCCCGTTGTCTGGAGACCCTTTAGACCACGCCCCTTACCCCCACCCCTACTAGGCCACGCCCCTTTACCCCCTCCTCACCCCCCACCCCTCCCTACCCTAACCAGCCAATGACAGGGCTTGACGGCCATTTTGACCACGCTTCTTACCCCCACCCCACCCTTAACCATCGCTAACCACCCCCTTTTATCCGCCATTTTGTCTTCTAATTCCCAATCTGCTCACCAGATAGCTCTGCATATAACCTTACATCTTTATAACCATAACTTTCATCCGCCATTTTGACCCCCACCTCCTTACATAACCACCATCCCTGAACACCCTTTAATTCCCAATCTCCTCACCAGATAGCGCCTTATATCATAACCTTACCTATATATAACCACACTTGATGAACTAAATGACCGCTAGAGTGCGCCACCTTTATAACCTTCTTCATATATAACCTCATAATAATAACAAACAATATGGCCGCTCTATTTATATCCTTACTAGTTTATAACCATATCGGAAACTAAATGTAAACAAAAATATTATTTGTAAACAATAACAAACACAGAAATGAAAATGTAAACAAAACGTCTCCATGTCAATATTATTGTTTTTATATAATAATAATCATAATATTTACTTATTTATCATTTGTTTACATTCGAAATCGTATAAATAGGACCGAATTTTTTTAATTTCCCTTATTCATTGTCCAAGTGCGCTGAAGAAAACATCATTTGAACTGTAAGTAAATTGATTTATTCTTATAATTTAAACTTTTTTATTTATTTTGATTTTTAATTTGGCTATTAGCTAAGAGGTGAAAAGGAATTGTTTTTTAATTCGAATTTGCTTTCTTTTTATTTAGATGTCTACAAATGATAAATTTCTGGTTGAAAAATTTAACCTCACTACTGTTAAGGAATACAACCGTATTGACGAACTGCAAATAGGAATTAAATATAGAATTTTAGAGCTAAAAAAAATTACAACCAAATACGGTCCTACCTTATTGGCAATGCTGGAAGATTGCTTCACTCATGACCAACATGGGCAGCCGTTTATTAGGGAAACGTACTCCGTATTTTTACCTCATCGCTACGCAACAATTATGACGGATGAAGAACTACGTAATTATAATTTAAAGTGTAAATAAATTTTCTTTTGTTATTAAACGATCCTGTTTTTATATATAATTTTTTTTTTTTTATAGGCAACTTTGTTATGACCTACGAGGGAAGAGGTCTACGAAACTCATTCAAATTAAAATTTGAAATTGTTGAAATATGGTAAATAAAAATATTGAAAATGTGATTTGTTTTATATTTATAACAAATTTCCCCCTTCTTTTCCTTTTAAGATGTAAAAGTAATCATTTTTCCTCATGCATGCATTGTGTCTGTAGTCATGGATGTGATAAGAAGTCTAGAAGGTTCTTCATATTATGAACGTTACCTCCTTGAATATCCTTCTATCGGACTAGACCATAAAAATGTTTTAACATTTATAAATGTTCGAAAACTTATTGATAAACTATACCATTACGCAAAGTTAATTGGAACAGATGAACAATCCAACGGACATTACATTACTTGCATTTGGAGTGATCCTGAAGTTAGAGAGGGACCTGATACGTGTTTGTGCTGTTTGACAGGATCGACTCTCTATGGTATAAAAAACCTGTTGCGCAAACTATACTTTGAGGAAAGACATCACCACATTGATGACGAGGAAAATAACGAAAGTGTAAGTTATAATGATGAATCAGAGATTGATTCTAAGATACTAACATGAAAAAAAATTAATAAAAACTAAGCTCCTACTTTTTAAATTATAAAAAAAAATAATCACCTTGAGAGAAGAGAGAGGGTTCAGTTTATCAACGATGATGGTTCAGTACACAACAGAGTTAGCATTAGTAACTGTCTATCCACTCAATTATTTATTAAAAAAGTTTATAAAAGTGGGGATCCGTGCTGGAGTACCAATGGTAGCTCTAGTCGACAAGAAATCTACAATCTACCTAGACAAAGAACAATGGGATGAATTGAGAGCCAGGTCTTCAAACATCTTGGATCATTTCAAGAAGAAAAAAAAGATAAAAACTGATGCTGCGAGCGTCACAGAAGAAAATGATTCGATTCGATTAAAAAATATTGACATCTCACTAACAAAAAGAGGTAAAGTAAGATGCTTGAAAATTGAACATGCTTATCCATGGACACTATTGTTGAATGAAAACATCACACCATATATAAAGTTAATATCACCAAATATTATTTTGAAAAAATGCGAATGTATTGAATTGTGTGAACTGTTTGATTATGTTTCAAAATCATTGACTTTTTTGTACAATGTTATTGAAAAATTTGAGTACAACCAATAAAAAATTTTTTTTACAACAAATTGTTTTATTTTTAAAATCACATTTTTTTTTGTTCTATTTATTAATTTAAGGTTTAAAAAAACAAAAAAAAAAACACATGTATTGAAAAATTTGAGTACAACCAATAAAAAATTTTTTTTACAACAAATTGTTTTATTTTTAAAATCACATTTTTTTTTTGTTCTATTTATTAATTTAAGGTTTAAAAAAACATGTATTTTAACATTTTTATTATTAAATAACCATAATAAAATTACAAGATTATATCAAAAAAAATTATTTCAAATTATCTAAAAACCACTGACATTGAGGATTATTAGTTTTATGATAACTGTAAGGAGAAATTGTACATGTTGACAAAGTTTTAAATTTTAAATTACAAAAGTAGCAAGTAGCAGTGTTTTTACATCCTCTGATAAAACCGTTGAAGGCCAGCAGCATATGCTCAGGTTTCATATTTATTGTTTTGTTAGTGAATGTATTACGTCTTACTGATTCAATAGAAAGGTCCACTTTTTTCGGATTCATTCTCATCCAGTGACCCAAATTGTGGGCTTGATTGAGGGAACATACATATTTGTTCCAGGATCTGTCACGATCACATGTTTCAAAATCATTGACTTTTTTGTACAATGTTATTGAAAAATTTGAGTACAACCAATAAAAAAATTTTTTTACAACAAATTGTTTTATTTTTAAAATCACATTTTTTTTTTGTTCTATTTATTAATTTAAGGTTTAAAAAAACAAAAAAAAAAAACACATGTATTTTAACATTTATTAAAAAACAATTCCTTTTCACCTCTTAGCTAATAGCCAAATTAAAAATCAAAATAAATAAAAATGTTTAAATTATAAGAATAAATCAATCTTTTGTATATAAATACAAAAAAAGAAAAGAAAGCAAATTCGAATTAAAAAACAATTCCTTTTCACCTCTTAGCTAATAGCCAAATTAAAAATCAAAATAAATAAAACAGTTTAAATTATAAGAATAAATCAATTTACTTACAGTTCAAATGATGTTTTCTTCAGCGCACTTGGACAATGAATAAGGGAAATTTAAAAAATTCGTTTACTTCAGTATCCGAGTTGAAAGGATAGATGACGAACGCCATGTCTAAACCTACCACTCATCGTGTTGCAGTCATCGATTTTCAAGCGTATATCGATGTGATTAACGGACGTCGTGATTTTATAATAAAAGAGCTTTCGATAGTAGATGTAAAACAATCGACGGCGCAACATTGGTTCTTCAAACCTCCTCATCAAGATGATCAATTATCTGAAAATCTATGGGTAATGCAAAATCTTCATGGAATTTTCTGGGATTATGGTGAAATAGAATATGATAAGTTAATGATCACTATTACAACAGCAACAGAACAATATGATTATTTGTACGCCAAGGGTTGTGAAAAGTGTATATTTTTAGAAGATATATTGAAGAGACCTGTCTACGACCTTCATAACTTTTCCTGTCCATCTCTAAATAAATTGTCAGATACCACGATTAAATGCCGATATCATCGTGACAGATCCTGGAACAAATATGTATGTTCCCTCAATCAAGCCCACAATTTGGGTCACTGGATGAGAATGAATCCGAAAAAAGTGGACCTTTCTATTGAATCAGTAAGACGTAATACATTCACTAACAAAACAATAAATATGAAACCTGAGCATATGCTGCTGGCCTTCAACGGTTTTATCAGAGGATGTAAAAACACTGCTACTTGCTACTTTTGTAATTTAAAATTTAAAACTTTGTCAACATGTACAATTTCTCCTTACAGTTATCATAAAACTAATAATCCTCAATGTCAGTGGTTTTTAGATAATTTGAAATAATTTTTTTTGATGTAATCTTGTAATTTTATTATGGTTATTTAATAATAAAAATGTTAAAATACATGTGTTTTTTTTTTTTTTGTTTTTTTAAACCTTAACCATGACCTGTGGAGTACCCCAAGGCGCCGTCTTATCCCCTGTACTATTCAACGTATACACATCTGAGATTGTTGGAGCCCGGTACAAAAATACCACAGTTACTGCTTTCGCAGATGACATAGCGGTGTACAGTAGCAGCATGAGTGCCAAGGTAGCTCTAAGACAGGCTGAAGCAGCCTGTAACCAGATCAGTGAGAGATTGGGGAGACTCAATATCTCTGTAAACGCGGGTAAGACTGACTGTGTAATTTTCTCTTTTCAAAAGGGAAAAAGCCCGCTCCCTACTAGTTACATAGTAGGAACGGAGGAAAATTCACCAGCCAACAACCTAGTATATCTGGGAATTAAAATGGACAGACACCTCCATTTTAGTAACCATTTTGCGAAGAAGTTGAAGCATACACGCATGAAGTCTTACCGGCTTACGCACTTATTGACTTCCCCCAATTTATCACTACGTCTCAAGCTACTGATTTACAAGAGCATACTCAGGCCTACTCTGCTGTATGGTGCACCGCTATTTCGTTATCTGATGTATACGACAGCTAAGAAACTCCAACAATTCCAAAACGGTATACTGATGAAAGTGGTCAGAGGTACTTCATTCGAGCAGCGACGGAACAGTGAGCTGCATGAGATATTTGAGCTGCCTACGGTGGATGAATTCATCCAGCGTAGACATATCAAATTTTTTGACTCATTACAATATCTAACAAACCCGGTGTTTAACACTATAACCCCCGCTCCGTTCCCCCATCGATGGCAGGACGCTGTCACGGCTGGAACACTCTAGTCCTAGGTTCTAGGTAGAGATTTAGTTTGTTTTTTTTGGTTTGTTTTGTTTTGTTCCTAGTGTTTAGTGTTTGATGTCGGTGACAAAAAGAAGGGGAGCCTCATCACCTAGTGTGAATATAAGACTGAGTACTATTAACATCAAAAAATTTATTGTATTAAGCACTCCTCCAAATGCATTTAAATGCAGCAAGAGGAGAAATTCGTAAGTCGATTATTATTTTGTTATTTTTCTTTTGTACATTGTATTTAAAAAAAAAAAAGCAGTCTTATTCTAACTCCGAGTCTTTTCACTTCAACCTCTTCCCTCTTTTTAAGAGTCTAGCTGTGCTTATCATAGCTTACATTCTATACCATCTACACTAGAACCAGAAGCAACACCAGAACCAGAATCTATACCAGTACCAGAAGCAACATCAGAACCAGAATCTATACCAGAAGCAACACCAGAACCAGAATCTATAACCGCTCCAGACTTTATACCAGAACCAAACCATGAAGCACAGCTCAGAAAATCCGATAGAATAAAAAGAAGGCCAGATTACCTACAAGATTATTTAACATACTAGTAAGGTGTCTGTAAAAGATTTTTTTTTTTTTTTTTTCCCCAATGTTCAACATTTTTATATAGAAGAACCAAAGGCAGGAACAATTGAAGGTGATAAATGTTACTTTTCACACCTATGCACCGAGGGGAACAAAACTAAATCAGAAATTCCTATTACATGGGTTTGATCTTACACACCCCATTGACAAGAATAAAAGCAACATCATTCCTGAAGGTGGAATAATCAATGTCTACAGAATTTGCAGAACTGACCAAAATAGTGTCAAGATCGAAATAGAACCAGTTCTGGTAATTGGGACATCACCTTTACGGTTGACAAGCTCAAACAAGTCCTACATATTAGCTCTTCAGGGTGAGCACATTTAAGAGGCAGCCCCATGCGCCTAAATTGCCCGAAAAGATATGAACCAACAGGACTCTTCGACCTTTAACCCAGTCTCCAGATGATTTTTCATTATTGATGACGCAGCCTACAGACCAGGAGGAACAACAGAAGCAACCTGAAACAGTACCAACCTCTACTAGGAGTGGTAGAACTGTGCGGTTTCCTGCAAGATATTTAGAAGAAATAATTGTTTGAATGGATTTTGTATATATATATATATATTATATTTTATTGTTTTTTTATTTTCTATATTCTGTTTATTATTCTTTGAAGCTATTCGTATATAATAATAATTTTGTTTCGAGTCAATATTTTTCTATTTTGTTTCTTGAATTTTCAGGTATATTTTTGTAAGATGCTATGAATGCTAAAGTTCCTATTAATGTAATTCACAATTGTGTTTCATAAATATTAACGTGTTCACTGGATAGGGGATAATGTAGGGACTTGAGGTATCAATTATTGTTTGAATCTAGTCAGTCTCTAAGATACAGAACCTCTTTGTAAATTGTAACTTCGAAGTAGCAGTCAAGAACACAAGCCATGTTATCAGACTGCATCTGTGATATATAATAAACAGTATTGTGAACTTAATGAGTGTCTTATTAATTACCTACACATTCAAGAATGTCACAGAAAAGATGTTCCAAGATGTTTAGTGACTAGGTTTCACCAATGACCTTTTCCTATATCTTTCTATATAATAATATTTGTATAATATAATAATAAAACTTCCTTGTTTAGTTTTTTATTTGATCCATGGACTAACTTAAATTAGTTTTATGTATCATAATGTTATTTTTTAGAAGGGTTATTTTATCATAAAAAATATTAAATAATATAAAAAGTTTAAATACAAAACAAGCGAATGGAACAACAGGAAGTATGAGTATGAGAGAGGCTATAAAGGAGAGGAGGTTGTCAGTTTTGGAGTTGTAAGAAGAGAGGTGTTGTCGATAATTTGTTCCAGTTTGCGGATGATTAAACATATTTGATGTGAGGTCCCTTATACAATGGTCTAGCCTCATATTTCTTTGTATTGGATCACAAAACTCAATACTTGGATGAATCATTTGACGGAAAATTTGTAAAAAACTGTATATGATTAATTTTTTTTATTTCTTTCTTTCATGTTTGGTTGTTAAAACACACATGATATTTAATAAATTATAAGTTTAATTTACATTATATTTTTTTTAAGGCCATAAGATATATTACAAAATGGCTAGCCAACAACGTAGGGCTTATTCATAATTTTGTAAAGCCCATAATATAATATTATAGTATATAGTATATTTCACAAAAATGTTATATCTTAGAAATTTGAGCTCCTAGGCAAAAACTAATGCTATATTTGAACTCAAGGCTTCAAATTTATTTGAATCATATTGAATGGAATCAGCTCCGGATACTCGGCACCAAAACATCTGTTGGTCTGTGTTGAGGTTGCTTGTTGTTCAAGTGAGATTGATATAATTTATGCTATCGGAGCACAATATGAAAAAGTCGTTGCTGATTTAGATTCTCGCCAGAAACTTCAACACTCAGCATTCACTCTGTGTTGTGAAATATTAAAAATGGGTAAATGTGATTACGGAGATCCTTTTGATGTAGAAAAACACATCAGTATCGACGACGGTATACCTTCCATGGTTATGGACTTTTTCGATGCACCTATTGATGCTCCAAGCTTAAAAAGTCGGTCCCCATAGTTATTAGGAAGGATTGAGTCTATTGCTGAAGATGCAATTTTTTCTGTAAGTAAGGGCCACATCATGATCAGCAAACATGGGGCTAGGCAGCTAAGAGCATGACAAGAAGTAAACAATTGGTTCAGATTTTTAATAGATTGGGATATGTGATCAACTAAAACTGTATTGAAGAGATCAAAATAGAAATTGCAAATACAGTAATTATCCCACATACCAGACCATATTAAACAAGGCCCAAACAAGATCAACAGAGGAAGCAGGGCATCAAGATGGGTCCGTGAAAAACTGCAGCCCAACACAATGACATTTTGTGCATCATGGTTAACAAGGGCCTACACAAGCAGGACATAGAAGCAGATGGAAGAGCCCCGTTACATCAACTCAGTGCAGGTACGTTAAGTATTTTAAGGACAAAATAAATTACAGTTTTCACTTCAGAGACCCCAATCCATTGAGAAAATGTTTGAAATGAAATCACTTAATGAGATTTTGAACCATAGATTTACTTACTGAATAAAAAATTCATTCAAATAATGCCCAACAATGACTAACATTTTATTTATAAATCTCTTTTCAACAAATATAAAAAATCCTTTTAAAATAAAATATTACTTTGAGTAATATGAATAATATAAATAAATAACAATAATTATAAACTCTTAGTTAACATGGGCCATTGTCATGAGAAAAGTTAAATCAATTGTATTCTTCCCATTCAAACCGAATTTAAACTTTACAATTTATATATATGTCAATAGAACATAAATATAAGAGTACTTTTATTTCTAGTCATGTATTTGACAATATTTATCTATTTATGCTATGATAAATCTACGTTTTTGTAAATGTAGTGCCACTCATGCCGGTATTTTTTCTGTCAGAATGACCCATATTAACCCCCTTGAATGTTTTTTTTTTTACTATGAGATAGTATCCATAGTGATCACAATGATAACAAATAATATACCAAACTATCATATAACATTTGCAATATATATTAGTGCTATTATAAACATAATTATATAATATATTTTTCTACAAAACAATTATTTTTAATATACCGGCTAATAATAGATAGCAAAAAAAAGGAATGATAACAAAATGAATGTCAACTTTTTAACATCAACATAAATCAAAATTGAAGAAGGGAATATACAGGGTATTTAATTTTTTCTCTACCTTTTAAATCTACTAATTCCATAACCACGAAGCATTCTGCAACCTTCACCTTGAGATCATCCATTAGACGACAAGTAGCACCCATACTACCTGTAAAACCATAAAAACCAATTAACATTATTTAACTGTAAATTAGATTGTGTGGTCAGCATTATGAATCACTACTGTTGTTATCTGAACATGTGGAGACAGCTTGAACAGTATTTGTGGAGCAGAGTTCTAGTTTAACTTAGGAGAAAAGATTTTGTTTTCCATTCCCAGATGGAATAATTGAGGATTAAAGGTTAGAATGACTAATCTTAAACTACAAACATACAGATAAGGTTCCGGGCCCCTCTAAGGATTTTTTTCAACAGAATAGTTTGTAATCTGAGATGAAAATATTTTGCCACTAGATCCAGTGGAGTTTACTCAGCTATGAGGTACAATGAGTAGCTAGTATTCACCCTGGCTACAGTAGCAGCCTTACCTATTCATAAGGTGTTTTATCACAGATTTCAATGTAAGTTGTCTATCTGTTTATGAGGAAGACAAACTGGTCTAGTAGCTAGCTAAGGAGTTCTTCATGAATATTTATGACCTTTCTGATTAAAGGCTATTTTCTCAGGAATTCTCTTAGGGCTTACCCAGCCTCAATAAAATGGGTGATGAGTTTTTTAGGTAACAATATGGAAGAAAAATTATTTATCATCACTATTTTGAGCAAAACAAATTACAAGCAACAACATCAAATAATCAGGGGGAAAGACCTACGATAGCAGCCTCTGTAAAGTTGGTAACCAGAGCTTAGTAACAATTTCGGAGAAAAACATGCATGATTGAAGTATACTGATCACATCATCCAAGTATTGGTTTAGAAATTTATATCTAATACTTGACAGTTCAAGTCCTTTCATCAACCTAATACACTGTACATCATCCTAAAATGAACCACACCCATAATTCCATCTACGGCCTACATACGTTCCGGAAAACTTGGCCATAAGACTGACCAAAAGCCGAATGACGAATCAAATATTTTTATACAAACCTATACAAAGTCAATTGGATCTATTTAAAAATTTTATAAAATACTATAGTTTTTAGTACATGAAGCCCTTTATTCCCTATAAAAATGCTTACATAAAAATAAAACTACAGTAGAATGTAACAGCAAACTGAAATTAAAAAAACAAAAGAAATCATCAAGAAGTCTAATGATGAACATTAACATGAAGAATCAGAAAGCTATGCTGATATCATCAAGTTCTGCTGTTCTGGATTGACCTGTTTAAAATATTGGTCCAACATTATCTGCTTCACCTTGCTTTCTGGTTCTTTTTGCAGTGTTTTGTAACATATAATGGCTGAGTATACACCTAGAGACACTCGAGTTCTTTGTCAGCATCATTTTAAAGAAGGATGCTGAAATAATAAGCCTTAAAAGTGGCTGTAGTAGCCTGATCCATTGGCTGGATCAGAGCTGTTGTATTCATGTGAAAATAATCAATCTCCACATTAATTCGAATAAATTAACCAGGTGCCCTGGAGCATTATCCAAAATGAGCAATGCCTTGTTTAAGGTATTGTCCTTCCAATATTTTTTTACTTCTGGGCAAAAATAATTTTAAAATCAGTCTTCTAAGAGAATCTTGGTCATCCAACCTTTCTTGTTGGATCTACAAATGACGGGTAATTGTACCTTGTTTAGCCCTTTAAAACACCTTGTATTTATGGAAAGATATACATATATATACTAAGCATATTTTTTCATTAAAAAAATAAATTAAGTACTACTGGGTAATATATTAAGAAGCAACTTACCTCCAGTTGCAAGCAGGTCATCAACAATCAAAACCGACTGCCCCGGTTTCAAACTATTTCGTTGAATTTCAAATGAATCCTATAAAATTATTAATATAATTAAAAATAATATTCTGCTCAGAAAATTACATTTTGATTATACGTATTACAATGATATTTTAAATTGATAATAATTGTTATTGTAATTAAATTAGTTATAAAATGAAAATTTTGAAAATGTATATATACCTAAATTTGAAAATATACAGACCCAGGTCTGGTTTTCCCATAGAAAATTTAAGTCAAGGACTGCTGGAACAGGATATATAAGAGGCTATTAGGCCACATTTATTTTAACTAAAGCAGTAAGGACAAGTACTGGACAACTGGACCAACTTAACATAGGCTTTAAAACACAATAAAAGCAGCACTGGCTTATATTAATCCTCTTTATTGTCCATAATTATTACATGCTAGTGTAAATTAGTGAAATAAATGAAACAGTGCTGGCTTGCTTGGCGAGTACAACCATGTACCACCAATGCGAGCATACATGAGACAAAATCATGAGCATCTGTTCATGAATGAATTACTTTCAGTATACCAACAATTGTTATTACTGGGAGTAATTCACAGTCATTTGCTAGACCTAATAAAAAACAAATGGATCACTGCAGACTACTAACACAGCCATATTCCAGGGTATAATCTACTTTTGCCAAGTCTCCAGGAAGTTTACCCTTCTTTCTAACAGGAACAAATGGCACATTAAGATTGAGTGCAATATAAGGTCCTAAAAGAAATCCTCTGGATTCTAGTCCTATTACAGCATTTATAGGACTCGAGATTTTTGAGGCATGCTCAACAATGAGTTCCATTAGAGCCTTCAAAGCCTCTGCATTTCCCATAACAGAAAAGAGGTCCCTGCAATTAGAAAACAAATCCTGAATAACGTAAAATAGAAAAATTAAAATATGAACGAAACATTCATTTTCAAAAGCTTCTTTGATAATATCTCAAATTATATACCTAAATAGAACTCCCTTTTTAGGAAAATCTGGATATGAACAGATATTTTCTTTGATAATCCGTAATTTTTCATCCAACGACATTATTTTTTTAAATGAAATTTTAATTAGAGATCCTGAATATTGGAATAAAGGGTGCAATAATTCCCTAAACAGATAACGCCTTATCTCGAAGTACAATTGAATCAGCAAACAACTTAAATTATGTTTATTCAGTATGTGATAAGAAATTACAATAAAAATGTGATATTGGCCATTAAATGTGATGGAAAAAAACTAAACATTCTAATTACTGATATAAACACAACCAAATTATCTACTGCAAAATAAAACTATTAAACATTGGCAAAAGGAAAGTGTTTAACTTAACGGACACTAGCTCATATCGAATGAGATGTGTGAGTCATGAACCAGCTCACGAGGATTACACAGAACAAAATTTAGCGGGTCATTTAGAAAAACTATTCTAGCTACTTGTCAAAATGGAGCTGAGTCACTTGAGTATAGAAGGAACTGGAGAGGGTTTGGGGGGCTTTGAACTTTGGGCACCCACAAACGTGTGCACTTCCCTCTTGTTCCACTTGCTTACCCTCTTGACCAGGCAACACAAGGCTAATTATTTTTCCGAAAGATGGAAACGGTTTTAATCTCATCATTTGCATGTAAAAAGGGTTTATTTAACTTTGCACCAATTTTCAGCTTATGCTATATGAGAGAAATTTACGGACTTTTTTCAGTTTTTCATTAATATCTCCTAAACAATGCATTTCTAGGAAAATTTTATTCTTTAAAAATTAAAATACTGCGTCGAATGAATACTATATAATTGCGTCAGGGAGTTAGAAAGAACTCAAAGAACGATCAGTTAAAAAACAAAAATCGTGTTTTGTAATTTAAACCTTATTTTCGCAATGTAAACTGTATCATATGGAATAAATCATATATTTATATGTCCTATAATATCAAATCTTATATCAGACCGTACATGCGAACAATGGTACAACAAATTTTCAAAAAACGTTGTCTACTTTTTCATTCCTGCTGGAAAATCAAGAACCAATTTTGGTGATAGGCCACACAAAAGGTGCCAAAAAAGGGGATGAAAGCTAATTAATCCTGCACTGCTGAGCAACATGTAGACAAATAGTTATCTAGAATACCCAGAGGTAACAGTGACTGCAATAAATTCTTAGATTGGTTTCTTTGCCACAACCCCTTTCCAATTGGTGGCCCAGTCGTAATGTCACGGTCTACCTGACTTGTAGAAGATGAAAACATAAATTGGCACCTGTCGGACCAAATTGGAAATTGCAGTCTCAAAAGTACTATCGGGAGCACTTTGTCAAATAAAATTCTTCATAAGGAAAAGAGATTCAATGCGTGGTCTCGTCAGCATTGCGGAGTTGCATGGCGTAGTAGTGTCAATAGACTAATAGACCATTTTCAAGAGAATTGCGTTTCATAAAAAACAGAATCCAAATTTAATTACTTTACATACGGACTGGCTCCTTGCCCGCCATCTTTATTAGACGAGCGAGGAATGACGGGAAAATCACGTAAATGTATTTACCACAGTTTGTTTGAACCAGTGGACTCCCCGTCAAATATCGGAAGTGCTCTTTATGTCATTGGCGGTGCAGTATTACTCCACTGAGTACCGTGGGAATTTAGGGAAAATTTGTCTTCAGTCCTCGACAAATACGTAGAGTATGTCAAAATGAATATCTGGGCGCGATCATTCATACTATTTTGTGGCTATCTCGAAGACCCTAAAGAGAACAGCTCAAACTTTGCATAACGTCTTAAAAGGAACAAGTTTATTCCAGTGAACAATAAATTTGATAAAACAATGTTACTGACAATGCAAAAAGATAAATTTCCCGCGAATAAAGGGAACAAAAACAACTCATGTAAACGCTAATTCAGAAATTTGAAGATGGAAACATCGCTGTCAAACAAGCTGCAGAGGACGCAGACACAACCATAGTCAGAGGAGCTATAGAAAATGCTACACATTCTGAATTGTAGTTGGAGCAATTTTTTCGCCTGTTTCCTAGCCTATTTATCGTCAGTATCTTCCCTTCAATGCGTTGTGGAAAATAACTCTAGGAGACTTTTTTATTAAGGAAATCGCCAGTGAACATATTTATTCCTGACTTTTCAATGCTTGCAACTTCTATCAGACGTAAACATCAAAGTTGGCTCAACCACTTGTCATGGTACGGCATCCAATTTTCTTTTGTACGATTTAGTTGCAATTTGAAATACCCGAACTGCTGACAACTGGATCTCATTATGTCAATATTTTTTTTATTCATCCCACAGGCTAAAGTTAGTCTAGAATTCTGATGAAAGTCTGGAGTACCAAGAGGAAGGGAAGAAGATGAATACGCCCTCGAACGAATGGAACCAGTTTTTTTAATTTCAGTTTTGGATGTTGTGGAATACATAGGATACGTTGTGAGAAGCCTAGAGAGGAAAATAAAATGTGAAGAATGTTTAATGGCTCTCACCATCGACCAGAGCAGCCTTTTAATTTAACTATGAATTTGGTCTCGATTGAAAACCTTGGAAGAGATGTGTGGATGTTAACCGCATATGCAAGATTTGTGAAACGCAAACTTAAAAGCCACTCCAGCCAATACTCCAACAATTTACATACCCATAAGGGTGGCAATGTGTGGCAGTTTCCGCCTCAACAGGGTGGATGATGCCTTTTCCACAGAAAGGTCATGTTTTTTTATGCTCACCACTCTCCCACAAGGGTAGCACAAGCTTAGCTCTATTGTCAACCTCAGTTTGTTAGGCTACCGCAATGGTCATCTTCAGGTCATCCACGTAGGCTGTGAGGATCCCGGGTCATTAAGGTTAACGGAGAAGTTGTTCATAGAACTTGCTAGGTGTCTCCAGTTCCCTCATCAAGAAGCCCGTCACATTCTGTCAATGGCAGAGGAAATGTCATGACTAACGTGAACTTGAAGCTATCTTCATTATGCCTTCCCACAATCTATTTAGGGCGTCACCCGAGCTCATGGTCTTACTCGAGAATGAAATACTCTAGTAAAACCCCTTGTTTTAAACAGTGGTGACTGATTTATATATTTATATTTATATATACTGATTTATTATGTAGGTATATATATATAATTGATAAGATACATATTCCTCTCTTTTGCTGTATATGACTAGATGAAAATGTAGTAAACTATTAAAACATTATTTTACGGCAACGAGTGTGGAAATTATCCCCACTGTAGTTCAGTTCAAATGAACGTATCATTGAAAGATCGCCAAATAAATGAACGAATCATTGAAATGAGTAAAATCGCCACGTGTAGTGGCTCTTGTTAGTGGATTTTTATCTTAGATTGAGTTATCGAGGGATTTTGGGTTTTTAACGGTAGGTTAACCTCTATTGAGGTTGCAAACTGTACTGTTTGGGCTCTGTCCCTTCATAACCTTTTTTTATATCTAATACTTTTCTCCCTGTGATACAGTCCAGTTTCCTCACAAGATGTTGTCATGTATAAGCTCATTCTGGAAATTTTTGAACTATTGGTACTTTAGATACTTAATGGTGACTGAACTATATATGGTTGAGAAATGGGAAAGGGTTGTTTGCAGTATCCTTTTTTGTTATTCATGTTTTCCATGTATTTTATTTTAAAGATGATCATCCTTCAAATATGCCAAGTGTTATAATCGCAACTACTTTTTTAATACTACATTACTATCTTTTTGAAATAAGATTGTATTACATGTAGATCGATTTCTAACCAGACGTTTTTCTCAAATTTGCAATGTCATGACTTGTATGGCAAACTATTTTCTACCTTTGAGAGTTATTGGTTTGTAGCTGTGTACTATTGTATTTACTGTAGTTTTAAACCCTTTCTACTCCCTTGAGGTGAAGGTTAAGATAGGCTATCCTGTTTTAAACCACTTTTATTATTGGAACTGATATTAAATAGAGAAATCACTTTCCTAAATCATCTTTTTATCATGAAGTAGTTACACTAGCCACAACACCATATGGGAGCACTTAAAAAGTGTCGATTGTAAATGATTGTTCACTATTTTATAGAATATCATTCCCTGGAGGCTGTGATAGCCAAGGGTGCTGGAGTTTGGCTTTGTCCAGAGCAGAGTGGGTACGATTGTGATCAAGGGATACAGATTTTATATTATTAATTCAGTGTTTCTACTTAAGTTAAAAAAAAGGTATTTCTAGAATTGCCCAGAGAAAACCTGCTTGTCCAGCTCTAAGTTCATAAAAGCCTTAATCACAAATAAATTCACAAAATCATTGCATTGTTCAAAAGATTCTTAGAGGTAGGCTGACTCACATTGAAGTAATGCATGAATTGCTATTCCTTCTAAGGGCATCCATCTTAAGCCAAAGTTCTGATTGTTTTCATAGTGTGGTTGCTTCTGAGACTTTTCTTATGAAAGACAAATTTTCTAGTTTACATTACAAGACAATTTCTCAGGAGCCCAGGGTTATCCCATGCAGTGGGTACACTATTTTTTAATCCTGATGACAATGTAGAGTTGTTGGAAGATATAGTTATTAAATTATTTATTTATGTTATATAACATGGATTTGTTTCATTTCATATCTTTTTGAGGAAGATATCGCGGGAATATTGGAAAAAGCATTCTACAGGTAATCTATCCATCTTTGGCCCCAACTACAAACATTTGTTAAACAAATTTTTGATTAAATTGAAAATTTGAGTAATTGAGCATTTCCACATAAAATTAATGCAAAGATTACGTTTCATTTTGTTGTAAATATTGTAAATTAAGGGGAAACGCTTTAAAATCAAAAAAAAAATATTCTTTTGTTTTAATCATTCCAATGTCATATAAATTTTAATGCACCAAACACAAATACTGAATGCTCACTAACAACTTAAACCCACTAAAGTCGAGCACATATCCCTCTTGAAACAAACATTGTTTGTTCATGTGCACAATTTCCAATGTCAGGATTTTAAATGTCAGTTTCCTCCCAAAAAATGTATTCTACGTTACGATCACAGATCTTTTTAACACAAATAAAACTGTTTTTAAACATATTTTCATAAGTATTGGTTATCCTAAGCTCCCCTTTTGCGTCCACAATCCTACAAATACTCTATTCTCAACATCCCTTTTAACCAAGATCTAGCCTCATTCCTTTACTAGAATATCCTTTCCACTAGAGTCTCTTGTGCTCAATTCTCCCATCTCATTTCATGCAACACCTAAGGGGGAGGAGTCATTGTGACTTCCTACTACAAAACAATTAACACTGTTTAAAGATAAGCTCATAAAGTTACAAGTGAAGGGGTTTGGCTTATGAGGTATAACCTCAATAATAGATACCCCCCCCCCCAAATAAGTATTAACACCTAAATAAAACAAAGTTCTAATCGCTGCTTATAATAATATTGGTATTGATTGCATTGTATACAATTCAATAAAAAAAAAAGTATGTATTTTTCCAACCTGTGCAGAAAATGCGTCATTATCCTTAATAAGTTTTTTCACCATCAAAGCAAGAGTGAAAGAAGGAAATCAAATTTCTGAACACTACCCATTTTTACATAAATGCATTGAATTTTTTTCAATTAAAATACAGTAGTAACACCTAACTTAAATCTACTTCTTTTATTTATGATGTATATTTCCTTAATTACTCTTTTAATAGATACAACAATTGTTATCTTCCTTTTCATATTATCATATTTCAATTGTACTCTACTTCAGTACACATCAAGACTTCTATTTAGTACTGAGTTTACTGGAAGCGAAAATTCTTCTGCAACCTGACTATAACCTTTAGTTATACAGAAAATACATATCACTATAAGCTGATCAGTGAAAGATTTATTCTATTAACACTTCAATGAATGATCCTAATTGAATAAAATAACATTTTTATTTTTTGCTAATTTAGAGTATATTAGTTGTTTTAAAGTCTATTTGTTTGATATTATGTTAATTAAAGTGTAAATATTTAAAGAACTAGATGTTTTCAGTTGGAGGGAGGGGGAGGTAATGAATCCTGACATATTTATTTGCTGCTTTCCTATTTAATAACAACGTTTATTGGACAGTAATTTAGTTCTTATTTAAGCAGGTCGGCCATGTTTTCATAAGATGAAAACAGAAAATTTAGTTTGAGTTACGTAATATTCATAAAATATTAAGGCAATAATAATGGCTACATTATTAATTATTTTATTCATATGACTTAATATTTCTTGTATTTAATTATTATCTTAGTTCCTTTGATATCAAGTATGGTTTTGTATTTTCTATGCTTACAGATTATATGATAAGACTTGAAAGTATGTGTATTAAAATAATTGGTATTACAAAAATAAAATTGATGGTTATTACAAAGGAATAGCTACATAAATCCAAAAATGCCATTTATATAGCAATTATACAACTATTGTTTTATAAATTGGTTTTGATCATTTGTCTGCTTTTACGCATTTAATAATTAAATATTTTAAAAATCATAATCTTTAACTTATTACAAAGAGCTTGAGCTTTGTTATGAAATATTTTGTTTGAGCAGTTGTACAATATTGGTATACAATAGAAACATGTTTATCCATGTCCAAGCTCGATGGGTATGTTTTTGAAATATTTTTGTAACAGCAATATAGGACATTGCTTTGCTTGGATTTATTGATCCTATAATAGAATTTCATCAGATTAGAATGATCATTCTAGGCATCTATTAAAAAAAACTCGAGTTATGTGATCAATACTTTATGACTTGGCACAATGGGGTAAAGCTGTACAATGGTTTGTATATACAATTCATTATTTTTTTGTCATCTACCCTAGAGCAACTATTTGTAGTAGCTATGCTGCCTAACTAGGCAGACTGTATAAACCATCAACATAAAGATCGATAACAGTTAAGTGGGTCGGAATGGAGCTGAAATTTTACAATAATTCTGATATTCAAAAACTTTATTGTGATAAAATTACAATCTGTTAGTAATTGGAGATAAATCTCCTGATCCATACCACATTTACAATAATAGCAAATGAGATAGGAGGATTAGTTGGTACTCATTTTCAATAGTAACATTTTTATTATTATTTGTAAATAAATCAACAGTATTTTTGACAAGTTTCGTATGCTTTTGATTCAAAATAGGAATTAAGGTTAGAAGAGGTAAATTTTGAGGCCCAAACATAGTTATTTTGTTCAGCACTATTGTAACTTTTAGTGATTAGTTGGCACTGTTTGTTTTTCCTTGCTGGAGACTGATATTTTGGTTTTTCACTTGTGAGTAAATTCAACAGGGTGGACATTGTTTTTGGAGTATTAATGCTAGTGTTCTATTTGTATCAGACTACATATGTCTACTTATTTAAATAATTTCAGATAAGAGGATTGGTGATGAGGGTGGTTAACATAACTAACAAACTTGCAAGGTGACATTCAACTTACCGTTACAACCAATGGCTGAGCCACTAGTTCAGTATCCCCTACCTTTCAAGTGATGTGCCACCGGCCCAAAACCATCCACAGCCCAAAGAAATGTTGTTTTGTCTTTTAATGATTAAGTTGACACTGTGGTCCCAGCTGGGGATTGGCCAAGTTTTAGGTCACTAACCCACAATAACACGTATTATTAATTTATTTATTTTAAAATAACACTATTAATTAGTAATGAATAGGTTGTTAATCTTAAAAATCACCTTAATCTCTTTCTGGTGGTGGTACGACGAGTACAGAAGATTAAACTGATTTTTGGGAAATGACGGAGTGCTAGGGGCTTGCTCCACCTCTGTCGCGGGTTGACCAGTACCTCCGGAAACGGCCCATATTACAGTCATTTGTTTCGTTTATTGACTCAATTAAATTAATTAATTGAGTTAACGACATTATAGTGATTTTATTTATATGGGCCGTTCCTGGAGGTACTGCAATACCGGGTCAACCCGTGACAGAGGTGGAGCAAGCCCCTAGCACTCCGTCATTTCCCAAAAATCAGTTTAATCTTCTGGACCCCGATGGGTGTCGTACCAGAGATTAAGCTGATAAGAACAGATACTACACTTTCAATTAACAGATACTACACTTTAGTGTTGTATTAATGTCGGAACTACTGTATGTCGAACTTATTTACACTGGTGTCTATTACAAGTAGACTACCCTTGTCTACTTTTTCCAATGTTGCCGATTAAGTTTCAATGTTCAATAACCCGCCGATCCGTTTCCACCCTCAAACAGCTCTCAATTACAAACACCCCAACTCCTGGTTTCCTCTCTTGTCTCCCCCTACTTTGACTATGGTTGTTGGGTCTTAAGTGGCTTCTGTGAGGATCTCGAGGCTCGGGTAAAGTGATTGATCAATTGTATGTTATCTGTTGTTGTTTGAACTTTATACTCGGGCTTCCCAGAGTCTTCATATTTCCTAACACTACTCTGAGTTAGGATGGCTGTACCCTTTCGCCTGTCACCAATACTTCCTCAGATCCCTCCTGTTTAGTACTATCATGACTAAAAAGACTCCTTACCTTTACAACCTCATCCAATACAATTCTCAAAATACTAGTTCCTGCCCTTCTGACCTGTATTTCCCACCTCACAAAGTTGCTTCCTTTGACCATTTTTTTATTATCCGTGCCACCAACTTTTGGAACCCTACTCCCATCACTATTCATCGCTCATCAACTCTCCCAATCTTTATCTTACCTTTTCACTCTCCTTAATCTAGTAATCCTTAATCGACTATTTTTATTAATTTTTTTCCTATTTTAATACATTCCAGCAACCTTTCATGCTATTATCCCCTTTGTAATAATTCCTATATTTCCTTAGTTGCCATTATCAGCGAATGTTAAATTAAAAAAATATGAAAATGTTATTATTTAATTTTTATATTCCTTCCTCTTCCTCGCAGCGTTTTTGATAATCCCCGTCATGCCTTTCGCTGCTAATGGGATGTGGGGAGTATTGCAACAAAGCACATTGGAATTTATCAAGACTTTATTATGTATTTACATAATACATCCTGTACCTTACGAACCTTACTTTTACATTTCCTATATATCTTGTTGCATTAACTATCCGATATCCAACCCAAATCTTAAGTAATATTATGTAAGTTATAAGAAAAGAGTATTGGTTAATGATGCATCTCATACCATTGCAATTTCGTTACTCGTAAATAAAATAAATCTACACTACTAAATTTTCGAAAAGTAAAACGGGTGTAAATTTTATTCTAAAATATGAAAAGCTTGTCGTTTAGATTTTGTTAAGAAACAAAAATAGTTGTAAAGAAATTTTGATTCTTTCAGCTTCAAAGACATTAGAAATTACCGACTAAACTATCTGTGCCGTATGACTGGTTCTAGTTCCAATCGATTTGGTGCTAAAAAAAATGGTGTGATGGTGTTTCCTGTGTCATAAGGTAATGAGTTTTTGAGTCTTTGACCTTCCAAATGACAACACACAGCAGTTTCTTAGAACTTATTAAATGATGGGGGGGGGCATTTTTTTTATCTAAGATAATTGATTTAATTCATTGTCTTTGAAAATAACCTTTAAAAAAACTTAAGTAGCTAAAACTGTATGAAAACGAACTAGCCTTTCAGGCTTAAAAGAAAGAAGTGTTGGTCAGGGGGAGGGGGAATGTATCAGGTCGAGTCATAAATAACTTCCGATGCAGCTAAGTAGAATCTATTGTTCGTATCTACCCGCTATGAGTTACCATGGGCAGTTAGAAATAGGTTTATAAAATTCCGTTCTGGAGATACAACCTTAGTTAAAAGACGAACCGAGGGCGGGACGTCCTTCCGACTTTGACGACAACCTTTTAAAGGCAATATTGGAGAAAAATCCACGTCAATCAACAAGAGGTATAGCAGAAAGGTTGAATACATCGCAATCGACTGTTAACCGCCACCTGAAGAATTGAGGGAAAGTCAGCAAGTTAAGAGTGTGGATACCTCACAATCTCAGTGAACGGAATAAAGAAGATCGCATGTCAATCGCCACAAGTCTGCTCTCACGGGTGAAAATCGAACCTTTTTTAAACAGGATTGTAACAGGTGATGAAAAATGGGCTACCTATGCCAATATAGTCCGCAAAAGACAGTGGCTTGTTAAGGAGCAACCACTCCTACCAGATCCGAAAGCAAACATCCATGGCAAAAAGATTTTCACGAGTTGTTGAAGTCAAATTTAACGATTACTGCGGATAGATACGTTCAGCAGTTGCAAAGTCTGCAAGAGAAACTCCATGAAAAGCGTCCTGCACTCGTCAAAATTAATATAATTTTGTTATTAAATGAGAGCAAAATAAATGTCTGATAAAAAAACGGAAGTTACTTATGACTCGACCTACTAATAAAGTTTCTAACTGCAATTTCAACACTTAAGGTGTTGTTTATCGGAACAACGTTTCCTACTTCCAATACTAAGTTATGCTACGTCCATGTTTCGTTAATAGTTAGAAATAGTACAAAATTCGAGACGAACCATGGACATTACAGAGCGTGTCCCCAAATTAAACTTTGAATTAACACTGTCAGCAGCTCATTAATATTTCATTTGAAAATAATAATATATTTATTATCCTGGGACTATGTGCTTTAAGAAAAATATTTATTTAACAGTGGAGTCTTTGACTTTATCAATCCCAGGTAATATTTGCAATGCAGGAAAATAAAATATATCTTAAAAAAATGAAAAGACAAAATAAAAACTGTATATATACAAATAAAAGATTATTTTCTTCTAGGACTGAACTAAATATTAAAAAAAAAAGAATATGAAGAAAATAATACAAGAATAATAAGAATGCAGTATCCAGGACACACTAATTCTCGGTTACCCAACTAATATGTAAATTCATATATAACTAGATTTAATCATTAAAAAATCAAAATACCCTATGTAACATTTTAATTATTTAATGTTTCTACTGTATGATAGTAACCTACATTATACAATTAGAATGTTATAACAATCAATACTATTTTATTAATTAAGACTATATGTAACTACTCATTTGTTTGTGGTTGAAAATAACTAAATAATCTTAATTTTAACACATTTAAGAAAAGAGCGTGGCAAATAGAGGGAGGAAGGGAGTTCTAGAAGAATATTGCGTTGAGAATGCCGAAGAATTGTGTAGTAACGATATAGGAGAAGAAAAATTCTATCCCTTTTAAGCCAAAGACTTATTGTTTTTGCTCTTTTATTTATGTCTTATATTTAAGTAGAGATAGTTTGAGGGCGATAAAGCAACTTCCATTAATTTCATTGGAGTTCATCACTTTCTCCTACTTATACATTAATTAGTTCGCACCTAATTCTTGATGAACGTTGATAGCATTGAGAACATACTGTTAAGTGAAGGAATTGAATGCATTTTAATCAATGGGCAATTTACCATCCTCTCAATGAGAGGCATTGGGATGGAGGGGGTACACTAGGAAACACCCACCTTCAGTCCGAGTCATGCTGGCAGTGGCCGCTCTACTTTCTGTATCGTACGTCCGGGCAGGTTGGTGTTTATTTATTTGAATACATGCGTAATATATATATTAAAATTTATTTATTTTATTAATTTATATACTAGTTGATTCAAAGATCAGTAGCCTTGCCATTTTACTGATTCATTGGATACAGTGTCTTAACTAGAAACACTTATTATTAATAATATTGGGATCTATACCACCACGAAAATTACAATTATTAGAATGCAGAAACCCTTATGTTTTTAACCACGTTTCAGGTTTTTTACTGTCAGCCTGAATGACTGCCTTAATGTTCTGTTGATTGTTAATTCTCTAAACGATCTAGAAATTCCACAAAAGGTTTTATTTTTATGCACCAAAAACGTGAAAAACACATCCAGTACATCAAATATCATTCAAGTGTCATTAAGTCATTAATTACTTGATAATAAACAAATAAATATTATTCCATCAAATTGAGTAGTTCAAATTAAAGATATTGACGTCCTAGCTATTGTTTTATAATTTTTGTTCTCATTTTTTGATTCATTAAAACTGCCATTACAATTATGTTAATGACTTCAACTCAACCGGTATGCTTGACGTAGAGGCATGATATTTTTCACATTATTTTTACAGCGAAACAAGCCGATGATGCTAAAATAAGGTAATTAACGATGACTACTTAATTACTTAGTAATTGAGTTATACATATTTTCTTATATTGAGTACGGTATCATATAAACGATCTTAAGTTACTGATTAATAACATGTGTTATAGATTTTCTCGAAAAAAAATATCCAAACTAAACTCCATAAGTTTCTCCTAATATATTTATTATGTCGATTTTAATGACTTACATACTTGAACTATGGGGATCAGCAAAGCCCTCAAACATCAAGCGCATCCAATCTAAAGTCTTAAGAGCATCAGTTAATGCACCTAAAAATTCCCACTATCCAAGATCAAATTTCGCCAAACTTCATAAAGTTCCACCAGAAATTATCTGACCATCCAAATCTTCTTGCAAGATCACTTTCAAGTATCACTCATCCGTACAACCCCCCTTGAAGATTGAAGTGGAAATGATCCCGTAATCTTTTGAAAATATTTAGACAGTGTGAGTTCTAGCACTGATCAGTTTTCTCCCCTAATGTCCTGAATGAATGTATAATAAAATGGTTTGAATGAAAGAGTAAATGTAAATTTGTAAACATAGTATGAATGCCATCTTTTGTAAATTTGGTACGAATGCAATCAATATATTAACCCAGTTATCTATTGCCCATCCTTCTATGGCAGATCGTAATTTTTAGTCAAATAAAAATTTTTAATATAAAAATAAATTGTGACAGCTTACGACTTTTATTTTAAAGAGAATCGTTTACCATTGCCTCTACCATAAAAACACACAATTAACATTAAAATACACGTTAAGATATTTCTTTGTCATTTAATGATCTTATGTATACTATACAGTTCAAAATGCAGACTTTCTGAAGTAATTAAAGCGTTAATTGCTCTAAAACGTTTTTAAAGTAAAAGAACCATTCAATTGTGTGATGCATCCTTGGTAACGTTGAATTTACTATTTACACTCTAAAAGGAGTTGAAATTACCAAGTAATTGAATCACTACTCGTCTCAGGAGTGTCCGGTCGGCAACTGGCTTAATTTATTTAATATTTGTGCAATAGTACGTGTTATTTAGTGTACCTGTCTACAAAACTATCAAGACTATACAGCTATTATTAAAATGTTACATTATTACTTTGAGCTGCTCTCGCCTCAGAATTGGAGCTTATCTAGGAATGGAAAAAATTGTAGAATAATTTATTTAACATTATGCAGTATCCTTCTCATATATATTCTGAGTCTGAAGTAGAAACATGTATGTAATACCGGTTCTGACAAGAGAGGCATTACTTTCGTTTAGATGGCACTTTGTCTGTCTATCTATCTTACCCAACTTTTAGTAACGAAAGAAACTGAAAAAAAATTGCATCACACGGAAAGCCATTGCCTTTCAATGCAGTGGAAGGCATGAATTTATTGCAGCATTCCTGGTGTTGACTTATAGCTAATAAATGAAAGGCTTAGATAATTGAGAATCAAGAGCAAAACATGTATTACGCATGCTTATGCTCCCAGACGATAATGACGGAGAAATCAAAAATGAATTTTTATCAAAGATATCTCTAGCCCTTTATATAATATGGAGACCATTTTGAGCGACTTCAATGCACAAGTTGAGAAATAGCCTGAACTAATGTGAACTATCGAAAGACACAAATTGAACTATATAACTAACAACTATGAGCATGAGAAGATCAGCTATTGATTGGGGATATGAATAGATGAAATGAGATAGTATTAAGCTTTTGATCTTAACAGAGAAAAGATCTTTCGAGTATATTACACTAATGAGTATAATGCCCGAGTAATAATTTCATGAAAACTGCCCACACAACGTAGGATGTCGTTAACAGTATAATGTAACCAATTGACTCAAGTTGCTAGATCTACCCGCAGTAGTAAAAGTAATATTTTTATATTCACCCAACCTTCCTTGCTTACACTAGTTGGTTAGTTAGGGTGTCTCAATTATTTTTCAATTCCCGTGGGTTCACATTTGGGTTCATAGGATTGTGAACTACACAGCACCTGAATTAGTTGAAGTTTTCTATCGAATGTGTTGGTATAACCAGGCGGTGCAAATCGAGCTTGCTACAGCCAAGACCTGCGGAAGGTCAGAACCAAAATGCTCCCTAACCATGAGATAACGATTTCCATCTAAAGGACGACCGTTTTTAGCACCTGGGGTCGCTACACTTCATAGGTTGAAATAATAGAGGGGAAATATGCTTTTCACTTTTGTCAAGTCCACTGAAAATTGCTATTATACAAACATTGAGGTCATGATTTAGGACGCGGGAGGTATCCCTGAACTAGTCACCAAAATTTAGGGTCTATATAAGGCATTTATTATTTATATCGATCTGTAAAGATAAAGCTGCATTGCGATGAGGAAGATGCGGCTAGATTGATACGAATTGAACTGATTTCAACGCCTAAAGGATCATATAAGTGTCGGGTCGTCACGAGGGGGGTGCCCCTAGCCCTGGTGATGAAGTGAGGGTTGATTAAGTTTATGACCTGGAGAATCGTTTCATGACGGTCTTACTATCTGACTCCATTTTTGATAGGTATGTGCCCCGAGAATGCACTATGTTCAGGAGAAGAGGTATAGGGTAGGTAGTGTAGGTCTTGGAATGACCACGAATTCACACTCGGTATCTGAGGGTAGGCAAAATCCGTCCGGATCCCAAAGGCGAGTGTGAACCGGAGAGAGGTGGGGACCAATGCTTGGTAAGCTTGCAGGGCCACGACAACCTTTGTCCACTAGGGAGAGCTCTCTCCCAAGGAGATGCTAGATTTAGCGAGACGAAGTGAGAGATTCCCACTAGGAAGGTGTGGGGTCTGACAACGCCGGACTAAAACGTAGCGAGGCGAGGAGAGAGAGATGCAGATGTTTTCATCAATGAGGAAGCCAAGTTTTTGAACATCAAAGCAGCCACAAGCCAGTCAGCCAGTTGTCAGGAGAATGATATACATGCCCAAACCTCCGGTCTTAAATACCCAGCTGGCTTCGTAAGTAGCCAATCAGCTTTGGTTTTATTGTACCCAATGCCAGTTGAGTATGTGGTTTTATTTGTTCTCCGACAGAGGGATATGTCACCGATACGTGACCCGGGTAAGGGTCTTCGGGCCTCTCGGCGGTTTGGGTCGCTTAGTACCTGCTACTGGTAGTGGGTGCCCCAGCTCATATAACTAATTGGCTCGCAGCTGCATGTTTATTGTTTACCACACTTACAATGATATTGTTTACCAAAATATAATGGTAATGTTATTTACATTTGTTTAAATTAATTTACAATATATATAAACAATAGAGTATAGGGTGATTTATCTTATGTAGTTAGCGGTCGCTACACAAGTATACCTGTAAAAAAAATCACAGACAGGAAAATTCATCCATTTTTGAATTTCGCACTTTTTTCATGCGTGAAATACTGCTAAACGCCTACACAAAAAAACGGAAAATATTACAAGCCACCACTTTTGTTTGGGGGGGAGTGGGAAGAGTTTTTTTCTGTAGAAATATTTCGAGTCAAGATTTAGACATTTCCACTCGTTCGTGTTTTACGCTGGACAGAAAATTACCACCTTCATATTTAAAAACTGTCCCACATAGTGGCAAGACGAGGGCGAATTCTAACCTCAAGAATCTAAACATTTTATGGAGAAAAAATATATTTTTTAAAGTCGAAAAAATTAATCGTCACTCTTTTCAAAAGTTGTTTTTCACAACGATAATTTTTTTGAATCAAAATTTTAATTTTTTCCCCTCATCACGAATCCGTTATAGGATTTTCGAAATTCAGATTTTTTTTCCCCTTTCACATGTATCATTTCTTATTCATGGACTATTTGGCTAATACAAGTGCTTGTGTACAAAACGTATATATGTGGACAAATGAAAATGTACCAAGCCTAAAAAAAGTTTTGTTTATTTTTAATTTAAATAAAATTGGCGAAGTCTATTTTACACATATATGTGAAACTACATCAAAAATGGTTTCAATATCGCCAAGTTTCCTATCTCAATCCTATAATTTGTTCTCTTGAGAAATCCACGCTTTTTGTTATAATAATAGAATTTTCTCCCCCTTAATTGATCTTTTTCAACAAGTGTCCACATTTTCTTAATCTGTATTGAATGTCCTGTTAGACTAGTTGACTTATATATTTAATTTTAACCATCTACCGGATACATTAAGAGACGCAGTAGACTTCGATTTAAGACCATAAGAAACTAAGAATATAATTTTGTCTGTTGGTTAATTTATATATTGAACAATACCACTTTTAACACGGACAACACGCTCCGCTAGGTCACTCAATCAAAGCTGCGCGTTTGTGGTTCGACCGCTATCATTTAATTTAATGACTATTGAGCCTCACTTTATACTTAATAGGTTGAATGGGCTAGAGTTACTTGGGTTTCTTACAGAACGAAGTCTCACCGACATTTACCCAGAACAGGAAAACCTAGCCACTTCGCTATATCTAGGAGTGCCCTAGACCAGAAACCATGTTACTATGTTATATTTTTTTAGAAACATATGGCAAATCACTTAACTATTATTATTATAATAATCAAAAATCGTTTTAAGGATGGTGTCCACTGTTTAGCCTATAAAAATGAATGATTTTACTATTTCGTCACAATGAAATCCAGTCGGAGTACCTTGTCCAATAGCCCAGTGGGGCGCCTTTTTTTGTCTTTCAATGCAAATGTTTCCTATGAAGTACGAAGCTGGAAGAAGCTATAGTAGATTTTTGAAAAGTAATGTCAATCTTAATATGTTTTTATTGTAAGGATGATTTCCGCTGTAAAAACAAAATAAAAAAAAACACATGAACTATTACACAGAAACATGCCGCGATCCTCTAATCGAGATCTTGGTATCGCCTCTGGTGAGCAAATATGCACTGCGGATCATGGACCTCTCCTGGGATGTCGAGGCACTGTGGAAGCCTGGCGACTGGGTAGGGCTGTACAACGTACCACCAACTTCTCAGGTTCAGCCATTGTTCAGGTAATTATCAAGACAATATTCAATTAAGTTTCAATGTGTCAATATTATAAGGAGAAACTAAAGCATAAATATATGAAAAAAAAATCCACCGAACTTCAATGAAAATATGGTTGTTCATGTAGTACTTTTGTAAGGTGTTGTTATAGGTTAACTGATATGCGTAAAAAGAAGGAAACAATTTTTCACTCCATTATTTTTTTTTTTTTTTCTTCCTAGTCCCTTTTTAAATTCACAGATAATTATATACAATTATAGATCTTCAGGCGAATCTATTTACAATTTATTTTTGTATTTCCCGTAGCGTAGCTACATTATATACAGGTTTTGTTATTTTATATTATTATATAATGGAATAAACATGTATAATGATACATATTATTCGTGACTGGACTGAACTGACTCTAATATAGATCATGAGGCTCATCTTTTTGATCAAACTTAAAACTAACTTACATACTAATTCTTCTAATTACTAATTTTTCCCCGAAAGTCTGTTGCTATCGATGCGGGGGGGGTAGTGGGGTCATAGTGTTAAACACTGAGTTAGTTAGGTGCTGCAACGAGTCAAAAAAATTGATGGGTCTCCCGGTAAGACCTGTGTTGAACTTTTTATATTTTATTACTAAAATGAATAGAGAAATGGAGATGCCTATTGATTTTTATACCCAGATAGTACATTGAGAAAATTGAAGAGCTTTTCTTTTTTTTTACTGAGTATTAATCTATTATGAAAAACATAACTAACTAACTCTTTAGGAGAGAGAAAACAGTTTTATGAAAAATAAAGGAGGGATTGAGACTTTGACTTAAACACTATAAAAACAATTGAATGAAGACACCAAACAAAAAAAAATGAATGGATCATTGATTCCGGAGAATAAGTAGGTAGGCCTAATGACATTAGCATTATTTTTAAGGCATTGTCTTTTAATTTTGCAATTTTGCATTTTCTTTAAATTTTGTATACAAAGTACCTTTTGCTAAAGTTGATATAGCGCGAGGCATTTGAGAAAAACCAACAAAAGTTACTTTCAAACTGCACCCCCACAGGCGGGGACTTGAAAATGTCCAGAACTCTCCAATGAACAACTGTACCAAAATCTAGAACCTTTCTTTCTAATCAGCGATTTTTGGCCTTAGTTGATTGGACTAATGGTCTCGATCTCGTTCCAGGTTTTACATATAGGTAGGTATATATATACCAATATAATATATTTGAGACTCACCGAAGAACACTACACGGCAATGTACGAGTATACATAAGCTGTGTCTTTTTTATCTGAATTAAATTATTAGTTTACTGCTGTTTTATTTGTTTCATATAATGTATTATATATTGTACAATAATCCTGGTATATATTGAACCAAACATTTGGTGATTATACCTAGTGTCATATATAACAGATTCTCAAATGTGCGTTAACACGTGCACTTCCAACCAGTTAAAAAACATTGCTTATTTTAATAACTTTAAAACTCTGTATGGCCAATAGCAATTGGCGGCAGTCATTCCCCAAAGTTGCTGTATGCCACATGTCATGTCCCAAAGTAAGTTGTTTAAAATCTTCTTGTTCAATGTTGTGTACATGATAGTTTTTGGATGATTGCTCACCAGTTGCTGCCAGTTCCATGGTGTCAGGATTCTTCAGGATAGTGTTCTTTACCTCCATCAAAAATGGACCTGGTTTTGTTTTCCACTGTATTATTTCTGTTATTTATCACACATTTATTACACATCAAGGACATGGTGCTAACACTATTTCACAAAATATGGACATTGTGTCCTTTACCTCCTAAATTATGTACATATATCATATATATATATTTAAAAACATTTCATTAATCTGATGAAGTTTTTTTTGCTTTATTTATACACCCCAAAACATACTATACATATCCTGACTCAGTACGTCGTGATCTTTACTTTGATACTCTACACAATATATTAGGAAGGAAATGATTTTTTTCATTATTTACACATTACTTAACTTATTGATCACACTTTTTATGTTTTGTAGAATTAATTTTTTTTTTATCATGCAAAAAATCATGTCTCAGACAGAAGTTGAGTTCAAGCTTCCAATATATATGTAATGAGTATGATTTTAAAGAAAGCTCAAAAATAAAAAAAAACAAAGATTACATATTAAACACGGTGACGAGATCTTTAATTTAATAACCTACTCAACATGACGAGAAATATTTATTTCTTCTTAATTCAGACAATAATTAATTAATGACCATTAATTATGTCATATAGAGTTGAAAATAGTTCCAATCATCAGATCTTACAGAATCAATACAAAAATAATATATAACATGGATAAACGAAAAAACTACTTTAATAAATGGGTAATTAAATTGGACACACTTGAAACACAGTATTCACCAAACATGGGCCAATAGGAACACACCACTTATCCTTAAACAATTTCCAATTTCCTTGGTTCCATTCTTTCCTGTCTAATGATTCGTATGGTTTGATAGGGACCTAAATTATACACCGCCAAATACTAATAAAGGTTAAGACGTTTAAAAGAGATGTGAAAAGCTCACACCTCCCCGAATGGAATAATGAAGGATCCAGTCAGGAAAATACATGAACCAAATAGAATTCCCTTCATATTACCTCTAAGGAGACATTTCTAGTGAATAACTGTGGAGATCTTGGAATAAGGTTCTCAATGGTGTTGTTTTCCATTTACCATTGAGTAGTAAGTATACTGATTAGTAGGGGATCGATTTATATGTAATAATAAAAGCAAAATATTTCCACATTAATATGTAACTAAAAATGAGAAATTTTTTAAAAATGTAAATGTAATTACTGTAAGTCTAGTGGTAAAAATGCGACAGACCCAACAAATATTTTCAAACCTAAAGATGTTCTAGGGTCTAAAAATGTTCAAAAGAAACGTGATATGAATAAACACTAAAAGAATGAAAGAAAAAAAAAATACAAACTTTAATTCGTTTATTGAAACTACATGCATTTTAAAATTTTGGTACAAAAACCAGCACCGATCAGGCCTTGAGTTAGATTTATAACGGTGGAACAGTTGTCCCACATCGACCAAAGTTTAGAAGAATCATTTGAAACGGCTATTTCCATTCGACTGCCAAATTATCTGCAACGACCGTTCCACGGTGCACTTCTGAAATTAGCTGTATGGTTTTCCAGTCTGGGTTTTTCCCCTGCGCGTCTTTTAATTTTTTATTCAATATAACATCGGTTTCTCACGGTGACTTCCAGTTTTTCAATGTCACAGAAGATAATAGCGATGCTATCAATCAATGACATGTTGTGATTCTATAATTTTGTGGGCTAAGAAAAAGGCCTTGCCAAAATGTACACTAGATGATAAAGGTCTGTTTATCCATCAATAAATTTGCTTTTATTGACTGCCACAGCAGCATCAAAATCAAGTTTTGACAAATCGTATTTTATTTAATTAAAGCTCTTGAAGTAATATTCAACTCCATCTCACCATGTCCTCCGTCTTGTCCATATTGTATGTATATTGCTATCTTCCATATTGGATAAACACAATAAATTATAGATAGCATGCATAAACGTAAGAAATCGACACCTATTTCTATAAATGGACAATTAAATTGAACTCACTTGAAATAGAAGCCATATCTTCGTCCATATTGGATATTGCTACTGGTGGAGATGGTAGCATATGGCAGGATAGTGTTCCTTCAATCGACTCTTTTTGAGACCATCTTGGATTTTAATGAGGGTTTTACAGGTACATACTTTGTAAATAGTGTTTCCTAATAGTGCTTTGGTCAGGTATTTTATCATCAGCATACTTTTGTAAGAAACCACTAAAAACAGTCTTATTAATTAAAAAAAAAAGGGGGATTTCAGCTCTAACTAAGCACGGCAGTTGTATATATTAAAAGTTGACTTGTGTGATGTAGAATCACTTGAAAATGTAATCAAGAAAAATTGTCGAAACCTTGAATTTCTTTACTTGTTTTTTTTGTAACAACTCGGAAACGATGGAACTGGAAACTGATTTTCACAACAAAAACAATTCACTATTAAATTTTTTGCCTGGAAACTCGTGGATGTTCTTAGCAACTAGGTATTTTGTTTTCTCCAGACGTTATGGTATTGCTTCAGCCACTTTTTCACGTTTATTTATCGTTTACTATTTCTCCTAAACTGTGTCTTTCAAAGTTTAAAACTCTCAGTTTAATTATCCAATTGAACAAGGCTACCTGTTCCAACAATACAGCACGCTTATCAACACAAGATTATCATTTGTTCAAATTTTCATTTTTTAATTAAAAGTGGAAAATTAATTTTAATTTAAAAAAAAGAGTATACATAAATACCAAAGGAATATGTAACATAATATGGAAGAATATGTAAGAAACATCTTAAAATAGGTGATTTCACTTATAATTATGTAGAAATATGTGGGTAATATATGTAAAATAAAATCAACGTAAATTTAATTATAATGCATCAGAAAAAATAGTAATCGATGGTACAGCAAGTATTTTGCTCCGGTGAATAGACGTAAATACATACACTGACAGGCAAAAAATTCCACCCACCTGATTTTTTTCATCTTTTCATCTCAAAATATTTCTGCTTTGGATTGGTAAACTTTTTTTATGAATAAATATGTATTTTTTTATTTTTTTTCAATTAGAAATGTCAATATAGAGGATAGTAACCCATAATCCTTAATTCAATTAAAGGACTGTCGTTCCCAATGTTTACTTTCCATGGATTTAAAAATGTTTATTCAGTGTCATTTGCGTTCTGGTGGAGCAAATTTCTTAGTGTTCGGCTTCGATATTTTAATTTTCTCAATTTTAAGTTTAAAAATGCCTCTTCGTGCTGAGGATGTTGCACGTGGTGTGGCACTTATTGATGATGGACGTTCCATTAGATATGCAGCTAATGCCATCGGAGTTCCCTATGAAACTCTACGAGACGTCGTTAGGCGTTTTCGAGAAACTGAGTCTTACCATAGAAGGGCCGGTTCTGGACGGCCTAGGGCAACAGAACCACAGGATGACCGGTTTCTTACTTTAAGAATTTTACGAAACCTGCACCTTACCGTTGTTCAAGCGATTCATCAGCTCCAAGAAGTTCGAGGTGTACAAATTTCTGAACGTACTGCTCGGAGAAGATTAAATGAGTATGGACTAATGGCTTTTCGCCCAGTAAGAGGACCAGAACTCACAGAGTTACACGGCTGGCCTTTGCTCGAGAACACAGTCACTGGACTATGGTGTGCTGTACTTTTTACAGATGAATCTAGATTTGCTCTACAATCTCCAGACTGGCGTGAAAGGGTGTAGAGAAGAAGAAATGAAAGGTATGCAGCCTGTAATTTCACCCAGAGCCAACCTTTTCACCGTGGTTCCTTAATGGTGTGGGCTGGGATTTCAATGGAGTGCCGCACAGAATGGGTTGTTGTTCGTGTAGGGTCTTTGACGGCCACTCGCTATGTAGATGAGATTTTGGAACCTTATGTGTTGCCTATCCTCATCGAAATCAGTGATCATTCATTTCTAATGCACGATAATGCACGTCCACATGTCGCTCGCATAGTACAGACGTTCCTTCATCAGCACAACATTGAGGTCTTAGCCTGGCCAGCACGTTCTCCAGATTTGAACCCTGTCGAGCATTTATGGGATAACCTCGGAAGACGAATAAGAGCGCGTTCAGCACTTCCTGATATACTGCAGGACCTTGAAAGGGCTCTTCGGGAAAAATGGGCTAACCTCCAGCAAAGGGACAATTCCCGATTGGTGTTTTCAAGAAGTAATAAAGGCAAGAGGAGGAAATACGTGCTATTAAAGGATAAAAATGGTTATTTTTCAATTTTTTTTCATGTTTCTTAGCAGTTCACATTTTGATTTTGAATTTTTAAACAAATACTCATTTAATAAACGTTAAAAACCTTATTAAAGGTACAAAAGATTTTATAAATTCAATAAATAATAAGTATTATATACAATTACCATGAATTATATACAAATACAAGTTTTTTAGAAGTGGGTGGAATTTTTCGCCTGTTAGTGTATTAATCCCAACCATAGTGATTAACAATAAGAATTTATGTTGCGCTACTTAAGGTTTTAAAAATATCAATATGAAATTAATACTGAAATATAAAATGACGATGCAAAAACAGAACAGTTAGCCAATGTAAAATTAATTCACTAACCTCAATGTTCGCTGTGCATGAAACTCCTACCGGTGGTAATCATTGGTTAAAGAGGTTGTTATAGGAAGCGTAGGAGTGTTATAGTAGAAGGTGTGTGAGTGTTATAGTAGAAGGTGTTAGTTTGTTATAGTAGGAGGTGATTATCAAAGTGTATTAGAATCTTGTGATATCTTAAAACCACTATCTAATATCTAGATCTATGTACTGAGAGTACACCACGTGTTGCTTTGAAAAGGGCTGAGCAACTTTGAACTCTCCGAAGCGAAGGCAAAATATAGTGCTGCTAGGTCTTATACCAATTATTCTGGGGTAAAATATGACCTTCAGACCCCATAGGGGGTGTTATTCCAGGTGAATAAAAAAAAATATATATATATTTATGACTAGCCTACGGATTTAATATCATTTGTATTTGTTGTTATGCAATATATGAGTTTACTATTACCGAAATATTAAAGATAATATGAACAAAACAAAAAATAAAAACCCATAACTATGATTATGTTGACAGGGCAGAAGCGAGGAAAGCGATAGGATCAGTGAGAACTGGATTTCAGGAAAGACGTTTATTGCTGGAGCCAAACTTCTACAGAATATGCCTTGGATGGTGGGCTGCATATTGGCATAGTACTCATCCAACACCAGGTTGGTTTAAGCTAAAAGGGTTACTTACACCATTCAATCAAGTTACTTAATTGCTAAGAATAAAAGTAATTAAGGGTGACATTTAATTAATTAAATGATAATACTGTACTAGATAAATTGTAAGATTGTAATGGTTAAAAATAATGCGATAGAACCTGTCACCATACATAAAATAAAATGTACATCTGTAAACTCACAAAATATTATGAAACAATGAACTACAAAAAAATAAAAATCCATAGCTTAATTCAACCTCCTCCCGTTTAACGCTACTTTACTTACTCGAAAATTTACCAAGTTTCCATATTATGATAAATAATATTGTATTTTTACGGTGGACTGCAAAACCCTTCTTTGGTAGACTCTCACTACCTTCCTGACTCCATCCGCCTTTCTAGGCATTCCACACCCCATATCCTTCTCATACATCCTTCAAATAGGGGTCTCCCCTTAGTGAAAGGCACTTTCCAGCCAAAAATAATTTTCCTTATTTTTCCCACATTCCTATTTTTATAAGTTTGAGAGCTTAGAAAAAAAAACAAAAACAAAAATACGGTGGACTCTCACTACCTTCCCGAACCCACCCGCCTCCTTTAGGCATCCCACACTCCATATCCTTCTCATACATCCTTCAAATAGGACTCCCTTAGTGAAAGGCACCCATCAATCCAAAATAATTTTCCTTTATTTTTTTTTTTTTTCCCACATCCTATTTTTTATAAGTTTGAGAGCTATGGGAAAAAAAAAAACAAAAAAAAAAACGGCGGAATATAGATGGCCTTAAAAGTTATCAATGAAAACGCCCAGCCACGAGTGGAATCTCACCACTGTACCGCAACAACCAACCTCTACCCAGGCTTCCCACACTCCTTAATTCTTTCACACCACCTTCAAGCATGTACTCCTAGTACAAGGATCAGCTCAACCCAAATATCCTTATTTTCCCTCATCCCTAATCTTCTAACTAGAGAGCTTAGAAAAAACAAAACAAAACAAACAATGAAAACACATTTCTTATCAAATGAGACGATTGTAATAAAAAAATTTGACTGATAAAGATCCGACAATACCTGTGGCAAAAAATCCATTACAAATTCAAACTGGGCTTCAATTATGTATGATTACCGATCCGAATAAAACAATCATGTTCGATTTTATGGGAGGAATAGAAATTGATAATATCCTTACCACCTAATACCTAAATATAAATTACAGTGGAGTGATTTTAACTTTAAAAACTCAGGTTGGGCATTGACACTACAAATAACAGCGAACGGGACCATTCACATTAAATTCATCACAGACCAATGAATTTCCACTTTCATAGCTCAGCGAGAGCAAAATTAATTTGTTGTATAATAATTAACTATTTTAAGATAAACCAATATTAGTCCTTACACAACTTTATCAACTACCAGCGAAGGCCTATAATAGGTATATTTAAATGAACTGTACTTAAATTCAATGTTTCTGTCGAAACAATTTGATCAAGTCATCGCAACCCTTACAAAATGAAGAAGGCTACCTATCTATAGCTTTCATTACTGAAGAAGAATCGTTCCAGCCACCACCTCGACTTTCACCTTCAGTTACATAACTTTTTATTTTTTGTAACTAGATAGTGTCATAACTACTAGTAAACCAATTCCATTATATGTTAGTGAATAGTTCTGGACTAACTAAATATTAAATCAATATAAACTGTCCCACAAAAACAGTGGCGCATTTAGAAAAAATCACTTCCTAATAGAATTATTTTGGCTTTCAATTACTTTTTTAATTAATATTAAAAGTTTTCGGTGATAAGGGGCTATAAATATAAAGGAAAAATCCAATAAATTGCGATGTGTATTTCAGGGCCTAGGCTCTACTGCCGCAAACGTACCTATGCTCCCAAGGGGACCCTGTTGTCGGGCCATTGCATAGCTGGCACACACTATGATGCATTCAGACCATCATCAAAATTGTCAAAACATTAATCTTACCTTTTAGGATTTCTAAATATTGGGCTGATAAGAATTTAATTTGAATAAATAACTCATACAAATTGTGAAGATCCATGGTAATAGCATCTTAATATAAGAGGAACATATTAAATTACAATAATGAACAAAACAATAATACCGTAAATACATAATCGCTTAAACCAATTTTCCTCTTCTACCTAGAATCTCTCTCAAAAACATGTGTTATTGCCTCAAACAAATATTTACAACGAATATGATAAGACTGAAAGATCTATATAAACATATAGTCTAAACAATTGATTATACTTGGTTCTTCTCCTGTAGAGCTGAACGAGTCTAGCTGTAGACAAGGAGCTCATGGAGCGTCGTTTTCGCTGTCCCAGCCACCAGTGGATTCTCACCATTGCACCGCAACAATTAACCTCTACCGAGGCTTCCCACACTCCTTAATTCCCTCACACCACCTTCAAGCAGGTACTCCTAGAACAAGGATCCGGTCAACCCAAATATTCCTTTATTTTTCCCTCATCCTTAATCTTACAATTAGAGAGCTAAGTTCAGGTCTACATTTCGGGGAGCGTCGACATAAGAAGGGAAAGCCATGTCAAAAATCTCAGCCAGCGATTCTGTTGGGCTATTGTGAATTGTACTGCTGTTGTACTTTGAATTTTCCCAAGGCCTATGTTGCCTCAATCCACTGCTCACAGGCTCGACCATCACCACTCAACACCTCAATCAAGACCATCCATTCAGTCAATGAAACCAACACCGCTTCTACTGTACATTACATTTACGCGGTAGTTCCATTCATGACAAAATATACAAAAAAAATTATACAGAAATTTCTGTTTTGATTTCTCGAGTAAATGGTCTCTAAAAGTTGAACAAAAAGTTATTTTAATAGTAATATAAAAAATGGTTTTGATGGTCGAGCAAGTCGCCCGTGTTTACTTGTCACGCGGTAATATGCGATATGTATATTGCTGTCAGAACAGTAGTTTCAGGTAAACCCAATGCATGGGCTGCATATCTTTAGATTCACCTGTGTTCCACTAAAGCAGCAACAAGGGCTACTTTAACTACCGTCAAAACTCTTATTTAATTAAAATTAAAAAAAACTTTTGATAATTTTTTAGAATCAGTTACACAAATTTACACATTTATAAAGTTACACAAAAAATCAAAAAATAAATTTCTGAGCATTTTTTTTAATACATTTTTTGAATATTTATTGGGATTTCATTTCATATTTGTAGCCTCTTAACACTGAAAACGTTTAATATTAATTAAAACATATATAAACTATATCCGAAATAATTCTATTAGGAAGCGAATATTTGAATTTTTCGCCAATTGTTTTGATAGGTATGTGCCCCGACAGTGCACTATGTTCAGAAGAAGAGGTACAGGGTAGGTTTATAGGTAGTTTATGTGGTCTTGGAATGACCACGAATTCACACTCGGTTTCTGAGGGTAGGCGAAAACCGTCCGGATCCCAAAGGCGAGTGTGAACCGGAGAGAGGCAGACTGGATTGCCGTAGGAGTGCTGCTAGGAAAATTTGCAGGGCCACGGCAACCGTCATCCGCGAGGGAGAGGTCTCTCCCAAGGAGTCTTAGTGAGACGAAGGCAGATATTCCCACTAAGAAGGTGTGGGGTCTGACAACGCCGGACTAAAACATAGCGAGGTTAGGAGAGAAGAGATGCAGAGGTTTTTCATAAAGAAGCAGTCAGGTTTCAGAGTTCAAGCGGGGTAGCCACGAGTCGGTAATTGCCCGGAGAAATTTACAGGGGCCAGACCACCGGCTTAAATACCCAGCTAGCCTTGCCCACAGCCAATCATCATTGAGATTGTTGTGACCAATGCTGTGGCTTTCCTTTGTTCCCTGGCAGAGGCTGGAAGGGGTTTCCGAGGGTCTGGGCCTCACACCTGACTACAGCTGGTGTCCCAGCTCATATAACTAATTGGCACCCCGCATTTTTTATTGCTTAACACATTTACAATGATTTATATTTTGTGCATGTTATTTACATTTGTTTACAATATATATACAATAGAGTATAGGGTGATTTATCTTATGTAGTTAGCGGTCGCTACATAAGGTATAAGGTATTATTTAATTTTTAATTCTTTGACTCTATGTATAATTTTATTTTTCAACTATTTCTTTGTTTTAGTCATTCCTAATTTAATAAAATACAACATTCATCAATTTATTTCATTAGGACATTGCTATTTTTAGAAAAAAATCTCCAAACCTTTATAAGGCTTAAACCATGTCGAATGAGAAACTATTTCTTTTTGTCTTTTATTTATGTCTTCTTCTGATTCTTTAATTGTTTATATTTCGTATTTCCAAGTTTATTTTTTTGTGTGCCCACAACGAAACACGCTGTGTCTACGGTAAAAATAATCACAAAAGATTCGTTGATTTTTCCGACTCTTCACGGTCGATGTGTTTGTTGCAATGGCACAATAGTCTTTATTCCTTTGTTGATAACGATAATGTGAACAAAAGAGCCTATATCCGACCGTTTTCAGCATTCAGGATTTCGTTCAAACAACTCAACAGATTGAGAGAATAAAAATAATCATCTACACATTCCACATTATATCGATAGTCACAGGGAAAAATTGGGCCAGTGATAAAAATAAATTTTAGAGGGGAGGTTATTAAAGTTTAACCGTTCCCCATAAATTAGCCAATGCATTCTATTTCTTCCAAAAATTATTAAGTATTCCCCTGTTAGTAGATCTGTCCAGTTATTAGCATTTGTTATTTCCAGCTATTTGTATTTTCACGATAATTGCCAAGTTTTTAGCCATTGACCTACCATAGCTTTTCGTGTGCATATTTCTATTTTCAATAGAGTTTTAGTGGCTGGTATTGGAGTTAATTATTTATAAAAATAACAAAACTTTCTCATTTACGCAGTGATTTCATTTTATGACGGATAATATCGCCGTCATCAGACTGGACTCAGAACCTGCTTCTTCAAGTGTCTGGGAAAAATCAGGGATTCAATTTATTTCTATCGCTCATTATTCGTTGAGATAATTTTAATATAAACTAATATCTATATATGTTCAATATATGTAAAACTTGTGTTTTTTGGAAATGTGGCATCAAACCTCTTAATCATTTTACATACTTACTCAATTTATTAGCTAACAAACCAAGGACGTGTGACAAAATATGAAAACAGACTAAGCAACTTTTTTATGATTCCTCAACAATTTGGTAATTGTGGGTTGTAATGTTTTCATTAAATGCTCAGCATGGACAATTACACTTCACTCAAAAGTTCTTCTACTGTAACTATTACTGCAGAATTGTCACTTTCTCGAATATAACAATTTCTCGTTTGTTTTTTTTTCTTGTTTTTGAACGTTTTGTAGTGATATAAAATAAATCCTGCATAAGTTCGTAATAGAACCGAAGTGTTTTTCAATACTGTCAAGATCGTGTATATTTAAAAATTATGTTTCAATATGGTTATAAGTGGCTCTAATTACCATATTTCTCATTCCTGAAAATGTTTGTTAACATTAGGAGTTCTTAAGCTAGATCGGGTGATTGCATTCACATTATTATCTTTATCAATGAATTAATAGTTAACTCAATGGTTCTAATAAATACTAAGTTCATAGGGAACTTTTACCTTGCAAAAAAGATGCGTTAAAGTCTGTGAAGTACAAATTTACTTTAATATATTTTTATTGGTGGTGACTATAATGCAACAATACAGAGAAAGTCTATTAATTCAAAACTTTAATGTAAAAAATTACAATCTGCCTTACTGGGCAATAGGTAATTGTGATAGATGATCTCGGTCATACAAAATCATGTAATACATTACAATTTCATTCACTCACTCATTCATACAGTATTTACAAACAGCCCAGCGACCTTCCAAATCCACATGGTTGTCACTTCCCTTGCTTGCGAAAGAGGAAGCGGTGTCTTGAGATATGCCCCACGCTCCTCCGTCAGCCGCGTCACTGAATACGAGCCAGTGGAGGCTGACCAAGAGCGCGAGAGCCACAGACGCTCATGACATGATTGGAGAAACTGGCAATTGCCAGGACTCAAGTCAATGCTATGAGTGGTCATTCTCTGCAATTACAATTAGTATACTTTTTCAGTTGTAGTGAGCTGTCTGGGCACAAACCCAAGGTGGATGGAGGATTTGAAGCCTCTGATTTCCTCCTTGAGGCTGAACGAAGTCTTCATTCCAGGGACTCACGACTCCGGTGCCTTCCACCTGGCCTACAGCCCTTTCTCTGATAACAGGCTCACCAGATATGTTTATAACCAGGTAAGACTAATCCCAAACGAAGGAAGCAGCGAAGGAAGCTTTTATACTCTAACTTCGAGTTAAGGCTGCACATCCAGCTTCTAAAATATCACTTACACTCAATGATAACATATTAAGTGAGCGATGGTCGATGTGTGATAAAGCCTAAGTAGTATCATCAACCGTGCTGTACCTCAAAGAAGACCGACATCTTGACACGGCTGGGAATAGACATACTGCATTTTCCCACGAAATTCCCACCGTCTATTTTCCGAAAATGTAGTGTTCCATTAACCATTTGGCAATCACGTAAAGAAATTCCAGTGTGTATAACAATGCAATGTGGTATACATCTAAGTTATAAAGCAATGAATTTACTATTTAAATGTATACGTTGTTGTCAGACGTTATATAATATTTTAATTTTTGTATAGCTTTTTTTTATCAGTACTGTTTCAATAGTCACTTTTTTTTTAAAAACAAAAATACCTACTTTTAGGGACCTCGCTAGATGTTAACAGTGAAGTGCTTTGTCGAGACTCTGCCTGGCGACGTAGTCACGGTGCGTAACTATGGATACTGTTATCCGGTCTAGTCAACATAGAACAATGCTGTCAAAAACCCAGAAGCAACAACAGCAGAGCGTGATCATATTCTGACGATTTTTGTGTTGGGATATCCATGTTACCTACCACGGAGTGTATAGCAGTGCTTTTGTTTAATTCCATCTTGTACCTGCGATATTTGTAGGAGAGTATTCTGAAGTTTAACTCGTGACAGAATAATTTTTGCTTTGTTGTGTCGTATTTAATTTTTGTCTGATGAGCTGTCCAAAAATCCTTTACCTGAAATACCTTTACGATCTTGGCAAGGGACAGATCTAATTCAGGGCTAGCTAGCTTCTTCACAGGGTAACTCGACGATTTTCCTGCATCTTAAGGGATAGTCATGGCTAATCCTTATCCTGTCTCACCCGAATCTATTCAAACTAAATGCTACATCATTCCTTTCTCCTCCTTCGATGTAACGGACCTTTTTTACTGGGATAATCGCCCTAATTCGAGTATACTAACTAAAAGATTTCAACAAACATCGGAACAAATAGACAGTCTCTAGACTAAAATAGACAGAAAGATATTATTATATATTATTGTATATCTTATTACCCATATTATTTATTGTAACAACCCATTAAAAAACTTTATGAAATGTCTAAATAATAAATCAATTATTTGGATTGTAAATAGTCTTAACTTGTTAAAATTTTTATTTACTTTGTAAACATTTTTTATTTCATTTTAAAATAAGGTTTTTGTTGGTTTTCCTGTTTTTTTTCTTAAATTTATTTGTATATATGTACATATATATAAATAATTATGATATAGCAATTACAATAAAATGGGAAGGATACCGGAACATGTAATAGCAATTTAGTAAGTTAAATTGTAAAGTAAACTGTGAATACAGTTTTCTTATCACTCGTTCTCTCTCTAATATTGATTATATCTGTAATATAATTGTATGGTAATAATATCTATTTGGTAATATATATTTTCGGTGTTTTTACTTTTATTCGCAAACATAAGTGTAATTTTTATTTACAGGATGAAAATATTATGGAACAACTCATTCATGGAGCCAGATTCTTGGATTTGCGGGTTACTGTTCATAAAGGTGAATTTTGGGTTAACCATGGTATCGCCAAAGTACATCCGTTAGAATACATCCTAAGAGATGTTAAAACGTTTATTGACAACACAAGAGAAATAGTGATATTAGACTTTCATGAATTCCAAAACGGCGATGGTGAGTGATTTTTATTCATGCATGTATTAGTGCTGTGCACGACTCATACGACTCATTTTATTACATATTCTGGCACTTCTCGGTCATTCTTGCTATTGACACTTAATCGTCAACTTTTAATATTCGGGTTTCGGGAAAGAAATGTTCAATACATTGTAGCATATTTGCGTTGAATTAATCTAATATAACCAAGTATAAAGAAGCCCTTGTTCGGTAAATAGAATTTGACTTAGCTAACATAAATTAATTTAAAATTAATGAATGTTAATTTTTTTTATGCATAGGGGGAATAACTGGTCGTAAAATATTATTAATAAGCCATAAATGTATTTTATCTTGGAATAATTTATTAGTTTTTATAAGAAATAAATTTTGTATGTAAAATCGAAATATGATTAGTAACCAATGAATAAGAATTATACAATACTATACTGCAGTTGCAACAGTTAATTTTAATGAGCTCAAAGTTCTAATTTACATAATATGTACTGAGTGATGTCTCCCTTAAACTGGATGCTGGTCTACTGGTTACATCTTCAGAAACAGGTAGGCCGGGATAGCTAAATCTTAAAATTCTAAACTGTCAAGGCTAACTCAGACCACACCGGGCAAGACTGGAAGTCAGAGAAGAGTAGAAACATTCCCTATAAAGTTCCTACCTAACCTAGAGATATGTGGGGGTGTTGTACACCTTTTAGTCTGATATTAGTTTTCCTTTTTATTCTTAATACTTATATAGATATATAGGCAACACCTATTTCTTCGCCACGAATAAATAGAAGTTCCCCTCTTCTTGAATCAGAAAACACTCACTTACGTTTCCATATTTTAATAATAAAACCTTAGTCGTCAGTTAGAGAGGGGGAACTGGTTCACGTCATGGAAAGCTCAGTAAAGGGTTCGGGCATAGCCCAGCCTCTGCTGACCTGCCTATATAAGGCCAAAATTCGGAGCTTTTTCCCTTTATTGGTAGACTCTCACTACCTTCCTGACTCCATCCGCCTTTCTAGGCATTCCACACCCTATATCCTTCTCATACATCCTTCAAATAGGGGTCTCCCCTTAGTGAAAGGCACTTTCCAGCCAAAAATAATTTTCCTTATTTCTCCCACATTCCTATTTTTTATAAGTTTGAGAGCTTAGAAAAAAAAAAAAAAAAAAAAACTTTATTTGGAACTTGGCACCTGAAGTGAAGACTGGTCGCTCTATCTCTCTCTCTCTCTCTGCACTGGCGCTTGCTGCTCTACTCGAACCATGGCTTTCCTATTCAACTATCTCTGTTTCCTGACCTCGCCATGTTTTAGTCCGGCGTTATCAGACCTCACACCTTCCTAGTGGGCTTCTCTGCCTTCGTCTCGCTAAAGCACATCCTTGGAAGAGATCTCTCCCATGCGGACAACGGTCTCTGGGGCCCTACACACTGTACCTAGTACAGTCTCCCCCCCCCAGTGATCCAATATGCCTCTCTTCGTTCACACTTGCCTTTGGGAACCGAATGGTTTTCGCCCACCCTTAGGTACCGAGTGTAAATACTTGGTCATTCTATAAGCACATAAACTACATACAATTCCTAACCTGTTCCTCTTCTCCTGAACGTAGTGCACTGTCGGGGCACACCTTCTAAGATACTATGGAGTCAGATCAATAAGAATAAAGCTGCTCGCCGACCAAGCCGCCAGCAAAGGTCAAAGACAACAGGCTTACTCATTTTATCTGTTAGTACCACCTGTTGTTGAGGACTACTGTGCGTTTCTTTTTTGGTGGCTAACCTTTTAGTCTGATATTAGTTCTCCTTTTTATTCTTAATTCTTATGAGATATATAGGCAAGTTTAGATGTTTTTATTGTTAAAAAAAAGTTCATGGACCATTGTTTTTTTGTGTATACAAGAATACTATCGTAAAGGTAGTGGAGTAGGCCAAGTGGGTTGGGGACGGTTGTGGACATGGGTGTCCATACCATATCTCTTCAATGTGTAGTATGTGTATCTGTAAATATCCATAGTGTACCCGTAACGTTTATTACAGTGTGGAAATCTTGTTGAAAGCATTTCATTTACTATCATTACCGCATCTCTTCCCAATATAACAGTTTTCAGGAATTTGGATTAGAAAGATTGAATGGACTTGCATCTCCCATAAATTTAAGTTCCGATCGGTCTTTTCATACAACAGTGTATATGAGAATCTTTCTTTATAATTTAGGGGGGAGATTTGGTGTTTAGTAATCAACGTCGTTTTGTGGGAGGGAGTACACTTAAAAATAATTATATCCAACAGAAAAATAAGGCTAAGCTCATACCAATGAAGAGTGTGGCAAACACATGTTTGCATGTTCTGCAAGGCCTTTGCAATGTCATGCAACCTTCGTTTTTGCATAGATGATATCTGGAAGTGAACTTCCTGTCCTCTTTTACAGCATCATCGGTAAAAATAGTTTAACTCAAGATATAGAGATTTTATTCTAAATTTCTATTCTAATATTCTAAAGGCTACGAATTTAGTCTGAATTATTAGGAAATTACTAGCTTCAGAAAAACTTTTGTATGATAAAATCATTAAATTAATTAATTTGTCATCTCTTAGTTGGCTCTTTGCCCAACAAATATTATAAAGCAGAAAATTTTAAATATATGTAGCTATTTAGCTATGTGTAGATTCACACAATGAGGGTTTCGATGATTTTGCCAATAATTCTGTCATGATTAATTCCCTAAGTCTTAATGCATTATATTTATTAGCATCTAAATTCGAGAACAGCTTCTCTAACATGTCATAATTGATTTATTAACTGCATACTATGCTTGTGAGTTAAATTATGAAGTAGGAGTTAAAATAGTTTTAATGGTAGTTTAATAGTTTTGGGTAATTAGAGTTCAATAGAAAAATTACATATTCCTAATCAAGATCTTTAATTTGATATCCTACTCAATATGATAGAACGATATTTATTTATTTTATTAACAAATAATCAATGATTAATAAAACTTAATTAGGCTTTATGGAATGGAAAATATTTTTCATGCCATCGAGTAATCAAATGTCATCTCCACATAAAATTTCATGATTGTAAGTGAAACAAGCCATGTCTTTGAAAGCTATTGGCAACGCTAGGAATAAATTTACACATCATTGAAAAGACTTGAAGATATTCAACTGCACCATTTGATTATTTTAACTATAGTTTTAGTGCAAAGTTTTAATTCTTATACATCCTCAGGTGTTTAACCCTGCTCTTGTTCCAAGAAAGTAATTGGATAATAAGCACCTGGGCAAGGTTACTTAGTAATCAGGTGAACATGTTTCCTTATTGCTGAAGTTGATTGCAATGGAGTTTCGAAATACGATCGACTGGGATATTTTACATTCTGTAGTTGCATTTAAAACATTTGTCTTAATTCGTGATGACTAGGCTGATGAAGTTTAGTCGAGCCAGGGTTAAACGGGTGAGAGTGTTGAAAATAATAGCTTGCGTAGCTTGCACGTATCAGAATTCATCAGGAAGACCGAAAGTTGTCTTCGATAGTCGCTCAGGAGATCTAGGTTTTATTTTTTTTAGGGGAAACGAAATTAATTTAACACTCTCATACTGGCTCTAAAATTGTGTTAAAATATAAATAATCAACCATCCAAACGTCCATCACAAAAAAGGTTCTGGGTTCATATCCCTATATGGAAATCGAACTAATTTCATATCCATAAATGGGAGTTGGAATCCAAGGATATAATAGAAAATCAGAAGAAAACCTTTCAGATTTAAATTGGCAGTACATCCTATGATTTGTTTTTTTCAAAATCATAAACCCTTATGTTTTCATTTAAGTGTATGCCTGAACTAGTAATTGTGAGTTTCCTGTTTGATTTATAATACTATAACATATAATGTCATGTTTGATTACCAGACGACATGAAAGATGTTTTTAACTTCAGAAATAAATAATAATAATTAATATATTACTTATTATTATTAGTATTAAAAAAACAAATATTTTCTGATCATATTGATTGGGGTATAATGATATTTAATTTTTATTAAATGTAAGTCATTAAAACTGTCATTAACATTGTGTTCACAATTTGACCTCATTTGGTGTTTGACAAAAAGATTTTAAGAATACAAACAGAGACATAGGTGAAAACGTAAGGGGTGATTGAAAAAAATCAAAGTAACCCCAATAATACCCCAAATCGTGAAAAATTACAAGGAAATTTGAAGCATATTAGCAAAAAGAGTGGTTTTGATCTGGGAATTATTCATAAAGTAATTAATAAATGGACAATCGTCAAATTGGTTTTTGATACGTTCAAAACAATTTCGTGAAAGTCAATCTCATCATGATGTATTGTCAGATATTAGGGTAATTCTCTGAAAACATCAGTCACCACCTAAGTAAGAGAGGTCGCAAGGTAGTATTTACTAATGTATAGCCTAGCCGCTGCACGGGAATGTTAAAGTTAAGGAGTAACGTGTGCCCTCACTTATCATAATGGGAGGAATGTCAGCGTTCGTAAAAAGGACGACATATCCATTAAATATTTTTTTTTTTTTCTGCATTTGGCTTCTGAGCGTCATTTAGAAAAGGTTTCAAAACGCTGATAGGTTTTTATTAATAATTTTACAATCGTTACTTATTTAGATATTAATCCTTTAAATTGGAACTGTAATTAACATTAAAATGTTTGTTCTATTGTATAATTGCTATAGCCTGAGGATAACAGACGTGGACTGCCGAAAGCATAACCAATAAAATTGCTGAAGATACGCGACCTCATTTAAACCTTAAGTTTGGTTTTGAAATAAAATGAAATCTAATAAGCACACCTACTAGTTACTACGATATTAAAATAATGACTTAGATTCAGCATATATAGCCCCGTATTTTATTTAACGAAGTAAGCATTACTAAGGTATTCGTATTTGTTTCATATTAACTGTTTAAATGTAGTAAGTCAATTTAAGCAATCATTCTGAAAGTTTTTTTTTAAGGCTTTTATGGGCAAAAAAAAAATATTAATGAATTGTTAGTACTTGATAAAGCTAAGAAGGTTACGGCCCACCGAAAGATTTAGGATTATTTATCTTTGGGGTTTCAATCCTGCAAGTAAAATTTGCGATGTTCGTCTAATTTTCTTTATATGGCACCGGGTTTTCAAGTAAACCTCTCCTCATCAGTGTTTTGAAATTTTCCATACTTGAAACTTGCTTATAAAAGCAATTTATTCAGAACAATAATGCTTAGGTCAACCGTAAAGAATTATTCTTAAATCCATGGCCAGTTTTAAGGATTGTTTCCCAAAACTTCAGATAATCTCAAGTAGCACTTGTATGGATATTACTGTTCATACAGAGCATTACATCAGTTTAATGCTCTTGAGAAAATATTCAGTTTTAAATACCGACTTTATTCTAAGGTATCTGTTTGGAGTATCTCTTGGAAGATGCGAGAACGAATTTAAGTTGAACATTTTCTAAAATAAATTTTTTTTTTTTATCAGTCGTAGAGTGTAGATCAGTCCTGGATGTAGCATCCCTGGGTAAAAGATAAAAAAGATACTAGCGTATTAGAAGAGTTATATATCCCACATAACCAATTGGAGATAACTGAAGATGCCAGCTTAGAACTGTCCAAAGTGCTATTTCAATAAAGAATAAATTATAGTTTGAGGAAAGACAATAAAACTGTTTTATAATGAACTTTTTCTATCTATTGTAACTGAAAGTGAGAAAACTAATTACATAAATATAAAAAAATGCCTTCAAAATGCATAAATGGGAATGCTTCTTTTGTTTTCCTCGTCGTTTTTTTTAAATCACCTATGTATCGAAATCAAATACACATATTTTACTCAGTGTGCATAAGTAACGGCTCCCGATATCGTCACAAAGCCAATAACAAACTAGCTCTAGTTTTTTTGTTTTTTTTTTAAACAACCTTATTATGATAAAATTATAATCTGCCTTATTAGGCAATAAGTAATTGAGATAAATATTCTCATTCATAACATATTTACAATTCATCATTCACTCGCTCATTCATACAATATTTACAAACAGTCCAGAGGCCTCCCAAATCCACATGGTTGTCACCTCCCTCGTATGCGAAAGAGGAAGCGGAGTCTTGGGAAGACCCCCACGCTCCTCCGTCAGCCGCGTCACTGGATCGAGCCAGTGGAGGCTGACGAAGAGCGCGAGAACCGCTCTAGTTTTAGAAATTAAATATCTTATCAATGAATTGAAGCTACGTGTTGGCTAAGGCATGTGACCTTCATGTAACAAGATAAATCGGTAATGTTCACTAGATGTAACATCAAAGTAACACAGCGTGAGATATGGCCTGACTCTTCAATTCGTGCCAGCTGCATGCATTAGCTATCGAACGAACAAGCTTATAGTGGAAACATTCTGGAGGCATATGGTTAAATATGACCTATGGTTCCTGGAATTTCACTGTACAATTTATTTAATCATAACAATTTTTTTATATCATATCATTTCACCAACTGTTTTTTAGGATTCAAAACTCGGGAAACACATTATAGACTGATCGATCTCCTACGTGAAGTGTTGGGTGAACATTTAGCACCGCCTCACCTAGGCTGGAGCGTGGCACTTGGGCAGCTGTGGCGAATCGACAAGAGAATAATCGTGGCCTACAACGAAAAGAACGTAGTTCAGGAGAAAGCCGGGGAGATCTGGTGGCCCGTGGTCCAGGTCTGGGGCAACAAAAGAAAAATCCAGGAGCTGTACGGCTACTTCAAGAATATATACTCCAGGTATGCTATTGCTATTGCGGGTACATATTCGGAACCACAGCCCCTCACACGGACCCACTTTTGCTTTCTTCTTTTTTTAAACCCTAAAAATAACTTATTGAAACAGAATGTTCACATTGAAAAAGGCTTATTTTACTGCATCTGAGGAGTATTGTAAGTACTTTCTAACAAACTAACAAAAAAAGGTGAAAATTCATACAAACTAAAACAAGACCAGGTGAAAGGGCTACTTTTTGGGCTACAATCAGGGACCTAAAACTAACCTGCAAAATCAACCTTCTAACAACTAACAGGTTGGCTAAAAGGCGTGTTGATCAGGAGGTGCACGCTTAGGCAGACTGGTCGGGCTAGCAAATGTGATCGAGGCTTCGAGGTAGCCCAGGTCTTGAAGGCCTCCATCCCGCGTTGCTTCGTAGGAGAGACGATGTTTTGGTGACCCCAGTCTCGGGTCCCAGCTTTTTTTTCGGTCAAGCGATTGTCGCTGCTCTGTGGGTTGAAGTGTTCTCGTCTGGCTACTCTCTCTACCCGTGATGTTTTCCTTTTGGTGCTCTTCTTATTTATGGACAAGTCTTCCTTGACTGCTCGTTTTTTGAGCAGCCCCTGTCTGTACCTGAAGTCACTGAATGAGGCATCATCAAAAATGATTGTGGCAACAAGTGTTTACTGGAAGTTCGCGCACTTCAACGCATCTTTATAACGAGGTCATATGAGGGCGGGGTGCTCTTACGCCTTATCCCTTACGAACCGTCTCCGATTACCGCTATAGTTGCAGGTGTGTCCATACTCCTGGCACCTGTGGCATTGAGGTTTACCCCTACTTTACTTGAAGAAAACCACGCCAAAAATTATTTGCGTTTCAGTTTGTAATTGATAAAAAATATGGTACTTTTAAGAAAAAAATTGATGGAATGGTGAAAACGGTGAGATGACTAATCCTTGGATAAACTTGTTGATTCACTTCGAGCTTTTTACGGTTGATGTTGCCACGACATATATTACGTAACAGGAATAATTCAGTGCACGCAACTGACGAAAGAGAAGGTGAAACCAGGAACCCATTTAAAGAATCTTATACATCCGTTTATATCCGGCATGGCTCGATATATATTGAGGGATACGGAACTCGAGCGCCTCAAAGAATTTCAATCGGGCGATCTATATATAACATAATATAACGATTAAATATACGTGAGTTGATTTGTTACATCATACTAAGAGGAGGTGTAAGTCTGTGACCATGTTTTAGTTATGGTCACCAGTCTCGAGTAGTACCCAGGTCACGAATTTGCTATCATACAAAGTAATAATAAATAGACACAAAGTAATAAAAGAAATTTTAGAAGTACAGTTTATTTGTTTCAGTCAAGGTCAATCAGAGCCATGAATGAGGACGGACCAATAAGGGTTTTGGTTAACCTTATCTTCTTGTCCCAATACAGGGCTCTAGGGCTCTTAAGTGCCGCTGGTGAGCAAAATAATATCGATTCGATGCCATAATACGTCGACCTATTTCGTCATCAATGTCATTCTGGATATTCACTTGTGATCCGAGAAACACTAAGTCCTGAACTATTTCTAAGCCATGCAGTCCCAGTGCCATATACTAGCTAGCACATGAGAGCTATAGATTCATGAGGCATGGCACTCGGGCACTTTGCGATTGTGAGCATCCACATTCTCTTTAAGTATTCCTCTATTGTAATAAACACGTCCTATAGCACACTTAAAAATGTCACAATGAAATCCTGGTCTAAGGATATGTACACTACTGTTAAAAATCGTTTCTTCTCCCTGGATTCCAGAGTTCTTCGCTGCTTTTTCCAGAGAAAATTAATTGCATAAAGTTAATTGCAAGACTTGCCAGGCTGTAGTCCTGCTTTGTACTCCTCACTGTGTCAATACCCCGTGATAGCTTTCCATGTAGTCTTATAAATTATTCCTTGCCTTCCATTGTCATTTTAAATAGTAGAACTGGTTTTGAAGTAAATATTTTATATGCCTCTTTTCTGTCCAGACGTCATAGGTTTGTTTGAGGTCTATAAAAAATGTGGTTATTAATTTGGTACTTTCTTGTTTATTCGAGAAACATTTGGGGGTGGAGATTTGGTCAATGGTTGTACGACCTCAACCCATGGGTCCCCGTTGTTGGGGATTTGAGGCGTTGACGGCATAGTCCCGCTTCCTCCTTAGAAAACAGCATTTATCTCATGATGACTGTGTCATACAAGTTACATACAGTTTAGGCACCAGCTGGGCTGTCACAGGTATGAGTTTGGTATTGATTCCCGTTAGTTCAATTATTTTTTGGCTGCTGGTTGAGTCTTCCTCTGTTGGATGTTTTCTTTCTAGTTCTTTTAATCTTTCAAGTTTGACATTGGTTTTCCATTTAAATCCTAAAGCGTCTAAGAAGGAATATGCTATAAATATATATTTATTTTATTGTTTGTTATTCGTTTTCTTTATTTAACCTATAATAAAAAAACGTTATTAGCATCGCGTTAGCTACTTTAGCTCAAATGTGTTTTTTTTGTAAATGCTGTAAACTGGTTGTTTATCAGAATACACATTCCATGCTTGAAATCTGGAGAGCCCTCAAATTGTCATTCATTCAATGATGACATGTCAATTTTCGGATAGTTTTAAGTTCAGGCTAGCAGACTTTGTAGAGTAGGTTCTTATGCTCTGTTAAGATTAGAAGAAACACAAAGGTTCATGGTGTAAAATTATTCAGAAACATTCTCATCCCCAGCATAAATCAGCTTTACATTATTAATTAATCCTTTATTCTTAGTTTAATAAAATATTTTTTAAGCTAGAAATATATTCTTCATTAGCATGCATACTTTCAGAGGTATGAATACACGTGGTATTTTCTGGTGTGCTATGGCTGAACTTACTCCTAGCACTTGGGATGTGATCCTGGATAAGCTGAAGGGACTGCGAAAGGTTGCTGATGATGTCAACAAGAATGTGACCAACTGGTTTAGAGATGATTGGGGAGTAAAAACAAATGGTGTCGCAGTGGATTTTATAAGGTGATTTTTCATAATCATTCAATGTGTTAATGGCCGTCTGTATTTTATCATTTACTTTTACTATCATAATAATGTCATTTTTTCTTACATACTCATCCCTTATTATTATATTATTGGCCAGTTTATTTATCTTCAATAGAGCTGATTAATACTTTATGAAACAGGGAGAATGCTTAATCAGTTTCAGCTTGAATCTGAAACTAGCGCTTAGAAAACTTTAAGTGATTTATTTCTTTTTAGCTTTTATTTAATTATTTTTGCCATGCACAACCTTAAGTGACACATGACACAACATATACAGTTTAAGTGAACCTAAACTTCAAGATGAATAAGGGAAAAGAATAATTATAATAGAGAAGAATATCCCAATAGTGGGAAGTCCATCCCTTCTTTATAAAGAAGAAGCAGAATAAGTAAAACTGATTAAATGTATTTCAAATTAAATAGCTGATGTAGGATACTTTTATTTTTAATAATATTTTAATTGTTCTGTCCTAGAATTTGAATAAAGTATATCATTACTGTTTAAATTACTTCTAAGTTGTATAAATTTGGGTTTCAGGTCTACTGGAATTGTTGAAACAGCAATAAGATGGAATAAAAGAAAAGGTAAAGGTTCATTTTGTGATTAAAAAAACCCCTAAAATATTGTGATAATTTGTACTACTTACTTAACTATTTAATAATAAGTCATTATTTGTATTAAATGTTAACTTGGAAATGTGTCATTTACTCAATAAATTAGTTATATATCGCAAATTAATTTTGAATTCTAGAAAAATGTTTAGCTTGTCCTTATTATTTACCATTTTACTTTACCAATACAATATAAAATGTGTGATATTATTCTAAGACTTTAAATTTGTATTAATAGTAAATTATTAAATAAGTTATTTCAACAGTACAAACAGTAATGTTTAGCACACTGTATTTAATATCAATAAAATTACTAAATGGAAAATAAATTTTCAGTTTTTCATCTGTTTTTTTGTCAAGTTATTTATTATTAAAATTTCACTTTGCTTATTCAGCATTAATAATTGTGATCTAAGAGGTCATTTATAACTTATTCAGAATTCCACTCACTTAATATGCAAATTTCACACTGACACAAGTATCCATACAATGTGTACAATATATATTACATCAGGTCAGTGACCTGATGGTTGCTCAGGAAGAGTGCCTCTTCTAACAAAGAGAAAAACTAAATAATTTAGAATTAGCGTAAAGTAGCCTTTGTTTATTGCCATATTTTTTTTTTTTTGTAATATATAAACAAAAATCAAATATGTGATTCATCACTGTTGCTTTCTTAATGTTCATGCAAGTTTATTCACCACTTTCGGTGGGTCCCATGGCTAACATGGGACTATTCAAGATTGCTTTTTTCTTTTAAAGTGATTTTCAGTTATGATTGACCAAATAAAATGAAAAGTTTTTGATAATAATACATAATGTAAGTTTTTAAATAAATGTTAATAAGGTTTTTGTTTATTATTTTCTCATAACCTCAGGGTATAAGAAAAGGGATGCCTTTGACCCAATTATGAAAATATTGCTCCAATACTATACTATAAAAGTGTAAAAAATTAGCTAATTAACTATACCAATGTTCCAGCTTAAAATCTCTAAAAAGACATTTTTGGTCCTAAGTAGATACTGAGTAGAACCTCAAATGAATTCAATAAATATTGGGATGGTATTTTATGTTCAAATTATGTTTTATTTTTAATTGAATATCTGGTTAGATAGCTTTGGTAATAAAAATAGCTGACATTGGAAAAAGCTATGACTCTTGGGGAAATTTTTTAAACTACATTCTGAGACCTGAGCTTAGAAGACCAGATAGAGAAACCAACCCACCACCTAACAACAGAGAATGCATTTATGTTATTAGTATTAATATTAGGCAACTACTTTGTATTATTTAACTTCTTGTAACCATTTATGTTAATATGAAACATTCAAAATTTTAACATTATGCCCTAGGACCCCATTGACATACATATACTCTATAAATATAGGAGATGCAGAATCTGAGATAGCCAGATTGGGATCTATAGCGACCGCTAACTATATATGTAAATTACCCTACACTCATGGTTCATAATGTATTATAATAGAAAATGCAAATCTGTGTAAACTTCTGGTAATAAATCAGAGAGAGGTCGGAAGTCGTAAACAAGTAACAGAGGATCGAGGGTACGGCAATAAATCTAAGAGAATTAGCCACCTGACTGCCATATAACCTAGGGCAAGGACACTTACCCCTATTAGAATAGACCTTCAGTCCCTTCCGGCAGCCATAAAAAACACACCCTTTTACCCCAACGGTCATAAAACTAAAAGGAAATCACTACCTGTGTATCGTAAAACATACCTCTGGCAGATAGACCCAGCCTTCCACGGGGGAGGGGGTTACCATATTTATATCAGTAAATTTCGCCCTGAAAAGACACTCTGTTTCCTAGTCTCCTGAGCCACACTACTTGTAACTTGACACCAGGGGCACTTGGCCCCTGGTAGGCCCACTCTTCACTCTTTTCTAGTCTCAACATACCGATAGCCGCTATCACCCGTCGCGATACGCCTACTCAGCCTTCCGCTAATCTACTCTATGACGCACCTCTACGACGGCACTTTGCCACACAGCCTATAGCAGACCTCTGACGACTTGTACTTATTACGCTGCCGATCTCTCGCCCGAACTCTGAAAACTGGTCTTATTCTTTATGAACCTCTGAACCTCATCCTGAACACAGTGTCTTGTCGGGACAAATTCCTATCAATAAATGGAGTCAGATATTAACGCCTACATGGAACATGGTCCATGTTATTAACTACAACAATCCGACAATTGTTGACCTCCGACAATTGTTCACCTTTTCCGACAATTGTTCAACCATATCCCGACAGGATCCATAATAGAAAACACAATGTTTAGATATCTAGGATAACCGTTTAATTAATTTTACAGCAGTAGAGTATGTGAGATAGTTAGAAATATCATTGGTTTTGCCTCATGAACTTTTTTAAGTGCAGAATGCATTATAGCCACTCTTGTAGAAGATTTAATTTTTTACCTGATTCATACAACACATTTGTAATTACTTTTAACAGACGCCAAAAAATGTTGAAATAGCAATTTTAGTGAAAGTGGGCTGAAAAATGCAAATACAGTCCTATGGTCATATTAATATTCCTGAATGTAGTATCTTTAATCCATTATGTATGTAATATTTACATGCATTTTGTGAGATTCTTATAAAATTTGGTAGAGTAAAAATTAGTTAATAAAAAAAACCACAAATTTTGAAAGCGTTCACAAATACATATATCTCAACATAATACAATTTGGAAATATATCTTACATTTTATTTGAATGATATATACAAAATTTGAAGTCAAAGATCCATAGGATTTATTGTTTTGGCCAAGGTGTGGTTTATGTAGATAGTTCACCACTTCGACCAACCCTTCTTCTATGTTGAATTTACCTTATGGTGCATTACCGCAGGATTTGAATCCACAATGAAGACATACAGTGGAGTATCGAAGTCCTCCGTTTTCGGAGCTGTATTTGTTGCCGTAGGTCTTTTTGCATTGGTACAAAATCATGTTCAGCAATATCATTAGAGCTAGTTTTTTATTCTTTGACATTGGAGTTGAGCCACCGAGATCTTTCTTCCAGTCCCAGTTGAGGGCGTCTTTTTGAACCCCATCCATGTTTGATCCTGCTGATAAATTCTATATGCATGATATTGAACTGCATCCCTAGTTAGAGGTAGTCTTGCTAAATCGGATTTTGTGTTTGTAGCAGCTTTAGCAAAGCAAAAATACCGCAGCTGATCAATACAGATCTTTAAGCCATGACCATAGGAGATCACAAGGGAAATAACAGAGGATTTTGTGATCTCTTTATCTGTCGCTGGATCATGTGGAAAATAGTTACAATTTCATTGTGAGAAACATCACTCTCAAGTGTGCTACAAAACTTCATATAAATATATATGTTGATATATACAGTTATTCATATAATAACTTCACTTTGTCTGGCTCAAACAGAGCGGAGGTAGACTCGCAAACCATTATTATTACCGCATGAAGAAAATAATTTTTTCCACAATATGCTTATATATTGCTAGATTTTTTGGAGTAAAAAGCATCTGCCATGTCACCCTGAATTGCAAAAGAAGCAGTTTCTGTATCCATAAACATATCTATATCCTTTGTTTCCTGCTTGCTCACCATTTTTGCTTGCTGGAATTCATTGGAAATCAATGAGATGAAATGTGGTTTATTTATTTTATTCGACGACCATTTCTTCTTTGGCATCCGCGGCGGAATCATCTTGCGATCAATAGCGTTTTGACCATGATGTAGTTGTACGTAGGGATATTTTATTTAAAAATAAATAAAATTTTACTGTGATTTCAGTGAACTCTGTATAGGAGCTAACCATCATCTACTACATCAACCGTGCTGTTTCTAATTTCTGTGTCACTTGGCAAGGGGCTGAAAGCAGAGTGAAATGTCGATTTAGTCCCTTTGCAAATGTCTTCCTCGGAGAAAAGTGACTACAGAAAGGGAGTAAGTTCGTATTCAAAACTGCTAGATGATTGAGCTACTTTTCCATTACTCATGTTAATGTGGTTAGCAACCGTTGCCAGAGAAACATCTCCATCTTTACGTCGGAAAGTTTTCAAAATGCTGTTCACAATTCCTCGGAACCAACCTCTCACGACAGTTCATATCTTCTCCTTCAAATCAGTCCATTGCTTATTAAAATTAGGTAGCTAACAGTTGGAAAAGGATTATGGCTGGAAAAGCACTGTGTTAGTTCATTAACGTTATTATTCCTTAGGATACAGGAACGTCTCATACCAGTATGATGTTCTGTAGTAGCCGATACAAAACTGGAGTAATTCTCAATTTCATCACATATTCTGTAATGCAGCTAGCTAATCTAGAGACCAGCGAGTGAGAACGCTGTCTGTTAAACTTCACGAGTCAGTCCACCTAAACTCATTTTTAGGAGGGTTTGTTCAGTAGTCATATCCAACCATATTCCTTGTACACTACTTACTCTTGGTAACTTTAACCGGCTGTTCATTGTCAGCGGTGGTTATATAAATGAGTAGAGCAAAGTATTGGGAAATCGGCATAGGTTGATAAAAGTAAATCGTTAGGTGATATACTTCCTACGTCGAAACGGTGTCCATTAATAAATTTGATGGAAACCTAACCACTTTTTTTCATCAAACCAAGCTAATATCACAACAGATTCTTCTAGAAAATTAGAAACTAGGGTATTATGACCATCTGATGCCAGGAAATATATAATGCTACATAGAAAAGAACAAAGGATATATATAGTTAAAAAAAATAGATTATAAACACATTTATACTTATAAATTTATAATACAGTATAATATATTCCACGTCAACTAGACCAACAAATATAATATAATAGTTATTTCGTATTTTTCTTAGAGAATTTCGGTGAATCAAACTCCAGACTACACCACTACAGGTAGACAGGTAGGACTGCAGACAGGTAGGATACAAGCATTTGACATATAATACCAAACTTTATGTATGTTTCCACGTCCAAGATGACATGAGCTACTGAAAAAAAATATATTAAACTAGTAAATAAAATTAATAACTATCAATAAAACTATTAGTAGTACAAAATACGATTGTCTTTTATTTTACACTGAACATTTCTTTGAATTAAATCTACAAAATAACAATACCGTACAAACAACTCTAAGAGACAGTTTGTCTTCTTTTATAGTTTCGATGTTTTAAAAATAACAAAAACAGAAACCCATTTATTTAAAATTTAGTTGAAACATCTATATACGATACGAAGAAATTAATTGATACCAGGGGGGGCTTCAAGAAAGGGAAATGTGCAACCAATTTTTTCTCATTTTAACTATATTAGAGAAGGATCAGGATTAAAGGAATCTTAATAACGTGTCTATTATGGGAATGATGCATATGACAGCACACTGCGAGAACTCCAATACGAAACCAACCTGTTTGAAACAACAGTAGTACTGTCAGACCAATAATGGTGACGCTTGAACTCTCATCTCATTGGACAATTTCAATGATGGAGTACTGAAATACAACAGCAGCTAACCGCTAAAACACAAACTGTATGCTTGCAGAATTAAAGTCATTAAAAAGTTTTTCACACCAATAAATTAACCCTTGTTATTACTTAGAGGCATGATCGCTTTCTTGGTAAAATTACGTTCGATATAATCTTTCGATGCCATAATTACGTTAAAATAAATGCACTTTTAATTTTTATGATAAAATTACAATCTGCCTTTTATTGGGAAATAAGTAATTGTGATAAATGTTCTCATTAATACCATATTTACAATTTTGATTCACTTGCTTGTTCATACAGTATTTGCAAACAGCCTAGAGACCTCCCAAATCCATATGGTTTTCACCTCCCTCGCATGTGAAAGCGGATTATTTAGATGTACCCCACGCTCCTCCGTCAGCCGGTGGACAAGAGCCAGTGGACGCTGACAAAGAGCGCGAAAGCCGCAGATACTCAGGACATGATTGGAGAAACTGGCCATTGCAAGGACTCCTACTGTCACGTGTTTAAAGCAGGTCACGACACCACTGCCGTTTTAGTCTCCGAGGAGGACTATAGGGATGAGTGGTGCAGTGCAAAATAAAAGTAAGTGTAATTAAATAGTTAATTGCTGAGTAATTTAAAAAAAATCCCATCATATTGAGTAGAGTATAAAATTGTAGGTATCAAGGTCCAAATTAATAATATGTATTATGTTGAAAATGGTGTGGTAATAATTATACCGTATGGGGAAGGAAGAATAAATTCAAAATCAAAGTAAAAATTAATGTTGAAAAATTCCTTTTAATTTAATCAGGAAATTGTTCTTTTCTACTTGAGGATATATGATAAAGACAGTTCGAAATTGATATGAATGTTGGGTTTCTCAAAACTGATAATTACCGAATCTGTGATTCACTTTCTGAAGTATTATTAGCGAAACCCATGTTAAATTCAAAATCACATCTAATGATTAGAATTCATTTATTGTTTTAGACATTATTAGACCCAATATATCTGTTTCACCTGAGCCTGACCGCGCCATAGAAGAACTTTGAACACTCTTGACTAGTGAAAGTTCGGCATGACTCCTGTGTGGGGTATGACTCCGACCCTGTGTTCCAACACAGCCAATAAGAATTGGACCTGGACCTCCCCTAGCTTGTACTCGTAGTATGGAGTAGGCTCTGAACAATCCAATGTCGTCAACAATCGTGTACTCCCATTCAATACACATCTTTTTAGCCTGAAATGATAATATTATTATTACATTACAGTACAATCCTGACAATTCGTAATGTCAATGGAGTTTATTACGAATTATTGAGATTGGCGAAATAGTTGGATTATGAATTATTGAGGGTTAAAAAAAAAAAAGAAAAATGGGATTATCAGTATTTATTAAAATTTCATATATCTACTATACAAAATACAAAACAACAAATTAAAATATTTTTGTACAAAGTTATTCTTGATTAAAAAACAAGTTGTGGAAAAGAAATTTTACTATAGTTAAATTTTTATGACGGAGGGATGTTTTGCATGGTTAATCAATTGTATTGGCCAGGGTCACAACAGCAGAGAAAACATAGTCATATACATCATTTCTGGTCATTAAATGACGCCAACTATTGACGTAAGCTTTCACCTATTTAAAAGAAACCCACAAATAGATAGACACTTATGGGCACGCTTTGGACTCATGGTGAAAACACACTGGACTAAAGTAAAAATAACAAATATCGAATTCAATTTAAACAGATTAAAATATTTAAAAAAACGCGATTAAAAAAATTGAAGAGTGGGAAGGATCTTTTTTTCGAATAAACGGGATTTTAAACAGAGATATACAAATTATAAAACGTCTAAATGGCTTCGGGTCTGATAACCATTAAGAATTACCAAGGGGCCCGAAATGCATTTTTTTTTTTAAGATCAATCACGATTTTTCCAAGGGACGATTTTTCCAGTAGTTTATTACGAACAAACGGGATTTACAAATTATCCAAAATTGTACTGTATTTTGTTAAAAAATACAGGATTATTTTTGGCTCTGCGCATTTTAATAGATGTTGCAAGATTATAGCCCCCCCCCCCGGGGGTATAACCGGGTTTAAAATTTATAACCGGTACCGAATAACATAAACTAAGTATTTCTCTTATGTCTCTTAATATGTGACATTAAGACAACCAACTACTCTTTACAATTCTTCCAGTATTGCTTCAAATTTACAATTTTTCTTAACAAAATTTAATGTTTTCGTCTCTCTAAAAAAGAGCAAATGTTAAATAAAAACAGACGTAGCAACAATACTGACCTCCAGTCCATTTAAATACCACAATAGTTTTTGAGCTGGGAACGATTTTCCTGATTCACATAAAGCCACTATTTCCTCATCCGGCTGTATTTCCTTCTTGTTCACAGTTATATTCGGACTCCCTTCAGATGGATCTAAACAATGTTTCTTTTTTAGAGCAAACTTTAATCTTTCCATTGTTTTTGTTTTTATCTAGAATAAACATTCGCAAACATTCTAATTTTCCAGTAGTCATGTCTAGTGTTTTATGTCAATCTATATACTGACTTCGAAATATTATAAAACAGTAAAGAATTTCAGACTCGTTAGCAGGAGCTTCTCCCCCCCCATTATGAAATCAGTGTCAATGCTGTGATTGGAGCCCGGGCTCAGTAAATCATGAAGTGATTCGTTAATTTGGAGTACGTTCCGTTTTTAAGTAACAATCTACGCTTATTTGTGATAATCTATGCCTGCTAAAATCAAGTGTACTCATTACAGCACTAAAAGGGGAGTAAATACAGTAATTTTTACGCTGTCAGAATCATGTTCGTGAGAAAATTGAGTAATGGATCTGAGCTTATAAACCTGTCAGTTGCACTTAGCGTCCTTTGTGGTCACGCTAGTTCCGGATCAATCCCATTAGTCATTTTTCTTATTTCCTGTTGCATTGATGTTGCCTAAGGAAAAAGGTAAAACAGAAACTCTATATTTATCAGTACTACTTACATAATTGATCTTAACATCATGATTTATCTAGGAAATGTTTGGTTTAACAAGTGAGTTTAGCATCATAGTGTACATGGTGTAGCAGAATATGCTCAAATATCAGGGACCATATTTAATTACAGAAGTGAAATAAAATTCACGGTTGTCCCAAATGATGAACCTAGAAACCTTTATATTGTGAATCCATTACTCTAAATATTAAATCACATAAGAGTCCGATGGTTTAATGTGAAAAAATTGCCCCTCAACGTAATGTTCTAAAAAAATGTCTTATTTTACAATGATTATAGACTACTGGAAGGAATAATAAAACAATGATGTTAAAAGACAAAATATCATCTATTAGGATACATCGATTAATTAACAATTCTCTAAAAGAGATAAAACTCATTTATTGATAAAAATGGTTGAAAAATACATTCTTTTATTATTGTAATATATTGAATTATTTTTTGTTTTATATTTATTTCTTACCATTAACTTATAACATATTATTATTTATTAGTGTAAAATCAATGTAAAAATTAAACAAAACACTGGTCTTAAATTTTATAAAGAAGTTATAAATTTTGCAATTAAGATATCTGAAATCTTTAAAAAATAATAAAAGATCAGTTTTAAATAAATCAATATCATACGTAAATAGATTAAAAACGTATTCATATTTTCAAAGATGGAAAAATTAGCAAAGGCAAAATAATGTGAAAACGTAGGTCTTTCTTTATCTACTATATGATGACCTATATCTAAACCCTTGAGAAATGAGCTTGTCTCCATTTTATTTAGGACTTTATACCGTCCGATTGTTTAGCAGCTTACGGCGTGAGCATACTTTATTCACAAATAGTTATGTAAACGTGTGAAAAAGTTATACAATTCGAAAAAAAACTTTTATTTCAAAGACAGGAAATTTTAGTAAAAACATTCAAGCTTTAAACTGGTCTGTGATAATTTCTCGACTTGTCTATTTCGTTCTTAGAAAAATAAATGTACATAGGGAAACATACACCTTGAAAGCTAAAGGGGACTTATATGTTACACATAAAAAATGATACATATATAAAATATGTTTGGTACTTGAAGCAAAAATTTAACTATTTATATATGTATATATATATACATTAATAATAAACATTAATCTTTTTACAGAATACATCCATCCACTTAGATCCTTGGATTGTTTCGAAGTCAGGGCCATCGGAAGAAATCTCGCACCTGTACAAGCCAGCTGTGGTGACAGACACGTTCCTCAAGCTCACCACGTGCATGTCCGAGTGCTCCATCTACATATACACATATATATATACAGGAACATACTTCAACTTTAATAATCCTTTATAAACTGAATATGTACAGGATATCGCGAAAATAAGACCCTCTTGACATAAGGGGTGCTCCCAGCGGATTGATTGACTTAACCGTCAAATATGCTTTGAATATGATAAAATAGCATGTTTGACATAAAAGCAGAGGACCTTATGTAAGGTGACCTATATAAGGTAGCCTCCCTCAAAGTGTCCTCCTACGTGTCTTACTTTTCGATATTTTAACAATCAATTATGGAGGTCTGAAATCTCAATGCCTAGCCTATCCGTTGCCTATGATGTGAGAATAGTCTCTTAGATTATTAGGCTGAATGCATACTTCAATTCTGACAAAAAAACAATGGAGAAATCAACACGTTGAATTTGATAAAAAGATGATATTCGAAAATGAATATATTCCATGTGAACATTTATTTATGGTTGTTCAATTCACGTTGTAATGCCCTGGACTAATGCAGCAGTCGAAAAAGTTTTTTCAATTGCTAATGATTTTTGGACTCGAGAAATCGAGATTGAATGTTGATTTTCTAGCTGCAGTGCTTGCCGTAAAATTCAATATGAAGGATATTTCTTCTTCATATATTTCCAATGTATTGTTAGAAGATGAAACATTGGCAAAAAATGTTCATTCCATGAAAAAGTAATCATTTGAATAATAATTAATAGGCTTGTAAGCATAATTAAAACATTAAATGTAACAAATATTTTCATGACTTTATAGTGTATTATTGTTGTAATTAATAGAATCTATCTTTTATTTAAGATATTTTTTTCTTCAATTCGTCCCCCTTTTCATTGTAAAAAAGTTGGTCACCTTAATATATGATAATAATTATTATACAATTTATGAAGTATGTGATGGATATTATTGTCCATAAATATGATTATTAATGATACCTAAGGATCCTTCTGTCAATATTAGTTGATGAAGAATGAAAATATGTGACAAGATGGAGTAGCACGTTAGGAGAAGCATTGATAATAATGTTTGTCATATTTTCAAACCGTTTAAAATAAAATGTTCATGGAAGAAGGAAAAAGAGAAACCTATGTTTTATTTCCTAATGAAATAGTTTGAAGAGATACGAGATATACTCTGTAGGCCAAGAGGACTTTTGGAGGTAAGGATTATATTGTTAAATTGTAGTGCATGACATTAGAGCCGATCTGGGTTGACTATAATTGAGTAATCTAAACATTATGACAAAATAATTTGTGCTTTGATATAGACAATTGAACTTGGAAGATTTCTATTGGTGAATAAATTATTGTGTTTTTGTGGCTGTCATGAAACGAATTTTTTTCTACAAATTAAATTAATTTATGTGAAAATACTTACATCCATTTGTATCCCAAGAATTGAAAAATGTCTCGTCTGAGGCCGTTCTGATGGCGTGAATCTAAAAAATTCTTGTTCGTCCTTGTACCATTTCACTGATTCAAGCCGGAAAGTGCCCAGGCGGTAGCGACAGGCCAGCTTCACTGGCTGGAACAGTTCGGCAAAGCTTGGTATTTCAAGCTGTTCTAACCGCATACAGCGAGTATCTAGGAATACAAATTTAAGAATTTATTCATTTTATTTTTGTGTAACACAGTGCAGCCAGGCATTTTATGGGAAATTCATTCTCATGTAGTAACCACGGTTAATACGATCGAATCAAAAGATATTTTGCAGGCATGATTAATATACTATTGAGTATGAGTAGTATACTTTTCAAAGATATCTAATGTGGAAAAGTAGATTTTCTCAAAAAACTGTGAGATTTTAACGTTGGTTATTGCTAATTTGTTTAGTCAAATGAGTACCTATGTGGACCGTGGACGGAGGGGGCAGCCTTTAGTTAATTAAAAGTAAAGGTTTAAAGTAATATTGTTCATCGAGGTGCATTTGTTCTTGTAGTCAAATAACAAATCGTTAAGATTTTCTTACTAAATTTCTGAGGAAATAAATGTTTTTCATAACAATGTAAAAAAAAAAAATTGTTTGTAGAGAGTAAAAGCTACATCTTTAGAGTAGACACATTTTGTCATATATTTTTATTTATATAAGTCATTTAAAGATCTGTTGACTTAGTTATAAGCATACGAGAGTGGTCTGAAAAGTTTCCGACCTAATAAAGCTTTTATTTCACTGGCTTTTATTTATTTTATTATCATCTTCATGTTGAGGTCGGAAACTTTTCAGACCACCTGTGTACTTGAATATTACGAGTATTTATAACTGACGGCAGTAAACATTGGGCGATTATTTTAAACCGTTAATTGGATTATTATGGAGTACTTATCTCATTGATTAGAATCAATCTGAAAAGCTTATATATACAAAATTATTAAGTATTATTTAGTCAGTAATATAAATAAAGCTTGAAAACCTTAAAACTTAGTGAGCGATTACACCATTTTTTTTAATATTGATAGTTCTAAAAAAAATTAATTATCGGTTCTGGGGTTCCATATTCGATTTTTCGAAGATCTAAAAATGAGTTTGATGTTTTCCTAATGACTATAAGGGCTGTTAAAATTTGCTTAATCCAGTGTTTTAAGTGCAATTTCAATCAGTCAAGAAAAAGGCCTGAGTTGCACTGACTCCTGGCCATAAGATGCAGAGCTTATGAAAAGCGTTATGCTCTAGACTACGGATTTCTAGTGATAATTCAATTAATGTTAAACTTAGAACTAGAGTTATTACATATATTCGGAATTGAGAACTTTTGTTACTTTGAGTTCAAATATCTTCTCTCTATGCTTTGGTCATACGTCTATCTTATTCTTTTAATGACGATTTTTTTCAGGTAGATAAATTACTTTTACATTAAGAGACCAAGGACATTAAAAACACGGTCAACCAGGAGAGTAAAATCGCTTGGCTCTCTAAGCTAAAATCGCATTCTTTAAAACCCTTGATCAACCCAATCTGTGCATTATCACCGGGTTGAAAATGTGCATTTAATAAATAACTTTCATTGATGGTTAGCTATATTTTAATAAGATATTTGCTATGTCTTAGTTTGAATGATACTATGCCAATGTATAGCTTTTAAAGTATCACTGAAGCAATTTCAAAGCTAGATAAAATTAATCAGAAAATAAATAATTATTACTTAAGTGAACTTATCTTACTGCTAAAGCAAATGGCTACTAGAACGTAATAAGGCAGGTCTAGAAACATAACTGCCTTACGACCAGCTAGAGCCGTGTACCGCGCATGCTCGTTTTTGCGTTTTTCTCATCAATCTAAATATATTATAGTACGTGTTTTTATTGTTTTATGTTATTATACTTAATGTGTTTTTATCTTGTTTGTCTAACGTTGGACCAGTTAGATTTCACAGCATGGGAAGATATAAGTACTACTGACTCCAAGGCAAAGTGAGAAAATTCGGAGTGACAATATTTCCGTGAAATTATTGTCGCAAATGAAATTGTAATCAAATTTATGAACCAATTAAGAAGTTATGCCACAATTTCATTTGTTTTAGTCATATAAACAGATGTGATAGGAGTTACCTTTCAACTTAAAGTTAATATTCTTGTGTAAGTAGTATAATGATAGCTGTAGTCCAACTTTCATAACATAAGTGTAGAGGACTTATCCACTATTAGGATATAAAATTAATGCCTTTGATGTTACGATAAATAATATACAATAAAATATGATCGGGCTTTAGTTAGCCATACTAAAATCAAAATTAAACTGCCGTTCGTTCGTCTGTAACATTTTTCCTTTTTAACGTAGAAAAAGTCCCCAATGTTAACAATAATATCCACAACATAAAAAATTCTTATGTGTCGTTAATGAAATACCTGTTAATCAAAGACATAATTTTTCCGATCATGAAGATTAGGAATTCAAAATAAAGGTTTCAACAAATTCGTGTTTCGTTTAAAATCAAAACAAAGGGTAAGTAATTCTCTCAACAATTTATCACTTCCCCAAAATGTTGACACCATAACTCTGCTTAAAATCTTTTTAACATTTGTATCGTCCCAAATTAGGCCAAAAACTGTTCCTTACATTACAAAAATAATTCTTAAAACTTTATCCCTTTCCGGCCTCTATTTTTACTATTGCACACACAGCTATAAAGAGTGTGTGGGCCATAAAATTGAAATTGTTCCCCTCCCCGAATCACCAGCCTCCCTTAATTTTTATTTAGTATTCCATTAACGAAAAGTGTACCAGCCATGTTTCAAGAGGTTTGAGGGGATCAGGCCAATAGAAAGGTGTCAGACATGATTCTTATAAAAACCCTCAAGAAAACAGTAGAAAGAGAATAAAATAATTACTAATAATTTTACTGGCATAAAATATTGCATGGATTCTGTAGATTCATCTCCCCCCCCCTTTAGACAAAATAGATGGCTATCTATTGTCATACTTGCACCAAATTTGAAACCAACACCTGTAGTATTATCAATCTATATCAATCTACATCAATATTTTTCAAAATATACTAATTGGGCCAGCACCAACCAGTTGTCAGGAACAATGAGAGTGTTGCGCCTTGGCTAAGATAGATTCCTCACTAATAATTTCCTAAACATATTGTGTAGGGCATCCAATTAAAGATCTCAACATACTGATTAAGAATATCATAGTAATGGGTATGTTAAAACAAATGATTCAATAAAATGTAGTAAATCATTCAATAGGGAGTAAATTGTTAAATCATCAAACCCTTAATTGTGTGAAACTTTTTTTCTTTTTATAAATAATAAATTTGAAATTAAAGTACATTTATGTTTTACTTTTTGAATATGCTCACATTAATTACTATATTGGCCTGATATAATTAGATACTGTCAGTTATTGATAACATTTTGTTCTAGATTTAATATACCTATTGTCGTGGGTATTAGGGTAATACTTATTCATTTGATTGTCATGTGATGTTTATTTTTTTTTCAGGTGAAATAGATTTTTTTTTATTTGTACTTTATTATTATTTCCCTTCTACTTTATTATTTGGTCTCAAATTAGTTTTTTCTTTCTATCTAAACCATTTCTTATTTATCAGATTAATTTACGATAGAGAATCATTCTCAGGAGGAACAATTCCCTGGTAGTGAATAAATGAATGCTTTACTGTTGAGATGAGAGTTTGTCAGAAACGTAATGAAGGCAGCTTTTATAATGCATGGATGGGGTGTCCTTGTAAATTCCAATGAAATACAAATTTCATGAATTTTATGAAGATATCTGTAAGTCTGCTTGAAATATTCTGTTTGGTAAACATCATGCACAGTTAAATGATTCTCATTCTCCTGGAAAGTAGTTGGTAATTTTCTTCTCAATCCTGCATTCAGAACGGATGAGGTTCTGGCATGCACCTATTAAAAATAATTGTGGGCTAAATCTGCTGTATTTGGTTGAAATTCCTGCTATAAGATATCTATTTTATTGGCTACAGTTTATTAAGCATGCATTGTTTACCTGAGAGGGTCTGTTGATAAACTTTAACTGCCTGGAACATATGTTGTTAGACCATTATTCACCTATTTTGGATCATATCAATCCAGCACTCAAATGGATGAGACATTCCGGTGGCTGGTCAAAGACTAATGAATGGATGGCTTCTTGGCTTGCTGGCTTATCTTTTGTTGTAATCTATACCTATGAGGCCAGGTAGCCAGTATGTGTGGGCATCTTTCATTGCTGGGAGATTGGTCAGAACTCTGTTGCCTTCCCATTCTAAAAGTGATTTTGGTCCACTTAAAATGAGTGCAATTATTAAAGATTAACTGTAGGAGCATATGCGTATACAGCTGGCTGCTGCTGACTGTGTTTGGGGTGTAAGGCTTTGGTGATAATTGTATACATCTCTGTCCAAATTGAACTAGCATAACTCCCTAGCAGTTATGCACCATTGCCTATACTGGAAAAATAAGGAATAGTGATTTATCATAATACCTGGTATCTCATTATTTATTATTTTATGTTAACTGAGGGTATATTTTTTTTTATGTCACAAGCATTATCTTTCTTTGAATACTAAATGAAAATGGAGAAAGAAAGAAAATTATTTATGAAATAAAATTCTTCTCTTGTCTTCTCACAATTAGTATATTTATATTTAAAAGTGCTTTTGGTGGCTCACCCTACCTTTATCGATTGCTGATTATAATTCTTACTTTGGGAGTAATCATTATTAGAGTAATATGTCTACATCACTGCTCAACTAAAAGGTACATAATTGTACTGATGCACTTTTTAGTAGTATATGATGGCAGTTTGTATTATGGTCACAAGTGCCTGTGTATATAAATATACTAAGAGAGTTGAATATTATTTAGTAAATTATTTTTTTCTGTCTCTTTTCATTTAGTATTCCAATAAAATTACTTTTATTTCATCAATACCTTTCTTATTTATTCTTTTCATTTAATATTCTTATGTAGTTGGGTCTTCAAAACGCTCAAAAATTTAATGTTGGGGAATGATGAAAATAATTGAGTAACAAACAAAGACTAAAGTAATAGTATATATTGGCCTTGGGAGAGAGGAGGTTCTGGAAGAAACCAGAATAAAAAACTGATATTGTCAGATTTTAAGGTGAACGGAGCTCCCGAGGATTGTGGTGAGGAGGTGGATCTGTGGGCTGGATCTCATGTGGCGGAGTTGAATTTAAGATCATATAAATAAGGAATTTGTTTGGTAGAAATGTCAATGTAAAAGAAGGGTCTGAGGAAGCATTGTCGAGGGGCCACACGGAATAATTATCCTAAGTCGATATAGTGGTGTGATTTGATTTGATTTCTAGGGTAATGAGGTATTTTCTCATGTGTCCATTAGACATTCATTTAAGTTGAGCCTTAAGATTACCAGAGAGGGCACTTAAATGTAATCAAAATAGAGAAACCTAGGGAGGAGAGATCATGCATCAGCAAATTAGTGATAGAGCTGTTTAACTGTTGAAATGGATTATCACGTTATTTGTAATACCTGGTTGTTCCAATATTTCATCTACGATTATACCTAAGTTATTGAGAGATTAAAAGTATGATTTTTAAACTACTTTCCTGTCATTGTTTTCTGTTTTCTTCTAGCTTCTCCTCCTTGGTTGTCTATTTTAATGCAATGCACGTGTCTCCTCCGAGATGGAAAGCGAATATACAGCAAAAAAATAAGAACACCCCTGGAGAAGAAGCTAGAAGAAAACTAAATGTGGGGTAAATGTTATTGATGGGGTAGGAATCAATGTAGCAATCAATCCTTTAAGGAGGAGTATTAGGTATTTTAAAACAAGGGGACATGAGCCAATGACTATGTCTTTTGATTTTTGTACAAAAATGTTTGTAGGATAAAAATACCATTTACCATTTGTTCCACACTTTACTACTAAGAACTTTGTGTTAGTAAATACAATATATTTATTCCAAAGTGAATTGCTGCCACTAATGCACTTGATATGTTCAGTAATAAACAGTATCAGACTTTACTTGAGTATAACTGTTGACAATAATCGGAATAAATAAAGGCAATAAACTATTACTATAAATTTAATTATAAATAACATAAGAATATCATTTATTTATTTAAGTTTGTAAATACCATTACAACAATAAATATAACCAATTTCAAAATTTTAAACGTTTAATTTATGACTATTCATTAGATGTAGTTCATCTAAAGTCCACCATAATACTTTTAAATCTGCCTTTAACATATTTAAATAAATAATTTAATATATTGTATACATTTTTAGATCCAAGTTTGCCCCTCCAAGATATGAACTTATTAAAAGCACTAAAGAAGAGATAAATAATCCATTTATTTACAAAGCAAAAGAATAATTCATGTTTTGGATAAGAACATTGAAATTCAATATGTGAAATATTAACAAACTATTAAATAAAATAGAATGATAAGACTAGTCATTAAAATATAACAAAGATTTAGTGTATACCACCATATCCATCAACTAATCGAACTCACAAAAATGTAATATGTATTTTTACATGAAACTTAATGTTAAAAACCATTATTTTTATAGAAATTTTGTTATGAAAACCTCTTTCTTTGATTACAATGTAGCTGTTTAGCCATATTTATATACTTTGCCATATTATACATCATCAAGAGTTATGATAAAAACATAACCTAATCATTCAAATACCAGTCAGGGCTATATTTTTTAGGTGAAAAAAAATACATAAGGTATAAAAAATGAGTAACTCATGCTCCTATAGTTACTTAAAGTTAATAGTATTACAAAAATATACATTTTTTTTTCTCAAAAATTTGAAATTTTAACACTGTCTAAAAAGTTTACATAAAAATGTTTTCTTTTTATTTCTAGCTCACAAAACACAGTTTAAGTTACAAGGTAGTTTGGCTATGTTTAAAAAACAAAACAAAATTCGATGATAAGACAAAAGTTTTAAGTACCTTATTGTCTGAGGACATCAATTTCAAAACCAGCTCCAGTTCAGAATAGATTCTGCTTTTTGCATGTTTATCCGTTTCAAATCCTCGTAATATACTAGTATATACTATAGTATATATATTGTATATACCAGTATATTCTAATACACTTGGTTACCTAGTTTCCAATCACTGTACACAGTCTATTCTTAAGAGAGAAATATAGTCCTCCCAATAAGTTTTCCCAAAAAGTGGAGATAATTGGTTTTGAAAGTGCTATTATCTACATTTATTTTATTATATACAATGACATTTCAATAAAAAAAATACATTGATTTTATTATTTACAAAGAGATGTGGTAGCTTGGGCTAGAATTGGAAGACTTGTCAGAAGAAATGACCTGCAAAATAAACACTTATTACTTTAAGTAAAGCAATCAGTGTACATAAAGGAAGATACAACATTTTCACTCAATGATAAAGATAATATTACACAAATTTCTTTTTATTACTTTATTATTTCCATGCTTAAAGGGCTTAAAAGGTGTTTTTTTTTGTTAGATATGTCCCTGTTAATGTTGTTTTAGTTCTTATGAGTATGCAATTTGCTATTAGCTTAAATATGTTTCATATTTCATTCATTATTTTCAAATGTGCACTTTTTTACCAAAACTATAACATGTATTCAAGAAACAGCTCTTTTTCATTAATTTCCATTTTTCCTAACTAAAAAAAGAGAGGTGCATTTGAGTACCTTAAACATTAAAAACCATTTTTGAGGGATAAAATTCTTAATTTGCAGCTGATGAAATAGCGTACTTTTCAATTTTAAATATGCCATGCTAGAACTGAACAATTTGAATTAGGCTGAAATTCATAAGATACTTTTGCTTTTCTCTCCAAAAAATTCCTATTTACTGATCATTTGACTATAAAAAAATTAACTTCCTTACAATGTCCTAATGATTTTCTTATAAAATAAGTCAATCAATAAATAAAATGATATATTTTCTTTTCATCTGCTCCATTAATGAATAAGATTATATTGAAACTCTATTTGATCCTAATAGGATGAAATTTCAATAATTTTTAAATGTACCTATATTGTACTAATCAATGTGCACACTGCATGTGCCAATTAAAGTTTCAATAAATTTAGATTATTTTACTTACCGATTTTATGTTATGAGGCTTGGCCATGTGTCAAGGGTGAACTTGTCGCTGATAATCGTTGATGACAAGTCATCCCGCCAACTCCTTTCATTTCCTTAGTGTGCCGCCATTTCATCCGTCGGTTTTGAAACCAAACTTTCACCTAGTAATATAAAATAAATGTTTTATGAATATATTTTTTTCAAAGACAACCACAACTTTTTTTTTTTTTTTTAGGCTGAGCCTCAAACGGGCTTTACAACCACAACCACATTGATGCCTGAATCTAGTTTAATTATTAGATTAAACTATTCTTAACCTCGAAAATATTTTAAACTCTAATCAATTCCTCTCCTTGTTCCTTACGTTGTTGGTAACATTGCCCAAATAGCAATTAGGATAAGCCCTGGAAAGGAGGAGTGGACTCCTGTAATCCTGGGGGATTACTGAGTAGTAGTGACCTTAAGAATTAAAAACGCTTTGAAATCTGGCTGCATGATTCTCAAATATGAAATTGATAAAGGATGATATATAAATTCACAGATTTGGTACCTCAAAGCTCTGGAATCTTTTGTTTGGAACATAATTGCATTTCAGCTGCAGGCAGAGGTAGGAAGCCTTGGTAAATGTTTTTTTTCGATGAAGTTGCAATACAGCTGTGAAGAAGTACATGGAAGAATTAGTCACTACCTGGAATACAACTGTGGTCTCGATCCAGTAATGCCTGTACTAGCTTGAACTCAAGCTTGCATATATTAAGATTGGAACGATTTTCTTCACAAGGAGGAAGAAGCGGAAGCCGTTATAATAACGATCCACTAACGAATTATGATATTTTGAAAATGCATATTTTATTTATGCAGACTAACCTGAGCGTCGGTGAGGCCAAGAGTAGCCGCTAGTTGCCTCCTATCTGGTTTGGTTATGTATTTCTGAAGTTGGAATCTTTTTTCCAACCCTTTCCTCTGTAAACTGGAAAACACGGCCCTTGACCACGACCTCTTCCGTTTTCCTGGTATTCCCCGATCCTCGCCTTCCCTGACAACTGTTTAGCAGAGATTTAAAGATTAGAATGGTAATAAACTGTATATTATGCTCGCTATGGTGCATATTTACAGGCATTTAAGAAAATAATAAATAGCTTGCATGTCTTCTCTAATTACCGATCGACTCCAATGTAATAGGCTAATCTTGAATCATTGGTTTAAGCTGAGGGCATGTACACGTAATGAATTGAACAACGTATTTATTAAGCTATAAAAATCTATAAGTAACTATAAATGTTTAGAGAGTGAATTAGTTGCATGGTGTATTTGCCATTGAAACATACTCAACGTAAAACCTGCAGATAATATGACATGTAGAAAAACAAAAGCAAAAAGTGGGAAAGTCGAATTAAGGTAAACGGTAGGCGATTCGCCACACGCATCTGTTAAGTAGAGCTTGTATGTTTGCATAATTTTTATTAAAATTTACTTTCATTGGTATATAAATAATTGCAGTTAATATAGCAAGTTCATGTCTCATTATAAGGATCTAAGGAAATTGTTTAATGAATTCGTTTCTGTTGTACTGTTATGAATTAAACATTAAATAAACTTGGAGATGACCGGATGTATATTTTATAGTTTGATATTGAAACGAAAGTAATAAAGATCCGTACAGACATAATTTTTTTTTTTTGTTTCATGTCACCTTGTTACAACAGAAATATTCTACAAACGAATCTATTTACTATTGCTTTATTATATTTCCTGTATAGCTTGGCCACATTTTGTACAAAATCTGTTTTATACTAATAGTGATATTTTTTTTTTTTCTTTCATAGCCCCTTTAAATTTACAGATAATTATATATAATTATAGATCCTCAGGCGAATCTATCTATAAAAAAAAAAAAAAAAAAATAAATAGTGGTCTGGATTGTACAAAAGCATAATGATGTACATTATACATACTTACTTGTCGGGAATGGGCGAATGGGTTTAGGGGCATGTAGAACCGCTGGAGGCTGGAAGTAGCTGTGCTGGAAGTACTGCGGCTGAAGCGGCCTGGTGCAGCAACGCAGCGCGGCACAGCGGCTGCAGCCTCCCCACTCACAGCTCACCGTTGCCAACACACTCTCTAGCAATAGAAAATTTCTTTATATAGGGCTGTACGGAAATAATTGCGGCTTTAGTGTCTTTAACGAAAAAAAAAAAGCAATTGTTTGTAGGCTCCATAACAATGCACTTTGGCCAATAGGCTAAAAGCATTTCTTATACTTAGAAGTATATTTAGAATTTGAAAAATCTGATAAAATGTCTTCTAAAACATTTTGCCCATATTTTATTTTCCTTGTTCGAAGGTTACCTCCCATAGTGTCTCTCACAAAAAGTAATTTTTTAATCTCTTTATGAGAGGGATCAGGAAAAAAAGTATTTTTTTTTTGTTCTTTCCTAGCTAATTTAATTGCTAAATAAGGAATTTAATTGCTAAAAACTTATAAGGAATTATGAAACCGTTTAAACTGTTGCCTTTAAGACAACGTAATATTTTATTGTAGTTCTAGCCATTGTTTACAAAGAGATATCCGTGAAGAGTTTAATTCCTTCCAAAGATACCTTTAATACAGATTGGTTCTAATGGCATAAAAAAAGTGAGCTGTATGGCGAAGAACACACTGATACGGACCGTCCGTATTTTCAAAAGATTTCCAATTTGGGCAAATTTTTATACTTCAAGAATATTTTTGGTTAAAAAAATAATTGATTTGAAAACGAAATTGTATTTTACACCGTCAATCGAAGATTTTTAATGAATAAAATAAAAAAATATTGGAAAAAAAATTAAACATGGGAAAATTATGTTTTAAGAACCACCTCTGGCACGAATTACGTCTAATAGCCTTGGGATTGATTGCAATAGGTTTTCCATGAAGTCCTGAGGAATATTGTCCCACTCTTCTATCGGATTCTTCAAGGACAAGGAAACACATAGACTCCGACGTCGTACTCTTCACTTCAGTTGGTCCCAGATGTGTTTAATAGGAAGTCCGGACGCTGTGATGGCCACACCAAGCGCTCAAACCCAACCTCAATCAGGTAATCATCAACTATTCGTGCTCTGTGGAGTCTGGGATTATCATCCATTGACAAGAATCCCTCGCCAATGTAGGGAGCAAACGGGACTACACGTTTTTAGATTATGTCTTCTAAGTACCTATGAGACGTTAGGGTCCTTCCCCTCTCAACAATTCAGTACGAGCGTCGAAGGAAATGCAACCCCAGAACATCCATAAGCTACCACGAAATGCCACCAGGAGAACTATTCAGCTTGGCGCGTACCTCTCTCCTGCCCGTATCCATGGAAAATTACGGCCATAGGAAGTCTTGAGACCAGCACTCTGGTGGTAATCTGTAAAGAAAACTCTCTCCTAGTTTTCCAATGTCTAATTCACATGTTCACGTGCAAACTGAAGCCTGGCCATTTTCTGAGCTTTGGTAAGGAGAGGTCTACGGGCAGGATGTCGAGCCTTAAGTTTATTTTCATTAAGCCTTCTTTTTATAGTCTTGCTAAAAATGGAAATATTTCGGACATGCCTTATGAGACTTTATATTTCATTTCCGGTGATGCCCCGGTTTCGCAAAGCCAGGTGCCGGTTGTACCTATCGTCTCTTTCTGCCGTAGATCTAAGCCGACCCTGTCACTTTTTTCTGGGGTGATGCTCTGTCCCCCTAAATCGCTTTAAAGCCCATCCCGAGGGTGGTATGAAAAGTTTCCGACATAAAAAAGCTTTTATTTATTTTATTATCATCTTCATGTTGAGGTCGGAAACTTTTCAGACCACCTGTGTATAGACGATTGATGTACACTTAGTCTTCTGGCGACTTCCCACTGGCTGTATATGTATCTTCCTCTGTTAATGTCACAGCCCTAAAGCCTTACGGGACCATAGAACAAAATTAAAAACGATTACAAAGAGTTTATAAGGAGAAAGAATGAGTGCGAACGAATTTTATGATGTATAGATTGGATGAATTTAAGGGTAAAGGGGGATTTAAGAGTAAATAAAGCATTATTTTCGGTTCATATTGATGATATGATAAAATATATCAAGCAAGAAATAATGTATTGAATTTCAACCAAAAAAAATCAAGTGGTGCGTTAATTTTGTCCATCAGTGTGTAATAAATAACGAATTACTACCGAAAAACATCACAATATATTCACGGGCATATGCAACAAATTTCATAATAAACCAATCTTTCAAATCTTGATTCATCCAAAAAACCTCGAATGATCTAGTACCGTGATAATCGAGGGATGGAAAATCCAGGCTGTACTCTAAATTAAATATTAATAATTTCTTCTTTTAAAAATATATAAGCGGTTTCATTTACATAAATAATTTAATATAAATTAATATAGAAAGTATTAACACATCTTGAAGGTTATTTTCTAGCAATAAAAATTAGGTACATAGTTTGTATAATGGATGACTAAAAGCAAATTTAATATATATATTTTTTTAAATATTTAACAACCATTGGTACTTACTAAAAGCATTGATTTTTCTGTTTTCAATGGAATTGGTTAGGTTTTGACATTGTTTATTTATTGCAAAAGGGATCTGAGCAGCATTGACAGATTTTATAGATGAAAATATAGAAGTTTCGTCATAAAAAAATGTGAATACATTTACTTTTAGCAAAACAAATAAAACAAAAACAGAAAATGTATGAGAGTTAGATCCGTTTTTGCGTAACTACTTACTTGCTGGCTAATTAAGCGAGCAATCCGCCACTTAACGCTATTCATGCGAGATTAAAAACAGTCTACTACAGACGTTTTTATTATAGTTTTAATGGTACCATCACTGAATAAGGAAAAAGTAACTAACATGGTTTCTACCAAAAGTATATTCTTACTGCATTGTATTCTGGTTTTGGTTTCTCCGAGTTTAAAAACACATTAAAGATGTTTTAAAATGATAAGAATAATTTTAAAAATATCCTTTCTTTCTGCGCCCTTCCTTTCTTTAAGGTAGTGATATTTGAGGGAATCCTGTAACTGTATGGTTGTATGATTTTTTGTTTTTGTTTTAAGGGGGGGGGAGTCAACTACAAGAATCATTGATCCCCGAGATCATGAGAGAAATGGATGTGATCTTGTAAATAAATATTGTAATGTATATATAAGACTTTATACTACAGATAGCCATTTCATATCATGACAGATTATAATTTTTCTGTAATATCTTAAAAATATATTTTGAAGAACCGTAGACATTGATGAAAGAAGTATTATTAATATAATTGATATTATATATCTGAGACGCCAAGTCTTGGGGTCCACCAAACCTCCATTTTAATGTTATTGGTTGTTCAGTCTTCATCTATTTTAAGGAGAAAATTAAATGTATCCTAACCATGCGATTATTCAATTGCTCTATTAAAAATTTGATCTAATTAGCGCAGATGAAATAAATTTAATATAAGATATAAAAATATAACTTTAGAGGGCTGCAAGTGGCTATGCAACTTAATATACTTCGAATCTAGTTTACCACCCACAAAACACTTTTACAGTCTTAAGAAAGGAACTTTGATTGGAACAGTAATAGTTGGTTCATTGGGCTATAGATCAGACGAGACTTTGAGAGATGGGCTTATGTTTTCCGTCTAGTTGACTAATCCCCCCTTATTTAACAGAATGTTTGTAAATGGTGTGCCTCCTGTGAGGTAAACATCTGTCCAGGCTAATACATCACGACCTGTTATTGTTCCTAGACAAAAACGCTGAACCTGTAAATGTATTGCCTCATATCCTCGTATACTATAATTTATCGAAGGAAACATCCTTTAATAGGTAAGACAGATTCTTAAAGTCCTGAAAAGTCTTAATATTGCATAAAAGTCTACTTCTAATAATTAAACATATAATGCAGCGAGCCGTACGATTTTTTGTTTTTGTTTCATGTCAAAAATGAACAAAAAAGTGAAATGTCACTGGAAGATGATTATTTAGAAACCGATGGACTTACATGGATACTGTTATGTTAGGGGTTAAGGTAAAATAACACACATGCATGCGTTTTAAAGCTGAAATGAATGTTGTTGCTTTTTTTTTCTTTACTCCTAATTTTATATTGATTAAAAATTAAATATATAGAATAACATATATAATGAGCTGAGTATGGCTCTTTATATTGCATACTTTGTATTGTAAGCAGTTTTGGTTAAGTTTTAGTAAAAAGATAGATGTTAGATCTTTTTATTGTTAAAGTTTTAACCTAAAACTATGTTTTGTTTTTTTTCCTTAACCTCTAATTTTATAATGATTAAAAAATAAATTAAATATTTAGAACAACATATTATATGTATAAAATGAGCTGTAAATTGTTCCTTGTGCTGCATGCATTGTAAGCAGTTTTTGTAAACCTAATATATCTATCAGTTACAGGGTTTTTTTCCCTCCCATATCCTGTTAAATAAACAGAACAAATAAACAGAATAAATTCACCATTCACTGGCCTGTATAGATGATCTTGCAGATAACTCACACTTTTGCTTTGATTGCGTAGGTTCTCTTAAAAACCAGAAACCATTTTGTTTTCACTATTGTGTCTGTCGGTTTGAAACCCAGAATTGTAGGATGTAACTGATTGTATTTGCGATCATTTGAGTTGTCGATGATGAATTAATGACTGGAAAGTGTAAGCCAGGATTTGTATGTGACAACACGAGCATTACCTTAAAGCTGTCGAAAAGGCTTTTTCAATAGTGAATAAATTATCAGCTGTGGAAAGACAATAAAACAGTATTATAATTATTTGTTAAGTCGCGTATTTATGGTTAGTTCGGTAGTAAGTGGCTTAGTGCTGGGAGTTAACTTGTATAGATGAAAACTTAATATTTAACTTTTCCATTAGTTGAAGGCGATAATAAAATTTTCTCGCTATTATATTAAAAAAAACACTACCGCACTCAAGAACGTTGTACAAAATTAAAACTGTCACTGCTATTTCTTACATTTAAATTTGAGATAGACTTACTCAGCGAGATTTCTTACAGAGCTTATCGCGAATGGGTAATAAAATATAAATATATTCTTTGACAACTACCAAATTCAGTTTTATGACCCCCGTCGAAGCATTTCAAACGGGCCTTTGTTGTTTGTCTCAGGTACCTAAACCAGCCGCTTCTACTCCTGCTACATCGTTGCTCCATCTTCTAAATTGTCTTTCACTGTTACTATGCTCATTTATTACATATCGATTTGGTCTTTACATTGACCAGTGGTTTTCGGAACTTGTCCCATTACTGCTTTACATTTACAGCCTCACGGGCGTAACAGCAATTCCCCATTGGGTGAAGAATTTATATTGACTATATTTTGCTATATCCATGAATATATCTCAAAATTTATAACCCGATTAATTAAATATTAATAGCGATTATCTCTTCAATTTTTTTCATAACTTTGTAGCTTTCATTTTTAGTATATCTGGGACACTAAATAAACATTTTATCCAAAATATTATACCTACTATAACTAACTAAAACAATTTTGAATACATTTTTGAAAAAAGTTTTATTGACATAATTAAATGAATTATAGTCCACTTAAGCTGCAACATTCTTATGAATTAGTACTTCAATGTATTTGATTTGATACGAAACACAATATAACTTAAAAATATTTATATTACTACTCAAAGTATTAATGACCCTTGATTATTTTTAATATCACTAAATAGAATTGCTTCTAAAAAAATTACTTTGCGGGAACGACGTCAATGGTAGTTTTAATGACCTCTCATACTTCTAGATTAAAAACCGAAACAAATATTACATATTATCAATCAAGACGCCGAGCTCAAAAATTTGATACTCTTCTCATAATTATAGAAATTTTAAAAATTCATGTTATACAATATATATACAAATGTTTTTAACACCAGCTAATTAATTAATAAGACTACTCATGTTTTATCGAGATTGTTATGTTTTTCATCTATTCCCGAATTTCCCTTCTCTTATTTGAATAGGGAACTCACAAAGATACAGAAAATTTACAAATATTCATACAAAATTATAAATACAAAACTTTTTTTGTTTTCCTTACCACAGGATCTGTGGCCCAGACGGGATTTCCTCAACTCACTGTTTACAGGACCATGGGGTTGCCTGTGGTTCACGTATTCCAGTGCAATGGGTGTATTGCACAGGCCAGCGGATCATTTGTGCAAATTTTTATTTATTTATTATTTTTTACTTATTTCTATTCACGAGGGGACTCCAGTATAAATACAAAACTAAAAAAATAGTGACGCTAATCATCTTTGGGGCAGCTAGTGTCTAAGAACAAATGTTTAATTGTAATTAATGTTCCCCCCTCCCCCAAAAGTGTCAAAGAGCCTTCATAATAATAATTTAGTTCTAATGGGCTACCAATTTCCAGTACTGTTTCTACTTCTCTCCAGTTGAGACATCCAAAGAGATTACAGTTCTTTTGAGGCGTTCTCGATTGCTTCCCAAAGCAGCATTTCAACCCTTTCATCCTCTGGTTTAACAGATACTTCAAGGTATGCCTTATTACTTTAATTAATTTGCTCTCCTTATCAGATCCTACCAGAAATGTCATAACTTATTTCATTCCCCTTTTTTTTGTTTAATTTCTATAGATATCTATTTGAAAAAAATATCGATACGCCACAGTAAATGGGTCAGTTTATTCACATCCGCTATCGGAGATCACACGCACAGGCAGCTGAAACCTCCGTATTCTGTAACTGAAAGAAAATGAACGGGCAGTATAAATAACACGTTTGAGGAAACTGTGCGGTACACGTCAGAGACGTACTGTTTAAACGTGGGCCGTTAACGATCACTTGAGCGAACAGCGGAGCTTTGATCTAGGGATCGGCGATCACGTTTAGGGGGCGTCATAAGATGGGTATTTGGTTAATAGAGAGGTTTTTACGGTTGTATTTATTTACATGGGCCCTCAAAGCCGCACAGATGCGGTAGCCTCTGAAGTGCCACTGGCTGTTTATTGGTGCATCTGGTGTTTGGGCCCTTGCGGGAGGGGTAAATCACTATTATACACACCGCCACCTACCCTACATATCACTTTTCATATTTTCTGAAAAATTTAACGCAAAGAAATTTTATTACTAAGCTAACATAGTTGATCTAAGGATCAGATATACAGATAAAAATACAGCCGGATCTTGATAATTCGAATAATGTGAACTCCTAAGCAAGGCAGTTTGGTAAATAAAAAAATTCATCTGTATTTTACACTCGGTAATACGAAACCGTTTTGGTAACAGGGGCAGAGGTGGCATTATACATTTTGGAACGGAGCTGCTTCCCTCCTCTGTAATAGTAAATTTACTCTCGATTAATCTTTACTTAATACATACACTTATGTATACATCACTTATGTCACACATTTTTTCCTGTTTGTAATATATTAAAAAAATACTTAATACTATATAAATCTTTTGTTGTAACACGAAGGTGAGCCCCTTCACCAAGTCCTTTTTTATTTATATAATGTTAACTATAAATAGTAATAATCGATAATAATAATTATCGACAGTGGAATGAATTATTATTTTAAGTACTTCTAGCATGAGTTTTATTACGATTATTTTACTTCGGTAAAGCGCATTCAACGATCAAACGGTCATACTCGGTGCTTTAATACTTAATTTAAATACATCAATTTAATCTTGTCGAAAGAGTAGATCGCGTTTCCTTGTAGAACTAACAACCCTCCTTTGACTGTTTCTTGCATTTATTTCTTAATAATTCCGGTATTGAGTTTAAATTGAGTATAGAAGCACTGAGGATGACTGTCCAACAGTGAAAAGCGTTTTGCCATAATATCTTAAAACTTTGAGAAGAAAAAAACCCGTTATATTTCTTGAATTTATAAATCCGCAACCGTCATTAACACATAATATTACGATTCAAATTGCATATTTTGAAATAAATAAATAAAGTAAAGAGACAATATCGAGAGACATGTATAATTCTTAAAACACACTTTTTTTTGTGATTTGGACGTGGTTTGTGGCTCTAATGAAATGAATGTTAAATCCCTTATGCTCCCTAAAGTGATATATTTATATATACGAGCACTTTTGGCAGGTGACACTGTCATAATCGAGTGTCGAGCTGTTAGGTAATATCAGGACCGTTACTGTCCAACCAAGAAGTAAAATTTAGCACTTAACAATGAGCTGCCAAAAGCGTACACATTACCAACATACCAATAAGCTGACAGGGGGTTGTCTACTTCATTAACTATTTTAACTCAAAAATTCTTCATTTTATTAATTAAACCACATAGGATATTAGTAATCACCTTCATGACAAATGTATTAAGTAAGTACAAATGAATTAAGTAGGTAATAAATTGACATAAATAAAATATAGGAAAATTAATTACAGATTTTTATGTTTTGCTCTCAATTTTTTTTATTTTTTCCATTTCCAATTTTCCAAAACGTGTTCCATTAACACGTTGACTGGGTGTTAATAACTCACAAAACACTAAAAAGAGGAATAGTATCGCTTCGAACAGTATATTACACGATCATGTTAAAGGTGTGGTGCTGTTTATGGTTAAATAAGTCACAGCTGTACCGCAGTGCTTTAGATCCAGAAGTGATAACTATAATGATATGGTACTATTTACCACATGGGGTATAATAGTAGGCAGATGTATGAAGTAGCATAGGAGGAGCAGATTCTTAAAGCTATACAATGATTATATGGAAACATTTGGATCAGGAAGAGGGGCCTCCATTGATGAAATGTGCAAGCTCCCAAAAGACAGAAAACATTGGGATGGTAGCACGCTTAGCAGCACACTGAATCAATTTAAACCGAACTTATTCAAACACCAATATCCAATGTCCCCAACGCCCGACATTCGACACATGCGCGGTGACAGTATTCGCTAAATGTACATTTCAACGACGTTGGGCAGAGCTTGACGAATAAGTTAATAATACATTAACAACTAATTATTCATCGATTGGAGATTCGTAATTAATGTAATACCATTTAAAAAATAAAATATCTGACATGAATCAATTTTATTTTCAGCCACTCAAATCCGGAATCCGAACGCTAAAATGTTGTCTAATTTTCCTTGTTTATGGCAGTAGATCAAATGCACAAAGGGTTAATTGAGTGTTGATATAAAACTTTATCCGTATGTGTAATTTATAGATAACCACGAGCAATAACTGGTCTTTAGATCTTCAAAGAAGAAAGCAGAATCAAGAAGCCAAAACATTCCCGATGTAACCTAGTGTTTATGCCGTCAGCTATTGATGGGTAAACATTGTTAGAATTTGTTACCATTCCCAGCCTTATTTTGATCCTAAGAACCAATATATTTCATGCTTTCCATAAATCTCTCATGTCTGGTCCCTTTGAGTAATGGATTCGCTTTTATAGATCAGCACATAAGATTTCACTAATAAAAATCATGTTGATCTCTTACCTTATTGTGAAAAGATTATTCAGACATGATGGATTAGCAAGCCTTGTCAGAAACCGTATGTCTGATCATAGATAGAATATATATAATTAGAACAAGTTCATCAATAAAAAATAATAAAGAGACCCAATTTTCTATGGAATAAGAGCTTGAGTGCACGAAGGAGGTGACATCGGCAGAAGTAAAAGTTTCGTTCCAGGGGGGGGGGGGGTCTTATATCAGAAGAGTATATAATGGGACGATTAATTAGGAAAATCCTCATTTTAAAATTTAGAAATTTCAAGGACTGTCCTATCTACGTTTTACCAATAATTGGTGCCTTCTTGTACTAATCTAAGCATGTTCATAAACATTTGACCTGAGGGTACCCAAAATGTTCCAGCGTAAATACTACAGTACTGGGTCGGTCATCGCAACCTCACTTCGGCAAGGAGTAAAATTTTTAGCCTTACTCTTCTTCCCGAGTCCTTCACAAGGTGTTGAGTTGAGCGCCAAACAGTCTTGGTCGAGTCCTTGTAGCGTCTTCCGTCTGCAAAAAAGTCTTTCTGCTCGAATTTCTGTGAGTCGTTTGGTCGATTTGGTTGTACATCTCGATGCTCTTATAAAAATTATAATTCCATCTGAAATTCCACTCCTGAAGGGTCCACTCTGTCAGGTGGGCCTTCCATCTTCTGGGTTTATCTCTCATTCTTTCTGGGGACTGGACGTAGAAGCTAGTGTTAATCGTAATAGATTTCTCGTCGGACCAAGGAATATGAATCTTTGTAGGATTGGACCCTGCCAAACCCACTATATAGTCTAGGTCTCAATTCGTAAGTTTATCACTATTTGATCCATGTCTCACTTTCTTCAAAGGTAAAAGTTTGTAAAAGCACAAATAATGTAGCAGGAGTTTTCGAACAGCCACCCCAAAAGTGGTTCCAGCATGAGATCGGGAAACTGGCAAAATTGGCTAACGACAGTGGGAATATTGTGAATATTTACTTTATTTGATAACAGAGGAACAAAATACGATTTGTTAAAATAAATCCTTTTTTTTTTCTAAACACCCCATTAGAATAAAGGATACTTCTTTATAGAACATCTGGTTTTTGCGGAAGTATAGAATAAATGGAAACATCATTTCGGACGATGAAGAAACGGGAGGATAAGAAACTAGGTATGACGCAATGTTTTCCACACGAGACCATCAAAGGAGACATAGCAACAGTGCAAAGTGAAATAGTTGAGTAGTGATTCCTTCGGTCTAGACCGCTTATCAGTATCTGTATTGAATATGAACTCTGTCCAATCAGGATGGTATGATGCGAGGTCCCATGAGTTTGGCATTGAAGTCACCATGCACAAGAAGGTTTAACCAAAGGGAAGAAAGAAACAATTTGAGATTGACTGCATTCAGGGAGTTACTCAAGAGATGTCGAAAATAAATTATTTCAATGTAGGAAAAGACTTGTAAAATAAATGTTGGATGAATGCATAACATCAAGTTTATAATATTCTATTTTTTAATCATAAACGAAATTAAAGGCGTAGACAAGAAGTTTAGGAACAATATCGAGAGATGCCAATCTTACAGTTTCCTAAAAACATTTTAAATGATCGTAAACACTTACAGTATTACTAATCTGTACGGTTTGACATTCTGGACTGTTAACGTTTTGTTAGACATGGACTGACCTTTCATAGTATAATTTTTATCTGATAACAAGACCATTTTGTGTTTTTTAATGATTTCTGCATGCATTATTTGTAGTCTCAGTTTATTGAGGATTTTTAGTAAGCATAATTTAGTAGTAGGAATCATCATTATTGAGAGAGGATTGTAAGGGAGTCGTATATTAAGAGCAATGAAATTTTTATGTTTCAGATGAACCTAAGTTAACGAGGATTGCTTGCAACTTCTCATTATATCGTTGCTAGTGTTATAAATTTATCACTTATTAAGTAATTACATTTTTTATTTATTATGTGTCACATGAGATGGTTTACCTTTTTTGGGTGGCATAGGCCGAAACAAGTGGACAAGGTTGACTAAGGAAGTTTTATTTATTTCAAGCGGCTCATTCTTGATGTAACATTTAACTGATAGATGGCCTCAAAATCTAACAGTGTCCTTTTTTTTTAACTTTTTAAAGTCAATATCTTCTTCTTCGGTGTACTTCAAGCACCCAGTGGAGATTAGGTGCTTGGGGATTCATCGATATTAGACTTTTTTTGACAGTCTTATCAATAAAAAGACTGTTAATAGTTCCTACAATGGCTTTGTTGAACTTATGAATGTGTCGTTCCTTATGTATAATGATATTGTATATTCGATATTTTTCATCCTTACTGCCGTTTTTTCTTTATCAGATTTAAGAGTGATTAAATTTCAGCCTTTCCGTTTTTTTTTTTCTGTGTAGAACCTATGATTAATGATAGATTCATAATATTTATATCTTCAGCCCTATTGAATGTTTTTCAATTTACCTATTGACAGTCTCCCTACGCTCATTAATTGAAAACTTTTTCATTTTCAGTAGTGTATTCGGCAATGACAATAAGATTAATAACATAATTTATAGCCACGTACCCAGAAGGGTTATAATAATTCACAATACATCCATGCACCTTTCGACATTTTTTTTTTTCATAGCTCTCAAACTTATAAAAAATAGGATGTGGGAAAAATAAAAGGAAAATCATTTTGGATTGATGGGTGCCTTTCACTAAGGGGAGTCCTATTTGAAGGATGTATGAGAAGGATATGGGGTGTGGGATGCCTAAAGGAGGTTTTCTTAACCTTTCGACAAACATTACACTTGAAACAATTAAAACTCCCACAAATGGTTTTAATAGGAAAGGACTTTCTCTTCTGTTATAAGAGGTCTTTACGGAAAACAGAATACATTTTAGCATTCTTATTCATATTCATATATATATATATATATTCCTTTATTGTGCTATAATTACAACCTGCCTTATAAGGCAATAAGTAATTAAGATAAATGCTCTCATTCATACCACATTTACAATTCATCATTCACTCGCTCATTCATACAATATTTACAGACAGCCCAGAGACCTCCCAAATCCACATGCGTAGAGAAAGCGGAGTCTTGGGAAGTCCCCCACGCTCCTCCGTCAGCCGCGTCACCGGATACTAGCCAGTGGAGGCTGACCAATAGCGCGAGAGCCACAGACGCTTAGGACATGATTGGAGAAACTGGCCATTGCCAGGACTCCCACTGCCGTTTCAGTCTCCGAGGAGGATTATAGGGATGAGTGGTGCAGTGCAATGACTGTGCTACAGAATTAGGGTGGTTGGATAGGTTACTGTGGAATTTCATAAACTTGGAAGGGATGAGTTCTAGAATGTAGGGTATATTAAGGTCGTTATGAAGGGTTTTGTTGCTAACATAATAAGGGGCATTAACTATTGTTTTTAGGACTTTTGATTGAAAGGATTGGATACGCTTGATGTTCGACTTTTTAAGTTTGAGTATAACTTTGTAGATTAGTAGTTTATTTTCTATTGAGAGATGGGATGTCCTTTGTAGTAGTCTGTACAGTTGTCCATAGCGTCTGTTTAGTTCTTGTCTTTTTAGTCTCGTGTGTGGGTTCCAGGTCAGTCGTTTGTCGAGATGGAAGCCTAAGTACCGTACTGTCACGGATACAGGGAGAGCAATAGAATTAAAATAAACTAGTGGACAAGTCTTGCGACAAAGGGTGAAGGTAATGTGGGAACATTTTGCTTCACTAACTTTGATCCGCCATTGGTTGCACCAATGCTCGATCTCATCAAGGTGTTTTTGAAGGTTATGGGATGCTATGTCGGGGTGTGGGTGGGATGACAAGACTGCAGTGTCATCTGCAAATGCGGCCAAGAAGGTATTGGGAGTAGAGGGGACATCAGCGGTGTATAGGTTGTAGAGGATGGGGCCCAGGACACTCCCCTGTGGAACTCCTGCATTTATGGGATAGTAGTTAGAGTATTCTAAACCACAGCGGACTCGGAAGAAGCGGTTTGAAAGGTAGGACTGTAGGATTAGGAAACGGGTCTGTTGTAAATATCTTTTGAGCTTGTAGAGCAAACCTGCGTGCCAAACCCTGTCAAAAGCTTGAGCTATATCAAGAAAGGCAGCAGTTCAATACTGTTTGGTTTCAAGGGCTGAAGAGATGTGATCAACAACGCGAAGGCCTTGTCGAGCAGTGGAATGTCGTTGGCGGAAACCAAACTGGTGTGTGGGAAAAAGGTTTTAGGATTCAACAATGGGAAGTAGACGTTTTAGTAGGATTTCTCAAATATTTTTGAGAGGATAGGGAGTAGGCTAATTGGACGATAAGATGAGGCGTCATTGGGTGGTTTACCGGGTTTGGCGAATAGGACAATAATGGAATGTTTCCAGAGGAGAGGAAAGTGCGTCGTTCGGATAATGCAATTATATATATAGGTTAGGAAGATTTTGGCTTTAGGAGGAAGTTGTTTGAGAATTTGAGGAGTAAGGAGATCATATCCAGGGGATTTTCGGTAAGGTAAGTTTTTCAGAAGGTATTTGACCTCAGAGGGGTTAACGGCTTTTGGTGGAAGAGAGAGAGAGGAATAGGTGAAGTGAGGAAATCTTCCACAGTTGTGCTGTGATTATGGCTTTGATGAGAAAGGTGAGGTGTATGAGAAAGTATGGGTAAGATTAGCATTCTTAAAAAAAAAAAAATATATATACCGATATAATATTTGAATTTTTCATATCTATCGGAAATATTTGAATTTCCTTTTATTTTATTAATGTGTTTGGAGGATGTATGAATATGTGTTTTTCCTTATCTTTACTTGAATAAATATATCTTTAATTATTAGAATACAATAGAATATTAATCGTATATTTATTTTATGCATTTTTTTCATTACTGTTATATTACTAGAGAGAGGAAAATTCAAAGAAAAAACGATGTAAAAAACAATACACTTGAGGTAGTGAACTATATTTTGGAACGAGTCAATGGAGATTAATAAAGACACCATTAATAAAAAAAAAACTGACTGATTAAACAAATGCTTATGTGCTGACTGAGCATAAACAAGCACATAATCTTCATAACAGAATTAGAAACTTAAAAAAATACGAAAAATGGATATAGTTTGTCTTTTATACATAAGCGGTTATGCGCGACACCATCATTTACAAAAGTTCAGTCCAGCAAACCTGCAACATTTAAAAGACATAGCACTGGCTAAAATCTACATCAAAGCTACAAAATACAACATTAATATAAAAACTTGAATATGTGATGTATTGCCATATTCGGAGATATATGGCCTGCCTGCATGTGCTACCTAATATATAATAGCGGGCCTAAAAGTGATCCAATATATCTGAAACTTTAATGGGTTATTTAGCAACAAGTAAGTATTTTGTGTAATTACGAAAATGAACTATTATCAATTAACTGTACAAGTTTTAAGAAAAAAAATAAACTTAACAAGGAGTCAAAGAAAAATAAATCCAAACGTATTACAGAAAATTAAGCTCTGGGGCTCAACAAAAGGAATCTTGCAATTAGTGCAAATCTACCCGAATTGTTTCTCAATATTTTATTTATTATTTATTTAAAAGGATACTTTCGATGGTCAAGACTTATTATAAAATTAAAAGTTTTCGGCCATAATATCACTTAGTATTATCATAGTTGTTTAATCGGAGACTACGTCTTGAACTCCAAGATTCCTGACATGTTGTTTCACTTACTACATTTATAATTTCGTTTGTTTATTTTTTTTTTAATTCAAACTTCTTTATTGTGATAAAATTACAATCTGCCTTATTGGGTAATAAGTAATTGTGATAAATGTTCTCATTCATACCATAAATTTCGTTTAAAAGTCGTAAAAGGGGAAAAATGAGATGTGGTAAGTGTTCCAAGGAGCAATTAGATTTTTATACATTCAAAAAGACCTAGAAAAAAAATTAGTTCGCGGCCTAACTTCTCTTAGATTTTGGGAATGGTTATGATTTTTAAGGTATAATATACTGTACATTAGCCTATAAACTAGACGAGCCAAGAAATGCTTGGCAATATTTTTATAATTTAAAAGATTTATTTATAATTTGTTTTAATCGATTATGAACTAAATTGAATTTTGAAATACACGAAATCAAGGGCGTAGAAAGCAATGAAACTAATTAAATAATTATGAAAAAATTACTCAAAATCAATCTAAAATATCTCATTTTATTTGACAACTACCTCGATTACTAAAATCTCCTTTTCAACAAAGGAAAAAAATATAACTCACTAAGACAATAATATTTAAAAAAACTTAACGATTGAAATCGCACATGACTCTTTAAGAGGCGACCCAAAAAATTAATTGCACCTCAGTGACAAATGCCGAATCAAATTTATGTAATTTAGTTGGGTTAAAGAAAACTAGTACACAAAGAAAAGCAATTATAACGTATTTAATAAATTCAAAAAGGAACATGTTACTAGTTGATGATGAAACAAATTTATTTCAATATTTGTTTAAAGACCATTATAATAATGTGTAATTTGTATTATGGTATTTGTCCCACTATTATTTATGATTATTAATAGTAAACAGCCAATCTTATTGCAACTAGATATTTGGGTAGTCTTGTGTTCGAGTACCGATGTTGCCAGCGATATTTTCTTTAGCTGATAATTATTATAACATAGTTCACGCGTCGCGTACCTCCTTTCGAGCTTATATGTTACAATAGTTATCAGTCAACGTGGAATATAATGGGAAGTTAAAGCCATAAACATTTTTTCAAATCGTGGAACATTTGCTTGGCATTTTTAAACATAAAGTCAATCTCTTATATGTCTTATTAATTTACTTCAAGAACCATGATATAAATAGACGAAATACGATGACGGGAGGACTCCCTTCGCGCTGGGCAATAATTCCACTATCCACACACGGTTTATAACTTAAAAGTATTTGAGAACTAGCACTTTGGGATGACAGACACATGTTTCGATTTCTGGTGGCACTTATCACTTGCAGAATGGTTAGGCTGATAGGGAATGAATGATATGATGACTGACCTGGCAGGGAATAAGGTAGAACCTGGTGGTGAATGACAGGGCCGACCTCGGCAGAGAGGATCCTGTCGACCCCAAACTTGAGCTGGACACTTCGGTCGGAGCCCATCCCCTGCTGGCACTGACTGTCCTCCTGGCTCCTCCCTCCGTAGGCCACACCCACCTCCCTACCCCTCCTTCATTCATACATTATTATAGTGTATCCTCCCCTCTTATTGTCAAATCTTAGACCTGTCCGAAGGGGGAGGTATTACTTTCCCACTGGTGAGGGTAATCGTCTCTCCTTTGATTGGCTATCACTGTTAGGTTATTAGTAAATCCTTGTGCATGAAAACTATGATGACTTTAAAATAGTTAAATCCTTGATTGAATCTGAATCTATTTTTTTTGTGTAATTTATATCACGGTTTTCATTAAGTAATCATTTATTAAATTATATACTTCAAACTCATTTGAGTTTCGTTTACTATTACGTATTGCAAGAATGCCCCCAAAAAAAATTAAATTACTTCACAGTGTAAGGCAGGATTCATAACATTCAAAATGATAATTAGAGTAATTTAAGCATCAGTTGTGACTTTTTGATACGTGGGAGATCTCAGTTAAGTTGCGTTAAGTAATATAATCAACATGTTACAATAATTTAAATTAAAATGTCAAATATGTTTCAATTCCATCGATATTACGTCAACATATCGGTTTTTCAGACAATAAGTAACCTTAGCTTAGTAATGAAAAATAAAAACAGCCCTAAAAAAGCACTTAAAAAGGTATTATTGTGCATTGTCAATGGGCGAATTTTCAAGAGATCCTCGTTTCCTGGGTCTAAAATCTTCGACCTGAGGTCTGGAAGACGGTGTGTCAAAAACAAAAATGCAAAAGGGAAGACCACCTGGGTACTCTGACAGGTGGAGGAGGTTTGGTTGTCGAGCAAAAAAAGCTTCAAAGTTCTGGAAAAGGACACTTGACGCTTTATGAGGACTTCGGGTTGAGAACAAGCAATGCTCCTTGACGTGTCCACGGGATCTATGGTGCCTTCATCTTCAACATCCTGAAAAATGAACACATCATTAGTACTTATTGAGTTAAATAGTATGTTTTGAGCTCACATATATTTTATCAAATAGTGAAGCTTTCTTATTATAATCCAGAGTAATTTTCAGTTATTATTCATTTTTAAATATCAACTAAAAACCTGTTTGTAACTGTAAAATTTCTTTTTTTTTTTTTATTATAGAACTTTATTGTGCAATAATTACAATCTGCCTTTTATAAGGCAATAATAATACTGATAAATGATCTCATTCATACCATATTTACAGTCATCATTCACTCGCTCATTCATACAATAGGCCATGATTGGAGAAACTGGCCATTGCCAGGACTCCCACTGTCACGCGTTTATAGCAGGTCACGAGGCCACTGCCGTTTCAGTCTCCGAGGAGGATTATAGGGATGAGTGGCGCAGTGCAAAGACTGTGCTACAGGATTAGGGTGGTTGGAAAGGCTACTGTGGAATTTCATATACTTGGAAGGGATGAGTTCTAGAATGTAGGGTATATTAAGGTCGTTATGAAGGGTTTTGTTGCTAACATAATAAGGGGCATTTACTATTGTTCTTAGGACTTTTGATTGAAAGGATTAGATACGCTTGATGTTCGACTTTTTTGATGTCCCCCATAGCTCTATTCCGTATGTCCAGATTGGTTTAAGTATAACTTTGTAGATTAGTAGTTTATTTTCTATTGAGAGATGGGATGTCCTTTGAAGTAGTCTGTACAGTTGTCCAAAGCGTCTGTTTAGTTCTTGTCTTTTTAGTCTCGTATGTGAGTTCCAGGTAAGTCGTTTGTCGAGATGGAAGCCTAAGTACCGTACTGTCTCGGTTACTGGGAGAGGAATAGAATTAAAAGAAACTAATGGACAAGTCTTGCGACAAAGGGTGAAGGTAATGTGGGAGCATTTTGCTTCTGGAAACCTACGACTGAAGAATCCCTGTCAGTGGCTTAAAGAAGAAAAAACCCAAGGGCACTTTCGGGTGATAAATACAAATCTCTAAGGACTACACGAAAACCCCTAAAAACGCTAAAAAAGGCGTGCAAGCATAATCCATGCTGTTGTTAAATATACATTTAAAATTATTAAGAACATTTTATTCTACTAATATTGTTAAAGATAGATATATACAATGATTGGTCAGCCTTTTTTTTTTGACATATTAGATGAGAAAAATTACTTTACAAAACTTAATCTAAAATAAGATGTGTCCCAAACGTATCCTGCTAAGACACCCACTAGGCAATCAAAATCATTTAAAACGTTTCAGGGGAAATCAAGTAGTTTTCGCCATCTAGAGCAAAATTATCCATGTAGAGATATCGTTATAATTCTAATTCTGTTTACAACTCCAAACCAAAATCACAATATTTGGTTCGCTAAACTAATAATGGTTAGATTGTGCAGTGATATAAGTGTGTTATTTTACCCGAAGGAACAGATTTTTTTTTCAGATGTACCGAGGAATCATCTGGTATGTATGTAGTACATTCAATAATGATAGTAAATCTGGTCGATCAAAAAATTACAGCTATATAACACCAAAATACTGACCAATGGTCATGGAGACCAATTGCTGTGCCAGCGCGTAATGAGGAGACATTGGACAGGTACCTCAATCCCAACCCTAAAGCTTTACTATATTACTTTACATTTCTCATCAAATCTGGATACAGCGAAATTTTCTTATAAAAATTGGATTTCCTAGGCCCCTTGACATCATTATAAATGAATTTTATAGTAGAAAAGCAAATAAGCAAAACTGTATTGTTATCTGGAATCCATCCCGGAAAGTGAATTTAATCTTAAAAATAGAATTAATTTTAAGAAGTAAGGTATGAATGAGAACATTGAATACAATTACTTATAGCCCAATAAGACGGATTGTAATTTATCACAATAAAGATTTTGATTTGAATATTAAGAGGTGTAGAGGTTGCCTAAATTTAGAAAGTTAGCAAAAGGCACTAAGGGACGACTATCAGGCATAGATGTTTTTTATAAAGCACACACGGATCCAGATGATTATGGTCTCTCATAAAGACAGATTCAAGAACAAGTTACAATCCTTCTTTTTGTGTCACAAAAGGGAGTACCAGAATCTGGGATTCCCGGAGATCCGAGTCAGTATTTGAGGCACGTCCTAACTTCTTTGGAACTAGGTTTGAAGTAATATTCTCTAAATACAAAAGAACACCACCCTCACTAATGGAAAGTAGCCTGGCCCAGTAGGAAGAAATATAAACAATCGAATGACGCAGCCCAAGGCACTTCCTTGGCAGCTCTTCTGGAGAAGACTTCGTTTTGGGCATCTGCTCGGAGCGGATCTGGATCAACCCTAGGACCGTTCTCGGCTGGACTTCTGTGGCCCTAAGGTCTTTATTGGGACTCATCATCTTTCGAAGCTATCATTGTGCAATAGTAAGCAATATTTCTATAATTAGTTAGTAAGATCTTTGTAAATCTGTTCATCATTATTATTCATATAAAGTAATCCTATTTAACTAAAACTACGGTAAATATTCATAAGTAAAAGATCTAGTATATAAATTTCTATTTTATATAATTGAATTCCTTCCACCTGATCACCACGTCAATTTGTTAACGTTAGTAAAATACTTTGGGTTTTATATTCCAATTGGGACAATAGAAAATTAATTGAGTATATATATATATATTTTTTTTAATATCACCCACCATTAGCTCTTCGATGTGAATCAATTTCTAGCCTTTCCTGCCCAAGCAGACTGCAACCTTATTTTTTGCATCCATGGCCACCAAAAAATAATTCTTACTTTCACATTACTAACTTTGGAAATGGTTTAAAAATCAAGAAAATCTAATTGGCTAGTTAGTTTGCAATCGAGTCTATAAATATGATACTGAAAAAAAAATTCTAATGTAGCTTTTTAAAACTTATTTTTTTATTTTATTTTTTTTTCTTAGCTCTCTAATTATAAGATTAAGGATGAGGGAAAAATAAAGGAATATTTGGGTTGAGCGGATCCTTGTACTAGGAGTACCTGCTTGAAGGTGATGTGAGGGAATTAAGGAGTGTGGGAAGCCTCGGTAGAGGTTGATTGTTGCGGTACAGTGGTGAGAGTCCACTGGTGGCTGGGCCTAGAGTCCCTCTAGGCATGTGGTGCAGTCTTATTTAGTTGGATAGCATTGATGGGTGCCCGTTAGAGGCTTGTTGTTGGGCCAAGCGCCGTGATGTCCACCATTAGGTTGGCTTTACCAGATCTTGAGAGTTGCCATATTGCCGGTAGCGGTGGGGTTGTCATGTCTCGGAACAGAGGGTTTTGGCTATGTTTCATCGAGTCAAAGAACTTGATGTGTCTTCTTTGGATGGCTTCGGTGATGGTGGGGACCTCGAACTTTTCGTGGATGTCGGGAGCCTTCATATCACGAAAAGGGGTATGCCATAGTGCCGTGCGCAGGATTTTTTTCTGGAAGCTCTGGAGTCGTGTTATTGTGCTAGTGTGTAGGAATCGGAAGAGTGGTGTCCCAAACAGTAGAGCTGGCCTCAGGACGCTCTTATATATTAACAGTTTCAGCCGAAGGGATATAGCCGGACTTGTGATGAGATGCTGGAGAGAGTAGTCCTACGTACTCTTTTCAACTTCTCCTGCAGGTGTGTGTAGAACGTCATGTGTCTGCCTAGGTTGATGCCGAGGTAGCATATATTTACATAACTACACCAGATAATAGCAATTCAAACAGTTTCAAATCTTGGGAAACGAAAAAAAAAAAAGAAAAAGAAAAATGGTTCTACTACAAAAATAAATAGCAAAAAAGTGTAAGGAAGCTGCGGAAGGAGTACGGTATGTAAGGAGGAATAGAAGGAACGACAATATTTTGCAGGTTTCGCGTGATAGCAAGTCTTAGATCCTTCCTACCTCCCTTCGAACCCATTTATCCTTATAATATATTATGTAAGAACTCATTAAATCCACAGGACACCCAGGCTGATTCATGGCCTATGATATATTGTAATTGTCGTTTAGTTTTCTCACACCGCGGCTCACTGCTCATGGGAATTATACTCACTCCCGACCACACCTTCCCTCCATAAATCCCTGGCATATTCTATAACTCCTTCTGTATATCCTGCACGTATTTTTTCCCCCCATTTAATATTATTGTTGAAATTAATTTATTTATCTGACAATTAGACATTGTATGGAACTATCGTAATTATCATTAATTAGAATCGTGTTTAAAAACCCTATATTTCTCGATAATGATAAAAACAAAAGAATGCACCCCTTAAGGAAAGTTGAGACTCCGGCTAACTTTTTTATAAGCTTTACTTTTTCATTTATTTGATTTCATTATTAATGTTAAGGTATTGAAGTCAATTCAGCTAAGCAAAAAAGTAAATTTGTATACGGAATATCTAAGCTTTTTCTTTGTGCCGCGCCAGGTCGTTGGGAATTAATTATAATTGAATGTGAATTTTTCGCTGTTCAGGAAGACTGTTTAGTGCACTTACCAGCACACCATCACATACACACACCAGCACGATCACGGATATCATTCTTACACATATGTGACCTTCTTTTCTGCCCTTCATGATTAGTTGAAGTATAAAACATTTTATTTCTTTTAGTGCGTGACAAAGGTATATATTATTACGTTCTTCTAATATATTAGTTTTATTGTTAACTTTTATTTCTTTATCCTTTATTGTGCTAAAATTACAATCTGCCTTTTATAAGGCAATAAGTAATTAAGATAAATGCTCTCATTCATACCATATTTACAGTTCATCATTCACTCGCTCATTCATACAATATTTACAGACAGCCCAGAGACCCCCCAAATCCACCGCGAAGAGAAAGCGGAGTCTTGGGAAGTCCCCCACGCTCCTCCGTCAGCCGCGTCACCGGATACTAGCCAGTGGAGGCTGACCAAGAGCGCGAGAGCCACAGACGCTCAGGACATGATTGGAGAAACTGGCCATTGCCAGGACTCCCACTGTCACGCGTTTATAGCAGGTCACGAGGCCACTGCCGTTTCAGTCTCCGAGGAGGATTATAGGGATGAGTGGCGCAGTGCAATGACTGAGCTACAGGATTAGGGTGGTTGGAAATGCTACTGTGGAATTTCATAAACTTGGAAGGGATGAGTTCTAGAATGTAGGGTATGTTAAGGTCGTTATGAAGGGTTTTGTTGCTGACATAATAAGGGGCATTTACTATTGTTCTCAGGACTTTTGATTGAAAGGATTGGATACGCTTGATGTTCGACTTTTTTGCTGTCCCCCATAGCTCTATTCCGTATGTCCAGATTGGTTTAAGTATAACTTTGTAGATTAGTAGTTTATTTTCTATTGAGAGATGGGATGTCCTTTGAAGTAGTCTGTACAGTTGTCCAAAGCGTCTGTTTAGTTCTTGTCTTTTTAGTCTCGTATGTGGGTTCCAGGTCAGTCGTTTGTCAAGATGGAAGCCTAAGTACCGTACTGTCTCGGATACAGGGAGAGGAATAGAATTAAAATAAACTAGTGGACAAGACTTGCGACAAAGGGTGAAGGTATTGTGGGCACATTTTGCTTCATTAACTTTGATCCGCCATTGATTGCACCAATACTCGATCTCGTCAAGGTGTTTTTGAAGGTTATGGGATGCTATGTCGGGGTCTGGGTGGGATGACAAGACTGCAGTGTCATCTGCAAATGTGGCCAAGAAGGTATTGGGAGTAGAGGGGACATCAGCGGTGTATAGGTTATAGAGGATGGGGCCCAGGACACTGCCCTGTGGAACTCCTGCACTTATGGAATAGTAGTTAGAGTATTCTAAACCACAGCGGACTTGGAAGAAGCGGTTTGAAAGGTAGGACTGTAGGATTAGGAAAAGGGTCTGTGGTAAATATCTTTTGAGCTTGTAGAGCAAACCTGCGTGCCAAACCCTGTCAAAAGCTTGAGCTATATCGAGAAAGGCAGCAGTGCAATACTGTTTGGTTTCAAGGGCTGAGGAGATGTGATCAACAACGCGAAGGCCTTGTTGAGCAGTGGAATGTCGTTTGCGGAAACCAAACTGGTGTGTGGGAAAAAGGTTTTTGGATTCAACAATGGGAAGTAGACGTTTTAGTAGGAGTTTCTTAAATATTTTTGAGAGGATAGGGAGTAGGCTAATTGGACGGTAAGATGGGGCGTCATTGGGTGGTTTACCGGGTTTGGCGAATAGGACAATAATGGAATGTTTCCAGAGGAGAGGAAAGTGCGTCGTTCGGATAATGCAATTGTATATATAGGTTAAAAAGATTATGGCTTTAGGAGGAAGCTGTTTGAGAATTTGAGGAGTAAGGAGATCATATCCAGGGGATTTTCGGTAAGGTAAGTTTTTCAGAAGGTATTTGACCTCAGAGGGATTAACGGCTTTTGGTGGAAGAGAGAGAGGAATAGGTGAAGTGAGGAAATCTTCCACAGTTGTGCTGTGAGTATGGCTTTGATGAGAAAGGTGAGGTGTGAAAGTATGGGTAAGATGCAGAGCAAATTCCTCCGACCTATCCCCATCCGAAGCCGCCCAGGACCCATCATCACGACGGAGTGGATGTGAAACAGGTTGATACTTTAGGATTTTTTTGGTTACATTCCACAACGAGTTATCCCTGGTAGACAGAGAGGAGAGGTAGGAATTGAAAGAATCGGAACGGAAGGATGCCAATCGCCGCTTTACCAAACGGCAGTACTGATTGTACGAGCGGCGATCAGCAGGATGTCGGGATCTTTGCCACACTGTTCTGGAGCGGCGTTTGGATTGGATTAGGTCTTTGAGATGCTGAGGTAAACGATTATGATTATGGATTTTTGGGTGACGATGGGGTGACGATGCCTCCCAAGCCGACCTCTGGACCAGAGTAGTGAAAGAATGCACTGCATCGTCTAGGTCTTGGGATGTTTTCAGGGACAATTTGAGGTTTACGGACTCCGTGAGAAGCTGGCGGAAGTGGTCCCAGTCAACTGGGCCCCTAATAAATGAAGGAGGAGGCAGTTTGTGAATTGGTCTTAGGGAAATGGTTAATAATAAAGGACTATGATCAGAGGAGAGGTCATCGAGGCGCGTGAGTGAATAGTTAAGTGTTCCTAAACTATTGTAAAAAAAGAAGTCAAGGAGATCAGGATTTCGGTTGAGATCAGATGGCCAATAGGTGGCTGTGTCAGGAGTGATAGTGGAGCAATGTTTCCGTGTGAGTGCAGACAGCAAAGCACGTCCTCGTGTATTAGTGGATCTTGACCCCCAGTGTTGGTGCTTCGCATTAAAGTCCCCACCCACAAGGAAACGATGTCCTATGGAGTCTAGAAAGGAGATGAATTGGGAGTCGGAAATGGATTTATTGGGAGGGCAGTACACTGATGCTAGTGTAAGGGGAAAAGTGAAGGTGGTGATAGACACTGCAGTGGATTGAAGGAAATCATGTGCCACCAGAGGAACTATGTGGTGGGATATGGAGTTATGGACAATGACAGCGGTACCTGCATGAGCTGTTCCATCTGGGTGATCAGTTCGATAAGTCTTGTACTGTCGAACAGTAAATGGTCGTTTACTCGTTAGTCTTGTTTCAGTAATAAGAGCTACGTCGATGTTTTTGTCGTGGAGTAGTGCTGTCAGTTCGTTAGTGTGGGTGCGAACACCATTCGCATTCCAAAGGAGAATGGATAAGGAGTCGGAAGGATCCACTTATGGATTTTGTTTAACGGGGATAAGGTAGGAGACAAGATTTGTAAGAAGGGAAATGAGAGGGGTAATTAGGGTTCTGAACTCTGTAAGGAATGAGGTTAATAGGCTAGTAAGATCCGAAGAACTTGAAGGTGGAGGAATATGCGAGATGTGTGGTTGAGGATGGGATTGAGCTTGAGGGTTAACGGGATGAATGGAATGCTGGGAAAGGTGATCTTGTGGACAGGGAGTGGGCGGTGCCTGTGACTGCTCTCTGTTACAAACGGCATCGGCAAAAGAGACAAAAGGCCTCAAATTTCTGGCTGGGCCGCTTCTTGCTGCAAGTTTTTTCTCTTCTGGCTGTCGACGTTGTTCTGTCCTGGACTTCAGCGTTCTGTATGCCTCGCAGCCCTTGTAGTTGGCTGGATGTCCTTGCTGGCAAAGCACGCATACTGCAGGCGATTTAAGGGGCTTTTTGCACAATTCGGTTTTGTGCTGCCCACTGCACTTAACACACCTGGGAGGGTGGTGGCAGTAAGATTTTGTATGCCCATACGCCTGACAGTTATGGCACTGGACGATATCGCGATTGGGATACGGTTTTTCAACCTGTACCCTAGTGTAGTACAGGTTTGTTAGGTCGTATATCTTCTCAACTCCAGGTGTCCTCTCGAGATCAACAAAGAACAGTGGCAATGCCGTTTTTATTGTTTTATCCTGTTGCCTATCCTCGCGCAACACGTTTGTTATTTGGCGAACCTTGTACCCGAGAGCTGAGAGTTCTTCTTCTATTTCGTCAGCTGGTGTGGTCGGGTGCAAATTTCTGATCACCACTCGGAGTGATCGTTCCTGCTTTAATTGGTAGGTGTGGTAGTCTGCATTGGTTTCATCTAAATATTTAACAATCGCTCGATAAGTATCGGGAGTGTCTGGGGAAATTTTTGTATCCCGAGAGCGATTGAGGCACGTATATTTTCCGGTACCAACAATTTTGCTCATTTGTGAGCATAGTAATTTGAAGTTGCTAATGTTGCGTACAAAAAGAGCAGGCGGTTTGGGCTGTGTTGGAGTTTTGTTGACTTCCATTTCTTCTGTTGGGATATTTTTCAAAGCCTCAAAAGTGTTTGGCGTGAAAAAAGGGGACTCTAATGCTGTTTCTTTTTTGGATGTGCTGGCCTGTGGAGGTATCTCCTCCATGGAACTAGCTGCAGAGGAGGTCATTTGTACGTTCCTATTTGACCTTCTTGGTTTTCGCTTTACAGGCGACGGTGTTGGAGTTGGACCTAGCGATCTAGATCTTTTTTTCCTATTTTGGGACATTAGTTGTTGATAAAATCTCATTTTATCATAACAACGGTTTTTTTATTAGTAGAAAAGAAGTACGTAGCGCCGTGGGATTCAGCTCACAACTCCCAGTGGCGAGTCACGGGTCTTGGCTCTGAGCCACTAGACCGATGGCTCAGAGAACTTTCGTTAGTGAACGTCGAGTAAGGCGTTGCAAATGGCCGACTACTCAATCCGATATCACTTTTCACACTTCACTCTAAATGTAATAAGCAATTTACTCACTCTTGAGGGCTCCCTCGTGGCCAGCTCCCTCAAGTTGCCTGCTGGAACAATTTTTTAACTAAACTATGGCCTATAGACGGTAGTATATAGTGTTTAATTGACGAGCGATGTACAGAGATGTTCTAAAAGGTAGCGCATGCGCAAAAACTGATTGTTAACTTTAAATTTATTTTATTTGCTATTTATTATTAGGTTCTATTAACAAAACTAATTCTGGCAAAAAGATGAATTTAATTTTACAAACATAAACAAATAAAGTTATATTAATTTTATAAATACTTGTCTATTAATTCGATTCCTTTTCTTCTTCAATGGTCTTCTTTTTATTCACATTTATAATTCTTCTCTTCGTGCTATTTCTCTTCCGTTCCGCTTCAAGTCAATAACCACTAACCAACAAAGTTTTTAAGTTTTTCTTACTCACAATCTCAAGCTAATAATATGTATTACGGGCTTTTTAATTCATCACTGAATTCAGATACGTATATCAGGCTGATTCCAAAAACTAGAGTGAAAATAATGCTCTGTGTGTTTTCTCAGAACCACAACAACAACTAATTATAACTGGCTAAAAAACTAGAGAGTAATTTTGTGTGTTCATTATGATACAACCGCAACTATACTGTCCTTTGTTTTTTTCATGCACTCTCACTTGTTTTTATTTTGCCTTCTTGATAAGTTGGATTAAATATTATATACAAACTCCACAATATCTAATATCACAACAATATATATATATACACACTTTGAAATACACCAAAAAGAAATGTGCAATATTGTTCAAATATTATTGCATTAGAAGTGTTTACAAGACACTCGACTCAGAACCGGACCCGTGGCTGAAAAATGATTATTGAACGAACAAGCTTGCTGGTTCGAGTATTGTGAGTCTAACATTTTAATTTATTATCTAGTGCTTACATAGGTGAGGATGATAACACTGGCAGGAAAGGGGCCAATATAATAATACATTTATTTGTCACTATTCTCTCAATTACTTCTGAAAATCAAAGAAACCCGCAGAGCGATCGGGATATTTTCCGCAAACTAATCAAATCTGAGACCTGGCTGTGCTATTGTAATATATATTTCCCACCATTAACTAAATAATTACGTTAATATATATGTTTATTTAAAATCTAAAATCGTTAATTACCTTAACATTACCTAATGTTAGAAAATTTACTTTCTGAGAGCGAAGCGAGGTTATAGATTACTAAGATAATACGTTTATTATCACCACTGTAATGGAAACTTATGAATTCAATTAGTTAGATCTATAATTTATTTCGAATTATTATAGCGTGTTTTGACAATTGACATGACAAATGACAAGTCAAATCTGCTTTTTGTATTTTATAATGCTTTTCTCATCATCAATAAAAAAAAGAAGATGACAGTGGCTGGACCATGACAAATCACCGTAACAAATCAAAAAGTGGGTTGTACCAAGATGAAAGTAATGTTGAGAATTTGATGTGGTGTGTGTGAATGTAGTTTCTATAATACATGTTGTATTATGAGTTGTGTTCCTTCGGCTTTGTGGATTAGGATCGGCATGTTCATCACCAAAACCGACAACAATTCGTGCACCTCGGAGTAGACTTATAAGTACTGTCGTTAGATTTATTTGTTTTCCCTGTACATGTTATATTTGTATCCATTATTTCACATTGATGAGTACTATCCTGGCACCCTACGAATTATCGGAAGGAAAGCCAAATGGATGAAAATGATTTTTTTTTTTTTTTTAAACCAAATATTGATTTTATTTTTCTTATTTTAGAACTATATTTTTTAATAACGATATGGTAGCTAAAGTTTTCTTATTCTTATTCTATAAAAATACCATAATGTTTATTTTATAGTTTGTGGAATAAATATAAATTTTATGAATGTCAAATGCTGAGCATGAGGTATGAGCTAGTCTGCAAGTATTATGTTTTTTTTTTTTTAAAGACTGGTTTTGTGTCTCAATTAAGAAACGTAACAAGTGTCCTGCATCGCTGATATAAATATTGGTACTTTGATGGCTAATTCTTGACGTATTATTTATAAGCTAACAGCAACTGTAATTTAATTCTCAGTTGCCAATTCTGTTTAAACGAAAGCCCTGTTATCATTAATGCTAAATTGTTTTTATTTACATTATTAATGCTAAAAAGTATATTTTTTTCAACCTGTTAAGTTACGGTACGTATAAGCCAACCATCAATGAAAAAGCTCTAAAATATGCTAGTCGAAAACTCCTGCTGCATATAAGTTACAAGATACAAACCTATTTTGGCATATACAAAATAGTTTATAACAATTGAATGTAAATAACATTTATCATACATCATATGTTCGTTGACTAAAAGGGTCCATTATTAGTGTTAATGGCCTACATTGGTATATCTGATCCTGCGGGGCCCCATATTTGTATTCAGCCCGTCGCCGGGCAGACAATGATTCGGGTTGAAACCTTTATGAGGCTCGTGTTGCAGGATAGGTGGTCGCTATATTTCTTCCGAAGGCTCCCATTTTTTGTTTCTAGCCCCTTATCGCTTCTTTTTTATTTATTATAAACGAATCTCCGGACCAGAGCGGGTAGATATATGTACGGCCGGGTGTGATCGTGCGTGAGCGCTTTCTAGTATACGAGGGGCACCCAGTTTCACCGCACGGCCTAGAAGGAGGCTCTGGGTAGCGCGGAGGGAAGATAAGGAGGGTTACGGCAAGGAGAGGGGGAGGGAGAGAGAGAGAGAGAGAGAGAGAGAGAGAGAGAGAGAGAGAGAGAGAGAGAGAGAGAGAGAGAGAGAGAGAGAGAGAGAGAGAGAGAGAGAGAGAGAGAGAGAGAGAGAGAGAGAGAGAGAGAGAGAGAGAGAGAAAGAGGAGTGAGTCCGTTTATTATATATTAACGAGGCCGTTAAAGTTTATTAAGTGTAAAGACCAGTGGGGTGTTGCGCAGGGACCGCCTGTGTGGCCGCTCCTCTCGGTATTATTTAACACTACCTCTGATTTACTAGCAGTCCTCTGCCTACCATTGTTCAATATATGCCTCTGCCGCTCCTCCTCGCATTACTTCTATTTAAAAGGCAACCTCTGACCATAAAGGAGATTTATTACATAATATTGCACGAGTGTCAATGCCAAAATAAATTGAATCCTTAATCAGGATGATTAATATTTACGTTTTTTACTGCTATGCAAAACCGATAGATATCCTTTGGTATAATCTTCGAAGTATGCATTATATTGAACTGAGGGGTTAGTTTTATGAGCTTTTCTCGTTGAATTTATTTTACGTTTAACTACTGAAAGGATCTTCTTGATTTTCATTTATGTGATACTTTACCTTCAAATAGACGTTAATAGCATTCTTTCTATCTACTTTCTTTTTCATTCCAATTTTCAAAATGAGGGCGTAAAAGTCATCTGAGGCGAGGCTATCAACAACGCACTTCCACGGATTTATTTCCAACACCACTTCCTTTATATAAATATACTAGAACAGGGATAACCATCATTCACTGTCATAAATATATAAAAAAATAGTCAATTATATTTTAGATTTAAAAAAATCATTTCATGAAGATTCTTCCTGTGAAAAGTCTTTTAGTTGAAAAAATTAAATTATCGGGGGATAGATAAAATACTAAATAGGGCCTAGTATGTGGGGGGAGGCCACCGGGCCGGATGTCCATCAGGGGATATAGTAGATTAGAGATTAGGGTGACTTTTAATCGCTGAGAACAGATAACCTAGATTGAATAAGCTAATTATATATGTAATAAAATAAAATATAAATAAGAATAGCAGTTAAGGATATGTCGCGTTATATATATATATACTCATCATTGATGAGTATGAAAAATACCTCATTCATTCTAATTTTAATATTTATACAAAATATATGTAAGCTTGCAGTACATATCATGCATATTGTGGCGTGCAAAAGGAAATGTACACGACTAGAAATAAAGTATAATTTCTTGAATTTTTTCACAAATAAGCCTTGGGCCTCTCCTGAAAAATTATTTTTACCTATCCATTGCATCAACGTTTCGCTAAAAATTTAGGGATTTTCAGGGCTAAAACTGTAAAAGATAAAAATTGTTTTATACAGACGCTAGTTCTAAAACTTTATTTTATATCACACCACATAATTTTATTACTAACATCCACAATCTTCACAAAATCACTAAAGAAAATATTAAAACACATAATTTTTGTAACGTGATTAGTAACAATCAGCAATTAATTTTAAAGCATTAAAAATAAAAATCATCAATAATATAACGTTTAAATTCAATTAATTAAAAGTTTTTTAGACAGTCGGAATCAGGCAATTGAAATTGCTAACAACGATCTCTGGGCCCCTACAAAATGTACCTAGTAGTGTCCCCCCCAGCGGTCCAGTCTGCCTCTTTCCGGTTCACACTCGCCTTTGGTATCCGGGCAGTTTTCGCCTACCCTTAGATACCTAGTGTAAACTCGTGGTCATTCCAAAACCACGTAAACTATCTATAATACGTGTACCTCTTCTCCTAAACATAGTGCACTGTCAGAGCACACCTTCTAAGATCTTATGGAGTCAGATCAATAAACAAATACAAATTAAGCTGGTCGCCGACTAGGCTGCCAATAAAGGTTAAAGACCACAGGTTTATTTATCGGGCAGTGACTGGACGTCACACAGCGAGCGCCCGATGGTATTGTTTCAAAAGGAAAAAAATATTTTTTAGACCTGTCATCAAATATTCATGTGACACTCTGCAGAATATATTTTATTATTTTTCATAAAATCACATTATTATGTTTGATGAGATCATATTATCATGTCTATATTTTTAATGAGGTTTGTTAATTAAAGCTTGAGTCTCTTTGTAATACTTTTATTGACAACTGTATTATAAACATTATCATTATTGATTGCAACTTACTTTAATTTAACAATTTAATTAACCAAACCACAGTGAAAATATATATATAGAATATTTTATTAATCCTAATATATTAAAATCGGACCTTAAACTATAAAAGATCTTTGTTTTTGATGTTTATCAAAAATACAATTAATTGTTAAGCTAACCATGGCATGAAATTTTTTATAGTGACAAATTATATATTTTTTAAATGTTTTTATTAAAATTACTTTGCTATAATAATGGAGTTTGGTGTGTGTGACGTGACTTAAAATAATGGTTTTAATATAGTTGCTTCATAACACGATTTCTGTCTTTTACATTTATAGTCCTGAAGATGCCAAAATTTTGGTGAAAATTTAATAATTAAATTAATAATATAACATAACATCTAGATTATAATTTTCCACGTAGTCGTACTTTTTATTCCAGATACTTTTATCTATATGTGTAACATTTGCCATGAAGTTTTAGTTATTATTCCAGATATCTTTATGCAATGCACAGCTCAATTGTTACTAATTAATCGTACCGTTTATTAACGTTAAAAGTAAAGGATAAAACTGTCAAGGTCTGGGTGACACATGCTGAGGCGGCAAGCTAAGAAGAGACCGAGGTCAGAGAAGTCGGTATGAGCTGACTAGCGTACGGTAAAATATGACTCTGTGCACGAGTGTTATTAGTAATATGACAACTTGGTTGGAAACACTGCTTGGTGAGTGTACTTTTTTTTATTAGCTGTATATTTTCACGGACGCACAGCATGAATCTGGCATAAATAAATTGGTTTCCATTCGGCTTATGAACTGAACGGCTGTTCCTTATTTCAGAGTTGCTCAATTTTAAATTAAGGGCGAGAAAGTTGTATAAGCCCTTTTCCAATATTCCTAATCTCCTTCCTTGAAAATTATAAAAAGAGGGTAAAACAATTTTGCTTGAGAGGCTAATAATTTTTTTCTCATGATATCCTGTATATATGATTATATTTGGAGTCCTACACCACCCACTTAATCGATAGGAATTATTAAGTAAGCAATTATAAGTGGCTTTCTTACCTTGTTAAATGTGTTTATCCTATTCGGATATTTGCCATGCACTAACAAAATGTATGCAAACATCTACTATTTATATGTACTTGGAAAGGATACCTGAATATATCAAATAATAAACCAATTTTATTTTATTATTACCAATTATATTAACAGTCAAAAATGCAGTCTTATTGAAGAACTCAGATACAATGGTTATTATAGGCTAATTTATTTTATATATTGCAAACTGCAGTGTATACTTCGACAAAAAACAACATAAACTTATAGAGTAGGGTCGTTTTTTTTTCAAACTCCTCTTCAATGAAGAGCTTCCTACACCGTTTATTTTGAAATTGTAAAACACCCAGACCGATTGTTTTTATTTTTACAAACGCAATTGTTACTTGAGTTTCGGGTTATGACAGGCCTTCAAGAAAACGCTAAAGAGGTCTCTCCTTTACCACCAGATATTCTTCCAAGGCTGAATGATGGAATACAAGAGACCGAAAGTTTTTTTTTGTATTTATTTTGGAGTAAAACCGTCAGAACATCAACGTCGTTGTTTGTAAATTTAAACTAATTTTGGGGAGCCGATCAAGGAACCTTCCATTGCTCTCATGAGTAAGCAAACCCTCCAGGCGTTTTGGGCCCTAGATGTGGGTACTGAAAAAAAATACCACTTTTCATTGCAGTATACACTAAGAACAAGTAATTTAAAGTGCAAATCAATTTATAATTAATTAAGTTCTTTTAAGTTAAATGATTGATTATTGCTCATTACCTAGAAGAAAAATGCTTCTTGCAGGAAAAAATTACATTACATTTAAAAAAAAATATTAAACAAAGAAGTCTTCAACTTTTCATTTACTATCCTGGGGCTATGCCCCTTAAGAACAAACATTTATTTAACTTAATGTGGGATCTTTAAGAGTAACACCCCTCGCTAAACTTTGCAATATGTAGAGATATAGAAAAAATAAATACATAAAATGAAATAAGAAAAGATAAAATGAAAAATGTAAACGTATAAATATAAGTCACATATTTTCTCAAGAATTAAAAATATAAACTGAAATAAATGTAAACAAAAGCAATATATAAATATAAAACAAAACGAGTACTTGCTAGAAAAATAAAAAATCTGCACACACTCACAAACTCACAATTGGGTATTCACACCCAAAAATAAAAATACTCTATAGTCGTGGCCACTAAATTAGGCGGGCCTTGGAAATTGTGGCGTTGCCAACCCTCGCTGCATAACTTTACCTAACTACTCGCCATACACCGAAGATAACTTCAGAAGAATCCTTCACCTTTCGTTAAACAGTTCGTCGTAGTAAAGTAATGATTGCTCGATCCATTTATTTTAAATACCTTCACTATTCTTAAATAAAACTTAATATTGAATGAGAGCGAGGCTAACGGAGGAATTCGCCAACAAGTGACGACCACGTACTGGCAGTTAGAAGGCTGAACGTCGATTCTCGATGGATTAAATGCGGCAACATGGCGAAAATGGTTCAATTTAGTGGCCGTTATGAACTAATGCAAAATAGTAACCGACATTATATATTCAGCGTGTTGTAACAATCAACAATTATTATGCCAAAATTAGTTTGCGTTTCAAGTACGGATTTCTATGTGATAGGAAATGAATAAATGATCTTGTTATGAACACATTTAATGAAGTAGCGTAGCAAATCAAGGGGGGGATATTTGTTTTGAAAAATTAATACCGGTGTCACCGAGAGCTAACAATAAACTGTTATAAATTTATCAGGCCTTTCTCTATACTGTAGCAGTTGGAAATAATTGCGTTGGGCTAGGAGGAGAGAGCGGTTGCCAATAACAGCCTTTTCATCGTCCTCTTCCTATTTTTATTCGATATAAACAACTGTGTAGGCGAAGATAAGGCCTTGTATTGTGCACGGAGGCTCCCACTAAACATCTCCTCTGACAGCCGGCTTCCATTACACGGTTATTTGTCGATAATAAACGTCTGCCGGGATGTGGAAGGGCAACCCTTCTCCTCATTGTGGCTGGCCTCTGAGTTAGTGTATTGGTTGTGCTGGCTCCCTATTGAGGGGCCGAGGGAGCACACGAGCCCAAGCCGCTACAATACACGGATTATATCCATCGAATAAATTCTCCCCCCCCCCTCCCTCCCTCAGGATCCAATACTCAGCTCGCTTAAAACTTCTTTCGTGCGCTACCACACTCATAATACGGCTGCACATCTTTCACCAATGAATCAAACTCTTTTATCACATCTATAGAAGGCAAGGATGTATTCTAGTTAAATATGTATAGATGTATTTATACATTGAAATATTATTATTTAAATATATTATTACGTTCTTCAAATGTATTAGTTTTATTGTTAACTTTAAATTTATTTTATTTACTATTTACTATTAGGTTCTATTAACAAAAATAAATCTGGCAAAAAGATGAATTTAATTACAAAAAAAAACTTAAATTAATTATTTATAAATACTTGTTTACAATTTTGCTTCTTCTTTTATCCTCATCAATTATTTCCAAACCAAATCAATTCTTTTTCTTTTCTTGCAATGGCTCTTCTTGGTTAAAAAAATTTTAAATTCTTTCTGACTCACAATTTACAGCTAACATGTATCACAGGCCGAACCCAAAACAAGAGTCTAACTGTGTGTGCTCTCTCAGAACCACAACAACAACAACTAATTATAACTGGCTAAAACTAGAGAGCAATTTTGTGTGTGTTCATTATTATACAACAACAACTATACTATCTTTTGTTTTGTTTTTTCATACACTCTCACTTGTTTTTATTTTGCCTTCTTGATAAGTTGGATTAAATATTATATAAAAACTCCACAATCTCTAATATCACGACAATATATTAGAACACCCCGTCTCGCACACGGATATATTAGACAAGACGGTAACAGAATCCAGTCAGTGACCTTTTTGGTTGACGTGCACTAAAACAAACAAAACAGAAAAAAAAAAATGTTATCCGGCACCAGCACTACAAAGCGGAGAGAGTCTGACCATCAAGAGACTCAACTGTATTGAGGTAAATAATTAGTTCATATTATGTAATAGTATAATGCACATACATTCATTATTTAAACATGTTTAAAAGTGATAGGAGTCACTTTACGAATCATATACTTAAAACTAACTTACACCTAACATGAAAATTTCAAGCTAATTTTCTCCGACAGTCAGTTGCCATCAATGCGGGAAAGGTGGTGGGGTCATAGTGTTAAATACTGGGCTTGTTAGATGTTGCAGCGGGTCAAAAAACTTAATGTGTCTCCGGTGGATGAACTCACCCACCGATGGCACACCAAGCAACACAGTTTTACAACTGACTCCAGTAACTAACCTAACGGGAGTAAGGAAATTAAACCATGGCTAAGGAAATGTTTTAATCGGTGTTTAACTGAATGTACTTCCGGTGATAGACCACCAGAGCCTCAATACAGATGTTAGCTAGCAACTACGAAAACTATTAATAAACCTGAAGTCAACTTTTGGAGACCGTGCCACGTCCAAAAAGTGTCCAGCTTAGACACATCCGGGGAATGAGTGTCTCATTAGCTAGCCAATTAAAACTGAACGTTTCTTCAAACATTTCTTAAATGAAATGAAGAGTGAGAAGCAAGTGGCGATGCCGAATAATCTAAGTTATCCGATTTACTTGGAAGGAAGTGGTGGGCACACATCTGTGTATCAACTAGATCTGAATGATGGGTGGACATGAGAGTTTAATTGAATTCTGAATTTAGTTTACACAATTCATCAGGGTTTGACTCAGTCTATAATGCAACGGTAGTCTGCTTCAAGGCTATATATAATATTAACAGTGGGGGAAATGTAAATAGTTTAATATGTAAATAGCTATGACATTAAATTACTCAGTTCAGTAAACGCCGGAATAAGGGCACTACATGCTAAGAACTTTCAGTTTTTCAGCCATCTAGCTTCATATGCAAGTATGAGCAGTGGGAAAAAAACATTCATACCGCAGCTGTGAAGTATGTTTAGACTGTCCAACCACTGTACTTCTATTACAATGTTCTGTATTAGAAGTACAATAAAGAAAATCATATGATTGACGGTTCCAGAAAAACAAAAATGCATTTATAAATACCAACAGTGACATGAAATCGAATTGACATATTTAATGATTCTTTCTATACACTTGTTATCGTGATCAGTATAATAGAAAATATTTGTTATAACTAATTAAACCATTGTCCCTTGTTAAGTGAGTGTTTATTTTTCTTGCTGGGTCAATAGAAGAACTTTTCATGTTTATAGGTAAATAGGAGATCAGGACAAACAGGCTGTGAGACTTTTTTTGGGGGGGGGGGAATACAAAAAAAAAAACAAGATTCTAAAAAGAATGGTAATGAATAGAAACGATCTGGTAAATATCAATTGAGCAAAGAGTATCGATTATCCTGTAATGATTTAGTTGATGCTTGTTTCCACTCAGGGCTTTTAAATAATCCCACTCGTTTCCCAATGAGAAGGTAAACGGCTTTAAAATAAAACAGAAGACCTGGGCTCTGTTTAGAAACGTAGGTGATTAAGAATAACCGAAAGCCGCTTTTAACTACAATTACTTATCCGGATGAAGGTTCATATCAACAAGTCTGCAGCATCTGTTTTAGCTGGAACAATAATCAATTCCGATGCGCTCGTTAATCAAGAGTCACCTTATAAAGCTCTTTAAACATACCCATTATCTATACAGGGTGGGCTAGGACCCGACCGTTTGCCCTCCTAAGTATCCCTAATTGAGCCAACTTATTTACTTTTATCTGTTAGTTTAAAATATATTGGTGCTATTTCAAGAAATTAATGCCTAACCAATACAGAATAGTAAACATTTGATTTTATCAAGAGCTTTACGTCATTTGATAAATAGTTGGAGCCCTAAGAATGGCCAGTTTCTCCAAGCATGTCATAAGCGTCTGTGGCTCTCGCGCTCTTGGTAAGCTTCCACCGACTCGTATCAGGTGACTGCGTAATGATTGAGCGAGTGAATACAGAAGTGTAAATATGGTATGAACGAGAACATTGATTACATTTACTTATTGCCCAATAAAAGTGACATTGTAATTTTATTAAATAAAGATTGTATTCATTTGATGAGTACGATATGCCAACTAACTTGTTTCTGTCACTATCAATTTCTATAGCCTGACATCCATTTGTCACTCGATTTCTATTAGTGAGACATGATATTTACGAACAAATTTTAGTGAATTTCACAACTGATCCTCTAGCTCACAGTAAAGAGAAAAGAAACCAAAAAAACACCCCAACTTCTCTATGAATCCAGCAAATGCTTTACACTAAATAAAAATAGAATCAAATTTAAATGCATAGTACAATTTAGCCACAATAATGTTTCCTACTTATCGTAAATAAGGACGACATTACAGCACTCCGGTAAGTAACAGGGAAAGCCCTCTGTCCCTCAAAAACGTAATTAAAAACATAGCTATTAAATATCCTTCAAATATAATATAATTGATTTTCAAAAATGTATGCTACACTTGTGAAATTGAGTGTTTGTTGAAAAATAATAAATAAATCCGTAAATAAAAGGATAATACAGGGATAATGCTGACCATGGTCGGTATATCATTGATATACCACGGTATGGTGTATCGCACAAATGGTTGCCAAGCAGTTGGAAGATGTCACTGAGGTTCTCAAAAGGTTCATGGCTTGGTATCTCAAGATTATTAATCTGGAATTTCTTAGCAACACTCCCTACATATTTTTCTAGCACAAACGGTCATGACACAAGTTTAGAATCTTAAATCAAATAAAGCGAATATTTAGAGAGTGCTGGCCAGACCCATAGGAAAAATCATTGAATGAGCCTAAAGTCGAGTAAATTTCTTTATTATTATATTCTAAATTATTATTTTAGTTAAATTCAATTTTATCGATTGAGCTGTTGACTTTAGAAAGGTAGTAAGTAAAAAAAAATAATGAATTTTTAGATTTTTTATAGTAAAGCCAATAGCATGGAATGATCAGTAGGCGATAGTCTAAAATAGTTAATTGGTGGTTCATATTGAATTCGTATTTTAAAAAATAAAACAGATTTTTTTCAGTACAAAACTATTATTTTTATTTCCTTGTAAAATCAATATTTTAGGACTTACTACTTTTCCCGTACTACCCCACTTTAATTATCCCATACTTTTTCGATCGTCATCCTCATATGTTCAATTTATCTCAATAATATAAATCAAATATACATTCTTGTCGACGCACCTCACTTCCTGCTCAGCAGTTAAAGTGTAATCTTTCGCAGGCATCTAAAAGGTTCACCGCTTCACCGCTCGGACTTAAATACTCCGACACAAATTGACTTCACACATATACAGAAGTTCGAATATACACAACTCTTGATCTCATAAAACTCAATTGTATACGACACTACAGCACAACCCAAAACCATCAAACAAAAATGAATCCCCAATGCTTCACGACATCGAAGCTAACTATGCTTTTTATCGCCGAATACTATAAAAAAGGACCTACCTAGATCTTTGGATATAAATTAATTTTTTATGATTAACATTACAAGCTCATGCTTGTATCAGAATTTTTGCTGGTGAACTGCTCTATGGAAATACATAGAAATAAATTCTGCGCGTTTACAATTAACCGCGGGACCAGGTATTTAGTAAGTGTATATACCTTGACTATAGGTTTGATGATGATATGATACTCTTTATTGAGCTATAATTACAATCTGCCTTTTATAAGGCAATCAGTAATTGCGATAAACGGTCTCATTCATACCATATTTACAATTCATCATTCACTCGCTCATTCATACAATATTTACAGACAGCCCAGAGACCTCCCAAATCCACATGTGAAGAGAAAGCCGAGTCTTGGGAAGTCCCCCACGCTCCTCCGTCAGCCGCGTCACCGCATTTTCATTATATTAAGATTTTGTAATAATTACAGACCATAGGTTTGAATTACTGAAAAACAAATTATGTTTAATTTTCATCAAATTTATTTATGGACGACGTATTGACGTACTATGCAAGTCTACAATAAATGAGATGAAAGCAGTTTAGCACACCTTGATGGGTTGCGTAAACTGTTTACATCTCACGAGCTCAGAACATCTGAAAGAACCAATCCAGACATCTATTATGTCATACACTCACTAGAAGAGAGTTAGATCTTGAAAATTCACCATATTGTGTGAAGACTATTTTAATAATTATCATTTTAAGAAAGTGTTGTATTTTTGCCTCATCATCCGCTAGGGAATGCTAGTTCGTTACATTTTGAGATGCAACTAACATCCGTTTCACATTGAGTTATATTTGTATGCAACTTTGATTGGATTATATTTTTATTATAATTATATCAATTCAGATATAACCGTTTAAAGATTCTAGCCCAGTGAGCTAGAATACCAACAAACTTATTTTATTTTTTCGATGTTCCCTGCAGATGATGGAGAGAGAAAAAATGCTGGTCAGCATGTTGTTTCGTGATGATATTTCTTCCTCTCCGGCATCAGTTGAAAGTACTTCTTCCCAAAATGAACAGGGTAACAAAGAAAAAAAGGCAAGAAGGTCGTGTGGAAGACTGTAGGAGGAGTATTGGAGCCTTTTTATTTCGAACACACCAGTTTTGACCGAGCTGTAGATGATCAGAATCTGTACACAGAGTTTCAAATCAAACTGTCCTTTCCTATCTCAATAAATCCGATCACCAATTTGAAGATATTTTTGACAGTGATTACTCAGATCATGACTCAGGTGTGAATTCAGAAGATTTCTCATCGGGTAACCACAGATCTGTGAAAGGATTATTTCCTAGAAAACATAACATTAGAAAGCCCAGAAACCGACTAAAACATATGTTGACCCAAGTACCGTCACTCCAGATATGAATCAAAATTTCGATGTGTCGGAGGCGAAAAACAAAGAATTTGTGATCCACCATTTTTACACCGGTATTAAGAAAAAAGAAATCCCGTATGAACTATTAAGCCTTTTTGTGAGAAATTTAAGTACCAATGTACATCAAAATTTACAGTTGAATATCGAAAAACGATTTTTACCATGAGTGATGTCTGAAGTTACTTGACGAGCTCTCCATGTAGCTTTCTATTTTTTAAAGGATGATTTAAAAACTAGTCATTGCAAGCAATTTTCTATGTGAATTTTAAACATTAACAATCGCGTTATAAATACGGCAGTTAAAAAAATAAACCTTGTTGGAGTACAAAACCAGATCTCAGGCGAAAGCATCATACAAATTTCAGATGGGACTAAAAATGAAATTCGAGAACATATTAATTAAATAACGAGGATTGATAGCCATTAACTTAGGAAGCAGCAGGGAATCCATCGATGGAAGCAGAACAATTTACAGGAACTATGTTAACAAATGTGTTGACAAACAGTAATATAGAAATCGATAGCTGCTAGAAAAAAAATATTATACTATGAATTCATCTTGACTTTTTTTGTTCCTAAAAAAGCTGAGATTTGTGTGATATACCATATACAAAACACCAGTGTCGGGTCGTCACGAGGGGGGTGCTTAGTTACCCTAGCCCTAGTGACGAAGTGAGGGTTGATTACGTTATGACCTGGACAATTGCTTCACGACGGGTCTTACTACTCTACTATCTGACTCCATATCTGACAGGCATGTGCCCCGACAGTGCACTATGTTCAGGAGAAGAGGTATAGGGTAGGTATTGTACGTAGTTTATGTGGTCTTGGAATGATCACGAATGACCGCACTCGGTATCTGAGGGTAGGCGAAAACCGTCCGGATCCCAAAGTTGAGTGTGAACTGGAGAGAGGCAGTCTGGATCACTGGGGGAGACATTACTAGGTAAAGTTCGTAGGGCCCCAGGGGACCGTCGTTCGCAAGGAAGAAATCTCTCCCAAGGAGGTGCTAGTTTTAGCGAGACGAAGGCAGAGAATCCCACTAGGAGAGTATGGGGTCTGACAAGTACGGACTAAAACATAGCGGGGTTAGGAAAGAGAGATGCAGAGGTTTTCATAAATCAAAAGCCAAATCTAGAAACATCAGTGCAGCTGTAAGTAGCAGTCCAGAGAGCCCTAGTTAGAGTGACTTATCGGCTAAAACTAAGGGATATATATAGCCCCAAGTAGCCAATGGGCTGGGGTTTTATTCTGGCCAGCCGCATCGCAGGGTTGGATGACGCTTGAACGTTCTAGACCAGGACCCACCCAGCCCCAGGAGCTACCTGAACCTCTCTGAAAGGGCCTCTGAACTAGTTTTTTGCAGCTGCGTCTTTTATTGTTTACAATATTTACACGGATGTGACTTATGGTTTGGTAATAGTATTTACATTTGTTTAAATTAATTTACAACATATTATAACCAATTTACAATATATTATTACGTTCTTTGAAAGATATCGTAATTTTATTTTTATTCTTTAACTTTATATTTATTTTATTAGTTATTATCTGTTGTTTTTTAGGTTCTACTATCCAAAATAATTCTGGCAAAAGGTTATATTTAATTACAAAAAAAACAAAAACTTATTTTAATAATATATAAATACTTGTTTACAATTTTGCTTCTTCTTCTTTTTTTATCCTCATCAGTTATTTTCAAACCAAATCAATTCTTTTTCTTTTGTTGCAATGGCTCTTCTTGGTTCTGCTAAGTCCAATACCACTAACTAAAAGAAATTTTAATGTTTTTCTGACACACAATTTACAGCTAACATGTATCACGGGCTGATCCCAAAACTAGAGTGACGCTATCGCTCTCGCTCCGTTGTTATTTCGTAACATCGTTGCTTTTTTTAGCTCGCCTTCTTGATACATGATTTGAATATCGCATTTTTCATTTTATTCTTGATATATAAAGTTTAAATATCAAATATCTCAGCAATATATACAATAGAGTATAGGGTGATTTATTTTATGTAGTTAGCGGTCGCTACAATAATCTTTGGTTTTTATTACTAAAACCGTTTTTGAAATCTATGCACTGTCATCTTCAGATATTAAAATAAAAAGGCATATCGTAAGAAAATATAGAGCGTGCAACTGGAGACAAACAAAATTAATTGCAAAAGTAAAAACAATAAATAATAACCACTTTTGATAAAACATACATATAAAACATAAAAAGTTCACAACTGCACATGCAATTTATTAAGTTAATAAGACACTTCTGTCTTATGCACAGTAAAATAAAAATATAATAACATATCAATTTATAATAATTACAATTATAAAAACGTAATCATTGGTGGATCGTACTGTTGTATGTAAGTTAAGTGGACTCCATGTTTTTTTTTTTATCTATATTGCATTCTCCGAGCATAACACGGGTACATAAAAAAACTATCTATAACCTTTATGTGGGACTGGGGTGCCTCCTGGTTCCCGGCCGGTTCAGGTGGCCCAATCCAATCCAACTATCAAATCAGAATTGTCAATTGTAATTTTATGTTACTCTGAAGTACCAACTTGAATCACAGGCCTTGAATTGGCCAATGCCGTACTTTTACCGCCTTGGTCGAGAGTGGTTATTAACAATCACTGAACATTAAAAAATATACATAACATTATATGTATAAAAAATATATATAATATATACATATACATAAAAAAAAAATTGCATTTCTTTAGCTAAAGAGATTACTCACGTAATGATAAAATGTAAGCATGTTTATATATTTATTTTTCTCGATTGTTTAATAATTTGGCTTTTTATTTAAACTGACGGATACTTACGGCATACCGATACTCGAATATATCTGATATACTCACTGATTCCGAATACCCAAACTGTGAGGGAGCATTCAACGGATGTATATTTTCTACGGATGCAAATATCCTTTAATTACTTAGATTTACCCGTAGACCCCACGCTGTTACGCTCGAGTTAGATAATTAGAATATTTAAATTAAAATATATATTATAGTCATTATATTATAAAAATATAATTCTGAGCTTACTGCATTAGCGTTAAGTTATGCCAAATTACCTTTTCTAAAATTACTCGATTAACTTACTATTGGTCCCCATTGTCTCTAAAACCAAACCCTTTCACTTAAATGAATTAACGTGATTCTGAAGGAATGATGTTCTCTATATATAGAATAGAATTTTACAATATACTTTATTACGAATGGTTAAAATGTTTTTATAAAAAATAAATTAAATTTAGTATGAACAAAATGATGAAAACAATTATAGAATTACTAGCTAACAATTAAACTTAATTCTTACTTAATACAATTATGGCTTCAAGAGATGGCTTGTGCAACCGCAAAAACCAATTGCTAGTGTTGCCAACCCAACGACGCAGAGAAAGGTGAAGTGTCCGACGTCCCTGTCCCTTAACCCCAACCTTATATCCCGTACTCTGGGTCCGGGTCTCTATCCCTTTAGAAGAAACATTTTTCCTTTATGAACCATACGCATTAAGGTATATGACTTTCTGCTCTTTTCAACAGAGCTAGGGACGTGCTCTTCCAAGCTGCAAGGAAGTCAAGGTATGATTCAAAACACTCTTTAAGGACCACCTTGACTACTGAACCTCATATCTTTTATCACACTTCCTTTTGCAAGAAGAAAATGAAGTTGTACTCGACACTGTCTTTATGAAGGTTCATAGGAAGACATCATGCGACCTTTTGAAGCTGGGTATTCTTACAAAATGGGCTTATTGCTTGCCCCACTTTCACTATCTCTGTCTCTTAACATTCACAAGTTAGGGTAGAGCACCACGTAACATAGCAAAGTGTTAAATGACAATGTATAATGTTTTTTTGTTAAAATCCTTACTTGTTGTAATCATTGGTTGTTGTCATTTAATACGACACTTTTTTTTTATATAACCAACCAAAATATGTGCCGTCCGGGAAAGCCCCCTTCATATTTACGATTCTGCAGTTAGTTATTTACAAATGATAATAATACGTAACAAAGAATTCATATTTATTTGTTCTTTGAAATACCACAAAGCGTCAACCAACTGTGGAATGCGATTGAGTAAAGTAGCTAAGGTAGGTTGTAAGCAGAGATAGAGGATGGTAAGTTAGTGCTGGTTGGTAAGAAGAAGTGTTGCTCACTTAGTCGGGCCACTTGGGCAACAGGTAGCCCCGGCCCGCATAACTCACGCCGTATATTGTCCATTATCGCCGAGGGGGGTCACCACACGTAGTTTTTTTTTAATTTTTTATATCTCTCGTTTATATATATTATTTGAAATTTATTAACTGCAGGGTTTTTATTAATTCCCCTCGAGGTTAAAGCTATGTTTGTTTATCTGTACAGAATTACTTTTAATGGGAAATCATAAAGAAATCAGAAGGCCCTCGGCTTGAGTTATGCCTACCGTGTTAATATGATAATGTGCGTTTAATATAACAGGGCAAGTTGATTTATATCGCCGGATAGGGCGAGAGAGACAAATTTCGTCTCGCCCGGCGTTTAACCTCCCAGCGGCTATATCTCTCCGCGCTGGCCGGTTAGTTAATATAAATTACCCCCTTACAGATATCAGCTCATCTACCTCATGAAAATTCAAATGTTTTACTCCTTTTGCAACCGGTCTTCAATGTGTAATGGAGTCTATGCAACCCTCAGTAGGATAGCCATACCGCAGTTTCTTTTAAATTACTTCGTTTTTGCGTGACAACTGTTCAACATTGTAAAATTTTCATGGTGTCTATGCTATTATTTTGTCTCCAAAACTATAAGCTCTTATACATATATTTTTTATAACAAGCCTTTATTAAAATAACAATTATGAAGCAAAATAATCCTACCCGTTTCACCAGACAGAATGAAACCATCATTATGGGTTATTACAACGATTCATAATTAATTAATTGGTAATTAGGAAAAATATAATTCCCCATCATATTGAGCTGAGTATCAAATTATAGATCTCGCTCCCATGAGTTAAGAGCATGAATTCTTCTGTTAACTAGAAATACACAAATTAATTAAAATCATTGGTCGATCACCAAATTGATCGTAAGTAGAACAAAATTCCATTTTATTTGTTTTGTATTTGAGCGTCTGTGGCTCACATGCTCTTGGTCAGACTCCACTGGCTGTGGTAGAAGGAGGAGTGTGAGGGACTTCCATGGGACTCCGCTTCCTCTTTCACATGCAAGGGAGGTGACGACCATGTGGATTTGGGTGGTCTCCGGGCTGTTTGTAAATACTGTATGAATGAACAAATTGCAAATATGGTATGAAGGATAACATTGATCGCAATTACTTATTGCCCAATAAGGCAGATTGTAATTTTATCACAATCAAGATTTTTGGTTATTATGAATTATAATACTCAACAGAGGCACTAAAAAATAAATCATAAATACAGAAAATATATACAAAACAAAAATCCTATCTTTATATAAAATATCTTCATTGAAAAAATTACATGAAATGAATACAACGTATTTTACGCTGTGCTTTGAACTCCAGTTTTTGTTTCTTTTAGGAAAAGGGTTTTTAACCAAAACCACTTAACTTGTCACTGAAAGTTCTTAGTGGAGGGTTATGCTTGCACGGACCCGGTAAAACAAGTATCTGTAATCTCAGGGGCAGTTCGATATGTGGCTTACCCTTCTGATTGATTACATATCGATCGACGCACGTATTAATTAGCCATAGGCAACAACTGACTAAGTCGTTCGTGAACGTCAGCATAAACTGCTTATTAAAGGCTACTACAATATTTTTAGAGGCATAAATTATATGTTACAACACTTAGACAGACAGACTGACGGAGAGACGAAAAACTATGACCCCGCACCTGAATGATACTAGATCCTTTCCCTATGGAATATTTATACTGACCATAATAAATAATTTAGCAAACAGATCGTAGTCTTGTTGTTGTTGACTAGAGAGCTCATGATAGACACTAATTACTCAGAAAATATATTGCAGTGTTAAACTCACAGAACGCTACTTATGCTCCTAAAGAATTGTTACCGCTATCGATTATCAATTTGAACCATGTTGAAAATAGTTAATGAGGCAAATGAAGAACAGTGGAAACATTTCGCCATCGAAGATATAGATTATTGCCCTTGTTTCTATATTTAAAGCTCCCGTGGTTGTAACAGATACAAGGCGTAAATAGTTCAGTTAATAGCTATAAGGAATACGGGCGATCCTTGTAACCGATCCGCGGAACTATCTTTATGGAGAGGTCCCCAACCACCATCACATAAGAGAACCCCATAAAGCCGGCCTTACTACACCCTCCACCGAAGGCTTCGGCCGGGACATTTAATATTTTTAATGGTTATTGTTACTCTAATATAAGCTAGGCAGCTTTAGAAACAGGCTTCGAACACTGACAACAGTGGAGCTACACCACACACACATTATTTAGCTAGATAAAACATATGATGTGGAAGCTCGCAGGATATAGATGTGTGAAACTAAATAAACTTACTTAACCCCAATATTGAGAGACCAGGCCTCGTTGGTGTCTAGGATGTATGTAGATGCCATGGGCTCTTCCATGAATATCATAATTGTGTAAACCATGGTGGACTATGCTGCTTGGTCTATGGAATCAGTAGCATACCTGAGGAGGGCGATTGCAAATATTTTGGGGTGGCATTTTTTAAAAGAAAATTTCTAAATTATATAAAAATACAAATAAATAATATAAAAATGTTGTAATAAACAAGAATGAAAAATGTTGCAAATATTTCCGAGCGTCTTATTAGAAAAAATATTATTATGAGTGGGGAAAATTCACGAGACGTGGGACTACCTTAAGAAGAAAAAAAATAATGAGCAATTGCTTTTTGTCATTGGATAGCGTTATCCGGTAAAAAAAAACGGTACGCTTTGAGCAACTTAATGCATGACCTTCCTTGCAGCAAATTATTCGTGCCTAATGGCATTTAATCTTTGCAATGAAAATTTTAAATGTCAAGTGAATAACTTGTTGACATTGACGAATAACAGTTTCGTATTGAAAGGAAAAGGCTCCAGAATTTTATGTATGTATCTGCTTTACAGGTACAAGCAAAAAAACGGAAAACAGTTAAGGTCCTCTTGGACTTACAATATTTATTCAAACATATATGTAGGGAATCTCTGTTGAGGATGTAGGAATACTGATGAAAGTGGTCAGAGGTACTTCATTCGAGCAGCGAAGAAACAGTGAGCTGCATGAGATATTTGAACTGCCTACGGGGGATGAATTCATCCAGCGTAGACATATCAAATTTTTCGACTCATTACTATATTTGACAAACCCGGTGTTTAACACTATAACCCCTGCTCCGTTCCCCCATCGATGGCAGGACGCTGTCGTGGCTGGAACGCTTTAGTTATAGGTTCTAGGTATAGTTTTTAGTTTGTAAGTTTTTTCTCCCATTTTTAAACCGAAGGTGAGCCCCATCACCTAGATTTGTTTTCAAGTTATCATATTTTTAACCACAATCTGTATTGTTGAGTAACACGAACTCCTTCAAATGCATCTGCGCATAGCAGAATGAGGAGAAATTTTCAAAGCTTCTTGTAATATTTTTCATTGTATAACTTCCAGGGGTTTAGGAAAAAAAAAAAAAAAAAAAAAAAAAAAAAAAAAAAAAAAGTTGTTTTAACAATAGTCATCAGTGTCGCTAGCTATGAACGGAGCTGTTTCAAATTAAAAATCATCTTTGTTCCACAATGCGTGATTTAAGATTGCGAAGTCTAGCGAGAATTACCATTGAAAAGAAACTCATTGGAAAGAAACTAACAGATGATATAAATGTTTACAAGGCCATTTAATACTTTTTTTTTTATAACAAAACAAGAACAATGAATGTATAAACAAGTAAACGATTATGTGGGAAATATGTTAAAAAACAGTAACAGTAACAGTAAGTGCCTTTTAACAACCTCTTGATTGTGATTGACTGGTTGGGTGGCACATTGGAACATCCCCAGATGGAAAAAACTCCAAGTATGTCAATGTTTGGGATATTATTGGTAGCTAACATGGTTTTATCTGTCAAAATATAAGTCCTTCACCGGAGGGCTTTGAGGGTTCTTAGGGCTCATCTTACCCTGGCCAATTATCGTATTTACAATTTACCTAACAGGAAAGTCATATCGTAAAATCAAAACCTTGTACAAATTTATTTATTCACAAATTAGAAGCCTAATCAATTCAAGGCTCGAATTTCTATATATAATAAAATATATGAACTGTTTAATTGACACCATCTAGGATCTAGGTGACGTTTCAGCTCATGTAAAATTGACACCTTCCGGTGAACTGTGCCTTTCCAGTCATGGTACAGGGCACATGCCTCATTCGGTTAGCGGTGTGTGTCTCCTTCGCATCTTCATGTCGTCTCAACTGCTCCTTTCGGTTGTGAGTATTCTCATTAATATATGTTTATATACTCTGTTCAGCATTTGAGTAAACAAACAATACTGCAATACTTGTAGTGTTTGAATGTTTGCCAATTCTCTTTCCGACCACTCTTTGATTAAATCTAATGCATTGACTGATTAAATTTTAAGAGCAAATAATCATCGTCGATTAGAGGAAATTTTAACTTTGATGCTATCGTAAAAATATATCTTCAGACTAATCGATCAAAACAGTCATTACATTGAGTTAAATGTCGTATCGAAGCTTCTTAACTCAATATAAGTCCACAACATTCTTCAAAATATGGAGGCCTAGTCAATATGGACCTCAAATATGGAGATATCAATAATAAATATGGAGATATCAACAATAAATATGGAGGATCAATAATAAATATGGACTTCAAAATATGGGGTGTTGAATATTTTGATCAATTCTATTTTAGTAAATTTTTTTTTTCAAATCAAACAGTGAGCCTTGGCACTGTATTTCGTATAGCGTGAAGTACCTATGGCGGTATTTATTATTGATCGTTATATTAAAATCCGATGTTAAATGTGACTATGAATTGAAGGGTTTGCCGCAGGAAGGAGGAAGCTCCATTTTTCCAACGATTTGGTACAAAAAAATGTTTAAAAATCTAATTTTTACAGTTACTTAAAAAAAAAAGTTGATAGGCAATTTATTATAAGATAAAAAATTGTTTAATACTATTTAAATTAATAGTATGTAAAATAAATAAATCTGTATTGCAGGCTGAATTTTGAAATAATGGGGGCTGACTACTTTTTGCACCAAAACATGTGTGGTCTAATTTATTTGTAAAAAATATACTTTTTATTCAAAAATATCGATAAATCACAAGAAAAATACAAACGAAAGAACGATTTTTAAGAAACGGGTAGAAAATGAAGCTGTCTCCTTGTCTTGCTGCAAGCCCTTCAATTAAAACTTTTAAATCAAGAGCCTGATGGCCTCCCTTAATTGTATTTAGTCATTTGTGCTACGAATCCGGTAATTGTGATAATTTGTTTGTCTGGCACCATTTATGATGATCCAGTTTTCTAACTCAGATAGTAGGTACCAGCAGGGAGTTTTCAAGCAAAATGAAATGACCTCTCAAGGGTTTTTTTTGTTTATTTTTATTAATATACGTATATATATATATTATAAGGCAGAAACCCGCAATGATTGAGTGTCATCCACTTTTCTGCTACTATATATATATATATATTGTAGCGACCGCAAACTACATAAGATAAATCATCCTATAGTCTATAGTCGCCTTTGGAATCCGGACTGTTAGCGTTTTCTAGAGTATGTGGGATTTAACTGAGAACCAGCGATGATGTTAACACTTTGTTTTAGGTTAGACGCAGTGCCTATTAGAAAAGATTGTTTTATTATGTAAATGGAAGAACGTTACTATGTTAAGAGGATTTTACTATTGCACATTACATCCAGCATCCATAAGATCGCCCTGGTCACTTTAAGTGGCATCACTTTAAGAACATTCTAAAATAATAATACGGCAAAGATGGACCCTACCCGATTTCTTGGCAAAAAAATATTAACATGAATTAAATGTTACCTAAGTCTTCATGTTATATATGTCCTTCAAAATTGCAGAATATTTATGTAAGCCGTTGTTCCGGGAATAACGTCCTACATCAAACTTATCATTTTGGAATATTTATTTGACCTGCTATCACATCTTTAGAACATCTCTCACCAGCACAACTCATGAATTTTCCAGCAATTTACACTTTGATAGTTGCTCGTACTGCTGCCTATTTAGGAATACCGAGCACATTAGCCACTGGCCTTGGTGGCACAAGTACTAAGCCCGTATTGAGGCTTACTCTTTGGACATCTTAGGAAGAGAGACTGAGTCCTAGAAAGGACTTAATAGTTGGGAGCTTAGCAGCCTTTCCATAGTAATAATGAGTATGAGTGAGTAGAACACTACTTGAGGCGAGCAGAGGGAAAGAGAACAAATGAGTTGGCCAACAACTAATGAATCATACCTCAGTTACCAAATGAGATATTCTTGCATCCTTAGTAAATAGGATCAAAATCACCAAGAATTTATCTCAATCCCCCTCAAAACGTCAGCCTTCAGATTCAAAATTGGCACCACCAATAAAACCAGTAGGCAAACTTTTCTTTACTTACATACTAAGCTATATTGTAGCCTGATTTAGGTATTTTAAAATGCAGCAGGTAACTGAATGCCATGACGAGAGGTTATAGAGAAAGCGGTGAAGTTTAGTGTAAAGTGAAATTTTGTTCCATGTAAAGTTGAAGTAAGGAATTAAAGAGTTAAGAAAGAAAAATATTGGAAATAACGGCTTTATATCCTTTCTTATTCATTGATATCATCAATTAGCATTCCTTTTTATTCTATTTATTGATATACAGTCCACTATCATTCTTAGCACTTATCTGCGCAGCACTCATACAGGGATGGTGGTAATATCCTACACAGATTATCATCATAATTAAACAACCGTTTAATTGCTAATTAAAAACCTATATCAGATGCAGAACTAGATGAGTTATCTGCGAGTTACAGAGGAGTAATTAGGAAGGAGGTATAGCTTTTCCGTGGTCAATTTAAATCGGGAAAAAATTAGAGAAAAATCTATTTCCAATCAACAATTCCTCTCGATTGGTTCATAGTTTATATTGATGACATACAGAATATAATCCATTGGACAAGAAAACAATAAACAATACAATTTTTTTTTTTTGTAGGTTTTCATAAAACTGATAACATGGATTCTGTGCCAGGATGAAAACTTAGATGCAAGGAGGACCAATCTTGCACAGCTACCTTTGGAAAAGTTGCTTCATGTCAAAAATACACTCAGTTACAAACGTAAAAATAATTTATTATACTTTAATCAAGGTTAACAGCATTGATAGTAAACATCAAAAGTAATTCCACTTGGGGAAAACAGTTGCTTACCATTGATATCAACGAGACAGTATATTGAGTATCTATGCTTTGTACAGACCTATCTTTATACATTTATATTACTTTATTTTATCCTTAAGACTTTTTGCATGCCGTACTTTTTGATTAAATTTGTATATATCAGTATTAGGTTTCAATTTCTTTTCTTTGATTTTTACCTTTGCATATTGTTCAATCTCTTTTTAATTCATTTCGTATATATAAATATACATATTATAAATATATATATATATATATATAATTTACTTATTGTTTTTGTTTTAATATTTTTCTCTGCTTCTTAATGTTGCAAATATTTCTTCTATAAATATATTTGCATGAAAATATTCTGCTTGCATCTTTATATATATAGATTTTTTTTTTCTTCATAACCCCTTTAAATTTACAGATAATTATATACAATTATAGATCCTCAGGTGAATCTATTTACAAATTATTTTTGTAATTCCTATAGCGACGCTACATTATATACAGGTTTTGTTATTTTATAAAAATTATATAATGGAATAAAAAAGTATAATGATACACATTATATGTCAGGGGCTGAATTGACTCTAATAAAGGTGATGGGGCTCACCTTTTTGATCAAACTTAAAACTAACTTACATACTAATTCTTAACCTAATTTTTCCCTGACAGTCTGTTGCCATCGATGCGGGAGGGGTGGTGGGGGTCATAGTCTTAAACACTGGGTTTGTGAGGTGCTGCAACGAGTCAAAAAACGTGATGTGTCTCCGGCGGATGAACTCACCCGCCGACGGCACGCGAAGCAACGGTCGCAGGTCAGCGTTCTTTAACCTCTTGAGTGAGGTATGTCGGACCACTTTTCGCATGATTCCATTCTGGAAATGTTGGAGACTTGGCTGTATTGCCAGTTAAGTGGGCAAATCGCGGGGCACCGAAGATCAGAGCTGGCCGGAGGACACGTTTATAGGTCATCAGTTTGAGTCCAGCGACTTGCTAACTTCACCCAACCTGTCGCTGTATAACTTTGATAGTGCACTTATAAAGGGTAGTAGGAGTATCAATAAGGGAGAATGGGTATAGCTGCGTTAAAAAAAATCAGAATAATTTAACTCATTTGTTGAGAAGCACTACAATGACCAATAACAGACAGAAAATGAGAAGAAAGCCGGGTGAGCTTATAACGGTATACCTACAAAAAGTCTGAACTATGTAAAAAAAGGTGTTTTAGTTAAAATTTATTGTACTGAGTTTTACAAAAACAAATGTTGCTTCCAAACTAAGTAATGGGGGTGCTTTCCTAACACTAACTAACAACTCAGGCAGCTAAGCTCAAATAATATTTATTGAATCCATTTTTTCGTTTAAGATGAAAAAAAAAGACTGTCAAAATTTTACTAAATGTGTAATTAAAAAAATATATACTAACACTTATGTTTCTCCATGATACTACACTCCTCCAATTGCTAGGTTATCCCTCCTTCCTATATACATCATGTAGTTTAATAAAATAAATATAGCTTCAAATTAAAGCATTGGAATGTTTTCTTTACACAACTAAACTCAAATAGTTAATACTGAAAAGACTGTTGAAGGGTTTGCAGGAAGGAGTCCATTTTCTACCTTTTTGATTTACAAGTCACATCGTTCAATCAGATAAAAAAAATCTTTCTTTCTATTGCATTTTCCATATATATTTCTTGTGATTCACAAAATTTTTAAAGAAAAAGTGTATTGAAAAAAAAAAAATTAGCCACACAAAAGGGGTTTTGTTGCAAATACAGGTCATTTTCAAAATTAAAAATTCAGATTGCATTACAGATTTTTTTTTTTTTACATTTAAATACTAACAAATAATTTGCTATCGCATAAGGTATCTGCAAAAATATTTTTTTTTATGGTTTCCCTAAAGTTGGAAAAATGGAGCTGCCTACTTCTAGCGGTACTTCAATTTGGTTTGCCATCGATCATTGTAAAGATGCCTGGTTTTTCATTGGTATATAAATCTTCCCCGGAATTTCTAACACCCATATTACTATTGATTTTCCCTTATCAATTTTATTAAAACAGCAATAATACATCCCTCACCACTGAAAACGTTTAAAAAATGAGTCAGGTGACATTGCAGTTGTAAACTGGGAGCGAACAGAGTAATTGGTGATCACCCCGAACACTTTAAGTTAGCAGCCTAGTACGTTAGAAAGCTGATTCACTAAAATCAATAAAGATAAAACTGCATTTTATTTCATTAATCACCATTTCACACCAGATCACACCAACAACGCTTATATGTTATTAATATAAATAATTAGAGCTATAATTATGCTTCTGTAACGTTCCCTGTAGAATGTTCAAGTACGAAGCTTGTCGTGTTTGTACTAACGAATTGTGGCTGAGTTGTGTCCCACTCCTCAACCACATCTTCACAAAGAAATCGGAAAAATGACTGACGATCAAAACACACTTAATTGTAAAAGAATGGCTTGGCAAGCTGGTCAAAACCTTTTTGAATTATTTACCTACAAGAGAGGACATAGTAATAATTAGGACATATTATATGATTTAAGCAACCAACAATAGTTTGGAAAATTTATTAGTTCTATTTATACTTATAAGACATAGTTTTTAATGACACAATTTATTTTTTAGACAATTACAATAAAGGGGAGACCGATGACGGGGATATAGAAGAAGAAACTGCCCTTCCTTTCCGAGCCGATTTGGATGGGAAAAGAAGAAATAAACCACTAACACGACGGGGAGATCCTTGGTACGAGGAAAAAGAAGGTAACAACTAATTATTAGCGTTGAAATAAACTCTATGATCTATTGGGCAATAACTAATAACTTAACAAATAAATCATTCATTCATTTACCATGAACAAATAAGCAAAATAGAGGAGCGTAGTTGACTTTGGGGTGCTCTCATGACGTCCAATAAGGTAAAATAATAAAATAACAATGCCAGCATTAGAGAAAAACTTTCCTGGACCTCTTACCAAGTTGTAAATGAAAGGAAAATTCACTGTTCGTTAAAGGAACTATGAGTTTCACGCCATAAAGTAGTCGCCTTGAACCCTATGGGTGTCCCAGTTTATGGAAGGGATATATTTTTAGGATTTTGTTTATTTTAAGCTCATGCTGCTACTGACCTGTTCGTCATTTCAAACATAAAATGTTACATGGAACTTTTATTTGATGGCACGACAGCATAGAGCATATTCTAAACTCTATTTAAATAGTCTCTTTGATCTGTTACTCTATAGCTTCTCTACGAATCAATTGTCACGAGTAAATTATTACTAAAAATTAAAATTATGGTGTTTTGTTAAGGAATTAAGGACACAAAAAGTATTAGTTAAGTATCATCATTATTAAATGAACTAATTGGTAGTTTTGCTCAAAATACTTCATTATATTTGTTCAACCATTTTGACCACTGAAAATAGTTAACGACTTATCAGTTGTGGTCAGTTCCCTTGGAAACTGGACACAAGCCCATATTGTGTACCCGACAATTACGCTAAACCAAATGTCTGTACAGTAAAATGGGAAGATAATAAGCTCCGTGCGTGAGACTACTACATGAATAAATAATTTATTGAAATTTCCCAGTAAAAGTGGCTAGTGGAGAAATTGACTGGGGGGGATGGTGGAGGTTTTTAAAAAAAATATGTATATATATTGGAGTGAAGAAGATGAACATAAGTTCCCACAGGAAAATTCACTATACAAATTTGTAATAATTAGCTCAACGTTAACATATTTAATGTTAGACAACAATGAAGAAATTTTGACCGAAAATGCTTTGTTTAGTTAGTGACTTGATCACTGCCAACGGCTTTTTCAAAAAATAACAAATTCTAAATATCTAAAAACTCATGTAAAACACGATATTAAATAGATTAATTTTACTTACTACTCTGAGATATTGTTTTTTGAAATATCTTTCATATGTTTTCTCCAATGTGTCCTTAATCAAAAGATACAAGTCACAACTTTAGTTCTTAAATAGCTTCAGTGCTGCGTTGAGCACCATAAAAGTAAGTTTTAAGGTTATTTTTTCGTACTATATGCTTTTAACCCAAACGTGCTCAGCACAATTCGAGCTTTATTTACAATAAATACCTTCAAAATTTCAGATTTGATTAAATCATTTTATGGTCCCTAACATATAGACAAAAAAGTAGACAGAACTAGTAGAGACTTTCCCTTTGGGCTTGGCAAAAGTATTCAACAACTGCAGACTATCTCTTGATGATTTCCTTAAATTTCTACGTTTTGAGTTTTGTTCAAATATATCTGACTGTAATGACTACATAGGTGCATTCTTTTTTGCTTGTTGTTACATTTCAACATTTTCAGCGTTTTTCTGACAGCCATTGGGCGTGGTGGTAATAGAGATGGCAGAGAGAAAAAAAATAAGAAGGAAATATAAGGTGAAAGGTTTTTGAAGAGATTGGTAAACTAGTAAAATACAGCAGCGGCGTAACTACATATTTTGCCACCTGTGGCGGTTGCCAATTTTTCGACTTTCTATGTCAATCAAAATCAAGGGTTGCTATTAACAATTACTGGACATACAATGAGCGTGCTTATATATCTTATGTTTCTCTATCTATAGTCTAAATGGTAACACAAATATAGCAATTTGTGTAATATTTAATATCGTAATTGAAATAATTCTGTTGAGACAAGTCATACTTTATTAAGTAGTTTCATTAGCAGTTCTAATTTCTACCACCAGGCTATGTATATTTATGTGGAATCGTCAAATCTAAATTTATGGTGCACATGTTTTCCTTCTTCGCTAATTAAGCGTATATACGTCAACGTCTATTCGGTCCACCTAGGTCAGCATGCATTTTCGTTAAATTGCATACCCATTGTAATAATTGATTCAGTTGATTACAATATTATTTCAACAAAAAATGCCACGCCGAAATATGTGCCACTCGGGCGGAGCACTCTCATCGCCCCCCTCCCCCACCCAGTTGAGGGAGTGAAGGGAAGTGGTCGAGGAATTGGGGAGGAAAGGGAAATTTTCTTACTACTACTCTTGGTAAGAGGTACACGTTTAATTATTTATTCAGGTTAATGTCGAGGTGAAGATCTTTCCAGAAATACGTTCAGAAGTCAGATCCTTTGATCAACTATCTCATCGTGATTGGCGTCCAGGTAATATTTTTTCTGATTGTTGCAGGAAAAGGCAAGGACGTTTCGTCGATATTCCAGTCTACAGTGACAGTGCTTTCTTTTCTGGCCTTCGGTGGCTACTTACTCTGCCTCCTGTGCCAGTCCATCAGGAGTCAGCAAACCCCCACAGTGCCAGGGGTGGTGACAATGGTGCCGACCGCAGCCCCGGCTGCCATCATCGGCAGGAAGAAGCGGAAGAGACGGTCCGTGGAGGAGAGTATGCTCAGAACACTCCACCTCATATCCGAAGGGTACGCAAAGTACAGTCTATCTGAAGAATAGGGCACTCTTTATGTAGGCAATACTTGCGATTTGCTTATTTAATACAATATCACGAGATATGAGTTTCAAAAAGTAGATTTCACCGTCCTCATCCCTCTGATTCAAATATTATTCTATTCAAAGTTATACCCCATTACGAACCTCTAACGAATTTTTAAAGTTTTTGAATTTCCATCTCTATTCAGGAACAGAGTTTTGTCAAAGAGGCATTCTGAAATAAAACACTTGTCTCTCCACAGCTTTCTTAATTGGTTCATGAAGTGAGATGGAAATCCTGAAATTACCAGTTTTTTTTTCCAAGAAATAGAACTGTGGACAAATTCATTTGGGTAAAACTATGTCTTAATCAAAGGACAATCAATAAAGAGTCATTCCATAGGATGATTAAGTTAGATTTACGTAATTAGATCCACAAATGAATCCTTCCAAGACCAAAACTGATCACACCAGTCTAAATTTAATTTCCCCCTCAATTGATGGGCACGGACGATGATCTCGATCAAATTACTTGATAGCAGGCATGTAGCAATAATTCCTTAACCCAAATTTCGACTGCGTCGATCGTTTGAGTGTAAATTAAATTCACCATCACAGGACAATATACCCTCGCCACAAAACAATACAATAGGTGCGAAGGCCTTTGGCTTTTTCTTGTCAGGTGCAACTAAGCCTTGAGTTGAGTATTTCATTTTAATGCTAGAAGGAGCATTGCCTTGCGTTTCAAGCGAGTGATAATGAGTGATGAGGTGGCCAGTATTAAGTCGAAATCTCAATGCGATTGAGCACTTTTGGGACCAATTTTGACGCAATTTATGAAGACTTTTCCATCAAGAACTTGGAAGCAGTTTTATTCGAAAGATGAAAACAGATCACCCAAGATCACATCCGAACTCTCTCAAACACCCCGTCATTGCAGGCAAGCAGCATCACAAGACAATGACTAATTTTTTTTTTGTAAATTAAACACGAATGAAAAGAAATTGAATTTGTTGTCGGTAATGATTGATTTTGTGTTGTACATACCGTGTTCCTATTTTCCTTTAGTATATAAAGTTATACTTTGAAACAATTTTTTTTTCTAAAATAGATGTTTATTAAGCAATTAAATGCATTTTTATTTAAGTCCATCCATCAACAGAAAATTAATCACAGATGGAATATCTAACCTCTTAATTTGTTTGAGGAGTGTATGTATATTAAATGTAGTAGTCAACAAATTTAATCTATAAGTTCACATAAGATTACATCGAAGTGGCTTTTCTTTAACATTGTTGTGGCTTATTAATTTTTGTCATTCAGTTAGGCCACAGTTGTAGCTCTCTTTGAAATGCAAACTTAATTCTTCTAAATTCAAGGGCTTATAAATTGGCAAACTGGCATCCCTATACATTTATGTTTGACCTGACATCCTAAAACAAGCGCAATGAGTCAGGCGTGCATATGTCTCGCGAAAAAATAAGACAAGAAACAATCGATTGAGAAATGGTCTTGTAGCTTAGCTCATCAACTTGCAAGTTTTGTTAGCTCACAAGATTCACACATACCTTTTCAAACTGTTCTTCAGGGGAAACACGTCCACGTTTTTTTAAAACCTACATTGATTTTGGCGAACGTATCAGGGCGTGGGAAGCAGGCAATATAGTGCAAGTTGTTTTTCAGTGTTGCAGCTTCTATGTCCTAACAAGCAACTTGTCAATCCAATTTTGGCTTTGAACCACATAGTTATAATTTTCTGTAAGCTGAAAACAAACGAATGATTCCAAAACGAAACATATCCGAGCAAATAAGATTCTTTCAGTATGTTCATTGTGCATTGAATATGAGTACATCACACCCATGCTCAACAGTTACGGGTCTCTATGTGATAAGAACCGGGATTACAATGGTACTTTCGATTTCGTTCATCCTTTACAATTCTCGTAATAGAACACATTCTAGTTAAAAATAATATTAATAGTACCTTATCGATTTCTGTGATAAAGTTCATATCAAACCCCAACCATCAATGGTTTTGTCAAACCATCAATATTTTTCTATTTGAAATTGAGCTTATGACAAAAGGAACACGTTCTGGGATTAAGACATGCGCAGTCATCAAGAAGAACTTCTCAAATCATTTGGCTTTCAAAACTATTCACATTTAAATTTAGTAAGATTAATATCTTTCTCCAGCTTAAATAAAATCAGCACACCAAAAATCTGGCTTCTTGCAGAATGGTTCCTCGCGTACGAGTTTGTCAGTTCATTATTATGTGTGTACGTACGTATATACTTTAGAGACTATTACTAATCCTCCCTTATTCGAAACTTATTATTATAGGCCATTATATTTGGTTTAACCTGGCACATATTAAAATTTATGTCGACTTACACTACATAAATAATTCCTCCATGTTCGAGTGGCTGTAGAACCGCGTTGATAATCCGATAGTAAGCAGCTTTATTTCTACGAGTAACTAAACGCTGGTCATTCAGAGTACCGTTTTAGCATAGCACTTACAACCTCTTCTACAATCTATCATAAATACTCGTATCTGGAGGTATTAAACTGTAAATATAATCATTCCCACTGTATGCATGGAAGATTGGAGTTCTGCTTGGCCCAACCTGTAGTACTATAAATCTCATATAACGAATTGCCCACATTACAAGAAATAAAAACGACTGCTTGAGTTCTGAAGCCGTTAATCAAACATGGTGGCGGCATCATTTGTTCAACACCATTTATTTAATCTCGCACTACAAGATGAATCGAAAATGCTTGTAGTTATTCTGGATGCTATTATTTATTTCCATATTAACTGTAAATGCCTCGCTGAATGAAAAATGAAAAAAAAAACTCCTTTACATATGATATGTATCAATGTGAACTGTTAGAGATCATACCTGTACAACGACTGACGGCTTTAAGTGCCGGGGATAGTAAGAGAGGGCTGTGCGGGCGGCACCTAAGAAATTAAATCAGAAAATGCTTCTGTGCGAGTTTGTTCTGTGGAAAACAAATAAACAATAATCAAATAGTCCATTAAAAAATGTTTAATATTTACAGTGTTCTATAACACCCAATTAATAATTTTGTTGATGATACCTATCTTTATAGAAGAAAACCACTTAGTAAAATAAGTGTAATAGCTAATTATGTCAGTTTGTTTACCTTGGCAAGGTCGAATAAGTATTAAATTATGCACTTATATTTAACAACGCAATTTAGAAAATAACGTTAAATCTAGCAAAAAATCATTGATGAACTCTAAATATGATTAATATAATATTTTTTTTATTTAATTTAATTAAATTTTCAACTCTTTTCAGCTTCACTTTATCTCAACAAATTGCAAAAAAAAAATCTCCTAATTTTCATTAAAATGTTTAATGTCTCTGATTCACTCAATTTATTGATACTTGCCAAATGCGATTTAGGCACCCATTTCTGTTTAATATGAACATATTATATATAAATTCGAGCAAACCTAAAATCTAAAATAAATTAATAGTAAAAGTTCAAAAGCCGATATCTTGTCAATTTCTTCAAAGTTCGAAATAACAGAAGTGAACAGTGAACGACAAAGGCTTTGACCGAGACACTCTTTCTTCCAATTCTGGAATTAACAGGTGCCAGACTTTGAGTGACCATTAGTTGGAGGGAGTAATAAAGAAGCCGCCCCTGAGTTTTCCCTGAGTTTAAAGGTAGACTTATTGGGATCTTGGTGACAGAAAGTCACAGTTCAGTGAGTTTAGTTCAGTATTGAATAGACTACCCCCTAACAGTTTCTATCAAACAGTTTCTCTCTGCCAGTCAGTATCAACCACCCTCCCTAAGTGAGTCCACCTCACATGATAGTTGCCCAAAGGAACCTGGAGATAGGCACATACATATGCAATGATTTTCTTCTTTGTTGACAATATTTTTCTTAGTTATTTTTTTAAAGGGTACAGTAAAAGGATATTCAAATAACTTTATAAAGAACAAAAGTTCATTTTATAACTTTTATTTTTTACAACAAATGATAGATATTAATTAAGGTCTTTAATTTGATACATTTTCAATATCATGAAGAAATATTTATTGATTTTTTACCAAGTAATTAATTATTGAAACTTGATTACCTCAGGTTTCCTAAAACTTAGTTTTTCATTTTTTGTGTTTATAGTTTATTTAATTGTTTATTTTTTAATTTACTAATCTTATTTAATAACAAATAACTACAATTATGTCATTATTCTTATCCAATTAATATTTAAATAGGTAAAGCTATGTGATAAGACTTCTGATAACAAGTGCTGCAGATTATACTTTATTTTTACTTTAAAACATCTTTTTAAAATACAAACACAAAAATGATTTTAACCTTTGATTAAAATAAATTATTATAATTGAATTTACTCCTCCTTCAGATGAAAACTACCCTATCTATAAATGTCATGACTATGTATTTTTTTTATGTATTTTATTTATTTCAGTAGGAAAAACAAAGTATGTAATGTATGTGTTCAAATTTTCTCACTCAAGCAGAGATTACTTACTGCAAGTTGCATACTTAACCATTGATATGTTGCATAAGAAATTAATGAACGCAGATTTGACTTAAGGAAATCTATTGGAAGTTTTCTAGAAGGGCAGTAATGAGTAGCTACCTTTCTCCCCTCCTGGCATAACTATTCATGGACTATTTAGAAAAAAAAAATATCATGCCAGAAAAAAAGCCACTCCAAAGAAAGTAAGTAGTTTCTACTAAAACGCATAAGAAGGTCAACAAGATGTTACTCACAAAGTCACCTTTGTGCACAATAGCAGTAACGTCTTTCTTACAAAGAAACTAGAAATGACGGAAACAAATCTATACTCCCTCAACACCAATAACCTAAATAAATTACCCCTACCCCTTCTCACCAATACTGTCTTGGAACTGTCCCTCCTTGAAGATTACTAATATTCTATAATTTTCCCTAAATAGTTATAAGCATTCATTACTACATTAGGTAACCTGGTCATAACATTGATTATCGTACATATATTTTAAATTTACCCCACATTTTTTTGATTATGTAACATTAGGCTGTTACATCTTTTAAATACCTAATTTAAAACCTATATTTTATTTTTTTATCACATAAAGTTTCTCCCTTTTTGGATGTTCCACTCTCTCCTGCCATGAGTGGGTCACACAACTAGAGGCTTAATTTTTTTTTAAATTAAATTTAATTTTTTTTAAATCCTTACCGCTCCCCTTGATATATTATTTTTTCATGTTTGTAACGACATAGAACAGGCTATAATACAAGTAGTAATTCAGATTCCATATAAATTTTGTAACCATAGTTCTTGGCACAATGCTTCACCATAAATTAATACTGGAGAAAGTAGCCTTGATAAGAAAATTATTTTTACATATTATAATATCATGTTATTATTTTTACTTGAGAATCCTTCTCACAAATCAGGCACACATTTTTAATTATCGGAATCAAACAGTACAACTCAGTGGGGGAAGTCACATTCAATTACCTCAGTAATTGGTTCTCAACTTCGAGGGGTAATATCCAGCGTAAGAAATATCTCTTTGATTCTGAATTCAAATATCAAGTTCATAAAGAAAATAACAAGTTGTTTTGTCACTTGTTGATAAAAAAATATCAAATAATTAAAAGAAGAGGAAACAGGTTTATTTATGGCTGTTTTCTTGGCTGTTTATATTTATACTCAAATTTGAATTCTAAAATCAAATTGAGAGATATGCTTCATTTTTTAAAAAAACAGTATGGTCAGAATCATACTTATTACTATTAAAATGATTTTATATATTATTCATTGCTAGAAAAAAACTATAACTTTTTGTAGGAATAATTTTAGTTTATTTGAATTAATTATGTGGAAGTCAGATGACAGTGCCTAATTTGAAGAAACCCTCCACATCCAAAACCATAATTTTTTTTTTAATTACACATGCAACTTTAAATTAAAAGTTATATTATTTCATATTTATAGTTTTCTTCAGTTTTATAATTAGCCATATTTAAGGATCCAAGAATTCTTTTCATAAGATCTTTCTGAACTATTTGTAATTTTGATAATCAAAATATGATTCACAGTGTTTTATTTTTTTATTAAAAACAAAAATTGATGCTACAACAAAATTATGCAGTATAACCAAATATGATTGCAAAGGATAAAGTTTATTTGTATATGTGGCCTTTGTCTTGTCACACTGATACTGTCATTGTATATAAGTTTTCGAATAAAATTATTTTCTAACTCTCTATCTACATTGTTTTATTTATAATATATTAATAATTTTATTCATTGAAAATTATTTCTTTTCCTTCTTCTAAAGAAATAAGTTTTTATTATTACGCTCCCAAAAATATCTATTATACCGATAATTTTATACATATTTTAAAGACAGTACTCGTGTGCTTGAACAATGGAAATCGAATTCTCTTGGGCAAGCTGAAATCATTTAAGAAGTACAACTAGGCCTGAAGCCACTGTCACAAAAAATGTCACTAAAATTGTCCTAATAAATGAAATAAAATATTTAATCTTAAGCTGATTATAATTTTTGAAGTTGAAGCCCTCACGAACAGGCAGACAAACAAATGCCATACATTCATGAGAGTAAAGGCTCTACTTTCGGAAGGGATGACCAATCATCGATTGTCACAATAGATCATTGATTGTGCTAGTGATTCATTAAAATTTAAAAGGGACAATCAATTTGATTTTGTCCAAGGGATAGCAAGCACAAGTAGTAGTGATCATTATATTTCAAAAATAAAGAAGGAAAAATTTAGGGAACCACAACTGTAGACAGTGTCATTACTGCCAAACACTACATTGAGGACTAGCATTACCAGAACAGTTGAACTTACTGCACTATTGGCGAAACAATGAATATAAATACTAGCCCATATGTTCCATTCCCCAAAAATAACCTGGGTTTCTACAACGTCGGTTCCATCGAGAGAATTTTCTCTGAAGCTCGAGGTAAAATCAGCGAAAACAGCGTTCGAGCTCATCGATTGCATTTGACATTCCTGAACCCCCTGACAATCTTACATTTACTATTGTAGACATTGCTATCATCTCCTCCTAAGATATAAGATGTAACTGTTTACATTCAGACTCTACTCGATGACATTAATGCCTGAGGGTATAAATGGTATCCTACAAAATTGAAAATACTTTCACACTTTTTCATATCCCCTTTTTACAAAATATAGGTTCTACAAACAAATCTATTTATTTGCTTCATTATGTTTCCTGGAGCTTGGCAACATTTTATACAAATTCTGTTTTCTACTAATAGTGATCTGCATTGTACAAAAGTATAATGATGTACATTATACATTAATGGACTGAATTTATTAAAAGGTATGGGGCTCACCTTATTTATCATGGACTGAAAACTAACTTACATCAAACAATAAAAACTTAAACTAAATCTTAATCTACTAATCACTTTTTTTTTTTTTTTTCTTAGCTCTCAAATTTTTAAGATTATGGATAAGGGAAAAATAAAGGAATACAAATAAATAACAATTTTTTTTGACACCAGACTGAAACGACACCCTAACAAATACATAGACAGGCTTTCTACTTTGACACTTCTGACAAACCCTGACAGCACATTGAAAAGAAACTGGTAGCAAAATCTGCTGCAGGTCAGAGATGAACTCAAGCTTTTCTGGTCACACCATTCACTTGTTACAGATTAGACTGCTGTTGCACAATTTGTCTATATAATAAAAATATATTATAATTCATTTAAGAACTATTCCTTTTACCATTGACAGTAAATGGTGTGATATTAAATGTTTAAAAGATGAATTTTCAGTTTATATTGAAATAATGAAAAAATAATCTATCAAGAAAAGAAATATATAATAAACATTACTAAAATCAAGTAGAAGTCTTTTTATTGAAAAGTTATTATGGGTATAAAACCTGTTCTTTTTGTTTGGCAGACTTGTAGCCATAGTCAATATTATGGGAACACCTGAAAAATTGATAAATTGACAAATAAAAATTGGATCTTTCAAGTAAAGTATTAGTTTCCTTAAAATGTTAATGAAGTGTGATGGGACACACAATTAAGGTTTTTTTTATTTTATTGTAGTAACTCACCCTTAATTGGTCCTTGATGAATCAAAATCTTTGATGAAGTGGATCCATAAATAAAATTTATTTTCAGACTAAAAACGATAAAAAAATTTGTCTAACATCATCTAGTAATTTTAATTTGTCAAATCGCTAAAAATAAATCTTTCGTAAATAATGATTGAGAATTCCTTTTCATTTCAATTTCTAAAAATCCTCTTCATGGATAATTGCTGTTTAGAACATGAGATTTAATCATCATCAAATAAAGTTTTTTAGATTAACATCAATAATTGACAGTATTTTTGACCCCTTCTCCAAATTTTAAAATAACTGATTTAAATAGGAAAATATATTTAAAGTTAATGAACAAGACATTCAAGCTTGCTACCTAATCTTCAAGACCAGAAAAATTATGTTTTTAATTCATTAGTGAAAATTAATAAACGTGATGGGTATATTTTTAGCTCATTCAAACTTTAAGTGTAACTCTCATACATTTACAGGCAAACTTTCGTAGCAATATTGCGAACATGATATTAATATTAATACCCAGTTTTAATTATGTTACTATACTCCTCTCATATATCACATACTATTAATCAGGGAATTTATTTATGGTGTTAATGTATGTTGATGCATTAATAAATAGAATAACATGTAATTTTAATTGCAAAGTAATTAATTATTTACTGAATCTTTTTAATGGAAATCCATCATTAAACACCTAAAAGCTGTACAGTAAGACCCCTATTTTAATAATGCCATATTTTTTCATCATTATAGTTTTTAATTCAGTGGTAAGTATATATGAGATTGAAATATATTTATATTTACTCTTATACTTGTTAGTGATTGGTTCATATCGTATTCTTAACATTTTACTGAGTAATTTTAACCTCTTGTCCTTAGATTTTATTATTATCTTATGGTTTCAGTTCAATTGACAGTAAATTTTTTAGTAAGATAAAGCTACTGACATATCCACTCAAAATTTTTCAAACAGTTGTAAATCATTGTTTGTTTCATTTCATAGCCTAAAGACAACAATATGGCAGTCAAAAGCATTGGCTTATTGGCAATAATAAAATAGTGGAGAGGTGACACAACCTACTAATCCACTATAATTACCTTTGTTTTATTCAACAATCTATAACTGGAAACATCAATAACTGATTATTAATCCACTATAATTCAATAATTTTTTTAAGATACAAATGCATTAATGCAGATGGGTTTTCTGTATCCCAATACTTTTGACATACATTCATGTTTGTACATTTTCTTTCTTTCTATTACTCAAATAATACTCTAGCTTCATGATCCATTCATTGAAAATATTAGCAACAAATGTGGTATTATGAAACTCAGTACTTTTCATGCTAACTGTAATATGCTGAAATAAACTAAAATTATGCATTCCTGATAAACAAATTGTGATATCAACTTCAACTGAAAATTTATTATTTTTGTCTTTGCTCTTATTTTTTGGTGAATATGAATGTTCCTCTATACATGCTGTTTGCAGGTTGAAAACAGCAACAATGCATTTATTACACTACATATTAATGACCCAAGATATTTCCATCAGTCTATTACAGCATTTCGCTTAGTAGACTTATTATTTTATGATACCTTCACATTTCCTTATCTAATATTATTAAACGCAGTAATCAGTGGCTGAATTCTTTGACAATTACTTCTTATACTCGTCTTCATCCTGAGTGAATCTGCTCCATTCCCGCACTCCAATCATCTGCAGGTCTCCTACAGTCTCATCCAGCCAACAGGAACAAAGCCTCCTTTACTCTCTCACTCCCCCTATTATCTCGTACAACATTTTTTGGGGGACTCTCACATTGTTTCTAAGCCAACACAGTCTGCCTTTCTTTATTGGCTACCTCTAATTAGTTTATTATGTACCTGTAAGGCACAATCACATGCTGTAAGTTTCATAGATATCAGACATATTGAGGATCAATAATGTTTTTTTTTTGTTGATTTGACATGAAGTGACCAAAGGTCTTACTTGTTCATTAGTTGAAGATTTAAACTACCAGAACCACTAAATTACAAAAAGATATTTTTCTTGCTTAGTAATATTACTTAAAGAAATGATCATATAACATAAATTAATGTCACACTATTATATCAGTTGGGCGTAATCTCTAAGGACTGTCCTGACTCACTAACATACCTTCAAGAGGCACAAAAAAGAAGATCTAATTAATAGAATTGAGATTCTCAAGTCTAAGGTGCTATTCAGATGTGTAACCTTGATATAAGGGAAAGTATTGGCTTAAAATGGTTCCTAAATATTTTTTAAGGTCAAAGTGTGAGATAGTTGAATAAAAGTAAATAAAAATGGATGCATTTGATAAATTGAACCAAAGCTATAGTATATAAAAAAAAAAAAAAAAGTTTAGCAATAATGAAAGAAAACTTTAGAAAGAACTGATTTAAACAGATTCATTATGAGCAATGTAGTGCGAATTTGATGGCACAGGTTGGTTTTTTTGCTATTTAACCACACCTTGATAAGTTAAATTCATAATCTGAAGTTCAAATGTGGTTTAAGTCAATGTATAAAAATAGGCTGAATTGTGATTCTTCATTTGAAAATGTGTTACATTAGTTAAATTGAAAAAACAATTATTTATCCCAGGCAAGTCCTTTTATTACTCATAGTTACCTAAACCAATGACTCTTAATAGGGGTGATTTGATTTTCCAGGGGGTCGAACATGAATACTATAATTAAAGTAATCAAGAATAAGCTTTTTTTGATGATTTGTTTGTTGATAAATTATGACGTATTCTCTCAAACTAATAAGTGTCTTTAATCAGGTTTTACTCTGTAAATTTAATGTAAAATGTAAAATAGTTTCAATGTACCTATGTTTGGATTAACCATTGGGAAATTTACTGGTTTCAAAGTTTTAAAATAGTTATATCTAAGTTAAACGGTGGAACAGAAAGTGATGGGTGGTTGATAAGGGTAAAGGGAATATCTGGAAAGGATCTAAGGAAAAAATTGGAGCCTATGACAATTTCCCGGCTTTTTGCTGCGTTTAACCTCACTTGAGTTAGGGGGATCGTTGACGTAACAACTAAATAGAATGGGAGAAATGTTTGATTTCTGGGCTACACCCGAGGAAAGGGCGAGGGAAGTAGATGGGGTTGTTTAGGGATAGTAACTACTTGAGAACGGTTAGAGAGAAAGCAATGACACAAGCGAATAGATCTATTGAAGAAATTTTGGATTTTAACTTTGGAATAAAAGACTGAATGGTCTCTGGTATCAAAGATTAGGGTAAATCTCGGATAATTGGGACTGTTAACTTTTTGTCGATCTCTAGCGGCATGAATATCTTTAATGGTTTTAGCTAGTGTGAAGATTTGGGATTGAACTAGTCTTTCAAGAGGTTTGGAGAGGTCAGAAACGACGGAGATTAGTCGATAGTCATTTAATTAGTCATTGTCATTTCATGATATAGGGTTAGGATTTTTTTAAAGGGCTTGACTAAACTTCTTACAAGAACTTGGAAATACTGAGTTTTGAAGGGAAAGATTGTATATGTGGAAGAGAACAGGCAGGATGACTGGAAGGTATAGTTTTAGAAAGTTAGTTTAGCATTAACTTGACGGGAATCCCGTCAGTGCGTGCCCTCGTTACAGAGGTTATAGGGACTGTGGGAGAGACATAGTTAAAATAAAAATCATTACGATTAAATGGGGGCTGGCAAAAACTTTAGGATGAGGGCGATGGTGGAAACTGTAAATACCTCTGAGATAGTTATCAAAAGAGTTGCTAGTTGGATTTGGTACCAGGAGCAGCGGAGAGGGCTTTATGAAAGTACTTGGACTTCGCCCGTCGGACACAAGTGCATTGTCACAAGTCGTGGGGCACCAAGAACGCATGATAGTCATCTACACGCTTTGTGCGTCTGAAACGTCTTCGAGGATCCTCATGCTTTCTTTACAGACAAATAATAAATGAAAAGTATATGTAGAGTTTTTAAAGAAGAAAGATTGAAAAAAAAAAAAACAGGTTTGGGGATGGAAGCTGGCGTAATAGAGGGAGGTTGGGTAACAAAAAGTAAGGCACAGCGGAATATTTGTGGCCAGTAAAAATAAAGATAAGAATTCTTATAGAAAATTAAAAGAGAGCAGTTGAGGGGAACTCACGAGAAGATATTCAGGTCCCCCGGCTTTCCAATGACAACCGGTAGGATACTGTTCCGCCTGCACCTGACTGTACCGTCGTCAAACCAGAAGAACTTCTTCACTGCCAGTGTCATCTGCTTCGCCAGCTAGTATAGTCATTCACGAGTCATCTGCTCACCGTTGTACATTCGCGCGTCATCGTACCATTGTAGGACCGGGTCCCTCATCGTCCAGGACCGACTTTGCTACGATCACCGGTGGACGCGGGTCGTCTCCCCGTGGCGTTATCCTCTCAACCGTGTCCAGGTCGTCAGCCACTAGTCAGACTGGTCCGATACTTGGCTTCACCGGAACTCATCTGATCTCCAGTGACCTACCAAGAAGCCCCTGCTCCGCTCGGTTCAGGCTAGACCTCAAATTGGTCACATCTGATTTAAGGGTCTCATTATCTCCCACCACCACGAGAGTAGACGGCAGAGTATCCTCCATCCGGATGATTCTGTCTGAGTCAATCGGCCTCTCCAAGTCTCTCTGGAGGCCATACTATCAAGGCTGTGTCCCAATGTATCGTTGACTTTTAAATTGCAGCAATTTTCAAGTGGAAGATTGAGCACTGATCGGCCGATTTATCTTCCCAAGGAATGCTTACTCGACAAATAGATCAAAGGTCCATTCTTTATAATCGAATAATAAATAAAAGTTTAGATGATGAGAGCCTCTTTCAAGATCAACCTCACTTCTGTTACCTGTCGAGATAACGTCGTTACAAACACCTTAATCTCACTAAAATATCGTGTGGCAGTATAATGGTAAAATTATATTAGGTTAGGGTATCAAATTAAATATTTCGACGTTAAAAATATTAATAATATATTATGGATTTATAGGGCTTTAATTACAAAAACACATAAGATCAGATTTATGAAAATTTTTTTTAAAAATATTTAAATAAAATAGCTGTGGCCGTGATGCTATGTGCAGTGCTTGCCTTTCTGTCAGTCCTGGTGATTGTGAGTCCTTTGTTCTACCTTTAAACATGAAATTTTATTTTGAAATTAACTCAAAAAAACATAATTAATGACAATTAATTAATTACTTTCTAATAATATAATTAATACTGTCCTATTTTGTTGAGTTGTAACAATCTATTTCCTTTATCTATCTATTTCCTTGATTAATGCAATTTAATTAATAACATGCAATTTTGGTTTTTAGCTTTATTACACAATGTCATTAAAGCTGTTATGTACTTGCTGTCATATTTGCAATTTTAACTCTTTTTGTGTTTTACGATATAATTAATTAATTTAGAAAAAGTAATATAATTAATTATTAAACTACAATTATGTTTTACGCATTTGAAAATATTTTTCCCTAAAAAATACCTCTGCATTATAAAGACTTCTTCAGGGTCATTCTATTAGAGTTATATAGTAAAATATCTTTCTATCTCTTCTGTTGAGCATCCTCTTCAGGCTCAGCATCACTTCCACCAGTTCTTACCATGTGGACATCTCAGATGTCATATGAAATTGCGGTATTGTGTTCCAAGTGGCTCACATGTGTTAGGGTTTTCAAGGACTTAAGTCAAGGTTCCAAAAAATTAATATCCCTGAGAAGATTTAGAACATCAGGAGGGTTGCCTTTCATTCTCACTAGTTGACTTTTTTCACTAATGCATACATATCAATACAATCTTGCATCAATTTACACCTTACATAATTTATTTTCAAACCTATTAGTCATTAAGTTTTATTAAGTACGCGGCAATGGTACGTCTATAAGATGCATGCCTCGTAATTTAACAACTGTAACGATTAATTATTACTTTAAAAATTTTTAGTCACACATTAAGGGTTTCGATGATTTTGCTAATTACTCCCTCTTGATTGATTTACTAAGTTATACAGAATTATTTTTTAGTAAAATACAAATTCAAAAGTATTTTATCCAACATGCCCACAATTGCACTGTGCCTAGGAATTGTCACCATGGCTGTTAGATAAATATTTTCAAAAAGTTGTCGTTAATCTGAATTTTTTTTTTCATATTAAAAGTCCACGAAACCCATTATATTACACATAGTATTAATCAGTGCGGTGAGATCAGTCATTTGATCTTTTGAATTTTTTTTTCATCATTGATTGATTAATGAAGCTTATTATTATTTATAGGATTATTTTCATGTTTAGCATTATTGGGGGATCAAATGGAACTTCAGCACTAGTTATCATGTCTATAAAATAATCATAGAGTTACAGTTAACGACTTTGTGTGATTATTTCACAATGAATTGTTAAGGGAAGCAAGGTGATAGGCTGAGCCAGCTTTTATTCATAGGACTATACTATTCCAGAAATGAAGTTTAGAAGCCCCGATTAAGATATGGGATCTGTAAAATGATGTCTTATGAAAAGGCTCTTGTATATGCGGATGATGTTAATAGCTGAGATTTCCGAAAAACTACAGAATGTCACTGGCACATGGTCCACTGCGATAGCTAGTTAAAGTATGACTATCTAAGTAGACAAATCTATCTACCGGTTTTTAGTGATTTTAACCTATAAAACAGTATCATTGCCTAGGATAAGAAGGTAAGATTGAAATTGGTAAGAAGGTAAGATGCATGCAGCACACGTGAAATTTCTCCGAAGAATAATTGGAAGAACTAAATTGGACAGGATGAGTGCGGAAGGAGGTAAATAATTAGAAACCCTCGCCCAGGACTTAATACATACCAGAACTCTTAATGATTCGACTCTCCTAAAAAATTTAAGTAAACAGGATCTTAAAATATGTAATGTATGCTGAAGGGAAGCGCCCCAGAGGACTTCCAGGAAAACATTGGCTGGATCATGTGAAGGAGTATCAGGAGGAGGAAAGGGGAAGGAGTGAGGGAGGGGTTATGAAGGAGTATCCATAAATGGAGTCCTGCAAAACAGAGAGCGAGGAGAGGACTGAAGAGTATGCAGGGACTCTCAGATGATCCGACTGAGGACTTTGCCAATATGAGATCACATTGGCTAGACTCCCTCAATTACTTCCCTTTTGAGTCCCGAGGTTCTAACTCGTGCAGGATAATCCCAGTGGGTTGAGCACCCGACTGGAAATTGGGAGGTCCCAGGTCCGAGTTCCGATATTCTTTCTTTGGCTACTAATTATTAATACATTTTCCACATATAAACTACAGCTTTATGAGTTAATTTTAAATTATTACTAATAAAATAGATTAAACTAATAAAAGACATTTCACAATCAAGATAACGAACATCCAGAACCATCCATGGGGGAAGATAACGGACCTAGAAAACTCAAGTATTAGCAACCCGCTGCCCACTATTAACTAGCTGAGGGAGTAGCCGAAAGTGGACTCTGTGGAGTGGAACATTTGTAGCCAAGTTAACCTTGTCGAGATCGTTCAGTAAATGGATGGATTTCTTGAGAAGGTCAGTCCCCGGATTATGCGATCCCTCGCCCCCAATAAGAGGGAACCCGCTCATCGAAACTAGTTTCACCAATATTATTTTTAAATTATCAATAATCTATGCCATTGATATTTTGACTTGGTACTATCGATAGTATCTGATAGTTTCTAGTTTTCCAGCAATTTGAAAATTTTGCCGTTATTAAGGTTAAATCCTGGACTAAAAGAATAAAACCTGTAATGAAAAATATCACGTAAAGTCTAAATAACGTATTAAGTTTGAAAAAATGATTTTATTGACTTTTGCAAGTAAAGTTTCTTCCTCTACTTAATATGATAGGAACATTTATATTTTTTAGGGATTCGTTGATTTTGATCAGAACCAGAAATCCTTATGTTTTCACCTGTGTGTCATAAATAAACCCCATAAAATATAATTGAGGGTTATTATTAAATCAATTGCTTGGTAATTTATACTTTTCTATCAAATTAAAATTAATTTTATTTTCCCTCATTAATAATATGTAATTTTAGGATTGTAAATACACAATGTCATTAAAATAATTTTAGCCATTTTAACTCATTCAGTATATTACAAGGAGAGATAATAATTTGCATGTTAGTTTCATTTAATGCTATATAGTGGTACAAATAAACCCAATCACATGGTAAGTTAAATCATGAAAATTAGTTACTTGATAATTAAAAAAAGTACTTTCCTATCTTACTGAGTTGGATATCAAATTAATGATCTCTTTGGATCGATTATTATGTGGAGCGTTGTTGAATATATCTTAAACAAATACGGATCAATTTTATGATCACATCGTAAAACATATGTTTAGACTAACAAATGAAAATTTGAAAATATGTCCGTGTTCGGAAATTACTTACCGACTGAATGTGTCGTTCACAGTAAAACTTGTATACGTTTCAAGATAGTTTTTCAAACATTAATTGTTACTTTACTTCACTTACAAAGTGATGAAAATCTATCCGTGGTCCGAAACAAATTTCCCTATTTCAGTTTCGTTCCCTAGCTAATTCTTAGTCTGTGGCTAGAGGCATTTACAATAATGCAATATAAAAATTTATTAATAATAAGCTGGTAGAGGATCTATGGTTCAAATTCTGTGATCCAGTAAATATTCTGTAAGTAAATACCCCATAAAATGTCTCTTGAAAGGAAGTTATAAAACGCCACTAAATGAATAAATAAAATAGTAACAATAAATTAGAAAGGCCTCAGTTTATTCTCTGCTTTAATGTTTCTTTTAGTTTTTGAGAAGTCGTGACGGGGAAGTGGCAATGTGCAGATATACCCATTGTACTTACACCTGTGTTACAACCGATGTACTAATACCTCTCTTTCAAAACAGACCCCCGAACTGCATTTTCAGAGCACGTGAACGAATACTTTTTTTTTTCTCTCGAAGTAATACAAAAGGATCAGACGTAACTGAAATACAACGAGAATGAGAGCAGGAGCATTGTGAAATAAAAGGGGTCAATTATCATATACATTAACATTTTCTTCTTCTTGTTCTATCTCGAGAAACTGTTATTAGCTTATTTTCATACTTTTTAAATTTGTATGATAATCAATGATGTTTGATCGTAATTTTACTAGTAAAAAGTTTTCCAGAAAAACAAAACGAACTATGATGATAAATGAATTCTAATAATCATTTTAAAGAAAATTTACTCAACAATCTATAATGAATGACCTTTGCAAATTTAGTAATATTTTCGCCTGTTAATCGGGGAATATTGCACAAATAATGTGAAATAAAACTTAAAACCCCGATTAATGGCTTAAATGTATAAAAATACCTAAATCGTGAAGAAAAAAATATGTAAGTATGCCTTTATCTCGTGTAAATTTGCTGAAAAAATTTAAAAATGAATCAGCATTTAAGATATTTTTTAATTTTAAGATATTAGGAAGAATCCTTCGGCCAGAAAGAAAACAAGTGAGTGAGAGGAGGATAAGGTGTAAAAAATCACTCAAAAATCCCAAAAATTTAAGATCCTTATCAGCGTTGGCGATATGAGAAAAGCTAACATGAGTCGTACATGAGTCGTACATCTCCGAGTTGGAGAGGAGAGGCAAATTAAATAAAATAAAATGAAAAAAAAAATTATTTTGTAACATTCTTCTCTTAGAACAACATAACAAAGTACGCTATGAGATGTTATATTAATTTAATAGCACTTTATAATGTGCTATTAACGAACATCTCCCGACCGCTTATTATTAATAAATGTGGTCTACCCACAATTTATTTTACACAAATACGTAACATTCAGCAGCTGTACCATCATTCTCCAATATCTTAGAAATAAAACTGTAAGTATACTGATAGTTGAGAATGGAGGAATAGCCGCCGAAAGCGCTTGTCTCAGTTAAACATAAATTGTGGGTAGACCAGAGAGAGGTGTATATTTATAAATATGAATAGCCTATAATCAACTTATTATCTTTTTTACTTATTAATATGATGAATATTTCAGGAATCTCGAATGGGTAAACAAATAAACTTATAATTACGTAATTTTTACCCTTATAAAACATCATTTTATTCGTGGCTCCATGTTATAACCTGTAGTATTCTTAATTAGGCATGCCAAGAATTGAAGCAACAATTTGATACCACATTCATATCTTGATAAATCGTTGATACTCTGATAAATAGATTAGAATTTCAACGGACTGTCCATCTGACCGTTATTGATGCCAGCAAGAATTTGAATAATCGTATCTAGATTTCGAACAATATTTCAGAAAAGCCGATTTTGGCTGGGAAGTCTAGTAAATTAATTATTACTAAAATTTTGTTCTTCTGTCTTCTTTACAATGTTTAATACCATGTACCATTTCTTTCTTCCCTTAAATAAATGTGTTAACGGTTTAAAACTACAAACATTGAATATAAACTGTAATTATTAAATAATGTTGAAGACACTGACAAGCGAGTATTCTAAAGAAAAAAAAAGCTTGATGCTACAACTGCTGAGTTATGGATGAAAACGATTGGTGAGTATCGATATTTCCTGCATCGACATGCCGGAAGGCAATGTCTCACAGCAAGGTGCCAATACCACTTCCTATCACTTCCTATAAAGTCATTTCGATTCCTCTTATGCAAGACCGATGCGTGTGGTGAAGAGAAGACGTCGCTGAAGTAGTAAAAATAAAAAAGAAATGTAGGGCAGGCCTGGTGAACTCGGACGAGGAAGTGAAACCAAAGAAGCGGCGAACGGGTGGGGCAAGTGACCTCTTCTACTGTGTCAGTGAGAACACTTTTACCTCCACCCACCGGGACACAACTCTGTTCCACTTGGCTGTCTGCGGATATGTCAGCCTGTTCATGAGCTGCTTAGTCAACTTGATGTTGCATAAGTGCACATTCCACAAAAGTAGATGGATGGATGAGCCACCCACGCTTCATTAATAGTCGGTCATATGTCTGACGTGGGAGTGTTATAAAGGCAGATTTTATTTCATTCTGATGTACTTAGTTAAAGTAGTTGATCCATGGATAAATCAGGCCTCGCAGTATTTGTTTTACTGTTTATTTATGTATTAAAGACTGTCTATGAAGTCACTGGGGTGACTGATGTTTCAATTACAGATTACATAATGGGTATTTGTGTACAAAATAACAACTTAAAATTTGCTAATTAACTTAGCTACAGTTCTTTAGGAATTGAAATGGTCTATTTGACATAGTGTTGCCCCCGTTTAGCACGGGATGGTAACGAGTCCGAGATACTCCTTGTCGTTGCTGTCCAAGACATTTGGTGAGGATGTGAAAACAACGGTAAGCTTCGTTCCACAGTAACAGCACATCGGTGGAGGGCTCAGTCAAGTGTGATCTATCCTTTTCTGTACAGGTTGTAATTCTCCCACTTTCGTGACAAGTGATTCAATAATTCTTCGCTTGTCGGTCCTGAGATCATGTCACAATGTTCGAAGGGTCAGCCACCGTTTTAGTTTTACACGTTTAATATTATTCACTTACTTTTCACTGCTATACCCTAACCAAATCATATTCAGCGTTGCAGGATCGTTGTTGTATATACCTTTAAAATTTCTGCCTGTTTAAATTATTTCAACCACTATCGTCAGTTATATAATACTCATTTTTAGTAGAAACGTGTACCTCAGTGGAGACATATGGTCTCCCTTTTCTTTGTCTTTTAACCCCCTCCTAACCCTTTGCTACCTGCTAGGGCCAAGACACTAACACTTGTGGTTTAGCCTTCCTAATTGAATGTTGTAACGCTGTAACTGATTAATATTTGTATGTATATACCAGTGTTTTGATTGTTATTCATAATAAAGTTTTTAAAAGACTCTCCTCAAACCAGATTATTTAACTGTCGTAACTCACAGACAGACAGACGTAAGACAATCGCCGCATTGCATAGATAGAGCATTGGCATGTTACAAAGTACGGCAAAGGCTGGAGCATAAAATATCCAGAAAGAAAAACTTACTGCGTTTGTTTCTCTGTGCTGTATAATTTAGGCTACGTATCTAATTACTATAATTATATATTAAAATTAGCAGTATGTTTGATTAAAAATAAAACGGCTTTAAGGTGTGGTAGAAGGAAGGACCTTGCCAAGGGAATTGCTATCTTTCACTAGGCTGCTAACTTCTATTATGATCTTCGCTTAATACGTAAATGAGGTGGAGAAGAGTAGCAAAGGTGACATTAGATCCTGAGGGTCTGCAGATCACGAGCATGGGCATCCAATATACTTGGTTAAATAGAATAGTCATAAGATAAATACTAATATTTGGTTTTATAAGGTGCTTATAAGATATATCATCCGACCACTAATTATATTTGTTATTTAATATTTCTTATACTCAACTTAGCTCAGAAGGAAAAACATCAACATATGACTATTTAATCCTTACTCTTATCAACCATCATTTTATTCAGGACTCTATGCTATAAACCTCAGTATACATAACTGGGTTAGCTCAAGAACAGAAGCAAAAGACATCCTGTTCTGTATAACGAAATCAAGAATGTATTTGGAGGTGTAACATTCCAATAAACATAAGTTAGTACTAATCTCTTCATGAATCTGAGCGCTGCTTGCTAACGAAACGGTTGTTGCATGTGAATGCTGAGAAAAAAAAAACATTTACATGTTTGGCTCCATTGTTTATATTTTGAAGGCATCTTTTTTATACAGATTTTACGATATTAAATTCTCTCGGGTGATTTATGTTACCGGTTTTTTAATTTTGTGTAACATACGTTAAATCATATTGTGGACGTTATTTTCTACTTCCCTTACAAACTCTGAAATGTTAATATGTATAATCACTTCGTTTTGTCAGAAAGTATAATTAATCTTTTTTTTTTTCATAGCCCCTTTAAATTTACAGATAATTATATATAACTATAGATCCTCAGGCAAATCTATTTACAAATTCTTTTTTGTATTTCCTGTAGAATCGCTACATTATATACAGGTTTTGTTATTTTATAAAAATTATATAATGAATAAACAAGTATAATGATATACATTATACGTGACTGGACTAAACTGGAATAAAGGTGATGGGGCTCACCTCTTTGATCAACCTTAAAACTAACTTACATACTAATTCTTAACCTAATTTTTCTGTTGCCATCGATGCGGGAGGGGTGGTGGGGTCATAGTGTCAAACACTGGGTTTGTCAGGTGCTGAAACGAGTCAAAAAACTTAATGTGTCTCCGGCGGATGAACTCACCCATTTCAGGAATCAAGCTTATTATGAGGAGGAACACATAGTTGGAGGATAATGGACATCACAAGAGAATGCTATCTATACTGGACCAATACCAAACCTCAAAATGCATGATGAGTTGCAAACTAGGAATTGATCCTGCTAAATGCAGAAAATGGCATCAACAAATCCGAAAGACTGTTCTGCGCTGAGGGAGGAGAATATCCAGCGATTACGTATCTGATAATAAATCTTTGCGGTGTAACTCTGCTTGCAGGTTAGTTTATCATTTATAACATCTCATACCTTGTAATATGACATGTGAGACAAAAGGATTGGATCTTGTAAGGAAAGAAGCAATATGGAACAGCGAAAGAAATGACGCTAATTAATTCAAGGAGAGATTTTGTCACACGCGACGGCAGGTTTAGCAAACAATGGCTGTTTCATAATCAGCGTCAAACCCTTCCGTTGTTGTATACTTCGATAAACTTTACCTTTCAGAAAATATAAAAAATTTTTATTCATATTTTGTAGAGAGATTCAGGTGTCTCTCATTGGCCCACAGTGGGTTAATACTGCAATACAGATAATATTAGACAATTATATATACCATAGAGATATACCATCCGGTGACTATGCTAATGCTGACATCAACTTACTGATTTAAAAATAACAAATTACTAACATTAATATAAAATTAAAAACTAAATTAACTAAGTATTTTGTTTCCTTGATCTTATCCTGTCTACTGTTGGACAACAAACCACAAATATGTCAATTTCTGAAATATATCCCTTTCTATTATTAGCATGGCACGCCTGGTAACTTGAGATCTTATCTTAGTGTACCAGCGGACATTCACCGATCTTCTCTTGCGTAATACGAATCAACTAGCGGTATAATTCCCTTATTAGTAGCAGTTACTGTTATTATGCTAGTATAATATCTATTGTATAAGGTGTTTTTCTGTTAAAGAGTTAGTGGGAATCCTCTGAAAGCAAAGTACTGCTCAGCAAGTGGAAGTCACCCTAACACCAACTAAAACTATCCCCCTTTCATCCTGTACTGTGGTTTTATTCTGTTTCTCCTTGTTGCCATATTAACTGCACTCCTCCTCATTATAGAAGCATTTGATTACATATAGTTAAAAGTAAAAAGAGGAATAAAACCAGAATAAGTAATTAGTTTTTTCTCAGGAATGGAATTAACAAAGTTCACTGATGAATTCATTGCTCATGCGCCAATGTTGCTTTTCTTGACCTTCCTTGGGGGGGGGGGGGAAGGACGTAAATGGAGTATTTTCACACGACACCTTTATCAAGCGTGATCATAATAGCCAGGTTGTTAACATCAAGCGATGGTGTAATAGCCATGGCTAAATGTTTTTAGAATCGATTTTATAATTGCCGCATTACAATATTACAATTGTAACCTGGTACCAACGGCTCCAATATTCTGTCATAGTCATTGTAGATCTTTATTCTTGACATAAAAACATTCTTCCCATCATCGTTACTCGAGTGATTCGTTAAGCCGTTTCAGAATCTTAAAAGAGACGTCTAGCTGTGTTTCCATCATTTAATATTACAAAGCATTACTTTGGAACATCAACAAGCAGTTCCAGTTGGTTTTTGAACTTATTTTGTATATTCTTCTTGGCGTCTGCTAAAATTCGTTTTTCTTCTTAACTTCTCGGCTGCCATTTTCCGAATTTGGATTTTGTATGTTATGTGAAGTACTGTCTCAAAGAATCGTATCATTAAGTCAAACGTTAACAGACCAATCCTCAAAGTATCCGGGTTTGATGGAAAACTCGTTGCTGAATTTTATCGTTTGTAATATCTGATGTTACATCTTAAAAGTGGAGGCTGTTTATCCAGTATGCAGAATCTTGTAGAAGAGGGAATTGGGTTTTGTCATATGGTTTTCTTATTTTAAATATATATTTACACGGTTGGGTACCCTGGAGCTCTAAAAGATATTGGCATCACTATCACTTATGTACTGAAGTTTTTGCTTAAATGGTGATTGCTCCTTTCGAACCGCTTCTTTCAAGTCCGCTGTGGCTTAGAATATTCTAACTACTATCCCATAAAAGCAAGAGTTCCACAGGGCAGTGTCCTGGGTCCCCCACTACCCCCAATACCTTCTTGGCCGCATTTGCTGATGACACTGCAGCCTTGTCGTCCCACCCAGACCTCGATATCCCATAACCTTCAAAAACACCTTAATGAGATCGAGTATTGGTGCAACCAATGAAGAATCAAGGTCAATGAAGCAAAATGTTTCCACATAACCTTTACCCTCTGCCGCAAGTCCTGTCCGCTAGTCTTTTTCAAATTCAATTCCTCTCCCTATATCCGAGATAGTACGGTACTTAAGGCTTCCATCTCGACAAAAGGCTGACCTGGAACCCACATACGAGGCTAAAAAGACGAGAACTAAACAGACGCTTTGGACAACTATACAGACTACTTCAAAGGACATCCCATCTCTCAATAGAAAATAAATTACTAATCTACAAAGTTATACCTAAGCCAATCTGGACATACGGAGTAGGGCTCTGGAGGAAAGCAAAAAAGTCGAGCGTATCCTATCCTTTCAATCAAAAGTCCTGAGAACAATAGTAAATGCCCCTTATTACGTCAGCAACAAAACCCTTCATAACGATCTTAATATACCTTACACTGTTGAACTCATCCCTTCCAAGTTCATGAAATTCCATAGTAACTTATCCAACCACCCTAATCCCGTAGCACAGTCATTGCAATACACCACTAACCCCTAAAATCTCCTCAGAGGCTGAAACGGAAGTGGCCTCGTGACCTGCTATAAATGCATGACTGTGGGGGTACTGGCAATGGCCAGTTTCTCCAATCATGTCCTGAGCGTATGTGGCTCTCGCTCTCTTCGTCAGCCTCCACTGGCTCGTATCCGGTGACGCGCCTGATGGAGGAGCGTGGGGTACTTCCTAAGACTCTTTCGCATGCGAGGGAAAATGTGAATTTTGGAGGCCTCTGGGCTGTTTGTTATTATTGTATGATGAGTGAATGATGAATTGTAAATATGGTATGAATGAGAACATTCATCTCAATTACTTATTGCCTAATGAGGTAGATTGTCATTTTGGCACAGTAAAGAAGTTATAATAATAAAAAAAATAATGCTAATAGCCATCGCAACCCCGCTTGGACATTAATTCTACAAATTGCAAAACTTCTTCTATATACTTGGACTTTGCTTGGATTACATAATGTTTTCGCTTTTCAAGCAACGATTTCTTCATATGGCGTGCTTATCTCCAATGCTTGTTCATGGGTGTGCTTTTTAACAATGATATTTTAGGGCATTAAAAGCATCCTTTTAAATTTTGTGGCTATTGTCGGAATTTCTGTTATTGTTTTTATCAAGTCAACCGCATCAGGGTTCCCATCAGTTATGTGACCCATAGATCCACCAAATGGCAGATCCTCAGTGGTAAATTGTTGTCACAGCTCTTCTGTTTTCCTGCGTTTGCTCCTTTCACTTAATCAATGAGTTAATTGAGTTTAAGTTAAATCTTTTTGAGAGCGGCTTGCGACAGTTAAAAAAAAGAGTTGTACTTTTATTTACCTTCTTTTACAAGAAACTCTCCTCTTTGTTGTTAGCAGAAGACCACTTTTTCTTATACTAAAATTTAAAATACCTCAGTAAAGTTCTCTCGGTTAAGTGAACTTCTCTCAGCATCTGGACACCTCAGTGTATGATCCAATCTGTTATGCATAAAGCAGAGCTTTTTATCAATTCAGAACAACGTCAGTATGGCGAATTCTCTTTCCATCTTCAGAACATAAAATATGAAAAACTTGTGACAAGCCAGTAAAAATTTAGTTGTTAGCTCTATGATTGGGGGGGGGGGGGCTGAAAAACAGGGCATTTAGTTACCGTCAGAAAAAAAATATATAAATAAATGGTAGATGTATGCGGAATACGTTTTTTTTTTAAATTGGCCCTGAATACTTTAACTATTAAGTTTATAATTTGAAAAAGGTATAAAAAACCCTGACGCACCTTTAAAATGATTTCACAATACCTAAATTAACCCCAAATACTCTACTGTGTGGCGGAGAACCATCCTGTTGAAAAACGGTTTTAGTTGATCTGAGATAATGGTGAGAAATTGCCATGTAGGAAATGTCAAGTAATTCTGCTCATTAAGTCTATTAGGTAAAAAGTGTTGACATATGAAGCGGTGTTTAATAATCACACACCCCAACATTTACAATGAAAAGATAGTGGAATAGTAGTCAAGCCATACATAGATATTCAAAAGACCAGTAGTGTATGTTGTGCGTGTTGAAAATTTCTTCTCTTGCCAGAGACTCGTCGTTTCGTCGAGTCGTTATTATGAGTGGGATTATATCCTCTTCAAGTGGTTTTGTTTAATGTTTTCATTCAGCAAGCAACGACAGGCAGTGACTCGTGGAAAGAATCATTATCTAATAGAAACTGGTGTACTCCTGTAAAGATCTGTGATGTGGGTGCAGCTCTATCAGAAAAGGCATATGTTTGCTATGTTATAGGCAACACTACAGACAACTAATGATCCCTATGCTGCGATTTATTTATTTGTTTTAAAAAATAAACTATCCTTCAAGGATTATTAGCTATAGCAACAAAATATATTGCATATTCTAGAGATTAGTTCGAACAGATACATAATAAACAGAACAGCTTGAGAAAATAATGTATTCCTGCTTTAAAGGATAGCAAAACAGTATCAAAGAATTTTTTTTTTCACATTCTCCGTTACATTTCTCTTTCAATTCAAAATGTAATCGTAACGTTGAGTATTAAAATACTTACTAAACCCAAAGTTTCTGGTGTAGTATACAATGTCCAGAAATACTTGATGTCATTTAATGTTTTTCAGTGATTTGAATTTTCAATATTCATAAAACTGAAGCTGCTACAGCGGTCGATAGATGGTTATTAAAAAGTACTCTCGTCTTACATTTTAACGCTGGTTACTTAAATGTGGTCAAAAGTTGAAATATAGAGAAAATCGGGGTTTCAAGATGGTTTTATACCAAAAACATTTAAAAAATAGACGATTCGAAGTCCTTATATAGTCCGAAAGCAGATGGTCATGCATACTGTAAAACTTGCCACATCCTTCATGGAATAAACTGCGAAAATTAGCGTCGGACACGATCTGGCATCTTCAATGAATTGTTTAAACCTAAATGTTCAATTTCGGCCAGTCTAACTACATCATCAATTAATTTGAATTCTGTTTCAGGGTAGCTTGCCACACATTTTGAGCCTAGTTTAAATCGTGAGTATTTTCGTTAAATATACCACACAAGTTTAACAAGCAATTACTTTTGGTGGCCAGTTTGTGAAATGTTGATCTGCAACCATCACATCAATTAAACGTGACCACTTCACGCTTAATGGCCAAAAAACGCCATAAGTTTTTTTGTTGAATGGTTTCAACGCAGATCTTAAAAAATCGCCCAGTTTTTAAATTGCAACAATCTACATCGTACGTTAACTCAAATTCTGTGTCAGGTAGCTTACTAAAAATTTAAAGCCTATTTAAAATCGTAAGTATTTTCATTAAATGCGCCAAACAAATTTAGGGCCAAAGTGATTATCGAACCAGCCTTTTTCCTACTGAAGTTTAAACTTAGTTGTATTACTTGGGCATTATTGAAACCATTTAAACTAATCTGAAATGACAATCTCCACTAGAAGTGTTAATCTCTACCCTACAGCCACTGCTACGGTTACAGACACTATCAATCAGCCGATATCTGTTCCAAGACGGTGGATTGTGAAACGGCGTTCTCGTGGGAGCGATCGGCTGCGGTTAATATTCTTCGCTATAATTGTCTACAGGTTAGTAAACAATGGGAGGAGGTGGCCGGCTGGGTGTTCGCACGGCCTACGCCAACAGCCTCCCAGCCTCCCACAACCGCTGACCGAGGCAAATCAGAACATCTTGCGACAGGAGACTGTGGCACCCCATTCGTGCTCCCCGATCACGACGACAATCAGGCTAAGTAAGTAAGTGGGAGTTGGCTCTTATCTCTCATCTGGGGGTGTCCTATTCGGAGGAACTATAACCTTTAGATCGTTTTTTTTTTCGAAATTAAATCTTTATTGTGATAAAATTACAATCTGCCTTATTTGGAAGTGTGTAGGGAAATTGTGTTTAATGGTCTCATTCATACCATATACAAAATTGTTCATTCATACAGTATTTACAAAAAGCCTAGACACCTCCGAAAATCACATGGTTTTCACCCCCTCACATGCGAAAGAGGAAGCGGAGTCTTGGGAAGTACCCCACGGCTCCTCCATCAGCCACATACCGTATACGAGCCAGTGGACGCTGACCAAGGGTATGATTAGAGAAACTGGCCATTTCCAGGACTCCCACGGTCACGAGGCCACTGCCGCTTTAGTCCCTGAGGGGGAGGGATGTGTGGTGGAGTGTAATGACTGTGCTAGGGGGATTAGGGTGGTTGGATAAGTTTCGAAGGAATTTCATGAACTTGGAAGAGATGTAGGGTATATTCACGAGGGATGTTCACGAATGTAGGGTATATCAAGATCAATAAGGGACATTTACTATTGTTCTCAAGAACTTTAATTGAAAGGATTGGATATGCTTGATGCTTGACTTGTTTGCTGTCCCCTATAGCTCCGTATGTCCATAATGGATTTAGTATAACTTTCTAGATTAGTAATTTATTTTCTATTGAGAGATGGGATGTCCTTCGAATTAGTCTGTACAGTTGTCCAAAGCATCTGTTTGATCTTGTCATTTTAGCCTCGTGTGTTGTCAGCCTTTAGTCGAGATGGAAGCCTCAATCTTCAGATCTTTAAGTAAAAAAAAAAAACTCATTAGTCAAAATGGAATGAAAAATATGTTTTTTATGCTGTTTTTAAATACTCTCGACTACTTGATCGTCTATGATTCGCTCTAAACATGTTCTAAAAAATAGTCATATTTGATGTATTGCCCAATAAAGGTTTTTGGAGCACGAATTTGCTAGCAAGATTTTAATGATTTATTGTATACATAGTCCTAACATAAAATCCTAACACATAATTAATTAATCAGGATGAGAAATTAATTTTAGTGATTATGACATCCAAAAATCTTTTCATCATTCTTGCTATCACCTTTAGGCTGACAACTCTCAAATATATTCAACCTTTTCCCCATTGATTTATTATCAGCGTTTGCCAAGGTTAAAGATCGGATCAGTGCCTGGACAAACAGTAATAAACTAAGGTCAAACGCTACAATTCACTGTAATAGGCTCCAGTCCTTCGCTGGGTTCCTCTGTGGACTTTTCTGTCTTAACCCTATCATCCTATTCATCACTTTCTGCACCAGCGTCAAAAGCTTAGGCGTCACCACTGATCAGACCTCTTCTGAAAACTACATATCTCCTCTCCAGAGGATCAATAGCTGTTCTTAAGCTATTCAAACGTTCTAACCATATGCTTCCCTACCTCATACGCCAATACCTGGTATCCTCCCTCGTGTTACTATTGATATAGTTGTGTTCTATTCGGGGATCTCTTACTTAGAGATAGAACCCGGGGGCAGGTTGAAGCAAGTTCAAAAACTGCTTCATTACATTTGTATTTGGTACTCCGTTTGCACTGTTGTGTCAAATTTCTTCTAGGCCGCCAATGGCCTAATTAAGGTGGTTCTTCTCCTCATTCCGTAAAAAATATATTTCCGTGGTTAGTAATTTTTTCATATACAAGATCCCGTCTTCCCAATCTTTACACTCCTTCCCACAAAACTGCAACATTTAACCGTTCTCTTTTGGTTCACTCCACCTTATCTTGGAATTCTCTCCCTTGTCATATTTGCCATGCTTCATCCTTACGTAACCACCCCATTCCACACCTTGTCAACCAAACATATGCAAGCTAACCTAGGAATTATATGTTCTTTACTTTTTATATATGTATAAATGCACTATTTCGTTTTTTTTCATTTCAAAATATTATTTACATTTTTCATTATTTATCATTTAACTCTAATTATGTTTAATCTTCAAAGCTTTCTCGGCAAGTATATTAATAAACTGATTACTACAACCTTGAAAAGGAGTAAAAATCAATATTTTATTTCGACTTTCTTTTTTTTTTTTTTAAATCAGTCGTGTAATACCATTTTGGCTTCTCGAACAATTTAAATGGAATGCTTGTAAATATTTTTCAATTTGCGGTATAACCTTTATTTATTTTTAGTAGCATTTTCCCCTATGCGATGTAGTATTTATTTTTTGTTAGCTAGAGTTTAGGTTTTATTTTCTGATATTATCTATGTGTGCCTTGCTATTAGTCAAAGAGTACATCGTCCTAGAAGGTGAATTAAAAAAAATAAAATAAAACGGTTTTTGATTTTGAAATAAACAATTAATGCCTAAAAACACTAGCATCATTTTCACAAATATTTTGAGAAAAAGAGGTTTTCCTAAAACAAAATTGTCCCCGAGCGTCTGAGTCTCATCTTCATCAAAAATATCAACTCCCTGGAAGTCATGGCCATTTATCAATTTTTCTTGTTTCATGTTTCTATTGATTTCTTGCTCTGCTTGCTGGAATTATTTGAAGCCAGGAATCTATTCCAAAGCCAACCTGAGCAATCTTCTTCGTCCATCTTTTTGACCTTGAGCATTCTGCCTTCGATTACTTTCACTGACCTTGACTTTCATCTGTCCTCTGAATTCTTTCTCATGTTCAACGTGATCGCACGCAGTAACTGCACAAGGGCTTCTTCACAACGCGTGCTTTGCCACGAAACAAACATTTTTCTATGCATTTTCAGCATTATTTACTGATTAATTTAGTGGTGTACGTTTTAAAGATATCAAATGTCACTAAGCTTATATTCTGAAATTACCTTCATTTTTTATTGCGTGGTGGTATCAGAGCCTGAGCCCAATTGATAAGTTTTAAACCTAAAAAAGACAACATAAAATATTGTTTATAACTCAGCTTTATGTCTTTCCAGAACTTTTCCCTTCTTCTTTGATGTAATAGCGCTTTCGACAGCTCTAAGCTGTCAGTTATCTCTGCAATGAAATAAAAAGTAAAATGATAAAAACTTTTATCCGTTCATATGGAGACATAGTAATTAATATTACTATACGTAACAATGGGTACTTATTTTCCTTCTAGTCTACTACTATTAAAAATTCAAACATACAACACCTATGCAGTAAATAATTAAATTCCAAAAACAAAAACTATAAAATTATAAAAAACTACTTAAAACACATCACTTCAATGGCTACTCACCCAATTAGTCATGTGGGATATATACCTCATCCAAAACGCTAGTATACTTTTTATCTATTTGACTAATGTTGCTTTATCCACGTTCCTCACTTTATTACTGGCTTTGTCCAGAAGAAACAATAGGAATGTTTGTTTTCCAATTGAAGGCCTCCTCAATGCTTTATTTTATTCTGACAGTTAATTCTAATTATAAGTTTCATTTAATTATAAGTTGTGCTATTTGAACAGAAACTCGATACTAATAGTGGTATTACTCCAACTCCTGGAAATAAGAGGCAGAATCCCAGGACAGTAGGCTAACAAGGCCAAGGACACTGCGCTGAGATAATACAGCGAAAGACAGTTCAGTAATATCTGTAAACAAAGAGTTACATCACTGATCCTGATCAAACAACTCCACTGTTCGTTCGCCAGCAACGTGTCATTGGTGAGCAATAGGATCTCTTCCGTGTAACCTGATTGGTTGATTTTCTTTAAAATATTGAGTAGACACAACAGGTACTTGGTCATTTAAAATGACAGCGAGGAAGTTAATAATACAACTGCAATCCTTAAGTATCTTCTAATAAATGTCATTTTAATTATCGCGATAGTGTATCTAAATTTGAACAACTTGTCATTATCAAGTAATATAATTCTAAGTATGGCACAATTATTAAAGGTAGTTTATTAATAGTGAAAGCTAGTAAATTCTCATTGGGATCACAATTTTTATAGAAGTATACGTTAATCATACTCTGCTAGATACTGGGAATAATAAGATAAGATCAGTGATTTGTAATCAATAGATTTAACTTTAAGATAGTAATGCCACTGCCTTTCCAAACTGTAGTTTATTCAGCAAAAACACATTTGCCAGCCTTAAGCTGTCATCTTAAGTTGCTATGGCGATAAGTCATTTGATAAAGATATCGACCAAGCTCACGGAGACAAACAAAATCAATCATTAAAAGCAACAATAAATAATGCCCATATAACTACTTTAAAGTGCTTAACTGCACTGTCAGAAATGGTCCATCCATTTTATGTATTATACATTAAAAAATTTTTTAAAAAAAGTTCTTTATAGAAGTTAATAGAAGTTTCTTAGCATGTATTAAACAATTTTAATAACTCAAGAAGCATAGAGCTGTCGAAAACATTCTTGACAATTAAACTATGTACTGGTGAGATAAAGCTTTTTATAATTGTTATTTGATTTTTTTCCAAAACCGGCACCAACCATATAGTTTTAAGTTTAGTGACCGAATCAGATTCATACTTATCACCATAACTATTAGAGATATTTCAGGAAAACTAGTTGTCACGATTTAATAGATACTCTTTTAATCCGAAAACTCAGCATTTATGAAAAAGTTAACAGAATTTGCAAAAAAGGCCCATGTATACAGGCCTTTTGTAGGCCCTGGATATTTGATTTTTTATTTAAAATTGTGTTAATATCGGGTTTCAACGACTACATAGTGATGAAAGAGATTAGTAGAGTGTTAGAAAATAACATTAATTGTTTATAATAAAACACAATGCTATGTACAAAAACAGAATGTTGCTGATATTCGACTAATACATATTATTAATACGTCTTACATATCGTGTGAATTTTTGTTTGGCTACCAGTAGCAACTATTACTCACAGAAATATTGCCTGAGCGAATTGTTTCAGTGAGACATAAGAAGTTTTCAAGGTACTATTAAGATAGCTGTAAAGCCCAAAGAAATAGGATCTAGTCTGCGTGTGTGTAATTTCCTATGATAGACATTATTCAATAAATCTGAAAATTTAAGAGCATATTCCACAACACATTAATATATGCTGATTCGTTTTAAAAACGAGAAGTGTGATAAAAATATTTAACCGATCCAAAAATAATAATTTTCTGACGATGACTATTACAACTATTAACACAATTTTTGAGAAAAATTAAAAACTCATAAGCTAGATTCGGTAGACGAAGCACAATTACAGAACATTAAGATTCAATTTGGAATTTGGAGCTACGTCCAGCATTTTCTGTCGCTTGTCCTTCTATTCGCCGACTATTTACAACTTATTGATTAACTTTTATAAAATATTCCGGAAGCTGATTAAAAAAAAATCCAAAAAGGATCAATCAAGCAAAAATGAAGTGTGAAAGTTAATGTACCTTGTCGCATTGCCAAATATTGTTTGTACAAAATATAGGTTTATGAAAAACACAAAAAATATTGTTAGATTCAGTGTAGACAACAGACATGGGTCTGCTAAATTGATCCAAGCTTCAGTGGCCTCATGTGCCTCGGTGTTATTAAATATGTCTAAAGTTCTAAATCCTATCACCGCAGACAACCAGACAACTTAATCCACAGAATGATTCTGAAAATTTGTATTATACTCTCAGCTGATTGGTTCAACAGAGATAAATGTAGAGACGTTTAAACCTTGCAAGAATAAATAATGTTATTCATGCCTTGTAATACAAAATTATAATCAACTCAAATTCGCAAGCTTGATTGGTTTAAAGTACAGAAGTGGGTGTTACCAATGCTACGAGGAAGAGTATGATGTAGCTTACATCATTGATTGCAATAAGCCTACAGCTACTGGATGACATTCAACTTTATGCCATCCTGCAAACCAGTTTTTAGCTTACGTTGGTTATTAATTTCATTTTAGGGCTATTATTATATTAGTATGCGATCTGTTTGTTGCATGCAATACCAGAAGTGATTGTAATTTGACAACTAAAAACGAGGACATAACCAACTGAATATCTAGAGGTATTATTAAGTAATGTAGCTAGAGATATCATTTGACGTGAGATAATTTCATAATTGCTAGGCGCTTATAAAACATATTTAGTTACAATAGAGACAGCTAATATATATTGTAACTTTTATTGTAAAGTCGATTTCTGATATTTTATCTTTGAATGTTTCTGCCAGGTGGTACATTGGAATTATTAATAAAATCGAAAATAAAAAACATGGCAAATGGCTAAACATTATTCGAACCATTCCTTCACATTTTATAGCTTTTAGAAATATAATAACATAAAGCTTGAAGGTTATTGAAGTCAGCTAAGGAAAATTATTAAACGGAATCGTTTTAGAACTAGGGTTACGATACAAGAAAAAAAATGGACATATAACTTCACACTTTAATAATACATTGACATTTGTTTGTTATTTTTATAATTTATTATATAGTATTTTATTTTAAGATATAATAATAATCATAAATGACACAATCATTATTGAGTGACGAAAATGAACAATATTTGACATTTAATAGCCAGAGTTTAGGAATTGTAAATACCGTATGAATGAGAGAGTGAATGCAAATGTCTAAGTATGGTACGATTTGTATGTCACTATTATATATCACCTTCAAATCAAGATTTATTGAATAGAAAAAAATCTTGACTGTGTCTCCTGTCAATAATATAACTTGACAAACAAATAAACACTCCAACTCAGGCCAACAAAAAAGAAACAAAACATCAAACAGAAGGATAAAATTAAATAATAACAAAAAAAACTAGTACCTCAATTTAAAAAATATCATTCTTGAATTTGATTAAATACAAAATTTGAAGAAGGTAAAAGTAGACAGCTTAATTAAATTAAATAGAAAAAAAAGAAGAGGGGAAAATACTGATTGAATTAAATACAAAAATATTAGTGGTTACTATTTTTATAGGTTGCAGCTATTTAGGTTTTAGTTAACTAGGGTTTATTGACAGAACAGTCAAATGGTAGCTACTTGCATATAGTCAAGTTAATAATAATAATAATTTTATAGGAAAAAACTTAAAGGACTCCTACTTTTAGTTTCAAACAGATAAAGAGTACTTGTCTTTTGGCTCACTCTGCCATAGTCTTTCACGCGGTTTGTATTTCTGTAAGTCCCTCTTGCTTTCTTCATGCCTATATATTTGTACTAATCATCTTTTCTACTTTCTCTATATTAACGTAACGCCTGGACGTTTCAGCCATTAGCTCATTCTGTAGTTCACCTGACGATTTGGTCCCCCATTGCAGAAATTCCCGTAATTGATAACCCTGATAACCCAAGTGAGTACACTCCTTGAACTATAATTTAGTAAAATGACGTATCATGAATGGGTACAATATATTAAAAAAAATTACAATAAATTAAAAATTACAATATGCCTTATTGGGCAATGTTTTCAATAATACCATGTTTACAGTTCTTCATTCATACAGTATTTACATGCATCCCAGAGATCTTCCAAATCCATATTGTTGTCACTTCCCTCACATGCGAAGGAGGAAGCGGAGTCTTAGGAAGTCTCCTTCACTCCACCATTTCCAATGGAGTGGTCCAAGAGCGCGAGAGACACACACGCTCAGTACATGATTAGAGAAATTGGCCATTGATGACTGTCATTTATTTATACCAGGCCATTGCTGCTTAAAACTTTGAGGAGGCTTTTAGGGATATGTGGCGCAGTGTAATGACTGTGCTAAGGGATGAACCCTCATGAACCACCCCATGGGTTGGATAGGTTTTGATGGAATTACATGAACTTGGAAGGGATGTGTTTAAGAAATTAGGGTTTATTAGGTTCGATATGAAGGGTCTTGTTGCTGTCGTGATAAGAGGCATTACCTGTCGTTCTCAGGACTTTTGATTGCAAGGATTGGATACGCTTGATGTTCGACTTTATTATGATAATAATAGAACGGAACAATAATGTGTCTGAACTGCGTAACAACATCTAGACGATCAAACAACATGACAAAAATCTTATTTTAATATCTGAATAATTTCAAAATGTTAGAACTCATAACTGGTTTAATAAACTAATAGCAATTGGGGATGTTCACACGGACAAAACCCGTGAAAAAAATGTTTCGATATTCATAATTCAAGCTTTCTCCAAGTATGTTTTGCAGAAATAATATGTGCAGACTAGTGAGTGTTGTGGCTTTTAAATGTTCACTGGCTCATTGCAGAAAGCACCACTAGAAGGAAGAGGACTTCCGCGGTGCAGAAATGAATCAGCGGAGATTGAGTGGTTTTGTGGTCCCACAAGTTTGCGGCCTAGGGTTATAAAAGTAAGAGAGAGATTATTAAAAGTAAGGCCACAGAGACAGGAGCAAAAAATTAGTGGATTTCACGTCAGGAGGAAGGTGCCTTTGCTTAGATGCGCGTTTATACATATTAATTAAATGAATCTATTATCAAGTGCCTAGCTACTTCATTAGACTTATAAATTGTTATTGTTAATTCTTAAGCAAGATCCTTTCCTGTAAACGTAAACAGCACACGATTTACTAATACCCCTGTCAAGCTGTCATTTATTAGGAATCAACTACTTTTTCTCCACTGACCTAGCCAATTTGTTCATGTTCACTGGCGATCATTAGATCTGTATCATACATGTACAAGCCAATAAAAAATGCAAACAAACCTTCGCAAGAAATTAAAAATAAATATTTTAAAAACGGAAGCAATACTATCCACTAAACGTAGGCCCGAATTAATTTATGAACCAGTGAATCTAAATGGTCTCAGACTGTTAAATACCCAGGGAGATTTAACCTTTACTCCTTGCATGAATGCTATAAGAGCAAAAAGCAAGGCTGCCATCTTATCGATGTATCCATTCCTTAGCAAAAAACTGATGATAAAATATGAAGAAATAGCTTCTAAAATTCTCTCAGACCTCTATTAACCTATCATCCTTGAGCATACTTCTATACTAGCAGCTTTCATAAACTGCAGAGTATACATAATAAATTCATAAGAATAATATCAAATACCTAGGCCTACTACCATCTTCCGACTACACCGTACTAATGATTTTGACTTTTTTATAAAGTGATAATAGAATGGACTCAAAGGTTTCTTGAACATTGTAGGAGTGGCAACAATAATTTAGTATGAAGTGTTTCAACAAGGAAGAATCTAGATAAAGCCATTCATTCCAAAACATAAGTCCATACTTTAGTTTTATGTATTAATTGTTGTCGGGCGGCGAGTATTGGAGGCCATCTCCAATAACAGGGATTTCAGTGGCAAGAGCCTAGAGGCAGAACCAGCCTGCTATCCTTTTAACAAACTGTCTCCTGAAGAATTGTGTTTTTCCAGATTTTGTATGCGTAGTGTCCCATTGCCATCGTCTTAAATTATCCACTGCACCCTTTCACTACAGCCTTTGGAAGGCCTTAGGCATATTTGCTCTACTAAGGCTGTCGGCCGAAAACTAATTCTAGACGGGGGAGGGGAGCCTATTACGGAGTATTTACAACTGTCAGGGTAAAAAGACACATCTATATCCATCACTACCTTGGTATCTAGGTTGACGTGTAGGGGGTACACCGTTCCTTGAAAAAAATTGTCATAACAATAAGAAACTAACCCTAATAAATTCTTACTATTAATAAATAATGTAAATCCTTAAAGCTAATTTATTTACAGAAGCACTTTAATTTTACCGTATTACAAATTACGTATATGTGGTAGTTCCATGTGTAACATTAGTACGGCTTGTGATTATTGTTTAGTGCAGTTGATTTGATTATAATATTATATAATTTTAAAGATATTTTCATCACCAGCAAAGTTTACGTTTTCTATTTTTTTTTATCGTAGCACTTGGTGTTGGCAGCGTGAGCTGTTGAAAGCGCTAGTGAGTATAATAAATTTCTGATTTGTAAGCAGACATTGTCCTAGATGATTAACATGTTTGTAAATTGACTGCATCTATCACTATTATCAGGCGTTACCAAAATGGAAACTATATTTTAGTCGAATCGCGAACCGATGGTAACTGGCGTTAAATAACCGCTAAATGCATTCATACAAGCACTTCACTAATTAGACTCCTATGCCTGACACGCATGAGCAAGATACACCGCTCGGATACCTTCAATTCTGCATGCTTAGATACAACAGTTGATAAACCGTAAAATTATGTGATTATCACACCGTATAACTTTCTGGTATAGTGTTGGTTTAAAGTTTACTAAGATCGTAATATGATACCTTTTCTATAACATGTTTTTTTTTCAAAAATGGTAGTATTTACGTATTCATCTCTCTTACTGTATGTCACTAAAAGTCCACTGTTAGAGAAGAAAATAATAGATTATGGAACAGAGAGGGTAAATGCATAGAGCCTCCATTTGATTGCGCAACATCATAAACATGATTAACTATCATTAATCTATTAGTGAATTGGTGATGATTATGTGTCCTCATCCTCCGGAGAAAGGAATCGCCATAAAAGTAAAATAATTATGTTGGGATATTAGCTAACAGAACAAAAACATTGAAATGGTATTAGGATATTTTTTGTTGCAACCTCTGTCTGGTATGTATCTATGTGTTAAATAATCTTTGTAACGGAGAGTGTAATAAAAGAAATGAAAAGCTTTATTATGAAGTACAAGCAAAACACTGGTATATACAAAAATTAAGAGTTATGTTACTACATACTGGGTCGGGTGTTGGGGAACGAGTGTCGGTGAACAAGTGGGGACTGGGGTTAAAGCTGAGACATATGTGTATAAGAGAAGGGTAGTTCAAGGAATTGGGATGGAGGTCTTGAAAGGAATGCGGTTGCTTACTTAAAAATATCAGTGACTTCCATGAAGTCACGAGGCAGGTATACACTAGCTTCTACATTAGCATTACAATATTCTTAGCGTTATATAACTACTGGATTGTTTCATTTGAGGGCTATTCAACGAAGCTAAAAATAAAATCAATAACTATGGATAATTGGAGCAGTTAGTTGGTAATTGAATAATGAATATTTCCCTATTTCGATTCCCGATTGGAGTGCAAATTAAAGATATCGATTAATAATAATAAAAATATGTTGCGAATTTAGTTGACCAGTCATTAGAATTTAATCGTCATTTTGAAGGAGGAAACAAGCTCCAAAACATCAATTTTTGTTATATTGCATAATAGTCATCAGGTGGCTTCGATACATCTGTCGGTTGCAAGAAGGGACTGAAAACCTATGCCTTATAGGCTTAAATGAAGCAAAAACTATTCGTGAAGGGGACAAAATCGGGAAACACTCCATTCTTCAAGCGGGATAAAACTTCCCATGTCCATTTCCATGTCAATAAAGGTTCTGAAAGAGTACCTGATTTCAAGAAAGCGTTCTGTATTTTATATGCTGTTCAAAACTGTTTGGACTTTGTACTTGCAGATGGTTAAACGCCCATTGCCTCAGGAGGAAAACTTGCAAACCGTGGGAATGTTGTTCCATTATAAGCTCCTATCCTTATAGGTCAAAATCTTAAATAGCTTACACTCAATGAATCCTACTAGAGCAACAAACATCTTGCCATCGAGACTCTTTCTTTTTCAAAAAAGAACAAAAAACATCCTGAACATGCTACCAAATTAGAATAAGATTTTTACTGAAATCACGAACACCAGCACGACGCTTATAAATTTGGGTGGCAGCAGATAGATGTGAGCAGTACCAGTAAAGATATTGAAACCAAAATCACCCCATCTCAATGATGCAGCAAACAAATTTTCTAAAAAATAATAAGATATAAGTGTTCAAAATGACAAAGATATTTTGTAATCGTATCCAACTATTCGCAGAAGCTTCATCACCTAAAATACCTGTGATAGAAGCGTTTTACCTCCGCAAACTTGGACTTTATATATTCTGTGTATATGACATGAAAAGTAATTTTGCTGAATTTTTCGTTTGTGTCCATAGAGGTGATTGCATTGCCAACCATTACGACTGTCGATCAGAAACTCGATGAAGAATGAAACAACAAATTCACGCCTTTTGTTGCAATAAAAACTTATGAACATGTTTTAAAAACGCAATAATCCTTTTTTGTTTGCATTACATATATGTAATTTTTCACCAACATAATAAATTATGCTATTAGTGTTTGATGGAATATCACTTCAATTTTTCATGTGTGAAAAAGCAGTTATAGGAAGGAAACAATGCAATGAAAATCAATAATGGACCAACAAGTCGAATAAGCTTTTAATTTTATTTTATTACACTATATCATTCAAATCACCAAATCCTACAAATTTTATTCAAAAAAAGTAACTAACAAGAAATTTAGAAAGTTTTTTTTATTTCCCATAAATTCTAATTTTGGATTCCGGTCCCTTCTTCAAAATGACGATTCAATTATGTTCGTCATCATTTTATATCTCTTTATGGCTTGAGACCGGACTTTTGAGGAGGTCCCCCCGATTTCTCGATAATGTTAAAATAATAGAAAACCTATTAGTATTAAATTAAATAACTAATTTATTGGTAATTACAAATAATTGCTGTATTGATAATCTAAGCATCAAAAAACGTACAATATTTTCTCGGGAATCTAGTTGATCATAATAACAAGAAGTTATTAATTGGCATGATTAATATCTTATTTGCAACTTTTTCAGCACACGTTTTCATTAGGAGGCATAAATATAATACTGAGAATCGTTACGCGATATAATAATTACACAGCTAAACATAATAAAACCTCTTCTAGAGCTGGCAGTTACTTTAATTAATGTTTCGGTATTAGACAAATGAATAGCCTTTTCAGATAGTTTATTAGAGTAACACCCCTGTTTACTTTAATTTAGGGTATTTTTCTATAGATGACTACCCTTTTCTAAACAAATATAGAATACTTCATTTATTTTGTGGTCGCTAAATAAACTCTTCCCCCTCAGAAGAGTATCTAAATCACGCCATTCAGGTTCAAAGGACCCTACCCTCCTGCCAGACTGTTAGTCAAAAATGGAATATAATATGTAATTGTATTTATTAGTATTATTGTGGTAAAGGCTGTTTGTATTGGATAGTTCCTCAATGAATAATATATTAGTATTATTGAATGTAAACACACAAAAGCAAAATTTAGAAGAATAATGTGCATAAGAGATTAAACGCTAATAGCTGTACGAAGTGCGATTGGGACCAATTGAGGGTGTACCCCCACAACGCGGATTTCTTCGTAATCAAATGTGAAATAAACTGATACTTTTTGAACCGCGATATGCATGACAAAACATCTGACTGAACATGCCGAATAAGATGTTTTTCACGTTGTTGAAGCAGACTTACAGGAACTGTTCTGAACCCATGTTTGGTCACGCGCGATCAGTCGTCCCTTGTAAAAGAGTAAAAGTCAACCAAACGGTTCATAAAGTTTGATTTCCTGGCCATTTATAGCTCTTGAAGACCATCAATAAAGCCCGAAGCGATGGTGTCGGTAAGATTAAAACTAGGAAGGGAAAGGATCAGTCAGCCATGTGTATCGTAAATGGTTCAGTGGATGGAAGGCCGGTCTAGAAACAACGCATCAAACGGAAAGAAAAGTAATCTAGTGACCAAAATATGAAAAATTGTATTTTTTTTTTAACTTTTGAAGAATTTCTGTTAAAATAAGTGTAATTTTTAACCTATTCAAAGTCCTAAATTTTTTTCTATTTTATATAAAATTTTTTTAATGGTCAATCAATTTCAATAAACTATAAACTGGAATTTGTTTATAATAGTTCTAAATGCAATACACAAATTTAAACAAATTGATCCCATAATACCAAGATTGGTTTAAGTATTTGTAGATTAGTAATTTATTTCCTATTGAGAGATGGGATGCCCTTTGAAGTAGTCTGTACGGTTGTCCAAAGCGTCTGTTTAGTTCTTGTCTTTTTAGCCTCGTATGTGGGTTGAAGAGGGCAGCACTGTGTCGGCCTATCGGCCGGGAGATCGACCCACCCTGAGCAGGTAGTCATGGTCATGGTGCTTCGGTTAAGTCGGCCGTGAGATCAACGTCTACAATTCAATTAAAGATTAATTCGCTCATCTCAGTCTGGTATATCTTAATCATTATCTGTTGTAATTATTAGGTAGAGAAGATATCTGAAAATTACACTGTAATTACACTTTTACGTGTATATTACCTTTATTACCTCATATTTACTGGCAAAATACCCACGAAATAACAAAAGATTTTTCTTCCAACTAAGGGGTAACTCCTTGGTAGCTGACCTGGTCCTAAATACCATAAACTGATGATTTCAACAAAAATTGCCATAAAATGATTGCCTTGAAATCAATCTACTTCTAATAAATAAATTTGATTCGATCACAAAAATAACATCACAATCTATATATCCATCTATATATGGCTGAGGCCTAAATAGTATTTTGCTTTTACAATGAGTTGGTGAATAGTTTTATTTTCATTAACTATTTCCACTAATCTAGTTTTTACCTAGATGCTAGGTTTATTCTTTCCCATGAAGGCTAAGAATTATTATTATCACAGGCTACTTTCTACCACTGCATTGTAGGTGTAATTGTGATTATGAATAGTTTATTTACTTGCAAAACATTTGTTTTAATTATAATAATAACATTAATATGTGAAAATTACTTGAAAGGATGATGATAAAATATGACATTTTTTTCTCTCCCAAAAAAAAAAAAAAAATGCATTGGAATATCATGAATCATTTACAATCGTCTGATTATATCAATAGAATTCAACAAATAGTCTGAAAGGGGAGTTTGGAATAACGTCGAGTGCAAGTAGAATGTGTTTCATTGATTTCTTCATTTTTTTTCGGTTGATTTGGAGTTGTAGGTAAAAGGGTAAATGCTTAAATACGGGCAGGCCGATCAAGGACGAGTTGCAGAATTTTCAAAAGGGGAGCATTAGCCGCAGAGCGTGTGTTTGGCTTTCAATTCTACGCTCCAGAAGTAGATATATTTCTCAAATATGAAGTAACAGACACTTCGTAGTGTAGTGCAAGACATTTTCATTCACTTTTGAAAAACGAATCGTACTTATTGATAATCCTTCTAGTTATGGGTGTGTTAAACCTATATCATACATGAAGCAGAGGCCTTATTTTTTTTTTTTTTGTCATTTTATCTAAGCTAATATATTTTTGAATTAAGTAAATTCTACTATATCAAGTAAGGAAACTGCTGCTATAATAAATAATTATATACTGTGTAACCTTAGTTAGCCGAAGAATTTCATACACAAAATGTTCAATCGTGAATCGGCTGAGGTCGACAAAACAAACTCTTAAAGTTGTATCATTCTTATTAGTAACCAAAGTCTCTATGCGTGCCTGAACGAAGATCTGATCATTAAAAAAGAAAAATTTGAAAGTGTAAAAAATAAAACAATGTTATTATCAATCGACAAGCATTCTATAAGCGACAGTTAAATAATCTTGTTCGAGGAGAGTATTTTAAAAAACTTTATTATGAATAACAATCAAAACACTGGTATATATACAAATATTAATGAATTACAGCACTAGGACATTCTTTGGCTGAGGCTAAAGCCCAAGTGTACTGTTGAAGGCCCTAGCAGGTAGCAAAGGGTTAGGGTTGTAAAAGAACAAAGGAAGGGTAGACCATATGTCTCAACTGAAGTACACATTTCAGCTAAAAACGAATATTATATAACTGACGATTAATTTTGTGGCATCAGTAAATGAAAATCAGTAGCGATAAAAAAAAGTATGATTTATGAGTGTAGTGATTGTGAGTAAGAGTAAAAAAGAAAAACAAATCTAGGACATAATGTCGTAATAATAACGAAAATGTGCAAAGCGTTAATTCTAGTTTACTTAAATTATAATATGATGTCTTGTGGCTAGCTTATAATAATATTGGGAAAATGTAAATATATAGTAAATCAAAGTAAAGTAACACCACAAAATCGAATAAACAACAGAAATAAGTAGATAAAAGAATGTTCGAATTGTAACAAAGTATGGTATACAATGCAGGAATTAATACTGGGGAAAAATCCGAATGAAAGGGTGCTTTGATTAATAAATTATTCGAATAATCAGTCTTATTTTAATAACAAAGATAAGTTTTTATTTTTACTATTATTATTTTGACTGTCTTTTACAATCTTATCTCAATTTATGCCTAATCGTACTAGAGTTGTAACTTTATCTGTAACTGTTTCAAGGTGACTAGATGATAATATTGCAATATTTCTGAAAAAAATAGTATATTTGAAGTAGATGTAAAAGTCACGATCTGGAGGTAAAAATCGCCCTTTCAAGATTTGTAGAAGAGTAGCGCTGGAGTGTAAATAATTTTTAATGCTAAACTCGTGCTGTATCTCATAATTTGAGTAATTCGGTTGCCAGAGAAGCAACATACATTTCTGTTTGAAAGAAAAAATTGTAATATTTTACCAGCGAAACACTCCATTGATTTTAGAAGCCATGCGAAAACGTCTTACTTATCCACCAAACATGAAATAGAACTGACAAACGAAATACAACTATTTTCAATTTTTTAGAGCGGGCGGATTAAAACCGCCATCTCGTGTCACTTTCTTCCATGATAAAAAATATTCAAAAAAATCATGATCTTCTTCAAGGATCTCGAGTTGAGAGGCTTGTATCCTCAAGGTTGCCTCACATCTTGACATTTAGAGCAACCTGTGATAAAAGGTAGTATCAAGGGACTGTAGCCGAGGTCCGTACACCATATAGCAGTATGTAGCTCCGAATTTGGAGCTAGCTAAATAATCATGAAATAAAAAACTAAATAATATGACTGCATTGAAATAAACTAAAAACTACTATTCAGGATATAAATATGTGTTAGCTCTATGAAGTAACTCTTCATGCATGAAGTTGAAGTGCAAAATGAAGATGAGAAATAAAACAAGCAATCCACTTATGAAATTATAAAAAGTTAGAAGATAGAGCCAAAAATCATTGTTTCTAAAAAAGATCGAAACATTCAACAAGATTTATATTTGCGCACATAACTGAACAAGCTTCGTAAATCTTATTACGGAAAAATTCACGATTACTTTTTGGGCATACTCTACACAGTGAAAAAATAAATACACACTATTTTGTCTTGCTGCAATAGGTTTATTTCTGTTATTTCAACAGCCCACCATACCAGCTGCCGCTGCCAACAATTAGTTATGCTTCCAACTTGTACAGTTTCAGACCTGCAACATGTTGCTCAATCTTGCTGACACATTGAGGTGTCTTTAATTTGAACCAGCAAGAATACGAACAATAGTCTATAACGTTTTATTTGATCGAAGTACACTTTGGATAATTAACTTTTGAAAATGGAAAAATGAGTGCTCAGCCGCTGTATGCACTATTTTAACTCATTCCAGAAAAGAAAACATTAAAATAAAGTTGATTGTTGGATATGTAGTCAAAATAATAAAAATCCTACCACAGAATCATACCAGATTTCAATTACAAAGAGTGTCTCTTTAGAGGGAGATGCTCAAATGTCTCTGCGAAATACGAGTTTACAGCAATCACAAACATTTATCATCAACCAAACATCAACATCATACAACGATATATAATTTCTGTGTGTGATTATAATAATCAACTAGCAGGTCTTTTGTGATTGTTGAGTCCTAAGTAGCTTTCATAAAAATTATCAAATCTGGTGCATTGATGAAAGTACACTTAATAAGAGCCCAGATTGGACTGTATATGGTTTGTTAAAAAGTACAAAACAAATTGGCTAAAAAACAAAATGAAAAAACGTTTCTCGAATCTATTTTCAAGTATTTTAGAATTGCTCTACTAATTTTTCCCCAACCCTTCATAACGACCTTAATATACCCTCCATTCTAGAACTCATCCCTTCCAAGTTTATGAAATTCCACAGTAGCCTTTCCAACCACCCTAATCCTGTAGCACACTCATTGCACTGCACCACACATCCCTATAATCCTCCTCGGAGACTGAAACGGCAGTGGCCACGTGACCTGCTATAAACGCGTGACAGTGGGAGTCCTGGCAATGGCCAGTTTCTCCAATCATGTCCTGAGCGTCTGTGGCTCTCACGCTCTTGGTCAGCCTCCACTGGCTAGTATCCGGTGACGTGGCTGACGGAGGAGCGTGGGGGACTTCCCAAGACTCGCATGTGGATTTGGGAGGTCTCTGGGCTGTCTGTAAACATTGTATGAACGATGAACTGTAAATATGGTATGAATGAGAGCATTTATCTTAATTGCTTATTGCCTTATAAAAGGCAGATTGTAATTATAGCACAATAAATTTAAAAAAAATATATAATGATAGTATAAAAATATATAAATCACCATGATTAATATTATATATTCCCCGCATTAGTTTAGCTATTTTCAAATTGCTTTAGGATAATTTTAATTGGATGTCATACGAAATCAAGTATTTTGATCAAAAACAAAGAGTAGTCTCAATCTCATGATTAATGTATGAGAACACCGTGGGCCAGGTCATCTTAAAAGTGAGTTGGAGGTTAGGATCGTGCCCAGGACGGTCTATCTTTTTACATATTTGAACTAATTCTGTACGTTATTTAATTATTTGTAATATAAATTATTTATTAAACAAAAATATGCATATTAACAAAGGAGCGATGCACACACAGAAAAAATATTTAGGGTCTTCGTGTGTGCCAAAGCCAAAGTTAACTCCTCAAATACCGAGGGAAAAAAATACTAATTTTTAACAAAAACTAACCAAATGATTAAAATTACTTTTTCTCGGGAAAACAAGAAAATTTTTGAATATCTAAGATTCGAAAATTTTCTTAAAACATTCCAGGTTCAATGTTATTTGCTGTCAGTTCTCAGAACTTAATTATCAAGTGATAAAAAAGAGATTTTGGCTAAATAACTCAACCGTGTGCAGTGAAATATTTATTGGTTTATTTATTGAAAGACCGAACATTCATTAAACCTCTGACTATAAATTTTTTGTTGCTACTAAAAGATTTCATATATCGTTCGAGTTATTTTCATTTAAAGTTAAAATATCACCAGGAGCGTAGAACAGATCTTGTTAAAAAATATTTTTATTCTTTATTTTTTAAACCAAAAACACATAGGTTTTCACCTGTGTTTTTACCGTGTTGTGGTATTTTTGAAAGGTAAAATGTCTTTTATCTTACTTGAATAAAGACATGAAAATTCACAAAACCAATACAGCCTTAAAGTCTGAAACACGGCTGAATAGACAAGCGAGTTTGATTTTGAAACAAATAAAAGAAAACCTAAAAAGAAACAATCCGCCTGCAATTGCCTAATTGTCTTTATTTATGTATTTTTCAAGAACCTATTTCACACTGTACCTTGATAATATTACCGCTATGCGTACATTCCTAATTGATTAGATTTTATAGATTGATATGCTAGATAATATATTCACACAGCATTGTCAGAGATCCTTTTCTTTTTTTTATTTTCAATTATCTTTATTTCTTAAGTTTCAATAAGTTTAGGTAGAATAGAAGTTACGTAACTCATACTTTCTCGTCTCGTTATATATTGCATTGTAATATCCTGCAATCTCGTATAATTTGTAAAATGGTTATTGATGAGCAATTTTCCATATGAGTTCGGTATTAGAAATGTTTATTTCATTTTTATAAAGGTACCGATAAAGTATCTTTTTTGTATAATTCCTTTATTGTGCTAAAATTACAATCTGCCTTGCTAGGCAATAAGTAATTAAGATATACTATCATTCATACCATATTTACAATTCATCATTCACTCGCTCATTCATACAATATTTACAGACAGCCCAGAGGCCTCCCAAGTCCACATGCGAAGGGAAAGCGGAGTCTTGGGAAGTCTCCCACGCTCCTCCGTCAGCCGCGTCACCGGATACTAGCCAGTGGAGACTGACCAAGAGCACGAGAGCCACAGACGCTCAGGACATGATTGGAGAAACTGGCCATTGCCAGGACTCCCACTGTCACGCGTTTATAGCAGGTCACGTGGCCACTGCCGTTTCAGTCTCCGAGGAGGATTATAGGGATGTGTGGTGCAGTGCAATGAGTGTGCTACAGGATTAGGGTGGTTGGAAAGGCTACTGTGGAATTTCATAAACTTGGAAGGGATGAGTTCTAGAATGTAGGGTATATTAAGGTCGTTATGAAGGGTTTTGTTGCTGACATAATAAGGGGCATTTACTATTGTTCTCAGGACTTTGGATTCAAAGGATTGATAAAGTATCAAAAATACAAAACATAAAACTATTAATCATAACTTGCCGTTTTTTTTTTGGTTAATGGATTAATGGATTAAAGGATTTCAAAACATGTCAGTCGTTACATTTATGTTATATGTGTTTCACGAAATTTCTACGATTGTTGAGTCATTTTCATCCAATCGTATGTTTGAAAACATAAAACTGACGTTTGTCACACATCATTATTATATCGCTATTTGTTATGAAACAAATGTTGCTTCAAATAAAATAAAGTTGCTATTATTTTAATATCATTTGGTCATCCGAAGGAACACCCTTGAAGAATTTAATTCTTTGCTCCATATACGGGCTCCAAATTTGTTGCTAACAACATCGTAATTACAGTTTTAATGACTATTAAACTTGTAGCCTACTCGAGTTTCAACAGGTATTACATATTATTAATAAAGAGATAGGTGATTTTATATACTACTCAATATGTTAGGAACTTTTTCTATTTTATAATTAACAAGTAAATGATTAACTCACGACCCTTAGGTAGCTTAAATTAAAAATAAAAAGTGAATTAATTAAACAGTTATTGACATTTTATTATATTTTATGAGTACGGTAGTACTGCTTATTACGTAGAGTCACCATCATGATTGGAACATCCATGTTTAATTTCAGACTCATGAGCGAAAAGCGAGCTAATAACCTATTAGAACAATTAAAATACCATCACCGCAGTGAAAACACAGGTTTTGAGAAATCCAACGGAACCTTTAAAGTTACACACTGAAATTAATTCATAGCTTTGATAATATCCATATAAAGTATATTATATATATATTAGTCTGATCTCGTAACAAATTGAAAAATCGTAATGTTTACATCACAAACGTTAAGTAAAATATGCATACAAAGATGATCAAAGGACTAGAGTTTTTAAATTGTTTAATATCAAGTAATTTACTACATTAACATTCCTTGAAGTGAGGCGAAAATAAATAATATTCGTTAATTTAATGCAGCGTTTTATTTATTTTTATTGTTTACAATCAATTGAATCTTTTTTTTTTTTCCTTCCTGAGGATGAACCTCAAACACAGGTTTTATATCGGTGGTCTGGTGTTAGGATGCTCGCCTTAACAATAAATTAAACCATAAAAAATTATTAATTTTATTAAAAGGAAATTCCCCCTAATCTCAATATTTTTTTTGCTAATAACATTCTCACTTCCAACTTGGTTCAAAATAATATTGTTAATAATTTTATTAACCTTAAAAATAACAATTTTTTTTTTTTATTATTTTTTTTTTTTCTAAGCCCTCTAGTTAGAATTTTAGGATGAGGGAGAAATATAAAATATTTAGGGTGATAGGATCCTTGTACTAGGAGGAGCTGCTTGAAGGTGGTGTGAGAGGAGTAAGGAGTGTGGGAATCCTCCGTGGAGGTTGATTGTTACGGTACAGTGGTGAGAGTCCACTGGTGGCTGGGCCTAGAGTCTTCTCTAGGCACGTAGTCCAGTTGTAGTTAGTCTGATATCAGTGAGGGTGCCCCTTAGAGGCTTGTTGTTGGTGGGCCAAGCGCCGTGATGTCAACCATTGCTTCTGCTTTACTCGATCTTGTGAGTCGCCATCGTGCTGGTAGCGGTGGTGGTGTCATGTCTTGGAAGAGAGGGTTTAGACTGTGCTTCATCGAGTCGAAGAACTTGATGTGACGTCGTCTGATGCTTCGGTGATGGTGGGGAGCTCGAACTTTTCATGCATATCGGAAGCCTTCATTTCACGAAAAGGTGTATGCCACAGTGCGTTCGCAGGCTGTTGTTCTGGAAGCTCTGGAGGCGAGTTATGGTGCTGGCATGTAGGAATCTAAAGAGTGGTGTCCCAAACAGTAGAGCTGGCCTCAGGACGCTCTTGTATATGAGGAGTTTCAGTCGAAGGGATATGGCCTGGCTGGTGATGAGATGCTGGAGAGAGTAGTAAGTTCTGCGGACTCGTTTTAATTTCTTTTGCAAGTGTGTGCCGAACGTCATGTGCCTGCCTAGGTTGATGCCCAGGTAGCAGATGCTGTTGGCTAATTTACATTGAGTCCCGTCTATGGTAAAGCTGGGTGGACGCTTCTTTTTCCCATGCTGGAAAGAGAAGATGATTCCCTGAGTCTACTGAGTAACTAATAACTGACGAGAAGTCATTTGCGTAGTAAAATGAAAAAAAAAATTAAATTTGATGAATTGGTATTTATTTCCATGTAACTGTTGCACATTTTCAGTATTCATCCAATAAATATAACGTTAAATTATTAACATTAATAGAATTCAAATTATTATAAGTGTTGTGTAAAAAATATAAAACCGTTTCGAATTTGCTAATTTGATTATTTACTTGACTTGTTACTAATGAAAAACAACACCAAGGATCTTAGATTATTATACTTCCCACACACTATTTTCCATTATGCGGGCGCGAAGATTTAGTAACAGAACTATTAAGAAATCGATAATTTTAGCAAAAGTGTGAAAACTGGCATGTTATGTGGAGGAAAAGTAACTGTTAAAGAACCTCCAAAAAATTTTTTTTATAATAACCTTTTCTCACATAAATTTCTCCTTCAATTTCGAAACATTTAATCGCAATGTTTAGTATACCATTCAAAATTTGATTAAGTCATAAAAGAAATTTGGTCATAAGTATACAAAACATGTGAACAAATGCTAATTAAAGGGTAAAAAATCGGTAAAAATTTTTTCAACGTTCTTGGACGGTTGGATCCTTGGCAGCGGATTAAGATTGACAACTTGAGATGCGACGCTTGACTTCATTTTTTTATGTAGTTTCATAACTTCTCTTAGCACCTCATTTATTTATTTATCTCATATATATGAGATCTAATATAATAATTAATAATCAATATTTGTCGTATGTAATCCTTGTGCCTGTAAGTTGTTTTTTTTATAGTTACATATCGTATGGCCCCAAAGTTTTTAATTCTGTATTAATTATAATGCGATCTTTGTCTCCTACAAAAAAGTAAAATCTCAAAACAACGCAATTTGAGATGTTTCCGGTGTCAACGAGAGCTGCTCTCGGAAGAATGATAAAGTCACGGCTTCAAAACAGGCAAGATAGCTCAAGAGATACGGCAAAACCGGGATGTAAACCATGAAGTTCCGGGTTAGAGTACCATCCGTTAATTATTTTTTTCTTATTGTTAGAGAGGGATTTTATTGTTATAATTTCAGAATGAATGTGATAACACTGAATTTCATCAAATCTACTTCATTTTAATTGATGAAATTTCATTCGAGTCATTGTAATTATCCTCATAATAACATTATTGTAATTGATGTCCTCACATTTATGTCATTGTAATTGATATCCTAACATCTACTAGTTTTTCTACATGTTTTGAATTTTTTTTTATATATATATATATATGCTTTGTAAATACATTTTCCTGTGGTTTGGCCTAGTATTTTTCTACCAGTACATTTTCCCTGGAAATCCTTGAAATGAGAGTTGTTAATTTATAAAAAGAGGTATCGGTCATAGCTAAAGCTCGTCAAAAATTGCATTCAAAAATTACTTCAAGATGGAGTTACTTTTAGTTATTTGTAATCAAATATTAACCCTAGCCCTACGAACAATATATGTAAGATACCGTACTGTTAGATTTACACATGAAAAATAAAGTCACGTAATAAATCTTCTGTGTCCAGATTATATGGTCACGGTCCTGGCTGTTAGAATTATCCTGAAACTATAAAATAATTATTAATCAGAGATTATTCAATGAATATGAATGAATAAAAAAATAGTAAATCTAATCTCCAACAATTTGATTCATATGTCAGGTTGCCCTGGGGACATGTAATTATTCACAGAGGATCCGTTAGATGATCGAAGGGCTATCAGTGAACTCCTGGTCGCATCGGTACTGTGCCTAGAATTTAATACATAAAGTAGTACCAATGCTCATTTTTGTAATTTAGACATTTTTTTTTACTCCAAGGTGGAATCCAATCGAAAGTTTCATCCTGGTTATTATTTAAATTATTCTGGTAATATTTGCTGGTATATTTGACGTAATATTATTGACATTAATAAAGAGAAAAGCCTCTCCTTTCCAAGAGTAAAAATTAAGTATTTAATTGCCATTGTTTATTAGATAACATGTGAAAAAATGTGTTTTTTACTACAAATACCTTTCATTAACGTCGTACTCGAGTATCGGTACTCAAATGAAACTAAGATCGGGAATTACTGAACTTAAATAATTTGAGGTACTGTCGTTGGAAGTTGAAACGCAACACGCCACGGACATATACAGTCTCTGTCAAGAAGAAAAGCATCGTGATAACGAGACTGACTATTGGCTACACCAAGTTGAGGCATCTGTATCTCCTTGTTAGACTCCGCCTGCATGCGATTCTTGTGGTAACAATCAATTCTCAGTCAACATTTGTTTATATGGGCAAATAAATAAAGGGACGGAGGAATAACGACATTAAAATTTCAACCCCATTTACTTTAACAATACTCCATTCACATGAGGTCAACACCATTAACGATTTATAAGCCCAAAAGACATCGCCAAAAACCACTTCAGTTGATGTGACATTGAGTACAAGCAAAAAAATACCACAATTTAATTCAATGTTAGATAATCAAAACAATTCAGTCTCATAGAATAACTTTTTTATAGAAAGTTTGTAAACTTTTTAATTTTTACGAATGAAGGTCCTGGATCAGAAACTTTGAAGACCGTTGAATTCTTTCGCGCTCAGTAAAATAGGAGTGGTTGTCACTAGATACGATCGCGAGCTCTTCCAGTTTCGAGTTATATTTATAATTCAAAAAGCTGTAAAATCCCCCACATAATAAATATTTATACGGATTTTGTACTTAAGATAGTATGGATAGGTGGACAGATGAAGGGTTGCGAAGAGCAGGGGGGTGGCTGCCCCCCCACTTCCAGCGCGGCTATATAACAGCTCCAGCCCTCCTTCGGCCAACCAGACGGCCATGGGAATTTCAGCGCACTTCATCCTCACCTGTGAGTAGCTGAAACTATCTCTTCATTTAGCATATTCAGTATTATTATATTTAATTGTATTCAAGGTGTAAGATTCAAACATTCAGGTTCCCGGGTTAAGACTGTCCAGAAACATGTTGTAAGTTCATACCGACCAATTCGTGAAGTCCCCATCATCAGCTCATTAAGGCAGAGTTATTTGGATTTAAATCACGTCCACAAATTTTCCTAGAGTTGTTTTCATTTAGTATGAATTTTGGAAATGCGTGTGAATCAACCACTCTAATGTTTACTAATGCTCACATTAATGCAAAGCCAGTGAATCCCATTGATGTGGATTTAGCGGAGAAGTACCTTAAGTTGTGATTAATATGAGAACCAGACATGAAATTGCTTACTAATAATACTTTATATCAATATAATATTTATACTCAATATAACTATAATATAATAATATAACTATACTATATTAATCCTCAATATCAATATTTTTATTTCGGAGAAAAAATACTTGTTATTGTTGTTTTTAAAATGAGATTTATATTTTAGTTTCTATATTTTTCTTTAACTCTGAGAGCTCCTACCTCTACACCCTGAACAAAGTACCACTTCTTTCGATCGCTCCTTTTTCGTCCGTGCGAAAATCCTTTGGAACTCTATAACTCCATACATCCGTTTTTCTTCTTCACCCTCAGTTTTCAAATTTCGTCTTTATAAATTTCTTATCTTTTTTAAATTTGACTATAATAAAGAATTAACATCATAATGAGGTTATATACTGCAGTAAAAATAACAATTAATACTAACGAATAAAAGAGAAAATTTAATCGTGTAATTATATAATACCAATTGTCTGATAATATATATATAATAACTATATTAACCCTTTAACAAAAATTGACTTGAATATAACGCGAGTTCGCATTCCAGCTGATTGAAATGGTTTTACAATACCATTGTTGGACAACAATAGAATCATAGAAGCGTTGGTTCAGGCTAACGTACGCTTTAGGCTTGGAAAATTATACATGTATGTTGCTTTCATTAAATAAAAAGAAGAGATGGGAGAGGAGCTGAATTCACTTCTATAATTATATTTACCCTGTACCAATAACATTAAAAAATGAATTATAGAGACTATATGTATGTTTATTACATGAATCGGTAACATAACATCATAATAAATGGTTGTATACTAAGTCTGCCTCCGAAATTTTCAAAATACTAACTTAGCTATGTTTGAGAAACGTACTTTTTTCGATTTTGATTTTTTTTTGTGGCTTTCAGTAATAAAGGCAAGGCAAAAATTCATTGACTGGTTGCTCCTGTAGCTGAATCCCCGAGGCACCAGAAATCCAATAAGAGTGTTACTAGAAGCAATGAATGTCTGCTTTTCACGGATTGCTAGAAAGCTACAGTAGTCTGATGTCCATTTGCTATACTATTTTAAATATAACCAAACTGCACCAAATAGGATTCCGTCAATAAGATTCTAAAAGACTAGTAGGAATTATTAGTTCGGACAGATCAGCTTAGCTTCAGGTGATCAATGACTCTACTAATATAGCTAGCTGCATTGACTACTGCTGAGTCAAGACAATGTTAGATAATGCCTAAGCTCTCGGATCACCTTAAAACTCGGACCAAAAGAGTAACCAATTCATGTAAGGAAACGTGAGGATACAACTAGCTCTGATCAAGAAGCAGCCAATGATCGTGAGGGTGAGAACCTAAGGGTGGCAATCCTTCACGCAGTATCTATTCTAATTAACAATTTACTAAGTAATCTATGTTGAGCAATGCATAACAAACGTCAGTCAAATGCCATTTAGTTCTTTATCGGTGTATTTTTATTCTTTATTTCGCAATATGTGAGTTGACTTATTTCTGTCTGTAAGTTATATATGTTAGTTTAAAGACCCCCGATGAAGAATTTAATATCTATGAAAAACTTCAGAGAATATAGTTTTAAAGATAATATCAAAATGTTTGATGGGATGTGCTACAAGTTTTTTTAAAATCACAGTAGGCCACAAAACATAATAAACATATCAGTATTGAATGAATATTGCCATTGAATACATGCTTTATAAATAAACCAGATGTTGTTGAGCGTTGCCTGGGTTCAAGGTCGGTAAGAATGAAACTTATGGAGGTCACTATTCCACAATGTATTTCTAGCTAGTACTGACGCGTCTCTTGGAGGATTGAGTCAGCAATAGAAATCGTGTAGGTGATAGGTCTGAAATCGGATTGAAGAAGTTTAACTGGTTTAATAGTTTTTATCACATTAATGTTTTATTTATTTAATTTTATAGACTTAAAAAAATTATACTTTTTGATTAAAAATAGTAGAATGTAATAATATTCACAATCAGTTATTAAGTTGTTAAGAAACTATCTCCTAGTATGGGTTCTTTGCTTTGTAAAGTGTTTAATTTTGTTTATATATATTTTATTCTTTTGGAGATGGGTCTGATTGGGGTCAACTCAGCCTCGAGAGAATAAATGAGAAGCTGCTTGAGTAAAGAAGTAGTAAATCCGATTAAGGAAACCGAATTTAAGGTACGCCTAGTGCTAACTAAACTAAACCACAGCGCCACTTACCAACTACTATGACAATTTACCTACTTACAACGGCAACTAATGCGATAACCTTCAGTCGGCCTATGTAACCTCTTCATGAGGCGTTACGACATTCATTTTTTTTTGTTTTCTTTTTAAACGGATAAATTAGAAAGTATTTGTTGTTTGGCAAGCTCTTAAATCCCTGTTTGCCTCGCGTTAAGAAAATTCATAATTTATGCAGTCTGTTGAGATAAACCATTTCTTCCTGACTGTTGGACACCAACTAGAAAGTTATTAAATAGAAAGGCATTGATGTCAATAGAGAGCCAAAAGGCGAGCACCTAATTGAGCCTAATGCTCAGTTGCACTGATTGCAGAACTAACTAGCCACAGAGGAGAGAAACTGTTATGCAAAAAGTACGGTAATGAGCTTTCGACTTCGTCGAGGGTTGAAGAACCTCGTCGGTTACGGAGTCGGCCTAAGCCAAGTTCAAGGACCCTGACTCATTTCTAGTGATAGCACTCATAAAAACGTAATATTAAGTAACTACAGCGATGTTTACGTGGAATTTTTCAAATTTCCATTTACTAGCTGTGTACTGTCTGTCGACCATTCAACCGTTCGACCGTTCATGTCGATTCTCTACAAGCAGATGCAAATTTTATGAGTAAACTTATCATTCAGAATCTGGTTATAAATTACTATGACATAAATTGTGCATAAAACGGCTTGTCTACCTTAATTTGTAGTTCGTAAGGACATAAGGACCGAAGAAATATACATACGTTTATACTCAAGGTTCAATAGAGCAATGAATATTATCAGAATCATTTTGAATTGATTTTTTTATGAAACGGTTCATTCCTTTCTGATTTCCGCTTCAATCACGTCTCAATAATTGCAACGTCACTTAACGTATCTATTCTTTCACATAACACAAGTTATTTTACTAATTGTTATGTTTCTCTTAAATTTCAAACTTCTAAGGTATTATACCTATCACCATATTATTGGTAGTCCCCTATATATTTCCTGAAATAATTATCTTATTTTGAACTGCAATTACTTTATCCAACTATTTTGAAAAAAACAAAACAATAAATAATAATTAGAATCTAAAATTCAAATCAGTCCCTCGTATGCATTCAAGAATACAAAACTGTGAAACGGTATATCGATTAAGCGCATACAAATATATGATATATTTTAGGAAATCGATTGAATCCCTAAAAAAAAGGTATGTAGACCCTGATATGGGCCAATAATGCCTGAATGTATCAACCAGTTAAATAAAGTGTAGTATGTGTGTTAATAGCTAAGCTATTTATTATAAAAATGAATAAATTTAATGCAACATAGTTATGATAAATACGAATGGCATTAAAATGGAAGATTTTCTGAAGTGTTGTTAATAAAATAAATAAATAAAGAAAACATTTTTTTTTCTAGAGTTGTTACTACGGTTCACCACTTTAAAATATGTGTTAAAGAAAATGCTCTTTCACAGTTAATAAAGGCGGACTTTGACATAGTGATGCACAATAAAATTAAACAAATGAGTAGGCGAACAAGGTTCTGATAATATAAAGTATCTTATTAATTCAATATTCATTTGAAGATAATTTAATTTATCTTAGTACCATTATTAAGAGAAGTAAGAAAGTTCGAGAATTGGGTTACGGATTTATCTAACTCACCTGAAATTTAATCTTGCCGTTATTTTCCCCAAAGGTATTCACAGTATTTTCTTCTGATGTCTTTTGATCGTTTTCTTGTAGGCTTGTCTGGCTTACAATATAGATAAATACATGCGTTACCCACGTTTAATGTTTCTTACATCAAAACGCTTTTGACCTTCTTTGCAGTCTCTGGAATACCTTTGGTGCAATGCGGGTCTTAATATCTAGGGCAGGACACCGGCACAAACTTGCTTCGTAAAACACACAGTGATGTTTAACAAGTTCTACTACGCGAAAATTCGACCAAAATGCCAAATAATTGGGTTCCCGAACCGTTCACAGATATAACCCTTTTTTGTGTATGCCACGATTTATTACACTAGAGCGTTGAAGGCCTACCCTACCAGTTGTCCGATTGAGCTGAAATTTCACAAAAAACATCCCGTTTTTTGTTGATTGGAACAGAATTAGTAACGGCATTTAAGTTACGAAAAAATCGATAGCTAAGCGACGCTCTATGTTACAGTTATGTTTTGTGCTTTTTAATTGCTCTATATTAGAAAAGTCTGCCCCTCTTTTATTATTTAATTCCTTTATTGTGCAATAATTACAATCTGCCTTTTATAAGGCAATAAGTAATTAAGATATATGCTCTCATTCATACAATATTTACAGTTCATCATTCATACAATATTTTACAGTTCATCATTCACTCGCTCATTCATACAATATTTACAGACAGCCCAGAGACCCCCAAAATCCACCGCAAAGAGAAAGCGGAGTCTTGGGAAGTCCCCCACGCTCCTCCGTCAGCCGCGTCACCGGATACTAGCCAGTGGAGGCTGACCAAGAGCGCGAGAGCCACAGACGCTCAGGATATGATTGGAGAGACTGGCCATTGCCAGGACTCCCACTGTCACGCGTTTATAGCAGGTCACGAGGCCACTGCCGTTTCAGTCTCCGAGGAGGATAAGTCTGCCCCTCTAGTGACTAACTTTTGTTACTATGCTGAGAAAAAACAGAGCATTAAACTACTATGTAGTTATAATTCCGTAGTATAGATAGCAAATAAACTTTTAAAATCTTTAACCAGCTCCATCAAAAATGAATTGAAATAAAAATAAACTGATATTTTAATATACAATAATGATTTTCTAGCATGATTTCGGAAAATGTCTTGGGAAAAATATTAAAGTATTGCTAGAAACAATGATAATTTCAAGAAGTTAATATAGTATAGTCAGTTAGTGTTTGTCTACTGTATTTTAATAAGGTAATAAATCATTTAATTATACACTATGAAATTAATACCATATATTTTCAATTATTACAGAATCAACATATTCCATTAAAGTAAGGAGAATGAGTGAAAACTCACGACCACGTATAAAACAAAAAGGTGGTCTGTATACTCTTGTTGACGGATATTTATTAGCCCTACAGTTCTACTATGTTGGATTTTTTATATAATATACAGTTTCATAATTATTATATTTTTGAAATAAAATTTGTGGTTATCATTGTTGGATTAATAATATTTGTTAAGCGATTAATTACATTTGAAAAGCTGACGTATTAGGCGATTGCATGCGGAGACTACTGTCGTGCACTGCGCTCGGCTATCGACGGCATCTCATTGCCAAGGTGGAATAGAATCCGTGGGTTAAACGGCAACGTACAAGCTCAATGGGATGTAGTTCATAACGTGATTCCATAAATATCCATAAAGCTGCCGATTGGATCTAATTCACACAGGATTCAGCGGAAATCTGAGTCGAAAGGCGCAATACGGCCCACTCGATCGTTATGAAACTTGTTATATCACACGGTGACAGACCGGATGTGTGGAATAGTACCTCCGGTGAAAGCAAAATATCTCCTTATCATTTGGGCGTTTCCCGTGTTCAATTCTCATAGTCCTCTAGACAACAAAGCCAAAATGTGACGATTAGAAAGAAAAATCATGTAGTTTAGATTTTTGGTACAGTTGTTAGATGAAGTGTCCTGTACAACATTCCTCGAGAGAAATGTAATTTTTTTGCTGGTTTTCTCAAATATCTCGCAAACTAGTGATTTTAGCAAAACTTATTTTCTACAAAAAATTAATGTACACGAAATTGCCTGAAAAAATGTTATCATTCTTTTTTCCTATAAGTCAATGGTTCAGGAAATAGTTAGGCCTAAAAAACAGGAACAATTTTTGTTAAAGCGGTTTATTAATGAGAAAAAAAAAGGATAAAATTAATATTGAACAAAGGAAAAGATTTTTGATAAATACTAGTAAAGTGAAAAGCGTTCTATGCATACAACATAGTAGCATAGCATGGTAGTATAGCATAGAAGCATAGCATAGTAGCATATAACAACGTCAGTAACTACTATATACACTTGAGTATAAGTATTTTTTTACACTAGTCCAAGCAACGAAGGCCAAAATATGACGATTAGAAGAAAATAATGTACTTCTGATTTTTGGTACAGCTGTTATCGGGAGTGACTTGTACAACATACTTAAAGGCCCTTGGGGTGCATGGATGAGAGCGAGAGGGCTAAAGCTCATTTTTTTTGTTTTTCTCAAATATCTCGCAAGTTAGTGTTTTTAGAAAAAAGTTTTTAATTTACAAAATTTCATATACAAATTTTTGTAATCACTTTTTTCGTTTAATCAATGATTTAGGAAATAGTGGGGGTTACAAAACATGAATTTTCATAAATAAACCGTTTTAAAAAAAATGAAAATTCTTGTTTTTTAACCCTCACTATCTCCTAAATCATCGACTAAACGAAAAAAGTTATTACAAACATTTGTATCGGAGATTTTGTGTCCTTTGAGTTTGTATATTAATCCCGTCTTGCTAAAATCACTAGTTTGCGAGATATTTGAGAAAAAGGAAGAAAAAATACATTTAAACCGCCTTTAGTGTTTTGTACAGGACAATCCCCCCCCCCCAACAACTGATCATAAACACACCATCGTTATTTTTTCTATTTTCCTTTCGTTGCCTGCACCATCAGGAGGGATTATTTATCCAAGTTTTATTCCGTTGAGAATAGACGGTTGGTTATATTACTCAAGCGTGTGTTAGCGATACGTTATGCTCGGCATGAGCGTTTGAACTCAATGTTAACATAGTTTTTAGGGTTTCGTTGATTTTTTTTTTTCCGATGCAATAAACACAAATGTGATAACGGAAAAACGTGATTAAATATATCAGCGATCTTAATAAAACATGATTTAATTTCATCTATTTATTAGTGGTACTAAAGTAGCGAATTTTTTCTACAACTTTAAGTAGACTACCAAATTTACGATCACGACGCCCTGATTAACAATATGTACTTGTGGTCGTGTTTTTTTTTTGTAATTGTAATTTTAAAAGGTCATTAAAACTGTCCCCAACTGTCCCAACTCAACTCGGATACACGATATTTATAAACTGTAGTTTTACTTGAACTCCACGGAAAATTATGAAGGGTCATTAATGACTTTGTAATTAAAACTAATTGCTATTTCTTTTCGTTCTGAATACCTACTCAGAAATTAAAGATAATTAGATTTAGATTAATAATATAAAGTGAGCGTTGGCCTTTAGAGGACTCTTTTTTTAAAAAAGACTGTAATTAAAATCAGCAAATTATCCGTAACGAAACCCTTGACTCTTATTTTAGTTATAAATAAATAAATTTGGATGTTTTGTTATACTTTAATTCATATTAATTGGTTGTTCACCCATCCGATAGTCTTAACTACTTTATTTTAGAGGCAAACTACTCAATTAAATAATATTAGTTGAACTATAATTGGTAAAAAATAGTTTTATATATATATATATATTGTTCTAGTGGATTTTGGGAAGAAGTTCATTCATTAAAATATGACATTTTGAGAGAAGACGACTTGCTGTATTGTAGGAAGTACTGGGTAGTTCAGCTTTGTTAATGTATTAATAATCTAGAATGCAGATCTACCATATCCATTCATATGAATCAAAGTTAATAATCACTGATACATTTATCGATAAGTAGGTTTGCCCCGAGCATGTGAACACCAGTTCACTAAGTGCGACTGAATTATCCAGTACGCTCCATTTGCTGAGATCATGGCCTTTTGGGCTCGGTCGTTGCACAAGAGTTTGCGAAACGCCTGAGCCCACGCTAATTGTTATCTTGGACACTATATATGTAGTGTCATTAATTTTTTAAAAGATTAAAGATAAGTCTTCAAAGAATGGGTAACCTTGTAGCCTTCGTATAGTAAAATCTGAAAAAAAAAGTTTTTATTACTTGTTTTCAATTTTTAGTTAAGGTAAGCGGTGGAAAAAAATCAATGGTGAAAGACCACGGCTATGGAATACTAAGGTGATTCATGTCCATGCCAAATATTTAGCAATTGGTATCTGAAGATACATTAGCAGAGGAAATTTAAAGCGAATGGTCCATTTTCTAGCTAGAAAAGAATCGGGCCGTCCCCGTCCCTTGTGAGCGAATCGCGATCCACGCTTCAAAGTCAAACACGCTTCTGTCAAAAATTAGCGATTGAATTATCAATCAGATTAGAAAACATTAGCATCTAATTCAAATTCATCTAATACCAACATAATTTTCTTTGAGATATTTTGATGGGCTTTGAGTGTTCCAAATGGAAAGCAATAATTTTGTCTGGGAGGTTGAAACTGTTAGAAACTTCAATTCACAGTACAGCTAAGCTAGCCAAATAATCCTGACTTGCTGTCGCTTACAACTGTTTTACTAGCTTCATCATAACTTATTCCATTAGCCGAATATGCCAAAAGGCGAAAGCCACCAGGGTCGTTTCTGGCATCCTCTTTTCAAGAAAGAAGTGGGAAATTTGACCTGGACAGTTGGATGAAACTTAGGTGAAGATGGCCCTGAGATCATCAAGACCAATAAATTTCTAGAAAATAATATTGCGCAGGCACGAACGGTTACTCTGTCCATAGGTAGCAGTGGGCTAACCTGGATTGTTTATAACATATGTTTACTGCAACTAATACTAACTATAAAAAATAAACCATATCGAAAAAAAAAAAAATTGAATTCTAAAAGAACGCTTTTTTAATTGATGAGCTAATTTTGATCAGGAGGTTAAAGTATGATTACCAACGTGTTTCCCTTCTCATAGAAAGTCAAGAAGATAAATGGAGGCAGATGACCAGAAGGGCGGAGTTAACCTGCTCTTACGTAAACAGGTCAACGAGGTGCCCGGTCCTTAATCGTGTTGAATTACTTTCACACAGGATAGATCAAGACACCCGTGCAGAGATTAAAAATGTTTAGCCTATTAATGTATTGACCGGAAGAATCAGAACCGAGGAAGTAGCATAGGCACCGCCTTGGTATAACCTATGATTATGCTGTTTTTTCTCTGTCATTTCTCTCGGGATCTGATACCGTTCTGTTGCACATGACCAGACTGTACTTTCTAATCTCAGCATCATTTGAAAATGCAATTGATCCAAGATCCGATAGTGACTACTAGCATAGATCCTTATCGGAGATACGCTGATCTCGACAGTCGAGCTAGCTAGCTAGATCTATCGTACAGATGAAAAATGAAAAAGTTCCCAGGTTATGGTATCCTTCTAAATTATAGATTCCGAATAGATTTTTTATGTAAACCCAGAAATTAATAAAGACTATAAGCTTACAAGAAGCATCATTGGGATATTCATGTGCTCTAGTCGTTTTTAATTATAGCCAATTGAAGTAATACTACCTTACTTTGGCATTATAAGAATAATTTCTTAGTCATTAGGCGCTAGACTTAAAGTACTGAATGGTATTCGATCAATTATTAATACAGTGCATTTCATGTTGCAAATATGTCGGCGAACCTATCATTCACTCCTAAAGGACACTTTAGGACTTTCGCAACAGTGTCGAACCGGTTGTTTTTTGAAAGGTTGATGTTTTCGCAACAGTTCCAATTACTCACAACACGTATCAGTGAAATGTCTTATAACTCCGATTTTGTTGGTTGCCTTTTATTTTTATCGTCTTTGTCGATTGGGGGGAGGGTATAAGTAGAGCGGGAAAATAGTTTATTTAATGAATGTATTTAGACTTCTCGATTATGAAAGTTCTGAGTTTAAATCCGATGACCGATAATGAACTTTTTTTTTTTTCTACTGCTTTTTTAAGGAAACTTTATAATGCATATAAAAAATATACCATTGAAGCCATTCAGGAGGTTCTTTTAATAAATTAATATTCAGAGGTTTTCATATTTCGTAGTTATTTTTCAAGCAGTGGGCATTTGGTTTTTTAAACGTCACTAACACTTCCTGGCCACAACAGAATCAAGAAGTGCGGTCTTTCGAGTCGGCTATAAGGCGACCGTTCTAGTATTGTAAAATAATCTTATCACTTAACACCAACTTGTTGAAATCTCGAAGACATGCTTTGGAGTTCCTGGACATTAAGTTCGTACTTCATGGCTGACTTTTTGCAGTTTCTTTGGCGCTTTTATCTAGTGAACTATAATATTATTAAAACATGACTTGAATTCATAGATGAATCTTTTAAATGTCTTCTAGTCCTTCCGGCATGTTCTGCAATTATTTCCACGCAGATTCAAGGTAATCTTAAGCCTCGCAGTTGTAGATGGAGAAATAACATCATCGGCGTAAACATAGATGTGGGATGAACATTGCGCACTATCTCCGGGGTCAGGACCCTCTTCAGTGGGAAGTCACGGCCTGCAAATGTGAAGGGTTTACACGTTCATGGAACATGGAACGTGAGACTAACCCAGCACAAGAAAAACCCTTGCCACGCGAAAGAAACCATTGTTCTTTAACCGATGTCTCTTCGTCTCATCCGTGTCGCCATTATTTCCCAGCGGTTAGGAATTCAGCACCATTTAAGATATACATACTTTGAAATTTGCATCTAAAGAGTTTATAAGCTTTTTTCTTTTAATGTTGCATATACAAATTACCATTTTCTGAAGTAAATTTTGTTCATTTGATGAAACCGACATGTTGGCCCCATCAACTTGATCAGCGATCAGGTCAAAATAAAAGTGTTAATGAAATTGATACTTTAAAGTAAGCTTGTGAAAATGGTTTTAATTGCCATTATTGCAGAATGCAGGGTTTAAAGAAGTTATTTTGATCAGTTTAAACAGGTATAACCAGCTCCGTGTTCCCATTTGTCAATAATTAGTAAATCGATTTCACTTTTACTGTAAAGTGCCAGTTAATAGTATTTGGTGTTCTTTAAAAAATGAGAAATCGTCCGGGATGAACGTCATGTGTTCCAAAGTGATTTGAGGGAGTAGAAATTATTACGTGATGTCTCCATAAAAGTGGGGCCATCTGCATTTTGATCCCTTATGTTTCCTAGTTTAAGTCGGCGTACATGCTATTGTAGCTATTTGTTTTTTTAGTTTTATTCTAATCAAGGTTTTATAGTGTAAATTTTAGTCAACGAATGGATAAGGGCTATGTAGTTAGCGTTATAATCCCTATGCGGGTAATGATCATTTATATTACATACAAAATACAGAAAAATGCTAAAAACACATGAATGAAAGAGTTCCAGCCAAAATTCAACAACCGGCGGATCGGGATAACGTTCATTAACCGGGAAATTTTCTCTTATTCCCTGCGCGCAAGTCCGTCCTCAATAGCGAGTATAATTACAAGTCATTTACCCAACTATCGTTTTGAGTTGTGCGCTTATTAGTTGCAAGAGTTTGCCCAACTCTATTTCCAGATCAAATGTTAATGAATCTGGCTACAAAGACCTAGACAATTTGTACATGTTCAATGACGATGTAGCAATGGTAATATCTCCATGGCGATGCGACACCAACATCGAAGGCCCAACAATTCCGAAAAAAGTTATTCCACTGATGGAAATTAAAATTCATATTGTATTAGTGGGAGCCATTCTAATCCTTAAAGGGTGAAGTTAATCCCAGAGCTTTATTTATGAAGCAAATAACTTAAATGGTCTTAGACTGTTAAGTACTTTAAGGCGTAATTTTCGATAACCTTAACACCTTACCTGAATTCTATCTGAACAAAAATCAAGACTGAAATCTAATTGCTGCTTTAATTCCTTTGCAAAACTGCCTATCGAATATAAAGCAATAGTCAGTCCTCTATTGACTAATGGATCGCCATCATAAAATATGACCTGCACTAGTACCTTCATTAAACTGTAAAAATACAAAATAAATTCCTAAGAATACTATATTCAAATCAAATCTTTATTGTGATAAAATTACAATCTGCCTTATTGGGCAATAAGTAATTATGTTCGATGTTCATTCATACCATATTTACAATTCTTCATTCACTTGCTAATTCGTACAGTATTTACAAACAGCCCAGAGACCTCCCAAATCCACATGGTTGTCACCTCCCTCGCATGCTAAAGAGGGAGCGGAGTTCTCCACGCTCCCTCATCAGCGGATACGAGCCAGTGAACGCTGCCCAAGAGTGCGAGAGCCACAGACGCTCAGGACATGATTGGAGAAACTGGCCATTATTAGCACTCCCACTGTCATATATTTAGAGCAGGTCACGAGACCACTGCCACCTTAGTCTGCGAGGACACTATAGGGATGTGTGAGGCAGTGTAATGAATGTACTAGGGGAATAGTTTGGTTGGATATGTTTCGATGGAAATAATAATAGTATTAAATTAACCTAGGCGTGCTAATATTTCCCGACTACTTGAAACAACTGACATGATGGATTTTAGATACAATGTAGTAAACGAAAGCACTCAAAGTTTTCTTTAAAATTGTAAGAGTAGCAGCAATAATTTAGTAATTATTACTAAATAATAATTATACTACATATGAGGGGGAGGGGATTAAACTCAGAGTGAAAGGCACAATTCTGACTTATGTTCAGAAGTACTATCTAAAAGGGCTAAACTAGAACTAAGTCACAACCTCAACAGTTTGCTGTTTTTTAATTTATTATCAACCTCTAAAATTGTATTTATTTTAGTTGTTCAATAATATAAGTCGGTTTCAGATGTTTAAAAAAATCAAAAATAGATTTTAGACTAATTTTAATTTGCAATTACCTTTAATGATACCTCATTGCAATATTCAATTGGTTCCCGGCACAAATTTGTGACTTATTACATGGTATGTGTGAATTACTCCCAATAACTCTGGTAAGACCATTCTTAAAACGAAGAAAATGTGACTTACACCAACTATGACTTTAGCCCTCTCATATGTACCTTGATACAAAGACGAAACATGCCGCACCAAACCAAAGACCCTGGACAGGAAAAGGTCAGGAGACCTGGGGGTGGCCGGTGTCAGTCGAAACCAGTCAAGGACCGACACCGAACTGGTCCGAGATGAGATGGTGCAGCTTTCTCTGCCATTGTCTGCACTCGTTACATGAAGGTCCCTCGGCTTTAGTAACCTACCCCTGATGCGAAAGTAATAGCCATTTCGAGATATAATGCCATTTTCTTCGTCACGGTTTTCAGTTTACATCTTGGAAGGTCTATGCCGTTTGCCATTTGCTGATCTACCAGCGGATCGTCATGATTGAAGTAGCAATGAATAGTCGATCCAAGTATTGGATGTCGAAGCAATTTTTTCTCATCAGATCAAAGATTCAATTCAATTATAAACTTTTTTTTTTTAATATAAATAAAGGAATGAAGTAATTGGGAGACCCACCCCTGCTATCCTTGTCAGATGAGATACATTCCCCTATCCAGTAACATATTGGGTTAAAATAGGTCACACCATTTAACTTTTCTCTGTCCTAAAAGATCGTTTTCTTTAAAAGGTAACTATAATTCTATTAAACATTAATGAAGTCTATTCAGTGTAATATTGTAGCAACAGACGAGTTTTTAACTCGTTATAAATGATTTATAAGGAAGTGGTTTTTAAAAAATTTTTTTAATTGTTGATGGAGTTTAAATAAATTTGAATATTATAACTATATTTTTGAATTTCATGTCAGATTTTCACTACATGTCATATTAAACACGTTTGTATTGCCTTTTTTGGTACGTGAGAATGGTGGTCAGCATCTAAAGTGCTCGTAACAGTGTAAAATAATTTTTTTTAGAAAAAAGAGAGTGAATATTTATTAATATGAATAGCAAACAAGCACCCTTCCTAAATAAAATGAAGTTGTAGGAGTAAAATGGGAAATAACAATATGGAGCAACAGGAAGTTTGACCAAAATTCCTTTATATTATTTGTTGAACAAACTCGGTCATTAAATATACAAATAGAAAAAATTTAAATAGCTAAAATATTGACAAAAAAAAACATTAATTTGGAATATCTTTGAAATACTTTTTGTGATACTGCCTGTAATATCCCTTCAAATATAGAGTAATATCAGAATTTTAAATGTCAAATAGTTGGAAAAACTTGAAAATTCTTAAGTGTTAAATCTTTGTTTTCATACTTTCCGCTAACAAAGAGTTAATCAGTACATTTCTTGATGTTTTTTTGGAGTGCTAAAAGGTGTATCTCAGTTCAATTCAATCATTCTTACGAAAAAAGAAATTTTCTCTTAATGTTGAAAGTTTCTTTCTGGAATAACCCGTTGTTTTTTTGTGTACCCAGCAATCCTACTCTTTTATTATTTACCTTTCACTTTCCTAATAAATACAATAAATTCAGAGATTTCACTATTTTATATAAGTTCAAAAGATGGCTGACTGAACATATTATTATTCGTGTGGACAAATTTGCCATTAATAAATTCTATTCATACTTACAACTGATTGAAATTTTTTTTTTATTAGGGCAAAAGGACATTCAGTATCATAATACTTAATAGATTAATTCATTACACGTAGTATTAATTGTTGTCATCGTTATTATATTATTAATAGTAATTACAACAATTTTTTTATTTAAATCTTTACCTTAATATTTGAATATATTTTGTGAAGAGTGTGATTTTAATTCTCTCGAATTAACGGAACAAGCCTAAAGGGTAGCGGTTGACCTTTGGAACATCCTAAAGGTATTCCGAAGGTCAAGCATGATTTTTTTTTATTTTAAAAAAGAAGATCTTCTTTATAACTGATACATTAAAGTTGATCCACGGACCATCATCCTCGTCTGGGTTTTACATTGATTATGAAATAAATAGAATTTTTCAATATGTGTATGTATATATATACGTGTATAAGAGCATATATGTATATACGAGTATATATCTAGTATTATTTGTTAAACCTTTCCGGTCATTGTAAATCACCTTTTAAATAATTGAAACATAAATAAATATAAACCTATTGGAATAGGCTGAAAATGCATTGAGTACGTGATTTATGTTGTTTGGAAGTTTTATTTTTATTTTTTTTAGTCTCTGGCATTATTTTCGCTTTAACGTCTTTAATACGTTCTTAACCATAGGGAAATATCACAACTAAACATTTTTGGTAAATTATGAGCAGTAAACTAATGAAACAATCTTGTTCAGCTATGAGTTTTTTCTCCAGAATTCAATTTTGTATTTTGAACCAAAAACTAATTTTCAATGTGATTCGAAATATAAAAAGTTCAGGGAAAATTTAAATTACACATAGATTCAATTTTTTTAGGACTGTTATTGAGAAAATTCATACATGCAGGCAGACTCGGGCACGGCCGTTTACTGTTTTCATCGTATTCTGATAACCAACCCCCTCGGGTTAATACGTTAACCCATGATGACCAAACCCGATTTTCTTCAGAAACGTGCGAACGTTGGAGTAAGTAACTTCTGGAATCTTCTATCAGAAAAGATGACTTCAATCCGTGATCCTGTTGAGCGTTTCTCGTTACCTGCAGGGTATGATTAATTATTCACTTAGCACCATTTTTAGTACGTGCTGTTTTAGGACCGAAATTTTTTTTAAGGACTGACAATAATTCTTTCTTGGCAACCTGCACATCATTCTGAAGTAATCATTTTTTTTTTTTATTACTTTTCTATATCCCGATTTTTGTCAATTTTGAATCATTTGCAACGTCGATTAACTCTCTTTCCTATGACAAAAGATGGCACCTAAAAATCCAACCAAATACTTGAAAACTTAAATTTGCTCAGTTGTCATGAGTTATATACCCGTGTTCCCTTCCCGTTGAAGGTTTCCTTGACAAGGGAGATGCACTAATTTCTTTCAAGTACTTGTTGAATAGTTGTTGTACCAGTGGACTCTCACCACTGTACCGCAACAATCAACCTCTACCGAGGCTTCCCACACTCCTTAATTCCCTCACACCACCTTCAAGCTGGTACTCCTAGTACAAGGATCCGCTATACCCAAATATTCCTTTATTTTTCCCTCATCCTTAATCTTATAATTATAGAGCTAAGAAAAAAAAATAGTTGTTAGCTGTTCTAGAAATAATTCCTGGTCTGAAATTTTGGGTACTGAAGCTTGGAAGATAGATTAAACGTGAACAGTGAGTTGTTGTTCACTGCCTTTTAAGATTTCTCATGGTCCCGCGTAGCTCAGAAGCAATTTGAGATGAAGTTTTATTTTTCCCTGTAACACTGTAACACAAAGACACAAAACTAATTTCAAATAAAAGTAAAGTTGTAATAGGCAACATCCGTTCATCGTGTTCCAATTCTGTTTAACAGGTTATTATAATAATGTTTCAGTCATTTAAAAACGTTGAAAAAATCGACATTCAGTGACCTAGGTGATTTAAAACAAATAAACTGGACTGTTTTAGATTGAAAACACGAATTAGTTTCTTCGCAATCATTTAAAACTCTTTCAAAAACTAAAGCTGAGTTGTATCTCTCGATTTCAGTTCGTTAATATGGATTTAAAAATAAAATGTAATTCCTAATTGATGTGATTTCGATAATGAAAAATCCTTATAAATAATTTTAAAAAATTAACTCTATAGAATATATACGTGTTAATACGTTGCCGCCATACCAGTTAGGTGAGAAATATTAACGCTCAAAGCCCAGAGAATAAAATTGCCACAGAAAAGAGATATATCGAACAAAATATAACATACTGAACGAATGAAATGTTTCAAGTTGGTGGTAAAGGTCTTTCGTGCCGAATCTTGTATCGCATGCAGCGTGACCAAGGCGCCTGCATTATTTAGCAACATCCAGCAGAGTTCTCTCGCTTCTCAACTCTACGTCCCAGTTCCGCTATATACCATTTAGGATATAGGAAGGATCATCTTTTGGGTTGTACTACATAAATTGTAAAATTTTAGCTGAAATGGCATACAAAAAATACTATTAAAACATATTCATAACCTAATTTTATTGATGGTTCTCTTATCCTTATTCCGGGAATGTATCTTTGAAGTAATTTTCGTATTATCGTCTTTGAAGCTTAACCACAGGGAAATATTGTAACATTAGATGTAAAGAGATGAATGGCTTTTGTATCTTGAAAGTCAGAGAAACGGATAAGAAATTTTCCGATAGTTTCATCAGGCAAAATAAAATATTTTAAATTGGAATAGAGCACACCAGTGTCAGATAAGATTTAATCATTTATCGAAACCGTGAAAATGTGACCTCTATCAAAATGAAAATGGGTTTTTTTCAGACTTTTTCGTATATTCTTTGCGAAGATTTTATTACCATTATCGTAGAGCATATGTATGCACGCATACAGATCAAAGACGATCGGTCCGTAATTGTTTGCCAGTAGTGCTCCCTCTCATCCAGCTCTGTATTTAATCCACCCAGGTTCAGACGGATGGAATAGCCGAAGGTAAACACGGCGAAACAGTAAACTGCAACAGCAGATTGTGGTCCCATTGCGATCGAGCGGAAAGTGAGCGCCTGGTGAAGGTCGGCCTGTTTCGAAAGTAGTAGGTGAGAGATTGCATAAACTCCTGCAGTCAGTGGGTGAGTCGAGAAACCGGCAAAGCTAAGAATTATGTAGTGCAGGCCGACCGGTTGTGTGCGGTCCTGTATAGTCTAGAGTGCTGTAATCATTTTCCATAAAAAAAGAAACGCTTTTAAGACCGTGAAAACGCGACAACTAAGCTCGTTTATTTAGGCTAAACACTGTTATATACTCTAACATATAACCGGAGGGGTGGGTTATATACTCTAACATATCACAGGAGGGGTGGGTTATATACTCTAACATATCACAGGAGGGGTGGGTTATATAGTTAGGTTCTGAAATTATTCTGTTTGTTATTTTATAGATTTCAATTGATTACAGTTTCAGTATTCACCACACAGCGAAACTGTCGGAGAGTGAGGCGGGTTAGCTCTGTTGCCCCCTACTTTTCCACCAGCTTTATCGGGAATCCTCGGGGGCACGGGCAGATTTCGTATGTACAAATTGTATGATTGTTGGTAAGAGTGTAAACTGCTCATACTGAATGAGTGAAATTGTGTTTAAGGTATGAATTAACTCTAAAATCACAATTATCAATGCTGAAAAAGGCAATTGGAGTTAAAAAAACAGTTTTCCACGAGGGTCCAACGCATAATAGTAGCACCCACAACTTACCTCACTTAAAAAACATTGAATAACTTGTAAATTTATTATATATTTAATTTAAAGTTAGTTTGAAATCAATCGTAAATGCATTAACTGACTAATTATTTACAGTTAAAAATAACTCATTTACCAAATATATTAATAAGAACAGTTTACTTAACAACCTGCGTTGGCTCACGGTCATGAATTTCGTTTTGACTTTCTTCTGGCATTCTCACCATTTTGGAATGAGTTGTTTCACTAAGGGGACATTTTAGCTTCAAACATTTTTGTAAGAGAAGTTAATATTGAAGAAATATATATAACGAATTCCTCACAGAAAGATTAACAAATAAATGCAGTTTTCATTGCGATGACAACATTAAAAAAAAACAATAACTGCTTTATTGATAATTTCACCACACACTCGGATTTTTTTTCTGCTTTACGTCAATCCACTATCCGACCCCATTGCTAAGGTAGCTTTCACTAACTCCTGATTCTTTTTTTCTTTATTAAAACTGGTTCACATCAAAATTCTCTACATGTAGTAACGTGCAATAAAACGCTTTTCTTTTCTTGGCAGCTGTGTAGTCAGGGCACCAATATCTTTTGAACCGGGGATAGGCTCGGTTCCGTGCAATGACTGTGGAATTGTGAAAGCTTGTTGTTGAAAGCTGGTGAATTTATGTGGAATACGCATGAATGCATACATTTATTCGCTTTAGGGAAAAAATGTGAAAATACATAAATATTTACTCCCGAACGTTCAAAATTTGTCTTGAGCTCTATAAAAGTTTTTTTTTTTTCATTCGAGGCTTCCCACACCCCTTAATCCTCTCACACCACCTTCAAGCAGGTACTCCTAGTACGAGGGTCCGATCAACCTAAATATTCTATATTTTTCCCTCATCCTGAATTTCTAACTAGAGAGCTTAGGAGGGGGGAATCTTAAAATCTTAAAATCACTTAATAAAATTTGTTTTACTTTTGTTTTTATTTTTTACTTTGTAAAAAATTGGACTATCATATAAGAAGCCACTCAATTCTAATATAAGGAACAATAGTGAAATTTTAAAACCAGCTTCTTCGTTGCATGGAATCAAAGGACAATTTATTATTTATTATAATTACTACCACTCAAGTGGTTTCATAGTTGTCTCCAATGTAATATAGTAAAATAAACAACAGTAATCTTCGAGGATGTCAACTTCACTACTGCAAATATACATACAGAGTGTTTCAGGAGGAATGTTAAATTCAGTGCCATTAAATATAACTCAATAAAATTAATAAAAAGAGGTAGAAAAAGTGTTGTATAGCAGTTCATAAATATGTGCCGATACATTATTTGCTGTCTTTAACATAAATAAAATAAATGCGTTTACTCCTTGATATTTAAGTTCGGGAGACACTCCTCCATTCTTAAAAACCAAGGAACGAAAAAACATAATCTCCATTTGTGACACAATATAGTACATTTTATTTCTTAAATCAGTCACTGAAAGTTGTCTTTACAGCAAATAAACAAAATTTTAAGTGCTAAAAGTGATATAAAAAAAAAGATTTAATTGTTGATGTCCGTATGAAAAGCTTCTAACTTAAACACTAAACGTTATGGAAACTTGCTCAGTTCAGATGTAAGTGCCCATTTGTTTGAAATGTAGTAATCTTAGAATGTTAGTGATGATTCTTAAGAAATAAACTAGCAAGCATACACGTGGAAGCCACGTACTCTTCAATTTAACAACAACCTTACGTGTCTATCGTGACCAAACTTGGAGAGAAAGAAAACTTTTCTGCTCATATGGGGTTAAAGGTGCAATAGTTAGCGAAATATGGTCAAGCATCGATCATACCTTTCTTTGTACAAGTGTGGTGAATGATGTACTAACTAAACTTTCACCTGTCAATTTATTTTCGGATAGTGTTTTAGGAACCATGAAGTTGACGAGAGATCTTTTATTTTCGTCTCTTTTACCACACTGTAGGTATTATTTTATCTGTAGAACAATTCATTTTGTGACTAACTGAACTATGGCAGCTGTCATTGTTGCGTAAGAGACAGCCGAAAATATAAATTGACAGAGGGGGAAAAACAATATTCATCTGGTGGAATAGCAGATACGGGCATGACAGGTTGCCATCGGGGCACGGAAGACAGCAGTCGATAACGGAAGCTGGCTCTCCGGCTTTCTCCTTTTAATTGAGTGTGCTACTTCATCCCAGTGGTGACCACTCCCACTAATTACCACACTGTTGGATTACGGGCAGTTCTCGCAAACGGGTAAAGGAACCCGTTCAAATGATGGGATCAAGGTTACTGAACCGTGGATCGGATGTAATGAGTTTCTGCTCTAGTTACTTGTCATTGTTATATAACCTACACAATATTGTTTTCCTAGTTCACTTGCTACGTTCGACAGATGGTGGAGACGTGCTGATAATCCATAAATATACAATCTGGCTAGGATGAGTTTCACCAGCAAAGACTAAGCCAACACCCGGTTAGAGTTCGGTGTCCTAAACGTCCTCATAATCTAGCATTGCAACTTCGATTAATCTATTGATTCATATACCTGGCCTGTTTGTTCTTTACTAACTCTTTCGTAATCCCAATCATAATCCACGCTGAAAACCTTTGCCGATCCATTCTAGTCAATGTTCGGCGCTCCAAGTCTCTTCTGATTATTTTGATCAGTTCCAACACCATTGTTCACGATTGTCGCGATGTATCCCATCTATTTTCTGTTATTCTTTCTTATTTCCTTTTCAATTTATTCCATGCTCTTGTTCCATCTATCGTTAATCATATATTCTCTACGGTTATTTCTTTTTCCGAGTTCAATCCATTACCATTTCCGTCCATTCTTCCTTCCTTCTTATTCCATTTATTTCGTGCTCTTGTTCCCCCTATCGTTATCTATCCCTTCTCTATAGCCTTACAGCCTATTTTAATAGAAAACAATTTTTACTTTTCCACGTTGTCTTACTTGATCTAGTACTGCTGCTGTGGTAAAACACAGACAGCACAAAGGGACGTCAGACGATCAACGTACATGCTAATTATGGTAATGCAAACATTCATGGTTTAATTATTTAAAATTATGTAGTAAATTATGCCTTGGTGCCGACAGAGAAATTAAAAAATGTGAAAAAAAAGTTTACAGAACTCATAAATTTAAATAATGCCTCCTTTAAGCATTGGAATAACTTTTGAAGACTACGAAAAATTAATACTCACATATCCGTGAAGTCCTTATCCATGTCTAATCAGGTTTCATAGAAGCTTGACAATTGCATTGTAAAACGCAGATAAGCAAGATGACATGTGACGGCGAAATATTACCATAAAAAGTTTTAGAATATACTTTACCTGCTCATTGTTCTTTCAAACTTACGATTAGTAATTTATGTAGTTGTGCTGTTAGTGGAGTTTTAAATTTCAGAAATTAACTTCTTGTCTCTCCATAAAGTTTTACATTTCGTCAGCGCTTTCAACTGACAGTCATCTACAGTCCTTTAAAAATCAATTTAAATGGCATACAGGAATTATTAAATAATTTATAGAAAAGTGGAAGAAGTGTTAGTTCTTCTATTTAATATGAGTAGATGGCTGAAGCCCGTCCCGTCCGTACGTATAACTAACAACCCTTACGTAAAATTAAAATAAAAAAAAATTTTTTTTTACAGGAATCAATAAATAAGCAATTTTTATGGCTAGTTTATTATTTACTTGATGTTTTGGGGGCTCTTATTACGATTAGGCCAATGAGCAGAGGGGCCTTTAGCGAGTTTACTTTTAACCTGCTTTAAAGTTTGGGCTCGTATCTGGTGTCGCGGCGAGAGAGGTGACAACCATCTGGATTTGGGAGGTCACTGGGCTGTTTGTAAATACTGAATGAGCGAGTGAACCAAGATTTGTAAACATGGTATGAATGAGATCATTGACCGCAATTACTTATTGCCCAATAAGGAAGATTGTAATTTTATCACAATAAACGTTTTGAAGAAAAAAAAAACATAGATATTTTTTAAAGTCATATCAGTGGTCGTATAATAAATATAATAAAATAATTAGCGACTTTTGCTCAAAAGTTTGTAAAATTTGTAAGGTTTTATTATATAGTATTTACGTTCTGGAAATATTTATATAGCATTACACCTTTGAAACCAGTTATACATCAATTAACTTGTATTCAATAAGTATTAGCTGATATTCAAACCGCCGACGGTCGGTTAATAAGTTTCATAAATTATACTTTTTTGAAATATTACTATAATTATCTGCCAACACCTCGTTTTGAAATGTGCCAAAAATCAATATCAATACTATATAGTTTTAGTTGATAGTTTTATCAATGTGACTTTCTGGGACCTATACAATATCATTAAAATGACATCCGTTTTTGTCTAGGATATTGTGAAATTTTAGGACAACTTCAGTAACGTATCGCGTTGGTCTTACAGCATAATCAAAATTTACTGGAATCCTATGAGAAAAACGCATTCCCATTTTCCCTTGCCATTCGTTCCACCGACCAACGCGCAAATGGAGATGACAAATTGAAAGGCGGTGGGTGAGCTCACAATCATTAAAGAGCCCAACTCCACCTGCTACACCAAAACCACTATCTTTAATGACAAATACTGGGGACGCATGGCATGTCTATTCAAATCGGAAACAATTTCATTCCTTATAAATAAATTCTTCTGGAGCAAAACGTGTATTTTAGACGGTCGATATCCTGCCTGACGTGGTGCTTTTGAAAGTAAAAGTTGTCGTGGTAGCAATAGGAATAAAATTTTATGTGTACACGGCCAGGAATGAGTGGAGTTTGTCAGGGCCCTTATCGGTCACGCAGCCGGTATAACAGGCCTGTTATTTAACGTCGTTTAGTCCGAGTTGAAAACAGTAACTGGAAGAAAGTAGACCACATACCAGTCGTCCGGTCCGAGTCGGCATTCACCTGCTGTTCTCGTACTGGTACCTCATGAAGTAATTGTAATTAATTAATTACAATAAAAAAAAAATAGAGAGAAAAGCTACACGAATAGTATATTAGTATATTCAAAAGCCAGTAAGACATGATTCAAGGAGGAAAATTTTGAAATGAATTATTAGGTTCCCTGAACATTAATAATTAACTCGAGTTATCGAGTTGTTTCCGATTAATGTTTTTGCATTAAGGAGTCAATTCGTGTATTAAGGTTTGGGGATCCAATTCACCTATTTCAGCTAATGGGCTGAGATAGTTTAGAATGTTACAATTTGCTCATCCAGAATTAATAGTTGTGATTTATGAGCTCATTCATGCAACTCAATCAATTAGTACAGTCCACAGTCGTGCCAACATTTATATAATATTCACCTATAAAATCTGTCCATGCCCCCCGTGGATTCCCCATATGAAGCTGGTGGAGAAGTCAGGGATAACGAAGCACCCTCTCCCCTCACTCTCCAACCGTTTCGCTATATGGAGAAAATAGAATTGGCAACCACCGCGTCAGAAGACTTCACAGGACTGCACAAGAAGGAATTAGCCATAATATTTGGATTAAGCTAAGGGGATTCTCGACTTCAATACGACAATATTAGTTCCTCTAATATGTACCTATAACTGCTCTTTTGAACCTGCCGAAACTGTGATCTTTAACATACAACTAAAGCGCCTGTGTATCTACTTACCAAAAATATACTTATAAAACTTGAAATATATTGTCGAAAAATCGCTAGGTGAACCAGAGGATCCGTGTTATGTAATATCAATATACAAATGAAGATGTTTGGTCAGTGAGACTGTTGTTAACAATACGCGTGAAAAACCATTATCTTACAGATAACATTAAAATTGGGTAGAAGTCCGGTGGTATAAACATGGATAGTTTGTAAAATCAAACAATTATGAATTAAATGAAAAAAAAAGTTTCATAATCGATTACTTTCATTTTGCCGCTTTATACTGAGAAATATGCCAGTAAAACAGTAGTATGTTTCATTAATTGATTTCTTTATATTTTTTTATTTTCTTAAACGTAGACATATTAGAAGAGTGCACAGTTTCAACTTGTTACAATTTCTTCTCCGAACCAATAAATGACACTGATTAACTCTTCTACTTGAGGACGCAGAGAGTACTGCATGTTCAATCGACGAATAACTATTCTGCAACTAATGTCCGATGCAGTAATTTAGCTGAAAAAAAAGAAAGTGGTCAGTAATTGCCAACAGTAATTTTATGACAACATGTAATCTTATGAAATTAAGTTTAAAGTGCTACGTCAAGAAGCGTCCGACCGAACTGTACCGCAATTAGAAAGGCCAAATAGAAAGGCGATCAACATGAAGGGCTTATATATTTGCTGAATTGGTGCACATTCCAACTTTTACTTCCTTAACCCTGGAATACTAATAAATAACGGCTTTTGAGCTATAAGTGTACACCTCATAAGCATTTATTTCATTGGGTTTGTTTTGTCGTATCGAATTAACACTATATTCAGTAAGATAATTACGGATACAAATAAAAAATAATCGAAAATAAATCAAGTACATTTATTTTTGCCATGGTTTAAGATACCTCTCGGACATCAACGGAAATGATTATTTGTTAAGTGATAAGTAACTAGTTCGTTTCACGTGGGTTTTAGGAAGAATGCAATCTGCCCGCCCAACTTGTGGAACCCGGCCGATTTTGTAGTAAGTTTGTTAACTTGTAGCGAATCATACAAATAATGGGGGGTGTCTTTGGGAAAGAAGTAAAATCAAAGTAATACCCCCCCCCCCCAAGTACGTTCAAAATCAAGCGCTTGATGAAAATGTTTTCCACAGCGTACACATATATTTCAAAATTTAAGTGATGAAATTTATGTGTATACATGAAATACATATGTTAGAATTACTTGGCATTGGCTTATGATTCTTAAATTATAAAATCGTTATCTTCAAGAACATATTTTATACTTATTAACCGTTTCTCATACAAGGTTGTCACATTGTAGATGAAGCAACAGACTCCAGAATAATAGTTACGTTCTTGAAGACAAAAGAAAACAATCGATACCGACCCTGAACCTTTTTTTACATAACAGCTTTTTCGCAAACAAAATATTGTGTTGACGAAAGAATATTGACACAAAAGGTTTTGAAATGTTTTATGCTGCCATTACGGCAGCTGGAAAGTGTCCGACTAGATATAAATAAGGTAACACAGCGAAATCTTAAAATGCCAAAAAGATATTTAGTTTAAAATCTTATCTCCGAATCTTTCAACAATTGCCTGCTAGGAATAAATTAACCGGAAACTGGTTAAAAAAGACATTTTCTTCCGTCCTAAGATTAAACTGACTGGTCATGATGTTTTAGACGGACCGGAAATAGGAAGACTTAATTTTCCTGATAAAAAAATAATGATTTTACAGCAACCTCTATTTTATCGTACTAGGGCACTACAATATCAATAATAAATACATTCCTAAAACTTTTTCCGGACATATTTTGTCATGACAAGTAATAGTACATGTCTGAATTCTACAATGCAATTTTCATGCGTCCATCAAACTTGAATAGACACGACTTCACGGATATGTAAGAATTATTTTTTCGTAGACTGGAAATGACATGCCGTCATTCAATGCTTCGGAAAAAAAAATTAATCTAACAAAATTACAGCTTTTAATAAATAAATAAATTTTAATATTCTGAATTTTACTGCAAAAAAATTATTAATGCCAAGATGTGATAGGGTAGATAGGGATATTGTGATTTCAATATATTCCATAATTATTCTAAGCAGCCAGGAACTGAAAAAACATCGTATAGGGATTTGCTATTTTTAATAAATTAATAGCAGAGATGGGATTTGGCAAGATATCAATACTCAAAAGAGATATAGATTCATTACAGAACTATTTGGCATGGTGGGATAAGAAAAATTCCTCATTAGTAACATTCATTGTTCGTATTCTCACTATTAGGAGCGTGAGACGTTTCCCAAAAGGTCATTCAGTATGGGAAATCAATTATATTTCTATTGGAAACTAATCCCAGATCTATGTGTGATCTATGTTTAAAAAAGAAAATGTTAAAAAAGCGAATGGATTTATAATGCTAATACTGGTTCATTCACGCGAACTTAGATTAGTATAGAAAAATCAATAAAAATCTACTTAACCGTTACGAGAATTCTGTTCTGGGTAATTGGCTAGATTATTCTGTAATAGCTGCTTCATAATAAGTACGCAAACCAAAATGCAATTTGAACCCTTCGATAAATAATAATCTTTACGCAACACTCATCCATGATATTGGTGTGATCGATTTATGATTCATCGCACGCATGTACCGTAGTGCTTTCGGTACCCATTGATTTCGGTTACTGGTGCAAGGGGATCGTTAACGAGCTCTCACCGAAAGGCTGAGGACAGGTGCTTCTAAAAGCTGAGGCGGCAATAATCACATGTGTCCCTGTCCTGCAGCAAGCAGGAGAGAAGTTTTTCCAAATTAAAACTAATAAAATGCTACCTATAAAGTTCAATAAGCCAAACAAAACTTAGAAATCTGTCATAAATTTCAATTTGGATCTATATTGGCTGCCACTCCTGACTACACATCCCGGATTAACGAATTAGTTGAAGGTAAATTTAAACAGTAAAACTGTTGTAGATTCTTATTGTTGATAGTGTATATCAAGATTTTACAGAAATTTATATTTTCAAATTACAAATAGTATTCGTACATTTTGTGCAACTTTTTTTTCAATGACGGTTATTTAAGTGGCTGCATTTTGAAGACTTGCATGATACCGTGAAAATCTGCCACAACTCTGTTTTTATATCTTCAAAAATGTTTACAATGAAGATTTTAGACTTGTATTAAAGACACAATATAGCTAAAAGAACTAAACTATAAAATTCTGGATCTGAGAATGACACGGACACACTGGTTAAAACATAAGGTTTTCTGATTTTGAAAAACAAAATCCTAGAAGTTTTAAACCTGTAGATGAAGTACCACTTTTGTTGTACTTGCATGAGTTTAAGCAATAGTAAATATAAATAGGTTTTCATTGAATAACCCTAAATTAATGTACAGACTTGATATACTCATTCAATACACCTCAACTAGATTTTTTTTTTTTTTATAGTATGCAGCGTGGGACTTTCCCATGCTTTCATTAATCAACATCCGACAGCACATCTCCGATTGGTGAAGAGGCAGGCCCAGTATAGACCATCAGCTGATCAGCAGCCCCAGCCCCAACAGCTTCAACCCACATATGCAAGACAGCCGCAATTTGCAAGCCAACCGCAATATGCTTCCCAGCCTTCACAATCTCTAGATCAGCAGCAGGTAGTGATTTTTAATGAATATTCAATTGTTTTAACTACTAATTTAATTATTTATTATGAGCTGTTGAAGGTAATCAAAAACTTTTCTGAGAAAAAAATCTGTGACCCATCCCCCTCAAAAAATCCTGGCTACACTACTAAATAGTTTGTCTGAGATAATGATAATCACAAATTGAATACTTACTACTTTCTCAAAATGTATTTTTTGATGTGATTTTGAAACTATTGTTTCAAGACTCCATAATGGCAGTTTTTTGTAAATAGAAAAGATATATCTACTTTTGAACATTTGAATCTTGTAGCGTGTTCTGTAGTCAGTCAGCAATACTGCTCATTATTTGATTGAATGTCTTTTTGTTCATTTCTGGTATCAATATGCAGCTGAAATTTTCCTGTTTTCAGAGAAGTAATATAGTATTAATTTTATTTATGTTTATTTGAGATTTTCTTTAGTGAATGCAGTCCTTACTTTTGTCAATGCATCTAAACAGTTCATACTTATATTTTTCTATTTTAATTCTAATAATGACACTTCCTTCTACGGACTAACAGCTACTTAATATTTGCGATTTGAATCACAGGTTTCCCCTGATCACTACAACTACTTAGAGCAACTTCAACAGCTTTCAGGCCGACCTCAACAAGCATTCTCTCAGCAATACCGCCCAGCAGTTCTGCAACAATCACTTCAATCAACGTGAGTTGTAAAACATATGTAGATAAATAATTTACTTCATATTTAAATTGATTTAATATTAAACTAGATCTTAATCTAAACCTGTTTAATTGGATGATTTGTTAGCTTTTCTACCCACTAACTTATTATTATATATTTAACAACCATGAAATAATCATCATAAAGTTTTTGGTGGATAACAAGAGTTTTTATTGTGACTACTTTAAGGTTTTTCATATAACTTTTATCAAGCATTATTCAAAACTAAAATTTTATGTGAATAATCAACTATAAATATAAATAATTTAAGTTAATCATGTTTAAAGTATGTCTGATTGTAATGATTAAATCTAAGAAAAAATAGAGGGTTTGATTTTAAACATGTAAGAAACAATTGCCTTTTGTTGTGTGTGTCTATGATAGTCATCTTAAAAATCATCCAATTGATCTGAAATTTACATGTATATTAACTGCTTTGATCTAAAGAGCATGAAATTTGCTTTGAATTGAATTGAATAGTATATTCAACATTTGTATTTAATTCTGAAATACCCTTTTCGTTTCCCTATTGATTAATTTTTTTAGAAATAAATTATGAACTAAATTGTAAAAATACAGATAGATCAGCTCATTATTATACCTGTTAATATAAAATACGACGATAAACAAATCCAAATAGCCATATACTAGACTAAAAGTAAATTTTCTACCCTTGTGCTCGTTAATAAAACCCTCGATATGTTATGGTTGGAGGAAAATATGTGAAGAAAAAAATTACACTAAAAAAACCTTTCTCGCTAACTAGAAGCAATTTAAGATTTGGAGTTCTGATTGTTTATCATTGGTTAAGGACACAACGTAGGAAGTAACTTTTAAATTAATTGAAAGATATTCCAACAAATAAAATACTAATTAGTGTTCCTTCACTTCCGATATTCTTCATTTTATTTAAATACATTTTTTTTTTAAATATGATAATTATTTGTTATTATATATTCAAATAATTATTATTTGAACAAAATTGTAGTATGTAAATATTTAAAAAGAATCTTTGATAGTGAAAAAAAGAATATTATACATCAACCAGTATAAATGTGTCTAATTTAAAAAAAAATTAATTTTTCAGTGCTCCACAAAGTTTCCAAGCACAACAACCACCAAGAAGGCCACAGATTCCAGAAGACCAAAGAATACTGCAAGAATCATTTGCCCGCCGACCTATTATTAACCAAGAAAGGGAAGATCACAGAAACCAGCATCTGATTTCATTAGGTAAAACATTTAAAATTTTAAAATAATCCACAATCTAATCGTAAATTTTAAAATTTCAGCATCACTTGAATTACTATTGCTTATATTTAAATACAAATAAATATTTACTAAAAAATTATGATGATTAGCCAACTCTGTGGCCTAGTAGTTGCACATTTTACTATTAACTAGGGAAACATTTCTTGATTCATTTTTTTAGTTTTTTTTCTGAGGTGGATAGATCTAGTTGTGGTTCCCTCTGTCTTGTAATGGAAAATGAATAGTAACTTGAATAAAAATGAAGTGATTTCCAAAATAATGGTTGAGAGCCAACAACCCACTGTTGAATTTTTAATGTTCTAATGGCCATCTATTGACCACATTAACCTCGGTGCGATATATTTGGATTTAATATCATTTCATAACACATATGCTATTGACAATTAGTTTTAAGGTTTGAATAAATATATTGTGATCTTTATATAAAATTGATGCTAATAAATTTAGCCTGACAAGCATAGAAAAAATCTAATTTTAACTTACTTTGACCCTCTTTACCTCTTAGGGTTGTAAAGTTAATTAAATTATCATGTGAACAGGTTTGTTGCACGAATTATATCAAATTATCAAAATATTGTCTACACATAATGACACCTTCTAATACCCTAGTTATAAAAAATAACTAATATCAGGTTTTATAATTATTAATAAACAACTTGAGGATTATTAAATTTTATTTATTGTTTTATCTAAATTATTTATTCTTATAAAAAATCTCAGGTTGGGATCTGACATACTAAACACTGATATATTATTTCCAATGTTACTTTGCACTTTCTATTCACAGTAATGCTTTACAATTTAAAACTGCATTGCAAGTTTCCTGCGGGTATAATAGCTTCTAATTGTGGGAAAATGCAATTAGTTGTGGTATTCACAATTGTCATCTTGAATTACGTAATATGTTCCTGTATTGATTATACTTCCTTCCTTGATCCTTTTCCCTACATTCTCATGCTCATTCATTCTTCAGGACAAGTAGACGAAAGCTTCTCAAACTTGCGTCTTCCTCCTTCAGTCATGGCTTTCATGTGTAACTTCCGCTTGCCTCAATGATCTTCTATGATCAGATCCTGTAAAAGATTAAGTGCCCTCCTCACTCTGTTCCAGTACCAAATTGAGTGCCTTTAGTCTCCTCAGCTTCCATCTTTTATAGCTGGTTCTCAAGGCTATGTGACATTTCCCCTACATCATGTTTTTTCCCCCTTAGGTTTGACACTGAGCCTTTGTCCTTGGTCCTGTGCAGACATACATTGCTTATGGAAATAGATTTTCATCCATCCATTGTTTTGCTTCCACAATTTAATTGGGTTGGCTCATGATAGGATAGTCCACTTTTCTTTCCATGATAATGATTTAGGGTTTAACATCAAGCTTTTTTTAGGACGTTAACCAAAGTAAAAAAAAAAATGGCACTTCTTTCACAAAGTTTAAAGAGCTTGTACTATCTTGAGTGGCAAAAGCAACTATATAATTATATTTGTTGTCTCCTTACACATTATTATATTCATACATTTTTTCAGGAATTGAGCCTACAGCTCTCCGTCGTCAACAGGTCCGTGAAAACACTGCTCGCTTGGCAGCACAGCAAGCTGCACAACAGGCCGCACAAGAAGCTTCAAGGCAGCAGCATCCTAGTGTTGAGGAACAGGTAGCAGCATTCTTCGCAGATGCAGGGCCACAGCAAGTTGTGCCACAAATTCAGGTCTCAATTCCTCAGGTATAATTCATAAACTAATATTCAATATCTTTTAAGGCTGGCTCCGTAGCCTAATGCTGACTTGTTCTCCTCATGTTTGTTAATAATTTTTGATTTGTATTTGCGAAAAGTTCACACTTTCTACTCTTTAGTTTTATTCTGTGGAATACCACTATTTCACTTATGAAGAAAAACCATGAAATTGATTATTTTAAATTTTAATAAAGCCATCTAACGATATGTTTTGGTCAGCCATTCATATTATTTGGTTGAGAGTTGATAACGTTATTTATTATAGGGGGAACAAATTTTAAATTCTGCTAATGTTTAAGATAAAGTGAAAAATTAACTACATTTGTCAGATTATTTGTTCTTCTGTGTTCATTTCAATTAACTTTTGATTATGTCATGTATGTGTTTATATAATTTATAAACAATTGAAATTGCTTAGTTAGTACTTCAGCCGCTTAAGAGTACACTGTTGACATTTGAGGTTTATGGTTTTAAGCGGAATGAGCGAAAACTGTAACTTGGGTTTCTCAGAACTCACTCATTTTTTTTTTTAAATGGCTTCAAACTCAAAATGTTGGTATTTTGTGTTAAGATTTAAAAAAGTGTTTTTTAATTTTTTTTTGAACTTGTGATTTTTTTGCTTTAAAAGAATCAAATTTTTGCATCATTTTTTTTTCTTAATACCTAATGTGATAGATGAAAAATATAAATAACATTTTTTCATCAAGATTTCAAAAAATAAATTTTTTCGTTCATCACTGAAGGTTCAATTCAAGTTGTGCTTTTAGTACATGTATATTTGTGTATTCATGTTTTTTTTTTTGGTTCTTTCTAGTCCATACCAGTTCGTCAGCGACAAGATGATCCTGCCCCGCAAGCAGACCCCCACCAACGCCTGTCGTACAGCCAGCTTTCCTTTGGTAGCACATCACTTCCGAAGACACACTTGCTACCAAGTACCCAACAGCAGTTAGTGTATCAGCAGCAACCCGTACAAAGGGCAGCTCAGTACCCTTCTCAATCACAACCCCAACCACAACAGGTCAGATAGGATATATAAATTCTCGTATTCATAAATAATGATTAATAACATAAAGTGCTGTATCATATAAGCTGTGCCAAATAATATTATAAATTCAAAAATTAAAGTAACTGCACTTTTTAGATTATGTATAAATTGTATATATAAAATAAATCGAGTCACTATACATTTCTTCCTATGTCTTCTTCTGTTTCTCTGTCCTATGCTTCTTCTTTGTTTCTATCTGTTCACATATTTTTGTGCATGACTGCACCATAATTTAAATATTATTGTTACTATAAATACATAAGTAATAAGCTTTATTTTTCTGTTTTTCTTTTTCTTTCTCACTTATCCTATTCTATCATCTTTCTCTACTCTGTTTTCCATCCCATTCACCCTTTTTTATTTATTATTTTTATGCACTATCAACACCATGTTTTTTTTAAATATTTAGTATTATCTAAAAAAATGTCATAATCTTATTATAATTTAGATATTAAACTTGGAAAACGTACTGTTTTATTATTATTACATGTTATACTGATAATGTTTCCACAATTTTCAAAATTGAATGATTATTTCAATTAACACTGGAAAAGTAATGTCCCTTCCTGAAGGTGCTTCCAAAAGATAAATAGACAGCCAGCGGATTTTAATAATTTTATTAAACTTGAGTTAAAATTTCAAATATCCAGTTAAAAATGATGGAATAAGTTTTTGCATAATTTATGTATAATAATAAGAAAACATTGAGTCGGCTATACCTTAACATATTTGGACAGTGGTGCTTTCATTCTTTTGAGGAATATTAATTAGTGTAATTGGCCTTTTGATTATACCTAACTAATCGGTCACAGACAGGTACACTACTAGTGCTTTTAAATAAAGTGTTGAATCTATAAATCAAAAAACAACTCTAATCTTAATGAAGGAAACAAAATGATAGAACAGGCTGTTTTATTTATTGGTATACCAAGTTTATTGATTTATTATATTCTCAAAATACTTTTGAGATAATTTTATATAATTAGAAATTTAACAAATTAATATATCCCTCAGCACCAAAATTAAACAACATAAAACAGCAATTAAGGAAATGTTGGATAAAAATGATTAACCATTAGTGATTGATGATACGTAGTGTACAAGTTGCAATTGTCTGAACAAATCTTCTTGCTACAAATAAAGTATCTAACTTTGGGCTCTTTTTTTTTAAGGGCATCTCAACCACAAGGGTCATTGATGCCCAAATATGATCATTTTATTGATTTTGATTTTATGATTTGTTAATTATATTAGCTTTAATTATTACTTTACAACACAAGAAATTTTGGAACATTTTGGGGTTTAAATTTTGTAAATATATATTATGGATCCAAGTGAGCACAATAATGTGAACAAAGCCCCAAACACCCTGGGCACTTAAGAGGTAATAGTGAGATATGCTATTAATTTGGAAGATGGGGCTGTTACACAACTATGATGGGTTGCGTCCTTGTGATTTATGATACTTTTCTTGCTAGAGAAGTCCATGCTTCTAGACAAAAATAAGGCAGGCAACCATTAAACATGTTTTACTGTAACATTTCTGGCAGGTATGATATGATCTTACGGGAACCACTTGTCTCTAATTTTGGTTCAGTTTTTTATTCATGACCCGAATACTTCCTTTCCAATTTGTAAATTCTTTATTTTCTTAATGAAAAAAAAAGTTTAATAATAATATTTTTATACACAGATAATATGAGAGGCGAAAATTGAAATGAAGTATTTAACAGTACTTGAACATATTTATTGTTTTATATCTCCCATAAATTGGATGAAAAGAGATTTTAATCAGGGGTACCTTATGATACAATTTAAATTAAAATAAAAACAAACCAATGACACTTTGCCATCTTAACGCTTTGTTAGTGTGCTGAACACTACTATTTTCTGATTTATAAATATTTCAAATTTTTTTCTAGAACAGGTGAACATTTAGATATTCTAAATCTTTAATCAAGATCCTTGCTTTTTTTCATAAAAGCATCACTATTACTTCAGGTTACAGAAAATTAAATCTGTGGCAAAATATATATAAAAAAAAAAAGGCCCATTAACTATAACAAAACAGTCAATCTAATTACCTTTAATCTGTTTTTACATATGCTAGGTCCTTTTTACGAACACTTGTTTTAGTTTTAAAAAAAACTTAATTTTAGATAAAAAAAAGTATTCCATATTTGACACATAATACTTCTTTTTGTTTTGTAGAAAAAAAAAAATGAAAAGTAATTTATATAATACATTGATAAAAGGGAAAATTGTAATGGATAACAATGCTTGTGCCCAAATTTTATGAAACAGACGTGTGACATGTACGGCTCTATAAACATTTATACTTTTCTATTTACTTTCTCAATTTACAATATATACTTTCCAGTTATTCATTTTTAACTTTGAAGTTGAAAATTTTAAATTTCTTGGGCGTAACAAGAAATGTGCAATTTGTCTGTTGATTATTATCTGTTTGTATTGAATCTACACATAAAGATTTTCTTTATAACTTGTTTGTTTTCCTATATTCACCGCCTACTTTATATATTTTTCACATTACTTTTATACTGTAAATTTGTAATTTATTTTTAAGTTATGCAGTTGTATTTCACTATTCTTTTACTTATTTCAGGTTTCTTATGAAACTGAATATGTACAAAATTCACAAAGAGCAGCTCAGCAAGCAGCCTATAAGCAACAAGAAAGGTCACCACAAATAGTCTATCACTCTCCTCAACAAGTAACTTATATTGACCGACCACAGCAACCAAGCCAGCTACCAGAACAGTATTTGATTGAAACCACTAAGCCTGAAGACCAGCCAAGTCCAGTTCTCATACCCAAAAGGCAACAATTCAGCTATAGACCACAGGCAAGTTACCAGGACGTCCAAGCATCCATTGCAGCTCAGCAACAGAGAGCTCAGTATGCTCAACAGCAGCTTGAGGCTGCCACATCTGCAGCACCACCTTCCAGATCATCCATTTTTGTCACAACAGCAAGGACACCTACTCCAAAAGCATACTCTGCACTTCCTGAGTATAGAATTCCTGCAAGCGCTAAACAAAGGCCACTTTCAGAAACAGAACTCAATGCTCTAATTAATGCAGGTTTTTCAGTGTCACCTTCTCCCAATCATCCTGAATATCAACAATATTTTAGAGGTCTTTCTAAAAGGCAGCCACCAAAAGTTGGACGAATTTCCCTTTCTAATGAAGACAGACAACAGTTAGCCAAAAGTGGGATTCGCAGTTTGTATAAGGTACAAGGAGAGGAAAGCACACAACCTGTAAGATATGTTTTAGCACTTGACAATCAGAAAAGGAATGCAGACAAAGCATAATTATTTGGCTATACCAATGGAAACACACTTGGATTCTACATTGCCATATATGACCGTTATCAGTAACTAGTTTTCTCAACATACAGATCATATAATTTATTAATTAAAACTCATAATAAAATATTACATGTTAAAAAAATATATGCAAATTACATTTTTTGAATGTAAGATTATTAGATTTAAATATCTAAATATATTTATTTTATATATGGTTGTAAAGCTTGAAATTATAATGGAGCTTTTCTCAGAATTTGTGATGATTTGATGTGCACATTTCTACATCAATATTAAACATCAATCACATGATTCGCATTACTTATTGCTTCTTAGCCTTTTAAGATTTTATATTTTGAGTTTTGTGAGTTGAGATAATTTGTTTTAACACTCATTGCTTCAACATAATTACCTTCTATACACAAACTTTGCATTGTAAATATTTTACTTGTTAGTGTTGCACTAGCTTTATTAAAGCAAAGAAAATTTGTTGATTATTTTGAAGCAGGAATGAAAACCTTTTGTAAATATATTTTTTTTAAGTCAAATCTTTATGTTAAGAAAAGTAAATAAATTTGTGTATATAAAGTTGGATATTTTTTGATTCCTAAATAACCTATTTTTTTACTAACACTGGTCTAAGTAACCTCAAATATTGCGTAACAAGCAGCTATAACAATTGCGTAGTACTGCAGCTAGCCTTAACACAGATTGTTTTTACCAACAATCATTTATTACTTATCAGGATATAAAATTATATTACCTACTTTTATTATACCAAAAACATTTATTATATAGATGAGATTTTTTAAATATTTGTGTAAACTGTGGTCGTTTTAGTAATTCTATCAAATGTTTAAGAATATCTGAGAATCAGTAATAATTGGGAGACTTTCAGCAAATATTTTATACTTAGTAGAGCATTTACTGTAGTTCTTGTTTTGTAAAGAGATGTGTATGTGTTAATATCCTATTCTAGTCTACTGTGTATTTATTTCCTCAGTATAAGTTGTGATATGTTGAGTACCAGTCACAGTTGATTTGATAATATTTTTTCTTGAATTATTATCGCTGTTGTCACAAACTTTGGTAAAAGGGATACCTGTTGGCATTTTAGCAGCTTAAACTCAAAAAAGCCACAGGCTACGAACCCCCCAAGAGTCCACCTCTTGAAAAAAAGTTGGTCAAGGAAAATAAAAGAGCACTAAAGATGAAGAATATGTGCGGAGATCAGCTTCTAGAATAGATGTAAAAGTATAAAGTCAATTGCCAGACAAGGAGTATGCTTTTTGAAATAACAAAAACAAGATGAAGTTAACATCTCTCCAAACAATGATTTTACAGGAAGCCGGATGCAAAGTACTCCAAGCTGATAGAGCTGCCGATACGTTACCTTAATGTTGTCAACTGCAAATAGTGAATCAGAAAAAATAATGGAAGCAATATTAATTGGTGATTATGTCAATTTGTTGGTTTTCTTGATTGCCCTTACTTAACCAAATAACTTATTGAAGAGAATGATACTTAAAAAACGTAACTAGCAAGATAAAATTCACAGGATTCAAGGAAATCATCATGGAATGGGGGGAACGAAAGATTTTTTCCTAGCAACTATGCTTTGTCCAATAATAAAAGAGACAAAATCTCTTCTTTTTAAAAAAGTACATCATCAGCTGTGGTATACTTTATTATTTTATTTAACACCTATTTGCTGTTTTTGAATATCAAGATACAGCATTATATACTAAGCAATATAAATTCACTATTCCCAATCAGAATAAAAAAAGGAGGCTACTTACATTTCCTGATTAAGTTGGAGTACATAAGATCATTAAAAAAAAAGTGATTCTTGCCAAAAAAATTTAAAATATCAATATATTTAGTTCTATTAACTTTAACCAAAGCCATATCTTTATAAATTATAAGATTTTGAAAGTTTAGATTTTTTCTTGGTTATGGATATTTTCACAAATTAATCCATGCCAACTAAAGTGCAAAAAAAAAAAAAAAGGAATATTGACTGTAGAACCTTTGAATTTTTTAAAAAAAAATATGTAAGTGCCAGCTAAAATTATAAATTAATCAGAGAAGAAATTTCGGGCAACTTTGAAACTAATTAATTTGCGTTAACACAGATTGTTTTATTAAAATATAAAACAGAGCTTTTCCAGATTCTATGTGTATAGGTTATTATTTACTTATAAAACAGCTTAATTTTGTAATTTTAATAGAAATTAAAGAAATAAATACTAAAAAATCATCAAATATAATAGAAATATTTTTATTTTATAGTGTTTGTTTTTTCAACCGATTGCTTGGTAAAACCCTTCTGTAAGTACATCCCTTCTGGAAATGAAATATTAACAATTATTTTTACTTTTAAATGGTTAACCTGTTAATGGATTGTTTGCTAGTTCTGATCTCCACCAGTCTCCCATTGGGTCCAGTCTCCTCTTATTCGGTGTTCTGTCATCTGTTGTCACAATGTCACCTACTTTCTTTATCCTCTTTATGCATTTGCCCTGTGATGTGTCTGAAAACATGTATGTGGTATTGGAATATACACTTAATAATTATTACTAGACCAAACCTCTTTTCTAGAATAAATTTTCTATAGCCAAGTCAATGAGAATTCTTGAACTTTTTTGAACTTGAACCTCTCCCAGCCACTTTACTATCCCCCTCTCCCTCTTCCTACTTATTGTCCCCCACTGAGTTTGCCTGTTGCAGAGAGTTTGCAGTTTTCCTGTAATTATATAGACCCACATTAAATGTACTAATAATTATTAAATATATACCAAATTTTAATTATCCATAACCTACCTACTTTTTTAGACCCCCAAAATATAAAAATTACTCCTTAAATTTTTGATAAACCAAATGTAAATGGAAGAATATTCCATAGCCCACAAAAGTTGTGAGAAGAACATAATGCTGATAACAGTTAATAATTACATTTTAGATTTATAATAGTTTTAAAAAAAATACATGAGTTGTATATCTTAAGCAGGGCATCAAGATCTTTAGTATTCCAAATTATAGACAAATATTTGTTTTTTGTACTGCGTGCTAATTAATTAACAAATGACATGTGGTCACATGTTGAGGATATGGTTATAATTTCCAGGTCAAATAAAACCTTCATGATCAATTTCATGTTTTTGCTTGAGCAGGTGACTACCAAAGCACAGAACAGGACACATAGGAGAAAACATAATGGTTTGGTATTCTGAAATATCAATGAAAGCATAAAAATCGTCAATTTTCTGAATCTTCAATATTTCTACCAAAACTGATTCAAGTTGTTTGGTTGTTATACATGGTAAACATTCTATATTAAGAATTAGTCCATTTTCTAAATCAGAAACCCTTGTCTCTTCACCAAAAAACAGGTGTCTCTCGGCTGTGTGTAACGGTTTGGGAGAGTCCGCTGATCAAGTAAGAAAGATGATTTTACTCAGAAAATTGTACTCAGAGGTCTCATTTGACAATGGGAAGAAATGAAAAATAGAAACATCTCTATAATAATAATTTATCATTTGATATTAAACAAATATTTGACTATGATTTGGAGTAGGGTATCAAAACTGAAGGTCTCAAAGTTTTGATTAACAATATTTCCCTATATCATACTATATATTAAATATTTCCCTACTAAATTTAAAATTTCAAGAAGTCATTAAAATTGTCATTAACATTTTGTTTGCAACATTTACTCAATTACTGATTTTTTTTAGAGCCATGATATTTTACATGATGATTCCATTTAATACTTCATTGAAATAATTATTATTAAGAAGACAAATATTTTAAAATGAAATTGAGGTTATCAAATTAAAGTTATTGACCTAAACTTTTTTGGTTCTGCTTTTCGGGATTTAAGCCCCTGAGGATTCTAGCCATGTCACTATCATAATTAATCATAACTACCTCATTTATGGCTACAGTTTTTATAAAAGTTGGATTACTTACATTGACTAATGATTCTGTGTACTTTCAAATATTCTTTGTTACAATAATATGTGCTCATTATTATAAAAATACACACGTTTGTTAACACTTACAATGAATATATGCATTATTGTTTATTTTACCTGTAGGATAAATCCAACTATTATAAATAATTTCTATCCAAAGAAAAAATTATTCTGGCAGGATCGGGACCTTAACCCTGGTCTGCCCCAAAATATATCAGAGGCTTCACTCATTGAGCTAGCTTGCACGAGTGGACAATCTTTCCAATAGGAATCTTCTTGGTCAAGCTTTCGAAGTGACTGTTAAACTCTTTATTATGCTAGGTATGAATGGCTTAGGTACAGCAGGGACACAGTGTGATCCCTCTATTATCCCTCTATTATTAATAATTACTACCCAAAGGGAAAATGCACTGTCGGGATCGGGACTCGAACCCGGAACCACCCTATTTGATCTTGAATAATGCAGATGTTTCGCACTTTCCTCAGATTAGAAGGTAAGTGCTAAGAAACATAAACCTCTACCAGGCGTGTGGACCCGGTGTGCCGCTTGGATCTCGTGCCCCCCGAGTTCGGCTATTATTAGACTCTACTAGACTACGCGAACAAACATCACACGGCGTTGATGACCACTTGGTCGTAAGCGTATAATGAACAACAACCAACCAATAGAAGGTAAGTGGAGAGAAGGGCACCTTAGTAATTGTGGGCTCATTACTGCACATGGCCCGACCAAAGGTTCTCAGAACTTCAGGAGATATGTATGGTCCAGGAGGAAATTATCGAGATTCCTGCTCAGCACAAAAATCCATCTCAAACACCTCTCGTAAGGCATTGCCAACGTACATTAAAATATACCGTTTGATAATGGACCTAGCTGTAGACCCGAATTGTAATTTTGGGATCGTGAATAAAGGTTAGTAGTTCTGGGTGGGGTCCACCCTTACCTTGGATCTCGCAAGGATACTGGAGGCCACTCTGCCCCTTCCTCTCGATCATCCTTCCCCTAGCATTGACATATCAGATAAATTAACAACACAACAAATTAACACTGATTAACCTAAATTTAATAACTACTAACGATTAGTAGTCTCCATTTTTTATAAGTGTGTCATAGGTTAATTAATTATTCATTGTGTTAGTGGCTAGAATTTCATATCAAATTGTTACAATAACATTCTAAGGAGTTAAAACTCCAAACGGAGACTTCTGGCATTTTGAAATTGCCACTACGTGAAAAAACAAATTTATCAGAAAATCTTTTATACTTTTTGCCTCATTTAATTTTATTGCAAGTCTTAAAAAGAAATTTGCATATATATTATGGGAATTTACCGATTCGGTACCAACAATTTTGAAAAATAATAGAACTAACATTTCTGAATATGTTTGAATAGGCGAAGCTATAATAAATTCAAATTAATAAACGATTTTTGGAGATACTGTAATCCCTTTTTTGTTAAATTTGTAGTTTCTTCGGGTTAGACATTTTGAAATTCCTACTAATAAATCAAATTATACTTTCATTATAATTGATTAAAATATAAATAAAAACGTGAACAGTGAAATTTAGACGATTCAGCGAATATGAATCGTCAAGAAAAAATACCTAAGAATGACGTCAGGCAAACCTGGTGGCTTCCCCTTTTACATCACTATATTATTTTCGAAAAAATTATTTGCTTTGGTTATAATAATTATGATGCCTGAAAGTTTGTATTAATGACTTTCAAAACTTAATCTTCAGTAATATCTTTGTATTCCCTCGTACCGTCTTTGATGAGTCTCCAACCATTGGAAAAAATCACATGAACATAATTTGAATCTTGAATAGTTTCTGAGTTGTGACTTGAGGAAGTTCAAAAGTTAAACCAACTGGTCAGACTACGTTTCATACTTTCAGTGCTTCCCGATATTGTACCTTATTGAGTTATAATCATCACAGCCAAAAGCGTTGTGTAATATAAATTCAAAATTGCATATCGATCAGGTTTGTCTTTTGTGATCGCCATGAAGTAGTATTACTATTGTCAATTTTTGTTATGATATAGTAAAAAAACATGTGAGTATAATCATAATATATGGTTACATGGTATATTATTGTACATGGTATATACATTATATGGTGGGACATACTGTTATTAGGATCCTATAGATCCTTACAGACACCACGAAAATTACTCAATATGATTCGTTTTTGCTGTATTTTTTTTTTTTTTACTTTCTAAAATATTTATCCAATGTGCGAAAGTCGGAAATTTATAGTAAAAGCGTTGATATTGCAACGGCACAGTTTTCCTGATGAGACTGGGGAACTAAAACTGGGTCAACCTATTATCGTTTGAGGCGTGTCTTAACCCCGTCCGATTATGCATACAACCGCCCAGTGGAGAGTACATCACGACAAGGAAAAGAAGAAAAAAATAAGTCACGAAACACTCTGATGTTGGACCAGCCTTCGAACAAGTAAAACATGCTCACTTTAAAGCACTGTCAACAGAGTAGCGTGAGCTTGTAGTGATGCATGTAGCCGAATCCTTTCGTCATTTTCGTTTTCAACGTTGGCTGCTCCTCGATCGAAAAAGTCACAACTGTAAAATACATTTTATTGTAAATGTAAATTTATTGTAAATTCCGGAGAAGTCTATAGAAACTATCAGATTAACACATAGGATCGTTGAAAAATCTAAATTTTAAATATAAGGTCTCGGACAAGGCTTCTACAATGATCACGTTGGCATTTCACATTTCACCATGACAAGACCCTCCAGATCAGTGAGAGATTGGGGAGACTCAATATCTCTGTAAAAGGGGGAAAGACTGACTGCGTAATTTTCTCTTTCCTAAAGGGAAAAAGTCCGCGGCCTACTAGTTACAGAGTAGCAAAATTCACCAGCCAACAACCTAGTATATCTGGGGATTGAAATGGAGAGACACCTCCGTTTTAGTAACCATTTTGCGTGGAAGTTGAAGCAAATTTGCACGAAGTCTTACAAGCTTACGCATTTATTGACTTCCCCCAATCTATCACTGCGCCTAGAGCTCATGATATATAAGAGTGTACTCATGCCTGCTCTGCTGTATGGTGCACCGCTTTTTCGTCATCTGACGTATACGACAGCTTGGCGACTCCAACAATTCCAAAACGGTATACTGATGAAAGCGGTTAGACATACTTCATTTGAACAGTGGAGCAACAGTGAGCTTCACGAGATCTTAGAGCTGCCTACGGTAGATGAATTCATTCAACGCAGACATATCAAATTTTTCGACTCCCTATAAAACCGGTGTTTAACACGATAACCCCCGCACCGTTCCCCCATCGATGGCAAGACGCAGTCGAGGCAGGAACGCTTTAGTCTTAGGTTTTAGTTTTTAGTTTCCCACAAAGTAAACCGAAGGTGAGCCCCATCACCTAGTATTGTATATATGTTATTTGACCTTTTAACTTCAAACGATATTGTGTTGTAATTCTACCCTCCTTCGAATGCATCTGCGCATGCAGTAACAGGAGAAATCTGTAAATTTTTGTTCATTTTGTTCACATATTGTATAATAAATAAAGGGGTTATGAAGGAAATTACAATTACAAGACCCATACCTAAATTACTACAATTAATATTATGTAAAAACGAATGTCTGGGAGAAATATTTATTAAGCAACCATCACATTTTAACAGAAAATATTTTGGCTGTTTAAAACTTCCATAAAACATTCAATCGTAAAATTAAACTTTAAACTTAAGAAAAAAATATACAACGAATACTACTAAAAATTGTAGATTCATTCGTTTCGAATGCTTAACTGCTAATCTATTTTGTTTTTATTTAAGTGTTTAATCAGTTGCATACCTATTGATCCGGTAATGATGTTTTTACCTATCGTATTTTAAGCCCATATTAATTTATGAAGGTTTAAGAATAGGGAAGTGCGTTATAAATTGTAACGGACTAAAGTTTATTCGATTTATAACATTTGCTTCATCTGTGAAGCCCACATATCCTGCTCATTTTTCTTTTTTTACAGTAAAAAAAATCTTTGTCACAAAAAAAAATTATTCCCTACATTTGAATTAGTTTTTAGTTTTATTTACTGAATTTTTTTTAAATATATGTTTATTTCTATATGATTTAGAGTACAAAATAATTTAAATAGCACGTAGTGATTATAGTAATGCAAATTGAATAGTTATATCACCGATAGAAAAAATAAAACAAAAATATAAAATTTTCTGTCAATGATGAATTATAAATTTTTTACAGTAAGATGTCTTGTAGAATACTTTCAATCTTACATTAGACGACGGATTTGAAGGGCGTTCGTAGGTTAAAATATTTGCTACACATTTATGTGGTTGAGTTTTTTCACTTGGTAAAGTACCCTGCCATATCGTTCAGGCTTGTCTGCTGGGTATTTCGTGGCATGACTATGTTTTCATACTGATAAAACACAGTGGCGTCACCAGTTAACGTAGCTATTGATGTGGGTGAGTGAATAATACCGTGCAGTGACAGAACAGAACCCTGCGGTGCACTGCATTAATGCATCTGGATGAACATATATTGTTAACTCGTACTGAAAAGGTTCTTTCCTTGAAAAATGAATTTAGATCTTTAAATAGGTCAAGAGAAACTTCGTTTTTTAAAACTTGTACAGAAGTCCTCAGTGCCAGACTTTGTTTAACCGTTGCCGGAAGTCGAGATATTGTATGTTTTTTCATCTCTAAGCCACTTACAACGTATCCGGCCAATCTTGAAAGTATGTGTGAATGCTTGTACTGTAAATCAGGAATGATACGATTAGCTTGGAAAAACGAAGACACCTACCTTTTTATTACTGATTCCAGCAAATTGCCTTAAATAGGTATAGCTTATCGGTCCATAGCATTTTAATTCTTGAGATGATATACCTGGCTTCAGAACTACGATTATCTCACGGTGTTCGCATTTTTTTGAAGTGACCAGGATGCATGCTAGAATTCAATATGCATACATGTGAATACTCTTCATAAATGTGAATAATTTATTATTATTAAGATTCTGAACAAAATTTGGTGGAATTTTGATAGCTGACTCAGTTTCATGTCATGAATTATAGCTGGCATTATTAACTGTGAGGCCAGATTCTACCAGAGCCTGAAATCTTTTGTTTATATTTAGTGGAATAATTTCTAAATTATATCTGTTCATTTTTTTCCCGGTAATTAGAGTTTGTGGTCTCTAAATTTCTTTTTTTTTTTGAGGTTGGAGACCGTTTAAAATTCTGAATCCGTTCTTGTCATTGTGGGTTGGAGATTGTTTCATGAGCCTGGCGGATAGTTTTTTCAATATTCGTTTTATCCAGGTACTTTTGGTTCCTAATATTTCTGTTAAGTAATTAGGTGATTGTGGGTGGGTTTTTAAATCTTCTGCAGTTTGCCAGTAAGAGTTACATTATTGCATAACAACAGTCATTTCTACATTTTAAAGTATTATCACGGATGAGTAATGTCTTTATTCTGTATTTTAGATTTGGAAGTAGCTTCAAGTAAGTCTTTATATGGGACCTTTACGTAATCGATTTGTGAATTTAAAATACAAAAAAAGACCTTAATATTGCTGAGACCATCGAATAAAAACTCAAAAGAATTTTTAAATGAAATGAAACTTTTTTCAAACGTCAACGGAAAGTGGTATATAAAAAAAAATAAAAATTAGTAGCAACTCCAAGCTTTTTTTTAAAAAACCAATACAAATTTTGAAAAAACCAATACAAACCCTACATACAAGTGTCTCTTTTTTTTCTCTATCTCTGTTTAGAGTTCGGAATTATATTTTTTTTGTTATAATATTATTATATATTAAAAAACTTCTTGGTTTTAATTTCTATAGAATGAGTTTACATGTTTAACAGCTTAAGTTAATTAATTAACATTAACAGTAATTAACATTAAAATCATAATTACATAAAAATATCAAATATACATGACAAAAATTATAAAATAGACTTAGCTGTTCGTATCTATAAAGCCCATATGAGTTATTGCAAAGCGCATGATACCATCAAATGCGGGGAAAAGAGCAAGGCTTTAATAACAGGTCGGAAGATCTGTGTAAACGGGTCTTGATGCATGGGCACCCCATGCGAGCTTCGAAACTGCTCAACGATGATTTATCCGTTCTTTATGGAGTGCTAGGATATCCCTCGAAGCCTGTGTTGTAATGAGGAAACGATTTCTCAATTCGAATTCCTTTGGAAAATCAATATTTGAACTGCCAGTTGCATAAAGTAGTAACCGATTTGACATTAATGAACTTCTATAAGTAGCCTTTTCAAAGGAACTTGGGTTTGAGATTCTATTTATAATCTGTAATAGTTTGTTTAATAATAATTGCAATCTGTAATGCCATAATATGACAATGGATAATTGAGTAAGCTCACAATATTGCATTCCCTCTATAACCCATGCAGTGTCTAAAATATGTTTACGTATAATATCAAAATACGTATACGTAGCTTGGGACCCTCTCTCCTAATTCCCAGCTGAAATCCGGCCGGTAATAAATATAAAGACATAATGGTTAGCAGTCTTAGTCCTTAATTCGGAGACACGAATTCATTTCCAAGCTTCTGATATAAAGATTTTTTTCTTTGGGAAAGGGGTATGTTGTATAGAAGCCTCGTAAAGAAAAATTAGCAGATGACCGCAATTAAGGTTGAGAGGCGACAGCCTAGCACCAACCATAACTGCGGCCACAACCTCCGTCAGCATTATCTCTTCGTGAAATGTTGCGCTTTAATTTTAATTTTTTAAAATGTATCTATGTATGTATGTCCTCAATGTATAGTTTCTCGTTGGAGGATATTATTTGATGCCTTGACGGTACCAAAAAAAAAACGAACCAATGAGTTTGCTCATTGAATGTAGGTTACATTACCTTACTGATAGAAAATACTGCTGAAATATGACTTTTGGGCTTTCGTGACAATTCTGTAGAGTATCTGTAGTAGTATAGTATAGTTCTGATTTGCGTGATGGTGTTAACCCCCACCCCTAATGTGATCAGGATTCAGGTGTTAAACACTGGATTTGTCAGGTGCTGCAACAAGTCAAAAAACTTGGTGTGTCTGTGGAGGACAAACTCACCCACCGATGGCACACCAAGCAACGGGTGCAGGTCGGCGTTCTTTAATCTCTCTCGAGAGGTATGTCTGACCACTTTCCTCATGATTCATTCTGAAATGTCTAAAGACTTTTAGCAGTATAGTCAGTCAAGTGAGTATATGAGCGGGGCCCCGTACAGCAGACTTTGCCGGGATACACATCTATATTTTATCAGTTTGAAACGAAGTTGGGTGAAGTTAGCAACGCTGGTAAGACCTGTGTCGTACTTTTTCTATTTTTTTACTAAAATGGGTCGAAAAATGGAGATGCTTATCCACTTTTATACCCTGGCAGTACATTGAGAAAGCCAGTGAGTTCTATTGCCCTCCTACAGTATAGGATTTCGGCAATGCTTTTTTCCCCTTTTGGAGCAAAAGATTACGCAGTCGGTCTTCCGGGCGTTTACACTGATGTTTAACTTACCCAGTCTGTCACTGGTTACAAACTGACTTGGCCTGTGTAGGAGGTCTTTTTGCACTCATGCTGCTGCTGTTAACAGCAATTTTGTCAGCAAAAGACATTACTGTAACTTTCTTGTAGTTGTCCCACCAATGTCACCGCAGACAAAAGCTCTCCTTAAGGAACTCCACAAGTTAAAGGGACTGGGTTTGTGAGGCAATCGCCCACTCGTACCACTTTGTGTGAAAGAAACTAGCAGGGTATTCACAGTCGCAAAGCTGTCGGCACAGAATCCCATGGGAAACTGAATTGAAAGCCTGCGGGCAGTCCGATGTGATCAAAGCACTAGCTGTGTTGATACCGAAAGTGGCTTCTGTCTGCACCTTCTACTGCATTCTGAATTCTAAAACAAAAAAAAACATAAGTTTGAAGGTAAGGCTTCTTAAATCACAATATATGAAGTTTTGAATCAATGAGTGTGACTAGCTGTCCTCAGTTCGAATTAATCTTCCACAGGTTCATTCATTGACTCTTGTGAACTCATCATTCTCTGACAAATGTCACATGCATGCATAATCCATTCATTATATTTGCGCCTGGCAGAAGACATTCCCCATTCCGTTCAATGAATGTGACCATAATTGACCATTCACTTTCTGTTATTGGTCTAGCATTGTCATCCATTTCAATTCATGAAAGAATTAGGATTTAATCATACGGTTTAATTTCTTGAATGTGCAAGAACCCTCATGAACATGTAGTTTAATTTAAAAATAGATAAATATTCCTCAGTACACGTGGAATTCAACAACACGAGTAATATTATAAATACGTATTACATCAAGATGAGTGTAAATATACAGGCATCAAGGATTTATTATTGTTTCTGAACTAACTAACTGCATGACTTTAATCAATGATTTATCCAAGAAAATAATTTTTAAAAAAATTGTAGTATGTTTAAATGCTTTCTTGGAAGAATTATTAAGATGTACCGGCTTAACTACTGCTGCTATTAAAAAGTACAACTGCTAAACTGGGTGCTGGTGTTCAATCTCCCCACTAATAAACTGCCTTTTCGGTGATGTGAAAAGGATTCCCGCGATATGATTTGGCTCATTTAAAACAGCAATTAAGAATATTTTCCAAACTTTTTAGGATTTTTCAAACACAAGGGCCATTAATGCCGGCATACACAGACCAGTGTTTTTTAATTTTACAGCAACGGCGTTTTAAATTATTTTTTCTTATTACTGTACAGCGCTTGGAAAGTGAAACTAACTACTGCCCCAATAAAGCTAACATGAACAACTCTCACAATAATTTTTACCCACCATCCCCCGTGATTTTGAGTTGTGTTTGAATAGCTTTTATTTTAACATTCCTGACCTCGAAAAGACCTCCACTTACGTACAAGCTAATGATTCAGCTCACGGATCTGAAATTGGTATTCGGAACGAAACGGGCTGTTATTCAAATTTGACATTTATCTGGGCGAAACAGCAGATAATGGATCCATATTATCTGCTAACAACTCGTTGACCAGTGATACCGAATTACCTTGTATGAGTGATATTTACATTACGAGCAAAATTTGTTTGTTTGAATACATTAATAACAGATTATTATCCATTTGCGTTATAAATGTTTGATAAACTTTATTTAATTAATAATTAATCTATCTTAGTAAAAGCCACAAAAAATTTAATAGGATGCTGGATTGAAATGAATGAACGTGTGACATTACAGTAAACCAATCGCCAAACCTTTTGCATCTTGAGTAAAAAATAAGAAAATAATTGAAATTTTACCAAGACTCTAAATAGCCATGGATAATGTTGACCAAATTTCTTCTACCTTTTACATCACATAATATAGATTTTTTTTTTGGGGGGGGGGGGGTTATAGTTTTATGTACTCTCACTCAGTGTAGGGGAGTTGGGATATTTAATAATATCCCCACTCACACTTTTGTTGGTGGGAAAGAAATAAAATTCTCTTTGCACCCAGGGATTTATAACGCAGCCTTCATATTAAAGATGCTTTTTTCTTTCTGGATGAACTAGAATCCAAAGTACAATTATGGTTCGTGCAGAAAACAAATGCATATGTTATCTAATGCTCACGGATTGAAATGTACTGCACTAGTTATTGAAACTTTGCTTTACATACCTAAGGCCCAAGTATGGAAAAAGACAATCAAATCATTAAATCTCAAATAGATTCTGGACTAGAATCATAAAAGTGGTGGAAACGGCCAGAACTGTTCATTATTTCAATACAATTCTATTTAAAGTTATTTTATTATAAGAGACTACCATTGAAAAATATACATTTATAACGGACAGATGGGCAAAAGAGAATTGCCCATTACCTTACGACGGATAGGCTCTTCCTTCGGGGCCAAATGTTATTTAAATTCCCACAGTGCATTTCAGTTTTCGAGGTCTAATTCTATCAATCTTTGGGAATTTTGACCATAATTTGAGCTGTCAAATATGACAGGTGTACATCAAAAGCAGTTAATATCATTATCCAACTCAAGCAGGTCTGCCAACCCTGCTCTTTCACGGGATATCTTGCAACATACTAATCCTTCATATTTGGTCTCTTTCTATGAGCTTCGTTGAATCCACTATTATCAGAGAATCCAGAGCAAATGTCAGGGAGGGTTGTAAAAAAGACATACGCATGTATACAGTTGATGTATTATCTGAAGTGAGAAATATCCACAGTACAAACGTACTTTTATAATAATAACTTTTAGGGTTGGGTCATTTTTTTTTCAAAATCGTGTTTTGAAAAAAAAACCTGTGTTTGTGTTTTTCCGCACATGTCTGGAATTCTGCCGTGGTATGTAAGTTCATCAAAAACACGCAATCTCGATAAAACACGAGTAAGTGTCATTATCTATGTAACAGATAGATGGTATAAAAATAATCTTTAGTTCTTTGCAATTGTCTATTGAATATACCATCAACAGGAATTAAAGAGGGGTTGGTTTTTTGTACTACTTAGAAGCAGTATCATTAATGGCTTATAAGTTATTATGGTATACAGCATGTGATATCATCACAATTGTAGTTGATTGATGGTTGGTTAATGTTCAATAATCAGTAATATGTTGTGCGCCTATAAACGATTTTATCTGTTCACTAATGATATACTTTTTTTTATTATCTTATTCTTGGATAAGAAGCTTACATTACGTGATATTCATTTGACATGATAAAAAAAAAAGTTGTAGAGTTGTGTGTAGTAAAACGGAGTCAGTTCGGTAACATTAAGATTCTAGATAGACATGTAATGATGCTGTACTGTATTTTAAACACCCACATTATAATTAACTCTCGTAAGCATAATAATTATATCCACCGGTTGATCACTGATTATCATGTTTCGATATTATCAGCAGCTTTTGACACCAATACTAACTATATCCTTATCGACAGTAGCTCTCCAGGTGTATTCTATAAGATTGGGTTAGTTGGACGCATATCCCGCGATAATTACCCAATCTGATTGATTCGTGGTCTCCGTGAACGATGAACTTGACCGATGACTTTATGACTGACTGTGGGTGCCAGTAGAATATTATGCCGAAGCAATAAATACTGGTATTAGATTAACTGGGGCAGGGACCATCCGCCACGCCTTCTTGGCATTTCGGCAGACCACTCCGCCCAGATCCCTATCTCCTATTGTCCTTCTCGTGTCCATCACAGTACCATATTTGGCCGCTAGTGTGTGGTCACTCGCCGAAAATGCATGGACGGATGTACGTCAGAAGCAGACGAGCAGATCCGACATGTTAGCTGATTTGATCCAGTCCATGATTATTTGGGATTACGGTGTATTTCAAATGCACAAAAGCAACGGAGCTTATAATTACTCCGTTTCGAGCTTACGAGATCGTAGTTGATAAAGGGTATTAATGTGTTAATAAGTTATAAGAAAAGCCAGTTTTGTCTGTGATCATAATATACCTTTTGGACATCGCTAAGTTGTTATTGCTTGAAACTTCGCAGTATAATTAGACAAAAAAAAAAATGTGAATAAATCTTAATAGTAAACAAGTTTACTTTTAAAATATAATGTTTATTATTTATTAAGTTTAAAATTTTGCTCAGAATCGCAAATTAACAAATTCTTTGGCCTCTGACACCGTATACATGTGTACATTGTAATATTTTTTGCAGGTAATTTGATAAATTATGGAAATCTTTAACATTTGGAAAAATGTAAAAAAAATCCAACATAAAAATAATAATAATACTAATTAAAATATAAAAGAGATCAGTTAACGAAATTAATTTAGTAGATATCAATTTCATTTGCTTTATGTTTTTTTTTTGTGCGTTTCTGAATGTATCTTCTGAAGGAATGCTTACTGTAATTGTCTATTTCTCTTATTAACGGGTTTTTAAATATGTAAGAAAAGAAGGGCGTGTAACATACTGCTTAATTGTGGGTAATTGTAGGTCTGTTAGCATAGTAGTCATCAGGCTATTACTTCATAACTTTATGTAGCATTAATTAGTTTTTAGGTGTCATTTTGGAAGTAGGATATTTTACTAACTAACTAAAACTTGGTTTCTAGTTTTGTAGCATTTATTGTAGAAATGATTTATGAATGTGAAGAACCAGTCTAAGGTTACTCCCTAGGATGTAGTGTATGGAATTGGACCAGGGTATTTGGGCACTGTTTAAGGATAAATGGTGGTTTAGGGTGGTTAATATTGGTTTAAGGATAATATTGGTCAACGTTTTAAGTGGGTTAACTTTAATTTTCCGTTTATTGAAATAATTATGTTTTTTTTTTTTCTATTTGTGCCTGTAAATATATCAAAAAGTTTTATTCGCGTTTTGCAATTCAAGCAAAACTGTTTAAATGACGTGCGGGAGCAATACATTATAGACCGCGCCGATCTATTTTCTTCATTTGAACGAGAGGCCTACAGGTTTTCTGTTACCAGACCACATAACTTCGGCATGGGGCAGAAGAAGTTGGAAAAGCCATATGTCAGAATTTAGAGTTAGCATGTCGGTGGCATAAATAAATTACAAATAGTATTAAATTTTACATTTTAATATTATAAAGTATGTCTGAGCTAATGCATCATATCAAGAATTCACTCATAACCTCTTGATATATCAGATACAGTTTTAGAACTTTAAATGAGAAGGAAGAAAAAGAGGGTGGCCTTGCAAAAACCCCCAGTTTAAAGTCAACATCCGAATGATGACGCATTTCACCCACCCACCTTAAAGTATATTTTTTAGGTTTTTTTTTAAGGGATAAATGTCAACAGTGAATCAGTATATGCACTGAAAAATATTCTTTATTTATTTGACCTTATAACGTAATCATTTTTTATAAAGTAAGAGCCTAAAGTAAGAGTATGTTCTTTCATTCTGGTAGTTCTAGATATCCATTCATCATTTTTTTGTTGCTGAAAACTTAATTTTCAGTTACCACAATGGTTTGAAAAATTAAATGAAGTATTTTTGGTAGAATTAATTGGTAGTATTTTCGCCACAATAATTTTAAAGTTTTTAAGCAACTTATGTGGAGGCTCCCATCAAACAAATCTTGATATTTTTCTTTTACATTATAAATTTCCTCTTTAATATCCATCTAAAATTAAGTTATTAATAAAAATGAAAAAAATTAGGCCACAGTAATTATTATTGTTGTTTTCTAACATTAGAAAAATGAAGAGACAACTGGTCCTCCGAACTTATATAAAATATTATTTAGGTATGAATCGCAATTTAAGATTGAATAAAAGTGGCTCCATAAGGTAAAGAATGAGAACCTTGGGTGATATCAGTATATCATAATAAATGGGTGATATCAGGTCAAGTCATAAGTAACTTCCGATGCAGCTAAGTAGAATCTATTGTTCGTATCTACCTGCTATGAGTTACCATGACAAGTTTTTGTTTTCACTATATAGACGAGGCTTCAGTTAGTGTTTTGTTAACTGTTTTGTGTGATACGCGTTACGTTAAACTGTTTTTTTTAACCTCTGAAATGGAGAGTCAAAAAGTACATATTCGTCATGTAATGCTTTGGGAATTTTCTTTATAAACAAGGCAATAGTGCTTGGGTGATAGCTGAAAAAATATGCAGTGTATATGGTGAAGGACTAATAACTGATCGGGCAGTTAGAATTGGTTTATAAAATTCCGTTCTGGAGATAGGACCTTAAAAGACGAACCGTAGGCGAGACGTCCTTCCCACTTTGACGACAACCTTTTAAAGGCAATATTGGAGCAAAATCCACGTCAATCAACAAGAGGTATAGAAGAAAGGTAGAATACATCACAATCAACTGCCAGGAAGATGGGAGAAGGCTATAGATAATAGTGGTGAATACATAATAAATTAATATATTTTTGTTATTTAATGAGAGAAAAATAAATGTCTGATAAAAAAAACGGAAGTTACTTATGACTCGACCTAAATACAACGAACGTTTCAGAGAGCGCAACTAAAATTCAAATTTTCTATAATTTAAAAGTAAGTTTTAATTGAAATTGAAATGTCACTGTACTCTACTATAACTTCATTCATACTTCAAATTGAAACTTCTTGTGCCTTCTTGCAGACAGATATAATGACACTTAGCCTCTAATTCGACCTAGTGTTATTCGATCTCGAGCAGATGACTGAAGGTGATCAGTGAGTGATATCTACTAGTTTATAGTAATACGTATTACTTAATGTGAAAGTTGTGTGGATATTGATACCAGAGCAATTGCAGTTGCAAAACTATTGAAAATCAATATCCCCCTATGAGTGAAGAATGCCTTACTCTCCAGATACTTATATTTTGATATTCCACATTAAATATTCTGAAAAAAAAAATGTTCAAACCCAGAGCACTGCAAGTTAAACCAAATCTGAGTCTCAAAAAAATATGGCGTTGATGAAATTGATTAGAGGTTAGTACAATAAAACTCCGTTAAATCGCTAAATATTAAAAAAATATTGAGAAAACGCAATCTTACAGTTAGTAAGTATTTGGATGGATTATCATATTTCCCTATAAATGTATATTTATATCTGCTATGAATATTTAAAAACATTTGCAGGGTATAATTTTTTCATTCTAATGCCAGCAGCCATTCCCCCTCTAATATAAAAATTACATTGTCAAAGATATAGGTCGAATCAGACATGAAATTTCGCACGGTTTGAAACAATTGAAAAACTGTAAAAAATATATTAAAAAAATTCTTTTGCACTTATTCAGAATAACTAGTGATGCCCCAAGATTTTTTTTTTTGCAATATCCTGATTTTTTTTCCTACTGACTGAAATCGTTATCATAAAACGAGGTTTTCCCGTGGCCTCTGGTGCACGTATCCCTGTACAACTGTGATTGTTACCGGTCAGCACGTTTTTTTTTTGCATTTTTAAAAAAAAATTATGAATAATTTTAGAAGAAATAAGGACATAAAAAGAGCATAAACTATATCGAGAGATGTCTAGGCTCTACTCGGTTATCCTCGTTAGTTAAAAAAAAAATTAATGATTTCGATATAACTTCTCGGTACTTTTAAGAAAACATCTAGAACGTATTAAATATAAGATTTACATTGTTGACTCTTGTAATTTTTTTTTTTTGTAATATCTTTTGAATTCATTTTACTTTAATGTTTTCGAAATAAACAAACAGAATAGAGTTTAAATATCTTCTGAGCAGGGAAATGAGAAGACATAAAACTTAATCGACGTTTATCCGAAAATTTTTATTTTCATGATTCTCGTTACTGTATTTATATGTAGGAATTTGCATATTTGTATTATGTAAATACTAGAAATAAATTGATTTCTGATATTTGAAAAGCTGAGGCCAACTACAGTATATACCTATATATAGTCAGTACATACAGTCACACACGGTGGATCCAAAACTTATTATATGATAAGAAGGGTACATTTGTAAGAAGACTGTAAAAGAAACAACCCCCAACTTATAGGTAAATGTTAACACAGCGAGAATCCGTTACTTTAAATTTATGCTTACAATAATAAATTACCCAAACATAAAGGCTTGAACAAATGTACTTTATTACAATTTAGTTTATTTTTTTTTATCTTTTTCCAAAATTAAAGTTTAGGTTTAATTCAATGAATACTTTATTGAGAAGAAATATCGATGAGGTTAGTTTTTTTTTTTCTTTCATTAAATCATTAAAGATTTTACGTTACACCATCTTCAAATACTCCAATACTCAAATACTCTTCTCCTTTAAATGGTCCTGTTAAGCACTTTTCATTTTATGTTCCTCACTATTTATTCAAACGAGGGCTTAAAAAAATCTTCATATCTTGATTTAGTCAAGCGAAACTGTTTAGATGCGATCCACTGCATCTTCCCCAACGTTAGCCAATAGATGACATTTGATACAGATAAATTATGTGCAAGGCATGCATCGGTGTGCAGCCCGGCACCGGGTGGACCCGTTACAGGCCTCACCTTGGCATTTGTTTTGAATTCTGAACCGGCCTTGCGATTTCGGCCTGCTCCGCCTATACTGATCCTCGGGCTCTATAATAACCCTTTATTCAAATTTCACTTAATTATTCGTATGGGAGTGATACAGGAGTGGAAATGTAACCGTTCGGGCGAGTGGCCGACAACCAGCTACAAACAAAACCGAACGTGATTTAGATACTCGTATATAGATAAAGGGTGTTGGCCCGTAGCAGCAGTCCACGAACTCTTCAAGGTGGTGTGCGTGATGAATGGATAAAGCCTAGGCTACAGATGTGCGTTCTGTTTCCAAACGAAGGTTTATTTGTCATTTGAACAAAAAATGATCTCATTCACGAATGCTTTTCAAATGACACTTCGATCACACGTATGTTCTTTAATAAAGATTGTTATTATTCTTCAACAATTAAAAAAAATAATACGTCGCTTTCAAATACTATTCAGTTTCATTAGTTTGACTGTAGGCCTGCCTAATTAAAATATTTTTTCTGGAGGAAAACAAAACAAGAGTTTTTGAAAATGTTGGTCGTCATGAAAACACTTACAAAATGGTATATAAAATTATGGGTATAATAAATAGCGCAATATAATTATTCAATTTCTCGCAATTGAAATGATTTCTCAAAACCAAAAACAACTGATTATTTACCCTTCCGTGTCCATGAGTTCTTTCAAGTCATGGAGAGCATTTCGGATGGATCTCAACAAATATTGAGATGAAATCAAGTTAAGAATTGTGTCGACAGTTGGTTGGGTCTCTCGAATTGCGATGAAATATTTCAAAATAAGATGACTCTAATAGTGACGTCATTAGATTTTTATATTAATGCATTTCTTTAAATAAAAATAACACATGTACTCTCATAGTTGCGTCATGGATACCTGACAAAATCAGAATATTTCCAGGTCCATTAATACGATTAATTTGGAACGGAACCCTGTGAAGATTTCAAGAGTTTCACTCCTGAAAATTCCATAATATACAAACAAATAAGTCACAATAAAACAAAAAATGTTATAAAAAAACTAACTTATGTTGTCAAATAAAAGTCAGGTGTGATAAATAGTTACTGCTACAAAACGATTTTTTTTTTATTTATAGTCCATTGAAGTCCTAACACATATTAAAAATTAGTTATCAGACCGTCAAGATCGTCAATTCGATACCCTAATTAATATAATCGGAAATATTTATTTTTTAATTGCAAGTTATTGATTAATTAATGTCTATTCTGTTATTCTGTATGTTCTTGTTTTATTTGTATTATCTTGTGGGAACCAGGTAAAACTCCCATGCTAAATATCATCACAATATGGAACTGCTTTTATGGAAAAATCTTGATGCTCTATTAAAAATTATAGAAAAGATATCGTATTTTATTATTACACCTGGGTTTTATATAATTAATTACAATCATGTTTTATAGGAACATTTGTAGTATTTTCCATGTCACATAAATTAAACGGGCTCTTCATGTTAAAATGTTACTCTTGATGTTTACATGGACAGGGCCATGAGTTCTTCAGCTGTTTCCGACCCAGTAACAAGTGCCGACGTATGCACTTTTTGAAGAGTTTGCTTACTTTCTAGCTGTTCGATTTCGAAATGGTTCCAAGGCGTATGAAGTAGGCATACATTATCGATGTTAAGAATACAGACACTCGCAGAAAAGCAAATCATTGTTCCAACAAACCAAAAATACGGCAGCCATTACATCACGTCCTAGAAGTGCTTTATCCCACCTTTTCGGAGAAAGAGTCAGATATTAGAATGAAGATTTAAATATTTAAAAAAATATTCGTATCTTTAAAAACATGATTTATCTCAAAAACTGTTTGGAGAAACACTTTTTTTTTTCAAATTAAATCCTAAAAGGTCTATAATTATTTTATTTTGTTATCAGATTTTAAATGCATATTTTTCATCTTAAAAATAGTTATTGTTATAAGTTTCATACCTCGACAATTTGAATATCTGGTGGTAAAGAAATGATTTATAATCACAAACATAGACATTTTTTAATAGTAGTTAGCAGGTGCTTATATTTATAGGCTCTCAATAGTGATTTTGGAATTTTGAGAAATTAAAAACAACATTTTTATTAGTTTTACACAATGTGTCTATTACTACTGTTTTGCTATTTTAGACAATGGAAAATAGGGGCGAGGCCACAGAATAATGTATTATAATAAAATAAATATGTGGACACGCAAGAGGATATTTTATTTACTCTTAGAAATTCCGGGCGATACCTGAATGGGCCAAACGTTTTAACATGGAAGTAATGTCATAAATAAGGTCAGATAAAATGAGGGACTATTGGCCCGATTAGAATTTATTTTTATTTAATAGAAACCTGCCGTTTTTGAAGTGTTACTCTTAAGAATATTATAAATTTTCTATATAATAGAAAAACTATATCGTTGGATCTAGTTACTACATGAGTTAAAACTCTTTACAATTATCCTGTAAATGCAGTGTATAAAATGTGCTTTCGCAGCTGGTATTATAATTATGACAAGTTCTTTACCTTCGTCCATTTTCAAAAAAATTAAGTCTTCAATTTTTATTTTCTATTCCTTGTTTCTTACTATTTGTTCAAATGAATGGCTAATAAAGTTACCGAAAATAGTTGATTTCTTCGTTCAGAGGAGACCTAAGCATCTTCCCCACTGTGAGCCAACATACAACAGACTGATAAATGATATGCGTATGCATCGGTGTTTCAATATACTATGTATGTAAAATGTACTTTCGTAGGTATTATAACCATTATGACGAAATACGGAATGCAAAGTTCACGTGAGACCAATATGACACTGAGTCCTGTGCCTACAAAATTAGTATTCTGAGACCGTCAGATAGACTGACTGGCAGTGTACACTCAGCCCAGATTCACAACTAGAGCCCGGTGCAGTTTCCACATTTGGGCGTGGTCGAAGCATTCCTGCAACTGGTCATGGACTGTTCAGTATAAGGTACATCTTCATTTAGCTCATTATCCGCTAACCTTAACACGGGGGCTGGGGCATCGAGAGTTGCGACATAGGCACCGCGCCTAACAAGAAGAGGGGCAAGGTTCCCCAAGTTCGTTACTACACCACGAAGAGTATCCTTCGACCTTGCACGGTTCAAAAATCGTCTCCATTCCTCTCCTTTTTGGAGTGTGCTGCTGAAATAAAATTCATGATCCGGATTTTTAACCTATAAGAGGGCATAATTGGATTACCCTTGACTTCGAACTTTGAAGAAGCCACATTTTTTTTTCTTTTTTCTAGAGGTTCTATTAAGTGTAATTACCATCCACCTAACATGTCAAAAAAAGGTTTACAAATGCCAAGTTTATACGCTTTCTACACTAACTCGAGAAATCTTATATACTATTCTATTTGTCTACGTAAAAATAATTGCTCATCAAGAACCGCTGATGGTTTTCGCTGTTTGTAGGTGTCGTTAAGGAACTTAGTGTGATTGCCGCCAGGTTGTTTTGTCTTTCAACCTTTGTTTTGATTTACGGATCGTATTAGTTTTTTGTTTTATAGTACAGATTGTAACTCATTTATTTAATATTAATTTGATGACTCCAAGCCAGTTTTTTAAAAACATATTATATCATTGTGTAAAAATTACCGTATTTCATATTATTTCTTGTAAAAAACTTTAGATCCTAAAAACTAGATCTGAATGCACGAACTATTATTTCCTATGTAGACACTCAAATCATTATTTTTTTCAGTTTTTTTTATGATGTCTCCTCGACCATGGAAAATTTGAACCTTTAATAACTTCTAAGATAACATTTAATTATTTTGAATGATTTCCAAGACTGGATTTGAGTCAACTACTTCACAGTATATTTCGGGATGTTTTGGAATATTCCTTTAAAATTTTGAATCGATTGGAAACATTGTATGACTGCTCACATAGAACCCACGGACAGTGAGGCGAGAAACGATCGTTCTGTTCTTGTTTGATGGTAAACCCTTCTCCTTCGGGCTATGCGATAAATCCACGGCAAAGTACACCTGCAAAATATTATATCATACATACATGGTACATTTCGTGTTCAGTGCTAATTAATCGCTCAAGCCATTATTTAAGCTTATTTTTTTCATGAGTTCAAACGAGCGTCGTCTAAACCTATTTTAAATATCCCTGAAGTAAGCAGGCATGGCAACCAGGGCTCATCAATTAGTTTTAATGCTCACTAATCATGCTCATTCATCTGCAGTCCGTGAGTCAAATAGTTTTTGGAGTAAGATTCGTAATTTAGACGATATGATTATAATATACTATACATTACTTTTGGATTTTGGATTAAGAGTGCATAGGCTAGTGTTCCTTGAAACCTAATTCATCTTACCTCGACCACACCTAACAGGCCCGCAGATGAGAAGGCATTACGCAGCATGGATTGAGATCGTGCCGAAAACACGATAGCTCCATTTCGGGAACGCCACCTAAAAGGGCAACTTGTTGCTTAATATACAAAAAATTACAGTTTATATTTCAATCCTCCTTGTTAATGCCGTAATTTATGGGTGCCAACGGATACTTCAATCTCCTTGCTTATAAAAATAAAAAGGCTGCAAAGTCGTGAGGTTTTAAGTGGTATAATTGCTATTAACGTTCTACTCATTTACGAAATAGAAACGAACAATCTAAAGTTTCATCTAAAAGTTTACACTAATCTCCAAATATATTTTACAATATAATGATATTTCACATATTAGTTGGAACCGCGATGACCGAAGGCTGGAGTGCAGGAAACGTTTTTATTTATTTATTGATTCAATAATATGGCTAACGTCGCCGATTTACTGTAAATATGATAAATGCCATGTCTGACATCAAATCATAGGACATCCACTGATACATACCTTATACTGTTGAAGCTAAGTTTGAGAATATGTTATTGTTGTGCATTTTGAATATATATATTCTAATGTCTGCTCAGTCTTCATCGTATGTTACTATGTTGATTTTTTTTTTTTTTTTTTTAAATTTCAAAACCTCAAAACAAAATAATACAATGTACAAAAATAATAAAATAATTGGATTACATATTTCTCCTCTCTATGTTGATTTTTTTTTTTTTTTTTTTTCAAAACCTCAAATACAATGTACAAAAGAAAAATAACAAAATAATAATCGACTTACAAATTTCTCCTCTTCCTGCATTTAAATGCATTTGGAGGAGTGCATAATACAATAAATTTTTTGATGTTGTTAATAGTACTCAGTCTTATATTCACACTAGGTGATGAGGCTCACCTTCGTTTTGTCACCGACACCAAACACTAAACACTAGGAACAAAACAAAACAAAAAACAAAACAAACTAAATCTCTACCTAGAACCTAGGACCTGTTCCAGCCGCGACAGCGTCCTGCCATCGATGGGGGAACGGAGCGGGGGTTATAGTGTTAAACACCGGGTTTGTCAAATATTGTAATGAGTTGAAAAATTTGATATGTCTACGCTGGATGAATTCATCCACCGTAGGCAGCTCAAATATCTCATGCAGCTCACTGTTTCTTCGCTGCTCGAATGAAGTACCTCTGACCACTTTCATCAGTATACCGTTTTGGAATTTATATGTTGACTTGGTAAGTCAAACCTTTTAATGTGGTGCCAGTAGGTTTGGGTGCCCGCGGAGTACATCATGATTGTTTATGTATTAATGCAGTCGTAAACGTACGATATTTTTAATACGAATGGTATGGTATTTAAAATGGTGCACCTATAATATGTTTTAGAACTTTTGATTGAAAAATCTGTGTAGATCTGATGTTAGTCTTCTTAGCGCATCCATAAATTTGGAATCCAAATATCGTTCATTCGGAGGAACAATGCCACGATACAAATTTGATTGCCTTGGAAATATTCCATTCACGTATATTTCTCTGAGAAAAAAATGTCAGAGTTTTACTTTTAATATTTACCACTGGAGAGTAAACGCGGAAGTCTTACAGGACTGCGATAAACCTAAATAGAAGTTCAAACGTTTCTCTTCCAAAATTCCACTTTTTCGTAATGTGCCACTCTTCTACCAAGTGAACGATAAGTCTAAATTGGTTTCATTAGAAGTTTGTACGCTAATAGTGTCTGGGACAAGTTTCGAACCTTGGTCAAGTAAATGCTTCAATCAGTGGCGTAACTATATCATCTGGGGCCCGTGGCAAATTCCTTTAATGGGGGCCCTATCATTAAGCTTTATTATACTTACGAGTAGTTTAGTTACCCACAACCAATAATTTGTATTACGGTATATATATTTTAATATTTTTATAAATAGGTACAATATTAAAACAATATTTCTGAGCTCGCGGCCTTACTGCAGGCCGCTTAAGGCTTAGCCTTCAATGGTTTGAGCCGATGACTGAATGCTTGAGCTATCATTTTCGTGAGGTGTTTTCAAGTGTAAGTCTCCTTCCAAGTGTGAAAGACCTGAATATATATATATATTTTAAGTAAACGCACATAATAAGCTAACGATTCTCTCCGTGACTTGGAAATATCAGTAGCAAGCCAGTAGAAAACTCTTTTTACCATACACTGTGGAATTCAATTATTCAACCAAACAAATGCATAAGACCAGTATAAGAACAAATTTAAAAAAAAACAATTTTTTAATCTTGGCTTAGAGGGAGAACTCTAATTTCTAACGGGACGGAGTGATAGTATTTGTACAGTCTATCGGTCTGGTGTGTCAGTTCTACAATGGGCTTGAAATTACTTTCAATTACTCCATTGGATTACTCCAAACATTTGAGATTACGAAGGAATATTTAAAAATTGTGGGCTAAGATTCATATTTCAATATATATATAATAACTGGAAATATGTGGAAACAAAAACAAAATCAAAATTAACGAGGATTGTGTCCTTCGTCTTATAATTGATCCTCTTCTCTCTTACTTTTTTGATTTCTCAAGTCACAACTCAGAAGCTGTTTTTTTATTATTTGCATTAGATTAAATCAAACATTGCAGAACAGACGATTAGATCATCAAGTTATGATTTATTGTTCATGTGTACCTAAGAGCACGTTAGAGACAGCAACGCAAGATTATCCAATATTATTTGAAAATATATCCAAAAATATAATTTTGGGATCCAACAACAAATATCGCTTTTATCTCTTTTTGTCTATTTAATTTTTTTTATTTGACGAGAATTCAATGTTCGGAGTTCATTGATTACAGATCATTGGGAAATCAATCATCTGAGTGGCCTTTAGAAATGAAATGAAGTATTTTTTGGAAAGTTAGCTTTTTAATGTATTGTATTTTAGTATAGTGTGTTTTTAGTCAAGTGTGATCCATCTCGCAAATAACTGTAATACATAACTGTGACATTTTTAATTACATTAAGTAATTAAAGTTCAGTTGAGATCTAACATAGACTGCATATTATTAATCAGGACGATAGATCTTTTATAAGATAGAAAAATACTTATTGTTGATTAATAATTAATGTTTAAATTAATCACCTTTTATTATATTTCAAATGGTTGGTTTTATTTTAGCATCTTCAATATATTTAATGAAACTACAATTAAAAATATCATACCATTAAAAAAAAGGCTCACTCAGAAAAAACACAGGTAGACAAACATAATGGGTGAAAACATCAAGGTTTTCGGTATCGAATCAAAAAATCTCCCTTAAAAACTCACCCAGAATCCCTTAAGTAGCTCTCAATATTTTTCCTTCAGTTTCTACGTTTTTTATTTCGTTTTATTTATTTCAAATAATACAATTTAGTTAATATTTTATGTAAATTAATCAGGAAAAATGAAAAAAAGAAAATTTTACAGATCCTTGGATCAGCCATATCTTTACTAGTCCACAGGTATGGTCACTTACAGATTAGATTATTTATATACTTAAAAAAAAAATATATATATATATTCAACATATATAATTAACCCATAATATGATGGAAACAGTCGGTGGAAATCGGTTCAAGTGTACAATTCAAATGCCATCTTGTAGAGTTAAGAACAAACTGATAACGTACAGTGAAGTGACTTTGGTAATAGTTCACCGATATAATACTGTGCTTGTGGTATAGTATCTAAGAATTGAAATCCTGAAAAACAAAATGTAAAAAAAAATTATCTGCCAAAGAAAACAAGATGTTGGCAGGGTCGGAACCTATCAACCCAGGACCTTACTCTCTCCAGAGTGCCTTTACCTCGATGCACGAACATTTATCGTATAGTTAATAATAATAATAATAAAAATGTTTAAGTAAAAATATCTGATAAGTTGAAGGACTATTACACAAAGTTAATTCAAGGGGTTTATCAGTGGCCAGAGGGATTACAAGGAAAAAACATTGGGCTAGGATATATTTTTGAGGATATTTTGAGGATATATTATCAAAAGATTAGTTAAATAGCCTTTCAAATTTTATTAGTTCGTTGTAACGTTTTGGACTGATAACAGTAAACCAAAAACAAGAGCATTTTAATCAAGTTACTTAAGTTACTAAGTTTCCAAAACAAATTGTTTAAAGAATATTTCACTCCGTGTAAAACTTTTGATAATTACTCAGGTGTTGTGCCACTTAAGAAAAAGCGTTAATAAATTACATCAGTCATCGAAAATATATATTTTTAAAATATTTCCTGGTCAGGAAATAGTCATTTTCAATTTATTTCAATTTTCAAATTATTTGCTAATTTATTATATATTTATTTATATCATCGCTATGGGGCTGAGCTATAGTGAGTGAGTGGGAGGTTATTAACAGTTTTCAGTGCAAAATGCTGCTTAATATTGCTTGTCAGATCTGCTTGGCTGTCGTCAAATATGGCTGTTGAATTAAATTCTAAAATTCAACCTTTCTTCTGTATCCACATTGTCCTATGCACTTGAGACCTGTTTTAAAATCCACTGATTTTTTTTCTAATTATTTTTGGTTATATGAATAGATTCTAACAGTTTTCGGGATTATTTACTAATTATTTGTATTGAGTCAAAATCAAAATGTTGGTTTTGGTCCCAACAATATTTTCCCCAGATTTTCTTCTAAATTGAATATTTATTTGGTATTCAGCCTTCGGGTCATCCTAAGGTGTAAGTGAATATATTCATGTAAGTGGCAATCATTAAATAGCTGGGTATTACGGACCCTGTGGATGACCTATTGTACACTGATGGGTGTTTTCCACAAACCCTGTAGCAGTCCAAGCACCAGGATGTAGCTCACTTATTTAAGTGCGTTTTTATACAGTCAATTCTCTATTTTTTTATTCCTAAAATCAATGTGAAATTGATCATTTTTAGGAGAAAAGAAGGATTTCCAAACTCGATAAAAGTCTTAAGTAGTGCTCCCAGAACTAATGCAAGTAAACAAATATAACTTGCAAGCAGAATTGAATTAGAGAATTGACTTAGGTATTGGAAGTTGTTCACTCGGGCACACTCATACAAAAAATCTTATTTCTAAATTACCGTCCTATGGTTTGACAATAAGTTTGACGATTAAAGAAAATGTATAAAATATAAAAATAAAAAAGAAAGGAGGAATCTTTGGATGCTTATTAATTAAATTAAAATAATTTCTCCCCGTAATCCATAGCAAAAAAATACTTCGTAAAGTACTCAAAAAACGATTATTATCTAATTCTTGAGTTTAATTATGAACTTATTATGTTTTGTTACATGATAAAACGATATCTAGGATCTAAGAAAATCAAGTAATACAATACGTAAGTGGTTGCTTCTAAATTAAAACATGTAAAGAGGATAAAGAAGTATGAAAGAGTATGGCCTCGGTATAAATACAAAGATATTTTAGCCCGAAACTCACCTTGGAGCTACAGAAACACTGACAAATGTCCACCGTAAAGGAAAACAGGTTCAGCTCATTAAAGACAATTTTTACGTCCTGTAGACATTGGCCGTTCAAACGGACTGGTCTTATTGTTGGTATATTGGTATTAATATTTAATGCTCCTGTATCCGAGACAGTATGGTACTTAGGCTTCCATCTCAACAAACGGCTGACACGAAATCACACACGAGGCTAAAAATACAAGAACTAAACAGACGCTTTAGACAACTGTACTGACTACTTCAAAAGATTTCCCATTTCTCAATAAAAAATAAATTGCTAATCTACAAAATTATACTTAAGCCAATCTGGACATACGGAATAGAGCTATGGGAGACAGCAACAAATTCAAACATCAAGCCTATCCAATCCTTTTAATCATAAGTCCTGAGAACAATAGTAAATGCCACTTAATACGTCTGCAGCAACACCCTTCATAACGATCTTTATAATATACCCTACATTCTTGAACTCATCCCTTCCAAGTTCATGAAATTCCATAGTAACCTATCCAACCACCCTAATCCCGCAGCACAGTCATTACACTGCACCACTCATCCCTATAATCCTCCTCGGAGACTAAAATGGCAGTGGCCTCGTGACCTGCTGTAAATACGTGACAGTTGGCGTCCTGGCAATGGCCAGTTTCTCACATCATGTCCTGAAAGTATGTGGCTCTCGCGCTCTTCGTCAGCCTCCACTGGCCTGTATCCGGTGACGCGGCTGACGGAGGAGCGTGGGGGACTTCCCAAGACTCCGCTTCCTCTATCGCATGCGAGGGAGGTGACAACCATGTGGATTTGGGATGTCTCTGGGCTGTTTGTAAATACTGTATGAATGAGCGAGTGAATGAAAATTGTGAATGTGGTATGAATGAGAACATTTTTTACAATTACTTATTGCCTAATATGGCAGATTGTAATTTGATCACAATAAAGAAGTTTCAATTAAATTAAATATTAACATTTTATGATGATTTTTTTTTTTCATCTTTTCAAAAAATGATAGAATTCTACTAACAAATTTTGTCTCTACTAGTTCCGTAACTATAGATCAACTGAGACAATATGTGGCGCTAATAATGTGTGGAATAAGAAATAACTTTGGTGAACTTGTGGAACATTTTAGAAGGCAAACATGTTGTTTGGAAATCAAAATACGACAGTTACTTATACTTAATAAAAATCAGAAGACACCCTCCCTAACTTGTAGTTAAAATAACACAGTCGATTTTGCATAATGAGAACATAAAACATTCACCCGTTGTATACTGGAATATAAAGCAAGTAAATTATTCTTCCAACTATCAAAAACACATTTATAACAGTCATACTTCAAAAAACAGTGATATTAACAATGCTGATGGCTAGTACATATAATAAAAAGGTAAATCTATTTAGATGAACAGTATATTAAGAACTGTAAAACCCTAAATAAACGCATCAAAGTAGCATGGAGTCGGTGAAGAGTGATTCAGGAAATATTTTTAATCAAAGACGATATTATCATCTATTTTATTATCATCTCAAATATAATGAAAAAAATGCAAATAGCTCGAGTAAAGAGAGCAAGGAGCATGAAGCAATATTTGGAAGCAAGTCAAAGGCTTTGGCATCGTTAAGGGTTGGATCGTTGCCATGGATCCAGGGAATGCAATACGTTTGTCTTCAAGTGCAAAGGAGGATGAGCAATGGGTTTTGTTAAAGATCGGACAATCCCATGGCCTGAGTCATTACTTATGTATTTGATCGAACCATTTTTACAATACTGCAACCCGATTGTCTATTCCTACTACACTATTTAATATGTTGCGTATTTTCCAAATTTTTCAGAATAAATAAATTTACTTCCGAATCTCATGACTAACGTAGCATTGTGACCTTTGTTTGTCCGTTGATGCTACGATATAATGCATTGGTATTCTTGGATTTAATAAGGGGTGGGCCAGGTTTGACCTGGCCGACTACAAACCATTGCCACCCTCAGTAGACTCTCACTACCTTCCCGATTCCACCCGCCTCCTTTAGGCATTCCACACCCTATATCCTTCTCATACATCCTTCAAATGGGGGACTCCCCTTAGTGAAAGGCACTCATTAGCCCCAAATAATTTTCCTTTATTTTCCCCACATCCTATTGTTATAAGTTTGAAAAAAAAGGATTTAATAATAAAACTGGATAAACTTGAAAGTAACTGTAGGAAAAGACCTGAATATAAATGCAATAAAAATAAAATACATATAAATCAACAGACATTAGGTCGTATTTCTCCAATTGGGTAACAAATCAGGAGCCTTCTAAGGAAAACCTTTGCTTTCGTGAAATATATACATCCTACCTAGAGAAACTAAAATTTTTAAGATCTAGCCCTAACGTAACTGTCGTAAGTTGTTTTAAATATCCCCTTCCATCACAAGGGGATGATGCAGACAACAATAGTATGTCGAACGATTGCCCATTGATAAATTTGATGAAATCATTTATATACTCACGGTTGACAATAACAGAATAAATACGTTTGCAAAAAAAACATGAAGTGTGATGAATGAATGGACTGTTTTAAACATTTATAAAACACTGACTCAAAAGTATACTAGGAGTGAGATGTCAGGACATATTAGAATACAAGAATTTAGCTTTAGGAATCTACCAAGCCGCAGACAGCAGTAGCACAGATTAACAAAGAGTTGATAGCCAATTGGCAATAGAATGGAAAGGATCATTCTACTGTGGAAAAAAAAAGAAGACGATTGAGACCCGCAGTGCTCTGATGTAAGGCGCAGACGGTACGCAAATACTTGCAGAAAAACAATGGAGAAAGAGCTCTGAATGTCAGGCTATACATGTACATGTGAGCATATGCTGTCTGCACACATGTACATGTGAGCATATGCTGTCTACACACATGTACATGTGAGCATATGCTGTCTACACACATGTACATGTGAGCATATGCTGTCTACACGCATGTACATGTGAGCATATGCTGTCTACACACATGTACATGTGAGCATATGCTAACTACACACATGTACATGTGAGCATATGCTGTCTACACACATGTACATGTGAGCATATGCTGTCTACACACATGTACATGTGAGCATATGCTGTCTACACACATGTACATGTGAACATATGCTGTCTGCACACTTGGCAAGGCATTGATGTAGAGCAGTGGCTGACTATTAAACATGCATGCATTACAACTTCAGGAGTTGGTGCTGGTTCTATGTTGAACTTCTACTTCAAACTATGCCTGCCAAAAAAATAGCATATTATTATTTACTTATTTTCTCTTGTCGACATTTTTTTCAACTGCCTTGTTTCCGATTGAAATTTCCGAAAAAAAATCAATAATTTCAACATATTGGTTAGAAAAATGAATGAAAATATTCTACTATTTTTTCACTAACTCTAGTACTTACATCTATTTGTTAGCTCCACCGAAAAAATGTCTGCATCTGCGCAATTCAGTCCCAATTCCTTAAGTATGATATCATTTTAGCAAGCTAATGAAAATTTGGAGACTGTAATTCGTGAACTAAACATACCTAAAGTTAATTTTTTTAGCAAGATAGGAAAGTTACTTCAGTAGACACCTTAACTATAGATAGCCTTTACTAGACAAACTATTTATATTAATATTTTTTTTTCTTCCAATTTTCGGAATAAAATTTTGAAATTGAAAAAAAAATGTCTTCAATAGTAATTAATTTTGACAAAAAAATCATCCTATTAGTTCGTAGATGCGGTAGACTAATTACAATAGTTGCACGTGAGTGCAAAAAATAAGTTTTGTTTTAAAGTTTAAATGGAAACAGCAAAAATACTCCAAAAAATCTTCCAAGAGCTGCTAGTTACTCTTAACAAACTGCTTTGCAATTCCGCTCTAAACCTTGATAAATAAATTGGTAGTTTCAATCTTAAATAGTTCTAACCCAAGACTTGAGAAAGGTCACGATTTAGGAAAACAGGACCTTTTTCATATATATATATATACATATCCATTTTTGATATTGTACTTTAACAATACTAATATACAAATAACTAATAATATACAGCTGTCCGAAAAAAATGAGAGGTGGTATGGCATATGTTTTTAATTTTTTGGTATGTATGTGTATATAAAGACGATTCCCTGACGTTAGTTTCAAAGGAAAACATCATCCTTCGAATTTGGCAATAAAGTAACAAAATCTTTTTCTATTTGGCACAATTACCTACGCATGTGCCTCATTTCCAACTAAAATTGACGGACGAACATCGTAAAACTGATTCTAACCCATTTAAATTATACTATGAAGTGGGTCTATAATCATAAAAAGTTCTTAAAGTCATGTTTACAACTGGTTTGTGAATGTAACAAAACCCTTTAAGTGAATTGAAGCCATACCCATAACACTACTACTGAAAACATATCTGGAGCCCGAAAAATGTTAGCTCATTTTTTATCAAATCTCAATAAAAGTCAAGAACAGTAACAATCAAGTGATCTCAAAATTGTTGCAATGACTTAATTTTAAGTGATTTGGTTCCAGAAACCATCTATTTTTTTTTAATGAAAACCCCTCAGTTAATTCTACATCTAAAGTTTAGCGAGGAATGCTGTAATCCTTGGCAAACTTAAGCTTCCCCTTGCAACTTTAGCTACCTCAACGTAAGGCAAAAAATGGTACTATATCCATTTCCAATTTAAGTAATGATGAATTAAAAAAAGGTCTGTATTATTCTATAAGCCGTGGGTAGAGTCAATTTTTTCTAACTTCAACATTGTTGAAAATACGTGTCATTTGACACATCAGTATTTGAAAGGAAACAGTTTTCGTAATTAAAGCTGATGAGCATGAGACTTATAACCGCTAAAAGTTGCTAAAAATAGGAGTGAGGTGGTTCTTTCATTCATTTAGGTATTTCTGTCTGATAATGGCGTTATTTAATCTGTTGAAACACACAATGGACAATATTTAAAAAAACGAACGAGAAATAAATAAATAACTTTAAAAACTCTTTAAGATTCAGCTGAGAAACTCGAGATTTATTGCATTTTTTTCGTGGTTAAGAACATATTAACCTCAAAAAGACATTAGGACAAATAATTTAGCTGACAACACAAATCAAATATTTAATGTCATTTCTACTGTTTTTTTGTTTTGTCAATATTCTAGCTATTTAAATTTCTTAGTTTATTAATTGAAAAAGGAATTTTTCATAGATGATTTGGGTTGTCTTAAAAATTATAATTTCTTAAAGTCAGTTTTTTAGTGATCAAGCTCAGGCCTTAATCTATTTATTTTCCCTTTGCTTTATAATTTTGTTGATTTAGTCCAAAATCACAATTTATTTAATTACACTATACGAAATGGTAGTAACTACATTTTTACAGCGGTCGTTTCGCCCTTTCAGACTCCAGAAAGTGTATATACTAATGTAAGGGGGAGAGGTTGTATAGCTCCCCCAACATTGAAAACAGGGACTAAGGATATTAAAAATATGGAATAAGAAGGGATAAAAAACCACCTAACATTACTTGGTTTCTTTTTTTATTGCAATTTTAAAAAGGAGTTTTATGCATCTTGGGAATTCACCAATTCAGTATGTATTAGTAGAAGAGTATGAACACTGATTTTGAAAGATTTTATCATTCATGGTCCTGAAGATCCCAGAAAAAGCGAAATTTTTACTGTTGTAAAATTAGTTGAACTAGTATTAATAATTGAAGAGACTCTAAGCCCTTTATTGAAAAATATTCACCTTTTCACGCAGGCGTCTTTAATAAGAGTGTTAGTTTGTCAGAATATTGGTTTATTTTATAATTCAGTAAAAAAAAAATGGTCTCGGGTACACTAATTATCTTGTGTTTTATCAATGTACTTACCCACCGGTTGTAAATGTCACGTTACTAACACGATAGGAAGTGCTGCACTGTCACACTCGAACTTTTGACGATGGGTTTCCAGGAATCAGTGAATATGGATAGAGAAATGGAACATTGCCACACCACTGAGGTGAGGATGATCTCCGCAGGAGCGACTGTAGGACATGATTGAGCAGAAGAGGGCCCAAGACAAAGACGGCCCCACTCCGAGGAGGCTGGGCTCCTCACTATAAAACGGAGCAGGGCCTATCCACCGCTACTCAGTGACGCGGCCTTCTTCCAAGTCACAGGTAACTTAACTTCTCCAAGTAGCTGCTAAGCATATATATCTAACTGCACCTCTTTTGTGGAATATAGTAGATAAAACTAACTGTAGGAATCTAGCCAAGTTATAGTAAGTGTAATTTTAAATACACGGCCGCACATATCTGATTCCCTTTCATATTCAACTTAGAAAAACACTAGGGAGCATTATAGATTAATAAAAACAACTCTTATCCAATGAATCGTTTTAAAGATAGAAACGTTAAAGTAAGAGTTTACTCCTTTACTCCCTGTAAATTTGGCGGTGAAAGTTAAACTACACACTTTTTATTTACTGGCTATTAAACATTTTTGTCATTTGCTTGAAATCAAATATCAAACTACAGTCGATTACTTACTTAATTTACTCAATATAATGACTAGACTTCATTTGATAAAAATAATTTAAAAAGAGAAAATATAAATGTCTTATTTAAAATTTAGTATTAAATATATTTACATATTTTAAAATTATTATTTCGTTTAAAAAATTGAATAAAACCTATTACAATCACGTACAATTCTGGCTTAGAATCATGTTGCAAAGCAATCGCCGCCAATCGTTGATATTAAATCACATGTTGATATTTATTATATTCTGATGACTGTGCTGCAAGATTTGATAATATGCTATAATTGAAAAAGTGCATTTAATCATTATTTTATGGACGTTTGTTAAGATATAAAAGTTTTACACAAAAATTCACGTTAGTCACCTGCTGGATTCAGAATTGCAAATCAAGGGGACCAGAATGGTTAGAGGTTTACTAAATTCACCAGAGATTTTTAATGTAAATAATTATAATAGCTGTAGTTTGGAAATGTCTGGCCAGTATTTTCGTTTTTTGCATGTCACATATAGTAGTTATGATATGAGCAGTCTCGAATTCAGATTTCCCCACCATTAAGCAATAAATTTAACCCATAAACTGTAAAATTTAGTCATGGTATAAATCCCACAATTATTAATAATTACTAATCAAAGAAAAAATATAGCGGCAGAGCTCGACTCCGGGACCACCCTCGTAACTAGTAAGGGACACAGTTAGTAAACTGAACTGGCCTGCCCCATAGGACGTTCTTCCCAATAGATATATTTGTTATTTTTGTAAATATTATAAATATATGACAGTCGTCCAGTGAGAAATCCCCAATATTGTTGAAGATATCTTATTGTTCTGAGTTTAGGAGAGCTATATTACGACGACACCACAGTCGTCGTTGAATGTCAATAAGTAACTCAGGTTTAGTACGCCCTCCTATTGGTAGTTTGTATTTGTGTGTTGTTGGTTTGGTATGCGCCTGATTGCGCATCTGTGATAATCCTTAGAAATTTCTTATTGACAAATCTGTATAGTTGCCCCAATATGAATCTTCTTTTCATTCGAGCCTGCCGGGATATTTCTTCATTGGATTAATCCATAAACGTTTATAACGAGAAACATAAATTTGTTTTTTAACCAACCGTCCTTGGCATTTCTGCCATCCGAAGGTTTGGTCCCCATGACGCCAATATACAGTCTTTAGCAGAAGAGACATACAAGGAATGTATGGTTTCCCTATTTTTGGAGAATAGCAGTCAAGATTTAGCATCACACAAGCACTTTTATCCATGGTAGATCACTTCCTACAGGGTTTTTATTTCAATATTCTAGCTGCAGACAGCCAAATTTTCTCCAATTCTTAATAGTTAATTGTAAAGTGAGCATACAGCAACCTGAGCTCTTCGCAGGTCACAGCTAGAACGTTCCCAGTATTCTTGTTTTCTTGATTTAATGAACCGTGAATTAACAATGAAAATGTTTTAAAAAAAATTGTTAATCCAAGGATCCAGTACCCTCACTATTTTTGGAACTAAATCGTATCAGAAAATATTTGAAAGGTAAAAATAAAGTAGGATAGTATCGGGAGGTAATTGTGGAAAACCCGATGTTTTTTTTTCAGCATTAGTAAACATATTACTCGTTGTCTTTGTTCAAAGATACGATCACTAAAAATTTTACTTAAATTGTAAGTAGATTTAGAAGATTTACAAAAAAAAAATTTATTGAAATTGGCTGTTTTTAGTGTCGGTCCCAAAACTTTATTGTTTGGTCTATCTTTGAACCATTATGAGCAATGACTTGAGTAAACTTTGAGAAAGTTAGAAGTCGGTCACTTACTATATTCGTTGAAGGATTTTTATCAAATTTGACATTTTCTGATACAAGTTATTGTATTAATGACTGCCTGCACATAGAAAGAAATACCGACAGACAGATGAAAAACAACATGCTGTATGTAAAATATCTCTCACAAGGGTTGGCAAACAGAATACTAACCTTTAGAAAATCTGGTAAAACTTCCTGTCCATTTTCAATATTTTACCTTTTCTCATAAGAATATAATTTAATAGCAAACTCACCAAAATATACCAGAAAAACACATTGACATCCTTCACTACTCTGTGAAAGGAAAAACAATTATAGTGAGATGTTTTAGGACATCTTATAGATCTGGGAGACGATATGACAGTGGCTATTCTTCTGAAAATCAAACAATTTAATTTTCCCTAATAACTAGATTTTTTTTTTAATTTAATATACCATTAGGTACAGAAACATTTTTTTCCACGTTTGCTTAGTATCAATTAAATTTAATCAGTTTAGTTGAAAAATTGGTAGATTTGTGTGAAATTCAGTTCTTAATCTTTCTCTAACATGTACAATGATTGTTGCCCAATTAGGTTAAATTAATACTTTGCAAGTCCATCAGGGGATTTCTTGAATGTACTTAAATATTTCATATGACAATCGCGAAGATTGTTCTTCAAATGCATCGGAAAAACAAAATGGAAGGGAAATAAAACTTATTAAGACTGTTTATTATCGCTTTGATGAAACGCAATTCAAAGCTGCTAGCATTAGAAACTTGAATGCTGGTATTCGGTGGATAACAATCTCAGAGTCAACCGTAAGAAGAAGACTGAGGTAGTGAACCCTCATATCAAGAAGGCTTGTAAAGGGCCCCCTTCTTACTTCCGAACACCGAAGGCAGACACTAAGATTTGCAAAAGAGCACTAATCTTGAACAGAAGAGGAATAGAAAAATATCCTATTCACCGATGAGACGAGAATGGCCCTTAACAGTCCAGATGGACGTCAAAGAGTCTTTAGAATGGTAACAGTCAGTGCTGCGTGTCAGAAACTGTGACACTAGCGGGGGCTTTATCATGGCATTTCTTGAGAGGCGCGTAACGAGTTGGTACCTGAGCAGTACCTGAACAAAACAGTTATCCGTAACCTAGAGTGGCCAGCAAGAATTCCAACACAATCGAACATGTGTGGGACAAACTTAAAAGAAAGGTTTGGTCGCAGGAACCTCCTTCTACTACGCCGGAAATGCGTAAGACACGGACTGCTGTCGGTTGGTGGAGTGGGACAACATCCCTCAAGAATTTAGAATTTATTAGAAAACTTTTTATAAGTATAGAAGTATTTACTAAAGCCAGAGGCGGCTATACATCTTATTAAATGCCAAATAGGCTTATAAAATTTTAATTTGCTTTAAAAAATTGAATTTTATTTGTTTTTTTTTCTATTTTTGGAAAGAAGTTTCTTATTTTACACATATTCAGTTTTAATATTTTTTTAAATACAATTGTTTATTTTGATTTTAAGAGCTTTTTGTGAATCTAATGTAATGTAGTTCTTGTGAAACTTAAAAATATCTAGTTGTTGCGATTTCTTTTTACGCTAAGTTTATTAAATGACTTTAACCTAAAAAACACAACTCCTAAAAATAAAAATTATAACAAAGAAGATATCTCGCTGATTTGTCTGGAAATATCTTCTCGTTTGATCGGTTACAGGGACCGAGAAGGTCAAAAATCAGGTTTTTATACTTTTTCCTGGCAGCTTCATTTTATACCCTATCCTTGATTTGAGAAAACAAAAAAGTTAATTTTTTTGGTTATCTATATCGAGGAATGTTACTCTTAGCGAAAGTGGTGATATTTTTTCTTACTCAGTTTTAAAAACATTTTTATAGTGTTTTTGTGGTAAATAAATTGAGGAAAATATCGGAACAAGACAATAAAAGTATGGAAACATGCCAATTCTAAGAAAAGCTCAAAACGTCTAAAGGAAAGGCCAACAAGCACATGGATTCTTCCAGTCCTGAATCAAATAAGGTTAAGAAGATGAGACAAAACCAAACAATGCATTCGTCTAGTTCCAACTCTAATAACAATACACTTACAAGGTGGCGAAAACATGACGTCATTCATAAACGTGCCAGCCTTTACAACCCTTAACATTTAGCTGTCATTACGAAATGAAATAGATATTGATGTCGACGATACTGAAACCTTGACAACAAACAACCCACCACAACCTCCCAAAATTCATACAAAACTAATTATGCAAGCTTCCACCAGAGGCCTCACTTCACTGGTTTGGAATAATAAATCAATTTATTTTTATATTTACATAATAAAAAAACATCTCATACTAATATGAAAAAAAATTTTACTATAAATTTTCTGCAATAACGTTATGTTACCATACGTAATAATATTTCACTTAGCGGTGATAAATTGTTTTTCGTTAGAGTTATCAATTGTGCACTCATCGTTTCAAACTTTAAATACTCAAGTGTACTTTTAAACGGAGATGTTTTAGACCAGTTGCAACACAAACTGCCCCGCCCAGTATAGACGGCTCTTAACCTCAAGTTGACTTATCGCTCACCGAATGTTGTAACCTGCTTGACCTTTCCTCAACCATCTGCGTTTTCAGCAAACCATCAGCCCGAGGAACCCTAATTCCATGATAGGCCTTACTTCCGTTTGCAGTAAATCATACATCTTATAACTACCACTTTTGTACGCTCTACTGCAGCTGATTAAACAACGAGCAGAACTTCAGACATGTTAATTATCCATTAATTATTGCTTCAATAAATGCACTGACGAAGTTTGTTTTTTGACAGCCAACAGAATGAAGCTCTTCCTGTTTGTATCGCTGCTGGGAACAGCACTCGCCAGTCCAGGAGGAATAGCGTATGACTCCTATTCGACTACGTACGGATCATCATACTCCACTGCCCACGGTCCATTGGCTAGGTAAAGTATTGTATTGGTACTTTTGGTGTTACTTCCAACATAAGTCAATTAAGAAAAAACATTCTTGTTTCGCATCAGGTAACAATCCGTTGTTTGAAACAATTCATGTGATTAAAATGAACCAAATTCCAGCCTAGTACCAAAGTAACTTTTGGTACCACTGATCAGTGCCAATTACAGAAATAATATTAGGAGACTTAGTTATACATAAGAAGGAATATATTCACCAAAAGAAACAACAGTATGAAAAAATTTTCTTTGATGGAATTTTAGTAGGGATGTAGTTGTGGTGAGATATAGGCATAGAATCAACAGTGTATTCTGGTCTCGAAAGATTCTTAGGAATATTGCATACCTACTACGGTGCTTTACCCTATGCTTTCGCATGTGCTACTCTCCTGAGGGTAACAATATCATTTCTGATATCTTGGCTTGACCAAAGGTGGTAGTTTTTTACCAGGAAATGTTATGAAGGATTTACTTACCTGATTGCTATTTGTTCTGTCAGCTCATCCTCTCAGACAGTAAGTACTCATTAGGACGCCCACTAGATGCTTTCACCACCTCGTCCCTCAATCTAGCCGGCTTTTATACAGCTACTGATCAATCGTCTAACTATTATTAGCATGTATCAGCTGCAAAAATGCATCTATCTGAAATGAAGTTATTTTTTATGGAATGGTCATCCTTATTGTTACCAAGTAAATTTATGTGGCGTGGTATAAACAGAGATAGATAGTGCATTTCTGTTTCAATTTTGCCACCACTTAGGCAAACCACGTATCTGGGAGTTGGCTAACCTCAAGTTGTCGTCATTTTCTAATGTCCGTGGCTGTGGAAATTAATTTAATAAAAATAAAATTACTTTTCACGGAGGATTTCGAAGCCGCAACGCCAGTGTAAGAATCAGAAACCCCACCTACCTTGGTTTTTTCTATGAAAATACGGATTGCTGCATATTTTTTCGTTAAAATACAATAATTGAACGAATGTAAAAACAAAAACTCGTCAAAACAATCAGTAGCCAGTCTTTTAATTAACTCGATTCTCTCAGCCTTTAAATTTTCTAAGTTTTTCATTCTTTCATCGTGGATAAACCTACATTAAAACGACTTAGAAACGATTAATTTAATTTATTTAAAGTATAATAAAATAGAATGATCTCAGTATTTCATATCATTTGACCGGATTTCAATTGTGATCCAGATGACGTGACAAATAGTATGAAGTATCTTATGAACAAAACACCAAATGAGATTTTTCACAGTCGTTGGATGTACTGTCTATAAAAAATACTTCTGAAAGACATTGTCTTCCTCCTGACAGTTTGTTACTACCTATATCTTTCTACACCCTTTATTTTGAAATAAATAAGTATATATATGTTAGAAATCTTATAGTTTAGGCTATAATTGATACAGCAAAAGCTCAGTCGTTATAAAGACAAAAAATGGTTAGGTCACTGATCCTGATTAACAAGCTCAGAAACGCGTTTTACATGATCAATAGAGAAGCATAACGTGCTATTAATTAAGGATTGAAAATTTGGAATTGAGTTGAATAATTCAGGTAAGCACATACACGGGTCAAGCGAGCATGGCTCCCTCTTCAAAGAGAAGTATCAGGAACAACAGAGAAAATTTAATGTTCATATTCCTTGCTCACCAAACAACCCACACCAAAGGAGCTGGCTGATTCCAGTGCTCGTTATTGTTTTAAAGAATTCTGCGGCATTCAGTATCTACACATATTAAAAATGGGAGGAGTTGATTTTATGCCAGTATTGGTACATTTAGTTTACAGTTATTCTAAAATTGTGGCCTTTTGGCATTCGCCTTTTTACATTGCATGTAAGTCGTATAGAATGGCCGGCCATTCTACTAAAGCAGTAAGTTTAAGATTTCTTATTCATAGGTTAGTTTGAGATTTCTTAAGGTTTGGTATTTTCCTATGTATAGGATAGTTTAAGATTTTTTATTTATAGGATATTATTTAAGTTTTTGATTTAGATTTCTTATTCATAGGTTAGTTTGAGATTTCTTAAGGATAGTTTGATATGTTGCTATGTATAGGATAGGGATATTATTTAGGTTTTTGATTTAGCAGCAGGTGGGGTCGCTTTGCGTACAAATCGGAAATGCGTGCAAATCGGAAATGTGTGCAAATCAGAAATGCGTACAAAATAAAATAATCGGAATTTGTGAATGCAGTAAAAGTATAAAGTGTTTAAACAAAAAAAAAAAAAAAGAAACGATAGGGTGTTGGTATTGTCAGTTTCTTCTCTTCTACTTATGCGCACTAATTTTTTAATTTTTAATGTTTCAATATATATATTTTTTTTGTTTAAGCACTTTATACTTTTACTGCATTCACAAATTCCGATTTGCACGCAATTCCGATTTGCACGCATATTCGATTTGTACACAAAGCGACCCCGCCTGCTGCTGAATCAAAAACCTAAATAATATCCCTATCCTATACATAGCAACATATTAAACTATCCTTAAGAAATCTCAAACTAACCTATGAATAAGAAATCTTAAACTTACTGCTGTAGTAGAATGGCCGTGTTCTGGCGCCAAGGCGCAAGAGCCGGCCATTCTATACTACTCATATATAAAACAAACTTCCTTCAAGGAGTTACAACTTTTTTCCATGTTATATATGATCTTTGCTAAGTCAATAAGAACATAATATATTGAAAATCAGGTAATATCAAAATTTGTCTACATGTCCATTTAGGGATAATCACCTTTTCCCGTTTACACACACTCAAACAACGCTAAAAAAGTGACCGCGAATTCGCAGGTACTTTGCTCAATATCTCATCAACGAGTGTCATTGTGAAATACAACTTTGCTGATTTTTATATCTGTTTCGGCTTTACTTGCCTATTTAGCAAGGTATGAAAATGATCGCAAGATCGATCACAACTCAAGGACAGAGTAAATTTATCCTGTCGTGGTAGCATCGTTATTATACATTCAATATTCTATTCACACTCCGTTTTCATTACTACAGGGCTTCTCTCGCTTATGGAAGCTACGCTGCTGCCCCAGCTTATGCCACACATGGAGCTTTAGTTGCCGGCTCTCCAGTCACTGCATACGCTGCAGCACCACCTGCAGTTGCCACTTACGCCACTGCATCACCTGCAGTCGCTGCCTACACCGCCGCAGCACCTGCATACGCTAGTTATGCTGCCTCACCAGTGTCTTACGCCGCTGCAGCACCTGCATACGGTAGCTATGCTGCCTCACCAGTGTCTTACGCCGCCGCAGCACCTGCATACGCTAGTTATGCTGCTTCACCAGTGTCTTACGCCGCCGCACCTATTTCTGCTTACGCTGCTGCTCCAGCTGCTGCAGTCGTCCCGGTGGCCAGAGTATCCGCTCAGCCTGCTGTTGTACAAAATGTAGTTGATGTTGCTCAGCCTAAATTGGCCACGAGGCGTTTTGAAATCCGTCGCCCTGCTATTCAAAAGCAGTTTTATGATATTGAGGAGAGAGTTGTTATTCGCCCTGCTGGTTCTGCCGTTGTTGAACTGGAAACCCCCATTGGTGCCAATCAGCGTGGACCAACAAAGGTAATTATTAATGTTCCCCAATAATTGTTTTCACACGTATGTTTTTTAAAATATCATTAATTCTGATGATGTCTTTTTAGATCAGACCTGCTGCATCTCCAGTAGTTCTCAACTCATACGGTTCAGCGCACCTTGCCAGCCATGTTTCCCATGCTTTCCTCCCCACTGCTCCAATTGCTGTCCCCGCCAATCCTCAGTACCAAGAAGTAGAAGAACAAAATCAAGAGACCCAAGAAATCTCCCAACAACCTGAACAAGCCCAGCAGCTTCCTGCACAAAGTCCACAACAGCCAACCTCACAACCAAGCACTCCTCAACAAGATACCCAACAGCAAGAATTTGACGATTCCGATTCCGTTTCCATTGACAACCCCGAGATTTCTAGTAGAGTCAGTCAACCACCTTCTCCAGCTCAACAAAGATTGCCATCTACTCTTTTTAGGTCTCAATTTCCACAGTTCCTCCATGCTGAAGCACCTCTTCCCCAGTTTTCCATTAGCTCTCTGCCTGAACAATTGAGATCAGATGGTATACCATCTTTTTCTAGAAGTCGTATTACTCAATTTGTGCAGCCTGAGTCCCAGTTCCAACAAGAAATAAGTAGCCAATCACCACCTCTTGCAAGGGCTCAGTCTTCACCAAGGATCGAATCCACCGCTCCTCAACAACAAGATTCTGACTTATCATTTATCAGGAATCAACTTCCAACATTTACCTCCCAGACTCAAGTGTCCGAAAGACAAGGTTCATCTTTGCAACAACAATCAGAAAGTTCATTAGAAGCTCGTTCATTCGAAGGTGAGACAGTAATTTCTTCTGCTAGAAACCTAAGCCCCGAACAAAGCCAAGCTAACCAGGCAAGACTAATTGAACTTCTCACTGCCCGCGGCCCAGTTTCTGAAGTCCGCTCTGCCTCTGACCCAGTGCGTGGTCGTGTCATCTCTGCCACCCCAGCCCCTGAAGGTGCTGAACCTGCCAACGAAAGGGTAAATACAAGAAGGGTTGTTGTCAACCGTCCCATTCAGACTGTACAGGAGGTTGATGTTGTGCAACCTTTCACAAAGCTAGAAAGGGTAGCTGTCCACCAGCCTGCTGTAGTTAAGACAGCTCATTATGAGCTTGCTGCAGTTCCAGCAGCTGTCCCTGCATTACATGCTGCTGTCACAGTAGCTCCTCACTATTACAAATAGAATATTGAATGACATACTATGAAACATTGAACTTGAATTTCTTCAAACAATTTTATTGGACATTTATCAAAACTCTTATAGGTTACATACATAACATGGTGCGTAAATAAGAGATCGAAATAATAATAGATTCTACAAAATTATCTTTTTGTCTGGGAAGATAATAAACAACTGTTTCTAAATATTTAACACAATCTCTATAGTAGAAAACTGGGGAATAATATGGTAATAATTGTAAGTATTAAATGAAATCTAAGTTTTAATTAAAATATGATTGCTAATTATTTTCTAGGTCTAATTTTATCCAAATAAAGTTAAAAAAATTGTTTGTTTTAACACAAGACTGGATATATTTATTGGTTGACAATCGAAAATTGTGTAGAGAAAATAATTATGGAGTTAACAAAAATGTTACCATCAATTATTTGTAAATTTTGTAAATTTTTTATGTAAACAATAAAAAATGTTTTCACATGAATATTTATTTATTTGTGTGCCACAATATCAATATTATTTGATTTAGTAGCTTCCAGTTTCATTTTATTTAAATAAAACACTATGTCATCATTTTAAAACTATAATCAATCCAAAAACCAACACAAAATAAAACTACAGGTAAAAAACCTGATCAGTTTAATATATTTACCTTCATGGGATCATTATTCATCTCTGATTCATAATCAGCAAAGAATAAACAAAAAACTGTAAAAAAAAAATCAAACAAATTATTTCATTCTTCAGATAAAAAAAAATAGTATTATCTTTAAATTAATTCATAAACTACACATGTAACATACGAATTCATACTACATCATATCACTTTTTTTAGTGTATTATTGTATATACATCTATCCTCCAATACCAGAAAATACAAGACACGATTTTTATTTATTTACTAAACATAAAATACACATTTTACCCAAGAAGGCTAGTTACCAGAAGGGTGTCATACCTACAACTGACAAGATTGGTTTGCAGAGGCATAGGAGGCAGGTACATCCAAAAGGCTCATTAACTCCATGAAGAAAAATCGAGTAATTAATTGAAAAAAAATCTGTTCTTGAAAATTTATATAAAACTTGCTAGGGGAGTCCTAGAGCCGGATATTTAATGGGAAAAAAACTACAGCTAGTAAATTTAGATTCGTTATCAAACTGATTTAATTGATTTAAAGAATTTCAATTTAATTTGGTTCTATGCCTTCAAGTATGTAATTTAATGTTGCAGAGAGGTAAAGATGTAACTCTTCTGATTGTATTTTGAAGTTTTGTAATTTTTTTACCACTGTGTTGTCAATGACACTATTAGGGTAGAGATTATACCCAAATAAATAATATTAGCAGAATATAAAAGCTCTTGGTATTGGCTACCAATTTCCAACCAAAGAAACTTCAAGCAAAAGAGTAGTTCACTGCATGTCCACAGTATAAAATCTATGAATCAGTTTTGTTCAATCACTACATCAATCAATTTCTAATGGATATTTTTGGATCTATTACAACAAACAGTAAGAGAGTTCACTAAAAATAATTCAGAAATACATTAGATATTGATGGAGTCAAAATGTTAGTTTCAAGATAGGTAAATTTACCAAAACCAATCGCTTTATTCTAATGGAATGCAGAATTTGCTGAGGAAATAGAAATGGAAAAAAAATATGGATTAGATTAGCTAAAAAAATTAATTAGTTAAAATGTCCTGACAGAGATCCTTATCCATTCCAGTTAAAGAAGAGTTCTAAGAGGCATGTGTTCGTTTCTTTAGAGGATTTTCAAAATTTAATCAAATCGCCATACACTCTTTATGGTATTAATCATAACATCTTTTTAACAGCTAATGTGGTTGTTTGCTATAGATGTAGGAAACCAAATCAGCTTTTGAATGCCGGACTCACAAACTTTGGCAACTGTGAGGGAAGGCTTCCGAACCAAAACCTCCTTTAGTTTACCAAATTCAAGAGCTTCTGAAGGAGGTTACTAAAGCCAATGTTTTTGCTAAGGATGTGATGTTCGCAAGAATGCTGTGACCAATCTGAACATGATTGAAGAAGTCACAGGGTACGTTACCTTTAACATTATGTTTAAGAGTCGGAAGGCTACATAATCATCAGAACATCTAAAGTCTTTAATTTGATACACCACTCAATATGATCACAAAATATTTTAAATTACCATGTAATTTATTAATGACTCTTCATTATTTTTCATAAGGCTTCATTTATCTTTAGCATCGTCATGTTTATAGTCAATTAGTGATTAAGCAAAAATTTGAACAAGATTCCAATGACTCAGTTTTAATTTCTTTACAGAAATTAATCATTAATCATAGTCTACCTAAGTCTTAACAAAAACCAACAAAAATCAGGGCATTTAGATCTTTAATTTGTTACTCTACGCAATGTGATAGAAAAATATTAGGTTTCTTTTACCAAGTAATTAATGAATGATTCTTTCTGGTTTTTAATTTTTAAAAAAATCCTGAAAACTGTGCCATTACTATAAAAAAATATGTAATTTAGAGTAAATTATATATTATATAATTATTTTTCTAAAGAACTCAGGCTTGGCTATAGCACGATGGGCATTAAAAAACTTTTCTGTGCAGATTTGATTAAAATCAATACAATAGTATTTAACCTAATGGTGCTTACAAAAACAAACAACAGCCCTAAGAGTATAATACAAGTATCCTCTAAGTTTTCACTCCACATTTAAAAATACATGATTTCTAAAAGGATAAACTGGTCTTATTACTTTTGTATGAATAAGCAGCAATAAATAAATTAGAGATTAAATATGAATCAGTAATAAATTATTTCTTATTATAATTATATATACCAGTGATGAATTCAGAAATGAATTATTTAAACATATAAAACAAGACTAGCTAATATAATTTTGAGATATAACATAACGATTTCTGATTGAAACCAGAAAATGATTAAAAAATGGAGTCATTCTATACTCCAATTATCGTTGTTCTCCTCCAGGAAGACTGGTATATTTTCACTCTCCGATTAGCTGATTCCTTAAATTTAGAACCATAGGCAGATGAAACTTATGTTACTCTGGAATGTGATTAAAAAGCCATTTGTCACTCTTGGGGTTGGTAGTCCCATCCAGAGTCAAACTTGCTTTATTAAAGTAGGTTTCCTTTCATTGTATGGGGGAAAGTGGTTGTAAAGAAACAGGTGCCCTTAACAGGCCCCCCAACAGGTTAAATAAAGTGGACATCATGCCTTCCAAGGGCTGCAATTTGACTGGAAACTAAAAAACAGTACAAAATAAAAAATTTTTTTATAATCATTCAAAATGATTAACAGTTTACCAGTAAATGATTTTACAAAAAGAGTGCTGGAAGATTCCTTGAATTCATGATTATTAATTAACAATAATGGTCACCACTATTTTCTTGCACCCTTAGTTGGTAATTATATTTAGTGTTGGTACTGATTGCTATAAAAAATAATGACAAGAGATCTGCCCACATTACTTTTCCTTAACACAAGGTCCTCAAAATAAAGGCTATGTATGTGCCATTCTTGCATAATTCAGTTTTGGCAGTACAAAAGTTCTGAGAATTACTGTGAAATATTTATAATAAATTAACCAGATCATCCTGCTAATACTAGTTCATCTATCAATATTTAGATTCCTCAAGTTGCTGAAATGGAGAGGGTGAAAGACATGTGAGAAGCCTATACATGAGAAGCTTACTTTCAAAAAGGCACAGATCCATAAACTAAAAAAAGTGTTTTTTAACATTGGTCATGTCTCCTAAAGTTTTGAATGGAAAACAAATGATTCCCAGGATTGTATTTTGTATGCCTATTTTATTTAATGATATATCCAGAAAACAAGGATAATTATTTCACTAGTACACTCATTCGTTTTTCACCTTACTAAAAAAATTTCCAAATTGGATATGTACTCTTTTGAAAGTAAGCTCCTTCATGCAGGGCAGAAGCTTGCAACTAGAGATATATTATGTATGCTTTCATATTCTAACAGTTAAAAGTAACTGGTGTTTTGTCAAAAGAGAAATAGAAGTATGCTGCAAATGGGTTGGGAGGCTCTTGTAAAGGGTGGCTTTATTACTTAGAGGATATTCTAATAGTAAATAGCTCATAACAGTGAAGTGACCGGCAAAAGTGGTGCATAATCTACATCTTGTAAAGCCAGAGTAGCCTTTGGGGGCATGAAGCAAAAGCCATTTACTAAGTCACTTCATCAATAATATAATTTGAGAAATGATAGCAATTGCTAAAGAATTTCCAGGATCATAACTTTTTGTTAAACTTCCTTTTTTAGATGAATTTATTGATGTAATCCTAAATGTTTTGAGTAATGAAAGTATATTCTTCAAATAAGAATTCACTTACTATTCCATTAATCTCACTTATTTTTGGAATAACCCTTTGTACTTAACAACCTATTATCTCTTTACATTTATCGTTCTTTGTGGTCCCATTTTTAAACTGAAGGTGAGCCCCATCACCTAGATTTGTTTTCACGTTATTGTATTTTAACCACAACATGTATTGTTGAGTAACCCGAACTCCTTCAAATGCATCTTCGCACAGCAGAATGAGGAGAAATTTGCTAAGTATCTTATTAATATTTTTCATTGTATAAATTCAAGGGGTTTAGAAAAAAAAAGAAAAAAAAAAATTTTTTGTGGGTGTGCTTTGTATTAATAATGTAATACAATCTTTGTCAACTACAATTTTATTTATTTATGTATTATTTCATTATAATTTTATTTTTAATAATTTTTTAATATATTTTTGATATAGTAGTGTCAATTTTTATAAGTTAGAGCAAAAGATTTTTTTTCTTCATATAACCTATTTAAATACTCCTTCCTAATCAAGTATGAAGTTTTTATTAGTTCCAATTTGGTAACTTTCTGAAGAATCCTTATAAAATATGAAGGTGTTATATTGTTACTAGCAAATACCAAAGGAAATTATTATGATTTATTTTTATAAGTTATTTGTTTTACTGCCATCTGAATGGAATAGTAATAAATAAAATATTTTCCACCTTAGTTGCCATTTACTTTTATTTAACAGGCAATTTTCGATTAATCTCATTAATTAATTAATTTTATTAAAGATACTTAACACACAATACCTAACTATGACGACCATATGTGCTTAGCAACGCCTTTGAGCTTTCATCTCTGATCTTCTTAAAAGAAGCATGAGCTTTTGTTCTGTCATTTGAAGGCCCTTTTTGATGATTGGTGACACTGACCTTGGTGAAATATCCATTTCTCTTGACATTATTTTTTGTTTTCTTAGTAGGTTTCTTTGAATTTGATTATCAACTGTTTAAATGGCATTTTGTGTTCTTACCGTACATGGTTGAGCTGAAGGAGTCTGTCCTTCACAGACTTGGTTGCAATGAAGCAATTAATTGTGCGCCACACAAACATTGGATTAATTCCTAATGATTTAAGAGCTTGAAAAATGTCTGAGTTAGACTTACCGAACCTGTGAAGAACAATAGCTTGTCAATTTACTACTAGGCATCTCTCCATCATGTCTAACTCAGAGACAAACTAAAAGGGATTATCAGCTTCATAACAAAAATAAATCATAAAAAGTGAGACATTTATTTACCAGCATAAGAATATAATTTTTAACAAGTCCTAAGGTTGTAACAGAACTTCTGGCAGGACTAGGTATATTTAATTTATTTAAATAACTAAATGAAATCTGGATTCTCATATCAGAAATAGGAGCCTCTTTACACATCTTTAATTTAGAATTTGTAGAATGGTTTAATTAATACTATTAGAAAGGTTTCTTTTTAGAAAAGATTGTTCTCCAACTACAAATGTTAATTTTTGCTCAGTTTGAGTTAAGTTTCGCAATATATCAGAGTTTACCAAAAATCAAGCCCCATGAGCAGGATTTTGGTTTGTAATACTTCAAAGAATTATTTTACTGAGGTATTAAACTTTAAAATCAGTTTTATCAAATAAAAGAAAAAATGTCATTCCTTCTTTCTTCTACAAATCTTGAAGTATAATAGTATTATCTACTGACTAATTAGTTATTCTAATTCTTGAAGAATATTAAGTAAAATATTTAATGAATAGAATGTAGGAGCTTTGATTATCACACATGAAACACATGGGCACATATTATTCTTGTTTTTTGGCCTCAATAAATATTATTGAAACTGTAGTTTTACAATTTAGAAATCACTAAATTATTAAGTTTTCTATGTTTATGTTCTTTATATGAAATCTAGGGATTGCGCCGAAATCATAATTTCATTTATTGGATGAACAAATATAAGTATAAGCAGCATAAAAAAAGCCTTATTTTGGTCTTAAATCTTGAGGGCTTCTCTGATTCGTATATTTTGAAAATTTACATTATAGCAAGTGGTGGATGTGTTATTTTGGTATATATTGTATTATATTTTAACATTTGTTCTAACAGGTGAGTTTTTTGGATTATTATCGGTAACACTCCAACCTGTTTAAGATTTTTATTTAAAGGAAGAACTTTCAATATTTTTTCAACAAACTATTTAATCTTCCAATGGGTATACTGTGACACGAACAGTACTGGGTGCTTGCTTGTATCTCAGATACAAACTTAAAAAATTGCTATTAATTCATGAATAAATCTTTTGAAAATTAATTACATTAATAATTAAGTTAAGTAAACACAATTTAATTTGTTTATAGTAAAAAAATATGTTGTTGTAAGTATAAAATAAATAGTAAAATACATATTACATTAAGTCAAATAATCAAAAATCTGTATGACATTATCTCAACCAAAATAACTCTTGTGCTCAATATTATTTTTACCAGCCTTAAAAATCATTAATAATACAATAAAATAATAGTAAAATATAATGAGTCACATTTTTTTGGCAATAAACATCACAAAAGATATTTTATTAAGGAACATAAAATAGGAAAAAAAAAATGTATTAAAAAGACAAACTTCTCACTAAATTAAATATATTCGAAACAAGCACATTTAAAATGAAAAAAAGCAATAAGCTCATAAATATGACATGAAGTGACATGTCAACAACAAAAAAGTTTGGGATCTTTTCCTGACCGATTCATCCCCACAACTACTGCTGTTTTCTCCTGCTTCCTTTTCCATATATTTTTTTTTTTACATGGTGTGTTTGGTTTTGAGTTATTTTGCAACAGATGTAAAGAATTGTCTCCTAGGCATACTGCTATGGCAGTTGTCGGAATATACAATTTAGATGTTTATACCAGCAACGTTTAGCTTAGCGAAAAACATGACCAGTGGCCACCTTTTCCATCCTCCTGGAACTTTGGATTTCCCCCCCTCATTTCTGAGGTAAAAACCTCAAACGGGGTCATCCTCCTGGAACTATTTCCTCTTTGTTATTACTTTGCCTTTCATTTTTTGAGTGGACATAAAATAGTCAGAGCTTACCGACCCGCTGTCCTGATCTTCCCTGTCTCTATACCACTGTCTTTTTCTGTTCTTCCATATCGCTTTCTTTATAAGTTGGTATGTCGTCTTCATTATTATCATGGAAAAGGGCTCTAAGAAGGAGGCCAATGTCATCAGAATTCATTAATTTTATTACAACAACGGGCACTTGTTCCTGGAGGATACATTTCCACTTTTACCAAAACAACTTCAAGAAGTGAAGATGTCCACCATCGGTTTCAGTCTGATACTCATCAAATAGAAAACAGGAAGCTAGGAAGGTAAGTGGAAGGTGGTAGCTTAAAGTTAAAGTAAAGGAGTTACTGGAAATAAAATAAAAATTAAGCCAATGTATCTATTGGGTACAAGCGCCTATTGGAAGGTTAATCATTGGTTTTATCATTCTCCCCACACTGTGTGGTTGCCATTAAATCGTGCTACCTCAGAAGAAAAACTATTTTAATCCTATTTAAATCAATTTTTAAGTGCTTGGATTGTATTTCAAACAGGTTGTGGGATATTACTGATTCACACTTTTCAAAAGGTCCTCGGACCCACAAAAAGAGACATACATCATTCGACTTGAAAAATCTCTACTTTGTCCCGCCAAAGGTGATTTTCAGAGTTGCTTATTACAAGACGGCTACATTTGACTTTCAGATGAGGCTCTTTTCAACCCTTTCTTAAAATTTCTACCTTGAGCATTGAGAGTCAATTTGACTAAACTTTTAATATATTTGTTGTATCTTTATATTTTTTCTCATTGAAAAATCAACAGTCACAGGTATTGGATTTCCAAATAGTCTCCCATATACATCAAGTTGTTCATTTGCTTTATTCGTGATATGGTCCAAGTGTTAAATGTCAATTTTTCTCAAAAATAAACTACTGATATTTTCAGTGAATAAGTCACCTCTGGTAATACCAAAAGTATCATTTTTGGAAAACCTAAATCGGCTCATATGTTTATTAAGCTCTATTTCTGGTAATTCATCAAATACTTTTCAATAAGTTGTTAGTTTCAGAATCTTTGGTGTTTTGTGTTTTACTAGATTTTATGGAAAGCGTAATGATCAGCTTTTTTTGTAGTTAAAATGTTTGAACTGTATATTGTGAAAATAATTGTGATAATTCCAAATAATTGTTTAAATTTTTCTAACATATTATTGTTTGGGTAGCTAATCCTAAGACTTAACTAAATAACTATCAGTAGGACCTTGACAAGGAGGGTTGAAGGTGGCAATTGCGAAGAGGGTGGACGAAGTATCACTTGATGTGCATTAACAATACTTGAGAAGTACAATGGCTCAGCAAAAATTATCAACCTGAAGTATTATATCAATTTAACATAGGAGTGTGTCCAGAATCAATTAAAGTCTTTTAAATCCATTTTGAAAAAAAACAAAAACACTTCATTTGTGACACTTTCCAATAATTCTATTGCTTAAAAGGGTTTTGATCAATTTTAAACATTAATTTAGAGTCTACATAAAAGTAGTGTACTTTGATTATGTTTCAAAGAACTTGATATGTTATTTTATTTAATCCATTTTTTTCTTTTTCTTCGATGATTCCTTAAGGAATATGTAAGAGTGCAACAAACTTGGTTTAGCAAAAGACCTAGTCCTAAAGCCTTTTTAAGCTAAAGCCTTAATGCTGGACAAAACCTATTCTGGTGGTTTACTGATTGCCTACAGGTCTCATTGGCCTTCTTCTTCTCTTTTGACTTAAAGGGCTCTGCTCACCACTGTCTTGAAAATCTGGTCCTTCTCACGGTTCTTCAGGGTGTATTTCAACGGTTTCTACTTTCAATGTCTTATGTAGATTTTAATATGATGAATTAGTTACGATATTTGTCTAACAAAGCTTGGTAAAATATTTATTTTGGAAGATGTAGTTGGCGATGGTTTGTAATTTATTTGTTGAATGTTTTATAATTTTCACGCAATGCAATAATTTTATTACTATGCGGAATCTTTGAGGACCTTCAAGTTTGCTAAAAGCCTATTGGGCCTTCCAAAGTCCGCACTCAAAATCATTTTCGGCTCCTCCATATTCAATACTTGCTCACCCTTTCCAATAATTTCATAGTCTGGATTTGAACATCATAGAGTTTATTTAAATACGTTTTATGATGGCAAGTAATGTTGCTTTATTATGCAGATTATAAAGCTTGTTCTGCACAATTCTCTGAAGCTCTGGGCAAGGAAGGATTATTCGGATAAGGAAAGATGTGTCGTCTGAAAAAATCAGCGTTTTCTTACTTCTATTTGTCATGCCTTATCATAAAGCATGTAAAAAATTTCGGCCTGTTCCTAGATAAATCTCTAAAGTGGAATGAACATCTTCTCCAAATCTCTAGACATTCCATATCCACCCTAAAACTGTTCAACCGACCCTGTCATCTCCTTCCTCAACAAACCCCCAAACTTCTTGTTTTTTCTAGTCCCGCCTTTGACTACTGTTGCATTGGTTATGGTAGTTTCCCTCGCGATCGTGATGGAAAATTAAAACGTCCTATGAACTCTTCCTTTCGATTTGACTTCAAGAAACTCACTCATTTTCGATCGCTATGCTGAACCAAAATGCCTATTTCTCTTGACCTGCTACTTCCTAGGCACCTTCCACTCACAAGCTTTATTCACTCAAATATCTGCGGTATAAACATCTAAAACATCCCATCATTGTATAACCTCCTAAAACTTTAATCCTCCATTTATTCCCAATTTATTACACAAGGGAATACGATCTCTACCCCCCCCCCTACTAACAGACCAAATTCCTTTTTGATCGCTCCTTACTTGTCCCTGCATGCACCATTTAGGACTCTATTGTACCTCCGTCCGTCCGTCTTTCTTCTTCCCTCTCAGTTTTCAAATCCCGTTTTTATAAATTTCTACTACTATTATTATGATGTGGAAAAAAAAGAGAAAACTACGCATACATATACACACATATACAAAAAAAATTCTGCTATTCCTGGCTAGTTCAGGGTGAAGTTATAAAGTAGTAAGCAGAATATTTTCATGCAAATCTATTTACAAAAGAAATATTTACAACATTAACATGCAGAGAAATAGTATATATCAAGAAATAAAAAAATTATATGCATATGAGAAATAATTTACTAGGAGGTAAAAACATATATATGAGTACAAAAGGTAAAAATCAAAGAAAATTATTAAAGAAAATAAATTAAAACAATTCTATCATATAAAAATTTGGTTCAAAATAAGGCATGCTCAAAACCTTAAAGATAAAATATGGCAATATAAAGGTAGAATAACATAAAGATAAAGGATACTATACAAAGCAAAATACTCAAGATACTGTCTCGTTGGTATTTACGGTAAGCTACTGTTTTCCCTAGTGGAATTAGTTTTAATATTTACAATCGATTCCGCCAGCCTTGGTTACAAGCTCACTTATTCCCAGAAAAATAGTTACACTCCAGAAGTGTTACTCACCCAGTGATGGTTAGTCTTCGTCAAAAACTATGAATATAATACGAACAAGTGATATGTATTGAGTTGTGGTTGACCCATTCTTCTTATGGAGGGTAAGGGTTCAAATCTAGCACTGAAAATAATTACTAAAATGTTGTGTTAATTTCCTTTTTAGTGGGATTGCTGGATTTTATTAATTAGCCTGATAAATTCTTAGGATTCACCAGGGGTTGTGTAGAAGGGGTTATCCCGTAGTGGGGACTGTTCGCTCGTCAGTTATCCACCACCACCCGACGAAAGGCACACCACAGCCTCTGCCCTACCGCGGTACGTACCACACTCTTTTTTTTCTAAAATTCTAAGTAATGAATCTGTAATATTTATTTATGTTTTGTATAACATTACTTCGGAGGGAAATGCAAAGGGAAGTAACTAAAAAAAATGAAATTTTAACAATTGCTAAGTATATTCTTCCCTTAAGAAGTAAACTTAAAGCCCATTCTATCTAATGTAACACATTAAGTGCTGAAGCCATAAAATTTTCAAAACGAGTTTGCGTGGTCTTTGCTTGAATCTTTACACCCTTTTTATCTTGATAAAAAACAGTTAAACAAATTCAAGCTTAATGTGTATCGTAGGCAATAATAAAAATATATGGTATACAGAAAAGATAAAATAAAAATAAATTATTCTTCAGAAAAAAAAATCGACCAACACCTGAATATCATTCTTTCTTTTACTCATTTCAATAGAACCTTCAGGATACCACCTGTTTCTGAATAACGGGGCATAAGTTATAGAAGTCTCCATAACCATTTGTAACCTGAAACCATTTCACCATGTGAGATTTGTATAATGTTGAAATGAAATTTAAATAAAAACGGTTATTACACAATAACGTACAGCTTACAAGGTGTGAACGTTAAAAGGGTTTTATTAAACATAAACGAATTTCCAGTTATTAAATTTATATCTGCAATCAGTAATGAAATGGTTATAGAATAATACTTTCGTAATCAAGCAACAAATCGCTAAATATCATAGTTTAACAAATAATTTATCATTCTAGGAATTTTAATTCGCATAGTTGCTTCTGGAAAAATCAAAAAAAAAAATCAGTTGAGCAATTCCCCGAGCATTCAGTCCAGACTGTTTAAGTGCATGAAGATTCTCAACCTCGAGCACGCATTGTTATATTGCTTAAACTGGCGCAGATACCAACCGCACTGACCACAACGATCGCAGACCCGCTGTGCCCTGGCAGTCCTGACGCGGAGCAGGAAGTTCTTGGCAGGCGCTAATGCTATTGCCGCATAGCAGTTACGTTCACGTGGCCTCATGTCTAGGTGTCTATTATTATTCATAAGAATAAGACCCTATAAAATAAATTGCACTGAATTTTACTCAAACTGTAATATTCAATTCAAGCTCAGTTGAGACTTGGAATGAATAAAAAAAGGATAATATAGGTTTTTTAAAATTATTTTATTAGGAAATTACAATTTGCTTATACCGTAAAAAATAAATATATTTAAAATTTTGAGGTTCGGATCTCAGGATGGTTATTACTGTTTAATTTGAAAATATCAAAGATATATAATTGAATAAAATAATTATTAATAGCTATAACCATGTTTTATTTTATGCGTTGTTTCTCCTGTACAACGTGACTCATTGGCTGCTTCTCGAATATTAGATCTTTAATATCAAAACTGTCTTTACTGACTGTATTAATGCCCACTTAATAACTGGTTAATAATAGCTGGTTGGCTGCATAATTAACACTGATCCAGAAGCTGAAATATATGTTCCAAACATCAATAAATTATATCATCTATACACATACATCCGTTGTCTCCAGTGTCAAAAACTCGAGTGACACCTAACCCCCACTCCACCTGGCAAACGTTGTTTGCAAACCATAGCTGAAATATTGCGGGATTTTTTTAAAACGTAGAATTTATTTTATAGGAGTGGTGTTCGGAGGGAAACATACTCTTGACTGAGGAACTTAGTCCAGTTTCGGTTGTCAGAGGGTGCATTAAAATATTCGTCACATCAGATTGTTTGTAAAAGAAAAGCGGTCGGAAAATCAATAAATGTGCCAACAAAATGTGCACTTTGTTACGATTAACGATTTAACGTTCCGTTAGTAAAAATGGTTTCCTGTGGTATTATCATCAGAAATTCTCTCCAAAATTTGACGAAGCATTAAGAAAAGAAGCTTCGCGATAGGCTACTACATGCCAACAAAGAAATTAAAGTAGTATTGGTAGAATTCGAAAGAGGAGTAAATCCACAAAAATAAACACAGGGGTTGGATTTAATTTCTAAAATCAAGCCCCCCAGTACCAAGGTATTTTGCATGAAGCTTAGGCTTTAGGAAGCTTAGGCTCATTCATGTAAAACATGTCGATTACCTCTGTGGAGCAGACGAAAAAAGTAATCCATAAAGCTCTTGGGAGTCAATTAGGGTTCAAGACAATCAAAAAGAACAGGCCAGGCGATCGTTCTACTAATGATCAAAAATACATCAAAAACGATAATAACGATATAAATAATAACAAAATCTTAATTACCTTTTTAGTAACACATATTAATTAATATTAAATATATATATATATTTACCAATAACACAATAGTGTCACCATAGTGGCTTGCCACCAATAAACTGTTCACTATTATTTTGATAAACGGTTTACGAACAAAATTTAACATCATGGGAAAACTAACAACCCACTCAATCAATCAATTCATATGTAATACGACCCATCCCAATTATTAAAAATTTCGTTCTGGCTGCGAAAGCAATTTTATTGACAATTTTAGTGCCATTTAGTCAACTAAAGCTCCATATACAGTCAACCCTCGGTAACTTTAACCTCAAGAGAATGAGAAATCACTTCGAGTTATGCATAGTTCGATTTAAGGATAGTTTCAGTTTTTCAGCCTTTTCTTAACAATGGGTCCCCCAAACTGATATTTTTGTCTCGGGATTGAATAAAACACTTAACCATGCATTCTGGATCAGGAAATGACATTTTCATTTGCATACAAGTTTACCTTAATGTGTCTGCCTTTAAAGTTTTACAGCATTCTACAAAATTGTAGATACGGTACTGTAAGCTATAACAAAATGAGCGGCAATGTCGTTTTATCCTGGTTTCCTTCACTTACAGCATAGATAATTTTAAATTTCTCACATACTGTGAGAGATTTTAATTTCCATTGACTCGTTGTTAACGTATGTCCTGCGGCTGATTGTAGAAAATACTCAAGTGACACGTTGAAACCTGCATGTTTTAGGGTGTCTTAATGGGGTGGAAATAATGCGCAGTAGACCTGTAGACATGTAGTTTATAATTAAAACCTTTTATTAGTTTACATAACGTTGCTTTTATTTTTAGCTAAGAGGGGGGTTAATACTTTCATGCAAAATATCAGCCCTCAATATGAAACTGGTATTGTCAAAAATTGTAAATACCCTTTTGATGACTTTGCGTAGTTATAGTCAACTTTAGCCCCATCTTATATTACATATTATTAATTAGAGCGTCGATATTTTCTATTTGATACCCTACTTCATAAGGCGAATTATCTTTAGTAATAATTAATTTATAAATGACTCTTCACTATGTTTCACGGGGCAGGTTTTATGGTTAGTAACATCGAGCCAATGAATGGAATTACCATGTAAAATCTATTACTCTAAAAAAAAAATAACGTTTTTGGGTAATAGTTGCAAGCTGGCAAATATTCCTTCAAAAATCAAATGACAAGAGATATGGGCTTTAGTAAATCCAATTATCCAACAACCATAGGCTTCTGCAGCTGAAAACATTTTAAATATTTTATTAGGAAATTGATATTAATAAAAAAATTAGATCATAACATTGTTTTTACCTGCGCACAAAAAATAATTACTTTTTTATAGGTTTGTTATCATCATTTCTTTAGAAAATTAGTGCTTTGGTATGCTTAAAAAAAGTTTCCTTTAACATAATGGATTATGCAACAAAGCTATTAAATATTAAACAATGCTAAGACAGAACAAACACTGTGAAAGGCATCAAAATAATAAATATCTCATAATTTGTTTACAACAAAACAAACCCACAAGCATAGAACATATTACACTTATTTGTCCCACTATATAGTATGTGTCAGTGCTCGAATTACTGCCAATATTGAGTAGAAAGATTAGTAAAAGTACCTTTTTAAGTAGTTTTAATCTTAGAGTAAATTAAGGATTAATTATTAAAAATTAATAAACCTTATTAAATTAAAGACTATTTACTAAAAACGGGCGTGATTATTTATCCAAAAATGAAAGTGAAAGTTTAAATAAATTTTAACGTCCCTGAATCTTTCAGCGTTCATCCTTGATTTCCTAAGAGGGGCTGGGGTGTCTAAATGAGATCGTGAGTTGGGTTATTTGCTTAAAACGGAGGGGCAAGTTAAATTTTCATTTGAGAGATCAGATTTCGTGATTAACTCTAAAGCTTAGTGAAATAAGCCAAAATCATATTTTCACTCTGGCTAGAACATTTAAGGTAATTAATATAAATTGTGATGCTCAGACTTAAAAAAACAACAACTAATTTAGACCATGCTGGAGGTTGAGATGATATCGTCCACAAAAGCCCTATTAGAAGATTTTTGACTGTATTTATCATAAATTTAGTGTAGGAGAATACTTAAATTATCTGAATTATGTAGGTTATTATTGAGGACTGCATACTTCAGATCATGAAACCATGTGCACGCATTCATGATAAGCCAAAATAGTCTGTATTCTACGCTTTGTAATGTGTTATAAAATACATTTTTAGGATCTAGAATTAACCTTTGTGTTGCCAATAATGTGAAGTAAAAATATTGATTATAATCGATGGCCTGTTGATACTTTTTCAGGTTACTTTTCAGGTTAACTTACCATTAAGCGAAATGTAAAGAGATCGCTTTGTGCGAATTATTCTTGAGGCCAATCTTAAGAAACTTATTGAGTATTTTTTTTTACCATACCCTGTTGAAAGCAATGCAAATATCAAGGGGCCAGCCTTCATAATTGTAAGACCAGAGATTAAGAGTAGCTGCAATCATCTGATGAATTTAAATTATGTCATTTTCCATCCAGAAGGTTTGTTGAATTTCATATGAACGTCTTGAATTATGTCATTCGTATGCGTTTCAAGTTAACCTAAACATACACTGCAGCCCACTCGCCATCTCAGATAAATAAAAAATTAGGAAAAAGGTAACAACGACAATGGTATAGCTTATCAAACAGTAACAGTTGGAAATTAATGGTATACAGTTTTAATTGTTTATGTACATCACTCTACGACCGGTCATCTGGCAACTGAGGATGACAGCTTAGAGGTATCGTAACTATATTGTTAAATAAACCATATCAGAGAGAAGCGAAGGAGTTTTTGTTTAAATTTATCCATCCACAACTGGCACCAACCATATAATATCAGTGGTATCCTGTATGTTTTATAGTATCGTTTCATTTATTACTGATAGCTACTGCATTTCTGCTTCTTCATGTAGAATAAATATTTATATATTTTAAAAAAAAATTTATTAAAAAGAGGTAACAAAAACACAATGGTAAAACAGCCAAAATAAACATAACTTCTGTCACTCCACGGCTTCATTGATTCTACCCGAACGTTTTTGAACGAGTTTGATGGGCCGTCATTCTTAAAGGTTCGAGCTGATAGTAACTAAAGAAACCCATTAAAGCTGCGGAGAGACAGAAAGTGTTTAATTTCTTAATATACACATTTCACACCGTCAAAAAACTTCTTCTATTCTAAAGTTACAATACAAAACAACAAATTTCGAAATGAAGGGTTTGACGTGTGAGCGGTATAATCGATTAAACCATAGCGAATCTGCGCTATTCATTACATCCACTAACAATTGAAAAATCCGGCGTGAAAACCGGCTAGTAAAATTTGTTATTCTTCTATATTCGGGATTGACACAAATATCGTAAGTGTACCACCATGTGATGAATTCAACCGTGACATTGAGAGCTTTAACAAACAAATTCATTTTCTAAAAAGTTCACCCCAGCAAGGATTATTTTTGTGTAACAAGACTATTAAACATTTAAGAGCATTTTTTTTATAAAAATTTTTTAAAAATTATTTATGGCTTAGATGAAATCTCAGTTTTATTTTTTTTATTTTAATTTAAAAACAGCAAAAACAGTGGCTACTCCTGATCTAAAAAAAAAAATACAAATTGTAATGAAAACATGAATTATTGGATATAATATGTAATTAATTATTCGATAAAGAGAAAAAATAATTCATAGTTTTAATCCGAACCCTTTAGCCAATAGGTCAAGAAGGGGACTAATTCTTTTTTAAATGGTTTCAGCCGTATACCACTCATTAATTCTCCAAATTCTTCCCCTGCCGTCAGGTGGGACGTTAATAACAAATTGATTGGAAACCAGTACAATTACTGATGGGTGGTCACTTTTTTTGCCTCTCAGGGTGCATCTAAACGATATCATATCGTTATACTTGTATGTACACACATAAATGTATATCACTGCAATAAGCACTGAAATACAAGAAGTTTCGCATGGTTTTATCTTATATCTGCACGTGGAGCAACAAAATGTATTATGTCTTTAGAATCCTAAACAATAATTTGTGAGGCTCTACCCTAATCATTTAAAATATTAGGGTTTTGGTAGATTTCCTTATATATCCCATTCTTGTATTCGAAGTACAGAATATTGCGAAATATTGTCGATTTCTATTTGTATGTTAAAGAAAATGGCAAGAATAAGTTTCTTGCATCCGGTTGTTATTCACAAAAAAAAAGTTTTTTTGTTTTTTTTGGAAGCAGCATTGCATAGAGCAGTTTTCGTTTTCTTATATCTAACTAAGGCACTTCTTCAATATTATTTTTATTGAAATGCTTTAAAAAAACAAAAAACAAATAGGACGGTAAGTAACTTGATTTTACTATTATTTTTTTTTTTACATTTTAGTAATGTTATGATGATCTACTTCTTTACATTTTACAATGATCTTCTCATTGCGTTGAAGATTCACAACTGATCCATATTCTATTATATAAATGGAAAACTTTCACTAGGCAATCATCATCAAGATGTTTCAACATTTCATACGTGAGCTCATGCATAATAGAATGCATTATATGATTCAAAACTGTTCACAGTTGAAAAAATCCAGTTATTCCTTTTCTTCACGAGGCCTATACATCAGGGGTATTTGGCTTCAATTAATTTCTTCTATATTAACCAACATCTTGCAATTTGGTCGTAGAATGAGATTCCAAATTGTTTCCGAGAGTTCGTCTTAAAACACATCATACTTTTAGATAAAATAATTTTATGTTATATGAATTTATTTAATCATCTTACAATCATGCACAGCAACACAAATTAAATAGTACATACCTTGGTCACTGAGACACTATACATGTTTACACTGCTTCTTCTTTATAGCAGTTAATGTAATACATGATGGAAATCTAACAGCAGGAAGAAACTGACAATAAACGACATAATAAAAAAATAATAAAATATAATAATAATAAATAAAATTAGGTTATGTAGATATAAATTTAATTTAATGTTATTGCAACAGGATATATTGTTTGTGGGTGTATCTTTTGAGGGAATGCCTACTGTAATTGCCTGTTTCTCTTATTAATAGGTTTTCGGATATGAAAGTTAGATATAAGAAATGCTTTGTTTAGGTGTGTTCATGCTGCTGGATTGTGGTAATTGTAGATCGGTTAGTATGGTAGTTATCTTGGGGCATTTAAAGTGAAGGTAATTGTTAATTATGAGCATACGAGTATACTGATGTTTAGTTCGACTTCCGATTTCCTGTAATTTGAAGTACAATTGTAACTCTAAACCAGTGCAGCATATGTCATTTTGGGGTGGATTGCCGATTTATGTAGTATTAATTTGATTTTAGGGGGTGGTTTAGGTTTTTTGTGGAAATAGGGTGACATTTTACTGAGGACGTGGTTTATGGCAGTGCGGAATCGGTCTAAGGTTACTCCTAGAAAGTGTATGGAATGGAACCTCTGTATTTGAGAATTGTTTAAGGAATACTGTTTTAATTAAGTTTAATTTACGATTTAATGAAATAAGTGTTGATATTATCTATTTGTGCCTGTAATCTGTGTATCCATGTGTCGTACTGCGTCTTTTCTGAATGATTCTGTGAAGATTACTGCGTGGTATGTGTATAACGCACATCTTTCGACTTTGACAGAGTAAAAATAGCTGGAGGTAGACAAGAGCCTTGAAGTACTGCTGATAATTGTTAAACTTTTGAGGGGATATTGTTGATTGGAATGTAAAAAGTTTAATTAGAAAGGTAGGAGTGGATGAGGAGTATTATGTAAGGTGGAAAATTGCAACTGATAAGTTTATGAATGAGCCCGGTGAGTCTATATTAAGCGTGATCATCCCAACATGCTTTTTATCGTTGAAAGCATTGGTTATATAGTATGTTAGCCTTGCAAACTGCGTGTCTGTGGAGTGGTGTGGTCTGAAACCAAAGTGTTCATTAATGATTAAATTATGAAAAGCTGTGGTAATTTAGAATCCTTAGAACATAACTTTTTCAAATATTTTTTAGAAAATGTTCAAAAGACTGATTGGTTTACGGCTTCCTATTTTTGCGTGGTTAGGGTAGGGGTTAGGTCGGAGAATGCTATTTTAGAGTTTAGGGAGGGAAATTTTTAATGACTATAGATGGAATTTTGTATAATCCTGTGGATTTTCTCACTTTCAGCGGTTTCGTTTGTTAACATATTTCTTTTGGTGAAATGGATGGGAAAGAATCGGGTTGAGATGATTCTATTTAAATCGGTTATGGTTTGATGTCTCTTACCATTTGATCAGGTTACTGTTAAATTTAAAATTGAAAGTGAATAGGTAAGTCTTTTTCTTTATTTGATTTTAGAAATTCTTTGTCAGACTTTATATGTGGTTTGATGTTTGTAAAAATTGTATTAATTTTTGTCCCTTGGCCGAAGTTTAATTTAGGTTTAAGTTAGGTTTAATTTACCTAAACGCACAAAACTACTTACTCAACGAAAATTTACCTAATGACTGTCTACATGTTGATTTTTTTTATTTGGTTTTTAATTGTTAAGAGTGATTTTAAACTATTCGGCAATTGCGTTTGTACATTGGTGGGGGAAGAAGCCCTTGGGATAGCTGTTATAATTGTGGATTTTACTGCTTCATTTAATTGGGTTATAGATTTGGCAATATCGGACGAATGATTAATAGAAGAGTTAATATCAACCTGATTATCTAAAAATGTTCGAAATTTTTACCAATTTTATATTTTAAAGAGGAATTTTTGGGAGAAAGGATTTTTAGTAATTTATTTTTTGATGTGAAACATCATTTGGCTGTGGTGGAGATTTCATCGAAACAATTAAATATTCCTATATTGTACTTTACTAACTCACTCCTTTTTCTTTAAGCAGTACTTTTTGAAGGGCCTTTAAATGTTTCCTCGAAGGGTCATTGTTCTTAATATCAGTGTCTTTGGAACTAATTAGTTCATAAATAAAATGATTAGTTAAATAAAACTGAAACCATAAAAAAAACAAAAAAAAAAAAACTTTTGAGAACACTAAGAACACGTCTACTAATAACGGTGGCTGGAAGACTGAGAAAATAACTTAAAGGATTTCTGACAAACAACGATATTTTTATAATTCACTTTTTTGTAACAAGTCCAAAACGACCATCACTTTTTATTCCAGCAATCTCTGTTTCTGCTCAACCACTAAGATATTTTAAAACTGAATAATATCACTTATCACTAGAATAAGTGATTAATTGAGATTATTCAATAATTAGTATTATTATCACTAGAAATTCTGGATCTAATCAGCTTTGTTTTCCGTAATGTATTCATTAATTAATAAAATATGACCATGGCAAAAAATACGGACTCATTAGATGACACCTAGCAAAATACATCAGCAATTTAGGTAGTAAAGTAGTTTTTTTTTTACTTACTGATTTTTATTCATTTCCAAAAAATATTATTATTACTTTTATGTTAACTTCAGTCAGAAAATTAGAGATAATATTATATTATACTAAGGTCAGATAAGCTTATATATTTTATGACACTTTTCATGACTTTATTACAATCTTTTGCTTAAGCCTAAGCAATCAGTATAATTAATCAGAACGTCGATACAATTAATTTGATACGCAATGTAATATGACAGCAAAATTTTCATTTTACAATTGCATGAAATTAATTAATAGTAGTGCTTTAAAAATAAAAATCTGCTGGTAGATCAGATCTAGCACCAGCAGCCGGGAGGGTACCAGTACTGTTTTATATATCAGGCACCGCCCTGATATATAAGAACTTTAGCTCTTGTCAATAAAGATAATAATTTGTGAGCTCCTTCATTATTTTTCGATGGATGGCTTTATTTTTAGCATTGCTAGAACATCAATTGGCGCAAATCAATCAATGCTAAATATTATTTTTCCTACAAAATAAGCCATTGAGTTTTGGTGTTATTGTTAGTTTTAATGACTTTTTACAATTATAGACTGTGATTTGTCTTCCCAAGGTATTATGCTTTTTGTTATTTCGGGAAGACAATTTGTTTTCATTTAAGACCGATATGGCCTAGAAAAAATATTATACGGGCAATAAAAGCCATCTTAATTAAGCAGTACGTTTAAAGAAAAAAAAAAAACCCAGAGGCAATGAGCATTTATTTCGAAACGACAGATCACTAACATCGTACCTGAACGTCATGACGCTACACACACAATTTGCCTGCTGCCCAACTAAACAGAAATAGGTTTTGATCTGTTTCGTTTGAAAATACCCAAATTAAATTTGACGCAGATAAGAACACAAATAACCATAAATAACAAAAAAAAGCTATGAAAAACTTAACTAATGAATTTACGCCCCAACTGGGTCTGGCACTGAGGTACCTTTCTTATTGTTGTATATACCGAGTAACCTTTGTGTAATATGAGTATGTGGAACACTATCTCATGTCTGGAAGATGTCGAGGACATGTTACTGGAGAGGATTGCTAACCTTGGTGGTCTTTACGTCTCCGGTAACCAGATTGACCTGTTTTTATCACAACTTATTTTCATTCGAATGTTTCTGTTTACGAAGGTAGCCTTCAAAGGGTTCACTTAACCTCAATGCAGGCGACCTCAAAGGAACTATGCAACGTAAATTAATTAACGCTAACTGCAATATATTTCTTAATCTTACGTAACTGATTTATTTATTTCACTGTGTAGTGTAATTTATGTTGTTACAACTAAAAAATATATTTATTTAATTTAATAATGAAAAACAATTAAAAAAAAAACATTAATAAAAGAAAAGTTCATTTGGAACGAACTATAATACGTTTACATTCTGTTGGCCAAAATTTATTTTCACAATTTACAGTTTTCATATTGTCGCTGCATATTTCATTTTTGAAAAAATTATGGCCAGATATATTTTTCATAATGCCAATATGAAGTGACTGTTATAAATTAAAGTAATAATATGTTGGAGTCAGGGTGGACAACATAAGTGAATAAAATTATGCAAAATAGCACACGTTGTAAAATGTCATTTTTTTTGGTTTTAAAGCGATATTGATGAAACCTGTCAGTATATGGCACCATATAAAGTATGAAGATGAACCAAATTGTATTTATTAGTCCAGTAAAATTATTAATTATGACTTCTCACTCGATGTAGTCGATAGTAAAATGTAGTATAATTAAATTAAATTTTACGTAAAGCTTAATGTGCCATAACAATCAACCTCCACCGAGGATTCCCACACTCCTTACTCCTCTCACACCTCCTTCAAGCAGGTCCTCCTAGTACAAGGATCCTATCACCCCAAATATTTTATATTTATCCCTCATCCGAAAATTCTAACTAGAGAGAAAAAAAAAAAAAAAAGTAAAGCTTAAGTAAATTTTACTGCAAAACGGTATATTGATGAAAGTGGTCAGAAACTCTTGAGATCTTCACGAGATCTTTGAGCTGCCTACGGTGGATGAATCCATTCTGCGTAGAAATATCGAATTTTTCGACTCCCTGCAATACCTGACAAACCCGGTGTTTAACACTATAACCCCCGCTCCGTTCCCCCATCGATGGCAGGACGCTGTCGCGGCAGGAACACTTTAGTCTTAGGTTCTAGTTTTAGGTTTTAGTTTGTAAGTTTTCCCACATTTGTAAACTGAAGGTGAGCCCCACCTAGTAATGTATATATGTTATAGACTTTTTAACTTCAATCTGATTGTTATGTAACCCAACCTCCTTCGAATGCATCAGTGCATTGCAGAAAGAGGAGAAAATTCTTTGTTCATATTGTTTTCACATATTGTATAATAAATAAAGGGGTTTAGAAAAAAAAAATAAAGTGCACTAACTTCACTTATTTATTCATATTTGAAATGCAGCTTTCTCCACAGTATTTTGCACAGTGATAGTTAAATATATTTTAATTATTTTTCAAGTAAGTCCCAAACATACGTCTTATGTACGTTTACTTTTTAATTACTATGGTGTTCAAAAAACTTCTCGTGTTGCCTGTGTGTTTTTTAGCACTGTTTTATCAGTAGATTATTTTTTTCCTGAGAATGTTCAATCTATGCAGGGAATCCTAATGTCAATCTGATCTCTTCTAGGATTCCAGTTCACTTATGTCAGCAAGTTCTTCTCATCGCCTCAGTATCAATCGTATCAGTCAAACGGTTGGGAACTAATCAAATAATCTCTAGGATCGGAACTCGAACCCGCAACGCCGAAGTGGTATTCAGGCGCCTGCCCCTTACGCAACGCCGTGCCTCATTAAAAAAAAAAAAAAAAAAAAAATATATATGATTGTCAGAGTATTTATGTACGCTAGTTGGCCGGCAGTCATAAATAAGTTACAAGACGAGTCAGTGAAATCGAATCCGGAGTAGACAGGCCAGTCTCGAAAGCAGATGCTGGAGGCGGAAGGCTGCTGGTTCAAGGGCGTTAAATGGCTCCCCTGTTATTTTTATTCTTTCTAAATGATTTTTTTTTACTGGTCGGTTGAGCAACGCATCAACGAGACATTCTAAAAAGTTACCTGTGTGTGGGAACTGTGTTTCATTTGCATACGTGTATTTGTGAACCGATTTTCAAATACTTTTATCGGATACCGGTGAGCGAATATAGAAATATTGCCCCATTCTTAATAAGTGCATGCATTGAAAAATGTTGCGAAACAGCTTATCGCTTTTCAATCCAATAGCCGACGCTTGTAACATATGTCCAAGCGTGCTTTCCTATCTTAGCATTTCGTATATTTTTACTAAGAAACTCGCATACTCATACGGGTCCCAGCATCGCTCTAACAACTAACTCTGATTTACTTATCATAATTTATTTTCGAATCCGTATACCAATATCCATAAATAATTATACCTTACAAGTATATTGATGGTATGAATGAGCAAATTTATTAACATTTATTACACTTATTCTTCACCAAAAAAAAAAAGATTATAAGTTTATCGCCAAAAAGATTGATGGAATTGAAAATATAACGAGGAAATATTCAATATTATTTCTTGGGAAAAATGACAAATTTGATAAGCATTCCTCATTACTACATTGGACTATCAATCATGGTTTCCAACACTTTAGTACAATCTGTTAATACAAAATATTAACATCCTGACAGTAATGGGTGAGAGTTTGATTTTTGTTTCGGAGAGCTAAGTTTTTATTTCGACATTGACTTCAAAAATGTCAATCATTCTCCAGTTGAAAAATATTAATTTATATAGAATCATTATTCAATTTTCTAGAAATTTGAAATTCTTTTCTATTGTTTTGTAATATACATGTATTTGACCAAGATTGTTTTGTAAATAAAATGTGGTGATTACAGAAAGTTGAAAATTATTTGTTTCTTAATTATTTTACTTTTATTGTATTTAGTAATAATATAATAAAAATCACTTTAGTGATATATGATAGGTGTTTTAAAAATTTTCTAAAACGGAAAAAATGAAATTTTGAAAACCCTTGTTCTGGCTTAAATGCTTTAAACGTTGTCACTTTGTGATTAAATAAAAATTTTGTTACAAGTTTTTAATTTTTGTATTTCGTTTTTGGACGTAAATTTTGAAATGATTCTTTCAAGACATTTTATCGAATAAAATTGTATTTAAACTTAAACCAAGGTTCGATCTGAATGATTATTTTCTTCTAAGGATCCAGGCAACCAAAAAACGAACAGACCATTAAAACTCTTTAATTTAAATTCTTTTAAAGCAGTTTTAGTATTATAATTTTTAACGTTTATCCGTAACCAACTCCTATAAAAATACATGAGCTAATCATAAAAAACCGTAAATCATACGCTACCGACATATGGTGATTTAATATGTAACAGATAAAGACAAGTTTTACTGAAACGAAACTCGGAGAGAGAACGGCAATGCTTACACGTGCAGCTGAAAGTCAGTTTTATATAACCGAAGTGGCTGGTGGGGGCACCCCTATGCCTCTACTCGATGCAGGCCCCTTATTTATCGTTATGCTCTGCATGCGGCTAAAACATCTGAGGGGAGGGGGGAGGATAAATAGATTTTAGAGTCATCAGCGTACAAATGACGGGAGTTATGATGAATTGAGTTAGGGAAATCGCGATGAAGAAGAAGTTATTGATAGTAACTACTTGTGAACGGTTAGAAGAAAATGATCAAAACTAGCGAATAGAGCTATCGGAGAAGTTGAATGATTTTAACTTGGGATGACCAAGGAGGAGTATTGGAAGAAACTGTGACTCTTAGGACAGACGCTATGGCGGTTAGAACGCTCATGAAAAAAGTAGATATAATTGAATAAATGAAAAATAAATTTATGAATAAAAATAAGTACAGAAATAATGACATAATAGGGGAATACAAAAGATTGGAAAGAGAAGAAAACAAAAAAAGGAGTTTGGGGATAGAGGCTGGCGACGTAAAGGTCGGGTTACAAAAACTGATAATTTATGGCTGAAATTTTATATTTTACGCAATTTTAAGATATCGATTCTTGAGAATATTTATAATAAATAAATTCTCTTTCCATTCATGGATCTGAATCCCAAAAATTCGTATCATTAAACAGTTTACGCAATCTAATATACTGTACTATATGAGAGCCAATTACCCACAGCATTAGCCATTACCCAATTACACTATACTCGATCCAAATAGGATTTCTTCTCTTCAAACAAATAAAATAAAATTGAATTCAAGTATGCATAATACATTATTGGCAAGCTTTCCCTGCCGTAGAAGACAGGAAGAATGACATCTCATTATCGCAAAGGGTTCGATTATGTTTCTTATGCATAAGTATTAATTACGTTTTCCCACTTGTAGGAGAGGCTCCCGAAACGTATCAAAATTGTTTTTTTTTATTAATTTTTTTTACACATTTTACGCCATGCACTTACACTAATGTACTGTTCTTACTATTAGTACACTTATGTACTCCTTGTTTTAATACGACCCACGAAAGACAAAAAATGAGAACCCAAGTACAAAGTAAATTTCGAGTAACAATGACTTCTAAGTAAATAAAATAAAAAATAAAATGAATCTGATTTTAAAAGACCCACCAGCCTGATTCCATATATCGACAAGACAACAAATTTAACCTTTAAAACAACAAATGTGACACAAATTTATGAATTTAATCTCAATTTAAATAGTCTATTTAGTAACATGTTTTGTGATATTTTTCTCGGTTGAAGTCGATGCCTGCCGGACTTGTAATATACACCGCAAGCCACAAATACTTTATTCCCTTCTTGGTTTCAACTTTCTTCGATGAACCCAAAGTGCGAAGTGGCAAGAAGCATATTTATCACCAATGGTTCTTGCTATAGGGTATTTGTGTATATAAAGTATAGAGTGCTCCCCTTCAAGGATTTTGCATAATTATTTCCACAATATATCGCTGTAATTATATGTAAACATACCTTAAAGTGAAAGAATTTACAGTCAAGCGATCAAAATAAAAATTCCACATTCAGAAATGGATTTATAGCTTTTGAATTCGAGCTTTCCTGCTGTCAACAATTCGTTCCGTCCGCCGCAATCAAAAGAGTTGAGAAAATTCATTATGTTGGCCATGCATAATACAGCTTTTGGCTTACACACGGAACGGAGTACGATCCATCGGAAGACTCAATAGGACTTCGTCCAGTACCCATTCACAAAGGTAACACACTCGCAATGTTCTCAGCTCCTGAATGCTGTGATCACGAGACCGTGTAATCGTTTTGAATAATTCCCGTCCGCTGGGGAAACACCTTTCTCTATAGTCGACTGTTTTAGAAATCATTTAACCCTTTTACATTCTCTCGGCACGTACGAGATAAGGCTACCTAGATCGGTTGTATGTTTCCCTACAGTATTGACATTAACAGTTACAGGTAGTCGTAAGACTAGACTATTCGCTAAATCAGAAAATGAAGAACATGGAAACAAAAAAAAAGAAGTTTTTAGTCCTATAAGGAGAAATATTATTTTAAAAGACTGTTTAGGCCTATCTCTTGTATGGAGTGGAATAGAAGTTTCAATAAAAGAATAGATAGCGGATCGTAATAACCCTTCCAATATTAGTGGACAACCAAGGTTCGGCAACCCAAGGAACCGAGAAAGGTTTGGGTTTATTTGAATTTTAGGCATGTGTGTATTTCCATACATTGTAGAAATTGTATGTGTAGCGACCGCTAACTACATAAGATAAATCATATTGTAAGCAAAAGTAAAATAACATGAACAAAATGTATTATAAACAAATATAAATCATTGTGAATGTGTTAAGCAAGTCACACGAGAAAGGTCAGCCATGTACCCGCCGGGCCTAAGAGCCAGATGCGCGAGGGTACCACAGGTCATAAACAGTCATAAACATAACAACCCTTTTAGGCCCTCTCTACCTCCAGGGCTTGTGTCCTGGCCGGGTAATAAGGTGGCGTTCACGTACCTCACCACCGGTCACGTTCCTCGACACAGGTGTGCGTGGGAATCACCACCGGCTTAGACCCTTGCAGCCTCCCAGCAGGCAAGGGGAGAGGGTACTTAAGGCAGCCTCCTGGCTCTGTTAATCAGTCTCCTTGCGAGTCTCTCGAGAGTCTCTCGTGGCCTTTACTCGTGACGCTTCTTGGTTTCCGCTCGAACTCTAAAAACTTGAATAATTCTTTATGAAACCTCTGTACCTCTTCTCTTGAACATAGTGCATTGTCGGGGCACATACCTATCATAAATGGAGCCAGATAGTAACGCCGTCATGGAATGATTGTCCAGGTTATAAACTCGAACAATCCGCACTTGTCACCAGGGCCAGGGTGACCAGGCACCTCCCTAGTGACGACCCGACAGTATGCTACCACTTTTATTTATTTCTAAGTCGACCTGAGCCCTGGCCATTTGGATGAAATAAAATTTATAATAATATAGTGGACCCAGAAAAGACGCAAACTAGGATTATTAAGCTTCTCACCCGAATAAAATTTACATTTAAAGTTTTTACTAATTAGGCTAACAGACATTAATTATTTATAGTGCTGGGAATCGGATTTGATTCTTGACTCACATGGAATAAAAACACTACCCATTTATTAAAGAAGGGTCGCCAAAACCTCTCCTTTTATAACATTAAACAGCAGTAAAATGGGTGACTCTCTGGAGTACTTAGCGAAGGCGTACTAAACGTCCGTACCTGCATTGGAATATGAACAAAAGTTGCTTGTGCTGGCCTCTGATAATGTAATGGCTATTAAGAGGGATTTCAATAGACATAACAGGGACGACAAGAGCAGAAAAGTTAGTGATATTATATTATACCGATGGAAGCCATGGAAAAAATCAGACTACAGCCAACAAACTTTAAATGAGCTAACTTGTAGCCGAAAAAAATTATAACCCAGAATGTAGGAAAATATTACTTTCCCAGTTGCCATTACTTCTGAAATAAATGTTGACGCAATAGACTTTAAATTAGACCTAGCTCTAAGCTCCTGGAATTGAAGTGCAGCATTCCAACCATTGAAACATTGAAGGATTCCAGCAAACGAAGAAATACGAGGTTTGATCAAAAAGTAATGAGAATTTTATTATTTCGGGGGCGTTGATTCCGATGATAAATTGTTTTTTTTTATCATTGTGGTACACATGTCTCTGAAATACGTTGAAATTGGAAACTGTTTTCAATGTTTACTTTTTTAGTAGGGAGGTTATACGTGCTTTGGGGTACTCGACGATTAGTTTTGAAAAAAAATGGATCAAATAATTTGTATTAAATTTTGTCAGAAAAATTAAATAAAAAGCAGGAACGTTTTTAAAATGTTGACAGCGGTTTCTGGTGAATCTACCATGAGTAAAACAAGAGTTTATGAGTGGACGTTTCAAAGAGGGCCGTGAAAAAGTTGAAGATTGTGATCGCGCTGGGCGCCTTAACACTTCAATAAACAACAACATCGAAAAAAGTAAGAAACTGATTCTGGACGATCGCAGAATTAGAGAGGTTGCTTATGAAGTTAATATATCATTTGGATTATGCCAAGCGATTTTTTTCATTGAAAAAATGAAGTTTTGGGCAAGAAACGTGTGGCAGCAAAGTTCATCCCAAAGTTGTTGAATTTTCACCAAAAAAAACATCGCGTGGATATCGCTAAAGAATTGCTGAACCTTCGTTCAGTTGGTAACTTCTAGAGTTTTGTTAAATGCATCATAATAGGCGACGAAACATTTCGTCGTATGACGTGGAAACCAAGGCCCCATCTTCGCAATGGATGCGGCCTGAAGAGCCAAAACCGAAAACAAATTGCATGGGCTAGTTAGAGTAGGTAAAGTCATGAAACTTCTTTATTGTGCTAAAATTACAATCTGCCTTATAGGCAATAAGTAATTGTGAAAAATGTTCTCATTCATACCTTTACAATTTTCATTCACTAACTCATTCATACAGTAGTTACAAACAGCCCAGAGACCTCCCAAATCCACATAGTTGTCACCTCCCTCGCATCTAAATGAGGAAGCTCAGTCTTTGGAAGTCCCGCTCACTCCTCCGTCATCCGCGTCAACGGATACGAGCCAGTGAAGGCTGATGAGGAGCGCGAGAGCCACATACGCTCATAGAGTTGGTAAAGTAATAGACGATATTCTTACAACGGGCTTGTATTGGGCTCGGACCTGATGTGACTAGCCGTTCATAAGATGCAAGATCCTTCCTTGGGCTCACCATACATCTTACAATTCAGCACCCAGTCTCTCAGATTCGTTTGTGAGGGAAAAAAGGGTGGTGGTGAATGATCCTGACTTAATCCACATCACCTCCCTTGTATAACCATTAGCAAATAGACGCTACATCCTTATTCCGTGTTTGTAGATTCAGTGCCGTAAAAATAGTAAGAGAATGTCTGCCCAACTGTACCAATACTTTTCGTCGTTTTCAAACCATCCGTAAGGCAAGAATTGCATTCTAATCATAAGACTTAATCAGTTTTTAATCAAAATTAATTTTTTTTAAAGAAATCATTAAAAAGTCTGATACTACGATTATTGAATAATATTTGCTTGATGCGACCATATACTTAATAAAATATCTAGATGAAGAAAGCTTGTATTTATGCAAAAAAGTGTAACAGGTAATGTCAGCTTGACTTGATAAATAAGGAGTCAACATTTATCTTTCGCAGTGAATAGTCCTATTTGAAATGTCCTCGATCCACTTCACACAAGTGTCCAATCAGAAGTGGACATTCCTCTCCCACTCACTTATAAGTCTAGATCCTTTCACCTTCTGGAATCTTAAATGTTAAATTTAAGACGCGAAAATACAGTTCTGAATGAGCACAGTTGCTCAGGGACACGCTGCTGTCAAACAATGGATAACACGAAATAGATATTAATGTGCACTGAATGACATATATCCCTTTTTGTGTTATGAACTCTCTACTTCACGGTTGGGATTTACGATTCATATCTCGCAGGAGGTATGATATGGATGGAACGAAATGAAACTGGAACCTACGCTTTCCTGATCATTGTTGATATTGCAACTACATATGATCTAGATAGCCATTTTATTTCTTCATATCTGAGGATAATAACTTGACAGAAATGTTAGAAAATTATTGTAGGTAGCCTCTGTAATGGTGAAAATACTCCAAGAGTTAGCATTGTTGTTGTTTATTTCACACTTGTAACTTTAATTTTTACACGGATGTGTTTACGAATATGTTTTTCCTTACGGACACGCTTATAACTTTTCTCAGAAATTATTTTAATTATGTTGTTAATAGATTTGTTCTCATGACTTCCGTTAATCACTCATCTTCTATTTGGCTCATTATTGTTGCATGAAACGAAGCATTCTACATCTACTCAGATATTTCCGCTACTCTGAATGAATGACTTCGCTTGACTAGGTTTCTGTATGAGCTCTGTGATTGAAAAATCTGGACTTTATATTACTGAAGTAAGAAACAAATCAGAATTTTTCTTCAGAGATATTTTACAACTTTATAGTAAGATTTAACAATTACTTCCTGTATGACATTTGAACAAAACGTCTTTGGAGCTGAGCAACACTATGAAGGTTTATTTTGCTTTCTCAACTGTTAAAATGATAATCTGCTTTTCCCAATCATCAACCAAGTAATTTTATCAACACTAGTCAAACCGGCAAAAATATTAAACTGTTATACATGTATGTGAAGACATTGAAGGATGTCGATAAAATTGAAATAATTGGCCGTAACATAACAATCAGTGCACATCTACTGGGAGATTGATATTTTGTTTTTGTGAATAGATAGTAATATTGATGACAAGTATCTGTTACTATGATATGCATATTTAATTATACACAGGAAATCCCATGTGAGTGAGCCCCCACACTTTTAATCAATTCAGTCCATTAATGTATAATGTACATCATTATACTTTTGTACAATGCAGATCACTATTAGTAGAAATCAAAATTTGTATAATAATATTAAAGTAGAGGACATGGACTAGACTCAAACACCCACAAAGCCCAAGCCACATGCGATATTTGTACGTAATATTAGTAATTTTAAATTGCTATGTACTCAAATGAGTAAAATCGTAGGTACGGGCAAATACACGTGTCTCAGTCGGTCTCGGGACACGAAAATTTCTCCGGACACTCCCGATACATATCGAGCGATAGTTAAATATTTGGAAGAAACCAAGGCTGAATTTCATACTTGACTAACACTAAGTGCAGTGGGCAGCACAAAAGTGAATTGTAAAAGAAGCACCTAAAATCACCTGCAGTATGCGTTCTCTGCAATCAATGCCACCCGGCCAACTATTAGGGCTGCGAGGCTTATAGAATCCTCAAGTCCAGGAACGAACAACGTCGTCGGCCAAAAGAAGAGAAGCCAGCCACAGGTAGTTCAAGAAGCGCCCCAGTCAGAAATTTGAGGCCTTCAATCTCTTTTGCTGATGCTGTTAGAAACAGAGAGCAGTGACGAGCACATCCCACTCCCCGTCCGCGAGTTCTTCTTCCCCTCTATTCCGTTTATCCCAGCAACCAGCAAACCCAATCCCATCCTCAACCACACATCTCGCATATTCCTCCACCTTCAAACTCTTCAGATCTCACCAGCCTATTAACATCATTCCTTACAGAGTTCAAAACCCTAATAACCTCTCTCATTTCCCTTCATACAAATCTTGTGACCTACCTCATCCCCATTAAACAAAACCCATAAGTAGACCCTTCTGACACCTTATCCATTCTCCTTTGGAATGCGAATGGTGTTTTCACCCACACTAACGAACTGACAGCACTACGCCACGACAAGAACAGCGACTTAGCTCTCATTACTGAAACAAGACTTACAAGTAAACGACCATTTTCCGTTCGGCAGTACCAGACTTATCAAACTAATCAACCAGATGGAAGAGCTCATGCAGGTACCGCTGTCATTGCCCATAACGACATAAGGTCCCATCACATAGTTCCTTTGGTAGCACATGATTTCCTTCAGTCCACTGTAGTGTCAATCACCACCTTCACTTTTTCTCTTACTCTAGCATCAGTACTACCTTCCCAATAAATCCATTTCTGATTTGCAATTCATCTCCTTTCTAGACTCCATTGGACATCGTTTCCTTGTGGGTTGGGACTTTAACGCAAAGCAACAACATTGGGGCTCAAGATCCACAAATACATGAGGACGTGCTTTGCTCTCTGCACTCGCACGAAAACATTGCACCACTATCACTCCTAACACAGCCACCGATTGGCCATCTGATCCGAACCGAAATCCTGATCTCCTTGACTTCTTTTCTACAATAGTTTAGGAACACTAAACGATTCACTTTCATGCCTCGACGACCTCTCCTCCGACCATAGTCCTTTGATCCTAACCATTTCCCTAAGACCTATTAACAAACTACTTGTTCTTTCATTTATTAGGAGCCAAGTTGATTGGGACTACTTCCGCCAGATTCTTAGAGACTCTGTAGACCTCAAAGTATCTCTGAAAACATCCTAACCTAGATGATGCAATGCATTCTTTCACTACTCTGATCCAGCCTTGGAGGCAGTGCCTGGGAGGCAGTGCCTGGGAGGCACCGTCATCCAAAAATTCACAATCAAAATCCTTTACCTCAGTATCTCAAAGACCTAATCAAATCCAAACGCCACTCAAGAACAGCGGCTTCGGATAGGGAAAGGTTGGAAGAATTCGCACTGTAACTTTCCCGTACTTTCACTCCTCATCTTACTCCTCAAAACAATACTCATCACATAACTGTTGAAGATTTCCTAACTTCACCCATCACTTTCGCACTTCCACCAAAAGCCGTTAACCCCTCTGAGGTCAAATATCTACTGAAAAAATTACCTTACCGAATATCCCCTGGATATGATCTCCTTACTGGTCAAATTCTCAAACAACTTCCTCATAAGGCCATAATCGTCTTAACCTACATATATAATTGCATTATCTGAACGACGCACTTTCCTCTCCTCTGGAAACATTACATTATAGTCCTATTTGCAAACCCGGTAAACCACCCAATAAACGTCATCTTACCGCCCAATTAGCCTACTCCCTATCCTCTCAAAAATATTTGAAAAACTCATATTAAAACGTCTACTTCCAAATGTATCCATAACCTATTTCCTACTCATCAGTTTGGTTTCCGTCAACGACATTTCAGTGTTCAACAAGGTCTTCGCGTTGTTGATCACATATCATCACCCCTTGAATCCAAACAGTACTGCACTGTTCTTTTCTGGACACAGCTCAAGCTTTTGACAGGGTCTGGCACGCAGGTTTGCTTTACAAGCTCAAAAGTTATTTACCATAGACCCTTTTCCTAATCCTACACTCCTACCTTTCAAACCGATTCTTCCAAGTCCACTGTGTCTCAGAACTACTATCCCATAAAAGCAGGAGTTCCACAGGGCAGCGTCCTGGGTCCCATCCTTTATAAAATATACACCGCTGATGTCCCCTCAACCACCAATACATTCTTGGCAACATTTGCAGATGACACTGCAGTTCTGTCATCCCATCCAGACCCCGATATAGCATCCCAAATCCTTCAAAAACACCTTGATGAGATCGAGTATTGGTGCAACCAATGGCGAATCAAAGTTAATGAAGCAAAATGTTCCCACATAACCACTAGTTTTTTTATTGCATTCCTCTCCCAGTATCCGAGACAGTACTGTATTTAGGCTTTCATCTCGACCCCCCTCTTTCACACCCCCCTTTTATACCCCTTAAAAACCCTTTTACATTGTTTACACATTCATGACTAACATTAAACCCAAAGTACATTTCCTTTCCAGTTCTCAAAAAAGGAAGCTTACTATCTTGTGTCATATTATAGCTAAGGAAAACTATTTGGTATATTGAAATTAAGCAGCGAACAGAAGACTCGCTCCTTTGTAATTGAATAAGAAGGATTACGGTCAATAATGACCGTCGTGATTTACTTGAATTTAAGTATCTAAATCAGAAGTAAATTTATTAAATCATTTTCACTAAGTAATATAGTTTTTTCTGTAGTTGGCATAAAAAAACAAAAAACAAAAGCAGTTTCAAGTTAGCCAAATTGAACATTTCTTTGTTTAAATATTAAAAGCTATTTTATTTGATATTACTGACGTCAGTAAGAAGTAGTGGTTCTCCTCTATTCATGAGGTGCTACTCATTTAATTTTAGTTGTTTATTTTTTGAACAATGGTATGTTAGGGATGCAGGGCTTTGGGGGTTGGAACACTTTATGAAGGAAATGAAATTGAAAATACGAAAAAAAGTAGTACAAAGAAGACTAATACTAGATGAAAAAATATTCTTGACTGGTTTCTAAACTGCCTTTTTTAAATTTTAATTGATTGATAATTGATGCCTGGAACATTTTCCTTTGAAGATTTGACTCTGCATTTCATTGATTGAACAGTAATGAGACCAACCTTCATTCCCGAAGGAGCTACAGGCATGCGCGTTTACCTTACTACCCAATGTTAAATTCTGCATTTAATTATCTTTTTTTATTGACGCTGGAATGTTGATGAACCCAGCTGTAACCCTGAATGGTGAAAGAAGACATATCTTCCTAATGACCACCTCAGGAAAGGACCTCATAATGGTGACTGAAGAAAAAGAGGATCGTTAGGCCAGATTTTGTCCCAAAGTCAACACACGAAATGATGGAAACTTTTGCGTCACTGCTTGGCTACCTTAGTTACAACATAGTTTTGAAAATTCAATTAGTGCAGATATATTTATAAAAAAAACCATTATTTAGTGTTGTCAAAATGTGTATTGTGGCGGAACTGATCGTGGGGGGAAGGATATGGGTAAAAATCCCCAGATGAAAAGTTATTTTATTTCATCTCCATGAATGTAAAAATGAGTTTCGACGAGCTAGCCCACATTTCAGCCCTGAATTGTAATACACAATAGTGTTAATAAATATACTAGCATACTGTTTTTTCGCAAAATATTATTTTCACTTAATTGTGGCTTAATATAATCAGTATTAAATAATTCCATTCAAAGCATAATGTGTTGTTAATCTATATGAGACCGAATATTTGTAGCTAGAGTAGGTCAACGAAGCTCCCAAAAAATCATCTATCATATCAAATTTAAAGAGTTCTTGCGCTAACTGGTTAGTTACAATATTAAAAAACAACATGGCCTCGGAAAACCAGGTAAAATAAACATACTTTATCATGTGCTTTGACAAAATGATTTCCGAGATCCTGAAAAGTCTCGTTTTATGTTACAATATATCTATTGAATTTGATATCAGTCGCGTGTTTAATGACTGATTCATTGATTTTTATCAGCTTTTTAATAAAAAATAAAAAAAATTCACTTTTTGACTATTTCACAGCCCTTAGTCCTATTTATCATGTCAGTAAAATTACCCATTACTTCTTCCTCTGAGCACAGTTAAGGAAGTCATTGCTACTCTCCAAGCCAAACACCAGTTCTGTTTTTAGTACTGTGATGTGAACCATTAATCATCACCTCGGCGAAATTTAAATTATGGTAGGAAATAAGGAAGTAAGTAAACACTACTCAAACTATTTATTGCGACTGTAGATCAAATTATCACTAAAGGCTCTCAGATCAAGGAACCCAATCCATAATCTATAGTTTCAAATTTCATATCGTTTGAAACTCTATAAACAGGGCAGTCACCTCAGATGATACCCAATATTTTCTTTTGTATATTATAGGAAACTACACTACATTTGATTTGAACCCTCTAGATTCCCTACTCTGGACACATCTGGAGTCAATGGCTTGCCACAGGGGACACACTAGTTTGGAGAGCCTGAAAAATGGCCAAGTGAAACGAGTTGACAATTTCCCACAAGAAGTACTGCGTACTACAATAGATGACTAGCCCCACAGACTACTAGCTACTTGTGTACAAGCCTGAGGTGGCCACTTTGAATAATTTAATTTGCTTTAATTTATTTATATGTAAGAAATGGCATATAAATAAATTTTACTGCCATAATTCAATCTTCTGATTGATTTTTACAGTTTTTCCTCCCAACGAAACTCCTGGCAGGACTTGGTGTAATCCTGCTTAGTGCCTTTATAAACTCCTTTGGAACAGTAGACAGTTTTAAAAGGCATTTTTTATGTTAATTATTTTAACCATTGATATCTTCTTTATGTTTTTTTTTTTTTTTTCTAAGCCATATGATTTCTTACGTGTGCATCTCGGTCCGTTCCGGAGATTGTGGGTCCCCTGCTTGACCTTATAAGCACGAAATATTATCTGGAAATTCCATTTGATTACCCGATAACATATAAAATAATTATAGTACAGTCATTATAATTGAGATCGATACATTCAAATAACCTGTGTTTTACTCAAATGCATGCACATGGCACTTTCATTTGATGCCCCTGAGAAGCCAAAAGTAAAACTATGGTAAATTACAACTTGTCATGATTAATTAACTTCTATGTAATTAAAAAGGTATTTTCCGGCCATATTTAGTAAAAGGTGTATATGTCCTCATCTAGTTTGTATTATATCTTGAGGCAAGTAAGAGAAGTAGAAGACAAGTTATTATTAACCGATGTTATCATCGGGTCAACAATTTTGACTCAATCAGTGTTTTTTTCAAAAGCATGCCATTTTGCACAGTAAGGTCATTTGATGTACTAATCGTGCCCTGTGAAAAAGGTTTATAGTGACATTAAATATCTATTTTGTTATTATAAACGTAAAAATATCTGCCATTATTTTGTTTAGGGTATGTAATTTATCAATTATATTTTGTTATATTCAGGCACTTTCGTTGATTTTTTTTTTTTTTTTTTTTTTTCTAAGCTCTCTAATTAGAAGATTAAAGATAAGGGGAAAATCAAGGAAGATTTGGGTTGAGCGGACCCTTGTACTCGGAGTACCTGCTTGAAGGTGGTGTGAGAGAATTAAGGAATGTGGGAAGCCTCGGTAGAGGTTGATAGTTGCGGTACAGTGGTGAGAGTGGTGGCTGGGCCTAGAATCCCTCTAGGTACGTGGTGCGGTCTTATTTAGTCGGATAGCAGTGTTGGGTGCCCGTTAAAGGCTTGTTGTTGGTGGGCCAAGCGCCGTGATGTCCACCATTTTGTCTGCTTTACCAGATCTTGAGAGTTGCCATCTTGTGTCATGTCTCGGAATAGAGGGTTTAGACTATGTTCCATCGAGTCAAAGAATTTGATGTGTCTTTTGTCGGAAGCCTTCATTTTACGAAAAGGGGTATGCCATAGTGCCGTGCGCAGGATGTTGTTCTGGAAGCTTTGGAGTCGAGTTATGGTGCTGGCGTGTAAGAATCGAAAGAGTGGTGTCCCAAACAGTAGAGCTGGCCTCAGGGCGCTCTTATATATTAACAGTTTCAGCCGAAGGGATATAGCCTGGCTTGTGGTGAGATGCTGGAGAGAGTAGTAAGTCCTACGTACTCTTTTCAATTTCTTCTGCAAGTGTGTGCCAAACGTCATGTGTCTGCCTAGGTAGCAGATGCTGTTGGCAAGTTTGCATTTAGTCCAGTCTATGGTGAAGATGGGTGGACGCTTTCTTTTCTCAGGCTGGAAAGAGAAGATGATACCTTGAGTCTTGGCTGGGTTTACCTGAATATGGACAGCTCGTAGCCTGTCGGTGATTAATTGACTGGTGCCCTCTTCATTCTTTGAGCTTTTGCTGGGTTGAGGCTGGTGCTGTAGACCCCTATATCGTCCGCATATGCCACTACCTCACAATTGGAGTATGATGCTCCTACTATGTACGTGGTGTAGATGTTGAAGAGTAGGGGTCCCAGCACCAACCCTTGGGGAACTCCGACGACAAAATCTGTTCTGGTGGTTGATACGGCTCCTATTCGCACAGAAAAGGTTCTGCCTTCTAGATTGGAAGACATGATGTTCTGGAGTTGCGCAGGAAATTCGTGCTCGTGCAGGCATCGCAGGAGTGATGGATGATCTACAGAGTCGAATGCTTTCGTACAGTCAAGGGAAATCATCGCAGTGACTCTGTTGTTTCGCATGTTCGTTACAACGTGCCGCTGCAGTTTCACTAGATTGCAGTCCTAGCTGAGTCCTTTAGTGAGGCCGGTCTGTTGAGGTTGTATGATGTCTTGAGCGTCACAGTGTCTGGTGAGATGGTCGTAGAGAATCCTCTCGTATATTTTTGACAATTGGGTCAGCAGACTGATGGGCCTGTAGTGAGCTGGCTCATGTCCATTCTTGGATGGTTTCAATAATGGGACGACGACGGCGTGCTTCTACGTCTGGGGAAAGTAGTGTAGTGTCAGTGAAGAGTTGAGGATGTCCACTATGTGAGATATCCCCTTCCGTGGCAGCTGCTTTAGAAGGATGTTTTGGATGTTATCATCCCCTGGTGCTCTGTTGCCTCTGGTGCGACGAATGATTGCTGCAACCTGGTGGTAGAAGGTATATATAGTGGTGAGGGTAAGGGGTCCGCCGGTTGGGCGCTGTGATTGGCTCACTGTCCCCTCTCAATGCTAGTATGTCTGCCTGCTCTGCAACTGAGATGAACTGCCCGTGGTTTACCAGTCTTACAATGTTTTTCTTGGGTGCTGATGTTTTAACCAGCCATCAAAATGCTTTATAGTCACTGTGTGAAGTACGTATACGGTCACGCCACATAGCGCTCTTCCACTGAATCATCAGGCCTCAGGTCTTTGTTTTTCGTCCGGAACGTACTGTTTTTAATATTGTTACGTTGCCGTATCAGTTGCATGATGTGTTCCGGTGGCTTCCTCAGCGAAGTCGGTACCGGGGCAAACTTCGGTATAAACTTTCGTTGACTATAACTAAATTTTTTTTTTCATAGCTCTCAAACTTTTGGACCTTTCACTAAGGGAAGTCCCATTTGAAGGATGTATGAGAAGGATATGGGGTGTGTGATGCCTAAATGAGGCGGGTGGGTTCGGGAAGGTAGTGAGAGTCTACCTATGGTGAAGCCTAGGGGTACTAGGCATTGGTTTGTAGTCGGCCAGGTCATACCTGGCCCCACCCCTAAAGGGGGCTGCACTGTGTCGGCCTATCGGCCGGGAGATCAACCCACCCTGAGCAGGTAGAAGGGGTTATAGTGCTTCGGTTTAGTCGCCCGGGAGATCGACCTCGACGTTCAGTCCTCGTCAGGGGGCTCGGGTTCTTTGAGGTCCATATGTCTCCAGACTTCGGCGGTCCAGCAGTGCTTCCATCGGACGGGCATTGGGGGTGGTTGAAGGTCGAGGAATAGTGGGTTGTGACTGTGTCAAAGTGAATCGAAAAATTTGATGTGTTGTCTCTTGATAAAATCTTGGATGGTGAGCACTTCAAATTTTTCGTGGATCTCGTCTGCCTTCATTCGGTCGAACGGGGTATGTTTGAGGGAGGTGCGGAGAACTCTGTTCTGGAATGCTGGTGCGTTTTTAGAGTGTTAGGAGATAGATACTTGAATAGTGGGGTCCCGTACATCAAAGCAGGTCCCAGGACACTCTGGTGAATCAGCAGCTTGAGGCGTACTGATAAAGCCAGGCTGTGAAGTTGGTGTCCTAGGCTGTAGAACTTTAACTTTAAAGAACCTTTATAGTAAGTTTCATTCCAAACTAAAAATTATATGTATCCATCTATTAAAATAAGATTAACAACAATAGAAAATACTTATAAAAGAGCTTTGCATTGGTAGGAACCTCATGTAAAGTATGCCTAAGTGGGCCTTGTTATTTAAGCTGCTTTAGGATGCGAATGGTGATTAATTAGAATGAAATTAGATCAATTAAGGGAAGGGTACTGCACACTTCATTAACCTTTTTAATACTTGTAAAGCTGATTTTAAGTGACCAACATGGTTTGAATGATACAACTTTCAACTTAAAATGTAGAGAAATGATTGAAGTAAAAAAACAATCTTAATTCTACATATATTACATCCAAATTGACATTTATTAAATCACACTTATCTACCCTATCAAATGATCTAACAAGGTTTGAATCCAGAAATCTTAAGACTTAAATTAACAGATTTAAATTATCAAAACTGTTCTAGAGAACCTAAGAAAAATTGAAAACAAGGGAAGAATTTAAAATGCAAAATTTGACTCCGTGGTTGAAAAAAAAAAAAAAGCTACATTCGCTTAAGACAATTTAATGACTGCACTAACGGAAAAAAAGATACATGATGTGTTAAAAATTAACTTTTTAATAAATGTTTTATTTATTTTTATTACTATTATTTCTTAAACATGTTGTACTTAATATACCAACATGTAAAGAAAATATAAAATGGGTAAATCATTTTTTTCTTTCATCACATATTATTTGTTTATTTTTTTATTTATTACACAAAAAAAATTGTTGCTCGAATTTACCCCGATTCAAATAAGATTAGATAAGCATTCAAGATATTAATACCATTAATTAAACAAAAACGATAATTTTTTCATGTTTAAGGTGTTATATATATAAATATATGTATAATATACAATTTTACACATTTTGTGTTTATTTTACTGCACAATTTTCAGAGCTTTACTGCACGAAAATCCGGTTACTGGTGGCGAGTAGACGTGACTAGTCTGAGTGTACATTTCTTACATTAAATGACATTTTTAAAAATAAAACCCCTTCCTGAATAGAAAACCTATTCGTGCAAGGATATAACACCGATTTGATATGACGAAAATATTGGTTGGTCAATAACTTTTGCCAAGTTAGCCAGCGAGGCTTTCCCTAGATCTACCTACCCTTGACTGGGACTTCGCAATGCAGTGAAGTTTCTCGGCCTCACCTCCAGCCTAAACCGTCAAGTTTCCACGGCCTTATACAATGTTGTGAAAGTTTTCATTGAAATTCCTACAGCTGTAATGATTCAGAAATAGTAAATGCCTTTTTTTTTTTTGTATTTAAAAAATAAATAAATGCTCATAGAAATGTAACTTGATCAATTTCTCATATTCTATAACATCAGTTTTTGACATTTACTTTGTTAAATTTTGACGAGAAGTCAATGATAATACATAATTATCACCTATGTGACATGTATAGACATTAAGGAGCATTACAGACCATTATGTCAAAATAAAAATCTGCCAGTTCAATTTTTGTATTGTAAAATCGTTTTTAAATTATGAGAAAAGCACACATAAAATAATAATTATCTTTTTTCAGATTTTCACGGATTTAGTAGTTCAGAAAGTCTCCTCATTAAGGTAGGTTATTCACTTTTGGATTATCTTAATTTTACACTAATCGCTTCTTATACAACACCATACATGCAGTTTAAGTGTGTGTCTATGTATTTTGTTTTATTTTATTAATCATTTAATGTATCAAGGATATCCCTGACCCACCAAGAGTAGAAGCAATGAAAAGAATAAATAAATAATTTAAGCAGTATTTAAATATCGTTAAGTGTTAGTTTTGTCTCTCCAGTTTCTGTAGTTTGTGTGATCATCGTTTATTTTCACCGTTTCGCATGTATTCAAATTAAATTAATTTTGATTTACCTACATACCTATTAAGAAATTAGACACTTGGGATGAAGTGGCGGGTGGTGTACTAATCACTAATTTGCTTATTGCTTAATGATAGACAAAATAAAAATTACAAGTAAGTACATAAGTACATTTGTACTTAGCTCCGACTAGGTCACAAATCATGACGAAAATAAACTTCATTGTAATTTTGCTTTTAGAATTTCCTAATAGATTTATCCATCCCCTATCTACACCACTGGCCATATGTCATCAAGAAATTTATAAGCTTATACTATTTTATTTATACACTTCGTGATACCCGCCAGACAATATTTATGTACGCTGCTAACATAATAAATCACAATTAATATAAACAACTTGTAATTTGAGAACTAGCCCTGAGAATGGAACTGGTGACATCAGATACCGTAGTGCGAGTAGGGCCCCTAAATTTGAGTTAAAACATTAGTTCATGCTTATCTCTTTAGCAGATGAGCAGACTTCTCACGACCCATAAACTCGATAACCTTTATTTGATGTCTTCTCCGTTTCTTATCTTTTTTCTTTTATTTTCTTTTTTAATGTATTCGATGCAAGGGAGATCAAAAAAGCGGAAAAGTCAGGTGTTGACCTCGAATATGTCAGAGCCGTATAGGCACGTTTAACTCATGTCTGTTCTTCTGTGGTATTACCCTTCAACTCACCTTTTTTTTGTTTCGTTCTTTAGAAAAAATAGTGGTTTAGACCAGTTTGAAACACATTACTTCGTTTCATTTTATTGAGTGGCTTCTTTTCTTTCTTTTTTTCACATCCCCTTGTTACAAAATCAATATATAGATTCTACGAAGGAATCTATTTACACTTGCTTTATTATATTTCCTGTAGACTGGCTACATTTTATACAACTTCTATTTTCTACTAATAGTAATCTGCATTGTACAAACGTATAATGATGTACAGTATACATTAATGGACTGAAATTAAAAGTTATGGGGCTAACCTTTATCATAGACTAAAAACTAACTTACATCTAACAATAAAAACTTAAACTAAATCTTAACCTAATTTTCTCTCGACAGTCTGTAGCCTGTTGACCGGGTGGTGGGGTCATAGTGTTAAACACTGGGTTTGTGAGGTGCTGCAACAAGTCAAAAAACTTTACGTGTCACTGGGTTAGTATTTATGTACATATTTATTCACTGGAAAATAAGAAAACTCGTTGCGAATTCAAAAAAGATAAAACCTGTTCAAAAGAAAAAAAACCGCTAAATATTATATATTCATGATAGTCACTTATAGTCGTTATATTTCACTATAATTACCATGCCTATATACAAATACTTTTATTTGTCTTGAATGTGTGTCCTATCAGCTGTACATAAGTTTATTTATTTCCTAAATATAAAAAACAAAACAAAAATATGGAAGCCAAAACAGCAGAATATGATTATGGAAAATATGGAATGAGAAGAAAAATAAATCCTATATAATAGATAACATTTTATAAATGTTTCAAAGGACTTTTGGAAAAAACCAAATTTAAGCTTAACAACAGATAACTTAAGTAATCACTGTAATATAATAGGAAAAATGATTTCAAAGTTTATTTATCAACTAAAATATTCAGAAAAAATAGAAGAGCTTTATATAGTAATTAAATTAGTATAGTTGTACATTTTTTATAAATAAACTTTGTTTTCTTTCAAAAAACTCCTAAATATAGCAATGCCAATCTGGATATAAAACAGTGATAACATTAAAGTGGAATTTAGTATATCTTTCTTCCACTTAATTAAGCATTTATTGAACTAATCTGGGATACAATAAAAAAAAAAAGATCTAACTGACCTATGACCAACTGGTAACATAATGTTATGTAATGTAAATCGGGAGGAGCAGGGTTTGAGCCCGTGTATATTATATGTTCTCATAGACAGATAATTGTTGAAATAGTAGGAGCGCATGCCACAATTAACTATTATTATTATGCAATGACAACGAAGATAATTTTTATTTTGGAATATTTACAATTCGTTTTCTCTTTAATTTTATCTTCATTTGAGTACACTACACGTTTTGAGATATCGATATACCAATCTGATAACCTGATTGATTTTTCCATTGACTAAATTGTAAAAAATATTTCATTCCCGATAATGTTCATATCAACGTGTTAATAAAACAAATTAGCAGGATTTTAATTGTGAGAAATGTGAAACAACTAAACAAATGTATATTTTTTTTGGGCAAAACTCCACTACACCATCATCAGATACCCGAAAATCTTTTGTCATTGGTAAGCAAAAAAAATACCAAGACCAAGATTATCATGAAAACCCCAAAATTGGATACGGGAATACGAATCCTACAAAAATTATTGTGGTTATGGGATTGTAAAAATGTTTCGTAGGAATGAGGGGATAGTTTTTTATATCGCCTTTTGATGAATTTCTGAAGCAAAGCCGATATCCCAAAAATGATATGCTAATATCTAAATTCAGGGCCAACTATGGACATTTGAAGTTTATGAATATTGCTTAATACCTCTCTTGAAGTCATCGAAATTGAAAAAGGAAAGCTTCTTTGAAAATATAACAGCTGCTGTGTTTATATTTCTTTCCAAGACTTTTTCAAAACGCTGAGCGCTTTCGTACACTGCTGGTTCTCTGAAATCAATGCAAACAATTAATTAAGAGAAGTTACCGTAGTCGGTTTGAAACTCATTTATGGACCGTGATGTGTATGCATATGTATATGTATATGTCTTATCTACTTTTCCGAGTATATGTTCGTAGCATTTTAAGTTGAGGAACGAAGTGGCTGTCGTTAAAGAAACTTGATTTTTTTTTTCTGAATATTTATCTGTACATATTGGCCCATCATTATGTACTCAAGGTAAACTTTGACAGATAGGACCTCACTAGCCGACCTCACCTGTTCACATACACGGGGGCTAACGGCACTTCATTTAGTTCGGTACACCGATATCGATCACTCTTTGGAGAACTTCTCCTCTTGGGCCACAAACTTACTCTCACGGGGTCTCTTAGAGTTCGGGTTAAAGTTATCAATCGGAGCTAAGTCTTTCACTGTGTGTAGTGTGCAGTATGTTTGCTGAGTCCAGAGAGAGAGGCTCTACTTTTAGTACCTGATAGCGGTCAAATAACTGACCTAATAGTTACATCTGGATTTTCAAACAAATAGTCCACAAAACCTCAAAATAAATTGATTAGTTTTTGGTTAAAATGAAATAACGGGGAAAAAAAGTCGATTCTGAATCTATTAAATGACCCGGTTTGCTTTGAATTTTATGTTAAGAAGCCATTAAGACTTAACATTCTGATGTTTCTCGCATGATTAAAAGTTGGTATACCAAAAATAAATTCTATAAGATTCTATAAAATAATGTGTTGGGATAGATATCAGTAATTTAATCTGGTTCTAACCGATTTAAATTAGACTTTTTTTCAATACTTATCTTGTTAATGAAATAAAAAAACAATAATTTCTTCAAGATTATATAACATTTTTTTATTATATAACAACTTTATTATGATACAATTAAAATCTGCCTGATTGGGATATAAGTAATTGTGCTATATGATCTCATTCATACCAATTTACAAGTTTCATTCACTCGCTCATTCATACCATATATACAAACAGCCCAGAGCCCCCCCAAGTCCACATGGTTGTCACCTCCCTCGCGTGCGAAGGAGGAAGCGGAGTCTTGGGAAGTCCCCCACGCTCCTACGTCATCCGCGTCACTGGATAAGAGCCAGTGGAGGCTGACCAAGAGCGCGAGAGCCTATAACATAAAAAAAATAACATGTACTATAACAAAAAGTTATGTAAAGTTGTGCTAATAATTTCAAGTCTTTAAAATCAGTTCTCTGGTGTTTTATAAGCTTCTCTTGTTGGCGATATTAATTTCATTTAGGGAATATTGACTGGACAAACTATCTTCTAACTTTAACTTATTAAACCCTTATAAAGCGAGCCATTGATCTAATCGTTATCGGTTGATACTGTCGAGACATCCTATATTCTTTTCAGAGCCTCATACATTACCGTTTTCATGAACTAATCATTCCTAATACTGAATTTGCAATGCATTGCTTAGTCACATAATAAAGTCATGTAATATATCAGTAACGTAATAAAGTCATGTAATACATTAGTACCAAAATAAAGTTATTTTACAACAGCTATATTGTATTTCGATAACTCTAAGCCTCTTCTTTATTCTAATAGCCCTTTTGATAGGCCTAAGCTGTCATCTCCAATGTTATCTCCAATTGCTGGTTCGTATATCCCAGTGTGGGATATATAACTCATCTAAAACACTGATATATTATCTTTTTTTATCTATTTAACCATTTACGACACAGAGAGTCGTGGTAAAGAAGAGGTTATCAATTGGAAAGACAATAAAGCTGTTTTATAATTATAGCATTCCACCAAACGGCAGTAAACATTTTTTTTATAATAAAGTTATGGTATAAATAAATATACCAGATAATCATTTAGAGCCTTTTTTCAATTTTCATCAAAAGGCTGCGACCATGTTGAATTAAAAATGATCTAATTCTAACATAAGTGCCATTAATTCTAACGTATGCACGATTTCTAAAACATATGCCATGCTAAAATGTAACGGCACAGGTTCGCTTTGGAATCCAGTAGTGAGATCGAGTAGAGTTAGATTATCCGGAGATATCATTAGCAGATCTGACAGTTGATTACCCTAATCTTCTGGCAGCGGTGGAGTAAATACCGTCATCGAATGCCTACAAAGTGATTGAGCATCAAAGAAAGCGGCCCGGGTAGCAAGCACGTGCCAAACCGCACATACTTCTGCGAGAGCTGTTTTGTCTGCAAATTATACCTGTTAGGCGTTTCATAAACTCTCTTCTCACTCCTCCGTTATGCAATCCTTGATTCAACAACCATGCAACGTGCCCTCCTCTCAAACCGTAAGATTTAACCGTAGGCTTTCGCTGGTCTATGAGGTCAGTTTACAAATAAGATTCATACGGATATTCCTACCGGTATTATTAAATAAAATTTTATTATTATTTATTTCCGTGAGAAGGTAATTTTGATTTTCCGTGAGAAGGTAAAACTTATTTAAAATCGCAACGCTGGTAATAACAGGGGGTCTCGAATCTTAATCTAGGGATCGATTCTTTTTATCTTTATTTTTAAAAGCTCTCAATTTGAAAACGGGGAATAAGGAAAAATAAAATGGAAATTATTGGAGTGAAATGGGTCCTTTTACTAGGAAGGACCCATTTGAAGGATGGGAGAAGGAATTGAGGAGTGTGGGAGACCTCGGCTGAGGTGTACATGATCTCGTCTGTGGTGAGAGTCCACTGAAGGTAGGGTTTAATTGATTGTTTAAAGTGCGTACTCACTAATATTATTGTTTGCTCCGTTGGTGTTTACAGGAAGGTAAGCAATCACATGTGTTTAGGACACAGTCATGTATTTTAATGAGATTTTTTTTGTTTCAAAACCAGAATAATTTACAAATTCCACAATAAGAAATATTTACATAAATGCATATCGTGCTTATTATATTTACTCTAGCCTAGCTACATTTTATTTAATCTGTGAGGTTTAAAGAATTTAGCTACAGAAGGCTGCTGTAGAGAATAAAAGGCGGGTGAACAGAGAAAGTGATACTGGTCACCTTAAGAATGAGTTGTGCTAATACTAAACCTAACTCACTAACTTAACCTAGTTTTCCCGGACAGCCTGTTGCCATTGATACGGGAATGGGGGTGAGGTGCAACGAGTCAAAAAACTTCATGTGTTTCCGGTAGATGAACTCAACCACCGACGGCACATCAAGCAACGGGTACAGATCGGCGTTCTTTAACCTCTGGAGAGGGGTATGTCTGATCACTTTTTTACTGATATCGTTCTGAAATTTTAGAAAACTTAATCCATTTATTTGAAGGGAGTGAGTGTTGGAAGAACTTTTTAGGTAGCCCTGAGGATAGGGTCTCCTATGATGTCCTTCTGTACTAGGAGACCCTTCCCCCTCGGATGCGCAGGTTTTTACAAGTTAGCATACAGACAGCCATCCAAGCATGATGTGTTCTCTCACTACAGGTTAGTCTCTGGTGTTTATTCCATACCTCGTGACGCTTTGTACAACCAGTACCTGGCATGTAGGAATGGGGTGCCTTCTTGGTTCAGGCTTATTTCATTGCAGACCGGTGTCAATACAGGATTTTTAATAAAATCCAAAGTATTTAAATGTGAAAAAGCAGAGGTTGATTAGTAATTGTCTCAAAAAGTTAAATTTATATATTGAGACCACAGTGGAAAAATAAACTTGTAGGTTAATTGTTTAGTCCAAAGGATTCAGCAGCTCGTGCTGCCATCCTCAAGTGCTCAAGAAACCATTATAACTAAGAATAACATCAGATATTTAACAAAATTAAAACACATCAGTGATAGTGAACAATTGATATTAATTTAAAATCTAAAAACCAAACATACAATACATAACATACAAACATAAAAATCAATTTTCCATTTATACGTTAAAAATAAAACATATTTACCATAGAACATTTAATAGAACGAAAAAATAATCTACTAAAGTTATTACCATAACGAAATTCATTAAAACACTGAATAAACAAAACAGATAAAAAAGAGGTCATGTTGACCTTTTAATGCATCACCTTTTAATCTAACAGGTCAGACCTCTTACCGTCTTTAAGTTCGGTGATGTCCAGAGGTGCCACTTTTGGCACAATTATATTTGTGAATTTCAGAAATAGTTTGTAAATCTTTTTTCTGGTATAACTCAGTAACTAAATTATATGTGGATCTTCCTGATGGTCAAGGTCGTTATTATTTTCACATAGTGTGTTCAATGCTTTTTGGCGGGTTCTTCCCACTTATGTCGTTTCACAGTTTCCACAAGAAATTTTGTAATACTTCAGGACATCGTTTTCATTACGTGCATTGCAACAACTTAGTTTTATCAATTACTTATTTATTTCAATTATTATCTTAGTTATAGTTTAGTTATTATAATTGTATGCTCTTCTAATGACTGTAAATTGATTTTTTTTATTGCAAGCTTAAATTGAGCCTTCATTATTTTTCATAAAGTTGAGTTTATCATAAACATCTCTGGTGAAACAAGTAAAACGTTTATACAAGATATCGTTCCTCTACATGCAACCGGGGTCGCAAAAATGCGAATTCACTTTTTATGACAATTTAAAAGATTTTATAGTCAGTATATAGTTCCTAAGTATTTACATAGCACTTACACTGGAAACATACTGACTTGGAAACTGAAACCACTAGCTCAGTCACCTGCTCAAAATAGTGAAGAATTTACTGGACCAATGTTAAAAAATCCCCTTTTCCGAGGAACATTTACATGAAACCTTCTATTGAAACCAATTTGGACTGGTGGAGTCAAAATGTAGGGATACGGTCGGAGAGCAAGGTGGGGGAGCTCCGTTGTCCCCGATTATTCCACCGATGAAGCTGGTGGAATCCTCGGGGAAATGGGAGTACCTGGATATATTTGGCATGATGGCTATACTCCGGTTGCATGCAGAGGAACGATATCTTGTATGAACGTTTTACTTGTTGCACCGGAGTTGTTTACGATAAACTCAACTTAATGAAAAAAAATGAAGGCTCAATTATTAAGCTTGCAATAAAAAAAATCAATTTACAGTCATAAGAAGAGCATACAATTATAATAACTGTATTATAAGGATTTGAATACAATAACTGTAGTATATAACTGTAATATATAGTATATATAATGGCTGAGTATAATAACTGTGTATAAAGTGTTATGGGAGTGTGAACTGAACATATCCTATATAAGATACGGATGATCTCTTAAATCGTAATAATTAATCCTTGAAAAAAAAAATTGTTACTTTAGAAATAAAGAACTTTCTAAAAAAAATTTATAATTAAGTATCATTACTTGCGAACTAATATTTATAATGAAATAATAGATACGTTAGGCCAACTAAGCACATAATTTTTAAATTATATACTTTATTTCCTTATTTTTAATTATGTTTCAAGAGTTTTCAAAATGATCTATTTCTCGATCCCTCCAATTAGTAATTTCTAGACCTTATTAGTTACCCTCATTGATTCAAACCCTTAATTGTGAAAAGAAATATGGCTGCCGTGCGTGAAGAAGGATTCGACTGGATATAGGTTATTTCCTCTATGACTGGTTGGCTATGGAGTGGAATGCTGGCATGGCCCGAGAAAGCTGGGGCCGCCGCATTCTTGACAAGGTCCTTCGCACGTCCAGCCGGATTTGGCTCCCTGTTCGAGGAATCGACTCCGCGCCTGTGTGCAACTCCACTTGCGCTCATTCCATTGGATTGCCTTCATCTTATTTTTCCTTTGAACTTACGATAATTTTTGAATCTTTACACCTAATCGCACTGGTATAAAACTATCTCTGCGCTAAGATTTTAAAATTGAATTTGACTGCTAACCTACCAGTTGGACCTATAACAGGATTTAGAAAATACTTTAGAGACATGAAAAAAATTCACCTTTCTTCTAACCATTTAGTATATAATCGTAATTCCTAAAAATGTTGACGCTCACCAAGTAATTGCCGGATGTCATTCGTTTTTATTATAATGTTATTTAAGTTTTAGATACAGTAAGTGAGCCTATCAGGTCTAGAGAGTATTTTATTTTATTTTCCCCATTCACATCAATTCATTTTGCGAAACAGTAAATATTTATGACAGTGAATACTAAGCAGTACATGGCACTGACAACCTTTGATAACTCCGACTGTAACTTGTTCCCATAAAAGTACTGACTAGATCAAATCATTTAGCTTTATAATCAACATTTTTCCTTTAAAAATCATATTCCAACATATTTTTTTTTAGAATAATGGTGAGTGTAAACAGCGATAAATACAGCACAACTCCGTTAACATCAAACATATTATTTACCGAACAGGAATGGGAGAAAATCTATAAAGCAATACTTTTCAAACCGTTTAATAAATTGTTCGTTTAAATTTCAAACACTTATGAGGAGCTGAAACAACAAATGGCTGGCTTGCCTGAATGCGAAGAAATGGACAAAGACGAAGTTAATGTTCGGGTGACATCTAATGATGATGATAAAATGACATATGTATTTGTTTTAAGAATTTCATTATAAGAGGCATATCTGATCATATTAAAGATGAAAAATCTCTGAGAAATGAACTCACAATGCAGTAGTGATAGGTGAGGTGGTTGGCGACTGATCAAAGCTCTCAAGTTTTCAATTTATTTCAGTTATCTATGAAACATATGCTATAAATTTACTCAGTATTCTTTATAACCATCTTCTTTAAAAAGATTAATGATTTATTTATTATTTTAAATTTATTTATGACTAATTTAAGTATGACTTACTTTATTTGAATGCCACAAGTGATTAAGTAATAAACATATGTTTTACATTGAGTTACTGTTCAAACATGGGTTACTCGGAATAGACCTAAATACATTCCATCAGGGGTACGTCACATATGCAGTTATGAAATCTTCGTCTTTAATTATTAGTTCGCGGGCAACGCAGCAAAAAACAAGTCTTTAGAATAACAGATTAATTTATTCGAAGCGAAAACCAATCCAGTGCGACTACAGTTATGTACAAAGGAAATTTGACTGTTTTAAAATGGCTTTAGTAATAATTTACACGTATTCGTTAAATTTTTAAAATCAAACGTTTCTATTGGCACCCAATGATATACAAATGGACAAACAGAACATTTTCCTGCCTTTATTGGGTTTAATGGACATTATAAATAACATTTAATGTATTAATATTGAACTATTGAAAATTAAATAAATAAATAGGCAAGGACTGAGGTTATCATAACTGAAGCTGGTGCCCCAGCCACACCTTCCAAATAGGCTGTACATGATCAAAGACCGAAATAAGCAGCACTCATGATTACAAAACTAACTTGGAAAAGTCTCACAGTTCCTCAATGGAAAAGTGTGAGACCTAAGGTTCAGCCCCGAGCCAGTACAGCTGTTCCAGGAACCCCATTTTGGTCCGAGAGAACGGAGCTAGTCCCATTAGTACAAAGCTAGGCATCAAAGTTAATAGTGGTGGGGCAAAAGGATAGAAGCAAGCCTCTCTGAACCTGACGTTTTTCCCACCATTTAGAACTTAAATAGTAAAAGCGAATATTACAAGTACAAGAAACAGGCAGGCGTTGAAATGACTCTAGTAGAACTGAAAGCAAGCAATGATATTTAAGATATTTATGATATGATTATGATATTAGGAAAAAATATTTACCGAAATCGTAAGATGAGGGAGAAATAGGTCATAATAGAGGAAACTGAGACCAAGCGTCACAAGAACTAGTATAATGGAGCTACTCTAAAGGTCCTTTGCTTCACTATGTCATCATCAGTTTTCATTTTAGCTGAAGATAGGTTATATTAAGTATCCTTTAGTCCAGTGACTCACTCAGTATGTTGCCAGTTTTCTCTATTTAAGTCTGTTTGTTTCTCTAATGCCGGCAATCATTTGCTAATAAATTTTTGCTGTACAAATTTGCAGTTCTTTCGTTTCATACATTTTCCAGTGCTGCCTAAAGTTGATCCTGCGGCTAGAAATATTCCAAACTTCAGATAACGCAACGCAACGCAAGTTCCTAAGATTGGTTACTGATTTCCCTTAGTGCACCAAAACCATTACATCACATGAGGATTTATAAGAAAAAAGAATCAATATTGTTTTGTTCTTTCCAAGGAAGTACAAATTACCTTATCGACAGTTTTTCACCTGAGGCTATGGATATTTTCAAAACGTCATCAACTTTATTTTAGTTACACGAGATTTTAAATTTAAGACAATGGCAAGTTAATTAAAAATATTATTTGTGTTAATATAGGTTTTGTTTAGATTGGACAGATCCTGGGTTTTTTTAGAATTGCTCCAAGTTACATTTAAGACTTCATTAGGCTAAGTAGGTACAACAAGACAAACTTTCTTTGTAACTGTTTATTTTGTTATACTGCTACTACCATTGAGTATAATTTTGCAAATAGATACATAGAGAAAGAGATATTTACAATTCAACTTGTTACTAAATTGTTATCATCGGTATCCTTCCCACTGATCCTTACAACGTTGTTGTAATGACTACGACAAAATATGTGATATATCTATACACTAGAATATTTTAATAGTAGGAAAAATAAAATAAAAACCTACTCACAAAAACCGACAAAATACTTATTAGCAAATCAAATAAAAAATATTCACAAAGTTAAATATATTTATATGGTATTTACAATATCATAAAAATATTTACAAAATAAATTAAAATAATCGAAATTAAAATTGTTATTTACACATAATATGTTAGATACACATTCATGTATTTAATCAAATTATTTTTTAATTTCGCAAATAAAATTCTTTTTTATATGCCTATCGTTTTATTTTTAAGTCTTTTCGCCCTCTACATCTTCAATAAATCGACCTTTTTTCAAATCGGTAAATCGGTAAATTAGTAAATCGGTTTTGGAATCGACCTCTTCTTTCTTCGTGGTTTGCAAAGAACATATGTGTGGCTATTCGAGTTTAGCTAGTATTAATCATAGATGAAGACAATGAGTACTTACTGCCATTTATTTTCACTTCCAAACAATTAATAGTATTTAGGGTAAACCAAGTATTCCTGTTCCATATAATGTGATTTCGTCATTAAAAATTGTATTGTTATCAGTCAATATGATATAAAATAGAACTATTATCCATTGGGTGCGATCGTAATCTTTTATAATTTAAAGCTTGTAAATAAACGACAACTCCATCGACGCTTATTTATGTATAATTAATCATATATTTGACTTATACTTTATTTGAACCCACCAACAAACATTTCCCAACATGGTACGCAACATTTGCGGGAATCGACTCGATGTCTAGATACACCGGACAATGGCTACGCAAGCAATATGTGCAACGAGTCGAGCACCACTTTCCATAACCTTGAAATTTTTTTTGCCTCGGCTTTCGCAATGAAACGAAAAGGGTCTGACGAGCCGTCCATAGTTCGTCGTAGAAAAAAAAAAAAATGTATAATAGTTTCTTAAAGTGAAAGTATCTTACTTATATATTTTTTTAACTACAAAGGTCAGCTTTGTATTTATCTTACAGCGTAAAATTGCTACTCAAAGGTCATATTTGCAATCTTCGTATTATAAATTTTGTGGCTAGTTATCCAGAAAATGAGGACACTTCGTCGCTCTTCAGATCTCCATAGGCGAGGTCATATTAAGGTATTGACTTCAATCCTAGTCACATAATACAATATATGTTTTAGTTTGCATTAAAAAAGATATCGTTTTGAGACTGTTAGTATTTGTTTAATTGACTTTCAAATTTGTGTGACTGGCCAGATTTAGCATTCCTCGTGTAGACAGGAGCAATATGATTCCAATAAATTCGGAATATTCTAGCCCAGAATATGTAATAAAAATAATACATACCCTTACTGGCCTCAAGTAGTTATATACATATATTGAAGTAAAGAAACTGTAAAAATATTTTTCATCTTAATACTTATCTCCTAGCACAGTCCCAGCCCGACTAAGACGACTAGGACATAAGACGACTTACTATCATATTCTGTAGAATTTTTTTTATAGTACGTTTGTCCTGGTTGTATACTTTATGAACATCAATTTAATCTCAGGATCAAAAATATTTAGTTTAGTGAAACCACCTTTGACTTTTCCTTACGAACCATTCAGATTTTGAGGCTAGAACTATGGTTCTCGGCAGGAGTGATATCGCTCCTCTGTTGGTGATTTAATTTATCATCACCATCGCTGAAAGAGTTTATCGAAAACAACGAATACAAAATAAAATAAAAAATTACAAATTAGTAAAATTAGTAATAATAGTTGAGATAAATAGAACAGAATGTTGGTAAAGTAAGTACCAGCCACAAACAAACTGAATATCACACTGTTTGTGTGATAAACTGTCACCTGTTTGGTTATCTGATACCTGGCACTGTCTTCCATTTCAAATATCATCAACCTTAGTGAAATTCACTAACCTGATGGCAGCGATTGGCCAGGAGGGTATCAGGTTTTACCCGTAGTTCACCTTTGGTTTTCGACAAGTGCGTTTCTAATATTTAATTAATTGTTTATAAATTACCATATTTTTTTATGACATGTTTAATGAGTAATAACATTACTGTTGTATCAAACTTTTGTCTCATGGGTCATTTTTTCGTGTTTGCTTAACACACATCAGACTGCGACCTTGTGGACGCCTGCTTGAAAGTAATTTATTGAGATTGACAAATCTTTAAGCTGGCATATTAGAAGGATATATTCAGTTGCAGGCTGCTTAGAATTTTTCTAAAGTAACAGTCATATAACACACTGTAGTGACCGCTAACTACATAAGATAAATCACCCTAAACTCTATTGTATATATATTGTAAATTGGTTATAATATGTTGTAAATTAATTTAAACAAATTTAAATAACATTACCAAACCATAAGTCATACCAGTGCAAATATTGTAAACAATAAAGGACGGATGCAGCTGCAAAACTAGTCAGAGGCCTTTGCAGGGAGAGTCAGGTAGCGACCCAGGCCTGGGTGGGCCCCAGCCTAGAGCAAGCAAGCGTCACCGCAACCCTGCAGTTTGGTTGGTCAGAAAAACGCCCCAGATGATTGGCTACTGAAAGCTATAAATAGGGCCTCGTTTTGGCCTGTAAATCATCAAGTATGAGCGCAGAGCACCCCCTTCTGAAGGTGCAGTCAGAAGTTAGCCATAACATGAATAGAAACATAGCCACGGCTATGATTTCCACTGATTGCACCCAAGCATTCGACTCGGTGTCTCACGGGACACTGTGTCAAATGCTCTGCGACCGGGAATGCCCGGAACAACTGTATTCAATTCTGGCTAGCTTCCTGAAAAACAGATCGCTGCGGGTCCGGGTGGGTGCTAGCTTCTCCGAAGCTGTGCCACTGACCTGTGGAGTACCCCAAGGCGCCGTCTTATCCCCTGTACTATTCAACGTATACACGTCTGAGATTGTCTGAGCCCGGTACAAACATACCACAGTTACTGCTTTCGCAGATGACATAGCGGTGTACAGTAGCAGCATGAGTGCCAAGGTAGCTCTAAGACAGGCTGAAGCAGCCTGTAACCAGATCAGTGAGAGATTGGGGAGACTCAATATCTCTGTAAACGCGGGTAAGACTGACTGTGATTTTCTCTTTTCAAAAGGGAAAAAGTTACATAGTACGAACGGAGGAAAATTCACCAGCCAACAACCTAGTATATCTGGGAATTAAAATGGACAGACACCTCCATTTTAGTAACCATTTTGCGAAGAAGTTGAATCATACACGCATGAAGTCTTACCGGCTTACGCACTTATTGACTTCCCCCAATCTATCACTACGTCTCAAGCTACTGATTTACAAGAGCATACTCAGGCCTACTCTGCTGTATGGTGCACCGCTATTTCGTTATCTGACGTATACGACAGCTAAGAAACTCCAACAATTCCAAAACGGTATACTGATGAAAGTGGTCAGAGGTACTTCATTCGAGCAGCGACGGAACAGTGAGCTGCATGAGTTATTTGAGCTGCCTACGGTGGATGAATTCATCCAGCGTAGACATATCAAATTTTTCGACTCATTACAATATCTAACAAACCCGGTGTTTAACACTATAACCCCCGCTCCGTTCCCCCATCGATGGCAGGACGCTGTCGCGGCAGGAACACTTTAGTCTTAGGTTCTAGTTTTAGGTTTTAGTTTGTAAGTTTTCCCCCATTTGTAAACTGAAGGTGAACCCCACCTAGTAATGTATATATGTTATAGACTTTTTAACACTCTAGTCCTAGGTTCTAGGTAGAGATTTAGTTTGTTTTGTTTAGTTTGTTTTTGTTTTGTTTTGTTTTGTTCCTAGTGTTTAGTGTTTGGTGTCGGTGACAAAAAGAAGGTGAGCCTCATCACCTAGTGTGAATATAAGACTGAGTACTATTAACAACATCAAAAAACATTTATTGTATTATGCACTCCTCCAAATGCATTTAAATGCAGGAAGAGGAGAAATTTGTAAGTCGATTATTATTTTGTTATTTTTCTTTTGTACATTGTATTTTGTTTGAGGTTTTGAAATAAAAAAAACCTGTAAATCATTCTAACTACGGCTCCCTCTCTGACTGGTATCCTGCAGCTGCACTGATGTTTCAAGAGTTAGCCTTCTCATTTATGAATGGACCCCTAGTGGGATTCTCTGCCTTCGTCTTGCTAACACTAGCACCTCCTTGGGAGAGACCTCTCCCTCGTGGACAACGGTTGCCGTGGCCCTACAAACTTTACCTAGTAGTGTCTCCCACAGCAATCCAGTCTGCCTCTTTCCAGTTCACACTCGCCTTTAGGATCTGGACGGTCTTCACCTACCCTCAGATACCGAATGTGAATTCGTGGTCATTCCAACACCACATAAACTACCTACAATACCTACCTCTTCTCCTGAACATAGTGCATTGTCGAGGCACATGCCTATCAAATATGGAGTCAGATAGTACAGTAATAAGACCCGTCATGAACCAATTGTCCAGGTCATAGCCTAATCAACCCTCACTTCGTCAACAGGGCTAGGGTAACTAGGCACCCACCTCGTGACAACCCGACACACACAAAGAGATTATAACGTGTGGAACTAGCGTTGTCCAGGACCAGAAATTCGCTATTCTTTCATGTATCACTTGCTGGTTTCATTATTTTCATTTCAACGCTTGTACGTCGTGAGATCGTCTAGCTTATAATCTGAGTTTTTCTCACGCTTTCATTTGCAAATAAAAATTCATTAATGTTGATAGATTCCCCGTTTTCTCCCAACAATTACAGCCCATAAATAAATGAATAAATTATAAAAGTTATTATTAGCTCCATAAAATCAGCGGGTTTGATTTATCATTGTAATTTTATTGTGTCACTATTCATTAATATTTTACTCTCTATAGTGTCTATGAACCATAGAACATAGAATAGAGTAGAAGCCCTAGCTCCTTTAACTCATTCCTACTCCAACACACCCTTCCTTTGGCAAGCGACTCCCATTGACATTGACATTCCCAAATCTCAGTTTTCTTGTAGTATGCGTAGACATCATTTTCGTGTGTTAGACGTGTTTTATCGTATTCATCTACCATGCCTTGCTGTGTGACATTTGAATGTAGCAGCAAAAAATGACAACCGTTTCTCCTCACATTACGAACACAGTAAATTAATTTATATATTTATTTTGATTTTAATTGTATGTTTCATTAACATTTTAATATCGTCAGTCTTTAATTTCAAACCATACGTTGAAGCAACCAAAAAACTTATTCAAAAAGTGATTGGCTGATGAAAAAAAAAAAATTTCGAGATCACTTTTGAACAAAGGCTGTGATAAACATGGAAAGGAATCAGAAACAAATGTAATTTACCCTCATTACAAAAAATTCTATCTAGCATCATATGACTTACTTAGGACTTCTAGGATTTTTTGTTTTCTAAATAAATTACACTTAGTTTTATAATATTATTTTTGTCCGTGGTCCTTCAAGGAATGGCTAAAAGAGAAGAGTTCAATATTCTATATTTGAATCTACTTTTTGTTTACTAGAGCAATTAATTTATAAATAGAGTAATGTAAAACCAATAACAATGTCACATCTATTCTGGTATATTTATATCTTATGCAAGAACGAATGGAAATTTCTATTTTCGTCGCCATTGTTGTAATGGCTATTAGCAGCCATGATCTAATAAATCTTGATATAGGTAAACACTCTGTGATGTTTACAAGGGTCAGGTGCAAAGCACAGGTTGTTTGCTGGTAGACTCCCTACTCTGTGAGGACTTTCTCTAGTTCAAACAACAACTCTCTTACAGCATATTCTGTTTAAACAACTTTCTAGGCATTTATTGTTGATTTACAGAAATAATATCTTGTATTCAAAGTGACTTATTATAGGCGATGCTGTTACAGAAGAAATCCTATCGATCGTTTTAACTTTCGTTTTTTTGAGTTGATTTTTTAAAAACCAGAACCTCTGTGCATTCGTCCTTGTGTCATTTTGCCAGCCCTAGAGATTTTGATTCTCCTCTTCTACCTGTAAACATGAAATTATACATAATACATCGAAGATGGTGGTGACAAACTAGCATGATTGTAAATGAATCACCCAAATATTTTAAAAAAACTATTAATGAAGCAGAAAAATGATATTCATTAATTATTACCACCTTCCCACAATTGAATTGAAAACAATAAACAAAGCTACAAAAGAAGTCGAAATTTATGAACAACAGCGCTACTAAAAGCTTTTACACGTCTCAGAAGCTAATAGCAAGATAGAACTTTTGACGACGAGAAAACGGATCAAAGACTGGTCTCAGTTAGGTAAACATATACAGAAAATACAGGCATAAAAATTTCAACCCAATTGCTTGAGCCAAGCGGCGAGCCCTATCCTAAAAGTGATCAAGATTATCAACCGAAAATAATTTCAATTGACTTGACGTTAAATATTTTCGTATATATTAAATAAAAAAAATACGGGGTTGTTCTCTTATTGGATATGAATGGCAATTCAAACAATTCAATAAATACCAGATCAATTAAGGGGAAGCTATTAAGAATATCACTGAAGCCTTTAATTTTATGTTAGTGCACACCTAAATCGTCATAATCATACAAATATATAAACTACCATTCTTTTAAAAATAAATTACGGATATTATTAAAATACAACATTAAAACTATTTTCTAAAATATTAAAATTTAGTTTAGGTAATAATCAATGACTAGCACTAGGTGGTAGGTCAACAATCTAGTACAATGAAATATCAGCATTCATTAATCATAACTAAATATATACGGTATAAACCACCCGTTAAGATTTAGGCGTCAGCATAATAATCGTTAGGCATTAGTTTCTTCTAGAAAATGTCAATAGGATTTTGAAAATATTGTTCTTTTTGTTTCTACAATTAGGTTTTATTTCAGTCACTAGCGCTTTCTAAAGTTAATCGCTGTCATTATCTTTTTGCGAAAAACACTAACAACCACATTATAATATAACGTACATAATAATTGGCTTTTGTCATATTATGACATAAATAATAAATGTATATAATATTATTTTAAAACAACAATATCCAACTCTATATTTTTAAACTCATTATCCTTGTTTGTTAGTATGTTTGAAAAAAAAAAAGTTTTTCTCCAGTGGTAGACTTTTTATTAACTGTTATAATTTGATAAAACGTCCAATAAATTTAAATTATGCATGATTAATATGTGTATCCTCGTTAGAAGAGGAGTAATTTTGCAATAAAAAATTAAACAATACAACACTAAAAAAAGTTACCTGAATCATCTGAGGATCTTCTACCTGTGGTAAGATTGGGATTGAATACAAAGAATGTTTAGGATGCAAGGTGGTGAATAATAAAGGATAATAAGGAAGATGATTCTGATGCCTCAGACTGTTAAGTTTAACTTGTACTTGGAGAGGACGTATTCTGTTACGGTCCCTTCCAGTCCTAGTTCCAGGTAAATAGTGTAAATGTCTGTAAGCCCCGCCAGCTTCAGGCATTGTAGTACAGGCTATGGCCTATACAATATGTACAATGGTGACTCTGAATGATAACGTTGCCTCTTCGAAGATGAGCACAGATGCCTGTGCTAATGACTATAAATGATGATTGCAGGCGGCGCTTTCACAGAAACGGTCATTAGCACGACCCGTTCGTTCTACATTAAATAAAAATTAATCCGTTTTGTTTGAATTAGGGTTTGATGGGGCCAAGATATAAATTATATTTCTTAATATATCCCGTTAGTTAGCCAATCCCTGGACCGCGTGGATACGGCTGAGTTGGGGTCGGTGAGAGGGACGTTGAATCTGGAAAATGATCGCTTCATGCAGCAAGGTCATGGAGAACTAGTTCACACAGGCGATAAGTAATGAAGATTGTACTTATACCTGTCCCAAGTGTATCAAGTGCGTGTTCAAGGCCGCATGCTGGTGGCACCTTCTCGAGCTCTTGTTCCCATTTGCAGAAAATTGCGAAGGTCTGGAAGATTCGAATAAACTCATTTGTTCTATTGTTGGTTTTTTTCGTTTACGGATTTACATTTCTTTGTTGAGCTTGATTTGAAAAAAAAATATAACCAACCCGGGCAATGGTTAATTGTGTCGAATGATGTCACATTGCTGCATTCACTGTCATGTTTGTGCAGTATTTAAAAATAAGCACACATTGTCTATAGGCATAGACATAAAGCCCCAGAATCCCCCAAATGCACCTGCGGGTATGTCACCTGCCCAGCAAAAGAGAAGGAAGCAAGGATTGGGAAGATTTATTTGAGCTGTGAGTGTCTCCTTTTACTATATCTATGCATTTTAAGCAGTTGTTATAATAAAAAATCATCTTTGAATTGCTAAAAATTATATAAAGTGAATGGGGACTAGGTGATGGGGCTTCGGACTACACGAGGGACTGATGTGCCAAAAAGGATCCCAAACTCAATTATAGGAGATATAGAACCCCTTGCCGCTTCGATCTCCGAGAAGGAATGTATGGATGAGTTGAGCTAGACAACCTTGCAGTGGATGTTGCATAATTTTTTAGTGCATTTTAAAATTTTTAAGGGATTCTGTTCAAGGGGTATATATATTGGTTTTTTTTTTCGGTCAGTTAAAAGAATAAGGAAGCAGGGATCGGGAAAAAACCCCACCCAGCTCCTGATGGTGGCGTAGAATGGGGCATTTGGTTAAATTTTGTTGAATTTTCTGTGGGATCCTAAAGTTGTATTTAGCTGAATTTACGTTACTGAGTTTAATTAGCAGATACTTCAATACTGTAGAATGCCTTAGCTAGCAAGCGCCATAATTTTATGTCTGAATCACTAACGCAATATACAGCACCAAAGTATTATAAAAAGATTTTATGTCATCATCATATAAATGAATATGGGATGGTTAATTCATCAGTTTGACATAGGTTTACATTACACACACAGGTTTTATGATAATGACATTGTACTGACGACCCGCATAAACGTGAATATGCCTCGTTGCTTCATCCTGAAAATAGTTCTCTTGTGCCACTTAAACACCATAAAACTTGACTTGTTGATTCTTGTTACATCGGACTTGGGGCATTATGGGTTTCTTGACTGTCGATTCCTTTGCAATTATCAACGATCAAACCTACCATAAGTATATTATTTTTTTGACAGATTCTATAAATTTATTTTATCAATCCCTAATTTAAAAAATCAGTGCCGTTTTCCAATAATAAAACTGCTAATTTATTGAAAGGTCACGAGCCAAAAATCAGACATAGTTACGTTATTAAATCATGAGCCAGTGTTGGAGGATCGCTGAGATAACGAGAGTGTGTTGCACAGGGGCAGCTTTCTCCAGGTCTTCTCTCCCTCCAACTGGAGCAATTTATCACCTGGGTGGGAGGTTTCACTCTCCAGGAAGAAGGTTATCCAAGACCTGGATCCGCAAGGTCTCTTAGTTTGTTCCCTTCCAAACTGAAACATAAGTTGGCAGATAGCCATTATAGCCTTTGGGGATTTCATGCCCATAACTAATAAAAAAACAATGTACAAATCCCTATAAACGTCAATTTATCGTTAATTTGATTCTTAATACTGCATGAATGAGAGAGTGAATGCAATACTGGTGGATATATGGTATGAATAAGATCAATTATCACAGCCACCATTGTGGGGCAGATTATAATATTTGTCTACTAAAGTTATTGCAAATAGAAGAAGTTCGCAGGATGTTGTTATGGAAGCTCTGGAGGCGAGTTATGGTGCTGGCATGTAGGAATCTAAAGAGTGGTGTCCCAAACAGTAGAGCTGGCCTCAGGACGCTCTTGTATATGAGGAGTTTCAGTCGAAGGGATATGGCCTGGCTGGTGATGAGATGCTGGAGAGAGTAGTAAGTTCTGCGGACTCGTTTTAATTTGCAAGTGTGTGCCGAACGTCATGTGCCTGCCTAAGTTGATGCCTAGGTTGCAGATGCTGTTGGCTAATTTACATTGAGTCCCGTCTATGGTAAAGCTGGGTGGACGCTTCTTTTTCCCATGCTGGAAAGATAAGATGATCCCCTGAGTCTTGGCTGGGTTCACTTGAATGTGGACAGCTCGCAGTCTGTCGGCGATTAATTGGCTAGCGCCCTCTGCAGCCTTTAGAGCTTTCGTTGGGTTGAGGCTGGTGCTGTAGACCCCTATGTCGTCCGCATATGCCGCTACCTAGGTTTTGCGTTTTATTTATTAATTAACACAACAGACAAATAATTTCTTTGGGAATGATATTTTATTTGATTTAATCCATATATCTTAGTATAACACACAACAAGAATTAAAATTCATCATGGCTGGATTGAGCAATGGTTCCATTGCTTTTTCATGTACATTTGATAATAGTTTTGTCAATGGTTAGTTAGTTTTTTCTGGGATAATGCAGATTGACTTCCTAGCAGTGAACTCTGCTCAATGCCTTATTTAAAAGGCATTTTAAACTGATTCATTTGTTGTTCACATTTGATGTGTGGTCGAATCTAGATTTGACTTTTTCAAAGGCCTTTTCTTACCGATTATTTTCATTTTCAAATTCGGTGAACCACTCTTCTGACGTCCATAGTACACAAATAACATCCTAAGGCAGACAGGGCTCGTATTTTCAATATCACGGTTCACGCACATATGTTAGGCACTCTTCCCGCTATATCTACCCTCAACTGTCTAATAAAATATATTAAAAATTGTAATCACCACTCCCACACTCCTTAATTCCTTCACCCAACCTTCAAATAGGTCCTCCTAGTAAAAGGATCCGTTCACCCTAAGTAAATTTTACTTTATTTTGTCCTTATCCTACATTTTTAAAGTTTGAGAGCTAAGAAAAAATTAAATTAAGACCCAACATTAAATATTGAAATCCTCAATTTAACTTCGAAGAATACACGAATTTTCAGTCATATTGTCCATTTTATTTCGAGCTAAATGTTTCAATTTAGAAAGAAAAATAAAGTCACGACCTGTCAATCTCAATCTACGCATCAATCATGGAGCGTTGACGTTATCCATTACACCACGCCCTCATTACCAAGCTCATCAGGATTATTGCCAATGGAATTGCTTCTGCTAGAAAAGCCCTAGACAGGCTGGTATTTTTATCTTTCAGTTGCAGGTAAAAAAATGGGTTTCTTCCGAAAGTGAATCTTACTTTTTATTCTCTTAATGGAAGTACATTTTAACTAGCCCTTGAACTTTAAACCCACATTGAAAAAACAAAATAATATGTAATTCTTAGTTTTATTTATGAGGTTCTTGCAGTATGCGTTACAATCACTACATCAGCGAGGACGTCTGGTATCGAATGTGAGCATATAAGAAGAAAAAGTAAGGTGGGGTGTATCAAGACGTACCTTGATAGGGATCAGCTTGCCCGTATAAAGTACTAAAGAACCAATCCCCGGTGATAACTAGCCGAGGGCTGGTTCCGGTCGCCCTTGCATTGGCAGGAAGTTGTTGGCAAGGATTCAGGACTCCTCTCACTGGGCTGTTGTATCGTGGGCTGATCTAGCTCTCACTGGCCATGCTTCCGGTTTCTCGGCGCCCGGTTCCACCTAGCTAAATTGCACTGGGCTGGGCTCCCTGGCCACCTTGACTACCAAGTGCATTGGCTGGGTTGGTGAATATTTATCTTCATCTTCCAGGTTATGTTTGATATTTGGTTTATAGGTCTTGTATCCCGTCATCAGTGATCGAGACCCGTGAGGGAACCCCGCCGTCCTTACACAAATCCCGTGCTAGGAAGAGGGGGGGTTTATAACTCATGTATTCATCGCTAGAGGTGGATTTCTATGACCCCATACATTTTACTGATCTTAATCGGCCAGTAAAAAGGAAATTCATGAAGCCCCGGTGTAGAAAGTACTTTCAAAAAATAAGTTGTCAAAAAATATTCTCTTTTCACAGCCAGAGTATGTCCCTGGACTATTCCCATGATATAAATGCTTCGTACCTTGAGTCCTGAACAATGACTAGCAGTGGTTTGTTTAATTCAACTTTATTCATCATCGCATCAGTATCAATGACAATCAATTTAGAGGTCAATTTCGTCCATGGAAATACAACAAGTTTTCATAGACTTTATCTTGCTTCATTCTTTCAAATTTGTTCCGTTAGTAGTGATCTTTGGTGCAGTTTTGAATTTACGGCAGTTGATGATGATGTATTGTTTCTTTCTTAACCCCTATTATTAATATTTTTTTAAATAATAAGCTAAAAAAATGTTTATAATTGAGCTGTGGGTGGCTCCTTGTACTGCATATAGGCATTTTAAGCAGTTGATTGACTAAAAACTAACATAAGCTTTTTATTGTTAAAATTTATATAAATGCAACGTGACTAGGTGGTGTGTCTCACCTTCGGATTACAAAAGGGACTTACAAACTAAAAACCACGATAATGTCATAAACGGTTCATGGTGCATTATCTCACTCCTTGCAAGTTGGTCTGTCGAAGTGGATAAGAGAAATTTCATATGGGTCAGCCAAGTACGTTCTACTCTCCGACTGGTAATCACTTGCAAACGCTTTGGCGTTATTCCATCAAGTGTTACCCAAGCTCTGTTTTTGTATTTTGTAGCTGTTAAGTGTTTTGTTTCTCAACCGTTGCCGAACCTGGTATATTTTACCAGTCGTAAGCAGTTATCAGGGAACTTTGTTGAACTCGCGCGCACTTGACCAGCAGTATTGCTGGCTACCAAATCATAGTGAAGCTGTACCTTAGAGTTCTTCGATAAAAAATGAATATCCTTGTTATTTCGTATTGATCGGGACGTGCAAGGTTGATTGTAAATTTAGTTAAAGTAAGTAAAGTTTTGGTTTATGAGATTTCATACCTCATTACCCTAAGTTCAAAATAGAGGTGAAAACTGTAATAATGGCAATCGCAATGCAACTAGTCTCAATATAATAAAGCTATTAAATGCTTTTCGTGGTTTGTGTGACTATTGGTGTATTTGGGAAATCACGTTCCCATGTGACCAGGATTAGACTTTCTTACGGTTCTCGTATGGTAGTAATAGTAACTGGTCTTCCATGTTCTCCCCCCCCCCCAAAAAAAAACAATGGTATAGTTAACTGATTACTCATCACTAAAGCTCCCCTTTACATCTTTTGTATGTTTAAATAAGAAATTAAATCGTATACTCTCCACATTCTATACCATTAACTGTATACTACTTTACTAAATCGGATCTTTAATACGGGGAATTTATATTATAACATATACTATAATAAGGGTTTCTCACAAAAAAATCAAATAGTAAGTCATAGGTCTCTCATCATCTCTTTTTGAAAAGGCACGATCACTTGTTTAACTGATATCCTCCCTATTCACATTTAATTACTTTACCTAATATACTAATTAACCTTCACTAATTATAATAATTTTTATTGGGTTAATCACATCCTGCTTCATTAGTAAGAAAAGAAAAATAGATTATGACATTTTTGATAATATTAACGAATAGCGTTGTCCCGTTGCAACACATATTGTAGCCAAGAAACATTCTTCTAGAAACAGGCTGTGTGTGTTTCGTAATGCGGATTGCAGTTTTCTTATGAAAATGGTAATAGGACCCAAGGCCCTGAGAAGCCGGCCCACATGCTGCCCTTGTGGACTACCGAAACAACCACACTGACATGTACACAAGCAATTTGTATCGATAAAACATCAGTCTATCTACGCGAAGGAGAGAGAAACGAATGCATATGACCCAATCGCTATAATAATTGTAATAATATGTTAAAGGTCTAATGGCTCGAAGAGATAATTTCGTGAATGCGTATCTAATGAGTGAGATTCCAATTATACAGGGCAATTATTTAACATGTTACACAATCCAACGGGGTATTTGTAGATCCATGTTCCATTGACGCACTGCCATTTTTATTTCAGTACATTAAATATTATTTTAATTAATTTCCACCTTTTAAAATTTTCTTATATCAATTATTAATTATTTGAATGCTGTAGAATGTAAGGGAGCCATAACAGGATAGTGATAGGTCCAATATCATTCGCAGCCTTGAACACCTTATGTGTGCAAATTGTGTATTTGTACATTTTCTATGACAGGATTGTATTCTATGCGGTCTAAATATTCCGTATTACTGAAGGCACCATTGTTAACAGCTGAATATCAATTGATATAATGGCATTGAGCTCTGGACTTTTAATATGTTGTGTTATATGTTCAACCCCCGACATGGGGAAGGTAGTATACAATTATTAAATAATGTTAAGGAAGTGAGGAGGCCAGAGGGTGAAAGCCCAACTGTCGGCATGCCATAAACACCTCTTTTGATGTAGGCCAACCAGTGTACACCTACCCCACTTGTTGGGATAAGGGTGGTCTTAATTGTTGAATAACCCTCTCGCAAGATGGTATGAAAAGACATACACGACCACAAAGGGCCATAAAGACAAAACCCTTCTGTTAAAGAGCGGTAGAAACGGTCCATGACGAGAACACATATACGTCGGGATGAGAATTGGCCGATACTCGCTGGAGGAGTTTCTGCAGCGACGGGTCTTGCGGACGGGTTGCAGACGATCGCTTTTGTCTTTGACCTCTTGGCTTTGAGGTTGTTTCTACGTCAGATTGAAGACATCGGTGTACACTAGTAAGATTTAAGCTTTATTTGTAGCTAGTACAATAGATGTAATCTGTTCAACATTTTGAGTGAATAGAAAAAAATCAGTCATTCCTCGTTAAAACATTTTAATATTTTATTGTTTTGATTAATAAAATATTTTGTCTAGTAAATTGTATTTTACCATTGAATTACTTCCATTTTGATCACTACGTAAATTACTTTGGGTTTAGATTCAATTGGGACCAAGAGTAAATGAATTAAATATTTAAGTAAGGTATAATTTTGTACAACTTTACGCTAATGCAATACGCTCAAGATTTGAGGAATCAAATGTGTTAGTAGTTAGATGGCATCTCTAAAAACTAAATATTCTAATTATTCAACTAGAGCGTAACAGTGTTTGTGGGTAAGTCAAGTAAATGTACAAACAGATATATGTATCCTTAGAAAAGATACATCCTTTATTTATTGCCTTAGAACTGTATTTCTTTGGATACAGTTGTGTATCAGATAGATACAGTGTATCGGTAAGCGCTGTGTATCCGTAAATAAAAATATATAAAATCAAAATAAACCAACCGTCGCCGAACGCAGCAGTTGATATGATGACATCAAATGGATTAATAAATATTAACAGAACCATACTAAGAGATGTTCCTTGAGACTTTGCTTGAGTTTCTTGATTTTATGTGAGAAATCCTTAACAATTAAAAGTTAGATGTTACGGTTTTCTGAGAGATTCCGTATTAATTATATTTAATATTTATATTAATTATAATTAAGAGATAGATGGTACAGGACATATATAAAATGTAATATGTAAATAGATTCGCCTAAGAATCTATAGTAAATAAAAGTTTTGTCATTTTTTTAAGGAGATTGGGAAAAAAAAAAAAAAAAATATGCAGTTGATATTGCTATTTGCACCAATGCATATATAGGTAGTAAATAGCATTGAGTGCGGAGTGTACGATTCTATATGTTATTATGGCATACATAAGAACATCTATTGAATGATTACAGCAATAAACAAAAAGAACATATTTAACACCGCCAGTACATACCAACTCCATCTTTAGTCTAGACAACAAAGGAAAATCGGAAAAAAAAATCATATAGTTCTGATTTTTAGTGTTTTTTACAACATACTAAACGTCCCTGAGGGTGGGAGTGAGCACGAGAAAGGGATTTCAATTGACCACATACTTAGCTTCTTCTCATGTATCTATAGTAGTTAATGTTGCTGTTAAATGCTTTCTATTTATGAGATCGGGAAATTTTATACCATTAACATAAACCATTAATTATTTTGAGGAAGGAATCTCTCAGAAAACCGTAAGGATATCTAATTTTTAATTGTTTAATTGTTAAGGATTACTCGCTACAAAATCAAGAAACCCGAGGGAAGTCTGGAACATCTCTTAGTATGGTTCTGTTAATATTCATTAGTCCATTTGATGTCATCATATCAACTGCTGCGTTCGGCGAAGGTGGGTTTCTTTTTATTTTATATATTTCTATTTACGGATACACTGTGCTTACCGATACACTGTATCTTTCTGATACACTACTGTATCCGAATAAATACAACTTTATGGCAATAAAACGTTAGACTCTGTATTAGTATTGGTGTATTTATTACAATATTTTTCTTTGTTTAGTATTCAGTTTTTCCTTTTTTTTATTTCACATGAGTAAACCGCTTTAACAAAAATTCCTGTTTTCAAAACCCTCGCTATTTCTAAACTATAAACTCAGCGTAAAAACTAATGAAATACATTTTTATAGGCAATTCCGTGTACTTATTATATTATATAAAATACTTTTGATCAAAATCAATATCTAGCGAGATATTTGAGAAAACCCGAAAAAAAATACCTTAACCCCCCTCGCGTTTGTACCGCTCTCTCATAGACTTATAAGAGTCCAACAGCTGTACCAAATATCAAAATCATATGCTTCTTTTTTTTTTCTTATCTTCATATTTTGTGGCCTTCGTTGCCTGGACTACTGGATCGAGTATAGACAACCAGTGAGGACGGAAGCGATCAGCATTTGATTCATTATTTTATCATTGTTATTTATGTTACCTAAGCTGAACTCAAAGCTCCGAATAGTGTCTCGCGGAGAGGGCAATGTTAGCATAAATCGCATGTTTTGTGTTAAAGCTGTCTTTACATATGTTAGAATAACATTTTGTAGCGAATACTCCCCACACTCTATGCTATTAACTACCATTAACTAAATACTGAATCGGATCTCTACTACGGGAAATTTGAGTACGTTGCTCGTTTATTTTTAGCAAGGAATCACTCATAAAAACGTTAAGATATCTAACTTTTAATTGTTGATAGTTAAATTATAGTTATTAGTATAATTTATTTTAGATTCAGAAGAATCGCACCAAGTGACAACCGAACGCGGCCGAAGAAGAAACATCTATTACCATTTATGAAAATATTGTTTTAAAATGCTGTTTAGTTAAATTTGTAGTTATTTATTTTAAATTGAATTGTCAATTATTAAACTGATCTATGGCCCAATTTGTGCTTGTTCCTTCATTTTTATCTTAAGAGTAACCGATTTTAAGAAGTATTCAATTTTAATTTATTTTTTTCTTGCTTTTCAGAGCATTTATAATCATAACCTCTCTATACTACCTTAAAGTTCTCTAAGTAAACTGTTTACCTAAAAAAAAACTTATCGTGTTTTAAGGACGCACTGTGTTACTTACTCTCTGTCCTAGACACACAGACCTTGACTTAATAATGATTACATATTCTAACCTCTCTTACGAAAATATTACAAAATACAACCCTGGTTCTCATTTTTTTTTTCAGTGCACCAGTCCAGCTGGAAGTGAAGATGTCTTCCCACTTTTTTATTTGTAACATCAGGGACAAATTTCAACACCCTTTAATGTCATCATCATTGAAATCTCCAGGGCCTATTTATAATATGACGTGGCTTGTTGACCTTTATTTTTTATCGAATGAATACTGAATATACAAATTTGACAACTCTATTTTTTTTTAAATAGTAGCATTGTACGAATAATAGCGAGCGGTAAATAGACCAAAAAAAAAAATTCACAGATGAATAATCAATATACCTCAACGTCTCCATACTAGTAATGTAATGTGCTATAAATTTGTAATTGTTTTGCAAAGGGTGTATTTTTTTTTTTAATGAATTCGTGATTAAGAGCGAAAACTAAAACAAAATATTTTAATATATTTGTACTATGGGTTATTCATCATGCGTTTTTCCAAAACATTATTTTATTGACAAACTATCATTTAACAGTCAACGTCTCGCCTGTTCGGATGGAAGACAATTTTGAAACAAGATATATAAATGCAATTATATTAAAGAAATAAGACACGATTTACCTTTTTAAATATGTACCGATCTCTCAACTAGATGTTGGAGAATATGCAAGTGTTTGAAATATCGTCAATCTTTATGATTTATTTGCTCTCTTCAAAGAACAACTTTTCAGGCAATATGTATGTTACAAATAAAAAAACGTGAGTTATATTATATATAAGAGCCATCGAACACTTCAAAAATTCACTCAAATATTAATAATGATGAGACTAGTAATCTGAAATATCTATCTTACCAGAAAATAGATGAATATGAAAGAGAATGTATTAAGGTAAAGGCATTTAGAGATCTCCTAAGGAGTGCCTCATGACTCAGGTTCACCACCCTTGCATCCTCGGCACCAACGGTTTTCGAATATAACAGAATAGAAATAAATCTTTATTCTGAACCATGTCCGTTATGAATTATAGCAATACCCAAGTAATTAATTGGAATTTTTCTTTCCAGAACCTAGACCCTGGTCAGGATATCTGAACATGCTAAAAACTCCTGAGTGACCAACCTTTTTCGGTCTTGAGCCAAAATTGCAGTTACCCAAAATCTTACAGAACGATTTCTCGCACTGATATGTTGGAGAGCTAAATCGCGTGACAAAAGTAACTTTTCTTTTCTAAAAACTAGATCATCCGGTGATTTTTAGTTATAATCTCACCATACTTGGATGTAAGAACAACGTTGATTTCTAGGTCAATTAATTTACTTTCAATTCCTGGAGAGTACTGCTGCAGTTTCGTGACTTTTATTGCAAAGGGGTTGATGCAAATATCACAAAAGTATTTTTCTCCCTCTAAGTCAGCAAATCTGGTTTTGAAGTATGAAACTTAGAATTTTTATTTTCGGTATTCTGGATCAACTTCTTTTTGACCAACGTGTCAACTATAGTGCTTGCAAGGGATATGTGATAGTCGATTTTCAAAAAACCTTTTCAGCTTTGCGTCGAATGAAGCTACATTTGACAACACATTGAAAAATGATTAGATTTACCCTGCAATCAAGTGCTCAGTTTCGATGTGCAGTCATGTAACTGAGGAAATCAAGATCCCAAAGCCATTCACGTGAGGAAGGTATAGGTTTATAAGTCGAGACGTCACTGCATAGGTTCCGGAATCTTTTCGAAAGAAGTCACTCTTGAGAGCCAACGAACATTGCAATAGAGCACAATGGATAGATAACTAGTTCTCCATGTTCCTCAACGTCTTTTTCGAACATTTCCTGGAATTCCCTGCGATCAATGTCCCGAGCTTGTCTTTTGTTAACACAGTATACCATTTCGGACAGAAGATAATTCCTATGGTATCTCTTCCACACAACGCAGCCCTAAAATCATTATTATGTGGCACTCTAATTCTACTCAAAAAATATATTAATCTTTACATGGGTGCTTACCGTAAAAAGGAAAGGGCTCAGAAATAAACTTAAAGGACTTGTAGAAATTGTTGGGAAAGCTGGATTTCTAAGTGAAAAGTGGGGATTCATATCCACCGAGAGATTAAGAAATGCAAACTTTTTCGACTAGGCTAACAATCATTATAAAGTTATTGTAAATTTTTAAAACATATTTTGATAAAATAACAAATAAATAAGTTAGCGTTAAACAAAGGATGTAATCTTCAGGGTTTTTAAGTGGTTAGCAGCCATCGGTTTGTTGACACTCCTTTATTAGTGTTTTTCCTTACATCTGTCGGGTCGTCACTAGGGAGGTGCCTGATCACCCTAGCTCTGGTGACAAGTGCGGATTGTTCGAGTTTATAACACGGACCATCGTTCCATGATGGCGTTACTATCTGACTCCATTTTTATGATAGGTATGTGCCCCGACAATGCACTATGTTCAAGAGAAGAGGTACAGAGGTTTTATAAAGAATTAGCCCATAAACTCTTCATAAAGAAGAGTTAGAGCGGAAACCAAGCAAGCGTCACCGAGTAAAGGTCGCGAGAGCCTCGCGAGGAGACTAAGAGACTGACTAACTAGCAGGACCAGGGGCCCTGCCTTGAGCACCCTCTCTACTTCCGGCTGGGAGGCTGCGAGGGTTGTTAATGTTTATGACTGTTTATGACTGCCAGCTGGTGACCCTTTCAAGTTTATGACTGCCAGCTGGTGACCCTTTCTCGTTTATGACTTAGTTGGCTTCCGCCTTGTATTGCTTAACACTTTTACAATGATTTACATTTTGTTTATAATACATTTAGTTCATGTTATTTTACTTTTGCTTACAATATATATGCAATAGAGTATAGGGTGATTTAACTTATGTGGTTAGCGGTCGCTACAACATCTTTTATGTTTTATTATGTAATACCACTGGCTGTGTAGAATGGTTTTGTTAACATTAGAACTTGCCGAAGACTGTTATCGATTTCCCTTTGAGTTTACCGAATCACACCTGAGCTTATTATGTGTTGATTAGATAAGCTTATATAAATCCTAAGTGAGTTGGTAGCAGGCAGTTAAATAATCTTGTAGAGGAGAGTCTTTTAAAAAACTTCATTATGAATAACTATCAAAACACTAGCATATATATAAATATTAATCAGTTACAGCGTTAGAACAAACTTTAGTGAATGCTTAGGCACATGTTTGGTGTCTTAGTCCTAAGCAGGTCAGAAATGGGTAGGATTTTAGGGGAGGAAATGGTTACTTACAAAAAAAAAAGGGACCATAAGTCTCAACTGAGGTACACGTTTCTACTAAAAAAGTAAGATATAATGAGTATTATATAACTCCTCCATTCCATAAGATTCTTGTTCCATCAAGATCAAAGCGTATAGGGAGTGTTCAAGTTGAGCTTGAGTGTGGTAGAATCTTCTGGTAGAAGAATTAGTGAGGATGCTAAGGTAGGGTTGTAGGTGATGGTGGAAGGTGGAATACAGGTGTCTTTGAGATTTTTGTTTTTAGATAATATAATAAAGTTAGTATTCCAATATAACTTACAATGCTATAAATTATATAATGTATTGATCTATTGTTAATGTTAGTAGTTGGATTTAACATAATTTGAGTTATATTAGGATCTATTAATTCGACATTATTATACATTGTTATTTTATAAGGTTCTAGGTACATTGTTTTGTATTCAGAGTCTACAATATGCATGGGTATCTTAAGAGGTTCTAAAAAATATTTGTTTTAAGATATATTTACAAGGGATATAAGAGGTAAGTAAATAGTATTATTTTTGTTGCAATTGTGTGACTTACGATTGTTAATAACAATATATGAATTAATATCGGTAATATAATTAATATTGGATAGTTTATATGTAGTATAATTACATTGAACTGTAGAACCTAATAATATAATATTTTTTTATACATTCATTAAGCAGTAAAGTAAAGTTAATACAGTAATAGTTATTAATAAGCTAGTAACAATTAACGTTATCATTTTTTTTCTTAAGTACTAGTGTTTTTTTGTACATTAATAGAATAATAAAGATTAGTTTTATTTACAGGAATTGGTATGAGCAAAAAGGTTGGTTCTGCTAGGGGCAGGTCTACAAATACATGGAGTATTTCCTCATGTGTAATACAATGTATTTTGCTCATAAACCATAATCTGATTTTTATATTTGATAATATTTCTTGAAGTAAACGTTACATTTTCGTGTATGTCAAGTAGTATTTGAGACATAAGAGAAGAATGTGTTATTCCTAATTTACATAGTTCCATTGTTAGTGTTAAGTCATTTATTTTGTTTTATTAATGTGATAAAGTTATGTAAATATCATGAAAGGCTACTTCTTTACCAATGTTTATCATATTGCTCCTACCCTTATTAAAATTGCCGTTTATCAATTTAATATCTGTCTTGAAAGTTCCTATAATTTGTTTATTCATATTTACTGTCTGTTCGATATTATGTTCTGTATTATAGTTGTTTCGTTCAACTTCACTAATGACATTATCATAATGTTGTTAGTCCGTAGCGTCCATAGTACCAGTTAACCAACTAATAGCCGTTCCTAGTCCATTTATCAATCCATGTGTTTGCCTTCTATTATGATTTCTCAGTAAGTCAATTTTATTTTTGGTTTCATGTATCATATCTACTATCAAAGGGTAGGTTGATGAGTTATTATAGAGTAGAGTATGTTTTTCTATATTGGTTAGTTCTGAGTCTAATAGGCTTATGTTATAAAAGTGGTATGTTTTGTAGTATTTTTCAATTACTTTTACATTGTTCAATGTGTATTGTACCATTCTCATACTGTTAGTCAAGTCAGTTACTTTCAGAGAAGTTCTTGCCATCCATATGTTTCTTACGAGATCGTTCAATATTGTTAGCATACGATTTATTTATTTCATTTTTATCTCTATATTTTATTATTGGTTTATAAGAATTATCATGCTTTTGATGGGTAATAGGTTTTATGTTTAATTGCTCACCAGAAATTGTCGGAATGTCTTCCCGATTTTGGTTGAGTTTTTCTGCTCGATCAGTATTTTCTTTTATTATTTTTGTCTTTACTAAGTCATTTATTAGGCTTTTATCATGATATTTTTGAACATATTGTTCTTTTATTGATTTATTTTGTTGGTTATTTTGTTTAATTATTCCAAACGTTATCTCGTCAGGAGTCATACTTAGTTTTCCATTTAAGGTATTGTTTTATGCAATACTTGCTAAAGAAAGTTTGTTAGTTAGCATAAAGGCATTTAGAGATCTCCTAGGGAGTGCCTCATGCACTCATGAGTCGCTACATCTACAATCCATATTTGCTTATTAGAAGAGCGTTGGGAATGAGCAGTCGCTTCATTGGATTATACGTCGTCTCATATATTATCGGTTCATCTATTTGTTGGGGAATAAGTTATTAGAAAATCTATAATCATTGCTTCATATTCTGGACTATCTTTTACTGGAAGTAATTCTATTTCTTCAAAGTCCATGTCATCATCACTGTCTACATTATTCAATTCTTCGTTTTTGTGCATTGTTACTCCTAATATTTTCGTTATTGATCGTTGTATTGTTTTGTTGTCCCGGAAATATCTCTTGAATTCTGTTATGAGTTCGTCAATTGACTCATAATTTCATTTTTTGCAAAATTTTGCTTGGTCTGTTAGATTGTTTGATTTGGTGTAGCTAAGTAATAGTCGTAAATTATATTCTCTATGTGGGTTGTATAGTGCTCCTACTGTAGAGGCAATATATAATTATTGGTTTAAAAAAGTGACTAAGTCGCTTGGGTTTCCATTAAATTCGGGGATTTTTTGAAAGTCAGTGACTTTAATCACATAATTAGTTCCTTCCATTTCTTCTGTTTCTGTAATGTTTCTTAAAATGTTAAGTCTGTCAGTTACATAAGCCATAAAGTCAGAATGTGTATAATAATTGTATTTACCAAGTGAATGATGTCTTCAGTGAAGTCCAGTTTTTTTTCTTCCTTCAACTTCCAAGATATATAACACATTTCTTTGAAAATTTATTGAAATAGATCAGTACCCAATATCGGGGAAGTCCTGTCCTGTGGGGTTTCTTTCCAGAGGTATTTGCACCGGTCTTCTCACGCTATTGGAGTGGTCTCACTGTCCGTTGCCAAATGAGGGATCTCTAGATGGTGGACTACCGTGAATTCACTGAGTATACAGTACTGCCAGATCCCTGTTCGGGCGCCAGTTAAATAATCTTGTAGAGATAAGACTTTAAGAAAACTTTATTATGAATAACAATCAAAACACTAGTATATATACAAATATTAATCAGTTACAGCGTTAGAACATACTTTACTGAATGCGTAGGCACAAGTGTGGTGTCTTGGCCCTAAGCAGGTCAGAAAAGGGTAAGATTTTAAGGGAAGAAATGGTTACTTACAAAAAACAATGGGACCATAAGTCTCAACAGAGGTACACGTTTCTACTAAAAATGTAAGATATAATGAGTAGTATATGACTGGGGACCCGTAATGGCGTCGCGGGCCACGGTTTTTCCAACCCTGATCTAGACTTTAATAGTAAGAAAATAATTTTGTGATGATTGACATATCAGTGGTTTTAGTTGTTAACTGATTACTTATCAATAGTATCATACAATCATCAATTGTAGTACTTCATGGTACAATGTAACAAACGGTTCTGTCGGAGTGATAAAATTTACCAATATATTAAATTTATATGAACTTAATAACGCTTAACTACCTCTATAAAAGCTGTAGTTAAACGATTAAACAAAAATAATCCTCACTAGCACCAACGATTATTTATATTAATCGTTGACTTTTTAAATTTTTTGGAATACTTCTAAATTAAATATCGTTTTGCTGTAATGCGCGCAATGCTTTTGGTAGGATTTTTATTTATTTTTTTATCAAAACTAGTTCCTGAGTAAAGTATAGTTGACAAAGTGATAAATAGTTGAGTGAAAAATAATAGAGACGTTAGTCACGTCTTACTTACTGCTTATACCACTATTCAACTCACCAAGTGACTTTAATGGAAACCTCTCACCACGACAGTAGTGACACGAAACTTTAAGTTTGGAAACTTAATGTATACATATGCTTAAATTCTCCATTCCGTCTTTATGCTGTTCCACTTTTCTCTCGTTGAATAATACTTTAATACTTGAAATAATTTCGTTGTTTAGAAAGCTTCGTAATTATTAAATTAGTTAAGATCATTTTTAAAATAATTTGTTCACTGTTGGGAAATATAATCACAATCACCAAATATGAGCATTTGTTTTCAATCTGAATGACATGACGGCATAAAGGTGATGGGCATTCAGTGATGCCTCATCATAAATGTATTTAGGATTGGCTGTTCATCTTTACAGACGCCTAGTTTGATGCTCTGAAGTCGTCGTGAAGTGTTGTCGAGTAATCTGTAATTTATTTGCACAACATTTGCATATATTATCATAAAAAAAACTTATAGAAGGCTAGCCATGACCTAATCGAAATTATAAAAAAGTGAATTTTTTTTCGTTTATTTTGGTATGAATTAATTCTTATGTTCCAATTAATGATGATCCACAAGCAACTAACTAGTCATCTTTTAAACAAAGATCTTAAAAATATTTTTTTTATTCAATGCACACATTTGCCTCAACTCCAGGCTTTCTCCTCGAAGTTATTCCATCTCTTTACTTGCTTGTTATGAGGCTGGTACTGGAGAAGAAAACGACTTGCTCTGCCGGTTGTGGTTCGAGCAGGAAACCAAAACAAGAACTATCTGCTAGTGAAAATGCACCTGAACTTGAAAGGGTTGCGGAATAGATACACATCGTAATTGAATAATTACTAAGCTATTTGAAATAACTATTCTAAATTAATGAAACCTACTCCACGAAATTTTCATTACAACATAACTTAAAGTTTGTAAGTATGGATTACATTCTTGAATTTCCAACAATGTCATGATAAAATAATCTCATATCCTATACTCCATATTAGCATTAATGCTTTATTCTCATCTGTTATCATTTATCTCTGGGCCGAATGAAAAGTACTAAAATTTGGCAGCCTCGATTTAATTATTTCTTAGTGAACAAAACTTGTATATAAACAAAAAAAAAACTTTTGTATATGGATTCCTTACCTCCAAATTGAAAGATGCTGAATCACAATATAAGCTGAATGTAATATGATTTTTTTATTATTATTTTAAACAAAAAAAATGTTGGTTCTCTTTTTATTTTGCTAATAAAGGGTTAAAAATGGATGCCTATGGAGTAAAAGCCAAGGGAACCATAATCAAATGTCATCCCGAGAAAGAAATCCCAAAAAGGAATCTTTATGATTGCAATCTATCAGATTGTATTTATGCTCTTTATAGCCGTTGTGAGCCTTACGACCTAATGTTACGACATATAGGCATACAATCTTACATATTAGTACCATTCCATTCAAATTAGGCAATAGCAATATCTGTCAACATGAGCATAAAATCAAATTAACGATCTCAAAGTCTTTGTAAATAAATAATAATTAAGTGGTGCTTTGTATTGCTTAACGTACTATCTCATTTAAATCGGTACTTAAACTCTATTCCTGCTTTACTTATAGCCGCCGTCATGAAATGAGACGCTTGGGATGAAGGGATTGCCACCGGGTGGTGTTGCCACATACGGTTGGGCGGGGACTAATCACTAATTTCCTTATTGCTTACTGATTGACATTTTCGAAGTAAAGGGATCACGTGGATAGAAGAGAAGTAGTGATCAGAGCGTCAACAGATAACGCTATGTCTCAAATATCTCATTTCGTGACGGCATCTTTAGGCGTATTACCGTCTTCATAGAAGTTCCAGGCAAAAACTAATCTAATATAAAATAATAAATCAACTAATAATTATTTTCCTTTCATATTGAGTAGGGGATCAAATTATAGGTCTCAACATATTTATGTTAATATGCATATCTGTAGTTCACTAGATATGGTTTTTATTTACATCGATGGATGAAATGGTTGGTCCACACACAAAATATTGAAATATTTTCTAACACCCTGAGCGCTTTCACCATTTAGTATGATCCTCAAAAGCTTATAATGATTGGGCAGGACTGAAGTTTCGGATAGACCGTTTGATAAAGAGGAGTACGAAAAGAGTTTCAGTATTGTTACCTTCAATACGTCATATATGTTAGAAAGTTCGAAAGAATGTTGGCACATCAAGGCGTGTGATGCAAAGCCCTGGGTTATGAGTTGTTACTATAATTTAATTGTCTTTGCCTCTTAGAATATATTTTGCAGCACCCCCACAATACATTTTCACGATTGATACCTGTATGTTTACTAGGTCTGTCAGTAGATCGTGCTGAAGGTGTTGATAAGGTGATGCCAAGTCAAACTATTCTAATATAACACTATATGAGAAAATAGTTTTTTTTCGAAAGTTGTCATTTTCTACGGAATTCCCGCTACCCAATAACATTGCGAACATCCTATACCCTTATGCAAGTAATAGCTACTTATAAAAATGAAATAATTGAATACTTGTACAAGCAAACAATCTACCCATTTTGGTCTCCGTTTTATTAAAACGTGAAAAAATATATGTCTGTTATAATTACTGTTGCCGCACCTCGAAGAAGCTGCCTTGAGACATGCCTTACCTTAAACTCACCTTATTATTTTAGGTATGAGTTCTCCGAATTAAAGCCTGTTTGATGCTAATACCTTGGAAATACTTTGCTCACCACTTCGTCATCATGACTCATAACTGAGCAATTCTCATTTATACAGAAAAATATTTGTGTACCTTTGAACAATGCTATTACTTTTTTTTTTTTTTTAATTTTCCATTAATCTATTTGCATACATATGGTTTTGTCACGTAATGTTACATACATGTAATGTTTAGTCACCAAACATTAGATTGTCGATCAAGTAAACCTAATAAACTTTAACTTAAAGAACTATGCAGAAAAGAAAATTTCTTTTTTTTTGTTTGTATGACTTCTTGCATAGAGCACAAACCGACCACTTCTATTGATGGTATTGAAATAATATCACTGTTAGGCTTGGAGTTTTTGAACCCAGTCCCTTCAAATCAAAAAGTTTTAATATTACCCATTGGACCGTATTTCCGTAAAATATAGTTACAGTCCTTATTTATTAGTTTTTCTTGTAGTCATTCTGCACAACACTTTATTACCCATTATAATTATAAATCATTTAAGTTTTCTTTATTCAAGTAGCCACTTCACAAGACAAATGTGTTTAATCCTATTACATCGGAGAGGAGTGTCACAGCTTATTATTGAGTAATACTGACAATGGTACAGTTTTTGCAGTGATTAAACCATTCGCTTTTACTGAAGACCCAAGAAATCTTTGCATTGAAGTAACAAAACATCTATACTTACTTCATAATTGCCCGTAAAAAATGAAGTTTAGTTGGTAAAGAAGATTTAACAAAAAAGATAATTGTAATGTTATAGAGGATTTAAATTGTTATTTTATATTTGATATAATTAGTTAAATGGTGAAATAAAATAGGGGTGGGGTTACTGATCCATGAATCAACTGGTTCTATACGTTGATTAATTAATTTTTATATACTTATATAAAAATACCCTAGCATATTTGAAATGATCTAATATAAACATATTAATTCCTTTGTTCGATACACCATTTTGTTGTAGCGTTCCAAGATTAATAAAACATAAAGTCTTATCCGCGTTTATTACACCAATTAATTTAATCAATCTCTTTCACTAACTCAAGCCGTTTATTAGTATTGTAAACCTTAAACATGTTAATAAGTTCTTAAAATTTTAAATGGTAGGTTTTCTATTTGTTCCATTTATTTGAATTTCTCATTAAGGCCCCTCTACACATTGACCTAAGGTGTTGGGCCAACAGATTGGGACAATGTGTAGAGGGAGGGTTGGCTTGGATTGCCCGACCTTTTCCAGTGTTGGCGACAGTTAGCTTTGAAAGAGGGTTTTCACCCCAAGTCAAAGAGTCCCAAAGACAGTCTGTGCCAGCAAGGGAGCAAGTAGATATCCTCCTGTTTTGTTACTGGCCCAAAGATTAGGCCAATGAGCGGAAGGGCCTTTAGTCAGTTAAATTTTAACTTCCTTCAAAGTTTGGACTCGTATCCGGTGACGAAGGAGCATGGGGGACTTCCCAAGACTCCGCTTCCTATTTCGCATGCGAGGGAGGTCACAACCATATGAATTTGGGAGGCCTCTGGGTTGTTTGTAAATACTATATGAATGAGCGAGTGAATGAAAATTGTATATATGGTATCACAATTACTTATTGCATAATAAGACATATTATAATTTTATCACAATAAAGAAGTTTCAATCAGAAAGTTTGGTGTTGACACTTATGTTGGTGAGGATCTATGCTGTGTTGCCTAAATTTTCTTTGTTGACATAGGTAGATTAGGATTAAATGCTGATCTGTCAATGTAGTTCAGGAATCCATTTAAATTTTAATCATCTTAATTGCCTTTTTATAAGCTGCACACCTTAATTTATAAAAAAGTTTTAATCATCTTTCCCCAACTTATAACTTCTTCTTTAATGTAATATCTCTTTCGACAGCTCTAAGCTGTCATCCTCAGTTATTTCCACAATAAAAAGTCATATAATAACAACCTGCTCATATGGAGACAAACTAATTGCTACTATTACACGTAACAACTACTTATTTTGAAATTTTCCTTCTATTCTCCTAAAAATAAAAATTCTTAAAATTCAAACATACCACATGTAGTAAATAAATAAAATTAAAACACAATGTTTAAAACTATCAAGTAAAAATTAAAACGATTTAATATTTAATAAATATTAAAACCATTATTAAAAACAGTCAACATGTTGTCATAACATTATAAAAACCTACTTAAAACACATCCATATATCAACCAATCATAAGAAATTGGGTGAGTAGCCAGCCATTGATCGATTTTATAATGTTATAACAACATGTTGACAGCTTTTAATAATTTTTGATGGTTTTAATGGTTACTTGATAGTTTTATTTATTTTAATTATATACTAAATATTTTTGAAGTTTAAGAATTTCCATTTGTAGTAGATTAGAAAGACAATTTCAAAATAAGTAATTATTGTTACGTACAATAATAGTAATTTGTTTGTCTATATGAGCAGGTAAAACTTTTTTTATCGTTTGACTTTTTATTGTAGAAATAACTGACGATGACAACTTAGAGCTGTCGAAAGCGCTATTATATTAAAGAAGAAGTTAAAAGTTGTGCAAAGGCAATTAAAACTGTTTTATAATTGTACCCTCCCACAATCCGGCAGTAATTTCTTTTTATACCTTAATTTGTTAAGTTCTGAATTAAAACAGCATTTTTATGATACACTATGAATACTGTTGGCATAATGTTCTGTCTCTACCAATCGTTTTGGCCTAAGCTTGCTTACTAACGATTAAATTTGTCTAATATTGTTGCTAGATTTTGTACAAATTATATCTTTATCCCTATCAGTTTTATCTACCAAACGTTTGTTTTCAACTAAGCAAGTTTCCCATGTGCTAGTAGACTATCTTATTGTACTATAACTTGAGCGAGTACAAAGTTTTTAAACCATCACGTCTTGATAACCATGCTACTGAACTGTAGCTCAAAAGTTTTTTAAGTTTGGAGGTTTTATCAGTCAAGTTGCCTGTTTGAGAATTGAGTTTAAACTAAGTGGGTTAGTTTAACTTTTAACGCTTAACGTAGTGGGTGCAAACCACCCTAAACCACCCCAACGATTTAATTGCTGGTAAGGACCGAAAAAAAAGTGCACAAACTCTAAGTTGTACTGCTATTACAACATATTTAATTGATTAAGTGATAATGATAATATTTAAGAAAAGAATTAAATTGTCTCTCCACAAAATTTTATATTTTGGCAACGCGCTTCCAAATACAAAAAAAGTCACCATTAGTGTTTGATATTCCGTTTAAATGAAATATAATAAGTAGACAAAAATTAACGTAAAAACGTTTCTTTAATGTTTGTAATATTTTTTTAAATAATTCCTACATTTCATTTAAATTGACTAGGCACTGAGGATGACTGTTTGACAGTTGAAAGCGCTTTGTCAGAATATAAGACTTATCAAATTTATAACTGTAAAACCATCACTAACACATATCTTATGCCAAATATTATTTATCCCTAGTCTTAATTTTATTAAACACATAACACCATGCATATTAATTTACTTCCTAATTAAACTCATCTCATTAGGTTTACTTTTTTTCTTCTCCCCCCCCCCCTGCAAATCCCCTTGTTATTATAAATTATGGAAATCGGTATAAATTTTACATAAATGAAACTATTTACAATATGCCCAGTAACTTGGCTACATTTTGTACAATTTTTAGTAATGTTACATTGCAATTTGTGATTGTTACAAAAGTATAATGCACATTATACATTCATTGTCTAAACATGTTTAAAAGTAATGGGGCACACCTTGTATAATTTTTGATTTTAATTTAATTAATAGTAAACATAAGGTTTACTTTTATGGGAAAGAGTAGTAATTATCCACCAACCTATTCTTAAAGCAAGAGATATAAGGAGAAAACCAAGTACGGATGCTGAACTCACGCCGGATCAAGAGCACCGGTTTAATCCCCGATGACTACATAGGCTTCATGAGTACATAGATGACTGTAGGGCAATTACCTGAGGGCTGTTTCCTGGTAAAACACCGGAAGGACAGCCCTGCCCTTGACTGAGATGGAGAAGGCTGTGGCACAAGGACGGCCCTCCTACTCTATATAGTGACTGGCCGGCCGCCGCCACGGTAGTACTGTTCAGGCATCCTCACGGATTAGTTAGCACAGCTTGCACCACGCTATTTCATTTATATATTCAGTGAGTACACATTTTATTACATTGGTCAGATAAAAATTCCAAAGTCAGTCGTATTGATATTTTTCAGTGCTTATTTTTAAATGTTTGGATTTTCCACATATTTTCACCGTAGAAAGTGATCATTTTATCGACTAAAATAAACCCCGGCAATCTTTTATCAGTGTTTTAGTTTAAAAAAATATTCAAAAACGATCTAGAAGGGTTGTTTTTACACGTTTGGTGTTGGCGGTTTAAGGTTTAGATAGTTTAGGAATAAATTCGACCGATATGTCGTAAACTAATAAAATTGCTAAAAAAATTAATCTTAAAACGCAAAATGACAAGTTGATATATAAAATAAGTATTCAAATATTAGATCGATCGACCGTTGACTGCACAGATTTGCTAGAATTTGTATTTATCGATGGATTCAATAAAAGCATCTCTGTCTTGACGATGACGATGTAATGTACACAGATATGTTTCATTAAATTAAATTAAAACACCTTTCCTTGTAGTAATGTTATCCACCTAACATCAGTATATAACCAATTATATTAATTATATGATTTATTATATTTGTGCAAATATACTTGGATCCGAAAGTTTTACATTTATTCATTGGTATCGTACTACTAAGTAAATATTAATTAGGGTCAAATCTTTTTTTTTTTTTTACTAGCAATTTCTTTTAGCTAATCGTTTTTAGTTTCATTATCTCATTAAAATACTTAATTATTAGATTACTGTGAAAATAGAAATACAAATAGATGTAAAACAATATGTTAAAGGTCAAAAACAAAATATCGCTTTAACTATTTATGCGAATCTTCATGTATAAACTAAATGCCCCTAAAAGCAACCAGCAAACAAACCTATACAGATTTTTGAACGAAATGTATCTAGCTATGTTTTTTTCAGATTAATAGACACGCATTAATAATACGATACTTAAATTATAATAATATTTAATTATCACTACAAAAAGAGATAAGTACAAGTAAATGTCAAATTCTTGACTTAATGTGAAATAATGTATTTCTTCACCTCCCTCTTATATTACAAGTAGACCTGTTATTACTTTTGCGGTACAATGGCCTCAACTGACATCGGCAGAGGTGACACATTTTCCCTATAAAAATTCACAAATCAAAATTTAGTGCTCATATGTTATTTAATACATACTAGCACACCAACCATGAGACCAACTATATATGCAAGAAACACGAATTGTCAATTATAGTTGGTCGTGAGTTAAGACTACAGAAATTTGCCCATCATCAGAAATTCACCCTACAAGTTGACTGAGATTCATATAAGCTACTTTTTTTTCTAGTATTTTTCGTTTTTTCTATTGACAACCCTCATGTATTAAAAAAAATTCTACAAGCCATAATTATAATTTCTTATCATCGTACTATCGTACGTACTAGCGTAGCGAAATCAGAAACTAAATATAACTATATGTCGTCAGATCGGGGACAGATTAGTAACAGTTTAAGTAGTAAACAATTTCAGCCTTTAACGGTCTCGACGTTTCGTCAAGGGATTCAAAAACACAACGAGCGACCGCTAAACAATTTTGGATATAATTGCCGTTTGATTCTTCGCTACCGTCTATGAAGGTGAGTGGCATCATGATGATGTGGAACCCCTGACCCGAGGAGTAGCCTTGCCCCTTGCATCCATCTCAGGTAATAGCGGCGTCGACCTATTCCACCTGGTCTTTCTTCTCTTCCAGACAATTATCACTTATCCACTCCATAAGGTCTTCAATCAGGGGGCAATTAAAAAAAAACCATATAACTTACTACAATCGTGATGTCGCAACGTGTTGTCTGGGTGCATCACCACCATAGACCAACAAATCCTATTCACAGCAACATTTGACACTATAGTTTAACATTGCTGTTTTTTACTATGATTTGTTTTTATTCAGTGCTAGTTAATCATAAAGGTATTATTAAGAGTCTAAAATGCTGAACAATATTTATGTTTTTGATTCTATAAAAACAGTAATATTTCATAAAAACGAAATCAAATGACTTATTGACTTTGGTTATATGAAAACCACCCTTCCTCGATATTTCTTGACCCACTAAAACTTAAATTTTGAACTGAAATTTCATCACATTTTAAGATGGATTACAATCGTGGTATTGTAATAAATATTTTATTGTAGTCAAGAGGTTAAGGTCTGCCATGATTCCATGAGGGCAGGGGTGTACTATTTAAACTACATTAAACATCGAAACTATTGAGCTGAGTTGTGGTGGCAGAACTGTTCAAAACCAGCTAGACCAAAGCTGTTACCAATGTGCCTATATCCGAAATGGTTAATACATTTACATAATACCAGATAGCATGAAAATTTAAAAAATCTACCATCAGTAGAGTTACGACGTTTGCTAATTATTAAACTGCACTTTTTTAACTACAGTATGTACGAAATCCGCTGTGAAAAATTATATTAGGTACCGGCAGTAACAAATTTGTTCACACCATCTTAGAATTTGTGCGTTTCGATAATTTATATCAACTGGATCAAAGAGAAAAACAATGCATGGTATTTTCAAAATGTTTATTAATATAAATATTATAAAAAAATATTTATTTAGATTTATTAAAAGAATTATCAAATTTATTCCTCTGAACAATTTATGTATGTTGTGAGCAGAAGCATCTTCATTTTTTTTTTTATTTGATTTTCCACTATTATACAACGATAAAAAAGAAGCAATAGTATCTTCACTTACAAAACTTTTCACATTAATAATTCAATGAGACTACCTTCAGTTTTAAAGAATAAACACATAAAGGGGACTGGTATTAAAATTTTGTTTACTAAAATTTTTTTACAGTGTAAACATTGAAAATATTTCATTGGCGCGAATGGATTTGCGATTAGTTGTTTTGTAAGCAAGCCATGAGTTTTTACTATGAGTTGGGAATTGGCTATGTATAAAGACACGTAAGATCACATAAGAAATGCCCGGCATGCTCTTCACACTTTCTTCTCGATCGTTACCACACAATACGTTTACAGAATAGACTAACGAATTAACAGTACGTTATAGTCATGATGACATAAAATCTGATTTGTTTGAAAGGGAAATTAAGTAGTAACCCTACTGTTGAAAGTTTTTAATTTTATTTACATACTTATTAAAAAATAAAAATCAGCGAAATTATTTATAGAGATTCAAGCCCTAATAATGTTCCTGGCATATGGCGATGATCTATTGTGACCGAAGACGTTGCATTACCACGTGTTTTGAATGAAACTTGTGACCAACCGGAACCAGCCGGCATTAAATGCGAATTTTCTGACTTATCTATTGATAAAAGTGACCTTTAAGAAGTGAAAAAAAAAAAAAAAACTCCATGAACGAGCCAAAGAAAGCGCAGTAACGACTATCCGTACAATTTTGATTACACGGTTATTTTGATGGTTGGATTAGATTAGACAGGGGAACGGACGGGTCATGGCTACTCGAACACTAGCTCAACGAGGAGTAGTCTAAGTAGTACTCTAACTGTTTGGGAACGTGTCAAGATGTATTTAGAAATGCATACTATTGCCTTCTGAAACCGTCACTGTCTACTTACTACTTGAATTTACAAATACTTGGAAGTTAATTTCGAATATGGATATATGTTTTTTTGATTCATATATAATAATTATAACTGGAATTTAATGGTAGATTGTCAAGCGCAATGATCTACTTGCACGCGCACTGTTTCTAATTTTGACATGGCACGTTAGAAAAATATTTTTTGAGACCACCTATCCACATTTAAGCACTAGAAATTAAACGCTGTAAGTGTCAGTAAACATTATAGACACATGATTTGTATGCCGTACTCAGAATCATTGCAGTAGTTTCCATCCTTGGAGCAATAAATAAACTAGGACCATTCTGATAGGAAAGTTTATGGGCCGCTCACGTAATTCTTTTTTTCTGTAGTAACTGATAAGAAAGAAACTTGATTAACGTTTCTTGAAAGCAAGTTTTTCCTGTTCAGCGCCAATCTCTTTCATGCTGTAGGTATGTTATTATGCTGTTTAAAGACTTCCACAGTGGTCAGGACCTCTCGGAGTTCTTAGAACTGACGTTCTTTGAAAGTTTAATCTAACGCGTCAGTCGACAATTACGATGACCCTACGTTTGCAACGTTCGTGACGAGGTTCAATTAAATATTCGTATACTCCTAAGACCTGTAATCGTCCATCGACGACTGTCAGTTTAAGATAAGCCTTTGTTTGAAAGTTGGCCATTAAATAATATAATTTCAGCCAACCGCTTCATAACTTGAATCTACTTAACGTCTGATCAGTTCATCTACCTATAATAAGCAAACTATCTTGCTTCTGACACACACGATGTTCGTGGCAGTTTTTTGACTTTTTTAATTATGAACCACAAAAGTCACAAGATTAAATACACATTATTGATCAAAAAGTTGATACCATTAATTCAATATCATAATCAATATGGTCGAAAAATATTTTTCTTTTAACTACCCATTAATTACTTAATTATAACTAATTAAGGCTAACTAAGTTAGTTAGCACACACTGCAACTTCTATTTGACTAAAATTATTATTTATTTTTTTGTTTTGTGTGTGCGGAACACTACTGAAATTCTCACTACCTTCTTTTCTCACAAACTATTCCCATAATTGAATTATTTTCATTTGTGTGCACATTATATTTTATAATTTAAGAGCCCACAGTTTTAGTTCTCAATGGAGCCACACTGGTTTCTTTTATTTTATTTTTTTTTAATCAGATAAATCATCTTTGGATATAGAAAATCTATTGATTTTGGTATTTTCTTAAATTATTTATATACAACATAATTTAACAGATGATACTTAAATCTTAGATACAGTTACAAATAAATGTCTCCCATAAATAGTCTCCCACCAAAAAAAAACAAAGTCGTTAGATAAATATATAACTCCCTCTTGTCAGCCCACAATAAATTGTGGCCAAATTTATAAAATAATTTTTATTTGGATAAGATTGCTTTGGATAACACCCTAAATCTCAAATATCTTATAAATAAAATTATCTAATAGGGCGTAAAAGTTAATAAAATTAAATTTAAAGTTAGAAGTTAAATTATACTTCCTATTCAAACGCAATCCGTCACTCCAATAGTCCATATTATAGTCCAAATTTATTCTAAAATAAAATTGTACAATGTACAATGTAGGTCACCGTCCTGCCCAAAAATTATTAAGAAAGGTCATTATTCATTATTGCCAAAACGAACAGCATTAGTTAATGAGACAAATGTAATCAAGAAACCCGACAGAGGACAGCAAGCACGCAGGCACGTGGCTGGCACGACTCACGAATCGCCGACGTTTCATGCTGACATCTACTTTATGTTCGTAACTAATCGATTCAAGACGATGGCCTGAAGCATCAGCAACATCGTGGGAGTGCCCACTTGCAGTATCGCAGCCGGGTTATAAATGGCAATAACTATTGCACGATGATTGAGTATAGAATCCTTTCAACGTATTATTGAATGGATACCGAGGGTGTCCGTGTCCTGGTTGAATTGTTACAGCACACAAGGTAATTTAATACATAAAAATAACCTTTTTGGAAAAAGTATCTTTATTGACAAATTTTATTCGTACATTCACTCTCTTATATATTAACTGAACAGATAAATACGTGAATTGGGCGCAGCTCCATGAAATGATTGCTTTATTTAAGGAAAGCTTTAATGTATAAAAGATACACAATCTATCAATTAAAAATAATTTTGATAGAGGGAAAACCCAATTATTATTACAAAAATGTATTCATTAACAATAATTCGTTTTAGCCATTAAATTTTGAACAAAAAATTACGGGATTAGCCAAACATAAATTTTTATTTATATAAAATCAATGTCTGGAGCTTATTGAGCGTATGAATCTGATTACTAGTCGTATTTGTGGCAATTGGTAATTCCAATGGGTTTTAAATAACAACAAAATTTTTTGCTCTTTGTTGCTCTTCAGAAGCTGTTTTTAATTGAAAAGCCCTTTGAACAGCTTGAACAGAGACTATGATAAATATACAAGGAAAAACATAAAAATTAAAAAGATGAAAATAGTGAAAATTTATTGGTAAGACCGTGTTTTTTTTTCAAATGATAATATTAGTTAAACTTTAAAAGATTAAAATAAATTTATATTAATCGAACCTATTAAAAAATATAAACAAAAAGCTTAAAATTAAATATATAATTGACAATATCATAGAAGATCAAAACAACGCTCACCGCTGCACAGCGATCTGTCGACCACTACAAGCTATGAAGAACTGGCCGAAATAGCAACAATTCACAATGACAACAATCAATGTGAACATTTTATAAATCCTAAATTATATTATCTCTTCCAATATAATAAGCTTAGAGATACACATTTTCACAATAATTCGCTAGTTCTTTTGGATACTGTGTCTCGAGGGCCGAACCAAAAACCGACCAAGCGCCTATTTTTATGTCAATCATACCTGCTTTAGGATTTTCGCTTGTAACACAGACTGTGTCGAGTAGTGTTATAAATTGACTTTCTCTCGACTTGAACTTTCAAATCTAACTGTTAGGTCTAATATCGAGGTCTATATTTTTTATGGACTGCCTTTCTATCTTACTGAACAATCACCAAGCAGATGGGCTGGTACATAATATGTACTAAATATGAGACCAGAGGAGTCTATCATATGTTGCATTTTGCCTGCCTACTCCAGGAACACTCCCGAGGGACGCATGATGGTGTTGGTAGAGTCAGATGCTGAGAATCTTTCTGTTGTTTATTAATTCGTTGCTTTTCGGGATTTACTTAAACTTGCTTAAGTCCAATCGACTGCTAGTTACACCGAGTCCATTATCCAATATCGTCTTCTCATATAGGATGAATAAGATATTTTCTATACGTTTTTATATTGAAAGAATACTTGTCATTAACACAGTGACGAGGATCTTAAAACAATTTCTTTTGCCGAGAGATCACAACTTCAGCGCTTATTTTTTTATGGATTTCGTTGATTCTTATTGTTTTTAAGCTTTATATTTAATGTATTTTCTGTATAGAAACATTTCAATCTGAAAAAAATATAAACTGTAATTGATAGATTATTACATTTCAGTTTAAAAGTACCATTCGCATACCAGCATATCCAACAAGCCCTAAACATAGCTGTAAATATACTTGTTATACCATAAACATAATTCTAACCTTCAGAAACACGATGATACAAATCAATCCATTAGCTGTACTAATATTGTTAGTTCTCATATTTTCTGTTGTGAATGTCACTAACCCAAGGTTTAATCCTAATTTTATTTGTCACAGTCGTGCCAGAAAACAAAATCATTACCTATACCTAACCGAGATTTCACTAATTAGAAATGAGCATCTTCATGTTGTAAAACTTGGCACATGTGATTCATCAAACCGGCAAATCATTTTTATATGTTTACAGGAACGTTATAAATAGTCGTAATAAGATTTTACTTAGTAAGTTTTATAGTAATAAGTAATTTTACTTATTTATGTAGTATTTTCTCCTTATAATTAGATCAACAATACCATTATTCTTCATGTGCATCACATTGTACATTATTATCACATGTGCATGGGATAATGTACATATTTTGATTTGGCGTGAACTTGCTAAATAGATTCTTCATGCAGGCTTACGGTTGGTTACTGATAGGTATTTCTACCCTAAGTAGTACTTACCAGTTCAGTGCAAACAAAATACAAATTATTTTTTTTCATTTAGAAGTATTTTTCAGCTGAGTGTCTCAGAAAGTTAATCGAGTAAAATAAAGTATTTTTGGCATTCATATACCATGAATACTAACAAAAGGCTTGGAGCCCACAAAAAATGTAGCCTTTGAGCCTTCATAAAAATATTTTTTATTGATATCTTGTGTTGTTTACTCTTTTTATTATTTTCAATCTTATGATTTATTAACTTAATTCATGTTGTGTTTTGTTATCATACTTGTTAATATGTAAATGTGTGTATCGTTCCAAATTTATATATATATTCCTATACCCCCTTGTTACAAAATATAGGTTTACAAACGAATCTTTTTACAATTGAATTTGAATAAAATCTAGCCAAGCTACAGTAAATATAGTGAAGAAATTGTTAATAGATTCGTTAGTTCTAAAAAGATCTTGTTCTAAACTGAAGTACTGATGATGCCTGAATGTGTGAAACGTTGTCCGAGGATGGTATCAATAAAAAAAAAATTGAAAGACTCCAATATCTTTTTCTGATACATACAAGTGCCTCTGGAGTAAGTACTACTGCTCCTAAAATATGAATTTTATTAAAAATACTGTGTTGTTCTGACATTATTTAATAAGTATGTGATAGATCTCGGGATACTGTATCTTGGCTTGTTTAGTTTCCATGACTATTTAAAAATCGTCTTCATTTATAATTTGACTGGAAAATATCTGAATATGTAAGTAGTTATCACAGCAATGTCTCGAATACTTATTAAATAATGTCAGAACAACACTTGGAATTTTAAATAAAATTCATAATTATTAGGAGCAGTGGTACTCACTTAGGAGACGCTTGTATGTAGGTTAAGTGTATTAGAAAAAAATATAGGAATCTCTCCAAATATATTATCTTTTTTTTATTGATATACCATCCAAAGACAACGTTTTGTACTCTCAAGCAGCACCAGAACTTCAATTTATAACAACATATAAATTTGGAACGAGAAATGAATACATATTTACAAGTATTATAACATAATACAATAAGAATTGATTTAACAAATCATATTATTGGAAAAAAATAAAAAAAAATTAATCAATAAGTCTATTCGTGTATAAAAGCAGACTACTTGATAATCCAGTTTGCAAAACGGGGACGGATTAGAGGGAGGCCGGAGCAGCAGACGATGTTGGATAATCAGCTCTGGCAATACAGTTGGTACCACTGGGATGTTTTTGAAGAAGGAACGAAGATTGCGTGGTAGAAAGCCGTTGCGTAAGCCGCGTGTGGTTCGGACCGCCGGACCTTCCATCTCTCCACTTTCTACAACCTTTGCCGATGTTCGGCCACGCCCTGGCTGCCTTCCACCTGCCCTGGACGGCCGGCTCTCCGGATCCACTGGGCTCTTGCGAAACCCTCCGAGTCCTGGAGATCTCCCACCTGTGAAGTCATCGGAACAACGTACAATTTTCTGGATATTCTTCTTGTAGCTCAACGATAAATCGATCAATTATGAGCTTGAATTTCAATGGCACTTATTACTCTCTCTTCGGGTTAGAGTCATCTTCAAACAATATAATAATAATATATTTATTATCTTGGAACTGTGTCCTTTTAGAGCAAACGTTTATTTAACATAAAGTGGGGTTGTTGACAGTATCAGTCCTAGCGAAAATGCAATGTACAAATGAAATTTTTAAAATATTAAAATGAAGTAAGAAAATATGTAATAAAAATATACATAAACACATATTTATCGGGCAATAAAAATATAAACTAAAACAATATGAAAAAAATACCACAAGAACTACTTGTCATAATAACAATGAATTGTGCACTTCGTATACAAAAAAAAGTTACTCTCACGCACTAATTCACAATTGGGTATTCACCTATCACTATGCAAATAAATACGTAACTAGATTTGCATTGAATAAAATCCAGGGGCCAATGTCTATGTGCTTTGCGATAGCATCCGTTGAACATGGAACCCCTGGCTAAAAGTTATGAGTTCTAAAAGAAACTCCAAGTTTTCCCAAGGGGGATGTATTCCTTTAAATCCTGGTCCTCCTGAATATTAAATTACATCATATCACTTTTACAGTATAATAGATGACCGTTATAGTGTTTGTTTTTTGTTGTTGTTTTTTCATTAGGATCGAATGTATAATTAATATACTAAAACATAAACGGCAACATTTTTCAATGTCACGGGTTTTTCCTATCCCTTGAACCACACGAGTTATCATGAAAAACAACTCACTCGGCTATAAGTGTTCAGTTTCACTACGAAATGGATTCGGGATTGAAGATTACTCATAGTTGCAAGTCTTTTTTTATATTTTTACAGAACTTAACGTCAGGTGATTAAATGAGGTATTCTTCACCTAGTACAAAAAAAAGTTTGATGATGAAAGAGAAAAACAGAGCGTTTGTAATAATTTTGTTGACAGGTAGTCAATAATATAAAAAGAGTAAAGATATTATTAAAATTTGTGCTATAATCTTCTCAATTCTGGCGTTGATTTTGTTTTTAGTGTTTTTCTACATATAACCTATTTTAGAAGTGTTTAATGATGTTCTTTAATGAAACTTGAAAAAAATCAAATTTTTACCGATGTTTAGAAAATTTCCTACCTTTCGTTCCACTTTGTGACGAAGAAACGTTTGTTACCTCAATTTCCTAACTGCTGCTTGCAAAAGGCTTTGTTGTTTGTTTAAACACATTCCTTGTTAGTGGAAGAAAGTATTTAGCCAACCATGGCAAGGATCTTGCAAATAGTTGCCGACGGCCTTACTCCTCTAAAGGACGATTCCAACATCGGTGTCTTACATAACTAAATATCAAAAGACATGTTTGTGATTGCATACTTACAACGTACATACTTATTTAGAATTGACATAATAACAGGATAATAATAGGGAGAAACGGCACGTCATATAATATGTGACTGTGATAACCTAGCTAGAAGGCGATACCTTCACTTTGGCAGTGATCGCATTGTAGACCCCAAACTATGTGAACTGATCGATCCATTCGGTATCCTCAGATTTGCAAGGGCCGTGGGCCTGTCACATATATAGGACAGGGACATGGACGGCGCACAATAGGTCTCACTGAGGCCGCGGTGCACAAATGCCGGTACAACAATATAATAACGTACTTAAAATTGTATACCTAGAAACTATGTTTATTTAATTAAATCATAGCAAAAACTATTTTCTCAGCAACGTTCTCCCCTTATAGATGAATGTATAATGAACGCCTAATGTACAATGAACCTACCCGCCGGAAACACAAGTAATAATTACCTGGAAAGTAATTTCCTAGCAAGTTGTTAGTACAAACTTAATCGTGACTAAACAGAGCCAGATTTGAGTTTAATAAGTTACCCCAGTCAATAAATGTCAAGTCGGATTCGAGTCATGTCGGTAACACCACCTACCTTATTATTAGTTTTCAGATTACACAAAATACACACTTTCGTTATCTTAGGCTCAAATTTTTTTCAATATGTTGTTGTTGTTTTTTTCAATCAAAAGCAAAAAGCCTGAGGTTTTTACCAATTTTTTACCAACATATGATGATTGCGAGAATTCATTACTCGACATCTTTCGAGAACTTCTGCCAACTGCATAAAAAATATTTACCTCTAAAAAAATAATTACCACTTATTATTGTTAATCAAACAGTAAAAAAAAAATCCATCATATTGAGTACAGTATGAAAAAACTGGTCTTGGAGCGTTGATAAGCAATGTAATATGTGGTGAAACAAGTTTTCTAAGCCACAGTTAGACTAAACAATATGATATTTCGAAAGAGCTACTTTACAAAAAAAAAATGAATTGTCATTGATCAACCAATTACTTGATAGGAATTCTTCAATAATAATGAGTTTCCCACTGTTTATCATTATCTGTGATTTATTTAGAGGCCTGATGATTTCAAGGAAGCTCCACTTGATAAACTGAACATCTCAGCAATAATATCGAATACACTATCAATTTTTCAACACAAATTATGTTGATTTTGATGCTGGTTATATGTCAAATTAATCCATTTTTAAAATAATGGAAAACTCTGTCGACTACTATAAAGTTATTTATTATTGATTGGAACATCAGCTTCTTATCTAAAACTTAAATAAATTTTAGTTTTACAAAAAGGTGCTCATGAAGAGGGTTGAAAAATATTTCGTTGTAAATTATATGTTCGTTTAAGGTGGTATAATGGAGTTAAATTGAAACATTACTAAAGTAAAATTGTTTTGTTATTATCCACCGTGCTATAAATATGATTTTTTTTTTCTTGAGTTCATTTGACAGGTTTTTTAAATGTTAGAACATGATATCGAGAAAGTAAGAAGCCAACTGGTAGGTCCCAGCTAAAACTCGTTTTAGAAAGTAGTTTCAAAAAATCAATTGATTAACTGAAAGAAGAGTTTCCCTTTTATTGTTTTGGCTTTTAAAATATATATATATATATATTTCTATGCCTCGTCCACCCTTAGGAAATTATTTCAATGGAAAATCTAAATCAAATAGATAATTCGTACTTATTAATAACTGAAGTAAAGGGAAAAAATTAAGTCAAGCCTCTTTATTTCAATCAATGACTTTCTTTAGTTATAATCTACTAAAGCCCAGATCATAAATATTAAATATCAAGACATCAAATATTTGTCTTCATGACATGAAAATAATTATTCGTAATTACGTGGTCAATTATTATATTTTATATTAATTATGTGGATTTGGGAGGTCTCTGGGATGTTTGTAAATACTGCATGAATGAGCGAGCGAATAAAAATTGTAAATATGGTATGAACAAGAACATTTATCACAATTACTTATTGCCCAATAAGGCAGATTGTAATTTTATCGTAATAAAGTTTTATCAGTTTTTTTAAATTTTATAATCATAATATATATATATATATATATATATATATATATTACATAATATATAATTACATTATATACATATAATTACGTGGTCAATGATTAATAGTTGACTTTTTATTTTCCATTCTTTCATTTCTCGGGCTTTTGTTTTTAGCATCTCTGACCCATCCATGCACTTTATGATAATAAACTTTTCAAATGGCTTATCACATCTTTAGTTACTTTAAATAGATGAAGGATACATCGTCTAATATCTTACGAAAACGTGGGGCTGACCGAAGTACTGGTGCGGTTACCTCACAAAGTCTCATTCGGTTTTTGTATCGAGATAAGCTACTTCTTTATTCAAGTAGCTACTCATTTATCCTAACGAGGCTGAGCCGGCCCTGACCAGACCCATCCTCATGGAAAAAATCAGTGGAAAGGAAGGGATTTAACGTGAGCCTCCCAGTTAAAAGCATGTTGGACGCCGTTAGACCGCAGGGACGGTAAAATTTGATTTAATTAGATAATAATAAATAAATAAAAAACTATTTTTTTGTATTAACTCATGACTGGTACTTCAGGCTTATTTGTCGTAGTCTAGTATATAGTCTTAGTAGCATATTTGGCCTAATTTATATCGTCAACAGGACATCAACTATTATGACAAATACTATGATACCTCCAAAAAAAATTACTGTATCAGTTAAAGTTGCAAACACGGCGGCCTATCGTAATCTTTTTGGTACCGAATCAAGTCCTTATTGAGATAAATTACAATATGCCTTATTGGGCAGTAGTAATTGTGTTCAATGTTCTCATTCATACCATACATACAATTGTAATTACAGTTAAAAAAACAAAACCAAACAGGCATTTTTTATACGGAGATATTTTCGTGTTTCCCTTGTATCAAGGGGCGCCTCCATGTAAAATTTAATGATAGCAGCTTGAGCAGGGTACTACTCGAACAGACTCATACGGTTTCCCAGCTTAAAAGAAAAAAAAAAACCAACGAAACTTTAAATTAACTAAAGTTCTGAAAACCAAATTTCACTAACTAAACTACTATTGCATAATTCTGCAAGTAAGTATACAACAAAAGTTTACGCATCCAAGTAGTGGGTGGCTCCGCCACAGTGAAAAAGTGGGGTAAACAGTGGAAGGTTAAAACAACATAAAAGCAAAAAAAAAAAATGGTTGCAAGTTATATAAAGGTCCTTATATAAAACCACCATTCACATTAATTATGATTCCGAATCGCAAATAATTCCACTAATTATAATAAAAGCCATCTCTCCGAATCAGTGTGGAATCTGCAGAAAAACAAATAGGCCAAGGATGAAGGAGTTGTTATTTTTGAACCGTTCGAGAACGAATGTCAAACTGAATATAGTTCAGCGCATTCTCTAGCCGCAATTACACCTCTTATGAAAGCACAATCATACTAAGTCATAAGATTTCCGAAGCCATAAAGCTGACTTAACTGGTCCAATATATGAGAGGTTGTGTTGGAAAATACTCTACGTCCCACTTACGGTAGTTTATGGTACAGCCATTAATATTCTAATTTCCACGCAGGTACGGGATCAGAAAGCTGTGGAAATCGAACACGGCTATTTCAGAAGTTATCGAAATATTTATAAGTGAAATCACCATATTAGAAAATTAAAGTTTAGAGACTCATGAACTTGATTCGAAATATATCTAATAATTATTAATATTTATTAATATGTGAAACGCTATAATTTAAGATGCCAAAAAAACATATATTTTCATACACATTACTTACTAAGAGCGTACAATTAAAAAATAAAATCTTCAAAAAGTTTTATTGGCCATAATTTAGGAATGTTCTAAGGCTGGTAATGAATTACTGATACCGTAATAGTTTGCCCCTGATTTGTTATTATTTTTAATGCCTTTGGAATATCAAATGTAGTCATATATTTGTAATTAACGATAGTACCCTAGAAATATTTAATTTTATTAATCAGAATGATTTTTTCATGTAATATGGTTAAGAAAAAACTTAGGAAACATTGTATATTAAGCAAGAAATAACTTTGGGTTGGTACTATTCGGGTTATCGATTGGGTCTTTTAATTTAAAAATTTAATGTCTAGTCTGGTATAACATACAGTTTAGGTTGACGCGTGAATTTTAAATATACCTACGACATCAAACATTAATTACTACTTCTCACTATTAAAAGCTCCTTCCTCAATTACTAATTGAACACCATGTGAACTTTAGTTAAGATCTTCCGATTCCTACACACTAGCACAATAACTCGACTCCAGAGCTTTCGGAACAAAATCCTGCGCACGGCACTATGGCATACCCCTTTTCGTGATGTGAAGGATCCCGACATCCACGAAAAGTTCGAGGTCCCCACCATCACCGAAGCCATCCAAAGAAGACACATCAAGTTCTTTGGCTCGATGAAACATAGCCAAAACCCTCTGTTCCGAGACATGACACCCCCACCGCTACCGGCAATATGGCAACTCTCAAGATCTGGTAAAGCTGACTAAATGGTGGACATCACGGCGCTTGGCCCACCAACAACAAGCCTCTAACGGGCATCCATCAATGCTATCAGACTAAATAAGACTGCACTACATGCCTAGAGGGACTCTAGGCCCAGCCACCAGTGGACTCTCACCACTGTACCGCAACAATCAACCTCTACCGAGGCTTCCCACACTCCTTAATTCCCTCACACCACCTTCAAGCAGGTACTCCTAGTACAAGGATCCGGTCAACTCAAATATTCTTTTATTTTTCCCTCATGCTTAATCTTATAATTAGAGAGCTAAGGGAAAAAAACAACAACTTTAGTTAAGAGATTCAGTCAACATAGTGAATTAGTGTGAGGAGCAAATGGGCATACTTTGTTTTATAAAAATATGTTTTGTGCAGTGAAGCATCAGTGCAGCTCTTAAAATTTAGTTTAAGCGGCTATAATACATTATAGTTAAATATTTTGAGTACTAAATTACCAACTTTTGAGAATAGATAGAATCAGTTTGTACTGAGAGGATTGTAGATAACAGACGAGACGTTCAGAAGACAAGAGGCCTAACGCATCAATATGCGAGGAAGTATGCACCGCCGACATCTGGGGCAAGGCCTTCCGAACCACAACCACTTGTATGTTCCTTTGATGTAACAATAGAGATATTAGCATAGGTTCAATCTGTTCTGCTATACCGGCCTGTACAGGCAGCGCCTAGACCGTCTTCAGCTTGTTTCTGAATCACCTCATGCAAGAATTCCGAGAACAGGGCGATATTTATAATGAACTCTCCATAATTTATAATTATGACTAATAACTATAAGTAATTGAAATGAATTTGATTTCGAGTTCCGGGTATCATATTCTGCCTTTTTACGACATCGTCATGACAGAACAAAAGTAGAAAATCCAACAGAACCCTCTACTAGTCACTTAATCATCTATAATAAAAACCGGTAGCATACAATGCGGTAATCTAGTGGGCTTCAGTTCATCTGCGTGTACATGTATTTTTGACCAATTTTTCTTCGAAATTTTCTTTCTTGGTTGACATCCCAGACAATCAACAAGTGCTTATCTTTTTTTCTGAGACAGTATTTGTTCAGTAAATACTTTAAACCCTGAGAAAATAGGTTGTTTCTTCGTTTCTCTGTTTTAAAAATATATTTGTGCGTGTTTTGCCATTTTCCATTTTACTAATATTTTAAGTCCTCTATTTTACTCGGCGATAAAAAGGTTTAAAGGCTGTGAATACTAATAGTCGTTGCTGTATATCCAATCTATAAATATTATTAAACCTGTTAACTATCGTATTAGAAGTTCCATGTGCAACGCCTATTTTACTTACAGACGGAAATTTGGCATGGAAATAGCTATTGATGTGGAAGATAACATAATGACAAAGATAAAATTAGTTAGAACCAATTTAATTAATAGTTAATTCTAACTGTCAGAACTTTAGAATGTACTTCTTTCTCCAGTCTTCAAACTTGAAGTATTATTGGCCCTACCGGTCTCCAGCAGAATAACAGCTGTACTCCGTACAGTCTTCATGCGGAAAGCTACCTCTGATGTACATAACCTTTCGGAATATTTTAATAATAATATGAATGTTAACTTTGTTCTTTTTTATGTTAGCTCCCTCGACCATATGGGTCTTAGGTATTTTTTAAGTTCATGGTTGGTAAAACTTTTAATATCAAACAAGTGCATAGAAATATTTTTCAGCTGGCCAGACAGATACGTAAGCGTACATAATCTTTGGGTTTTATACACAGTTATCCCCATCCTGGTTTGGGGATCACGCTGTTTAATCTAATTATTTTATGAGTTCATGTTTCTTCGATCTCTTAAAGGTATGTGTAGCTACCAGTGGCATCGTTGTGGTAACGTGTCCAATAGATTTCCAGTATAATTGTTTTATACACCCCGTTACCCAGCCTACTAGTATAGGCAAGTAGCCCCAATCTTTACTATCCCCGACGCTCATCTGAGATATTCCTGTTTTTTCAACGGGTAAAAGTTGACCCCACGGTCTTTCCCCGTTTTCCTATTTGTATGCGTCATTTTACATCCGTGGCTTTGCTTAAAACATTGTTATTGTATGATTTTATACCATGCTTCGTCTAAATATGTATATATTTATATACATTTATTTTAATGTAAAAACAAAATTTAGTTAATAAACTAATAATATAAAGTTTGCCATAAAAAAAATAATATACTATTATAACATTTTCTGGGATATATACATTCATATATTTGTTATTAAAACGTTCCTTTGTTTGTTACAGAAGATGCATACTGGACTGAGCCTGTTGCTGTTGGGGCTGCTGTCAAGCGCACTGGCCCAGGTGTTCCTCCCGGTGTCCCTGACTGCTCCTCCAGTCGGTGGAGAGAACGTCATTTTCCGCCAGTCCGCCCCTCTGGCCCACCGTGACGTGATCATCAACGCAGAGGCCGAGTCCCAACTCCCTGCTCAGCTGACCAACCCCTTCTACAGGAACCCGAGGATCGCCGATGCCCTGGCCAAAGAGTCCTGGTTCGGACCTGGTGAGATGCACGTCAGCATGAGGGAGACCGAAAAGATACCCAGAGGAAAAATCTTCTCCGTTCTCAAGAACGCAGGGCTGGCCCGCAGGAGGAGGTAGAGACAACCTAAATCATCAACGACTAACTATTATTCTAAATTTATCATATAATCTAAATTCAAACATATACTCCCTCTCTGTTACTCGATAATTGTGAATGGATAAATTTAGTCGGCTCCGTTCATCGCAAAGTTCTTGACCTGCGCAGTAAGCAACTTTGACAAACACTGTTCTTAATATAATCACGAAAAGGCTGTGAATAGAAATTATTTGTGCAGACGCGGTGCTTGCATTTATTTGGATTACACGTTCAATATTAAATAAAATATCACCATCATTTCATTCTTTTATTCTCCGCTATTGTTGCGTTAAACTAGTGACTTAGATGTGTAGACTACTAATGAACAATAAATTTATTCTGATTTCAATAAATTTAGCAGTAAAGAATAGATTGAACCAACATGGCATATTACTAAACAATCCCGGGGAAAGTAGGAAGCCAAAACCAGAAGTAGCCACAACAACTTTTGAAAATAAAATTAATGTTTTATCCTTGTGGAATACATGTATGTTAATGAAGAGAAGTACTTGTGCTGTAATGCGGTTTCAGTGTAATTTAATGTATAATACTTTGCATAATTTGATAAAATTTAAATGATTGAGGAGAGAAAACGTGTACATAGAACTGTGATTGCAATTCTCGATACCTAATCTGTATACAACATTCTCGACATTGTTTTATTCCTATTCTATTATTTGTGTATCCTAGTCTAGTTATTCTCCGTGTACAGTGTTAAGTTTTTTTTTCTATTATTAGTCAACTGATTATTTTTCTGTATAAGTAATCATATACATATATCTTTACACTTATGTAAATAAAACATGTAATTTTTGTGGTTTTTTTATTTATTTATTCCTACATACCATTAAGTATTAATTTTAAGTAATTATTTTATATAAAACTCAGTGGACATATGTAAATTAAGTATAGTTTTAATGATACATATATTGAATAAATTAATTATTTTTAGTGTTTGTTATCATGAGGAATAAAGCAAACAAAATTTGTTTTCGTTAATTAGCATAAATTCTTTCCTCCCTGAAACTAATGAAAGTCAACAATAATCACATGTGTAAAAAAAAAAAACCTTCCAAATTAACCCTATAGATACGATATAAAACATGTCCGTTTTTTTGGGTTTTTTTTTATTTTGATTTTTCATAAAGAATATATCATTGCAAACATTTTTTTTTTATATCTTTTTTTCTTATTGGAAGCTTATCGAGTATCCTCAAAGAGAAGATGTCCAATTTTTCGTATTAGTTTTTGAGGTAAAAAATAACATAAAAATAAAATATTTATCTCCCAGTGTTAGAAACTTCATGTTATATTTATCAATAGCGACATCGTTTACAAGAAAAATAGATAACATTGGAATAAATAAGAACAAGTAAATAAGTATGAAATATGTCAGCCCCATTCAATAAAATGATGAAAATATTACTTATCTGCCATAATCTTAATAACATATATACTGTGAGGAATGTCTGTCCAGTGAATGTTCCATGAAGTACTTATAAAAACAAACCGGCCCTGAAGGATAAGCCACATTTTTCAGATGACCTAATTTTTTTTTTTTATATTTCTTATGCATTTTTTAACAATTTTCAGAATTATGCATGTTTAAATGTGGCAACGAGGTTTGCCTTGGAACACTGGATTTTAGCTTAGTACTACTGCATGGGGTAGCGCTGATTCATCTAAAGGATAAATTGTTTTTCGTTTTCAATCGTATTCACCAAATAACAATGATATTCTATATACGTGCATTTTGAAGCCATCTCGGTTTAACTCTACAGCGTTACATACTCCAAATAAGGGCAGGAGATATCTACGGGTTATCAACCTTCTCTAGCTGGAGTGGGGATGCTTACTTTAGGTGACGTGACCACTACTAAATACCACTTTACAAATAAAACATCGAACTTGAGCAATTATAGTCTCAGCAAATCGAAAACATTTGTGCCAGAACGCTTTCCCAATCCGGAAGCTCTTATTAATTTAAAGTCGTAATAGTAAGTTTACCATTATTGTAAAAAAAATGGGGAAAACGAGGATTTAAGTTATGTGAAGTTATCCAAATCTAATTATAATACCACAAAATAATACATTTGAATCACCGCCTAATCACTTGCGAAAAAATTTGAAATGCATTATGTTCCACCGACGAACTACAGGTCAACACAGTCAGTGACTACAGACCACTTGCTGACTATTCCTGTTCTTTACATTATTACATTTTAAAATATACATCCTATATACGAAAAATAATAGAATGCATTATAATCCATAAAAATATGTCAATAAATAAAATTAAGTTAAAAATATTTGTTAACACCTAAAAAGTTATGAATTTCACGAGAACAGCAGGTTTTACATATACTAAATGTCTCATAAATTCAGAATAAACAATTTTATTGAACAAAACATTAAAATTAAATATATGTTTGATTAAAATAAAAACCATCTTTACATATCTTAAAAAAAAATATTTCTTTTTTCACAAAATTTAAATTTTATAGGATTATAATGCCATTTAATAAAATGTATTGCCAACTCTGGCTTTAATACCGGCATCATCATTTTAGGCGTATCGTATAAACATTTTGGAGGACGTTGTCCAATTTCTCCTCCAATTTCAAGCGTCTCCTACTACGCTTGAAATGCTAAAGATTGGATCCCGCGACAGAGCCTTCCTTTAAGTTCGTCTTACACACGATCGGGTTATGGTCTGGCTGGTTATGCTGGTCACTCTAGGTTACCCACACCTGTTGTTCAGGTACTAAGAAACACATGTTGACGTATGTGGCCGGGAATGATCAGGCATAAGCAATTATTTAGCACCAATGAAAGGCATGTAAGGCACTACATTATAGTAATTTTGCAAAATCATTTCCACACACCATAAAGCATTCAAGGCTTCTCGTTGGATTAGTGCCAACTCGGTACCTCCCACAGAACACCCCAGAACATGATAGAGCACCCTCCAAATACCACAGTTTGTGACACGCAGCGTTGATTATACTCTAGTCTCATCGATGAATAGGATATTTTCCCTCTCCTCTTCAGCCCAAGATTGGTGTTCTCCTGCAAATCTTAGTCTCTGTCTACGGTGTTAGAAAGTCCCTTGAAAGGGGCCCTTTCACAAGACTTCTTGAGCTAAGGTTTGACTGCCAAAGTCTTTTTCTAACGGTTGACTCTGAGATTGCTATCCCCCGGATAGCAACAGCAGATTTTCTAATGCTAGAAGCTGTTGAATTGCGTTTCCTAAGCACTTTAAGCATTTTAATGAAGCGGTAGTCAATGAGATCAGTTTAGATGTCCTGAGTTTGGTCGCCTGAGTGACTCACGGTCTCTCTGTACCTTTTTATGGGTCTTGAAATTGAAGAGGAATTAAAACCAAGGTGGTTAGCGATTTATGCAATGATTTTCCTTCTTCGTAAAAATTAATTATTCTTACTAAATCATCGCGGCTTGAAAGTCTCATTATCACACGAAAAATTCACAAAATAAAAAGGTAAGAGAGAAATTGATATACGGGGCAAACAAAAGGTAAAATACAGACTGAATGGGGAATTGAAATCATCAAGAAAAACATTTATTTCTTCGTTTGTTGAAAAATAGTGAGTAACAATGATATGAATGATACCTGAGGTCTCATGTTACTAATCCTATTACTATTAATAAAATAAAACTTGGGTTAGGCACCAAAAATAAAAGATCTCAAGATTTATTGTAGATGCAATTTTTTTTAAGGGGAGTGTATGTGGGTACCCTACGGTTGAAAGCCTAGGGCAAATTACTTTCAATGAATCTAAGATTGAACTCTTACTCAATATTTTTCTCTCCATATACATTTAGAAACCTTATAACAACTTATAAGTCTACAAGTCTTTATTACATCTTAGTCTTGACAAGTCACACAAAAGCATACATGGCATAGAACACATGCTTAACAATAACTAAATAACAAGGACAATTTATTTTGCTTTACTAATAGTGATTAGTCGATTATTCATACTCCTACATAACATTTTTTGTTGTAAGTTTATATTTTAATAAGAGAAAAAAATTTAAAGTAACAATATGTGGATCATTATCAAAATTAATTCAACTATCATGTATCCTGTTAAATCTACTACATTCCTGTAAACTATGCCACTTAACTCAAATTTGGTCTCGGCCTGAACAGCTATAGTAAAAAGGAACACATATGGTTGGTATTTCCACAATCATTTATTAAAAGTTGCATAATTTTTCTGGACCAATAAATGTTGTGTTCCCGCATTGGAATGTTCACCGTTGCACGGATTATATAACGGGCACCAAAGAGATGCTCCCGGACCTTTAGAATCATAACTAACCTTTAGAAGTTTTGTTCTGATCCAGAGGCGCAGATCGTCTATAAAATAGAAATATATCAAGGTTTGTTTTTTTTCAATATATTTTCCAACTTCTATATCATAGATGGTGGGATATTAGACATACTCTCGTTACTCTATCCTGCATAGACATAGTAAACAGAAAAATAAAACTCTCCTTGAGCACTTGTGTTTTTTTTTAACTATCTAGAATTGCTAATGCATAAAGGATTTAATTAAAATGCCGTATCAAACGTGGTCAAAAACGTACTTCAGTGTCCCTGTTAGCCTCCATGTTATTTGGCGTGCATTATTTTTAATCCACTTTTCCAAATCTAAGCCCTCTATTTTGCCACATACCAGAAACTAACCGTGTAAACGAAGTCCAATTTTTTCTTCCCACATGTTTGCATTTATATTTTACATTTTGAGCCCATGATAGTGGCATTATAGCTACCGAAAGAGCTTGCAAAACAGAAATACAAACTTGTGGGAAGACTAAATCAATTTAAGACAAGAACTCATTGTAAGAAATTGGATTTTGATCTCTGAATAATAGTAATAGATAATGGTGAAATGCATACATCAAATAAATGAGATCCCAAAATGATCCCTTCGTATTCAACTTTTGTATGAAATCAAAATACAAGTAAGAATACCCTTTGTAACGAAAGAATCAGTGTCAGGGTAAATTTGACGTGGTTTTAAAAAATAACTATGCCCAAGGGTTGATAGCCTTGTCCAAATTGCTTTCAATATATTTACAGCTTTGCCTATATTTTAATATATATATAAGCTAACCGGCATTAAGAGATTACAAAAGATAAACAATAAACATGAACTAAGAGAGGGGTTAAGCCTCACTCTAAATGTATACATGGAAGATAGAAGAGAATAAAGCCAATTAAGTTCTATCCTTGTCTTATGCTTATTACCTTACACCCCCCTTTTTAAGTGTTGGATTAATCGTAAGTGGTGCCGAAACCCGGGAGCTACGTGCCTGAGATACAGTCCTTGGACTTGAGCATTTAGCAATATCAGGTGTCAAGAAGCGGGTCGTACCAATAAGTGTTTGACAGTGTGAGTGTAATATGAGCGAGAAGGAGTTTGCAGAGTTAGAATATGAACTAACGAAGGCAGTTGAGGAACGCGCTAAGTTAGAGTACCAGTTGAACAAGGCTGCCAAGACCACCCGAATGGAATTAGTGAAAATAAGAACCCAAAATTCTTCATTTATACACGGCGTATCACCCAATTGGAGCCCTTCACCGTTGCAACAGGAGACCTGGATCACTTTGTCAAAGGAGGCGACCAGATAAAAAAACTTATTTTAACAAAGAAGGATGCAGGTACATTAGCGGAGGCGGATGTGAGGCTACTGGAAGCGTCATTGATAGGTCGCATCTTAAGAAGAGTGCTAAATGTCATACAAGGCGATCTATTCCAACCGTGGGACGTCTGAAGAAACTATATGGTGGTGGACGATGGACTCCGGAGAAGGACGTCTTCTACTTATTAAAAGAATGCAAGTACCCAGGACAATCAGAGGGAGAGTTTGCGGAGAAGCTTCTCGTAATCTACAATCACCTCATGGATAAAATGATCAAGACTTGCGGAAAGACCGAAGCTGCACAGAAGCTTGAATTTTTTAGGGGAGTTATGAAGGTACAGCTAAACCATTACATGTATTGAATAGGTTCACTTCCACAGGATCGGGAATGCGCACACAGGTCATCGATGTTCAGGAGCGGAACGCTATGTGGTTTAAGTAACCCGAGACAGACTGGGTAGAGGTAAGAGTGCCGAAGAGGAGAAGAAGAATGCGCCGCAGTGGAACGGCAGCACACGAAGCATGGACAGGGGGACGAATCGGGTACCGGAGGACAGAAAACGCAGAACTGAGCATCGATGTTACGAATGCAACAAGGCAGGACATTTGGTGGCCCAATGCAACTGACACGGTGCTAGGAATGTGGGCGGCTTCGTCACGTGGCAAAAGAATGTCCTAGGTGGATCTTTGAGGCCAGGAAGAGGGGATACCGACTTGAACTTATGGAGGTGAGTGGTCAGAAATGGACATGTAGACGAAAGAGCAGATGGAGTGACAGGCGTTCTACTAGCGACGAGTCGTTGGAAGAGGAGAGTGGCCGTTTTAAGCGCAGCGGCCTGGCCGGGGAGGGACATGAGGTAAATGAAGGGGTCCCATGGAAGGGAAGCTGTCGGGACCAGAGATCATGGCAGGACGTTCTTGAGCGGATTCAGGGTACGGAAATAGGTGGGGCTACCAAACACGAGTCCAGACTACTTTTATCAATAGCGTCAGAAAAGGAAGGGATACTAGGTTACCCGTGGCGAGGTGGGGGAAAACGGCGTTGACGTTTCTAATCGACACTGGGAGCACCCACTCGCTAATTAGCACAAGAGGGACAAAGGAATTGGTGGTCTGGAAGGGCCAGAAACAATGCGAATTGTGATTGCTACCTCCAGTAGGCGGTCATTGCTCGTCCCTGGCGACGACCATATGGTCATGGTGGTGGATCGTCGAGATCTACCATATGCTATCTTCATGAGGCCAAAGGTCTTCCAGACTAATTGGTGGCGCTTATCATTAATAATCTCTTCCCGCTCTTCCATGTCCGCAGGCCTGTCGTCCATCGAGCTCCATTCTCCTGCCGCCCGTACCACCTTGGTCTTCTTCCCTCGCCGGCGTGCGTTCTCTCAAGAACTGCTGTCCGTCCCGAGAGAATTCCCCCTGATCTCGGTCGAGTGCGTTGACTACCATCGCCCGGGACAGCCATCGCCACGACGTTTTTCGGGCTTATATATGACCAACCACAAGGGGCTGTTATATGACGACGTACTGTCGACGATAATCCCCTGCTTTTTCAGGTTGTCCAGCTTCTCACGGATGTGGTGCCTCAGAGCCTGCGGATACCTGCGGTCCTTCATATAACTCACCCTGTCTTGCTTGAGCGGAATCTCGAGTACAGTTCTACCTGTAAGCCTCAATCGGTGCGCGAATTCTCAATATCTCCTCAACGGGTTCCCATCTATCTGCCCTATTACCGCCTCCCCTTCAACCTTACAGGGGCCCCCCAGGGTTATCAAGTTACAAGAGCATACCTGTATTTGGGGCATCCTATCTCCTTCACACATCCTCTCTAGTGTTTCCCGTCACATTATTGTATTAGTACTCCCAGTAACCACAAGACACTTCACTCCCCTCACGACTCTGATTATAGGCAGACCACTATCCACGACTTTCACGCTATTATTTACTATCGTGCGGTAACCTCTCCGCCACCACTCTAGCTTGGATTTGATTCAGTATGCTTCTTTTTACCAGACATACCAACGCCGCTCTCAGTGATTCCGCGTGTCTGGGGTCCAGCCAATTGCCTTCCACCTTTGTCCCGATTAACGCCATGGGGTGATCTCCTCCCTTCAAAAAGTGATTATGTTTACCGGATGGACGCCGGAGTGGGAAGGAGACCAACAGATGTACAACAGGTGTGGTACGGGCGGCAGAAGAATGGAGCTCGACGGATGACAGGCCTGTGGACATGGAAGAGCGGGAAGATATTATTAATGATAAGCACCACCAATTAGTCTGGAAGACGAAGACCTTTGGCCTCATGAAAATAGCATATGGTAGATCTAGACGATCCACCACCACGACCATATGGTCGTTGCCAGGGACGAGCAATGACTAAATTTTTCTTGGCCTCAATGATGCTTCCAAACCAGGGAAGACCTATTTTCTTTACGCCGGAAACGCGACTATTTGGGGAAAAATTAAGTGTCTGTGGAAGACGGAGAAGATTAGGGTTGACCGAACATTAGTACTGGAGCCACAATGGTACAAACCATCCCGTATGAGCCGACGGAGAAGGAAATCACGCTAGCGTACCATCAGGGCAAAACAAACTACAGGGGAGAACAAGTTACAGCTAAGTCTTTGAGGCTCATGTATTTCTGGTGGGGGATGCGGAAGACGGAAGACCTAGCGGCATGCGAGGTTTTCCACCGTAACAAATATGAGTTGAGACTCCCACGGCGCAAACACCACTCACTGACCTTCAAGTGGATATCTACACTTGGCGCAAGTGGGTCACCGTAGTTGACTTGTTCAGCAAAATAGCTTTGGTATACCCAATCCGGGAAAAGTCATCGGAGGCAGAACTAGGCGGGCTGAGGTGGAACTGACGTTCCAAATTTACGGCGTCCCAGATCGGATAGCGTCGGACGGCGGAAGGGAGTTTGATAACGCCGACGTGTGGAGGAGATGAAGGCTCTGGACGTGATATGGTATGTCAGTACCCCAGGGCATCCAAAGAGCCAAGGAGGAATTGAACGTCTCCACAGTACCTTGGGCAATCATCTCCGTTTACAATGCTGACAAAGGGTTGGAGCCGGCAGAGGCAATGCCTTGTGTATAACCATACCGTTCACACGACCAGCGGGTTCTCACCCTTTGAAATCCTTTACGTCCACACAACTCACTACCAACCGCGTGGAGCTGGGGAAATTGTGGAGGAAGGCTTGACCACCGACGATTAACTACAATGTATGTACATATAATTACGTGGTCATTGATTAATAGTTAACTTTTCATTATTTTCCATTCTTTCATTTCTCGTTCTTTTGTTTTTAGCATCTCTGAAGCATCGTGAAATTTATGATACTAAACTTTCCAAATGACTTATCACATTTTTAGTTACTTTTAAAAAATAAAAAAGGCATCGTCTAATATCAACTTTCAATTTTAAAAAATTTAACGTATTGGCCTTCCATGAGTCAAACGGTCAGTTATTATTTTTTTTATATTAAGACCTAAATTAACAAAGATAGAAAGAATTTTAAACTTTAATTTGATGATTTGTGGGATAGGATGATGCCTAAGTTAGGGTGGAATTTGGTGTTCTGACTAATTCTAAGTCAGACTTTATTTGTGACTATGGGTTTGAGCACTTACATGGAACTAACTATTCGTGCGTATAGCTGATAAGCACGAACTATTACTTAAATGCCACAAAATACTAACAAATTAATTCCAAAGCATAATAATTTATAAATGCATGAGGACCTACGCCTAAGCACCAAGCGAGTATGTAGATTTTTGAAATAAATTCAGAGACCAGCGAAGCGATCCCAATTAAAAGCAAACAGTGTTTGCTTTCACTGGCGATGCCCAACGGCGATATGGCAGCCAGAAGCGCCCAGGCTGGCACGATTTCTGGCATGGCTTGCGGTACATGTCAGCGTTACGTGACTGCAGCCTAATATACATATTACATCCTTATCATACTACTACGTTTATGCAGCTATATTGTTGAAACTAAACAAGGGAGATTTACGGAGAATATATCAAACTTTAAAACCATTTATACTTACATGCCGTGTATCATGACAGGATGTTTGTCAAAACTGTCTATGAGGCTTCTCATGTGGTGTAGTGGATAGCGTTCATGGTTCATGGGCTATGAAGGGGTCTAAATATTGAGAGTATACTAACTGTTAAGGGAAGAACGTCTAATTACCAATTACCATTCCATTACTTACTAGCGTAGCCCATATAGCATTTATGATGGTAATATTTGCACCTATTACCTCTATTAGGTGGTAACTACTCAGACCATCATAACAAATGACTAATTGCGCAATAACTGTTAAAATTATTTAATTATAAAGAAAATTGATGGATGTAAGAATTTATTCATACTTATGTACAATTCAAATAGCATTCATACAATATGTACATACACTGCCCAGCCCCCTCCCCCACAACGCGAGTCCCCAACAAGCTGATGGATGGGCCGAAAGCAGCGTAGCTACCGCCTACCACCCTCTGCTACCGACTGATCATATGGCGAAGACTACAAAAAGGGCGTGAGAGCCGCAGAGGGTCAGAACTAGTAAAAGTATTATTAAAATTTTTCATGCTCTCTATGTTACTGATCACTAAATAAGACGAAGTTAAATTAGGAATTAATCGTTTCTATCTATCTTTTGTGCTTAAATTATTTATTTCTTGAGAAAATAAAAGTTGACTATCCCTTAAAGTGGGGGATGGCTTCCAGCCTTACCAACTATGTGACCTAAACATAAAGTCGCATGCTCATTATATTTTATTTGGGATATGTATGATTACAAAAACTAATTTTAGGCCAATTCAGTATTTTATTTTTTGAGATTTATTAGGAGCATATTTTTTCAGTAGTGGGCTTACCTCCCTGATCTCAAGGTTGTTGAAGAAGGGCAAACAACTGGATTTAGCCAATATATCTACTTGCACAACATATAAGCCAGAAGGGAGAGGGCAAACTGGATAGGGCAACTGTCTTTTATCTGTCACTTTCTTTCAGAATTACAGTTGTAAAGATTATTACAGAATCGTTTTTAGTGGAGAATGGAAAATTAATCTGGGTGGATGGGGATCAGATACGGAATTTGATCTTTTGGGAATAGGGATAGGACTTGAATCAAAATGGATTGAATAAGTATGGCAAGATTTTGGTTAAATGGCGACGCAAAGTAACAATTTATAAAAATATTAGAGATGCACAAAAGATGTCATAAGCCAAACTCCTTGTAGTATTGAATCGAACAATGAAATGTGAACTCCTCTCTGGGCCTCCCGTCTTTCTTTCTTATCTTTAACCTGAGGAAAATTAAAGATGACATATCTCAATACAGGAAATACCATCTTTCTACCCAATAACTCATATGTAGCAACAGTTTCATAGGTACTTCTTAACAGTGTGACCGATAGACTTTTATAGCCAATGTAAATTAGCGATTGTTTACGCCTGTAATTCGTTTATTTTAGTTATTGAAGGAAAAAATTATCAGTCATTGTTTAAGCCGAATAAGGGGTCTTGCGCTGACAAGTAATTATCTAACAAAGTACCCTCGTAAAATTTATGATAAAAAAAAAAAAAAAAAAAAAAAAAAAAAGTGTAAATTAGAGATAAATATTTTTTTTTGTATTTGGTTAGTTTTATATAAAGAATTAATAATTATTGATAATATTATAAATGTTCTAAGAATATCTTTGTGTTTCAAATGTGAGTGTATTGATTTTGTTTTATGGGAAATATGCTGAAAAGTAAACAAAACAAATAACGGTGCGGGACGCCTCCGAGGCCCCGTAAGACCCTACATCCTTTATAGAGGATTAAAAGGACGGAGCACCGGGATCAGTCGCTGGCAGTCAGTGTGTGGATCAGTTGGCCAACACCCGCCGGAGCCCCCCCCCCCTCATCTCACCACCTTATCGGCCTATGGTTTATGGGGAGCACCTCTGGTTGGAGATTTGACTTGGAACTAGTATGGATATGAGCATATCGATCATCGACTCACCGATTCCATCCACCGGGAACCTCACAGCTGAATGACTAATCCACTATCTAGCTACGACAGGTAACCTCGTTGGACGTAGCTTCCACGTACCGAGGGTTTATGTTGTTTGTTTACGTCGTTCATCAGTTTACACCAAATAACACCAAACTATGCATACGTATAGATAAACACGGACAGTGATGTATTTGTTTTGTTCTCATTCTTCGATCAGCAAACTTTAAGTTAATAAAACTCTGGTTTACAAGTTTCCAGTTTAGTAAAGTTTAAGTATTTTTCTGTCCAATAGTTTAAGTAATTTTTCTCTCAAATAGTTTACTTATTTTTTTTATCAAATAGTTTAATTATTTTTTTTATCAAATAGTTTAATTATTTTTTTTTTCAAATAGTTTAAGTATTTTTTTTTTTTTATCAAATAGCTTAAGGATTTTTTTTTGTTTATTATCATTTAATAAAATGTCGGTAATCTAAATGTCAATTCCCTGTAATATTTCAGGTTCCCCTGTCCTTGGGTAATGCCCTCTCCTGGCATTAATATTTTCCCCAGATTCCTGTAAACATTTAGGGGGAGGAGGAAGAGAGAGAGAGTCGGGGGTTTACAAGTGGTGTCAGGTGTGGGGTGGATTGCAAGAAAATCCACTAATCCGGGATAAACTTTTATTTCGAAAAAAAAATTTTTTTTTTGATAAATCCCTTTTAAAATGTCGGTTGAAAGTAACCTCCGACAGAGGATAGAACAATTAGAGAAGGCTAACCTGGCTTTGGCCCAGTCGGAAGAAAAGTTGAAAAATGAACTCGAAGCTAGCCGGACAGAGATAAAGGAAGGAGGGACACCTAAGCCACCAAGGAAGGATTTGTCCTTGCAGGGTCTGATCAAGACGTGGGGAGGGGAGGCGAGTGCCAGGCCGGTTGACGAATTCCTAGAGTATGTGGAGGAAGTAGCAGCTTGTGGAGCTTGGGAGGACGTTGACCGAGTTCGGATTTGTAGGCTCAAGTTGCAGGGCCCGGCAGCCACCTTTGTCAGAGGAAATGAGGAATTAAAGGGTATTGTCAGCTTTAAGAAGTTTGCAGACGCACTGCGAGAAAGGTTTGGAGATCCACATACTTTTGAATATTATGGAAGAATTTTGCAGGAGACGAGTCAACAGCCAAAAGAGAGGATCCAAGAATTTTCGGACAGATGCATTTCCTTGGGGGGGAAAATGACCAGGTCCGATCTATCTGGGAATGAAGCAAAGTGGTGGGCGCGGGAAGTAGAGAGAAAAGTGCTAGAAGCGTTCATGAGGGGACTCTCGGGTGAGGTGGGAAAACAGGTGTTGTTCGGACGCCCAGATACACTGAAGAATGCAGTGAGATTGGCGTTAGATGTAGAACAAGCCTTGCAAGAGCATCAACGGGGAAAGAACGTATATGTGTTGGAAGAGGCAGGGGGCAGGTCCGGCCCCTGCCATGAGCAGCAACGAGAGAGTGAGAGAAATAGGTATAGAAGCTCAGTGGATCCTATCGCCAGAAACGAGGACCAGGCCTCGGCACGGGGAGCGGGAGCGGTGTTTAGCTTAAGGGAACAGATCGAAGACGCTTGTATCAGCGCGATTCAAAAGGCGCTTCCCTCGAGACTAGGGAAATCCGATTCTCAGCGTTGCTATCGGTGTGGAGAGTTAGGACATTACGCAAGGGGATGCAGAATGCCACCACCGGCTAAAGGAGTAAGCAATAACCCGGGCCCCAGAGAAAGGGTAACTTGCTACAGGTGTGGACGGCAAGGGCATATAGCGAACCAGTGCAGATCCCAGCAGCTGCCCGCCGAAAAGAAATTGAACCCCGTGCAGGGGCCCCCAAAATGCTTAAGGCCCGACGGTCACCCCCCGTCTGGGCCGGAGAAACCCAAGCCTGTGGATGAGAAATGGCTTACAGGGGTGGGAGCCGGAGTAGGTAAATTGATAAAACTGGACATGCTAATTGGGGGATATCTCCACCACATGATAGTAGACACGGGGGCCGAAGTGACGCTAATTCGCACGGCGCTTCCGGGAGTTCAATTAAGGCCCGCCAGTGTCCGAGCTAGAGGAGTAACAGGACAGGCTCTGCGTATTTTGGGGGTACAAGAGTTGATGTGCCAAGTAGACGGCCTGGAAGTGAAACATCAGGTGATGATAATCAGCGTGAACTTGCCCGGAGACGGAATCATAGGTTTGGATTTGCTAGAAAAGCTAGGAGCCAAACTGGATATTCGTAACCGGGAGGTGATAGTGACGCCGCCTGACGCTGGCCTGAGTTTTGAGAAGCAACCAGTCAACGTACATCCCCTTCACCAGTTGGGAGTGGCAATAAATTCCTTAGAAGCGAAAGGGAGAAGTACAAGGGAAACGACGCAGGAGGAGCCAATTCCAAAGGATGGATCCTCGTCCGACCTAATCCATGCCCAAGAAAGAAAGCACCAACAGAAGAGGGAAAAGAGGGCCAGACGCGGAAACCAGCAGGCCGCGAACAAAGCAGTAGAGACCCCGGGATCCCACGAACAACCCGACAAGCACGATGAGACCAAGGGGCTAGAAATTACCAGCCCTGCTCGAATCGCAATCCCTTCGTGTAGTGAGAAACTCATTAGAGCAACGATCCACCAGAGAGAGAAGGCAGTGGTGGTTGTCGAGCCGGTACCATTGAAACAAGGTAGCTTAAGAGTAGGGCGAAGTATTGGGCTCGTAGAACACGGGGAGGTTTGGATCCAACTTATGAACTCGGGGCCGGTGGATACCTACCTCGATAAAGGGCAATTATTGGGAATAGGCGCGGAATGGCATACGGAGGAAAGAAATGAAAGGGACGTTCGGATACACCGAGTAGAGGGTAGCGAGAATGCTCTGGAAAAGGGGGCTCAACTATGGAATGTAGACCACCTCGGTGAGTCGGATAAGGGTGTAGTCGAGTCGCTGCTAGAAGAGTTTAAAGATCTATTCGACGAACCGGGAAAGGAAGGCTGCTCTACTGGGGTGAAGCATAGAATACCAACAGGGGAAGCTCCCCCGGTGATCAAGCGCCCGTATCGAGTGCCCTTCAACCAACGAGCGGTAGTAGAGGAACACTTAGAAGAAATGTTACGCAAGGGAGTGATAGCTCCTTCCGACAGTGCTTGGGCTGCACCTGTCGTGTTGGTACCCAAACGAAGTGAAGACGGAAGGACCCAGTATAGATTCTGCACTGATTTCCGGGGGCTGAATGCAGTAACGCAGGTGGATGCTTACCCCCTACCATTGATTCAGGAAACATTAGAGATGTTGGGACAGAGTAGGCTTTTCACAACATTAGACCTTGCTAGCGGCTACCACCAAATACCGGTGGCCGAGGAAGATCGACCGAAAACTGCCTTCACCACCCTAGGGGGGCACTACGAGTACCATAAAATGCCGTTCGGGCTTGCTGGGGCCCCAGCCACATTCCAGCGAACTATGGACCAGGTACTGATGGGAGTTAAGGGGACTGACTGCTATGTTTATTTAGATGACATTATCATCTTCAGTGGTGATATGGATGAGCACTGCACTCGATTAAGAAGGGTGCTGGAGCGACTGCGGGGTGCTAATCTGAAGTTGAAAGGACCAAAATGTAAGTTTGTGGTCAGGCAGGTAAAATACCTTGGCCACTTGGTAACCAGTGAAGGGGTGAAACCTGACCCAGAAAAGATCACGGCGGTGACAGAATTTCCAAAACCCGGTTCGGCTCGGGAAGTGAGAGGCTTCCTGGGTCTCGCTGGATATTACCGGAGGTTCGTACCTCAGTTCGCCGAAATTGCCAAGCCCCTCACCCAGTTGACGGGGAAGGGAATGTCATTTCACTGGGGGAAAGAACAAGACGAGGCGTTTACCGCTCTACAGGAGATATTGTGTTCTGACCGAGTGCTGATTTATCCTGATTTCCGGGACCCTTTCATTCTGGCGACCGATGCCTCTGGAATGGCAGTAGGGGCCGTCCTCTCACAACTCCGAAACGGACAAGAAAGGCCTATCGCCTTTGCCAGTCGACAGCTACACCCAGCGGAACAAAATTATTCGGCTACCGAAAGAGAGCTACTTTCGGTAGTTTGGGCAACCAAGCATTTTAGGTGCTATCTGTTGGGTCGAAAGTTTACACTTGTCACTGACCACGCTGCACTTAAATGGATGCTGTCCCTAAGAGACCCGTCCTCACGCTTGATGAGGTGGGCTCTCAGACTCGAGGAATTCGAGTATCAGGTCGTCCACAAACCAGGGAAGAAGCATACCAACGCGGACTCCCTGAGTAGGGCCGTAGCGGGTATAAGGACGTTCGACGAAGGAGCCCAACGGGTTCTTTGGAAAAGAGGGCAGGAACAGGACGAAGAATGCCAGAGATGGGTCAAAAATAACCCACGAGGGTTACGGACGGGGGCGGATGGGATAATACACTACGGAATAAGTGATGACTCAAATCAATGGAAAATTTTGGTTCCACTAGATCGCCGGCAACAGATCATGGAGGAACACCATAGTCGGCCATGGGCGGGACATCCGGGAAGAGAACGTACCCAGGAATTGATAAAGAATAAGTACTATTGGCCCTCGATGGGGAAAGATATAGAAGAGTTCGTTAAGGGGTGCCACTCGTGTGCTCAGAGAAAGACCCCCCCTGGGTTAACAGCTCCTCTAGAGGCCCCCTTCTTTCCCAAGGAGCCATTCGAAATGGTTTCCCTGGATATCGTGGGGCCGTTCCCAAAGAGTAGCCGCGGGAATAAATACTTGCTAACTTTTATAGACCACTTCAGCCGATACACTGAAGCTGAACCTATAAGAGAACAGACGGCGGACGAGACCGCTCGGGTTTTTGTCGAGCGTATAATCACCAGACATGGGACTCCAAAGAAACTACTGACTGATCAAGGCAGGAATTTCGTGTCGGCGTTGTTCAAATCCGTGTGCAAGGGCTTAGGCATACAAAAACTCCAAACCACCCCCTACCATCCCCAGAGTAATGGAATGCTGGAACGCTTTCATCGTACACTGGGAGATTCCATGGCTCACTTTGCCAGAAAAGATGGGCGAGATTGGGACCGGTGGGTCCCCTATTCACTAATGGCTTATCGCTCCATACCACATTCTGCCACGGGATTTTCACCGAACTTCCTGTTATATGGCAGAGAGCTCCGCACTCCGGAAGGGGAATGGATAGAGCCTGTGGAAGCGTTGGAAAACGCCTTAACACAAGATGAAGCTGCAAGGATTAGGGTTCGTGTAGAACAGGCCTACGAAGAAGCCCGTGAAAGAATTAAGAAAACTTGGGCTCGCAGAACCGCGGCGGTTAACCAAGATAGGAGATCCCGTACTTTCACCGAGGGCGACGCGGTATATCTACATGTACCCGCGGTAAAACCAGGAAATTTAAAAAAATTTCATTGCCCTTGGACGGGACCATGGATAATAGTCAAGAAATGCAGTGCGGTAACCTATGCAATCAGAAATGAAACCGGCGGGACCCAGGTAGTTCACGTGAACCGCTTGAAACCGGCTTTTAACAGTGGTCTCGAAACGGAGTATCCAAAGGAGCAACTGTCTGAATCGGAAGATGACGATGACGAAGTAAGGGATAAGGAAAGAGACCAGGAGGACTTCTGGCCGATCCCCCTAACCGACTCTGACGAGGAGGGAGAGCCCCATCCTAGAGAAAGGGCCATTGGGAACGATTCCCTATTGGCCACTAGCTCGCCAAGGAGGGATGTAGTGGCTCCAAGCTGGTGGCCTGAGGGCGAAGCGGAGGGGCGACCGAGTATTATCCGTACGGAGGAAGATGTTTCATCGAGCGAAAAGGAGCCCACCCGCCCGGTTACCCCGTTGGTGAACACATCGGAGGTCTCGGGAGAGACCTCGGTGGAGGATGACAGTACCAACTATCGAGACCCGACTTGGGAGGCGGATAGTACAGAGGCACCGATGTTGCCGCGCAGTCCCTACTTATTGAGAAATAATCGCCGGTCTAGCCAGGGAGGGAGAAACAAAGAGTGAGGGTGTCAGTGCGTGTCACGAGAAAGAAAAGTGTTGACCTAGGGTCAACACTTTTGGAAAACGGGGAGTGTTGTGACCGATAGACTTTTATAGCCAATGTAAATTAGCGATTGTTTACGCCTGTAATTCGTTTATTTTAGTTATTGAAGGAAAAAATTATCAGTCATTGTTTAAGCCGAATAAGGGGTCTTGCGCTGACAAGTAATTATCTAACAAAGTACCCTCGTAAAATTTATGATAAAAAAAAAAAAAAAAAAAAAAAAAAAAGTGTAAATTAGAGATAAATATTTTTTTTTGTATTTGGTTAGTTTTATATAAAGAATTAATAATTATTGATAATATTATAAATGTTCTAAGAATATCTTTGTGTTTCAAATGTGAGTGTATTGATTTTGTTTTATGGGAAATATGCTGAAAAGTAAACAAAACAAATAACGGTGCGGGACGCCTCCGAGGCCCCGTAAGACCCTACATCCTTTATAGAGGATTAAAAGGACGGAGCACCGGGATCAGTCGCTGGCAGTCAGTGTGTGGATCAGTTGGCCAACACCCGCCGGAGCCCCCCCCCCCCTCATCTCACCACCTTATCGGCCTATGGTTTATGGGGAGCACCTCTGGTTGGAGATTTGACTTGGAACTAGTATGGATATGAGCATATCGATCATCGACTCACCGATTCCATCCACCGGGAACCTCACAGCTGAATGACTAATCCACTATCTAGCTACGACAGGTAACCTCGTTGGACGTAGCTTCCACGTACCGAGGGTTTATGTTGTTTGTTTACGTCGTTCATCAGTTTACACCAAATAACACCAAACTATGCATACGTATAGATAAACACGGACAGTGATGTATTTGTTTTGTTCTCATTCTTCGATCAGCAAACTTTAAGTTAATAAAACTCTGGTTTACAAGTTTCCAGTTTAGTAAAGTTTAAGTATTTTTCTGTCCAATAGTTTAAGTAATTTTTCTCTCAAATAGTTTACTTATTTTTTTTATCAAATAGTTTAATTATTTTTTTTATCAAATAGTTTAATTATTTTTTTTTTCAAATAGTTTAAGTATTTTTTTTTTTTTTATCAAATAGCTTAAGGATTTTTTTTTGTTTATTATCATTTAATAAAATGTCGGTATTCTAAATGTCAATTCCCTGTAATATTTCAGGTTCCCCTGTCCTTGGGTAATGCCCTCTCCTGGCATTAATATTTTCCCCAGATTCCTGTAAACATTTAGGGGGAGGAGGAAGAGAGAGAGAGTCGGGGGTTTACAACAGGTTAGCATATTTCCTCATTGATTCTAAGTACTCCCGACATTAGCCTCAAATAACTAGCCACTGTCGATCAGCTGTAAAGTCAACTCCAATGTATGGATTTAATAAATCTGGAAGCTGCAGGTAAAATCACTGCAATTATGACCCCTCCCCACCATCATAAGTAAGTCATCATACGTGTAATTTTCCAATAAGTTCAGCGGTTTGTACTCAATCGTTTGGGCTTGGTTAGTTTTATCATTATTATTAATACACGTCGCCATGTCTAGTGAATGTTTATGTAATTTATGCAATATATTAGGAAACCATGTTGCAAATTGTTGCTGCGAGGCAAACGAGAACTAACAAACAGGAATTCGTCGAATAAGTAAACCATTATATTATTTCGGCTCTGTTATTCCAGGAATTAGGACGGTTCTGTATATATTACATATAGCACGCATAAATACTGCCTAAAAGCATGGCATATTGAAAACTATTGCTGTATTGTTAAGTTGTTATTTGTATTGCTGTATGTTCCTTTGGAAACATTTTCGTAATTGTTTTTAACAAATAAAAAATATACAAATCATATTGCGTTACATACAAATAAGTTTTTTTAACAATGCCGCTTACAACCGCACGGAGTCAATCAAGTGCGCAACGCTTTATGATCCTAATCTTCAGGCTTGTCAAAGGCCCGACATAACCTAAGTGACATCTTGTTAGTTTAATAAGGTAAGCCATCTGAATAAATTTTGTGATTACTTCATTCCTCGTGTACTATTGTATACTTTCATGTCATGTTATTAAACCATAAGATCAAATACATTTTACTTGCAGGTTGAGAAACAAAGAAACCTTGGGTTGTTTTGTACATCGTTCGAGAGATATTCTATCAGACCTTCTGCTGGGAAATGTCGCAGAGAATAAGCAAAGTAATCTCAAGCTACAGCATTATCATACTATAGGTCGTAGAAATAACAGTACACGCTGAGTATTAGTAAGAACTGGGTTAATTATTTTTTTTCAAAACCCCTCCATTTCCATATATTTGTATTGAGAACTTTTAGAAATTGTACGAAACTAAAATGGCACCTGGTTGCATAGTATATAAAATTATATTTCTGATTAAAGAATTTAATAATACATCTATACATTAACGTACAATATAACGTACCTAATTTCTTAATGGATACGCAGGGCGTCAATAAGTGCAATGGTACAGCCAGCTACTAGGTTAATTTTAATAGTAATAATTGAAGCGGCTCTACCACTACTAACTGTATTAATACTAGAAATAATTGGCTTTTACTTTTAAAATGACTAGTTCATACAACAACCAGGGATTGGTCTTCAAAAACAAACCTTTACTCAATGCCAAAATAAATTAGGAATGGTTAATATAATCAAACTTAATTAACTATTAATTATATATAATTAATTGAAAATCTAATTGGTCATATAAAAGAAATGAATTTATTTCTACAAAATAATTAAATGAAGTTATATAAATGAACTAAGTTGAGCTCGTTATCCTTAGTCATTACTGCCTTTTAAATTCTGAAGGGATTCATTCAACATTTAAATAATACTGTTCAGTTTATCTTTTAGATGATATTCGGTACCTTAATTATTGTTCATTGAGGATTCCTTAAGTAGCGGAGTCGTTTGATGTTCCTTTATTCAGTCCATATAAATAATTTTCCTTTGTTGAGTTTCCTTATTATGCCTTTTACATTTATTCTATGGTCAGACTGACTTCTTATTACCACCTGACTTTAACTTATGACTTTCTTATACTTAACAAAATGAAATACACGTTCAACTAGACACGGGAGGCTGCCTCCTGTGATCAACAAAGATCACAAGTCCACTCCTGGTGTTTTGTCATTTGCCGGGTGTTGTCATCCGATGAATAGCGTGGCTGAAATAGCTAGGGAGTCATCGCTGATCTTCCAGGGTCTTCTGAGAACCTGTAGTCAGGTGACCGGGAACGGTATCCTGCCCAAAATCGCCAGGTTTTTCTAATCTCGAATATTCAAATTAGCTCACTGACAGAGTTAAACTTATTATTAAACTTGAGTAGCTAAGATTAGTCAAGGTAATCTTAGTTAGTGTTTATTTACTTGGATTTGGGAGAACCCAAAACCCAGGATGTCTCAATATGTATAATATGATATATAAGATTTTAAAATTTGATGTTCGTGGGGTTCACTCGTTCAATCTGTTTAACTAAAATTAAAATCATTTGGTAGATACAGAGGTGGTCTGAAAAGTTTCCGACCTCAACATGAAGATGATAATAAAATAAATAAAAGCTAGTGAAATAAAAGCTTTGTTAGGTCGGAAACTTTTCAGACCACCCTCGTAGCTACCTAAATCAAAACTAGAATAAATAATTATTCATTCATTAAATTACAGAACAATAGTCAAACCAAATATTTATTCTTAGTTGAGGTATGAAATGCTGTGGCTTTTAAGGTTCAGCTTTCATACAATAAATTGAATAGTATATAAAGCCAGTCACATAAACAGCAAAATAACTTTTTTGGGTAATGACGGAGTGCTAGGGGATTGATCCACCTCTGTCGCGGGTTGACCCGATATTGGAGTACCACCGGGAACGGCCCATATAAATCAAACCATGAATCAATTAATTAATTTAATCAACCAATTAATGACTTTAATGCGTGTGGTATATGGGTCCGGAGCTACTGAAACCGTCATTACCCAAAATCAGTTTAATCTTCTGGACCGGACCCCCGGTGGGAGTCGTACCACTAGAGATTTCGGGAAATGACCGAGTGCTTGGGGCTTGATTTCCTTTATTTGACTGACATTTTTTTGTCTGAGTATAATAGAGTGACATTGTTTTTCAAATACGTAATTTTGTTAATACCAAAACAAATAATCATAAAAATGGACATCCAGCTTCTGGCTGACAATATCTTAATCGTAGGACGGTCACAAGTGATAAAACAACCAAATGCCTAAAATCAGATCGAATATCACCTTAGAGGGGCAAGTAACACTTACAAATTCTAAATGACATAGCCAAAAAAACGGCAATGAAATCTTGCAAAACACCTGGCAATCGCTGTTAACGGGACGCCGGATTTTTAAGTGGGTTGTGATACTACTATTAAGCTAGTGTGTGTTTTAATAACTCTACCAGAATATTTATACATCAGTAATTTAATGTAAAGTTTATTATATGATCCTATAACCAATGTTGCAAATCTCATATGACAATAGATCATAAATGAAATCTATGATTATAAATAAATTAAACCGGGATACACTCAAGTCGTGATCGTGACCGGAGAAAATAATCTTTTCAAGGTTCGTTATCGCATAAGGAAAGAATTATAAGTTGCCTACTCCGTCATTTTGAAATTAAAAACAAATAGAAGGCCTCAGGGACTTACTCTTGGTTTTCGGACCTTGGAGATCCGGCGCCGCTTTGACCAGAAACCTGTATCCAGCATTTACCATCACCTTCGTTGACACCTTGGAGAATAGTAGGGTATTGCTTGAGGAGGTCTTGGTCATCCTTTATTTTTTATCTCGGGCACTTTTAAAAAAATCTTAAATCCTGAGTATACCAAAGCATGACTAAACTAGCACCTCTGAATGGTTCACATACTTGGTAGAATACTATAAACAGGATATTCAGATATTTTTTATTCAGTCAGAGTCGGACACTTGAAGTAACCACTCTCTGTCGCTTGTTGCTCTCCTCGAACCTTGTATTTCTTATTTAATTAACCCCTGCACCTCTCTTTCCTATCCTTGCTAGCTTTAGTTTGACAACTTCCTAGTGGAAAACCTTGACTTCATCCCCCATCGCTGGGGCATCCTATGTCATCCACGAATTCAATGTCAATATGCGGTGGAAGTATGAAGAAGCTGTAACCTAAGACTTGCGAAACGCCACTGTAGAACCAGCAAAATAAAGAGAACTTGAGATAGCTTGGAGCAATCAGAGGAAACTTAATTTCATAACCCTGAGCCTTCAGCTTCACAGCTAAGTATTCATTGTTTGTAGTAAAGAGTTCGAAGCTCTTCGATGTAGACAGATATTACACAATTGAAAGCAAGCAGAATAATGATTGGTGATTTCTAAATAGAGCCTAACCTTCGTCTCGATTGGAATGCTAATTAGTCAATGGCCAACTAACAGTTTGAGTGGTTTTACAGAGAACCGCGAAACCAAAAATATTTTCTTAATTATTTCATCCGCGAATCAATTAACCAACCATTTTTTTTAAATTAAATTTTTTTTTATGATTTTTATAGGCTATTTTTTTTTTTATCACTTATGAAACATGTTGCAATTTTATATAGATATGCTAGTATTTTATGACAACAAGATATGTAGCGTTTGTGTTTGTAACATATTAATATAAAACGTAGGAAAATTACATTGATACATTTCTTAATATTTTCAATGATAATCATCAATTGGTCATTTGCAATTAAATTTCAAAACAATAATTCTTTCAAGCCACCCTTCCCGAATCGATAAATGTACCGTTAATTTAGTTTTAGGCTATAATCTTTTTGAAGGGTGAGCCCATCACTTTCAAATTTCAAAACTCTTACATTATATAAATTCATTAAATTAGTTAATCAGTTGTAAAATTTCATATAACCTATTAAATGTATAGCTAAAGAAAATCTAGAATCACAGGTGCTATATTAGTTAAATCAGTTCCTTACAGATTTTGCATATCTTATACTTAAGCCAATCTGGACATATGGGATAGAGCTGTGGGGAACAGGAAAAAAGTCGAACATCAAGCGTATCTAATTCTTTCAATCAAAAGTCCTGAGAATAATAGTAAATGCCCCTTATTACGTCAGCAACAAAACCCTTCTTCACGAGCCTAATATACCTTACATTCTTGAACTCATCCCTTCCACGTTCATGAAATTCCATAGTAACCTATCCAGCCACCCCTCCAACAGTCATTACGCTACACCATTCATCCCTATAATCCTCCTCGGAGATTATAGCGGGAGTGGCCTCGAAACCTGCTATAAATAGGTGACAGTAATGCCAGGGGTCCTGGTAATGGCCAGTTTCTCTAGTCATGCCCTGAGCGTATGTGGCTTTTGCTTCGTCAACCTCCAATGGTTCGTATCCGGTGGCTGACGGAGGAGCGTGGTAGGCTTCATAAGACTCCACTTCCTCTTTCGCATGCGAGGGAGGTGACAACCATGTAGATTTTTGAGGTCTCTGGGCTGTGTGTAAATAATGTATGAATGAGTGAGTGAATGATGAATTGTAAATATGGTATGAATGAGAACATTTATAACAATTACTTATTACCTAATAATGCAGATTGTAATTTTATCACAGTAAAAAAGTTGCAAAAAGTGAATATCGTAGATAAAAATATGTCAAAATACAGAGGTTTTGAACCAAAATCATAAATATTTGTCTAGATAATACTAAATTACATGTGATTCCCTAAGCTATGATCTCTGTTGAAAACTCTCGCGAACTTAAACGATGAGAATGGTGTTACACCTAAAGATCCACAGATACATAGTCGTGTTCAAGAACAATTATCGATGTATTAATATGTATGTATGACTTATGCGAATCCTACATTAAAAACTAGCAAGTATGTCTCCGACATACACAGCACGCGAACCGTGTCTTCCTCCATTCGTGACTTCACTAACTTTCATCTTGTATGGACCACCCCGGTCACGGACGGTGCTGCCATTTAAATCATTCAAACTATTTCACTTTTCGTGGATTTTTGAATTTTAATTATATTTTGTTAGGATTATTATATTTCAATATTTTTTGGAACAGGTTTAAATCATGTCTTTGTTGGCGCCAGTTGACAAATAATTTTTCAATATGAAATTAAACGATATAACAATAGAAAGTTGGACGATGAAAAATGCATGATGCTCTGTCTTATTCTCATACCAGAGGTAATTACTGGATAGACAGATGTTCAGAAAGCAAGGAGATGAGTATTAAAGATTGAACTAAATGTCTGAAAACCATAGAACTATCAATAGAAATAGAAACAGAACTATAAAATCTAGCCTGTACTGAGAGGGCACATCCATTCATAAAGTATTTACAAACAGCCCAGAGACCCAAATCCACATGGATGTCACCAGACAGGCTGATTAAACATTCACCAATAAACAGTGAACACGGATCACAAAATATCTGGACTTATAATGTAATAACACGATTTTTTTTATTATTTACGTTGAATAAAGTTTTTATTGAAATAACCAACCATATTTATTTAGCTATTTTAGCTATTACTTGGTCTGTGTTTTGATACGCATCGACGTATTTATCAATTATTTATTACGAGCCACATATCTTTCTTTTATCCTTTGAAAAAAACAAATAATTGTTGAAAGCACTCTCAGGCAAATAAGAAATAAAATTTTGTATAAAGAAAATACCTCGTTACCAGCTCACGATGAGAAAGTCATTAAGCTCGTTTTGAAGCTGTAAGGAATTGTGTGATTCGTCACACTTGTCTTTTTGGTTTCTTTTAGAGCCCTGTGAACTTAATACAATCGTTCACGTGGTTCTATGAATTCAGCTGTAATTTTCAAAAAGTGGGAGTACCGTACAGCAATTAAGAAAATGGGAGTTTTTTGTTTGCCTCTTATCTCAGACTATGCTATAATTCCATAATTTATTGTCCGTATATAATATAATACTGTATAATTTATTATTATTCCATATAATTTTTGATTAACGGACCTGACCTACAAAGTAAAATATAGGGGAAAATATAACTATTATAAGGTAGAAACGTTTTCAAAAAGTCACCTATCCAAAACTGAAAATTCCAGATTTACACTGGTGGATGTTTAGCCTAGAGCTATCGAAAGCACTTCAAGGACTGTACAACTGTGGTAAAGTTAAAATTTTCTTTGCACAAATATCCTTAACAAAATCTTTATTATAAAACTTCCTTATTGTGATAAAATTACAATCTGCTTTAATGGGCAATAAGTAATCGTGATAAATGTTCTCATTCATACCATATTTACAATTTAAATCATACTCAAAAATAAGTAACTTATGAATAAGTGTTCGTATACTTTATATTGTTTAATTGAAGTGTTTAAGTAATTGCAACGATACGAATTATGAACTTTGAAAATTACCAATAGCGTTATTACTGAATGCTTGAATTGTTATTTTTAAACGAAGAAGACGAAAGTAAACATTTTATTTATTACGAAGCAACATAATTCAATGGCAAAGGCTAATGATTTTAAGACTCAGATAGGGATTCAAGCGCCATCTGTTGAGTAAACAGAAGAAGCTACTGCCTGAGACTGAGACCGTCAACACCGCCATGCTTTGCTGGTAGTGAACCTTCAGGCGCAAAACCAGCCCGTGCCAAACGGTGAGACGTTTTTCTGTCATTTTGAACTATGAGCTATAGGTTTGTGAGAATATCGGAAAGTTATATATGTAATAACTAATTTTATTTTGGGAAAAACGCGGAAAGAATTTTACCGCTAGTTTAACAATGGTAAAACTTGACGTAAGATATTGTAATTCTGGACAAGTATTTTTTTCTTCTGGACGTCAGTTAAAGGAAGTGGTTTTCGATTAGCGGGTATAAGGGGAATGAAGCTCGAGATTACCTTCTAAGATTCATGGAACAAAATGTTTGGAAGAAGGTATGATTGATCTGGAAAGGTTTGTTTATGCGGACAATAAGTATTCATTACGTTATAACACATCTATCAATATTTATGGAAAATTTGAACTACCTTTCTCATTTATAGGAACCGAATACTTCACTCTTATTGAATAATTAGATTGCTCGCAGAGACTGCATGAGTTTACATAAACTTGTCATAAATGTTATATAATTTTACGAGCTCATCCGTTCAATATTCACAGCTTTATACACAATCAATTAGCCACAGAATAAGTATTTAATTTCCTCAGCTAGATTTCCAATAAATTATTTGTACTGATAATAATATAATAAAATCGGTTTGTTGTTTGATGTGTGCAGGTATCCCCTTTAAATAAATAAATAGTCAATATTCGTATAATTTTTGATAGTGCGTTGCAATTACCAAACATCACAAATTAGAGAGAGAGCGCCACATCAAATTGGCTACAGACTTTTTTAGTTGCATGAATTTTGTAACAATGTCACTACGATTGACATCAAATCGTTTCACGAATTAGTGACTAATTGTATCTTCTTGAACGTCTTTTTTTTTTAATCTTCCTGCAACCATTTTATATTGACAAGTACTATAACTATACGTAAATGATTTTGAGTATTGCTCTTGCCGGCTTGGCTATCAAAGACCGTGTTTGAGGAAGACGCCTTACAGTCGGAAAATACGGTCGATTCTTTGGACATGGCCACACTTATTTAGGGGTGATCATAAAATAATCATAGTTAGCTCAAATTCCCCCCTTAGTGAACATAACTACAAACCAAGTGAATCCTTATCTATAACTATGTATATATACATACATATATTTTTATTTGTAAACAAATTGTGAAAATAACTTTTAATTTTTAATATTAAGCATTAATATTTAACATTTGTATACTTAGTTGTCTAATTATATAGATTTCTATAATAACTAAGCATTATCATATGAACAAAATACACTAGTATAAGTAAAAACAAAATCGAATATTATTTTTTTAACGTGTAAAGATTTATAAAAACGATTATAGTAAAAGAAAATATTAATATTACAAAAAATAATACAAATAACACTTATTAGTTTCTCACTTATATATTAATCAGTATTAATAAATCATTAATAATTGTTTGGGTTAGATTACTCTCCAGAGGTAAAATTTTGTAAACTCTTCAACTCAATAATTTTATGCTTGTCAATTTTTTTGGAATTTGTTTTAAATATTACCTTACAACAATTTTTGTGAATTCCTTTTGTCGATATAATTCTTTACAATTTTGAAATAGTTGAATTTGAATTTATCGACATGAAAAATGCGGGAATGAAATTACCTAATAATACTGATCATCTGAAAATAAGTTGTTTTTGGTTTGTAAAGCCTTCTGGAAATTGTATATTTACTATACCTTATTTACAAGAGAATACCAATACATTATAATTATAACTATAATTATCATTAATAAGTGTTAGTAATTATAATTATAATTAAGTAACACATGATTTAGAAAAGTCTAAATTTCGCGCCTTATTATTAGAAGTTCCCATCTTTTGAACAAAATATTACAATTGTTTCATTAACACCCATGGAATCGCGTGCAAACTGACTATTATATACTTCAAATCCATAAGAACAAGTTTGTATAGATTTTGGTCAATGACGAGAAATTTCCGATACTCGTCCCACTGTACGTCCTAGTCCGTCGAAAACATTCGGTAATAATAATAAAGACTTACGAAGGATTTTTTAGCCAACCATCAAGAGTGAACTCTCGATGTTTTCCTATGTTAGTGGTTCCGATATCCTTGTCTCTTTCATAAAAGACTTGATAATGAAATGTTTTTTTTTTAGATAAATAACTTTATTAAGATAAAAACCTGCCTCATTGGGCAATAAGGAATTGTGATAAATGTTTTCATTCATACTATATTTAAAATTTGCATTCACTCGCTCATACATACAGTATTTGCAAACAGCCATGAGACCTCCCAACTCCACATAGTTGTCACCTCCCTCGCGTGCGAAGGAGGAAGCGGAGTCTTCAGAGGTCCCTCACACTCCTCCGTCAACCGCGTCACTGGATAAGAGGCTGACCAAGAGCGTGGAAGCCATAGACGCTCAGGACATGATTGGAGAAACTGGACATTGCCAGGGCTCCCACTCTCACGCATTTATAGCAGGTCACGAGGCCACTGCCGTTTTAGTCTCCGAGGAGGATTATAGGGATGAGTGGTGCAGTGCAATAACTGTACTAAGGGATTAGGTTGGATAGGTTATTCATGATGTTACTTCATGAGCTTGGAAGGGATGAGTTCAAGAATGTAGCGCATATTCAGATCATTATGAAGGGTTTTGTTACTGACGTAATAAGGGGCATTTACTATTGTTCTCAGGACTTTTGATTGAAAGAATTGGATACGCTTCACTTTTTTGATGTCCCCGATAGCTCTATTCCGTATGTCCAGATTGGCTTAAGTATAACTTTATACATCAGTAATTTATTTTATATTGAGAGATGGGATGTCGTTCGAACTAGTCTGTACAGTTGTCAAAAGCGTCTGTATAGTTCTTGTCGTTTTAGCCTCGTATGTGTGTTCCATGTCAGTTGGGATGACAGAACTGCAGGGTGACAGAAAATTTAGGGTGGTTATAGACCACACCACTAGAATGGGTCGGAAAGATGAAAGAGTCGTCCGCCCGGGTGACTAGTTGGAAAGAGTTCCTACCGCAATATAGCATTGACATCATATATAAGCCCGGGACCAAAAACTTAGGGGCCGATTGGCTTGAAAGCAACTATGGTCAACGCGCTAGAAGAGGGTGAACCTTCGATGGCAGTTCATCAAAGAATAGCCGCGAGGAGCCGATGGGGATGGATAACAAGAAGACTTAACCGGAAGAGAAAACCCAACGTCAGGGGAATCGGTTGGGGAACGACCCTGCAAAATGGAGACGATAGAGGATATGGTAACTGATAAACGTCGCCAGACCATTTGGAAGACAAAAATGTCAGGGTTGTTGATGGCGCAATATGATAAGTACGGGAAGAACAGAATTACGACAATATGGTCACCACCGGGGGTACGGGAGGATCAGATCTGTAGGACGCAACGTAGCCAGGCAGGACTTACCATTTTTTCATAGGCAACGCAACCATTTGGCATCGCATAAAAAATTGTGGCAGAAGGAACAATTGAGACAAGATCGTTGTTTCGTCCGATGTACAGTGGCAGTCCAAACGCTGTGGGACGCCGAAAGACAGCGGGAGGTAACGTTGGCACACCACCGGGGGAAGACGAGCCACCGCGGGATACAAGAATCATTACAGGCTGTCGGACTCGGGTTTATTCCTGAGTATCCCCAAAGTATGGGAGGAGACGCCCGCCGCGGGCTAGGGTCACTACAACCTCTTAGCCACCGTCCAGCGAGCGCCCAGAAAGAGATAGAGCGGGCGGACCTATAATCTTTTACCCAGGCTGTCGACCTAGTCGGCGGGTTACTTTAATTCGCTTTGATCTGACTCCATAAGATCTTTAGAAGGTGTGTGTGTGCCTCGACAAAGCACTGTGTTCAGGAGAAGAGGTACAGGGTAGGTTTATAGGTAGTTTATGTGGTCTTGGAATGACCACGAATTCACACTTGGTATCTAAGGGTAGGCGAAAACCGTCCGGATCCCAAAGGCGAGTGTGAACCGGAGAGAGGCAGACTGGATTGCTGTGGGAGACACTGCTGGTAAAATTTGCTGGGCCACGGCAACCGTCGTCCGTGAGGGAGATGTCTCTCCCAAGGAAGTGCTAGTTTTAGCGAGACGAAGGCAGAGATTCCCACTAGGAAGGTGTGGGGTCTGACGACGCCGGACTACAACATAGCGAGGTTAGGAAAGAGAGATGCAGAGGTAGTTGAAAAAGAAGTCCATGGATTAGAGTAGAGCAGCAGGCGCCAGTGCAGATATAGAGAGAGAGAAGTGTTCAAGGTCCCGGTTGGTTTCTGTCTGTGGCCTGATTTTTTTTTTTTTTTTTTTTTTTTTTTTTCAAAACCTCTTTATTGATAATATATATACAATGACAAAAATAAATAAATAAATTTGGAATTACAGTTGTCTCCTCGTGCTGCATTCGCAGATGCATATTAAGGAGTGCATAAAATATAATACTTTCAGATTGTTGTTAATAAGTCCAATACACATACACTCACTAGGTGATGAGGCTCACCTTCAGCTTGCGACCGTGGCCTGACTCAGGGGCTCAGGCTTATATAGCCGGCTCGCCTGGAGGGGATGACCCCCCACCAGGTGGCTAGGGGGTAAATGGGGATAGGCCCCACTCTACTGACTCCTCTCCCTACTCTCACTGACTTCATAATCTTTATTAACATAATGAAAAATAGTTACATATTTTCTGATTTTTTGATTATTTGATGATATAGATACAAGGTCTGATACGAAAAGAGGGTGACTTATAATTATTTGTGATTAAGAGGTGGCCACAACACAGGCATTACAGCAGAGGTATTTTAAGTCAATTCAAGACCTCATAGAGTCCTGCGACGTCTGCCTACGGACGAAGTATGATCATCATCCCGCAAGGGCGCCAAGAGGAAACACGGACGTCGGAAGCACCCCTGGAAGACTTAGATACTTTCACGTGGCACGGAGTCAAGTGGGTCACGATTATAGATACCTTCAGTAAGGTAGGTGCGGCACACGAGGTCCAGGATAAATCGTCGGACACGATATTGCGCGCGCTTCCAACTCTGGTTCCAATTTTACGGTCTGTCGGAGCGGATTTCCATGGACGGAGGGCGGGAGTTTGACAACGAGAAGGTGCGGGTGGAGATGGCAAAGAAGGATTTCACGCGGCACGTGAATAGCCCTGGTCATCCCAAGAGCGCTTCCACAGTACCATCAGTGACCATCTCCGAGTACATCAGGTAGAGAAGGGGCTTCAAGCGACGGACGCAATGCCGATGGCAGTGGCGGTCTACAATCATTCGATACACGCAGCGACGAATAGGCTTCGCGCCATTCGAGGTGTTCTTTGGAATCCGCGTGTGTCCGCGCAAGGACAGTGGCAGATGAAGGGATGGCGGATCAGGTGATGAATGCGCAGGTGCAGTTGGGGAACACGCGAAAGTCGGTGCGTGACCAGATCATGCGGGAAAAAGCAAGGCGTGTCACGAAGGGGATTGTAAGGATCCGGGATATAATGGGGGCTCTCTGAACCGGAACTATCGTCTATCGCAAGCTCTATCTAACCGTTCCAAGGAACCAGTTTCGTACGAGGGTCCATTCAAGGTTACAGTCGTTATGGAACATAATGTGGTGACCATTGAAAGTCTGACCTCACCCATTAAACGGTGGATTGTCCATTTAGAGCAACTGAAAATCCCTCCAGGTGAATAAACTGGTGTTCTCTCGCTCCTGCACGGGGTGTGTGATGTGGGGGAAGTCGAAACACAGAGAATATGTACAAGATCTCAGTTTTTCTTTCAGTTGTTGTACTAGGATGAAGTATTTTTGTTTTTGTTTTGTAATACTAGAAATAAGGATTAAAGATGTATTTTTGTTTTTATTTTAGGAATAAGGATTAGCAATATAACATCCATGTTTATTTTTTTATTATTATTATTTTTTCTATCTCTTGTAGTAGGATGTTGCATTTTTTTTTTGTTTTGTTTTTGTCTTGTAACCTCTTGTAGTGCCGGATTCATAACAGCAGTGTAGAGCACGGAAGCGCTTGCGGATACTAAGGTAGTCTAGAGGAGACTACTAATTAGACTATATAATGTGTTACGTATTACAGGCGGGGCATTGACAGTACGGAACTTGACCCCCGTGTGATCATGGGATATGGACATAGTCTATCGTGATAAGGCAGTGGAGATGGTAGAGTTTACGCGCTGATGCACGTAAACTGGTGAAGGGGAGTTAAGATCCAGACAGAGCCAATATACAGCCTTAAGCCCCAATTGTCGGGGTGTGAACATCCCGTTGTCTTGTGACAACTATCGAACGTGTTCTTATTCTATACCTTTTTATTTATTTTTTGAGTTTAAGAGCTCTCGATCATTACCATATATATGTAGATATATATTTAAACTATAAAAAACAAATATCTATAGCTCTGCAGGCAGATTTATGCAATTTCGTGACATGCAGGGGCAGATCGTTTTGAGGGCAAGGAGTGTAACCTTTATTCAGAAATCTCTAAAATTTGACTCATTGAGTGACGAAAGCGCTTCGTACAACCACGCTCTGTCCACAGGCAAAACCGCCATTACTGGACCTGAAGAAAACTCTAATTCGGTTCGTGAAACGAGGTTACAACATGTTTGGGGAATAAATGTTTTGGTGGCCTTCCAGGTGACCGGTCAGTAGGTCAATACATTCATGATGATATCTTGTCGGGAGACCAAAATTCGGCACATTCTGAAATCTATTTTTTGCTTGTCTTCGAAACTGTTTTTAATTTAATATAATATGTAATGATCTTAACTTACTGAGAATAAATGTCACTTGATAATACTTTTTAAATTAACCTTATTCTTGAAAAAGTTACTAATTTCTACTTATTGAAATGAAATGTTAAACTGAATATTATTATTAACCCCATGCCTTATTTTTGTATGCCATGATGTTAAAATTTATTTATGATACATTACATTTCTCCTCTAACTACTTGGGATCAATTCGCGTTGTCGGTTTGAGGAAAAAAAGATTTTTGGCGATTTGTTTTTACAAAAAGCATGGGATATTTTAAGTCTGTAAATTTTACATAAGATTTTATTTATTTATTTTTCTACAATTATTATAGCAATAAGCCAATGTAACATAGTCAAACAAAATTACATTTATTACAAAATTAAAGGAATTAGTCGTGTCCTGTCTAAACAGTATTATGTCTCATTTCTACGAAAAACTATTCCGGTTCTCATTAATATTGCATCATTGCTATTAATTTATGAATATCTGAATATTAATTTATGGCCAATATTAAAAATCAGAAGAAAAAAAATTAGGAGGTGTCTGAAATCTACCTCACCCGGTGTAATTTTTTTCACATAGTGTTGAGAGGGTTAAAAACAGTTCATAACAAAAACCATTAATAAAAGTAAATAACTATTCTCTTAGTAAAATTATACAAACGGGTTTAGACCTGTCGTCTATTACAACAATGGGAACATTTCTTATTTCCTTCACGATGTTAAAATGATAGGTCGAATTTTAGGACAATTAGTACTATCGATCAATCATTATAAACCTGATAAGTGTTGATGCTATTATGTAATTGCTTAGCAGTACATTCCACAGCTTCACTATCCACTCACCTAGCACAGTCATTGCACTGCACCACTCATCCCTATAAACCTCCTCGGAGACTAAAACTGCAGTGGCCTCGTGACCTGCTATAAATAAGTGACAGGGGGAGTCCTGGCAATGGCCAGTTTCTCTAATCATGATCTGGGCGTCTGTGGCTCTCGCGCTCTTGGTCAGCCTCCGCTGGCTCTTATCCAGTGACGCGGCTGACGTAGGAGCGTGTGAGACTTTCCAAGACTCCGCTTCCTCCTTCGCACGCGAGGGAGGTGACAACCATGTGGACTTGGGGGGCCTCTGGGCTGTTTGTATATATAAGTATGAATGAGTGAGTGAATGATGAATTGTAAATATGGTATGAATAAAAACATTTATCACAATTACTTATTGCCCAAAGTTGGTTTTTTATCATCATTATGTAAATGAACAGTTATTTGTTTTTCTTGAGGCTAGTTATCGACTAGTATTTTTAATTTATTCTATAAAGACGGTACGAACCAGTGTATTAATATTTTAAGGACTGACGTATTTTTAGTTAAAACGTCTAGTTGTAATGCCGTTGATATTTAAGGTAAGTATCATTTGTTGCAAGAAAAAAAACGGCTGGGAAAGTCATAAATATCTAACGTTTAACCAATAGTACAACAGATCCATGAGTACACAATTTTGAAAGAAGCATATAATTCATATATTTTACAAGGGGTCACTTCACTTCATACAACCATTACAGGGAATGATATGACCGATACAAAAAGCCCTTATACTCCCAGAAAGTGACAGATGAGGATAGTAGCAGATCTGGGATGAATGCCTACCAAGCAAGCTTTAAGATATCAATATGTTGGTGAAAGTATAGGACCACCGTGAAGAAATTGTACTGACGCGACTGACAATAATAGGGTACATCATACTTCCTTCAACCAATACTTCATTCCTTACACCTCGAAGGTACACTGTACTAGGCATCACCCTTACCATAATGGTGGTCTTATTATGAAACATCTGCTGAGAACAATAGTTAATGCCCTTTATTACTTCAGCAACAAAACCCTTATAAACGATGTTAATATACCCTACATTCTTGAACTCATCCCTTCCAAGTTCATGAAATTCCATCTTAACCTTTCTAACAAACCCTGACCATGGGACAGTCATTACTCTGCGCGACACATCCCTATAATCCTCCTCAGGGACTAAACCAACCTAATACAGCACATCTAATATTGAGAACATATCTGATTTGGTTTGAAAGGTGCAAAAGAATTTACACTTTTAGCAGAACAACACCCAGACAGCATTGGTTTTTTCTAAACCTGAACTTATTATTATAGGAATACATTTTCCTTCTCATAGCAAAGGCAACAGTTTTCAAAAGTATCAGGTAAATGCAAATAACATCAAGCTACCGTGGTGAAATTTAAGTCTATCATTTTGTTCAAAAAGTCAAATCAGTCAATCTATCAAGAGTCAAAAAGTCATCGCCTTTATACGGAGAAAAAAGGAAGTTCACTAACATTAAATCAATCAAGATTTTATTCTTGGAGATCTTCATTTGGTACATTTTTGTATTTTAAATTGTCTTTTCTGTTCTCTTAATAAATTCAAAATGCTATTAATAAAACACCAAGAAATAAAATCCTAGCCAGATTCGGTGGACCTCCTGCTCTCAAACAACTTTAATCACTTCAACATCTCTTCTTGACCCCATTCTCTATCACGAAGCTTGAAGCGAATAGTATGTCAACCATCCAGCCTCTAATTAAAATGTGCAGCTCGACATGTGTCTTAATAAGACATCTTGCGATGAAGTGAGAAGTTCTGTATCATCACTCACATATCTCGTTTTTTATTTGAAACAATAAATTGAATACAAAATCAAAATAAACTGCCGTTAAAAGCGTACTCGTAACTTTATGTCAACCCATGTTCTTAAATCAGAGATGATTTATAGCAAATTAGTTTCATGTAATGCAAGATGATCATAAAAATAAAACCAGAACAAATTGCCAACGTGTCATAATTAATTACCCGGTAATTAACAAAAAATATATCATATTGAGTAGCTGTCAAAGAAAAAATCTTTTCACCCAGATTATAATATTTACTATTGTTATTTTATTTCCGATGCAAAGTAATTTAAAGCATGTTCGTAACATTAAATTAACCTCTGAAAAAGTAATTTATCACACTATCTCTCAGGACCATCCGTAATCAACAAACCGTTTTCCCAAATCTCCGAATCTCTTTAAGTAGTACAATGTCACTTCTTAAACATATATGTTTAGCAAACATAACTCAGAAGTTTGTGCAGAGCTGCTTAAAAATCAATCAAATGTCCATAAAGCCAATAGATCTATTTCTCCCATTCCCCTCCCACCATGTAGTCCCGTTCATCGAGAAAGTTTTGTTGCATTTTCTAAGTGTCTATATCTACATCTCATGGACTGCTTCTTCTGAGGAGGAGAGATACTCGTAGGTCAGAAACAATTGGTTCCTACATATCTGTATCTGTATCTGTATCTAGCTGGCACGATTTTCGGAAAGATGCTCCAACCGCTGCGGGGTGTTTACTGCAATATGTTGTGACTTCCTAAAGAAGCTACTATACTATAAGGAGTTTTCGAGGCATAATAATAAATGTTGACTTGAAGCAATAAATGATTAATTATACCTTTTACTACCTAATAGAAACAACACCATAGGGGCATGCAAATGAAACAGAAGGAAAACAATAGCAAGTATGCTTTCAGACGACGAAGCACCGATGTCGAACAGTTGCTAGAGTCATTAGTGTGTACGGCTAGTGAAAGCGATGCTCCCCTGCACTTTCGGTCCAGTGTCTCCAGAAGATCGTGACAAGGGATGTTGAGTGGGTGGACTTCTCTCTCAAGCAGGAGCCTTTCGATTGGAATGTATAGCGTACATCGTGTAACGCAAGGGATGGCAGAACATGCAACGCTTCAATGGCACTTCCAAACCACAATCCGTAATGGTTCGCTGACATGAAACACATCCCTCAATGCCATAAATAAAGGATAAAGTTTATTATGCAAATTGAAACTATATCAATTTGTTTCGTAATACTACCTAACGAACCACTACTATGACAAACGTTAATTATCCTGCACCAGTTTTCCTGGTCTGGTTCGAAGCTAAGCCGTGTAATTAAAAAAAATGTTTACTATGTCATAATTATCTACTAGCAGTTAAAATTTATATGTGATAGGTAATATTTTACAGTAGTAAAACAGACCAACTTATATTGTCTTATTTTTCAGTGCCATAGTGAACTATTTCAACAACAGAAGAAACCTTTGCGATAGCATAAAGATATTCAGAAAATTTGTCATAAGCAACAGAAAGAATCAGTGCGCATGAGCACATCTACGAAGCCCGTATTTAACATTAGTTATTTATTAACTTTCTTTATTTTAACAAGCTCATTGTTAAAAAAGCTGGAAACAAGATTTAATTTCTATTCGATCGACTCGTTTTCAGAATAGATCTTGGTCGATTTTTCTTTGAAAACTATGCATAGCATTATTAATTGGGATGTAATAATTGATTCATACTTAGGCACAATTCACGTTCATATATATATGTATACATATATATCTTATACAAAGCCTTGGGATAAGGTCCTCACTCCCTACCAACAGCTGGTGGAAGACGCTCCCTCTCCGATCGTTTCACCATGTAGAGAATATCAGAAAGAGGATAAGAGAACCACAGACTCTCAGGACATGAGTGAAGATGATAAGTCATAAGTGATGGATGATAAAGTGCGGCTTTACGTCATTTTCTGTTGAATAGTGTTGATCCCTGATAAAAAAAAATTGTTACCCTGTACTTGCGGGCTATAAGGTAGGATTTTGTTTAAAGGGTGTTCTGGAAAAACCAGAATTTCTGTTAAAAGCAATGTATTGGGTAGGTTCCGTCTACAATCCAAAGGTTGTACACCCGCCTAATATTTGGTATAGACAGTCTTTACCTAGTACCATCCACCTTTTAAATCCATTAAAATACGCATCGCATTCTGTGAATGTTCTAATACTTTTGTTGAACATAACCCAAAGATGCCATCCACAAATACAACTATTTTGTTATGAGTGTAAACATGGTCTTACACCTTTCCCAGAGGTATGTAAAGGCCAGCGTTCTCAACTGGCAATATGACCAATCATCCCCGATGACCATGCCATCAGATATATATATTGCAATGTTTATACATTCTTTAAGATCCATAATTGAATTGAGTAGCAGTTATTATATGTCTAGGTCATCTCTCAGTTTACCATGCTTATCCTGGTTTGCGGCTTAGAACGTTCCAAGTTCACCCGTACATAAAATTGCTACCTCTCGACGCTACTAAGCGCAGTCTATCACAAAGATGGTGAAATAAACCACATTAAGTCCAAAGGTAATAATTAATTTTAAATATACTTTGTCCTATAATACAAAGTATTTTACTGAAATGAACGTATTAGTGAGCAAGCACATTGTAAATTATTCATTTTCATTTGAATTCACAGTATGTATAATTATTCGCAAGAAAGGCGTTAACCTGAATAAGCTACCTCTTGCAACTTGTTATGACATAAATGAACCAACCCTCAATTTTTTTCTGAAATAAGCCAATATTTCCACTTGTTTCTATTATTTTCCCTTAATCACTAACAAGACAGACATATTTAATAAATAACTAAAAACAAGTCCTTGGGGAAAACCGTTTTTTACCCAAAAAGTTTGATAATTTGGTACCACATCGTACCGTAAATGTCTTTCCTTAGGCCAGTTCTTAACGTACTTAATCCTGTGCTCATTAATTTCCATTTTTTTAAGACAAACTTTATCCATCGGCAATCATTCACATTTTCAACTTCAACGAAGACACCTGATAATGCCTTATATCCTGCATTAAATGATTGTAAGATCTCGGTCTCATTAATGTGCCGTTTCAATCTGGTTATGACCATCTTCACATGTACTTTTCATAATGAGCGGGTCAAAGATATTGAACGAAAGCTGGAAGACAATATGCTACCTACTTGCTACCTGTATTACGCATTTATTTTGTCCTTAACAGAGGTAACTCTAGTTTAATATTTAAATAAAAGTTAGATTCTTAATTTAGATAGAAATAATGTGTAGATTTCAAATTCGGGCTCAACTAGGTTAATTTATATCCTCTAAATCAAGGGACGCCTAGACAAAAGTGATTAAATATAAATGTTGTGGTCCGGCTGCAGGAAAGGGGGGGTTCCCAAATCCTGGCCTCCTTCTCTATATCCGTGAAAGTGACAATACAGAGGTTGACTTGGGGAATCCCTGGGATATATATTAATACAGTATGTATAATATAGTAAATGTAAAATTATAATTATAGTATGAATGCGATATTTGAATACAATTATACATTGCTCTTCGATGGCAGATTTTAATTTTATCAAATAAAGATTTACAAATGCAGCTGTGGTTTCAGACGATAACATTCTGGATCCGAAATCTTTTAGGTTACATTCACATTAGATAAACAATAGGATGGTATAAGAGAGGCGTCAAATTATTTATCTAGTTTTATGTCAAACAAAAGTCAATGACCTAATTAAGTCCTAATATCTATATTTTTCTGAGTAAATTTATCTATGCCGGGTATTGGTGGGTAATGATGAAGATCTAGCGGTATAATGACGATGACAACAGACACGATAATGAAACTCATAAATAATAGTCTTAATTAACGATTCAATAACCATTTTAATTAATGTTACAAACAGTCTAAAAACAAAATATTCAAGTTGATACCTAATATGTAGACAATTGAGGACGAATTTATTTTAATTTATTTAAATTATAAAGATTTTTTAAGTTTACTAAGTTTTAAGTTGTGTTTTTTTTAATTTATAAAATCATTAATGTTGAGTCGTAGAGCGTGGATGTAGCAGTCGTGGTTAAAAGTTAAAAAAAAAGAAAAAGTACTAGTATTTTAGATGAGTTATATATCTGACATAACCAATTAGGGATGTCGAAAGCTTAGATTAGCTTAGAGCTGTCGAAAGCCCTTTTCAATAAACAAAAAATTATCAGTTGGGGTAATAAATAAAGCCATTTTTTATAATATCATGGCAGTAGTATTTTTATTTTGTTAACCCTTTTATTTCTTTATCTAATGTTGTAGTTTTAATTAAAAAACTATAGGAAGTATTAAGAGAAAACTTCATCAGTAAATTTATCATTGGTCATTGAACCTGTGATCCAATTAAACGAGGTAATCCGGTAAGCCAAGGATCGCCTGCCAAGGCGAAAGCAAGCTATTCACTTTTATCGTAAAATTGTAACATTTTTAATTATTTTAATTTAAATTAAGGAAACATTCGCGTATATTTCATCCAGGTCGTGAGCTGTAAATTATTTAAAGAGAATAGACAAATAATAATTATCGTAACCGAAATATGTCTAGTGGGGTAATACTTAGAAAAAATTTCATTAAGAACGTTTAAATATTGATACCATTCTACAGATAGACACAATTAAGGTAATGAGAGTCGTACTAAGCAGTTAGATATTTTAGCCAAAACTATCATCTACTATTGACAGACACTTCATTGACCATTTTAACCATAAAAACAATAACTTCAATTAAAAATCGAAAATTATACTTGAATATGAGCTAAATAATATGTTTTAAATGCTGCTTTATCAATTATTTATCTTGCCATGAGTACAGTTTTACTTTACAAGCATACGTTAAAAATTTAAAGAATTTAGAACTTAAACATTTTTTTTTTGTTATCACCTGCATTATTGACTTTAGTCATTTGAGCTAAAAGGTCAGGAACAGTCAACCTTTATTGATCATTCAATTTTATTATTTGTGAACCATTTCAAAAGAAATACATATGAGACTAGAAGAATATATATACGAGTATGTCATGAGATTTCATATTGATTGAGTATGAAATCTCATGACCTATATATTTGTTGCTAATAACCCGTTTACATAAAATAGGTGACACAGTTCAATGAGTACCCATTAATTATGAAACCCTATAATAAGATATTATTACATACGAAGAAACAATGAAATGACAATGAAATAATATACTTGTGACGAAAGCTTTGACTTGCATAAGTCATAAAGAACTAGTTCAACGAATGATCTTGTTTATTATTTATCTTATTGAAAACAGTAATGCTTAATACAAAATTACTACTAGCTTGGTGGGCCTTTCCCTCTCCTTTCCCCTCTCCTTTCCGGCAGAATTTCGCTCCTAGCACCTCTTTAGCTGACGAAGTGTTGGATGCGTGAATAATGAATCGACTAGGATAAGCGATATTGTCGTATTCGTCGTCTTAATCGAATACCTACTACGTATTGCCGTCCAACAACGCCAAACAACCACTGTTCATAGGGTTAAATGACGGTCTTATCAGCGCCCCATCCAGCACTGGATCTGGCTCTACAAAACGGGTCAGTGGCAGTCAGAAAAGAGTGGCCTAAGAGACAAAATATGAACGTTGGCGAAAAGAATGTCGTTAACGACCTCTTAGTTAAACGAAAGAAAATCATCATATGACCTTATGAAGCATTTTGTAAAGGCTCTTGGTAAGAACATAATTTAAAAATATACGGGGAAATGCCTCAGTTGAGTACGGTAAAAATTAAAGCAGGGATATTTGACGGCCCACAAATAAGACAACTCATTAAGGATCCTGCCTCGGTATCCATTCGATGAATGAGGCTAAGCGAAAAGCCTGGACTTAATTTGTTGCAGTTTTTGAAAATTTTGGGTACACGCCAAGCTGAAAACTATGTTGAACTGGTAAACGAGATGCTTAACAGTTTCGAATTCCTTCAAGTTCCTTGGGTGTAACATGAGTACTAAGCTGCTCTATTTAAACCGCCACTTAGACCGTTTTCCTGAAAATTTAGGAGACACCAGGGATTATTTCAAAATGTATCCAAGAATGTCACCGAAAAGAACCTTCCGAAGTGTTCAGTGACTAGTTGGTTTCATCGATAACTTTTTCCTCTATATTTGTATATAATAATATAATAATAAAAATTCTATGTTTAGTTTTCTTATTTGATTAATCCATGAATCAACTTGAAAAATTGTAACGTAAACTTGTAAATGTTAGATCTTAAAAAATTGATCTCCTAGACAAAAACTAATGCTTTATTTGAATTCAGAGTATCGAAATCATATGAAATCAGCTCCATATACTCCGGCACCAAAAACCTATCGTCCTTTGTTATAATACATTATTTACCTAATAAAGAGCACTATTGGTATCCTTTTCATTGGCCAAAAGGCAAAATAATGCAACTATAGCAAATTTATTACAACGCCTGGCCATTAAACACTAAAACGTAAGGTACAGCTACTGGGAAGGAAAAAAAAAAGTATATCAACCAGCAATTGAAACGTCACAAATACCATTCCATGTCACAACACGGCCCTATATGCATAAATATGTATACTATACATATCCAAACCCATGTTATACACACATACTAAACATATCACCTCTGTTTCAATTGATACCCAAGAGACATAATAAGCATCAATGTTAATCCACCAAATCTCTCAGAGCTAATGTCCTAGCAACTTAAAAAAAAAATCTTTTATATTTTGGGAATTCAATAAACAGTACACAGTTTCTATTGTTAGCAGTTAATGGAAGAAATACGAATGTATCCTACCCTATGGGTTCGCGTCGGGCTAGGGCCAGGAATGGAAGCCGTGTTCATCTCCCAGAATCTGAGAGGACCAAAACCATAGGGAAAAAGAGATACTTAGAGATACTAGCACTTGTAGGTCCCGTTCATACCAGATAATCTAAAATCTCCTTTTATTGTAACCAAAATTATATCAGGATGATTACAGACGTTTAAAGTAGATGCACATGAGGCCAGAAAAAAAGTTGTGCCACACTACACAACACCAATCATCCCCGATGATCATGCCATCAGATATATAATTATACAAACGTTTATAAGTTTATGTTCCATTACAATGTTTATACATTCTTTGAGATCCATAATTGAATTGAGTAGCAGTTATTATATGTCTCTCAGTTTTTCTGCATATTACTCTATTTTCGATTTATAGTCAGCATATATATGAGTTGGCACATATCATCAAAATTTCCAGTGATTGACACTTATTTAGGGTCATAGATTATCAACATCCCTTAGTTATAAATTGTACTCTATGTCATGGGTTTAATTAATGATGAATCTGTGTGTTGTTTTTTTAAATAGTCGTATTCTGAGCTGATTATAATTGCTACTATCCAGACGATTATTACTTTCCATCTTTACAAAGGTTCATCAATATTACGAAGCTTGTATAAGGCTGGAACGTGAACTATGAACATCGCTAGCGTTGTTATAGCTAACACCTTTACCAACGATGACGACTAATTCGCTTTTGAGGAAAATTATGATAAAGCCACGGAAGCTTGACAAAAGGAAGCATCAGGTTTGGCGAGATATTAACGGCTCGCGACATGGGCTGGTCATTTTCTGTGAAAAATGAGCTTTGTTTGTTGGCCTGCGCGATAAGATGCACGGTTCACAAGGTCAATTGCGGAACCTGAGGTTGGAGAGGTTTGGTGAAAAAGGTAAACACACTTCCCTGGAAAACTTCAATGTCGCAAAATTCAATGTGTAGTTCCAATGGGATATTATAGAAACTATCTGATGACGTGGCATCATACCAGGCGTAGATGACTCTCATGAGATTCTACAACAACCCCTGAGTACTTGCCATCTTTCAGATATTGAGAATTCTGAAATTTTGGAACGAGCACCCATCATTTGAGTACTCGAGGTTCAAATCCTCCTGGTTACATTTCAGTGGAGTGGCGTGGATATTTCAAGGTCTTAATTTTCCCCATGGCGTCAATGACCATTGTGGTTGACATGCCCTTATAAAAAAAACATTAGATCACTAGACGTGCTTTGGCTCCCAGGGCAAAGTCATAGACAAGAGATAGTCGGTTTTCTTTAGCTACAAGTGCTGGTCTGAATACTGTCATCTGAGCTAGGGAACTGGGTGCGAAACGGGGGGCCCCTATAATGCTTAAACCTATGTTGCTTGTTGATATCCATTCTTCCTGAGTTTTACGGGGATCTGGTATACTATGCACATTACCCCCACCAAAAAGCTGCCACTAAAAAATTTTTAAAAAAGGTTTTAGGGGTTTCAAAATATTATAGACACATTACCGGATTTAGTGGCATGTCGGTGGAAGGAATAAAGGAGCTCCTTAGTACGCAGGATTCGTTCTACCCATCGATAACAAGTTTATGACCAGAGCTCTGGTCATGGATTCCATTGCATCCGAAGTATGATAGAGCCACGGTCAGTATCTTCTTGGATTTCACGGCTGCCTGGGGTATCCCTTCTTTCGCCTGTTCGATTTATATCCCTGACTCATCACTGATGCCATGGAAAAGAATATTAGGGGACTGATCTTGATGCTAACGGTACTGGGTCAAGCCACCATTGGCCATATGCCTTCCCTTCAGCTCCCTCGTCATTTATTTCCTTGGACAAAACAAGACTGCCATTCTGAGGTAGATCCCTAAATTTTGTAACTTGGAGAAACTCCTACAGTGATCCGGCACACTGTGTGTGAGAGGATCTTTTTATTCAAAGTTGTCAAAATTTTAAGGGTAGCTATATTGTTTACCTACTCCTCAGGCCTCCCCACGAGGTTCTCGGTGGCAACAAGACCCGATTCTTTGGAGGGCATATACGGTCCAGGATCATCTTCTGAAAAAGTAAGTAGGAATACATCCAATGTGGCTAGTATGACTGTAGCCGCCTTTCCGCCACTAAACATCACTGATCACCTCTAAACTCCTCTTGGTCTTTTAAACTTCATCTTCACCCTATATTTTTTTGCGCTAAGAAATGATACTAACATGCAAACATTTTTCTTTTTAAAACACGGACTGAGTTGAAATAGAAACTCGATTTCAGCGATAGTTTAAATGAATTGCTGCAAATTCGTCTCAGAAATGAAAAGAATAATAATCTTATATTATTAATCAAGACATGAGATTAATTACTTAACACCGAGAACAATAATTTGATACACTTTTCAATATGATGGCATTTTTTATTACACTCTAATTAATTAAATTTAACACGTTGTTACCTTACATAATTACAATTCAAATAGAAAAAAACAAAAATTACATATAATTAATCATAATCTAATAAGACCTTCAATTTTTGCCCTACTCAATAAGACAGACAAATATTTATTGTTTTCTTATCAAGTAATTAAAAAATTAATAACTGTTATTATGTTTTCTGGAGTTGAAAATATTTCTCATAGCGTGAGATTATTAAATGAAACTTTTTGTTTCATGTGTTAAACACGATTTTCACAATCTCCAGGGCAGAAACACCGGTTAAGACATAAGAGATTCTGATTTCGAAAAAAAAAACGAAACCCTAAAAATAAGCGTTAGGCGACCGATCCCATGATCAACTACTTATCTCAATTAAATTCTGTTTGTCAAAATAATCTGTGTGGTTATACTTCAGAAAGAGAGAGAGAGGGAGAGAGGGAGAAAGAGAGAGAGAGAGAGAGAGAGAGAGAGAGAGAGAGAGAGAGAGAGAGAGAGAGAGAGAGAGAGTGAGAGAGAGAGAGAGATAAAGAGAGAGAGTGAGAGAGAGAGAGAGATAAAGAGAGAGAGTGAGAGAGAGAGAGAGATAAAGAGAGAGAGTGAGAGAGAGAGAGAGAGAGAAATAGAGAGAGTGAGAGAAATAGAGAGAGAGAAATAGAGAGAGTGAGAGAGAGAGAGAGAGAAATAGAGAGTGAGAGAGAGAGAGAAAGAGAGAGAGAGAGAGAAATAGAGAGAGAGAGAGAGAGAAATAGAGAGAGTGAGAGAGAGAGAGAGAGATAGAGAGTGAGAGAGAGAGAGAGAGAGAGAGAGTGAGAGAGAGAGAGAGAGAGAGAGAGAGAGAGAGAGAGAGAGAGAGAGAGAGAGAGAGAGAGAGAGAGAGAGAGAGAGAGCGATTACGGTCCTAATTCTTCTGGAGAAACCCTTTCATAACACTCCTACTTATCGAATACTGTCAAAACTCCGTATCTATTTTGATACTTATCTCTGCTATTAAGTAGTCTAGCCGACTTTTGGAAAAGGTTATTGACCGATACGACCCGGCCTTGCAAATCCCCACCCCGGAGCTATATAGGTCATAGGCTCTGGTATATTTCAGCAGTCAGTCCGATCGTCCGGCATATGGGATCACGATGCACGGTACACATGCAGCCCGTTCTACTCGTAGGTGATTGTCGTACGACCAACAAGGCTCCTAGGGGACTTGCATCGATCGCCTGCGGCTGTCTTGTCCACCTCTCCTATTTCTAGGGGTAAGTCCCCAGCTCACTATCAGTTCAACCGTTTCCCCTGCTTCTGACCACCGGTGGCTTCTGCCTGGCAAGATCAGGTATTTGATAAGAGTAGCCAAAGAAAGAGCTATCACATAAAAAGAAACCACGAATTTCTAAAAGCAAAATTAATCATATAACAATATTATATTATATTACAATGTAGATGTACATTATATCCTTCTTAAAATTTTATATTAATCAATCGTTTATAGCTTTCTTTTGGACTGACATCGGCCATATGCTGTATCTGACATAACATATGTTGTGTCATTCATAATAAAAAAAATTAAAAAAAAAAACGAAAAATAAACGATATCAGCCACTAAAATATTTTCTGGCCTGAATACCGTCATATATATACCATTAAAAATTTATGTTACTCAATCTGTGTTTGAAGTTTAGGAAAAAGGGGTAGCGCATTATCAAGTATTAAACGGTATTTATTGTTTAAATCAATCAATCCAAGCATCAATTGACTTGTCACTTTATTTCTCCGCCTGATCGTAGTTTTTTATTTATACCGATTGAAGTACCGAACCGTGTCAAGGTTTCAGCTACCTGCTGTATTTTAGAATCCCCTAGCCCATCAGTGGGACTGTAAAAGACACTTATAGATTAAGGTTTAGAACCTAAACTAAAACGAAATCATTGACGTAGAAAACAAAGCAGCAATATCGGAAATGTTTAGTTGAACGCCAGACTACCCACGTCAATCGAAAAAGCACATTGAATGGTTTATGAAAATAAATTACCAAAATTATTTCAAATTGTTTTGTTGAATTATCTAGGTCACTGAAAATCACTTTTTCGGCAGATAAAAAAAAGTTAATATTGACATTAAAAACAAACAAACAAAAAAAATCAGCTTGGAATATATATATCACAGGATTTAAATGTCACCTGACCCCTCGTCTTACAATTGGTACAGTTGTGTACACATGTTGAGCATAGCAAACAGAATGTCTATTGTTTTGTTTTTTTATCTTTGAAATACCGTTTGCAGTACCTTCTTTAATGTATCCTTAACCATAGGAATCCTTAACCTAGGGGTGAAGGGAGGGGCAAAATCAAATATCATAAATAGCTTTTTAGCAAGGAAAGTTTCATAACATTCACGAAAAGTTTATAATGAACTTATTTTTCTCGTCAAAAATTAAATTGTGTGCGTTTCACATGGCTAGTTAAGTTCTTTAACAACACATCAATGATTTTATAACAGCTATAACCCCACCACCATCTGTCTTTGAAAGTATATCATACCTGTTTACTCTGTATATATATATATATATAGACAGAGAAAGAGAGAGAGTGAGAGAGAGAGGGGGGGGTGAGAGAGAGAGAGAGAGAGTGAGAGAGAGAGGGTGGGAGGGGGAGGGGGATAGAGAGAATTGAGATACAAATATGTGACAACCTGTAGAAAACCAGCCCCTCGGTAAAATGGTAAACCCTCCGATTTTGTAGATAGTGATGAGCTATGTTTGTATACGAACATATTTCTACGTCATTTTATTGATCACTACAGTTTTTGTTTAGATTGTCTTCCCGAAGCTAATATTTACAACGATGCCTGAAATAGATCAAGGTCTTAACCGTGTGTTCATCCAATTGCTTCTTTCGTTTATGCTCACCTATGAGATTGTTTTTAAAAAAATCGTGAGTTAGGAATACCATTAATCTCTGCCCAGTTATATTGGGCGATGTCATATAGTGAATATTATTTAATGCTCGTGGTGGTTATGGATGTTTCCCATTGACATATTTCGAATGAATCGAAACGTGACGAGAAATTTGTAAGTGAACTAACCACTTGTAGGAAAAATACTCTACTCGATAAAATTAATTTTGTTAGGGTTGAGCTCCTTTGTATACTAAAATCTTTATTTTATTCAAAATAAAAGAAAACTATTATTTATAAATTAATAAGTTAGGGGTTATATGTGTATAAATAAAGTTACCATTCAAAAAATGAACTTTTTAAAAGACGGTGAGGTGTTTCAATGTTATTACTATTTCTTTCTTTCTAATATTTTTTTAAAATTAGGCATGAAACAATTTTAAAAATTCAACAGTCAATGGTTTATTGACGCGGAAAATATTGATAGTCAATGGACAGACTTTTATTTCAAATAAAAGTTTATTTTGCATTCAATTATTACCGAAACGTGAAATTTTCAAATTACTCCCTAAAAAAAAATAATTATATTTAAAACAAACCAACTAATTTTCTCATGATGATAAACTGCATGTATGTATCTGAAGTAGCGTGAACGGAACAGAATGACCTCTCTTTCAATGGACCAACCTGCCAGCTACCTCATCAGAGGTGCTTAGCCCATTTGCGGCTCTCTCTACATGCTCGCTTCTCAGCCGACATAAAAATAAGCATCAACATAAAAAATTAACTTAAAATAGAATAAGAAAAAACTTTTAAAATACACATTCATAATAACGTCTTAGATCAGGTTCCGCTACAGTTTTAATAATCAGAGAATTCCACTTTTATTTTTATAAATCGTGTGTCGCACTCCAATTGTGTTTATAAATAACCTTGTTTAATCAGGAGTGAAAACACACTTATAATAAATCAATCGTAAGATCACAGAAATATATGTTTAAGAGAGTTTGAAATATTATTATTGTTTAAAGAATACTTTATGCACCACAACAGGTCTTTATATCGAAACACCTGACTTTTGTCGTTTTTCCTATTTTGGATCGAGCCCTCGTGGCCACCAAGATCGCAAATCAGTTGCTGACCAAAATTCCCAGAATAAAACTATTATATTAGGATTGAAGACCATTTTACACTTGTACACAATTACAGGCTTAGTGTTTTTAAGTGCACGAGTCCAAAAAGTAGTTTTCAACCTTAGCATATATCACAACAATCCTGTCATACCACTACGTTTTGACATTTTTAGAATTATTGGCTAGGTTATTTTAATGAAATATGTTTAAAATGTTCTTTAGATCGAACATTATTTGTATGCCTACACAACCACCCCTAACACAAGGCTTCTTGTTGGATTGAAATATTCTTTCTTATTCCAATTTTTACTTAATTACTTATTGCCTAGCAAGGCAGATTGTAATTTTAGCACAATAAAGGAATTATACATACATTGCAATTTTTAAACAGTTTTATAGATCTTGGTATTTCGGTAGATATGCAATGGTAGAATAGTGCAATCAATGATTTAGAAACATTATAACATTCATAGTCATGAAGATGGACGAGTAGGTGAAACGTCGACTGATTTTTATTTGTGAAGAAGTTGGTTATGTTGACTGGGTTAATATAAAAATATATTTTTCAGGGGTTTATAGCACGGATAGATTAGACCCTGAAAAACAACAAAAAAAACTTGTTACAACCAAATTTGTAGTCCAGTCTTAGGAAAAAAGGGGAGTTTGGCAGGAGTTCAAAACAGTATACCTCTCCATATCCGTTCAACCATATCAGACTTTGGCTAATGCAGTGAAACAGAAAACAAGAGGAAACATTTTGGATTCAGTCCAAACAAAGAAAAGGCTGGGTGACGTGTCCCAAAAACTGCCCCAAGAAAAAGCTCTAAAATTCTCTACTAGGATTTTTTGAAATTTAACATGACAATCATTTTAGCACCATGCATATATAATTAGCTATGACGAAGGAAAGGTTTTTACGTCATAAATCGTCAGGGTTTATCTAGGAGTATACCCCCGTATTTTATAGTCTTCTAACGCTTCCATGGGTCTCCAAAAAGTACTCATAAACTAAGGTTTAGAACCTAAAATTTTTAGTGAAAATCAATTTTAGTTCCTTGAAATGTATAATGTATTCTTTGCTCCCTTAATCCCTTGATAACGATCATGAAGAAGGAATGTATCATTCGCAATAAGTGAAATATTACATTATATATTATTATATTATATTACAATTTCAGCAAAATTTCGATCCAATCTGATTGATTTTTGAGTCATGAAAATAACTTTTATAATAACAATAACACAGGTCTCATTATACTGTGAACCGGTCAGGTTAAGTATACTTTAAGTTGCATATCGAATTGTGACATTAATTTATGTGACGTAACCATTCATAAACTTCCTCTGCGTGATACAATAGTGACAAGCCACATCCGTTCCACGCTTGCATATTGGAGGTAAATTAAAACTAGATTCATGGTTATTCAGGGGCAAAAAATTATTTTGCCAATGAAAAACCAGTATAGTATTCACATTACCTAGGAATTTACACATAATATGGTTCATAAACTTACTTCTGGCGGCATTACATTTACACAAAAAGATCTTTAATAATACATTTTTATTGAACATCCTTTTAGACAGGCTAGAGATAATTACAGCAGATAGACTAATAGGTACGTTCACAAAATAAGTACACACCTACTTCATCCCTGAGAACAGAAAGCTATTCAAAAATTTCGTATAAATAATAATTATTATTAGATATTTATAATAAGTTATCCGTATTTTGTAAAATGTGTATGAATTTGTTAATCAAAGTATTGTTTTTTTTATGGGGGGGGGTTCAATGGGTTTCCCTGTTATTATAAAGATTTTGGTAAATATAACGCCATGGCAAAGTAATAAAAAACATGATAGAGACATGTAAATGAAATGAGTATTCTTATTTGAATATTTTAACAGCAATGGACATGAAGTTGTTATCTGTCCATCATTGCTATAGCTTAGTCCCGATTATCCGTGGTAATTTGAGTACCCCACAGGTAATGCCCAGGTAATCAGTTCTCTTACCCCCAAAATCTTAAGAGTATGTTATCAAAGTCTTACAGCACCAACAACTGTTCCACAAGGATTAGTAAAACATAAAACAATAATTTTTTAAGTTTATTTCTGGAACACACAAAATTTAAACTCAATAGAGATCTTTTCATTTTATTTTTTCGATCCGATACGCTTTGCTTCATAATCAATACAAACAAATTTTAATGAGTTTAAATTAAAAAAATGTATAAATAATAAAGAAAATTTAGCGAACTATTTAAATATAACATTGACTGTAACAACGTAGCATAATTTTTGGGACTAATCAATACTACAGTTAACCATTACTTTCATTCATTTTGATCACCGAGAGGAGATAAGCGGGAAATATGGTTATTTGTAGAGATAACATATTTATAACCGTTATGTAGATAAGACAAAGAAAGAATCGAGGGTATCATGTTTGTCTGATTCAAGTAAACAAATCATTCAATCTTTATTCACGTTTCTATAGGTGAAACCTAACCACTGATATTTAAAATGATTGATGTTCACTTAAAATTGTGTAATGATATTCCTTTTACAGTATGATGAGTCACTTTAAAGCTCACTTTAGAGCTGAAAGATGAGAATTAATATAGTAACTGTAGCCTGTGTGCAATAAAGAACACGTCTTCTAAATATCATTCAATTTTTACTTTATTTTATCTTGCTACAGCCTGATAGAGTGGACCATCTTGATATGTAATTCGGCTTGAGAATTATAGTGCTGTAAGTGACTATTGAAGATTTTTGAGTAAAAAAACTTTCACATTTTTGTCCATAAAAAAAACAACTCAATCTCCTTGTATTTTTTCTCTCTCATTGTTTAAGTGCTGTCATGAAGCTACTCTATCCATGCCATTACCACTATTCATGTGTTTGACTATTTTTACAACAACAACAACAATCTTTATTGTGCAATAATTACAATCTGCCTTTTATAAGGCAATAATAATACAGATAAATGATCTCATTCATACCATACTTACAGTCATCATTCACTCGCTCATTCATACAATAGGACATGATTGGAGAAACTGGCCATTGCCAGGACTCCCACTGTTACGCGTTTATAGCAGGTCACGAGGCCACTGCCGTTTCAGTCTCCGAGGGGGATTATAGGGATTTTAAAGGGTGAAACTTCACTCACCACTATTTTTCAAAACAGACGCATGATATTAATGTCTCCATGGTAATAATGTAAAATAACATCCAATTTAGCGGAATAACAATAATTTAATTTACCAGGGATGTAAAAAGTGTATGTTGTTCTAATGATAAATTACAGTGTAACTCACTTTTTCAATTTTGTTGACTTACGCCACTATATTTCATAACCTCTCAATTAAGAGCAGGCTAAATTCCGTTACCGATAACTTAGAAACACGCTGCGAATACAGAGATGCCACACAGTGGTTGACCATGGACATTTTTTTTGGAAATAATGTGGTCGAGCTCGATCTGCAAGCCATAAAAAAATCATTTTTAGATCATCTTATTGTGAAAGGCTAATCTTATTTTTTGTTACGGTTTTCATTTTTACAGGTTAACACTTTTTTTTTTATTTTATAAAGTAGATGAAATATATAATTTTTTGCTTAATTTATTTGAAATACATTATGAATGAAAAAATAAATTTAAATCATCACTATTGCCCTTTAGGGTAAGATTTTAATTTTCCCCACTCTAAGATTTATTATTGAAAAAAATATTCATTTTATTAGAAGTCGGATGATAATAAAAAAATAGCTCAGAACATTACGATCACCTGCGCTTAAAAGAAAATCACTAATTTGTTTCGAGCACTTATTTTGAGTATTATTATTAATATAAAAACAAAAAACTTTTTTTTCACAATTTACTGTGAATTTAAAACAATTATTTCAAGAAAAAATACCATGAAAGGCATTAACAGGGTTTTTTTCAATAAAAAAAATCAGTATCCAATTATCAATTTGAAACGCTCGTTATCAATTTAAAATCAGAATAATTCTCATTAGATTAGTATAGGTATAATTAATGTACACAGCAAGAGTAAATGCACTTTTTCCGCCATTCAATCACTAAGCCGTGAGAGCAATAAGCAAATTGCAACACGACCAGCAAGTGATACAAATGATCAGACTTGACAAAGACCATGCTCTATAATGAAACTAACAACTAATTAAGTGTGTTATTAATTTTACATAAAAAAAAAGGACTGTATTTACACAACTCATTACATTAATGTCACATCTGTGGGAAATCCGGATTCTTTATTTGATTTACTAGCTTATAGCAAAAGGGACAGTATCCTGTTTTATAGCAGTACAATGCCTTTTGGCAGCGTCACTCAGCTATAAATAATTCATATCATATCTAGTTAATCCATAGATCAACTTTTCTGTTTTTCGTTATTTTGAAGATTTTTTCACTATAATACATATCGAAATTAAAGACCCAGAAAGTGGTCAAATAATGTCTAGAAACGTTTGACGCGTGCTGAAATGTCGTCAGTTTCTTAAAAAATGGCTGTTAAAAAAAAAAATATCAAAGCTACTCTAATTTATTTGTTTGTTCAAAAGATCATGATGACTAGATGTACACAAAATATGAATACAAACAAAAATTTCAAAAAATTTCGCATAGAAATCTAATCTAAATCCAGCTTCGAACGTATTAACTGCATAATTGCCAATTTTGGCTATTGGAACATGGTTTTAAAATGTCTTTGAAGATGTTGTTTTGTTTTTTTACTAGCAGGATCCTAACGATAGTAAAAAACGTTAGATGTCATTTGAGTTTGGACTTCAAATTATGAAATCTTAAAATTCAATAAAACGGTCCTGAATTATTTCAGTCTAATTTATTTTCCATAATTCTTGCAGTTTTATTTATATATTTATTTATTTTTATTTAAATCATATTATTATTGCTAATGATTGCAATCGACCAGTATTTGTACAGTTTATTTACAAAGGCAGTTTTAAATTTATTTTTCATTCAATAATATTAACCCTATACATATTATTTCATATTAGTCTGCGCTATGCTTAATTTTGATTCCCCATGCTTAGAATTTTCCCAAAAACAGGCCTATTTTTTATTCATGCAATTGTCATGTCATTAAAATATTAAAAGTCACATTCTATATATGTTAATTATAGTTAAGGTTAATAAAAGTAAAGGTTAAATAATGATACAATTTTTCGTTTACACTACACCAATGTTTTTATTGGATGGAATATTTGAGTGAGGAAAGAATTTAGCTCTCTACTTTTATAATTACTTTTAGAAGGTCATCCGTTTTAATAGTATATGAAATGAAATTCCCATCTTGGTGGGATATGACTCCGTGAGCTGTAATCATACAACTGTCCCACATAACATTTCACTGGACTTTATTTCTAACAAGAAACACTTTTGAGCTACAATAGTTTCTTAGATAAGTTCTTTTTAACAGTACTTTTATTTTCAATATAATCCCTTGTAAATGTCATTTTTTTTTTTTTTTTTAAATCAGAAGTATTTGCTAATAACAAAACTAAACAATAAAAATCAGCACGTGAAGTTATTTTTGGCTTTGAACCACAGTGTCACTCTTCTCGGAATGAAGCTTTCAAAAATCGCACTTTCGGCCTATTTCATTCATCACGTTTCACTGAGGAAATCGCCTCATCAAGTTAGGGGATATTCATTTTGAAATAAGAACCACAAAGAACTGGTAGTTTGGTACTTTACATTTGTTTTTTCTTCCCATAATAGTCGGCTGTTTGAAGACCTGGTCAACAATTGTCCTTGTTTGTTGGTTAGTGTTTACGAAACATAATAGTCCGGGTCAATGTTGTCCCTCTTTAGCACTCAAGTACTCCAACGATCGATGTAGTTCGGAGGGCCACATCGGGCCTTAAGAGCATGTCTGACTCTGGAGGCAAGGAGAAATTGGACTTTTTCTATGAGCACAAAACTGTTAACATCAATACTATACATTTCTATTAAAAGTGTAAGGTAGAGGCATGATTTTTATCTACGTTCCCCACCGTGTCCTAAGAATAAGAAATCTCTACCTGGTGTGTGGACCTGGAGTGCCGCCGGGAATTCGGCTGGATTCTGGGGTGGGGCGAAGTCGGTTAAGCTAGACTACGTATTACAAGACCAAAAGGTTCCAAGGATAACCCAACAATAACAAACAACCAACAAATCTGTACGCTAAATGCAATCCGACCAATTACGTCAGAACTTTTGCCGTACAGGGATCCCATGACCGTTTTGTGAAACCGGCGTTGGATAAAAGCGTGCTGCTTTAGTGACGCGATTGTCTATTCACGCCATCGCTGTTACTTTATACACGCATCAGAAAAAGAGCCCTTTTCTCAGGTGCCTAAGTTCGCTAGCGAAACCACAATGTTACTCACAGAGAGACTATACTGTAAAATTTTAATTTACATCGAGTCGCGCTTAAATTAAACGGTTCTCCCTGGGAAATCCAATTATGCACTATTCATATGAATTATATACTGGTAACATAACTGTACCATATACTTATATGGTGTGGAATCATCAGTTGATGAGCTCGCACACCGAACCTATTGAATAGTGGATGTAACTTTACCAGTGGTCAAGTAGTTTTATAGTTTTTCGAGGAAAATCTAAAACTAGCTCCAGATAAATAAACACAAAATTAAGTTTATATTACCTAGGCAAAAGCTGCTAAAAAATTGAATTCCTTCTTTTGCTTGCATCGATAAAAATAGGATACTTTATTTTACATTAAATATATTTTAAATTATTTGGGTATAACTCACCTTAAATTATCGAATTACATCTATATGAACATTTTGTAGACAGAGGGGATCCATTTTTTTTAAAAAGGATTAAAAAATACCAGACCATCATTACAATCAATATTTATTCATACGTCCGAAATTGAATAAATATTGTTCTGTTTATTTAGAACCAGGGAAATTTCCATTAGAAAACGTTCCTCAATTTCGTTAAGATATAATTTTATGTGACTATCTTTATTTAAACCTGAGAAGTTACCGTATGAAAATGTCTTCGATGATCAAGGTAACTAGTTACCTCCAGCCAGTTACCAGCCAGCCTCTAATCGTCCCGTACTCGTATCCTGCTGACGGGCCATGACGATCGACACGAGATACCGAGATACCGTTTAATTAAATTTAGTAGATCATCAGTTCACATGATAACGTGAAGGAGGCATGTTTTCATCTCAAGCGTCAACCAGGAGAGGTACTGTATATCACACCTGTAATTTTACGACCACTACATAGTCAAAATTTTTTGTTACCGCGACGAGTTTCAGGAAAATGTAATAAGCACTACAGTAACATATATTGTATTGACACTTCTTTATTGAGATAAAATAAGCAATATGTAATTGTGGTGAATGTTCTCTTTCGTTTACAATATTTACAATTTTAATTCACTCGCTTATTCATACAGTACTTAAGAACAGCCCAGAGACCTCCCAAATCCTTATGATTGTCACCTCCCTCCCATGCAAAAGAGGAAGCGGAGTCATAGGAAGTCCCCCAACAGCCTCCTCCGACAGCCACGTCACCGGATACAAGATAGTAGAGGCCGACCAAGAGCGCGAGAGCCACAGCCGCTCAGCGCATGATTGGGGAAACTGGCCATTGCCAGGACTCCCAATGTCACGTATTTATAGCAGGTAACAGGCCACTGCCGCTTTAGTCTCCGAGGGGGATTTCAGGGATGAGTGGTGCAGTTCAATGCCTATGCTAGGGGATTAGGGTAGTTGGTTAGGTTCTATGGAATTTCATGAACTTGGAAACGATGAGTTCAAGAATGATACCCTACATTTCATTATCATAAGATCGTTATGAAAGGTATTTTTTCTGACATAATAAGGGGCATTGACAATTGTTCTCAGTACAATTGATTGGAAGGATTAGACACGCTTGATGATTGACTTTTTTACTCTCCCTCACAGCTCTATTCCGTATGTCCAGATTGGCTTAGGTATAAATTAGTAATTTATTTTCTATTGAGAGATGGGATGTCCTTTGAAGTAGTCTGTACAGTTGTCCAAAGCGTCTGTTTAGTTCTTGTCTTTTTAGTCTCGTATGTGGGTTCGTGTCAGCCGTTTGTCGAGATGGAAGCCTAATTACTGTACTAACTCGGATACAGGGAGAGGAATGGAATTAAAAAAAAACTAGTGGACAGGACTTGCTGCAGTGAGTAAAGGTAATGTGGGAACAATTTGCTCCATTAACTTTGATCCACCATTGGTAGCTCCAATACTCGATCTCATCAAGGTGTTTTTAAAGGTTATGGGATGATTTATAGAAAAAAGAAAAATATTATCTTATAAACCGAATCATTTACTCAATGATTTGTGGTTCGGACGCATGTCTAATAGTAATTCACATGCCTGTGAAAGATGAACTAAGGGAAATCAACTCAAGCTGTAAAAAAATCGAATAAATAAATATTAATAAATGTACCCCTGCCTCCGATCTACCCACAATTGCTGATACAAGCGCTTTGTTGGCTTCATCACAATTTGTAAGTATCTTATAATTGAATTGATAGAATAGGAAATGAAAATGAAAAGTTAAGTAATGTCTCATATTCTCACGCGGTCTGAACGGTAGATGTTATTCTAAAATTTTTATCACACACATTGTTTAAATTTTCGTTTTCATCGCTATCAATTCAATTATAAGGTACTTATAAATGATAGCGTAGTAACCGAGAGTGCTTGTATAAATATTATCAGTATATAAAAAAAAATTGGGGTAGATAAGAGAGAGGTGTACATTGATTAATGTAGATAGCCCTCTGCCATCCGTTTTATAATTATTTAATTTATGTTATACAAACTAATCCGATTAATCTGTACCGAAACATTATCATAAATGCCTAATTTATCTCATCGTTGCGTCATGTCATCAATGCTCATTCAGGCTATTTATCTCATTATTTATTTTTATTTGTCTCCTGATCTTTTACTTTTTCTGTTTTTAATCACTGACACTAGCTTAAACTAAACAACTTTACAACAAACTTAACTTAAACAAGGATCCACAAGATATATACTCGTAGCTGCTGTGTACAATAGTATTAAAAACCAAAACCAGTTATCAAATTTCTTTCCAAGCACTATAAAAGTTAAAATAATTAAAAAATCACAAAAGTGAGGCACAAAAAAGTACAAATCGTAATAAAGTTAGGCATCAATGCCCCTTGTGGTTGATACGCCCTAAAACAAAATAAAAACTTTTATCTTTTAAAAACCGTTGTTATATCTGAATAGAGTACATTACCAATTCCAATTTGTTTAATCGCGATTCTTAAATGTTTTCATAATCATGGGCCAGTTTTTTAATTGAGGAAATTAAAATTATTCTAATGAAGTTTCATTAAATTATTACTGGCATAATGGTGCGCCTCTACCATTAGTAGTAGTGTATTGGGAGGGGCTGGGTGCTAGGCTGCATACTGGGTTCCCTGCCGGCTGCGGTAAGACATTTTTTTTTTGTGGCAAACCGGCCTTCAGCGTGAACTCTGAGGTCAGTAGTCCCTCTCGGTCCTTACCCAGCTTCTATAAACTGGGCACCTGTCCTACTACACGACAATGGGTAAAACCTGTTGGCTAGAGCGTGATAGGAGCCATTTTCGGACTCAAATTTAAAATAATTTCTTTGGTTTTACATCGCTGAATTTCTGATTGTAGAAGGGATCAATATGGCTTCGTCGAAGCTCCCGGAACGTCTCGATAATTCTGAATAGCTCTCAACACGATTCTGTACTTAAAGCCGAGTCTCGAGGAGCCCCGGCACCTCGGGCGATTAGCTGTGAAGTAGTGCAGTGAAGGGCGTCCTCTCTCGCAGTGTGGTGTCGCCTCAGTCAGTCCGCCAGCAACGCTTCCCTTTTCGGCAATCACGCCAGTTTTAGAGTTTGTTTTTGTAGTAGTTTTTTTTTTTTAACCTTCTCGCGATATGGATTGGCAGAGATTGAAGAGATACGTGTTCACCTCATCGGCTATGCTCATGAAGAACGGCCGAAGGAACACTAGTGAGTCAAATAGTGCCCTTTCCGAAATATCGGATTGCCCCCGACCTTCCCTCGAAATAGTGACTGGGAAAGACGGCCGTATACACACAGGTGAGTGCCCTTCGTCTATTATTACATAAAAAAAAATGTATTTCAAAATTTTTTTTGATTTCAGTTGGATACTTGTGTCAAATAACGTTAACTAAATAACTGTTATTGATTTAATTTATTATTATTCAGTATTCGCATCTATGTTATGTCGGGAAAAAAAAAGCCTTTAATCACTCCCAATATATCTTTTTTCATTGATGTGATATCACCAGTCAACGATTCACCTATTCAGGCACCCTCAGGATCCCAATGCAAAACCAGATACATAGATTTACATATTTATCTATTTATACAAGACAATTACATACAAACACACTTACTTTAATTAATATTAAGATTGTAAAGAATACCTGTGTTTGATATTATGTTTAAATATTTATTGGTCCATTGCTAGTATATATACCGAATCGGTGGTTACGATACTCCAAAAATGAATCTTGAATGATTTTCGTTATAACAGAGTTAAATTTTACAGAACATAGACAAGTATTCCTTCACTATGAAACTAAATTATAAATTTGTGGAACAACTAGATATATAGTTTGTTGTATGTTAGTAAATAACAATACATAATAAATTATTATTGTAAACCTTTTTTTTAGCAAGAATTTCGAACAAAATTATTTATATTTTGACACTTTTACTCAATTTTTGCTTCATCCGTCCGGATTAGCATTAATTTCCCACGTTGATATGAATTTAAAATTGTATCGATTTTGTGGATTTTTGGAATTTGTAACTAACTCCCAAATTAGTAGTTGATCAAAGGATCAGAGGTACATTTTATTTTTTGTTAATTTAGGTTATTTTTACAGACAGACCTTTTTAACGTGTATTTTATTTTTCCCTACGTCATTTTTAAGTTACTTTTAAGTAAGCACAAAGATCTATTCAAAACATAAAAATAACTGTTTGAGTATTCAGAGTTCGACATGAATTTAACGATTAATAATTTTATTTTGTCATTTAATGTCGTCAAAGATATTTTTGCTATGTACTTTTTAGCATATCCTCGGCCACCATAAAAAACATTGACTCTAAAAGAACTTGTTAAATGTAAATTGAAAAGGCACTAGAAAATAATAAAGCTTGATAATGTCTTTGACAAACTATTAAACAGCATATTTGAAATTGTGGGATATATCTTTAAAATTTCAAATCAGTTGAGTCATTTTAACGACAGCTATCGTATAATATAAAACCATAAAGACACACAAAATAAAATTTCCCTGTGCCTTCTGCAAAGTAGAGCAGTGCCATTCAGTCTCAGCAACAAATAGGTCGCACTAAGTCAGCGTTGGACGAAACAAAGGAGAATTGCCAAAAAGTCTTGGCGTCGACAGGGAGATTTAAACCAGAGGGAAACTGGGAATCATCGCTATAACTATTTGCGAGTATGTATGCTCAGCTGAACCGGCACACGCAAGTAATATGTAAATGCACATATTAGTTCGTAGATACGAAGCTGAACTATAGAAAAATCAGATGTGCAACGTCAATTAGTCATAGTGATCTAAATCAACTAATCTTTCGTATCAGGTCAACCGAGTGCCATAACGTACTGTTTTTAAATTAGTTAAATAAAAGATGATGATATGATTATCGATTCTGATAAAGTAATATAGTGTGTCAAAAAGACAAGTTGTAATGCGCTGTCACCCATTTTAATTTGATAACAAGTATGAACTAATTTCACTGTTCCTTCAAGGGTTCGAAGCATAAGCATATTGTTATGAAGTAGTTATCTTAACTACTGCAGGAAATGATAGACCTTGAAGAAAATGAGTTTACACTCGAACAAAATTGTCGTGACTCATTAATAACATACTTTTTGTTGTCTTTAGTAAGCTTATTTTCCCAACAAAAAACAGAAAAAAAAAAATACAAATAAACAGCGATGTAAACGTTCATGATTTTTTAAATCGATCCGAAGTCGAAAGGAAACAAAAACCGGTGTTTTTTCAAAGTATTTCAGACAGGAGTTACGTAACATCTTTAAAAAAAACAAAAAAACAGTGAACCTCATGACATGCTCCTCTTAAAATCAAATTTTTGAATAGGTTCGTGTTCGGCGGAGTTATATTGCTGGAGCTTCTTTCAGAGTGGCAAAAGCAGTTGAGTAACTGCAATGATGTGGTTTCTGAAATGATCACGATTTTCCAGTTTAAAATAATTATCACCATAAAAGGAAGGTTTTCAAATGTCAATTAAGTGGAAAATGTCATATTTTAGCCACTGGCCTTGGTAAATGACATTGTATTCCGTGAGGAGGACTATTCTTACTCGGTCTTCCGATCTAACAATGATGCATTCCTTTGCGTAACCAGAAGTTGGATACGTACGTTGGTTGTGCTAATCTTGCTTATTTGACTAAAAACTCGTTAAGTCATTATTGTAAAAGGCAAATACCCATTCCTGTAATATATACATATTTTTTTACTTAACTAACTCAAATAATTTTTTGTGATCTTCAAATATTTGGCAACAAATGTTGTTGAAAAATATACCATATAAAGATAAGAGCTCTCTTGGGCAAAAAAACAACAACTGATATTTCCATAATCGTTGGACTTCTTTCATACTTAGCGGTTTTTACCACATGGTACATGTTTTTTTCAGAATGGTAGTAGTAGCATACTTCTGGTTACGTTGTCGCGTAAGTACTTACTGCTTGGTGTCCTTTTTGTGATAATATTGCGTCTTGAATCACTAAATGGATTCATTCTACTAGCAATTTGAAAAAGAAACGTACCCCTACTCGTGCGGTCAAAACCGTATAGAGTGAAAGGAGACTTATTGTATAAGCAGTCGTGAAGATACCGTTACCAATTTACGGAAAAGCTATCGCAAATAAATTGGAAAAAACTGCCGTTTGGCAACAAATGTGATTGAAAAATATACCATATATAAGATATAGATGTAGGCCTTAAGATATATTGATTAATCGGTAATTGTGGTAAATTATCTCAAACGTACCGTGAACAAAATGACGTAGACGCATTCAAAAAATAATAAAATTTATATGTAAAAAGCATATATCCTTTTATTAGCCCCTATAATTAATAACTAACTGGTACTAGTATTATTTTTGTGAAAACTTAATATACAATGGATTGAAAAATGCAAAAAAATTTAACAAATTGGAATTTTTATAGTTTGATAATTCTTTCCCGATTTCAAAGTGGCGAATTTAATGAGTAAGTAGAAGGCATTCGATTGTTCACCTGGTCAGGGCTAAAAAACGCCAGTAGAACTATTATTTCAGGTTAATAATAATAACGACCAAATAATGAGTCCTAGTGTTGCTCTCAAGGTTATTTTTTTAAAAAGTTAGCCTCCAATTTTCAGTACAATCTAGTCAGATCATCGCCAAAAACAAATAGACATCTATGTCTGTTTTTTGTTGTTGTTTTTTTTTTAATTCGTAAAACGCATTAGAGCTATGGGGGACGGCAAAAAAGTTGAACATCAAGCGTATTTCAGCAACAAATCCCTCCATAACGATCTTTATATAACCTACATTCTTGAACTCATCCCTTCCAAGTTCACGAAATTCCATAGCAACTTATCCAAACACCCTAATCCCCTAGCACAGATATTACACTGCACTACTCATCCCTAAAATCCTCCTACGAGACTAAAGCTGCAGTTGCCTCGTGACCTGCTATAAATACGTGATAGTGGGAGTCCTGGCAATGGCCAGTTTCTCTAATCAAGTGCTGAGCGTGTGGCTCTCGTGCTTTTGTTCAGCCTCTTCCTCCCTTGGTCAGCTCGTATCCGGTGACGCGACTGACTGAGGAGTTTGGGGGACCCAAGACTCCGCTTCCTCTTTCGCATGCGAGGGAGGTGACAACCATGCAGATTTTTTTAGGTCTGATTTTTAGGGCTGTTTGTAAATAATGTATGAATGAGCGAGTGAATTAAAATTGTAAATATGGTATGAATGAGAACATTTATCACAATTTCTTATTGATTGTAATTTTATCACAATAAAGAAGTTTCAATATAAAAAAATTTTTAAAACATACTCAAAACGAAAACTGGCACATTTTAAATAGTTCCCCAAAAGTCATCATCTATGATTTCGAACACCTGAGTGACATTCGATCTAGATAGCCAGAAGTTGTAATTTGTTGGCATAGCGAGTGTGATATTTGTGACTTGGCTCAGAGACCAACAGTTCTGTTTATAAATTAAACAATACACTTGAAGTATATTTAAGTACCCTTTATATACATGATTCGAAAAATCAGTACATTCGCGAAAAACAAAAACCTGTACTCCGAGACTTTTGTTCTTGCATGACAATAATTTTCAAGTACCTTTACGAAAATAAAACAGTAAAATTGATAAATCTCAAAACAAAATACATACGATTTTAGTTTGTTAAATATTATCAGGGAATGCGAAACAATCAATATTGTATATTTATTGAATACCATTATAGCTATGTATTAATTGATTTTATTTCTCATTTTTCTTCATCTAAAACTTTTCTTTATGATTATTAATTTCTATCACAAAAGTTGATAATATATTTTAACGATTTCCTAAATTAGTGAGTAGTTAAATATAATTTAATTCATCAATTATTTAATTAAATTAAAAAAAAATTAGCTATTATTTAAATTATTGTTTGCTCTCGTGTTTCTTGATTCTACACTATATATTGTAGATTTGGGTCTAGCCTAGAAAATGGCGTTTTAAATCATCAATGAAGTCCTATTTATTAGATAAGTATTACTATTACCTTTAATAAGCTGAGTAGCCGTAGTAAATGTAAGCGAAAGTTTATTTAAACCCCATTGATAATTAAAAACCAACTTGCAGGATGCAACAATAAAACGTTGAACTCCCTAGTAGAGTTATTTTAAAATGTCAAAATGGTTTCCATACTGTGTTTGTGAATAAGACAACAAAAAATAGAAAATCACTCTATCATCAATCAAAAACAGATTATTTTTTTTCAAATCATGAACCCTTGTTTTCACCCATTGGGCTTGCGGGTCTCCTTGTCGATCTTGAGAGATGAAATTTTACACAGAGCTCGCATTTGTTATTGCAACGATATAATAAACACTGAAATATAAAATGACATGATTAAGCGTAATTTATTATTTGGTGCTCTAACAAATAGCCTCTTACAATATTAAAGATGGTATTATTATATTACAAATCTTGGCACACTGAATAACGATCTGTACTTTGTGTTGTCATTTATGCTTAAAATAATAATAAGAGTCATTAGTTAATTACTTATTAATTCAAAATTACACATTTTAAAAATTTAAAACATTAATTTATCAAGCAAATTGAGACTTCTTCAAGTAAAACATAAAAGTAATAAGAATAAAAGTTTTCAAGAATCATTAGTTCAATTTTTTTAAAGGATCCTTGGCTTCTTCGCATAAATGAAGGTGTTTTTTTTATGGTTCAGATCCCAAGCTTGAAACAAATGGGTCCAATGATTTCAGAAGGATGTGAAATGCATCTTCATTTGTCAAAGTTATGGGAGTGAAATAATTTATCCTAAATGTCTAAAAACTAGCTTCCTACAATATTAAATATGGTATTATTATATTAAAAATCTTGCCACACTGAGTAACGATCTGTAGTTTGTGTTGCCATTTATGCTTAAAATAATAATAAGATTCATTAGTTAATTACTTACTAATTAAAAATTACACATGTTTCTATCACACTTAGTAGCTTATCAAGTTAATGATTATGAACTGCTGATAAATAACATGTACCATTTTTTAAGATTTGGATTTGGATAATTACAATATAAGTACGAATTACAAAAAGTCAAGCTCAACCCATTTTCACATACATGAATGGTGTTCTGGACGGAAGTTTTACTTAAAAGAACAAGAATTATGAAAAAAAAATTAACACCATAAAACAACCTAATTATTAAATTCTTGTCCTATCCTATTAATTATAATATGAAATTATGGATATTGACATCCTGATTAATAATATATAGTATATGTCTGAACTTATAGTCAACTAACTATAATTACAAATATACCTTGAAACTCCTATTATAGTTGTGTCAGGCATCCTGATTAATACATAATTTTTGTTTTGTTTTCTCAAAGAACATTTACACAAATAATTAAAATCATGTTCGCAATCTTAACTCAACCAAAATATAATTAATATTATACTTTTATTTGATACTCCAGTGGAATTTATCATATCATATTGAGCTGGATATTTAAAAAACAAAATCTCCAGGTCCTGATCATGAACATGTAAATTTGTTGAGACTATAATGATTATTTGAAACAAAAATAATTAAAATTTTCATGAAAGCATATTCCACTGCCACCTTTACATTAACTAGGTTAATGTTTTAAGATTATCCCACAAAGAAGCTATTTTAATTCACATTCGATTTACATATTTCTACTATCGTTTTTTTTTATAAGCTAGACGATTAAACTAATAAATTGAAATATTTATTATATTTTAATTGATTTTTTAAAAGCTGGTGCTGAGAGTGCTGTCCTGACACAGATTCGACTCAACGTTGTTTCTTCGGTTTCAACGTCCCCAATTCTCTTCCATCTTGCCATGATAATCACAGGGGTGCTTAGGATTTTTCTTCTTTATTTTTTTTTATATTCAAGTCCGGTTTATAAAAAAACTCCTCTACATTACTTCTCCAAACCCCTATTCTTCCCTCGCCCTAATTCCCTATTTTTTATTCGAAGTAGAGAGTTCTCACTGCAGCTAATTTCTAATTTCTAAGGTTTGTTGGTGTTTTTTATTAGCAAGGTATTCCTCCTATATCTCCTTCTTCTTCACTATTGCTTCTTAAACTTCCTTCGTCTACTTAAAGTCACTTACGTCACTTACTGTCTAGGGAGCACTTATTTTTTTACTTTCCCAAATACTATTCCTGATGCTTTCTAAATAAAAACGTTAAAAGTAAACCATCATAGCTCGTTACCCCTGTCTATCTATTAATAGCTTATTTAGTGCAACTTATCTATTTCTCTGAAGCACCTAAAAGTAATAGAAAAAAAAGGTTTTCATGTCTCAATTCAACATTGGAATACTATAAGAATAATCACATCTGTTCTGGTTATTATTATTGTGAACACTAGTGTCCAGAAGTCACTTGGTTGCAAACCCAGCAAGTACTATAACTAACATCAGCTCAAACACTTGAGAATGGTGGATAGTCCGTCATAAACGTTCAGGAACAAGTCAATAAAACTGAATAGACATAAATGTTTTATCTCATAGTCAGTAAAGTGTGTATTACACCGGCACCATACCATCAATCACATTCCATATATTATGACACTATGTGCTATGGAGTGTGATCTTCAGCACATAATCCTGAAATTCACGCTGGGTTGTCCAATAGATTCGATAATGACCCTCTTTTATTCTCAGTTCAAACGGCTTGTTCTATACCGAAGACTTCCTTCGCCCGCCTCAACAAAGACTTCCTTGTCCGACAATCTCCTACCACTTCTCTATGTCTCCATACCCCAAACCCACTAACAACAATCCATCCTGTGTTCTTACCCCCATAGAGTTGAAATATGTATTTATGTTTATGTATTCAAATCATGATTAATTAGTAATCTGTTGTAGTTCCTTAGCTACACACTGCCCCATAAAAACTTGGCACACTAAGAAAAAATTATAACAAAAGTTATTAAAAAATAAGCACACGATATAAAGTTCATTCTATAATAAAAAAAATATTCAAAAATTATTTTTGAAGGGAATTTACTTGTATTTTCAATGAAGGGCGTTCTTTGCCTTATTGGGCCCTTTATATTATTGGGTAAAATAAAACTAAGACTTTTATCTTACTTATCTTCATTCGCTATTGTGGTTTCTTGTGTAGCCGATCTCTAAACATAAAACTGCACAGAAGGTTTTCTTTTTTTAGCTTTAAAAATGGTTTTGACGGGTGATCTAGTAGCCCGTGATGTTGCTTTAGTGGAATACAGTCAAAACCAAAAATATGCAGCCCGTGCATTGGGTTTTCCTGAAACGTTTGTTCGAAAAGCAATTACACGTTACCGTGAAACAGGTTTGTGCAATCGCAGACATGGATAAGGTCAACCGCGAGTGACAGAGCCAAGAGAAGGCCGGTTTATTGTACTACGCACGCTTCCGAATCGGGTTTCAGCTGCTACTGGAATACTCCACATCTTCGTACTACTCGGCGAGAAGCAATATCTCCAAAACTGTTTGCTGAAGTGAATTTAAACCCTCAAGGACCAGCATCAGGGCCATTTTTGACCCAAGTACATCGTAATACAAACTGAAATAATTCTATTAGAAAGAAAATATTTACATATTTGTAAGTGCACCACTTTTTTTGTGAAGCAATCCATATATAAATATGTTTCTGTATGTTTCTTCTGTTTGTATAAACTGTTAAATATTTTAAGGTTAACATTATATTTTGAATATAATTTATATTTATTAAATTTTGTTTTAATGTGATTTATTGTTCATTTGTTTAGATTATTTAGACTTACCTATATCAGGTGTCATTCTTCTAGTTGTTTTACGCATATATATTAATCATTTCGATTAGTTAATTCTCTCAAACTTTATCTTAGAATTATGTTTTGTTTCAATTATTTTTTATTTGAATGCCTGATAAAAATGAATAAAATAAAAATTTAAAACATTAATTTATCAAACAAATTGGGACTTCTTCAGGTAAAACATAAAAGTAATAACAATAAAAGTTTTCAAGAATCATTAGTTCTATTTTTTTTAAAGGACCCTTGGCTTCTTCGCATAAATGAAGGTATTTTTTATGGTTCAGATCCCAGGCTTAAAACAATTTGGTCCAATAATTCGAGAAGGATGTGAAATACATCTTCATTTGTCAAAGTTTAGGAAGTGGAATGATTTATCCTAATGTTCGTAATCTTTATTCTCTGACTTGTTCATAATATATTTGTATATATTATTAATATTTCATTTCTTTTGTTAATTTAATAAATGTCATGTGGTCTGGATAATTTTGAGCTCTATTGTGTACTGCATTTTTGCGGAAGCTCAAACGTAAAATCTGGTCCTCCGGGCCGGATCTCGTGACCTTTTTTGTGCTATATTTGTATTTATTTGAAAGTAAAAATTGCATACATTTACACAGTTATGTGCCCTCATTCATTGGCTAAACGAATTTGCACAAATATTTGTGACGTTGTTTCAGTCAGCGAGATGCTCGAGGAGCCTCTGATCAGCGGGCTGGAGCTGGACAGGGAGTTCCTGCAGTCAGTGCTGCGGGAGAGCGAGGCCGACCCATACCTGGAGATTGTGTCGGTAGAGTCCAGTCCAGGCTGCAACATCGGCGACAACTACATGTCCGCAGTCAGCAGGCTGGTCATCAGCGCAGAGACACCTACCCGTCAGTATAGCATTTTATTATTTATATCCCTTATTGTTCTCGCAGTACCAGCAAAGCCTACCTAGAGCTTTTGATTGGGTGGTCCAATGAAATTTTCCGCCCTTAATAATTCAATCAAAATCAAGTCAATCCTACTAACCTAGCCTAAATGGATAACAAAAATAACCTTTGTTAGGTAATACGTCTACTTTTGACATTGCAATAATTCTCTTGAAACGTGCGGCCCTTTAAAAAGTACTTCCTTCGCCAGTTCTAGTTTTAAACACCAGCCCAGTTGGCCATCACCAATTCCAAAAATTTAAGGCGGATGTGTTTTTCTTCTTAACTGATTAAGCGTAAAAATTTGGGCGTCGAGTCGGGTCAGTAGGCTAAGTAAGCAATTTTGTTAAACAGTATGTTTTTTTACTGATTCTGTTGATTATAAAATTGTTATGTTATTTAGTTTTATGTTATTTATACAAAAATATGAAAAAAACGCCGGTCCAAGTATATACGCCACTTGGGCCAGGACCCCCCCCCCTAATACGCCATATCTTGTATACGCCTTTTTTTTCACTTTATAAACGAAACGAATACTGGGCTCGATGCAGCTGGGTAAAGCCGGTTTCTATGACTGGGCTGAGGTGGCTGTGGGTATTATTCTACATTTTGGTAATAAGAACATATATGTTTTTAATGTAGTGTGTTTTTGTTTGTTTGATTAAGAAGGGAAATGGAGGAAAATGTGCACACATTACCTACAGCCTCTGCCACAATTCCTGTCTAGTATTTTTTTTTATTCCATCCCTCTTCCTGTATTCGAGAGAGTACGGTATTCAAGCTTCTATCTCGACAGGAGCTTGACATGAGACCCACACACACGAGGTTAAAAAGTCAAGAACTAAGCAGACGATTTGGACAACTGTACAGATTACTTCGTAAGACATCTCATCTCTCAATAGAAAATAAACGTTTCGAAGTTTATAAAGTTGTACTAAAGCCAATCTAGACATACGGAATAGAGCTAAGGGGGGCATCAAAAAAGTCGAACATCAAGCGTAACCAATCCTTTCAATCCAGTCCTGAGAACAATAGTAAATGCCCCTTATTATGTCAGCAACAAACCCCTTCATAACGATTTTTATATAATACGTGATAGTGGCAATGGCAGTCATCGCAATGGCCAGTTTCTCCAACCATGTCCTGAGCGTCTGTGGCTCTCACGCTCTTGGCCAGCTTCTACTGGCTCGTAACCGGTGACGGGGATGACGGAGGATCAAGGGGGACTTCCCGAGACTCCGCTCCTCTTTCACATGCGAAGGAAGTGACAACCATTTGCTTTAGGGAAATCTGGGCTGTTTGTAAATACTGTATGAACGAGCGAATGAAGAACTGTAAATATGGTATCAACGAGAACATTGATCACAATTACTTATTACCCAATGAGACAGATGGTAATTGTATCCCAGTTTGTTGTTGTTGAAATGAGTCAAGAAGAAAAAATGGCTAAACCATCTTCATTGTTTATATATTTGATTTATTTTTTTATGATTTTTTTTGTTGTTCACACAATGTTGGGTATTACGAGCGTTTACTTAAAGCAGTGTAATAAAATTATTTACAAGGGGTACCTCTTTGGTTCTCCTCATTGTACTCTCTCTGGGTCGCACTGGTGGGGCCCCCAAATGAGTTTAAATATTCAAGAATGTGTCAAAATAACTCACCCCCCCCCCCTCTGAAAGAACAAACAACAATCATTCTTTTACCCTCTACCGCTCTAATAATAAAACATTTTTAAAGTTTCTTTTCAGGGCCTGCTTTTATGCGATCTTCCCACAGTTTCAGGTTTCCTTCGTTTATTTATACCACACATGTGTATTTTCGTTTTCCTTATTCAAAACTATTGCCTGAAATAAATAACCATATCCTTATGTGAACGTACGTTTCTGTCAGAGGTTGAATTATATTTTCAGTAGTTTTCGTAAGGTCATTTTATGGAAAGTTCTGAGTTTATGAAAATTCTCTTTGTTTCTTTATACTTACAAATATAATTATATCTTAACTATCTCTATTTAAACACTTCATTGTTCCCTTCCTCTCTTTATCAAGCTCTTTTGTTGCCGAGTTACTTATCCTTATCCTAGCTCAGTTTATGAGTTAACTTATAGTTCCTTTTATATAGTTAACATTTTGATTTATTAATAAATCAGGCAAAAAAACTATTTAAAAGAGCAATGATTTGACTACTATAATTTAAATAATTACCTCCCGAAATTGCATAACACTTCTAATTACTCTATTTAGATATTATTAAGATACGTTTAAGAAATTTACATAGTTAAAATAAAATGTTAATAAAATAAAGAGGTGCTTAAAAAATATTATATAGTACCTAATATTTATTTCTGCTTTATGTTAGATACCAGATAAGGTATTTTGTATTTACAGCCCATTAAAGTCGTTGAAGGGACCTTACTCGATCTATGCTAATGTCATTATCTGGCACGTCATTACCTTCAAAAGTATTTCATCATTATTCCTCCATTACTTTTCAACCTAAACTATCATTTATAATGACTTAACTTTACATCAGTAGGTTTAAAAGTAATGAAGGGATTTTTGAAGATAATGACATTAACACTGATCGTGTAAGGTCCACTTTACTACAAATAGTAAGTATACTCGTATACCATTAATCAGAACGTCGAAATCTTTAATTTACTAACTCACTCAATATAAAAGAAAATATTGTTTTTTTAAGTGAATAGCAGTTGATCAATGAATTGATTGATTGATGAATGAATGACAGAGTTAAAAACACATGTAAAATATTACCCCATTAATGGAATATTGCGAAAAAATGGCGAACACAATTTTATTCATTTTATAATCGTGGTTAGTTAAATATACGACACTTATTATGAACCAAAACAGGAGACCTATTATTTGATATCCTATACACCAATAGAAAATATTTATTTTTCGATTAATAAGAAAATTATTTATTGTAGAGACCCTTTATTATTTTTCATCTATTTAATTTCTCTTATTGCATTTGAGATTTTGTTTTTGTGGTTCAGTTTGAAATCAAAAATAAACAATATGTTGTCAATCCAGACGACGTTTATTTAATATCCTACTCAAAATCGTGGATTTGTTTTGTTTTATGCCAAGGTAACTACTAGTAGTTTATATTTTCAGATTAATAAACAACTTCGTATATTCGTAACTTGTTGCAACAAGAACTTATAATGTGCATAAATTCATAGGAAGTTACGTACATTCATCACATCACGTCTCTAGAACGATTTATTTATAATCAAAGGAATTAGAATTATTAGTTAGCTTGTCAAGTTGGTGAAATTACATGTTGTATTATTTCCTTTGAAATAATTATAGATGTTTTATAAATCTATGTTTTGTTCAAAATTAAAGTAATTTAATTAATTAAAACATCAATTAGAACATGCGCATAACAACGTTTGGTGGTTTCATGTTAATGATAGTTAAACACGCGACCACTATTTTGCTATTAACTTAATTCAGTGATGTGCTGTTAATCAAACTTAACATCTGTTATCAGGGAATAACATTCCATCTAGCTTCATATTTACGCATTCACTCTTCATGATGTTAAGAATGGCGTACAAACTGGCTAGCGTTACCCTGAACAGGTGATTAGGCTAAACTAAAACTATGCAAATATTTATTACAATAGATAAATAAGGAAATTAGGTTCGTTGCCCGCTTACCCTTGAAACCTATCTTTCGTCTCTGTGTCACTAGATCAGTTGTGAGGGTGATTATAATTTATTATTAATCTATATCTAAATTAGTTTGTGTTTTTTTTTTATTAATTTCCCAATACCAAATACTAATTATTAAGACATAGTGATAACACAAAATAGAACAGATACCAATTGAGCGTGTATAGACGTTATCTCTGACAAACAAGACTATATCGACTATTAATGAAAATTATCAACAGCCAAAAAATGTCGTTACTAATTTTAAGAAACTTTTCCAAAACACCATTGACTTCTATCCAATACATTGTGATAATTATTTTGTGAAATGTATCTAGAAGGCAAATTCAGAATAAAAACACATGGAAAAGCTATGACGAGTAAAACAAACAAAAAACAGTGAAATAAAATGTTTTCCAGTGTCGTATATATATTTACATTATGTGATTTTATTTTATATTAAAAAAAAAAATCTAACTGATGATCGTTATAAAAACATGATGAATAACGTTACAACAAAAATGATTTTAATTTAAATTTGATAACAAACGAAATCCTAGGATAAATTCAGAACACAACGTACTTAAATACCTTAAAAACAAAATTTAAGATTTTCAGGTAATAATTAAATATGATGCTATTGCATAATGTGTGGTCAAATTTTTAAGACCATGTCTGAACAAAAGTTTAAAAAACTTACATTGTCATATTGTACAAATCATTCTATGGTCTTCTCACTCCTATTATAGATTATTAATGAGGACGCCGAGTTCTTAAATTTCATACCATATTCAATATGATAGGAAAAATTTATTTTATTACTAACTAGTATTATCAAATACTCAAAATCATGTTTTCATAAAACGTGACGGGAAAATGGCTCAAATAATGCAATATAGGGTGTTTGAAAAACTAACAAAACGCAAAAAAATGGGCAAGCTGGCGTCAAGCGTCGTTTCCATTTTGAAAAAAAAAATGACCTGAATCGTTTATGAAGGTTTGTGTATAGTAGTCGAATTATGCAAAGTCGTACTATTAATAATTTATATACTCTTTACTGCATACCTAAGAAGAACCTATGACGTTCGTTTGGGTTTTGTAAAAGTTTAAACCGTACAATACCACCACTGTTTAGCATCTTGTTTTATTTTCATTTTATGAGCCTTTTTCATTTAATATATTTAGTGTTTACTCTCTGAAATTCTTATAATTTCGAACACATTAAATATTAAAATTAAACAAATGAAATTACTTACATTCGTTGAAAAGACGATTTTCAATGACCAACATGGTTAAATTAAAAAAAAAAAAATATTTTGATCCAGAAGAGAAAAAACAAATTCACTACTCAAGTGTGGTCCATCACATAATTGAGGGGTTTGTTATTGATAAAACGATTTTATTAAAAGGTCTACATACTTTATACAATATTACGCCTTGACGCATATTACAAATTAACCAGATCGTTGATATCTTTAGCTTCATATCATACTCAATAAGACAGAAAAATATTTATTATTTGTTTCTAATTAATTGATTTAATGACCCTAATATATTTTTCATAGGACTTTATCTATAGCATCATTGAAGAACTAAAGGAATTACCACGTAAAGTAAAATATGATGTTTCTAAAAAAATTACTATTTGAGTTAAAGTTGCGAGCACACTTTTAACATTTTTTTTTTTTTTTGTACTCATTAAAAAACAAAAATTACATATTGTCAACAGTCCTGCTACAAACGCTTTAATTTTATTTCGTACTCAAAATTACAGATTTTATTTTTTAATTATAAAATAAGTTTTTAAGAAACCCTCGCTGAGTTCCCGGCCTGATCTGTTACCCATATTTTGTAGAGATGCTTATATTTTAAATGTATTTCTCATTTCCATGTGTCCATGACAGGGATTTGTAGGTATGATTTCAATCTTATAAAGGGAACACGCCTGAAAACCGAAGGATTGTTGATTTTGAAAAACCAACGAAACCTGAAAACTGCAAAGCAACTGAGCCTAGGATCAACTATTTATTCCCTAAGGTGGCGCTAATGTTCTATTCTATTTTACACTCCGGGAAAATCATCGTCTACCTCCAGCCGCCTCTCGAGTAAAACTATAAATAAGGCTCAAGGACGGAGTTTTCTTCTTATTGCAACGTTGAACGATAGCTACGTTTTACCCATATATTATTTTAGTACTGAGGTCAAGCTTGGAGCGTAGCAAGGTAATGGCTTATGAATAGTTTTTTTACTTTTGACCTCTGCGTTATTCAGGTCGATTGTATAATCCGCACGACGTGAATAGCTTAAACCACCCGTCATTGAGTGCTTATAAGTCGAGATATCCTAATCTCTTGACATATTTAGCGTTCTGTTCGATATCCCCCGGTTCTGGATATAGATAAGTATATTTTAGTAAAGGCGGGATAGTAGTCACTACGGCCTAGAGCCGCAGTGATATTCACGAGTTATAATGCGCGGTCCGCAAATTGCGCGTGGGCCGGCCGGAGGATTCCCCGCCCAATCGTCCGTCAGCTACCGCGAAGGTTGGACCTTCAGTTTTTGACTTCTGCGACCAACCTCTTATTTCCTTTTCCGTAGTGCAGGGCGATATGTCGGATAGAAATATGGCCGGTAGCAGTTGCGGCGAAAACAGCGAATCGGACGAGCAGCTGCTCATACCCACAGGTAAAGTTAACTATCATTTCCTGTATTAACATAAATAAGTGTGACATACTATCGATATTTTAACAGATGCGTGCAGTTATAGGCAGGCCCAGCGTTATCAATCGCGATAAAACCGTTTCCGTTGTAAACATTAATTGAAAAATAACAGCTCGCAATTAATTACGATATTAATTACGTCAATGTTTTTTTTTTTATCAGTACAGAAATACTAGCGAGAGATAGTGTATATCAATTGATAAGAATAATTGGGTAAAGGGTGACGTTGGAGTTGTTATCATATGCGTTTTCCTTAAATATTTTGCGTTTCGATTATTTTAAGCTTATAGAAATTTATTTGCAGTTGTATTACGAAAAATCCTGAATTGGGACCAAATATGGTGAAGTGGTGGTAACTGTTTTGTGATACCTAGGTACGAATCCTTAGACCGATAGACGTGGAATCAAATCGAGAAAAAAATAGTAAGAATTAAATAGATTTCTTGCTTTATTGGCCGTTAGCACCTGATCTAAATCTAGCTCTGCCAGCTTAAAAGGCAAGTTTCCATCGCAAACCAGTCTATATTTGGTTTCTAGGGTTTATAATTATAAAACCAGTAGGATTATTTATCACAATATCAATTATTAAAATATTTTTGTCATAAGAAATCTGTAAGGTTAAATAAATAAAATTATTCAAGGTCTTTCTAGATATGCATGGTTATAGTATTTTATGTTTGACACATATATAAACAGACCTGATGGCTTACTCCGAAAAATACCCAATCCAAACCATGTCGCAATTTTACGTCGAAAGATAAATACAGATAAATAATTTAGTACAAAGAAATAAAGGTCAGGGTATTCTTGTTATTTTACTTATAACTTATTTTCTAATCGTGTTCATTCATCTTTTATTGTATTAAGTCTTTCGTCATATACAATCTTCTCACAAATAGATTCATGGAAATTCGTAATTCCCATATCAATACAAAATACCCACTCGTTGTGAGACATTGGGCTAGTAATTTTAATCACAAAGTATTTTCCTAGATAGTTACATAGTCGATTATTATTATTTCCAATATGATGAAAAATGTTTTTATAAAATATAGTGTTGAATATAAGAATTATGTGTTCGGTGAATATTAGATTTTTTAGTATTATTTATCCTTATTTTTTATTGCAGACCAGACCTTTCAAAAAGCAGTTCTGATGAAAAGACAGCCGGCCAGTTTTGCAAGAAGACAAGCATTCAGGTAATCAAGCTCGTGTGTTTGTTAACCTCAAAGGCTATTTAAGCTATAGAAATAATAATCACGTCCAGTTATGAATTCTGCTGATAAATCAATATCGGTAACATATTTTATAGTCAATTCCGTAACACCCAGAACTCGGTACATACATTTGGTTTATAAACGCATAAATTCAAATATCATTATCATCAAAAGCTACATTTCATAGTATGTGAAATATATATATTTATGTATAACATGCATTGCGTATAAAATATATAGAAAACATATGAATAATATCAATAATATTTAACAAGAGATAGCAAGAGAACTAACTAGCTCCCTAAAATTATCAAAGTGTGACCGTTAAACAAACTAAGTAAGACTTTTCTCTTAGCGGTTTCCCTTAGACACAATAAACTTCATGCAGCACATATGGGACCCATTTCTCTCCATTGTTTTTCTTTGAGTACTAAAGGATGACCTTCCAAAAGCTCAGGATCGGATTCCAATGATCAATGACTGTTGTACGTGCGCTAAGTTGCGCTAGTTTGAGGAGTAATTTTTTAAAAAAAAGTTACACAACGTAAAATTAATTTACATATGTTGGGAGCGCCCGCCAGAGGGGAAATCCCGTCGACCCGGCCACTCCCCGGCCGGGTCGGCAAGAAAGATATAAATGAATAAACCTGCGGTATTTGCCCTTTTATGGTGGCCTGGTTGGCGGGCAGCTTCGAATTCGTTTATTGATCTGACTCCATAAGATCTTAAAAGGTGTGCCCTGACAGTGCACATGTTCAGGAGAAGAGGTACAGGGTAGGTATTATAGGCAGTTTACGTGGTCTGATGACCGCGAGATCACACTCGATGTCTGTGGGTAGGTGAAAACCATCCGGATCCCAAAGGCGAGTGTGAACCGGAGAGAGGCGGACTAGATCGCTAAGGGATGCGATGCTAGCTACATTTTGTATGGCCGCACAGACCGTCGTATGCAAGGGATCCCTTCCAAGGATAGGTCCAAGTATAAATAAAAAATGCTTACACAAACATTTTTGCTAGAAGAACTTTTTAAGAATAAATTTGAAATTGAAAAACAACTTTAAATTTGCGAATAATAAAATTGAAATAAACTTTTTATCGGTAGTGGGCGAATTTTCTAATTTTCTCACACTTCCTTTGATAAATACTAATGACAGTTGTTCGACCCACTGTCGTATATATTTTAATGAAATTTTTATACTTGGACTGTACATAATAAAATTGAGAGGCTAAAGAACGCCGACTTGCTTGGTGTGACGTCGTGGGCAAGTTCATCCACTCGAGACACATACACTTTTTTGACTCGTTGCAGCACCTAACAAACCCAGTGTTTAACACTAAGACCCCCGTCACCCTGCCCGCATCGATGGCAGCTATTTGTCGGGGAAAATTAGGTTTTTGTTGTTAGATGTAAGTGAGTTTTAAGTCTATGATTCATAAGATGAGCCCCATCACATTTAAACATGTTTAAACAACGGATGTATAATGTACATTATACTTTTGTAACAATCGCAAATCTTGTTGTATAAAATGTAGCCAAGCTATAGGTCATAAAATGAATCGCCTACTGTTAATAGATTCATTTATATAGGATCTATACTGATTTCCATAATTTATAGTAACAAGGGGTAAAGAAGAAAAATAACTAATAATAATCATGTTACATAGCTTTTTTAAAACCATAATCTTATTCTCTCGTAATCTTAATTGTCAAGGTCTCCTCCCCAAAGCTCCTAACAGTTAATCTGGTTTGATTCCAAATTTCGGCTCTTCTTGACTTCCCCACTATACAATTTAGTAATCATGTACGAACTAAGTGAGATTGTATTGGCTTTCAGGTGCGACCCAGCTTTCCGGAACGAGGCAGCAGCTTACAGGAAGATTATTCCAGGGCTAAGTCACTTCGCGGGTTGTAGGCTGGCATTTCCTCAGTGCCTCCATGCCTCCAGTCAGTTCGTGGTCCTCGAGGACCTCAAGCAGGCTGGCTACGAGATGGCAGACAGGGCAAAGGGGCTGGACCTTGACCATGCCAAGCTGGCTTTGGAGGTATTTTGGTGGCTGTAGCTAAAAGCTTACTTTATGTTATAAACGTTGGTGCTCATGCACACATTCCTTTGAAATTAGTGGAGGATAATGACATTATCATTCGAAACCAATCAGATAAAAGTACTTTTAATCAATTAATTACCTACGAATCAATTATTATTACGATTGTATATAATCATATATTTGTAGTGAATTTTTTTATTATAGACCAGATTGTTGTTGTAACGTCGAATGAAGTATGCAGTCTGTGATAATATTTTTCATAGATTGCACAGATAAACATTATGTTTATAAACTCTTTATACTCAGCAAGTTGAATGGCTTCCCCGCCATGACTAGTACCTCAGGAAACCACTCATTGATTCCATATCCTTAGGTGTTAATAGTTATTACCTGGAGTGGCCTTCATCCCTTCTTGTGAGAAGCTTTGAGGAATTTAAAGTAAAAACTAACAGCCATCATATGTCTCTTAAAATCTCACAATAAAAACATTTAGTTGAACCTTACGGAGGGTAAACTTTAGACATTCATAAATTCATAAAGAGGATACCGAAATTGTGCCTGTGTATGCATATTTGAAAAAAGCGAAAAACTAAATTCTTAACGCTCTTATAATTTGTTATTAGCATTATTCAGAACATATGCAGCCATTTACTCATTTTATATTATTCACCAAGACATCTCGGTAGAAACGGACTCAGAAAGCAGAAGTGTTGATCCTTAATTTGTAAACTCGACAAATGTTGACCCAGGAGGGTACGGGTGTAGTTTCAGAGAGCCTACTTATAGTCGATTGTCACATTTGATTGATTATAATTGCATTATTTTCCTCTATTCCATTTAATATAGGAAGTTAGACATTATTGTGCGTTCCAGCGTTTTCACCTTGTTACAATGCTCACAATTCCAAGATTTTAGTTTTCCTACCCTGTATAGGTAATGTGTTGCCTCTTAATCAGTTAATAGATTAATTATTTATTTTTCAACACATTGGTGGAACCACGGTTTTCCTGATTTCTTGAAATAATTGTCTAACAATTGCTGTATAGAACTTATAAGATTAATCGAACAAATAGTGGTTAAAAGGTCAGAATTACTTTTACAGGTTAATTTAACATTTATTCTTTCAGATTACTCAATAAAGTTTGTACGAACTCCTTTTCAGATACAAAATACCCTACCAGATGCTGACGGCAGTCTGCCGGGTAATAGTCTGGTGAAAGGCTTTAAGTAGGGAGCGTTCTGGGTGGCCCCCACCACTACATATGTATATTAGCACTGGTGGGGGGGGGAGTTAACTTATTTACTAGATTATATAGATTAAAGTTTACGCAGTTCAGTTCATGTCCCCCTTAGATAATTACCTATTTAAAACAAGTAAATTTACATGCACCCAAAATTTCAGTCCTATTGGTTTGTTCTAGGGGTAAAACCATATTTTAAACATACCCATCATATATTTTTTTACCATAGAAGGTTTTTAAGGAAAAAGATAATTTTTTTAAATATAGCATACATATTTTCACCGTGATTTAATAAATAATGAGATTATAAACGTTAATTTGCAAATTAAAAATTATTACAAAAAAGATGACGCAATATATCTGTACCTCGGAGGGATACAACACTATGTCCATTTTCATAACTTTACAGGAGAGGAGTTTTAAACTTTTTTTTTTAAACAAAAAGTGTTTGTATTGGCACAGCTATTTATTGAGATGTTGAAACAATATTTTACCAGAACATTCTATTTATTGTTATTTACATCATGCAGTTGTTATAAAATGAAAAAAAAACCTTTTTTACGGGTTTTTTTCACTTGGACAAAAAAATGGACATAGTGTTGTATCCCTCCGAGGTACAGATATATTTAAATTATGTGAAAAAACACTATTCCACTTAATAAATATTGTAACCTCTACCATATTTCTCTTCATTATTATAAATAGTTAAAAAAACCAATTAAGAGAAAGGGGTAATACATTATTATTCACGCATAACTTCCTGGTCATGGTATATTTGTGCCATATTAAGTGTAGACATCCGTATACACTTTCATAAAAGTTTTCATTCAGAACCAGTTCATTCATACGTTTGTGGTAATATCTTCTAGGTATTAGTTATTGTGTCATATATCCAATAACATGTTTTTCGGTTATAGACATACATTGAATTTCAAACCAAAAAATAGATGTCAAAACTTTTGTCATCATACGTCTCTTAAAACCTCACGATAAAAACATTTAGTTGAACCTAACGGAGGGTAAACTTTAGACATTCATAAATTTTAAAGACTATCATATTGTACACTTGTTCGTAGTATAAACATGAAATTTTAAGGAGAGTAAATGTAAATCGTGTCTGTGTCAACCATAAAAATGAAAAAATAATTTAAATCGTGATCGCAGCTTCTAACCACTCGCGATTGACGTAGGAGCATGATGCTTTGCTAAATAGTACCATTTGATACGACGCTAATTACAAAAGCAACCCTTGAAAAATAATGAAGGTGATCCATCTATTACTTTGTAATTAAAACAAAATATGTTTTCCTCCATAAATCATTAAAGATCTCGACCTGGTTAATAATATATGTATATGTTTAATTACAATTCCAATTCAAAAATCACGTTAGTTGTGGCTTTTTTTTTAATTAAATACTTTGCAACATAAGTGATGAGGTTCACTGTCCACCTTTATTTTTTATCAATAACAACTTTATTATGATGAAATTACAATCTGCCTTTACTTAATAGGCAATAAATAATTGAGATAAGTGTTTTCATTCATACCATATTTACAATTCATTATTCGTTCGCACATTCATACAATATTTACAAACAGCCCAGGAGCCCCCCAAGTCCACACGGTTGTTGCCTCCCTCACAAGCGAAAGAGGAAGCGGAGACTCAGGAAGTCCCCCACGCTCCCCACCAGCCACGTCACCGGATACGAGCCAGCGGAGGCTGACGAAGAGCGCGAGAGCCACATACGCTCAGGACATGATTGGAAAAACTGGCCATTGCCAGGACTCCCACATTTATAGTAGGTCACGAGGCCTCTGCCGTTTCAGTCTCCGGGAAGGATTATAGGGATGAGTGGAGCAGTGCAATGACTGTGCTACGGGATTAGGGTGGTTGGATAGGTTACTACGGAATTTCATGAATTTGGAAGGGATGAGTTCAAGAATGTAGGCTATATTAAGATCATTATGATGGGTTTTGTTGGTGACGTAATAGGGGGCATTTACTATTGTTCTCAGGACTTTTGATTGAAAGGATTGGATGCGCTGGATGTTCGACTTTTTCACTGTCCCCCATAGCTCTATTCCGTATGTCCAGATTGGCTTAAGTATAACTTTGTAAATAAGTAGTTTATTTTCTATTGAGAGATGGGATGTCCTTCGAAGTAGTCTGTTTAGTTCTTGTCTTTTTAGCCTCATGTGTGGGTTCCATGTAAGTCTTTTGTCGAGATGGAAGCCTAAATACCTTATTGTCTCAGACACGGGGAGAGGAATCGAATTGAAAAATACTAGTGGACAGGACTTGCGGCAGAGGGTAAAGGTTATGTGGGAACATTTTGCTTCATTGACCTTGATTCGCCATTGGTTGCACCATTACTCGATCTCATCAAGGTGTTTTTGAAGGTTTTGGGATGCTATATCAGGGTCTGAGTGGGATGACAAGACTGCAGTGTCATCTGCAAATGTTGCCAAGAAGGTATTTGGGGTAGAGGGGACATCAGCGGTATATAGGTTATAGAGGATGGGACCCAGGACGCTGCCCTGTGGAACTCCTGCTTTTATGGGATAGAAGTTAGAATATTCTAAACCATAGCGGACTTGGAAGAAGCGGTTTGAAAGGTAGGACTTTAGGATTAGGAAAAGGGGCTGTGGTAAATGTGTTTTGAGCTTGTAAAGCAATCCTGCGTGCCAAACCCTGTCAAAAGCTTGAGCTATGTCCAGAAATGCAGCAGTGCAATACTGTTTGGATTCAAGGGCTGAGGAAATGTGATCAACAACGCGAAGGCCTTGTTGAGTAGTGGAATGTTGCTGACGGAAGCCAAACTGATGTATAGGAAAAAGGTTTTTGGATTCAACAATTGGAAGTAGACGTTTTAAGAGAATTTTCTCCAATATTTTTGAGAGGATAGGGAGTAGGCTAATTGGACGGTAAGATGAGGAGTCGTTGGGTGGTTTTCCGGGTTTGGCGAATAGGACAATAATGGAGTGTTTCCAGAGGAGAGGAAAGTGCGTCGTTCGGATAATGCAATTATAGATGTAGGTTAGGAAGATTATGGCTTTATGAGGAAGCTGTTTGAGAATTTGAGGAGTAAGAAGATCATATCCAGGGGATTTTCGGTAAGGTAAGTTTTTCAGAAGGTATTTGACCTCAGACAATTAACGGCTTTTGGTGGAAGTGAGAGAGGAATAGGTGAAGTGAGGAAATCTTCCACAGTTGTGCTGTGAGTATGGTTTTGATGAGAAAGGTGAGGTGTGAAAGTATGGGTAAGATGCAGAGCAAATTCCTCCGACCTATCCCCATCCGAAGCCGCCCAGAACCCATCGTCACGACAGAGTGGGTGCCACCTTTATTTATTGGCTGTTCAGATCTTAGAAATCGTTTAGGCTAGTTGAGAATATTATAGAAAATATCCATTATTTTCAATGAGAAAGGAAGGTTGTAACAGTTTTGTACTATTATAGAATTTTGAATCATCCATAAAGATATGCCGATAGAAAATTTCATGTTCTTCACTTTTTGTTATTAGCGTTTTGTTTTGTTCAATTAGAATTACAAAACCTCACTACTTCTGTCATTAACATCATCTGTAATACAATATACCACATGAAAAATAATGATGAGTCATTGACAAATCACATAGTAATTAAAATAAATATTTAGTAGAGCGACAAATTAAAGATATTGACGCCCGATTACACTACTACTATTTTATATACTATTTTTGGCACGTATCACTTTATTTTTTGGAATATACTTGAAATTAGTTTTTCATCTCCGACTTGAGGGACCATGGGAATATATCAAAACTATTGAATAGCTTTCGACTTGCGACTTCAAAAAGTTTAACAGCTAGCAAAAGAGGATGGATTGACAAAATTTGTGATCTTGGAACTACAAATACCATTGATAATACTAAAAATACAAATTTTACGAGCTATTTTCTTTTGGTTTCTTTAATTTTTTATCATGTAAGTATAAGAAATAAATTGATTTCATTAATCATAATATGACTTTGTCAGCGTTGAATTAAAAACATTATTTAGCAGTGAGAGATTTATTAATGAACTTAAAATTATTTAAATTGTTTTACAATCTATTGTAGGTTTTTTTTTGGCTTCTTGTTGGTGTTATGTTTTGCGTTGCCTAAAACAACTATTCAAATGTGACGTAGGGAAGCTGAAATACTGGACAATCATGTTACAAATGATTAACATATAGATTTGGCCATTTTGATGGAGCTTAGTAAGTCAGGTTGCTTATATGTGCAAATACCAGGGGCTCACATTTTAGCCTTACCTGTAATTTATAAATTAATCTATAATTATGGCGATTGCAATTTAATAAGCACTGGCCCAGAATGAAGGATTCTTGTCAGTATCAATGAGCGGTACGATGTACAAAGATAAACACCGAAGATGTGAACTAATTGAACCGTGACTTGAGATACTGTATTGAGTCAATAAACAGCGCTCACTCGCCAAAGCCATCCCAGTCATTGCACACCTATTACATATGTCAAGTAGTCATCGACAAAACCGTTCGTGTATTCATTGAGAGACCATCTTTTGATCTGTGGACGGCTGGAGTGCAATACTGACAATATTTCACGAGACGAGACAAGGCTATGGGGTGGGGTGGATAATGAACACATCGACACAAATTCTCTACGAGCATTTGTTTACTGGTCTAATGCAATTTTAAGAGGCTCTAGTGGTGTTCTTCGATAATCTGTCGTGAATCGGTTGCGCAAAGGGCCCGTGGCACACTAATACACAAAGGGTTACACCACCCTCGCAGCTATCCTCAATGGATTTATCGAGCCTGTTTTTAAGCGATGATGCATGAGCATCCCCCCCCCTCAAATCTCGCTATCTATGAATGCGTGCCCGACAGATCCCCCATAAAGGCTGTTACATAAGCTAACGTGAGACCTGAGAGCTAAGACGTTTGGATCCTAAGACAACGGATCCCCGGTCAATTAGCCATGGGAAAGGAAGATACCCTTGCGTTGGATAACTGAGCACAGGCAACTGTGTCGGCAACTTAGCCTAATTGCGTCCATGTTTATTTATTCACATTTGCTCACTTATTAGCCAACAGTTTTTTTTTTATTGTAAAGAGCATCTATAGAGTATTTACAGATAATATGTACAGAACTGTACTGAATATGCACAGAGAACATTGAGTTAGAACATATCTTTATATGAGTCTAAATAAATGTTATTATGGGGGAACTATTTGGTTGCTAAAAAATAGCTCTATTTGCAACTTTAGAAGAAAATTGTAATTAAAAGAAAAAAAGCGAGATTTCTGCTTCTTAATACAGTAAAGCATCGTGTGAATAAACGATATTGGCTTAGAAAGTCAAATAAGGTTGGAAAATCCTCCTGGGGTTCACCCATCCGCTCTTAGCTACATCGAGAGAAAACTTGCGGTCGTGCTTGCCCCAATGGACTCAAGTGGAGGTTTTTTGTTTTTTTTTTATTTCATGTTTAACGCTGTTTCTCTTTTACTTCCTTATAGAGAATATTAGGTACAAATGGGCTAGTAATTTAATTTTTATAGTGACAAATATTTCTAATTCACATAATAATTTATTGTGTTGAAACATTTATAAAAAAGTAACTATAAACATGTAAGCAGATTAAATCATCTTTAGCAGATAATTGAATCTATTTACAAAAGGTCAATATTATTTGTCCTGTAGCTTGGCTACATTATATAGAATTTTTAACAATTCCACACTGTGATTTGTGATTGTTGCAAAGGTATATTGTACATTATACACTTATTCTCTATCTGTTTAAAAAGTGAAGGCTCACCTACATAAAACATAAAACTATAGACATAAAACTAACTAACCTGTAACAACAAAATCTTAACTTAGTTTTCCCCAACAGTCTGTTGCCATCGAAGCGGGAACGGTGGTTGGGTCATAATGTTAAACATTGGGTTTGTTACATGCTGCAACGAGTTATAAAACTTGGTGTGTCTCCGGTGGATGAACTCATCCACCGACGATAAACCAAGATCGGCGTTCTTTAATCTCGGGAGAGAGGTATGTCTTTTAACTTTTAGCTGTATTGTAAGTCAAGTGAGAATATAGCGGGGCACCGTACAGCAAAGATGGCCGGAGGATAAAAACATAATTTGAATAAAATACTAGCCAGAAGATAGTTATTTTATTAAATATTTCTGCAACAGTTGTATAAGAACTACACCTTGTTTTTGATCAAAATTACTTGGTTATAATTTTTTAACCATCTTGGTAATTTCTTAACCAGTGCCAAAAAACAAAGTGTAGTTGATTATCCGTACTGAGATAAGACTGGTTGCATTATTCCTCTGAGATTATCGATAGTTACCATTGATGCAATTCTGAGAAGGATGTTTGATACTCCGTCAGATGGATTGACCAATAAGCTTTTTCAAATGACACCAAGCAATTCAGTGAGAAAAATTTTGAACGTCGCACAGTCGGGTCAAAGTCCCGATACAGATGGACAAAAATCAAATCAAAATAAACAGATTTTCCACGCGGGATAATCAATTTAGGAATAACGGACCTCTAAAAGTTCTTTAAATAATGGCTTAAAGCCTTAAAAAATCCCAAATTATTGTTACCCAACCCAGAGCGCTGTTTAGAAAACACGTTAAAACTGTTATAAACGATTCAGCGAACTCATTTTGACTCTTAGTCTTATGTATTACTGTCAACCACTCCCGTTTATTATGGATGACATTTCTGCAAGTATTGTAAACATCAGCACATTATGTCTTTCTCGTAAGATCATAGTTACAAAAATTAATTCCATAATGAAAATTTTTTATTTTATATTTCAAATTATATTTTTCGTTAGCAAAATTTGTCAAAACACACATATATCTAAAATTGTCTAAGATGATTCTTGTTTCTTTTAAATTTTCAATAAATTTCTTACAATCTTTTGCGTTTAGGTAGTTTTTGATTCTTTTTTCCTTTCAAAAAAAACAAACTTTAAAATACTTTCCCGTAGAACCATTGACCCTATGTTAATCTGAATATATATATTTGATGTCTACTATTTTATATCTGAATGATTTTATTAGATTAATTGTGCAAAAAACCTAGAAATAGGTCGCATATAAGGTTTTTTCAGGATCATAAAGGTTTTGTCCATCTAAAGCGGGATTTTGCGACTCACTTTGCGTCGTCTAAAAATAATCGCTAGAAAGTCGAACGATTTTCCACCAAAACATGTGATATATAGGAGGGACAAAAGAAGATATACGAAGTGATAGGCACAAAGGAAATGGAGAATTCCTACAGCTATGCCCACTGTGAAGTTGAAAATATTTTACGTGTAGTCGGGTAATAAAATGTAATTTTGATATGAAATTTCGTGTTTACAGGTCAAACGTAGAACACTGGGTTGTTTTCCTAAAAACAAAATCTAGTATATTGAAGGCTGTAGTATCTGTGCATTGTGTAACCATGTAAGCAACTAAAATAATCGTCGTTCTGCAAAATTATAGTTTATCCGCTGACAAATCAATTTTAGATAAATAAATGAATTGTTATAACTAGTTACTTCATGTCAAATAACAAATAACTACATCACAGGGGGCCATACTTTGATGTTATTACGTTGTTGTTGATGTTTGTGGTAACAGACAGGACGGTGTAGCTTTATTGATAAAGTACGTGCGTCTCCCATCTTAGACTGTATTTGACTTTCCGACCTCATACCTCGTACCGCTTTCTACCTACTCCTGAGGAAGATGTTTTTACGATTGCGAAGCACCTGATTACAACGTCAACAAGAATCTAAACAAGCTATAAAATCAAATAACAACTTTTAAACTAGACAACCACTCTATTATTTTCTTAGGTAAGCGCAGATAAGTTGACTGGCTATAAAATTGCTTATCCAAGATTTATTAAAATTAGAATTTCCTATATATAAGGTAATATAAATATATCATTGTTCAATTACATCGTTTCCCTATTAAATGACACTTTCAAGAAAAACAAAATTATGTAATTGGCAATATACGCAAGATTGTTCAGATTTATGTCTGAAAGGCATTGTTCAATGGTAATACCCTACCAATTTTTCTATACAAACTAGAAAATTATTTATGAGTAAGAAAGATAATATTAATTAGCATTAACCTATAGAACTGTCTACTGAAAATATAATTACATTCAGCTATATGAGGCAATAAATTATACGTATGTACAGATTCCAATCGTCAATTAGACTGGGGCGAAAATTGAATCTAAAGTATATTGCTAAAGTAATTTTATTTTCAGGTAATTAAAAGTATAATTACATTACAAAAATTGTAAATTTAAAAATTTTACAAATTTAATATAATACTTAAAACTTGGTAGTAAATAACAGTTTTAGTTTTAACTTTAGAGGCAAGAATAAATAAATTCTGGGATGTACCTTTCAAACACTCCATCAACAACCCCCTCCCCTCTTGAGACAGCAACTTAAAGTTCTTCGTGGGAGAACCATAGCGATCTCAAATACTTTTCATTTGTATGTTTCCAATAAATGGAAAACATTTTGGAGTTTAATCCGGCAACAAACTTATCATACGGTAAATGAGTAATTTCACCGTCGACGGTCGAAATCCGTGCGATTCAACTAGTGACGTAGTACCAAACAATTTGGAAACATGAGTTGTATTATATGAGGTCACTAAGTTTTGACTGTGACGTAGTCATTGATCAAAGTTCTGTCCTAATCAAAGTGTAAGTTAATGTTGAGTTGGTTCTGATTGATAGAATCTCACATTTCCATTATCTCTTATTTAAACCTCTGGACTTGGCAGTGACAACAAACCATTCACATTTTTCTGATGCAGCTAGTGCATTTATGTGGGTCATCGTGCAATCCGTCTAATGCTGTGCAACTATGATGCGCAATACCTAATTGTCTGGCTACAAGTCTCATTTCCTGCAGTCAGGCCTAATGATGTTGTACTGTTTCTGAAGCTCTAGATCATAGGTTTCCAACCTTTGGCATGCCACCCTCTTTTGGAAAAAAAAAATTACTCAGCGCCCCTCTTTTGAGAAAAAAACACTCCCGTTCATGAAATCAATGTAATGTAACCCTTAGTTTTCCAGCATTTTTTAATCATAGCCCACCTGTTTCAAACAATGATTCTATAGTACCTCTCTTAGGTGAAGTATACTATAATATATATTAGAAAACAAAGACTTTAAAAATTACTTTATTACAGACCATAATATTGGTGTATTGCTTCAATCTTGATTTGAACAAAGTCATTATGGAGAGGGCTAGACAGGTGTGATGACACTTATTTTTAGATATTTTGTGCTATATTTATTTTTAACAATTTTAAATAGCCACGTTGATTGATATGACCTGTACAAACTTAAAAATGTAAGCAGTGTTGGCTGAGCCGGAACATACACACATACTGTGTGCACTGTGTGTTCTGCGATTCAGGCTATAATGTACCAACACTTACTTTTAATACGGATTGATCTAGCTTAAAAGGCATTAAGAACTATTTCTTGAAACATGCGTTCATTCAATGACTTTCCGACGGTTCTTACTCCTCACCGTCCCCTAAATTTCCCTTGGGCCAAAAACAATCCCTTAGATTTCTTAAACTCCCGCCCAGTGGGTGGTATCACTCTTCTTTGGGAACCATATCTCTAGATCTCTGTATTATGCTCTTTAATCTTGTAGTCGGCCTCGTGTTGTTGTATTGACTGTGACTGGTGCTCTAGTTGTTTCTTGTCTACGCTGCTGCTCAGTTTGTTTACCTTTTTATTCCTCTTATCCAACCACCTAACGTTTCCTTGAAGGCATTTTACGTTACTAAAATATTTGAAAGAATACAAGAGCTACTTTAAAAAAATAATCAAATCATTCACTCTTACTGATCAAATCAATCTTTTATAGAATACAATCAAAAGCTGACATAAACATTAGAAATAAACAAATTTAAAATTACATTCATTAGAATAGAATTAATAAATCAGCAAAAAATATTTATGAACTTGTATCAAAAATGCACACTCATACAATCAACAAACAATCATTCCCTGAGCAACAGACACTCATATGTAAATGTCTTCATGGGGATTAGTGGTAGAGATGGCCAATTGTCGATTGTCACAATCGTTGCACCGTATATTCTCTACCGATTATTTTTCAAAACAATCGATGGTTTATGCCCCTACTATTGAAGAGGTCCTACCCCCCCCCCCACAACCCTGAACCCCTTTTACACCAATGCAGTTTTCTTTAGTTGGAAAAAGATTTTAAATATTCCGTGAACCTTTTTTTTTTTTTAGCTTTTTTATGAGAGAAACTTTAATAGAGGAAATTCAATATTATTTATTTCTTTTTCATTGAAAATGTTTTTATTAATTTTTTTCATAAGGTAGTGGCCAAAAAATAAGCAGAAAAAAATTAGAGGCCAAAAAAATATAGGCAGTGGCATTACTGCCAAATTGAGGAACAAGTGAACATACTGTAACATTCGCGAAACAACGAACATAAATATTCGCCCATAGGTTCAATTGCCAAAAAAGTACTCATGCGTTCCTACAACCTTAGGCCCTTTCGAGGGAATAAAAGAAGCCGAAGAGATATTCAGTGAAAACTGGAGTCCATTAAAAGATGACATGCAAATATTTGTTGAATAGTAACTTTTGGTTGAGTGAAATAATTTCGAACTATTTTGGATATTTATAGTTATAACTTTTGTGTACGTGTTTTTTCACACTACTGTTTACTGTCATTTTTCATAATCTTTCTTTTTTATATTACCGTCTATTTTATGGCTGTGTCACAACTCATATGTCATAACTTTGTGTCACATTATTATACAAATATCCCTATACGTAATACTAGTTTTTGAAATCTCCATTATCTTTTGTTAATCGACCATTCGATTGTACGGGCCTCTAGAACCGGAATAATCGAGCCACTATCGATAATCAGTCATCCCTAGTAGGCGAGTCATCATCCGGCGGGCCCAAAATCTTTGAAATTGGGCCACGTTCTGCCTGAACCTCAAACTGTGGTCACAAAGAGAATATAATGGGTCTAAATTCCACCATTCAGTCTATCAGAGCTAGACTGTACTAAGAGATATCCCTTAAAAAATATAAAACAAAGGGTTTATGGGTTTGAAACAAAATAAATATTTTAAAGTTTAATTGTAAGCAACTCTCTTATGTCAACTTAAACAGCACTCAGATGATAAGGACTATGCCAACCAGAACTTTGACAGAGTTTTGATGATAGTCCCCTCTGCTCTGTTTGCAACCTGAACCATCCAGAAAATATGTATTTCCATGCAGTTTGTCATATCCCGAGATAAGACTAAAGACATTCATTAAGAGCCAATTAGCAGAAAATGAATGCCTGAATGGAATGGCCTATACGAAATTTTATGTGTATGTAAAAGAAGCTGTGTCCTTCAAGTTAATTAGGCTGAATAATACAGAATACTTGCTTTTATATATTAATACTGTAGTGAAGTCACTTGACTGACGGATTATACCCATGTCTATGCAAACGTATTGTAAATATCCAAAGTTTTTATTAATTGTATGTGTATATAATAAAATTTACTTTACCACTACCAGTTTCAGATTTCCGCAATACGATGTGAGGGGTTATCTAGTCAGTTTTTTTTCCTAAAGAGATTCCCCCAAGTGCAGGGATAAAACGTAAACGCCCACTAAAAACGAGAATAGAAGACTTTACTGAAAGGAAGTAATTTGCGGTGAGTCTATGGGAATCTTTAAAATGATGGTTTCTCGGCCAACGAAAGGCATTACATAACTCTTTATAAGCCAAGTCTCCACACTCACAACTCTGTCAGAACAAAGACGAACCGCAGTGACCTCATTGTAATAAATCTTTCTAATTAATAAAGAGCTGTATAATAGCAAAATCTATTACGAGATACCAAAATCTATTTTAGTAGTGAATGATATTTTTTTGACAACTAACTAACTGTGTTAAGGTATGATTAACAAAAATCACTTTTCCCCTGTAAAATCTAGTTGTAAAGCAAAAGCATCTATAATATGATAAAATAAAAACAATTACTTTTAACGTTCTTTCTTTATTCATTTATTTCCAATACGTTCTAACTAATGATGTAACTAAAAAGGAAATTTAACTAATGTCATAAAAATAATTACACTTAACTTATTTTATTCATTTATTTCAATTCCGTTTTAACTAATACGCAATCAAGATATTTCGAGGCGTTGTGGAGCATAACTTCAAAATTTAAATTACATAGATTTTTGGATTGACTTAGTGTTGCTAACTGGGTACCCTGTCAGGTATTTTCTTCGATAGCTCTAGCATACGGATTGATTCCTGAGTGTCCCTCGGAATTAAAACATTGCAGGAAATGATGACGAGGAAAATACCCATAGCTTTCCAATTTATAAATTTGCCTTAATTCGTCACCTAAATTCTTCTTTATTTTTATCATTATTATTATTAATGTATATTTTAAACTAATATTTAATTCATAACCGATGTATTCAATTTTAGTCGATAAAAATAAAAGTTAATCTTTGAATAAATAAACAAAAGGAGGATGATGATACAATTGAATGGATCAAGTATTTATTAACACATGGTAGAAGGACGGAATTGCCAGGATTTTTTTTCTAAAACCTTGATAGATTCCTGTAAACACACTGGCATATGCAAATTTTGATTCAGTACCCAGATTACAAGAGCTATCTGTCTATCTTACTCAGTTTTCTCATTATCCGTTCTTACGATGACATACAAAACAAAAGGAGTTCTCGCCTCCATTAAATGTTCCACCGCATCCAATCCTGATTGATTCCATCTGTTACAGGAGCTGGGGAGGTTCCATGGTACCTCATTAGCATTGAAGCACGTCGACCCTAACACATTTGTCGAGCTCAAGTCCGCCGTGCAGGAGCTTGTCTTCGTGCCGGAGGCCGTGCCCGTGTTTGGAGCGTCACTGGAGAACTCCCTAAGGATGGCGCTAATGGGTCTCGAAGTAAGTGCCAGCTCATATGGGCGTAGGTTATCCTTCCGCCTACTCACATTTCAAAACATCCCAGCTAGTCTTATAACAGATCACGTGGCCACTGCCGCTCCAATCTCCATGCAGGGTTGTAGGGACTGGTAATGGTTGAAAGTTATCTTGCTAAATGAGTTTCAGGAAATGTGATCTTTGATAGTAAGAATGTCAAGGTCATTATGAAGAGTCCTGTGTGTGCCATAAGAATGAGAGTCCCAGCCCATAATTAAGTATTATTATTAATTAATACGTCGAGAACAATTGATTCCCAATTATATCAAAACATTTACTCTTTTTTTTAAATTCAATTTTTAAAAATTTCAGCCAATCAACACCAACCGATTACCTCTACACGAATTAAATCTGTACTGACCTCAAGTATCAATTACCAAGACGTTTCATATTTAAAGATTCAATAGTAATAATATAATTTATCAACGAACGCTATACAAGTCTGTAGAATACTTGACCCGACTACACCATAAAACTAAACGTATGATACTTTCAAAATGATTGTATCCTTAGAAAAATATCAAATAATTTAAACGTGCCCCATCATTGCATTAGTCAAGAACATTAAAAAAGCTATAAACATACATTTATATAAACAATAAACATTTGATTAAATGATTAGTGCCGGTTGTGACATTGTGTGATTAAATAATAAATCTTCCGTCTTTACATAATATACTATTTAATGACTATCATTATCATCATATGGTATTATTAATCTTAGGGTTTGCTTAGAATGCACTACTGTCAATGATAGAGTATTAAACAAATGTAGGACAGCAATCCACTAATTTATGGACTATAATAAAGGCGGACGAAACGAGATAAATATAGAAATCTCCCAGGTACTACTAGTACTACTAATCTATAAAAAACGAAATAGAGAAGAATCACTTAAATCTATATTTCAAATCAGAGAAAGGCAAATCTATGATAATTATGTTTGTAATCATAGAGTGTGGCAGACAATTATTAGAGGACCCAACTATGACATATAATAAATCAATTACAGATTATTTATTAGAACTGTATGTAACACAAAGCCTGGTTCAACTTTACCCCGTCAGCCCGGTGACTATTGCGTATCAAAAGTACACAAATACTAAATACCATTAAGACCTATAGCAGCTTTTACGATGGACACCAACAGAAAAAAATAAGTAAGAGAGTGGTCTGGGAATTCTTAACTGCAACGAATATTAAAGTGAGACATTCAAAAGATAATACATACCACAGAAGTAGTGAAAATATTACAAGCAAGCGGAGGACTGCATCCTGGTTACGTTCGAAATGGTTGATTTATTTTTCAGTGCTCCCTCAGAGGAGGTGTACCGCTTGTAGGTAAAATACATGTAGCACAGGAGTCGCGCATAGAAATGTCGACATTAGTAAAACTGTGCCTCAGGCAGAACTATTATAATTCAACAATGATTTCTTCACACGAACTAAAGGGTTAGGAATGGAGAATTGTTTGACTCCATTTATTGATGGAACTATATCTAGACCAATTAGAGAAACTATATGTAATGTCTAATGAAAATCCATGCATCCGCAAAATTAAATATTAGATATGATTCGTAGACGATGTATTTGTTGTAGAAAAATACAAAGTAATTAATGTTCTGGATCTAACAGCGAGTAGAAGTTGGAACTAACATGGATTCAGAATATACAGGAAAAAAATGATGTCCGATGTTGCGATACATTAGACTTCTTCCCACCATCACAGTCACAAATGGCTTGTTATACTTCCTCATTAATAGATTAGATAACATCCCACTAGACAGCAATAACTATGGCAAAGGGCTTAGGAAGCTTAGACACACCAGCACTACCCGATGGGTACGATACAGGCACTTAATTGGCAGAAAATCAAACAAAAAATTGAGCTCAGCAGTCTCAGAGGAAAACAGGGGTGCCCACCTGGGAAGGTCTCGTCGGACCAGCCCCCATCAAGAAAGAGATAAATGAATAAACCTGTGGTATTAGACCTTTGCTGGAGGCCTAGTCGGCGTGCTGCTTAATTCACATTTTATGTATTGTTCTGACTCCAAAAAATCTTTGAAGGTGTCCCCCACACCATGTTTAGGAGAAGAAGAGGTACAGGCTTGAAGTAGTTTGCATTGTCTTGAAATTACCACGAACTCTTACTTGGTATCTCAGGGTAGGCGAAAACCGTCCGGATCCCAAAGGCGAGTGAGAAACGAAAACAGACCCCTTTCTCTATACTGACTGCCAAGATTTATTAATACAATGAAGGTAGGTGGATGTTTTCTGGTCCGAGAAGAGGTAACTTATATTTATTCGTGGTGAAGAAGAAAAAGCACAGCAGTGCACTTACTATCCCATACTTAAGAAATATTCAGACAAATTAGGGAATATTTTGAAATAAGCGGTTATTCGAATAGTCTTCAAAAGTCACTTAACGCAATTTAATTTCCCACACTAAAGACCCGATTCAGTTAAAAGATAGAGCAGTGTGTGGCGAATTTAATAAATCTTATGTCGGTACAGCTGATAAGAAATTTTCAATTAGATGTAATGAACGTCTTTAACAAAACACAAGCCAATCCTAACAGCATTTACAAGAAGAAGGGCACCACATTGCTACCCCATACAAATGATAGCCAAGATGATACAATTAATAGCCTGGGGAGTATTGGAATTAAATGGGTTCCCTAAAAATCGAATAATATAAATAAAAAAGAAGAAGTAATAAACACACGTATGCTAAGAAACCCACCCCCTTCATACCTCCTAAATAAAGGCAGTAGCGGGTAGTCTGAAGAGGTAGCAAACCTGTTTTAAAGTTTCAATTCATATAAATTATTGTATATATTATATGTTCTTTCACACCATCAATTGGGTGAGTATAAATGAGATTATTCAATTATTATGCTATTATTATGTCAATTATATTATGTTTTTAATAGTTTTATTCCTTTTTAATTATTCAATACTTATATAATATAATTTCAAATACATTTTAAGTACTTATTGACCGTTACCATTGTTGCTTTTAATTAATTAGTTTTTATCATGTGGCTTTTCATTTTACCAAGTAAAGATACCATATTGTGCAATCACGGAATTTCATTTATTACTGTAACATTTATTATTTAAGCATTTGATTGTACTACAGTAACATATAGTTTTCAGTTTTTAGCAAAAAAAAAAATAAAATAAGAAGGAGGCTTATTGGTAGGATAGAAAGGGGCTTTGACTATATTTCTCTGGAATTTTCGTTAAAAGGAATAAATTCGTATGATGTGATTATAAAACGCTTACTTTTTCCTTTTAAAAGTTTAATTTTTTAATGTTTTGATAATTTTTTTAAATTTCCAACAATTTAATAAAGAAAAACATTGGCAATTTTCACAAAATATTGATGCTATTGGAATTTGCCTGTACGTACTTCGTACATTTTATCTTTTCTTAAATACTTGATGATTTTATCTATAAAAATTGATATTTTTAAACCCCCATATGTTTCTTTTTAATTGTTATATCTTAACTCATTTATGATTTCCTCTTAATAAATTTATGTTGACAAAACAACACATTATTATCGTTTCTTTAAAACAGCGTTGTACCTCATACAAAAATATTTTTTTTATGGTTTTTTTTTCATAATAATTAATGGTGAAATGTATGCTATGATCTGCTTAACTATGGTTGAGATAGGAAAAGAAAAAAAAATTAACCAGGTTGGAAGTTTGAAATTTATACCACATTACCTCGGATTTACTTATTTTTTCATTGACTATGACACTAATACGAAAATTGTTAGAAAAGATAAGTGAACATCGGATTCTTTTTTTAAATTTATTATTAACCTCAGCTGTTCAGAGATCAGTGGACAGTTGCCGACAAGATTAATAAATGACGTGAGGCATTAAAACAAAAAATCCATCAAAATTATTTAGCTAATATTCAGGAAAATCATAATGTGGTTAACCAGTAAGTATATGTGTTTGATTCTAAATTTAAAAAAAATTGGTCCATATATGATTCAATTCAATCAATGAAAATTCAATGAAATTTATCTTTAAAAGTAATGGCCAAGCCCTCCTTGAAAATCCCTGGGTCTACTACTAGTTAAAGTTTCACAATCGTATAACAGTTTTTTTTTATTAGTTAATTATGTAAGGCTGATTGTTAATGTTTAATTAATGAACAAACGGCGTGGCTCTCCCACACTGGTATTCACCCAGTAATTAGCAAAACATTAAATGTATGTTTATATAAAGCATCAAATATTAGTGATGAAAGTACGTATAATTAGCCTCATGATTTTTTTGGAAACTTAATTATCGCGTTAGTTTCTTATTCTTTTATCAAGCTTATGATTCAAAACATAAAGTAAATATTAGTTTACTATGGTATATTATACTATTGTAAGAAAATGTGAAAGGATTATTGTCTCCTAAAACATTTAAAAACTTTAATTATTGGTAACGTTTCTCGCCGTATAATTTAATAGACAAATATACTTGCAGGATGAAAGTAACAATCACTCGGTCCAATTCCAAAAACTGGAAGAGATTTCAAATTGAATTAATTGGACAAAGCAAGCTTCAACCATTGGTTATTCTGAATTTTCAAATAATAAATTCGGATTCTTGACGTTTACGAACTTAAGCCTAGTATTGCCAGTGCTGCAGTTCGTTCGTTTTTGAAAGATACTAATGTCCTCACTTGATGCAAGCTGATGGTTGATTGGATATTCTCTTGAAATTGTGAAATGATATTTATATAAACCTCATTTTTCAGATTTCACAGAAATTCGTCATTCAACAAATTAATCACAGCATAGTTCCTAAGCTTCCGAATAACACAACTTTCGCGATCCTCATTCGACGCAATCCTACGCGATCAAGTGATCCTCTAGTTTTTGTGTATACCACGTAGTAATATTCCAATTTTAAAGGTGTTTCCTGTAATAGTCTGTCTTCCTCTGTTCTTAAATCTATCTCATATTCTCATGTCTCATCTATTCTTATCTAGAACACCAAGCACACCTAATCCTTCCAATCAATAGTGCTCGAAACCATTGTAAATGTTCCCTTTACGTCGCCAACAAACCATCCATACTGACCATAATATTCCCATGTCTGTTCGTCACGAAGAGGTCTAGTTGTCCTAGTCCTGGCGACGGAGTGAGAGTTGATTAGTCCATGGCTTGGATGATTGTTTGATGATGGGTCTTACTACTGAGCTATCTGACTCTATATCTGATTGGTATGTGCCCCGATAGTGCACTATGTTCAGGAGAAGAGATACAGGCTAGGTTTTATAGGTAGTTCAACGTGATCTTGGAATGACCACGTATTTACTCTCGGTTATCTGAGGTTAGGTGAAAACTTTCGGATCCCAAAAAATAGTAGGAACTGAAATGACGCAGGCTGGACCGCTGCGGGAGGCGCTACTAGGTACACTTCTAGAGCTCACCGATCCTTAGCTGATAGTGCGGCGCTGGAAGGGATCCCTTCCTAGGATGTGCTAGTTTTAGCGAGACGAAGCCTGAGAATCTCACTAGGAAGGTGTGGGATTTGACCACACCGGACTAAAGGTAGCAAGGGGTTTCATAAATGATTAGGCAATATTTAGAAACATTGTTACAGCTGAAAGTACAGAGGCCGTAGCTTGAATGCTTTGATGTTTTTTGAGTTTTATTTTATCCCGACACTCCTTGAAAATTTAAGCGGAAAGGGCCTTAAAATATCCTAAAGGCTACCATTGGTGTTTTGAAACTGGCCAGTATAAAAAAAGAAAAACAAATCTGCTTGATGATAGAGAGTTATAAGATTTTCATCAAATTTATTTATTGTCAATATTTCTTCGTTGTATGTCTGTGAGGTACTTAATGACTGATAAAATCACGCTGAAAACGTTTATACTTTGTTACAACAATCAAATTCACTGTACAGATTTACAAGGCAGCCGGCGAGACTGTGATAACAGAAGCTGTGCACAAGATGCAGATATTAAGGGGGTCTGTATTTCAACGAATGCTCTACCTCGTCAAACCGAAAGAGCCCCTTTCTGTGATATGTCACGGCGATTTCTACATCAACAACATGCTGTTCAGGTAATTGAAAAAAATATATCTAATTTAGTTTTTTAACTGCCCAATCTTTTTTATGTATCTGGATTGTTTGGAAAAAGGAATAAAAGTCATAAATGCAAAATTTTCAGTAGACACATTTTAGTAAATCTATACTATACTATATTGTTGCAAACCTGTACCAATAAAAACATAGATTTTTTTTTGTAGAACTGTTCATCGACTTACCTGTTTTTTACTCATACCCATTTTACCGAACACTCTAGATATAATAGGTGATTATATTAGGTGATTTATGCCCTAGCGTCTAAATTTGGAAACATTTATATGCACAACTTCGCACCTTTATTAGCAAGGAATTAAATGAGAGAGTATCCTCCAAATATACTATGGTTAGTAAAATTCATACATTATCATCGTCAGGATAACATCAAAAATTTTCAACATTATAAAATGGTACAGTTTGTCTAATTTAATATAATATATTTTGAGATCTCCTCGACTAGTATTTTGAATAGATCCATAGGGGTAAATTTTCATTTATTTTCAATTTTCATTTATACATCTCCATTACTCTGTTCCAGTAGCTAATTACAAACAAATCAGAGATATTGGAGATAAAATGTATTTATGTTATGATAATTCAACCTGTGTGATTATAAGAATATATTTTTGTTTTAATCATAGTATCGTACTGTTGCATAATTTAATTATAAGATTAATTTTTCATTATTAATTTATACATCCTTGACCAAAACTAAAAATATCTAGAAGCAATATTACAAACTAAAAATTGTCTACTAAATAATTTTTTTTTTTATATATAGATATAATGTTGATTAGCTGCAGTTAATTACAATTAACTGAATGGCACATAACGCTAGCTGAATTTAATTGCCTATTCAGAAGCCAGTAGTTATACTGGCGAGCTATGATGTTTATCGCTAGAATCATAATCATACATTACATCCCAACCGTAATCACCTTGTGTGAGATGTGCCAAACGACCTAAAGCATAGTTCTCACTAAGCTCATGGTGAATCAAAGCTGCGATACTGCGAAAGGATTTTACTGATAACCAAGGCGAGCCAGATGTCATTTCGAAGGATATCTACGGAATGCCGTCACCATTGCCACTTTTGCTACAAAGGATTGATAACTTACGATTTTATTCACGACAAGAAATTTTGCCTACGCATAATAACGGCAATACCTAGAGCAATGATAATATCATGAATACGTGTTTGCGCTAGGGCTCTTAAAAATTAAGAAGTCCCCAAACGCCAGAAAATTGCGCCGGTTACGTCTTGAGAAGCTAGAGGTTTGATTGTTTCGGCTAGCTCACAAACTTGCCAAAAATAAGGCATATACAATAAACAAAGTCAAAAATATTAAAGAAATAACAATTCATTTTATTAAAAAACAGAACAAAAAAAAATTACTGATCAGCAACTTAACCAGGCCTGAATATTAGTATAATAATTGTTAGTATAATTAACGTATAAAAATTACGAAAAAGTTTATAGTCACGATACGCTGGATGTTCGGATAGCAGCAGCAGGACGGTGATCTTCGGATAGTCAACCGCAGGTCGGCGATGTGCATGGAGATAAAGGATTATCCCATCCTTTATAAGATAAAGGATAAAGGCAGATAGGCCGAGAAGTTCAGTTGTAGAAACAGCGACTCCGTGTTCGCAGAGGAACCGTCCGGTATGGAGTTATCTTCATCACTGACTAAAAAACAGGCTCAGGCCTCCTAAAGCCTTGTCCTCTAATACACAAAGACGTGTTTATTTACTTTCTTGAGCTGTATAATCCTTCGAACTATTTCCTCTGTCTGTTGATGTATACAATATTTACATACTAATTGTCTCCAGCCGAAACAATCAGAAAAGGAAAGAAAATAAACTTATAATTTAAAAATAATTACGATCATAAAAAAAAATCTTCTCAAATAAAAGATTAAGTTTAATGAAAACTTATTTACTGCCTAAGGGCCTGAACAATACGTGTACGAATTGGATAAGCTCTATAAAAATAAATAATACACGGTGTAACTTATATTGGAGATAAAAACAAAAAATAGGAAGAAAGAGAACAAAGTATACCAAAGCGTTACTCTATTGCTAATTATTTTGCCCATGGAGTGCACGAAAAAATCGGTCGAATTTCCCAGCTGGAGAAGTGTGAAAAGGTAATGGCGTGGAATTATAGGTCTTCTGTCATGTTTCATAACAATGGCGTTGAAACTGATCACGACATCGCTGGCGCTGCATGAGGACCGGGGCCCGGCTTGTGGGAAACGGCATGTAGACATTATAGTTTACTATTTGGAAATAGAATTATAGTTTCTAAACTTATTAATAATAATTCTAATGTTTTTTTAATAATATCTGATTGGGTTCAAACGATGAAATGTGCGGTTCCGCAAATAAGAATAACAATAATATTAATCTCTTTGTTATCCTGAGACTATATCACTTAAAAACAAACATTTATTTAACAGATAAGAGTAATCTTTGACAGTATCAGTCCTCGCTAATATTGAGAAATAAACTATATCAAAAAAAATTTGATATATACAAATGCAGATAAAAACTACTTGCAGAACAAAGAAACATTACAGAAAAAGAAACTCATAAATGAGTTCAAAATATAAACTGAAATAAACATTAACAAAAACACTATAAAGAAACTAAAGCAAGGACTTGCTAGAAAAATAAAATGTCTGCACAATTACACACGGACACACACAAATTCACCTATAAATATCTATATGCCTATATACGAAATTGTAAAAATTAACACTTTCATTATTTACCACTATATGCAACAACTCATTTGTTTGTAAAAGCAAATAATTATACAATATTGATTTAAATGTCGAATGGAGGGGGTAAGGAGTTCCAGAAGGGTATTGCGTTGTTGATGTTAGTAAATTTTCGTTCCTTACAATATCAGATGGAATAGAGAAAAGATTTAAATAATTATAAATAATAATAGAAAACTAAATATAAAAAAATTATTCAATCACTACGTGTAGTAGTTAGTAAGGCTAAATTTTTGAGGTTTTAGTCAAAAATAAAAACCCACATAAAATAAATAAAAGTTGAAGATAGCAGTAATTACTATTGCATAGAAGAGTCTCTCTTCGCACATAGTTTTTTTTTATTTAAACGCCTTAGATGTCTTAAAGCCAAAAGGAATTGTGTAGTATTGTAGTTTATAGGGGTATGGGGATAAATGAACTTCTGCATTGGCGTTAAATATGGAGAAGAGGTATGAATGCCGCTGGATAAGGAAGAGTTTGTAGAGGAAGATAGCAAGGAAGTTTAATATTTGTGACGATGGTAAGGAGCCATTTGAACTGAGGAAAAAAAAAAGAGGGTCTTTCTAGAATCTTTAGTTCAGCCCAGTACGTTGACCACACGTTTTATCTTCATTTCTAAGGTTACTCCAATTCCATCGTACACAAGGGAACTATATAGCATAGAGGGAGAAAGTTGCACAGTTTCTTTAGGTGGTCGACCAATGAGGTTTTTTCTTGAGATGGCTGTAGTATGGTCATTCCAAGTTAAAATGTCGTTTATGGGAAGTTCTAGGTTTTTAACTGTAAGTAACTAGTTGGCCTTGATGTGTTTTTGAAAACACCAGTTAAATTTTAATAACACAAAGGTCGTGAAGTCTTTATACAGTAAATAAGTTTAGAGTTAAGGTGATTCAAACTCTGTGTATATGTCCAAGTAAATTCTCTCGCTCTTGGTCAGCCTCCACTGGCTCGTGACGCGGCTGACGGAGGAGCGTGGAAGACGTTCAGAGACTCCGCATCCTCTTTCACAGGCGAGGGAGGAGACAACCATTTGGATTTTGGAGGTCTCTGGGCTGTTTGTAAATACTGTATGAATGAGCGAGTGAATGCACATTGTTAATATGGTATGAATGAGAACATTAATCACTATCACGTTTTGCCCAATAAGGCAGATTGTGATTTTATGACAATTAAGAAGTTTCATAATAATTATGTTCACCTACGAAACCTTTTTTTATCCAACCACACTTGACATAAGATTCGATCGTTGACTCTTAATTTTTTTTTTTATGCTACCGTCTAAAAATCTATAATTCTTGGTCATTATTCCACGAAAAAACAAATCGATCTGCCACCATTTACTACAACAGCCTTGAATTAAGATTTGGTTAAATATGTTGGAAAAAGGTTTGTGTAACTATGTTAAAAATCACTGTTTCGCTTAATTAAACGACGTTATTTTTAATTAAATTGCAGGTATAAAAACGAGGATGAGCCAGAAAGTGTTAAGTTCGTGGACCTGCAGGTGTGCAGATACGCTTCCTTGGCGACAGATATACTGTACTTCTTGTACTCCAGCCTCCAGCCAGGAGTGGTGTCCATCTATCACGACGATCTTATAGAAGTTTACCAATCCGCCCTTAACGCGGAAATAACCCGGCTGGCTCCTGGGGCTAGTGAGGTAATTATCCAAAATATTTTCAAAACATTAATCAATTCATGCTTAGTTCAGTCGTCATACTTTATAAGATGAAATTGGGCGCTTTTTATTGTAATTTTCACATTTCACACATCACTAACTAATTTTTTTAGTAGTTTTACAAATTACGTTATCAAATACGGTATAGCTAATGATGCTTCAAGGATAGGTATTTTTTTCAAAGTAAATAAATAAGTTGTTACAGTAACTTATGTTACAACTTTTTTTTATTTTGTTCGTAATTATTGCTTCTCCAAATTGTTATTGTCCTTGTCCTGGATACAAAAACACAAAAAATAAGTTATTACTATATTATTAAGTAATCAGTTCTTACCATAGCATAGAAGTTTCTCTCTTAGTACATAGTTCTTTATTTATTCGTATTAGATGCTGTTTCTTTGATGAAATTGCTAAGCGCTTTGTTATAGCATTCATTCTGGCGGAAGGGAGTGTGAACACATATCAGCCACCATTTAACGTACAAAACAGTAAAAAACACAATGTGTTCTCAATATCTTGAAGTAAACAACCGACTCCTAACCTCTATCACGTTATAATAGTGAAGTATCCACTTCGAGAAGTCAAAAATAAAACTTTAATTATAGTATTTGTTGCTTTTAGCTAATCTTTAGTAAATGACACACAGTTCAGTTAGTTCTGGAGAAATACTCTCATATTACCCAACATTTTTCCCGGGGATTGTGATAGCCATGATTAGGGAGCATGGAAGAGGGTTCCCTGGGCTAACATATGATCAGAACGAAGCCAACACTACCCAAATGAATTTTGAAAATAATTCAATGACATGTACCCATTTTTGAAGTAGGTGAAATGTTTTCTTGATGAGTGTGTAAAGTAAATATCTGTGTGAGAAGGGTCACGTGCTGCAAACCTAGTTACCAACAGCTACCAGATAATCAAACAAACAAAAATTTTTTTCGAATATTTTACAAATTTTCATAACAAAAAATAACCCCCAAACTAAACGTTATAACTCAAATTAAATTTATGTCAATCTCAGGGTCCATCAAATAATATAATTGATATCTATGACCGCGATATATTAAAATACGATCATATTACACGGAGGTTGTATGTAACAATACTGAAATTCCTTTCGTCTGCTTTCCTTAAATTACTGTTTGTTATTACAGGTTTCAATGCAGCAGATCCAGGACGAGATCGAGAATCATGCCCTATATGGACTTATTATGGCGTGCTTGATTCTGCCAGCTGTTACAGCATTGCCTGGTGCAACATTGAATCTCGATAAAGTGAGTTGTTCTTTTGTGCTAGTGCAATTCACAACTACAAATATTAATTGATTGATAATTTGTTTCATATAAATATTACTACTTTGAGATTATTTATACATTACATAAAATTAATTTCTATAACTAAATGTGTTTCCCTGAAAATCCATGTCGGGATATTGGTTGAACAATTGTCGGCGGTGCACAATTGTCGGAAAAGGTGAACAATTGTCTGAGGTCAACAATTGTCGGATTGTTGTAGTTAATAACATGGACCATGTTCTATGTAGGCGTTAATATCTGACTCCATTTATTGATAGGGATGTGTCCCGACAAGACACTGTGTTCAGGATGAGGTTCAGAGGTTCATAAAGAATAAGACCAGTTTTCAAAGTTCGGGCGAGAGATCGGCAGCGTAATAAGTACAAGTCGTCAGGGGTCTGCTATAGGCTGTGAGGCGAAGTGCCGTCGTATAGTAGCGGAAGGCTGAGTAGGCATATCGCGACGGTGATAGCGGCTATCGGTATGTAGAAACTAGAAGAGAATGAAGAGTGGGCCTACCAGGGGCCAAGTGCCCCCGGTGTCGAGTTACTCGGAAGACTGAGAGACAGAGTGTCGACTCCTAGGACAGCAGAGAAAGAGTAGAGTGAAGAGTGAAATTTACTGATATAAATATGATAACCCCCTCCCTCGTGGAAGGCTAGGTAATTGCCCGGAGTAAGTTTTACGATACACAGGTAGTCACTCCCTTTTAGTTTGTTGACCGTTGGGGTAAAATAGTGTGTTTTAATAGGGGTAAGTGTCCTTTGCCCAGGTTTTATGGTACCAGGTGGCTAATTCTCTTGGTTTATTGCCGCACCCTCTTTTAGTTACCTGTCTACGACTTCCGACCTCTCTATGATTTATTACCAGAAGTTACATAATGAAGTTACATGACATTTTCTATTATAATACATTATGAACCAGAGTGTAGGGTAATTTACATATATAGTTAGCAGTCGCTACAATCCATAATAATAAATAAATAAGAGACACGTCATTCTCATTAATTCAGACTTACTCGTTCCTTTCCAGTTGGCATTCAAGGGTTGGATCAAATTCAAATATTTCTATCACAGATAAAAATTGGTATCCAAGTCACAATATAACCTTAAGATAATAGTAATTATAAGCCCAAGCTAATAGTATTTATAACCCTACGAACTCGACGGCGTTTTGCCACACTGATTACGGACTTGCTTCCTTGAGAACTTTGATATGTTGCGATAGTCGTAAGTAACGCATTCGATTACAAGTGGTTGGCTAAGGAAGGTGGGTTGAATTGCATTTGCCTAATATATGACGATTTAAGAGAAGAGATTAGAATCTTAAAGCAATGCTAATACGTTCATAGGTTGTCTCTTTCACAATAAAATGCTACGATTCACTCAATAGCTGAGCTGTTTTGTAATCTGAATCCAATAAGCTGAAACTCTTATCGCCCATTTGAAGTGTTAATATATCATTTATAAGAGATTTTTAAATGACAACGCAATCAGTTAATACATCGTATAAGTTTTATAAAATAATTCATTATTTAATTATCTTCAGGTTTACGTAAAAAGAAAGCATTATTTTGGTTATTCATTAGGAGAGTTGGGATTTATATTTAAATATTCTCCCAAGAGCTAAATATTTATTACTATTCTTTATAATAAATTAAATTATACAATAAGTAAATTAATGTTAGGTTTATTTTACATATTTCAGTGAAATCACATATTTTTAAATATTTGTTACATATTCTTGCATTTTCGTTACATATTTCTTTTGGAGTACTTCATACTTTTTTAAAATTGAAATGAATTGGTCTCTTTTAATTGAAACATGATAATTTGGATGAATGATAATCCCTGTGTTGGATCCTTGGGACAAGTGCCCTTATTTAGTTGCATAATGAGACTCAAAATTGTCTACTTTGAAAGATGCAGTTTTTGAGAAATGATAAATAGTGTGACGGATTCTTGGGACAGGTTGGAATCTTAGTTTTCTTGGTTAACAATAGCGAGAATTGTTTACTTTTATAAATATATGTGTCGGGTCATCACGAGGGGGGTGCCTAGTTACCCTAGCCCTGGTGACGAAGTGAGGGTTGATTAAGCTATGACCTAGAAACTTGCTTCATGACGGCTCTTACTATCTGACTCCACATTTGATGGGTATGTGCCCCGACAATGCACTATGTTCAGGAGAAGAGGTATAGGGTAGGTAGTGTAGGTAGTTTATGTGGTCTTGGAATGACCACGAATTCACACTCGGTATCTGAGGGTAGGTGAAAACCGTCCGGATCACAAAGGCGAGTGTGAACCGGAAAGAGGCAGACTGGATTGCGGTGGGAGACACTACTAGGTAAATTTAAAGGGCCACGGCAACCGTTTCCGCGAGGGAGAGGTCTCTCCCAAGGAGGTGCTAGTTTTAGCGAGACGAAGGCAGAGACTCCCACTAGTAATGTGTGGGGTCTGACAAGGCCGGACTAAAACATAGCGAGGTTAGGAAGAGAGGTCCAGAGGTTTTCATAAATGAGAGTGCTAAGTCTTGAAACATCAGTGCAGCTGCAGGTCCACCAGTTAGAGAGCCGTCGTGAGAATTACAGACAAAAACCATTTATGTATCCCAAAGGCGAGTGTGAACCGAAAAAAGGCAAAATGGTTCACTGGGGGAGACGCTACTCGGTATGTTTGTAGAGTCCCAGAGACCGTCGTCTGCACGAAGGGCTCCCTTCCCAGGCTAGCATTAGCGAGGCGAAGGCAGATAATCCCACTAGGAAGGTGTAGGGTCTGACAACTCCAGACTAAAACATAACAAGGTTAGGATAGAAGTTTAGAGAAGGCAATATCTTGAAACATCAGTGCAACTGCAAGCACCAGTCCAGAGGTGAGCCGTAGCTTGAATTAATTGTTTTGTTTTCTTTGTTTTTTCCCTCAACCACTGTGAGTATTATTTTTTTTAAATGAATGAAAATTATAAACAGAATATAATGTTTTCTAAGGGTTTCTGCTTGTACTGCATAGCTTATGCATTGTAAGGAGTGCATGTCTTAAAAACTGACATAATCGGTTTGTTGTTAAAAAATAAATTGTCGGTTAAAACTAGGGGGTATATATAGAATAAATCAGCTAACGAGCAGGGCTTTCATTTTCGACTTGTACGGTAAACCTGCACTAGGACTGCACTGACGGTTGGGCTGCGCTAAGAACTCTAGGGGCTGCCTGTGAACTCGTCTGCAGCTACGTCATTTATTGTTTGCAATATTTACCGATATGACTTTGGTAATATTATTTACATTTGTTTTATTTAATTTATTTAATAATTCACAATATATATATATAAGTTAATCGCCGATGGTTAAGATAAAAAGATAATAACGAAAGAAGGAAATGCACCGACACACTCTGACTCCAGTAAAAGACTGCTTCATTGTGAAAGATAATCAGACATACATAGGATCATGGGTTGTTTACATTCCATGATCATATTAGTATTCGACATAGTGAGGCCTCTGGCTTTAACTTATATATATACAATAGGGTAGAGGGCAATATATTCTATGTTGTTAGCGGTCGCTGCAATAACATATAAATCACAGCCCTCTCATTAGTAACCAGAATGTCTTATTCACTGTTCAATATGCTGCAGTAAATTTCAGATATGAGTGTTCACTATTCGGGTGGTTTATCGTCACAAATTGGCTGGTCCGACATTGATCTCAAACAAAAACTTTGTTTCGATAACTTTATATATTTCTAATCATGTTTTTTTTTTAAACAGAGGACCAATACTGTTGATGATATATGAAAATTAGCTAGAAATAAACTTCATCAAAAGCGTGCTTCATATCTACAAGTGAGAGTTCGTTATACAAGTGTATTTCTCACCTTTCTTTCCTTCTGAGCTATATGGGTTGGGATTATAGAAATCTATTTTTTTGTTATATTCTAACCCTAGATTAAATTAAAGAGTTTTTTTCCGGACGTTTTTCAACATAATCTAATTTTTCAAATGTTATACTGATCAAGTTTGTCTCTAGTAAAGATATTTACAAGTCGTTGCTCAGTATTTCTGGACTGTAAATAATTTTTTAATTTTTAAGACTGACATATAACTTTTCTGTTTTTTTATTCTATTTTGCAGGTTGAATCATTTTCGAGTAACGAATTCTTAGAGAGCGCGCGGAATATTTTGAGCCCAACATACTTCGAGAGGCTCCGAGAACTTGTGTTGGATTTCGTCAACAGAGGATATATTTAAATAATTTTTATTGAATCCTGATATTTATCAGTATTGTGTAATACTTTATTTTTTATTAGCAGGTGCTCTTTTTTTTCGAGTGACTAACCGATTTGTACATTAGGATGTTAGAGCAATACATATTTAATAAAGACTGCAAAGCTTACTCGATCATTATATGTACGTGTCTATAATATATTTACTGATTACTGATATGTGATATTCACTTTCCATGTGATCTGAGTGTGAGATCTGAGGCGCTATCTTTTATCTCTTAAGGTTCTTTGAGGTAACTATGTAACTGTTTAAATCATAGCCCCCGAGTTTTAGTTATTACTCAAAACATTTGAAAAAATACTTGTTATGTTAAAAATATATTTGTTGACTGTGGTCCCAAATAACAAGAAGTAAAGATAATTATGACTAGACAGAATAAATAAGACAATTTTTCTAACAGAGACAAATCCTCTCATCCAGTAAATAATTTTTTTTTAAATTATCTTTTAAAACCACATTTTCTCACAAAAATTCTTGACTTGGGGTCGTTATTTGTTTGTTATTTAGCCTCTTATTCAGTACTGATTGTATTCAAAAACGCCTAAATATGAGTTACTATGTTTTATATTTTGTTTTTTTATAATAAATATTACTATTTTATAACATAATCTCTTCTTACTTGCCTTGCTCGTCTGACTAAAATATTATATGGAACTGCTACTGGTGGTGCATTTGCATTTGGACATGAGTAATTTAAAACAACTGATTCAATTCCAATGAAGCCTAACACCGACATTTTTTAGAAACCCGGATGCTATGATAGGGTAATATGTACTTTAATGGAAGACAAATATTTATCATTATTATATTTTTCAATAAACTTTATTTACGAATGGCTTATTTTTATCATTTCGGAATGTTGTGTAATCTGTTAATGAAAGTGGTACAACTTTTTGATTTTTAGTAACAAAAATATTTCATTTGTGAAAAATATTTATATTATTTGTGTTGATACAAAAGACTACATTAGTGTCAATAAAAACTAATGTCATTATGTAAACATGTATGTAAAATATAAACAATGTAAAATTTTCGGAGCCTGGCAAAAAAACCCAGTTCAAGAAAAGGGAGAGGTTTTCAATACAAAAAAATAGGCAATTTTCTTTAATAGTATTATTTCTCTTTAATTTTAACGCTTATCTCTCTTTACATCGAGCTGGTCAGTTATGTTTAGCAGAGTTGGGACAGAACTCTTGTTTCTTTTTAAAAGATTTTATCAAATCCCACAATCGTAGCCTCATTGACGACGCCTAGGATCATATACATAATTATAAACTAGTATGTCATACATAATCATAAAATAGTATCTTAAATAAAAATATGTTATTTTTCTTTATTTGCCGTTATAACATCTGCTTTGATTGACCTATCAGTGGCACCTTCAGAAAAGAGGTAGAGCTTCAGATCTTTAAAAATACCTAGTATAATTTTTGAAACTAGCTTAATAGTAAATTAATCTTATATTTGTCCATCGGTAGGTGAAATTGAACTGAATTTAGAGTAAAATATATTCATGTAACACTGAACTTGTAAATTAGGAGTTATTGAAAAAAATGGGAACATTATGTATAATTCAATTTCTTTAGTTTAAAAAGGAAACCATAGCGACAGGGTGGAAAAAAATACCTAAAAAATCATGAGATAATCCTATCGATACAATAGCAACTAACCAACCTAATTATGTTTATTATTATCTACTAAAATATACTATAAATCTCATATAATAAAAATAATTATGAAACGAATATATATGTGTATATCAGAGAAAACAGACTTTGTGATAGCCAGGCTTCCATTCAAGTGCAATAACTATAAAAAATAGAAGCGCTTGCTTTTTGTATTTTGTAATAGGTATGTATATTTTTATTTGACTTCCCAATTGGTAAACATTCCGTAACGGGTATAGTTGTGTGTATATGAGAAACAAATATTATTTATATAATTGTATTCATCAGTTTTATATTTGTGTCACCTGTACAAGTTTCTTTAATTGCAAGTTTGTGTTAATTTGTAATGATTAACGATTTTGTTACCTATAATGTGTTCATATGTTATTTTAAGTTTATGATTTTATAATTTAACATTGATATTGCTACTTTTAATGTAAGTATTATGTACGAATAAATTTTTCTATTGTCTACATTTATAATTATAGACAGATTTTAGAATGATGCTCCTGATTACAGCTTCCCTTCCTTCACAATCACAAAACAAGCATTAATGACACAAGGCCACGAGACTGGACTGGAGTGGTTGAGTAAAAACTATGATGCCTCCCAAGATTAAATACATCGGCTCACTCCACTGATGTTTGCATAGTTGTCAATGTTCATGGAAACGCCCAAAACCCCGGAGCCAAAGGTGCTCTGTGAGACCTGAAATGCCCCCCACAGACCCGTGTAACGGTACCCGAGAAGCCAAAGAGGCCGGCCCACAAGCAGTCTCTTAAGTTCACTTATATCTAACTACACCTTTACCTGCCAAGGCCGAGGCTGGACTAATGCTGGTGTTGGTCTCTAACGCATAGAAGACACGATTCGTTGACCTCTCACCCCCGTCCGCCCATCCAAACATCGAGTTTCGGTCGTTGAGATTAGATGTAATGTCTATTCCCAATAAATTCCTTGTAATATACATACCACATATATTTTTCTCTATAACCATAACCTTCCAACCTCATCAGTATCATTAATGCTGGAGGCTCCCCTAATTGGCTCTACCTTTCATCACCACACAGGGCATTGAACAATAGACAAAACTCACAAAATCAACTGTTTGTTTATTCTATTTGGATGATTCAGACTTTATTCATAAAAAATTCGCTCCTTCAAATTCACAGATAATAATATATAATTATAGATCCTCTGGCGAATCTATTTACAAATTATTTTTGTATTTCCTCTAGCATCACTACATTATATACAGGTTTCGTCAGACTTTTTTTTTTTTTTTTTTCCTTAGCTCTCTAATTATAAGATAAAGGATGAGGGAAAAATAAAGGGATATTTGGGTTGAGCGGATCCTTGTACTAGGAGTGCCTGCTTGAAGGTGGTGTGAGGGAATTAAGGAGTGTGGTAAAGGCTTACGGTAGAGGTTGATAGTTGCGGTACAGTGGTGAGAGTCCACTGGTGGCTGGGCCTAGAGTCCCTCTAGGCATGTAGTGCAGTAGTGTAGTGCAGTCTTATTTAGTCGGATAGCAGTGTTGGGTGCCCGTTAGAGGCTTGTTGTTGGTGGGCCAACCATTTGGTCTGCTTTACCAGATCTTGAGAGTTGCCATCTTGCCGGTAGCGTTGGGGGTGTCATGTCTGCTAGTATGTATGTAGTATGGCTAGTATGTCTGCCTGCTCTGCAACAGCCATGAACTGCCCGTTGTTTACCAGTCTTACAGTCTCTTTCTTAGTTACAGATGTTTTAACCTTATTGGTATTAGTCAAAGCTTTTGTAAACAAGTGTCAACATTAGCTTATTGGGATTTGAAGGTAAGTAGAACCAATTTCATCAAGATCAGTTTTTCAGTATCGTAACTCGGCACATTTTAATGGTGCATTATTCACAATGGACCCTTTGGTAAGTTTTGCTATTAATTTATGATAGTATTACTAATTTACTATAATACCGTGAATTTTCAGGTTAAAAATCATTTTTAATCGATAACATTTTATTTGAAATATGCCCCAAAAGCTTTTAATATTCTTCACATTGAAAATGATATTTCACATAAAAAGTGAAACCATTGTTGGGATCTTTAAGTAAAATTGTTTGTTGTATAGCCCTGGGTAAGAATCTTTTAAAAAATCTTGCAATTTTGGTTTAATTTACTATTAAGCTAGATAAAAAAATTATATTAGGTATTTTTAAAGATCTCAACCTCTACCTCTTTTCTGAAGGTGCCATTTATAAGTCAGTCAAAGAGGATGTTATAACGGTAAATAAAGAAAAATCACATATGTTTATTTAAGATACTATTTTGGGTCTACGCTTGTAGGATTTGATAAAATCTTTTTAAAAGAAACAGGAGTTCTGTCCCAACCCTGCTAAACATAACCGACAGCGATTTTTTTTTTTTTATGAACACGGCAATGGGCATGTTTTCGAAATCTGGAGAGTCACCCCACTCAGTGACAGAAATGATAAGATTTTACACTTAACAGTGGTCTATTTTAAATTAGCTGGGTGCTCTGGTGAGGTTTGAACTCTCATTGAAACGTTTTGTGAGTTTTGGTGTGTCAATGTAAGAAAAGATGGGAGAACTGTCATAGGATTTCATCCAAATTGATCATTAAACATAAAATATGGCTTTACGTGCCTTTCGTTTTGCCAGATTACAGAGTTGAAAACTTGCAAACCGAATCATTTGTACACTCCAAGAAACTGGTGGTCGGCCAAAAAAAGATATCGAAGAATGTTCCAAAGATTAATCCACTGCTATGTAGATGTGACAGGAGATCAGGGACTTGCATAAAGACCTGATGCTGCCCAAACACACTTCAGAGTCCAGTGCTAACCGTTACTATTAATAAAAGGTTAGCCCATCACCTTTAGTAAATTCAGTCCATTCATGTATAATGTACATCATTATACTTTGCACATCAGGGACTTGCATAAAGACCTGATGCTGCCCAAACACACTTCAGAGTCCAGTGCTAACCGTTACTATTAATAAAAGGTTAGCCCATCACCTTTAGTAAATTCAGTCCATTCATGTATAATGTACATCATTATACTTTGCACATTGCAGAGGATTATAATTTTATATATTAGAGCCGGTATATAACGTAGCCAAGCTACAGGAAATACGATTCAGAAATCGCAAATAGATTCTCTTGAGAATCTATAATTTGTACTATTTATCTGTTCAAATTTTAACAAGGGGATATGGGAAAACGCACCTTCAAGTGAACAGTCCCAACTTTATTATATTGCCTCGAGCCTTCTTAGCCTGTCCCTCAGAGTGGTAGTCAAACAATCCCAGATCCTGTTATCTAAGCAATCTTATAATTCAGGAATTACTCACAGATGCAGAGAATATTTCTTCGGATCTCCTCGGCTTGATGACGAACCGTCTTCTCTTCTGACTTGAATTTCACAGGTCCCAAGTGAAAGATGTCTTCAATGAAGTCCATCTTTCTTTCTTCCTTCAACTTCCTCAGATATATATCCAATTTCATTAGGTGATTACCTGGTGAAAATCTATAGAAATAGATCAGTAGCGAAGTCCTGTACTGTGGGGTATCTTCCCAGAGGTATTCGCATCGGCCTTCTCACGCTATTGGAGTGGTCTCACTGTCCGTTGCCAAATGAGGGATCTCTAGATGGTGGACTACCGTTAATTCACTGAGTATACTGCCAGGTGCCTGTTCGGGGCGCCAGTTAAATAATCTTCATAGAGGAGAGTCTTTTAAAATTAAAGAAAGAAAAGCTTATTTCCTACTTAACAATCATAAATAACATATCTCCAAATAATTAAATATTCTGTTTTTGAAAATGTTTAAAGAGGGAACTTGAAAAATGTTGGTGGGGATTCCAGGAGGAAATTGCGACTAAGCTTACTGACTTGTGAAACATTGACGTTCTATGAGGGAAATGACCGTCTGATATGGTATTAATAAGGAAAAGAGATATGAAAGTTGTTTGTAAAGGAAGATTCCAAGGAAGTATTTGCGACAACGGTATGGAGTAGGTCAATTATAAGAGGGTCATTCTAGAATCTCTCCATCAACAAAATGCAAATAATAAATGTGTGTTAACAATTCAATTTAGCCTTTTTTACCTAACTAAGTTCATCGTCAGTTAAATAATCTTTGTGGAGGAGGGTCTTTTAAAATAAAATGAAAGAAAAGCTTTATTATGAAGTACAAGCAAAATACTCGTATATACAAATATTAAGGGTTATGTTACTACATTCTAGTTGGGATGTTTAGGGATGAGTGTCGGTTAACAAGTGGGGACTGGAGTAAAGCTGAGACATATGTGTATAAGAGAAGGGTATTTCTGGAAATTGGAATGGAGGTCTTGGAAGGAATGCGGTTGCTTACTTAAAAATATCAGTGACTTCCATGAAGTCACGAGGCAGGTATACAGTTCTGCTCAACCCCCTTCTACTTTTAGCATTATATATAATATTAGCATTACAATATTCTTAGCATTATATAACTTTCCAGTGTCCACAAGTACCAGTAGTCTGTTAAGCGAAGAAATGCGATAAGAAATGAACGGATGGAGGAATGAAATTTTGCATTTTCATTAGTTGGATCAAAGAGATAAAGATTTTTCTTTGAGTTAATTAATCTTTGTAGAGGAGAGTCTTTTAAAAGGAAATAAAGAAAAGGTTTATTATAAAGTACAATCAAAACACTGGTATAGCTAAATATTATACGTAGTGACATAACTACATATTGGGTGGAAGGTCTAGGGACGAGTAGGGTCTGGGGCTAAAGCTGAACCATATATATATAAGAAAGGATAAGTTTCTGGGAAGTAGGGAGGTTTTGGAGGGATGCGGTAGCTTACTAAAAAAATAACAGGAACCATCAGTGACTTCCATGAAGTCACGAGGCAGGTATCGAGACAGTTCTGCTCAGGCCCCTTCTACTTGTTCTCAGCAATATTATATATATAAAGCAAGCATTATAAAACTTTTGGATAGCTGTAATGACGTCATTTCAAGTATAATTGTATCAGTGTATAAATAATCGACAAATAAGAGAGTTTGATACAGATGTGTTTCTCTTACAGTTAGAGCGCGTTACAGTTTAGCTCATTCTTGGAAAGTCTAGAATAGTCCGTACCATTTAAAGTTCCAGAGTAAATGAGTTACTAAGTTTCTAGGTCCTAGGCTCTCCTCTCTGTCCCAGCTTGTTCCCGCCTGCAGCTACTATCCTGCCACATTTGGTATTGTCTAGTCCTGTGTTCTGGCAACTACTTCACTAGTAATAAATAGAAGTTACCTCTTCTCGGACCACAAAACAGCCGCATACCTTTCCAAATTTAATCAATAAATCTTCGGCATCCATGTAGAGAAAGCTAGTCTCCTCTCTCACGACCGGAGCTCTCTAGGGACGCGTGCATAGCCCTATTTTTGATTGGCCAAAATAAATTTTTGATTGGTCAAAATCCATGCAGATGATGATCTCTGGGGCCCTATAAAATGTATCTAGTGGCGTCTCCCCCCTCGCGGTCCAGTCTGCCTCTTTGCAGTTTTGGGATCCGGACGGTTTTTGCCTACCCTTAGATACCGAGTGTAGTCATTCCAATACCACGGAAACTACCTAGAAAACCTAGCTGGTACCTCGTCTTCTCCTCAATACTGTCAGAGCGCATACCTATAACAGATGGAGTCAGATAGCTCACTATTAATACCCGTCATCAAGCAATCATCCAGGTCATAGACGATTCAACTCTCACTCCTTCATCAGGACTAGGACCACTAGACCTCCTCGCGTATACCTGTATACCTTCTTCCTCACATTAGCCATTTGCCTTTCTCTTGCATCGCCAAGTATACACTTTGTAAATACCGTAGAAGCAGTGAACTGGAATCCAGAAAATTATATAGATGACTTTGCCAGTTCACAGCAAACATATATATATATATATATATATATATATATATATATATATATATATGTATATTGAAACCTACCTCATTTTTTACCATTTCTCTTTTTACTTTATTTGATCAATTTAACTTAACTAATTTGGCAGGTCCGTCATGAGATCTTTAATTCAAATTGTTTTATGTCTTTGACATAGGAATTTATACCGATTGAATCGCCCGATCTCAAGGCTAATGTTGTGGTTATTAATAAATTGAGAAACTAGGAATTGTGATATATATTCAAATAAAATGGTTATAACAAATAATTATATTTAATATAGAGTACTGACAAAAGTATAAAAAAATATTCCTTTCCTTTTAAATTAGGATAATTACTACTCATTACAAACATGAATTTGAGCTCAATTTCTTTTAATGGATCCATAATAAGAAACAATATTAATATCACCTAATCGATGATCTTCCTGTAATCCAATCAACGTTACTTTCGCTGTTAGTTCTTCTCCTCTCTTCCTGTATGGTAACCGCTCCCAATTCGGGAGCTTGCTAACTGCGTTCCTTTCGACGGTTGTGCTAAGACTGCTGGTTTATCTCATCCCCACTCCTAGGAGCATAAGGGAAAATGCTTACCAGATGTGAGGATTCCTGGTCTATATTCTCAAATATCATGACTGCTACAATATATATTATATATTTATACCGATATATATATATATATATATCACTACAGGCCCATCAGTCTGCTGACCCAGTTGTCAAAAATCTACGAGAGGATTCTCTACGATCATCTCACCAGACACTGCGACGCTCAAGACATCATTCCACCTCAACAGACCGGCTTCACCAAAGGACTTAGCTCGGACTGCAACCTTGTAAAACTGCAGCGGCACGTTGCAACGAACATGCGCCACAACAGAGTCACTGCGATGATCTCCCTTGACTGCACGAAGGCATTTGACTCCGTAGATCATCGTACTCTCCTGCGACGCTTGAACGAGCACGACTTTCCGGCGCAACTCCAGAACATTATGTCCTCCTACCTAGCAGGCAGAACATTTTCTGTGCGAATAGGAGCCGTCTTAACCACCAGAAGAGATTTCGTGGTCGGAGTTCCCCAAGGGTCGGTGCTGGGACCCCTACCCTTCAACATATACACCGCGCATATAGTAGGAGCTTCATACTCCAATTGTGAGTTAGCGGCATATGCGGACGACATAGGGGTCTACAGCACCAGCCTGAACCCAACGAAAGCTCTAAAGGCTGCAGAGGGCGCTAGCCAATTAATCGCCGACAGGCTGCGAGCTTTCCAAATTCAAGTGAACCCAGCCAAGACTCGGGGGATCATCTTCTCTTTCCAGCATGGAAAAAAGAAGCGTCCACCCAGCTTTACCATAGACGGGACTCAATGTAAATTAGCCAACAGCATCTGCTTCCTGGGCATCAACCTAGGCAGGCACATGACGTTCGGCACACACTTGCAAAATAAATTAAAACGTGTCCGCAGAACTTACTACTCTCTCCAGCATCTCATTACCAGCCAGGCCATATCCCTTCGACTGAAACTCCTCATATACAAGAGCGTCCTGAGGACACCACTCTTTAGATTCCTACATGCCAGCACCATAACTCGCCTCCAGAGCTTCCAGAAAAACATCCTGCGAACGCACTGTGGCATACACCTTTTCGTGAAATGAAGGCTTCCGACATGCACGAAAAGTTCGAGCTCCCCACCATCACCGAAGCCATCAGACAACGTCACATTAAGTTCTTCGACTCGATGAAGCACAGTCTAAACCCTCTCTTCCGAGACATGACACCACCACCACTACCGGCACGATGGCAACTCACAAGATCGAGTAAAGCAGAAGAAATGGTTGACATCACGGTGCTTGGCCCACCAACAACAAGCCTCTAAGGGGCACCCTCACTGATATCAGACTAACTACGACTGCACTACATGCCTAGAGAAGACTCTAGGCCCAGCCACCAGTGGACTCTCACCACTGTACCGTAACAATCAACCTCCACCGAGGATTCCCACACTCCTTACTCCTCTCACACCACCTTCAAGCAGGTCCTCCTAGTACAAGGATCTGATCACCCTAAATATTTTATATTTATCCCTCATCCTTAATCTTATAATCTAAGATCTAAGAAAAAAAATAAATAAATAAATAAAAAAATATATATATATATATAAATAATTATTCAGCAAGACATATAATGGAGCATATTTTTAATATATTTTATTGCAGATAAATTATTTCCTCCGTGTAAAATAATTAGTGAAGATGTTTATATAGTTATATAATTTTGATATTGCCCTGCACGCCACAAGAAACATTATGTTTATGTAAACGATACGTATGTATATATGTTGCTTATAATTATATTGCATCCTAACTACGTCATAAGACAACCCATTACCTAATAGCATAAAACCCCTAACATCAGGTGGGCTTGTTTTTACCTAGACTACCAAGATGCATGTTAAGTAGCTACCTGCAATTACCAATTTTAAAAGACCATAATTGCGTCACTTCTTACTCAATCCGTGAGTGAAGGCATTCTTGCTCCACCCCTCGTCCAATCCTATTCCACCCCCTCCTTCATATAAAAAAATCAGTTTTTTACCTTGTCCTGAAGTGCTCATCCAGATCTGTAAAGCCCTTATATTATTATTTTGTGTTATCTTAGCCCTAAGGTAGCTATAGTAATTCTTTTTTTACACTTCTTTTATGCAGAATTACTCTTTTATTCATAGAACTCACCAGACATACAGTTTGTATTTTCTTAAAAAGAATAAAAAATTACTATGTAATCACTATGTATCTTCTGTATTAGATAAATTTCAACTAGAGCGCTGTTTTTGGCATTTACTATCAAATTTAACTTATTTGCTAAATTGATTTCGATTATCATTAGTTATAAATAGGACCTCATCAATTACAGCATAATAGAACTTTATGAACATATTAATTAACTTGTGTAATAGATGATCAACGCAGATAATCCTCTCATCGTCCGCAAGAAGTTGAAGCTATACCTCCCACAATTGATCTCACAACTAAGCAACGTTCAGCGAGTATGTGATTTTAAAACGATCTACGATTTCATCCACGATAATGAACCTTCATATCAAATTTGAAATTATCGTCAATATTAAAACAAAAATCGTTCTTTTTCTGCGTCCTACTTCATTCATTCCTATTTATGCACTAAAAATAATTAAAACCAGGCTAGGTGGGCAATAATCCACTGCTTTTTGAAAGGGGCAATTAAATAATTAAAATAAGTAATTAAATTAATATAATTGTAATAGATGCTACGGCTTCTAATATTCCCGAGGACCTTCACGGGGAAGCAAAAAAAACTCATTGTTCTGAAATTTCATTTCAAGTTACAATCAACTGCAACCTGTGTGACGCTTCGTATTTTTTGGCTACGATATAATATCGAAAAGTGCTTGAGAAATTGAATATATTTCACCTTGACTTTTAAAACTTTTTAACTCAAATATATTATTGTTTTTAATAAATAATTAATTCCATAATAAACTTTATGGCTAGAATATTTTTCAGAAATCATTGAAAATAATGAATTCAATAAATCATCATCAAACAATGCAACGCCAAGTTTAAATGTGTACTTTGTTAAAAAAACGAACCGAATTACTGACTTTTTTTGCAATTCCAGAAGTTTGGCTATTAAATTACATTCCCACCAGATATTCTAAAATCTTAAAAAATCAAATACTTTCTCTCTCTCTCCGGAGTTTCCAAAGGTGTATTGGAACTCTAAAATCTTCATTTTTTTTTTTATTGATGTTTAAAGATGTATTATTGATTTTGAGATTTTCTTTTACGGTGAAAATATCGTTAGTCACGTCTGTCCTTTTAAAAGAAAAAGAAATTTTATTTTTTGATAACCATCAAATAGTTAAGGTCAAAACTACTACAATAGTAGAAGTGATAAAAGTAGCTTTATGCTCGATCACATGCACGAGTAGCAAGCTGCTCGATTGGCGAGTATGAGTAGTTCGAGTTTCGCAAAGCCGCCACTACCGCCACAACGAGATATAAGTGCAGCAATGCATAGGTAAGTAGAGAAAGCTGCTTTTATAGGAGGATCCTTGGGGGGGACTTGAGGTCAGAGGAGAGCACCTGGCTCAGCGGCAAGGACGGGATCACGTGAAGTAAGACGCAGATCACGATAAGCACGGATCGGGTAGCGATTCCATGATCGAGGGTACGTTGTTAGGGCAAGGACGGATCGTAGCTCACGGCGTTTGGCTACCAACGGTGGTTCTGTCGTCAAGCGGTAATTAATTAGCTCATTTGAATTTAAAGTCTAAAATGAAAAACATGTTTAATTCGTTGATTTTAATTAATTGAAAAAATTGTAAATAACATATATTTAGTAGTTCAGAATAAAGAGTATACGCCGATAAAAAAACCCATACACGCACGCTAGTTCGAGGAATAAATTCGCAATACGACATTAACGATACATTATTAATAAAATGTTTGACAATGTAAAATTAATTCACCTACCTTGACATCTGAGGATCGAGTGTAACCTACCTGTGGCAATCGCTGGATAAAAGGCTGTTTAGGAATCAGGAAGTGAATATTAAGGAAGATGAGACTTTTGATGTCCGAAAACCACTTTAAACTAAGCACTTAGGCCTAACTGGTATTGAGAAAACATGTATGATGCTTAGGTGACTTTATGGGTAGCTCTGATCCTTTTCTAGTAGCATACTAGGCCGAGGGCAAAAACCGTTTACATGTATCACGGGATTTAGGAGTGAACCTCACCCCCCCCCCCTCCTCCTTGTGCAAGAAATACCACGCTTATAAAGGGAATTCTCGTCTAAAATCTCATCGCGATACATATGACCCAATACTAAACCAGACAGTAATAGAGAAAGACATAAGATATCCTTCATAATAGGCACAATATATCACAAAAAACCTACTAACGGACTTGTACCCGACGCAGACACCTACCGGACGACCTATACAGGCATGTTCTATTTACAATTCCAAAGTTGCAAGGACAGAGACAGTTAAAGAAACTACCTATATCTACCAATAATTCAACGGGTTCTGGTATTCTCCCAAAAAGCCCATTAAGCAATAAAAAAAAAAATGAACTTAGTACATAATAATGATAAATTTTTTTTATTGTCAAATGTTATTCTTCGTTTAGTAAATTTATTATAATTATAAAACTTATATGAAAATATGATGAAATGTATGCTGCATACTAATTGTATAGTGCAGTCAGCAAAAAAAAAAACTGTCTTCATTTGCGGGCACTTAAACCTTAAAAATATGCTATGCAAACCGCAAAAGCAAATTACATTTGAATGGTTGTGAACGCAAATTACTTCAGCCGGAGATAAATCAAAAAGCTTTAGCTGGCGGAGCTAAAGTTTAAGTCAAAGGTAAGAATGCATTTCTTGTCAAGCCCGTCCATAGGTTCTGGCTTAACTTCGAATAAGGTGTGGATACGTGAAAAAAACAATCATAAGTTGAGTAGGCTTACAAAATATCATGTTTGAGAAGATCCATCTATTTAAACTTTTTATTTGCAAGGGCGATTGCAGTAGACAAGGTTTCATAACGATTAAATACTTTACCAAATTACCCAAAACGCAATGGCCAACGGATATAGTGAAACAGAATACTAAAAAAAAATATGAAAAAGAAACGTGTACAGTACAACAATAAAACGTGTTTCCCATTCAAGTTTTAGCTTACAAGAAAATTTTTCTCAGTGGAGCTGAAAATGTGTCTGTTCGGTGGAATATACACCGCTGGAAGGGAAATAAAAGAGGCTGCTGTGATTTGTAGAAAATCTCAAAGAAAGCAGTCTCTACCAATGGTCCACGATATTCCAGGTTGTATGGAATCTTTTTTACCACCTAAATGATTTCCAGGTAAAGGCATAGTGATGAAACCTATAAGCAGGGGTATAATAAATGTAGAACTGAAAAGAATAATTTTTCCCAGTATGTACGTATATATTAGCTCGAAGCAATGGGTGAACAGGAGGAAAACAAGAAATCACTTTTTCACATCGTCAGAAAGGTTGACGATTTGGAAATGATGACTGGCAATCCTCCTCAGCTCTTAGATTATACATAGAACATGCAAACTAGACGATGAGGTATCCTAAAGGATATAAAATAAAATGATGTCTAATATAACAATTTTAATTCAGCCTCAGGATAAAATGAAGATGAACAGAATGTATGCCCTAACATAATCATACAAAGGGCAGAATACAGATCCTGAGATTTATAGATAAAATTTGTGGAGATAAACTACATTAGTAATATGAGCCCAGAAAACGAGGAGCCGAATGAGAAATGGAAGGTGCCGTGAACAACCGAATCTCCTATTAAATAAGCAATAGGTACTTTGAATTATTCAGGTGTGCCTTAGGATGGAGAGGGTCAGACACCTGAGAGGCATTGAGCTATTGCGTCGTAGGCCTAGTAAGACGTAAAATACTACATATATGTGTGTTGACTACATGCAATGCCTACAAAGATCAAGAGGGAAAACGCCACACATTGCAGTTCCTTGCCAAATAAATTAAAGGCAGTGCCCTATAAAGCTGAAAGGGCTCTAGGAATTAAATTAAAAGAAAATCGCAAAGGATAGATTGAAGCTCAGTAAATAGTTGTTGGGTTGTAACATATGAACTGTTAGTTCCTAGGGTATGAGGCAAATGAAAGAAAAAAACAACTTTAACAATATTATTTTTTCAAAATAACTTCCGTTAGCATCAATACATTGCTCCCAACCCCAGTTCAACATCCCAACATGGTTTTTTATCCCTTGTTCAAAGAAATATTTTGGCTTTGAATCAATAAATTCGAAAAATTAAAATTTTACCACGTTTTCATTCTGAAATATTTAGTTTTTTAAAAAGATGTCAAACAATCTCAAAAAATGATCGTCGGTTGGCGAGAAGTAAGGTGAATGTGGGAAATGTAGGAACTTATTTTTTCAGATCACTCAATTTTTTTAATGTTCACCGACAAACATTTCAACAAAGTCTCTGACAATCAGTCAGATCGTGTAGTTTCCCAATCGAATGAAGCTGTCGTATAAGAGAAGTATGGCTCACGTTTAAGTGTTTTGTAAGTTCTCTACTTATCTGATGAGGATTGGCTTCTACTAAAAGGCTTCGAAAGCCTAAAAGAATATAACTGCTCAGATTCCAGTAATAGTAAAAATTACACAAATATTTGATCAGTTCACAATAAACTAAAAGAAATGAGAGATGAATCTCCACAGATTAATTCATTACTCATTGTGTTAGTGTTTGTAGATAAGAGATGGGTTCTTACTTTATTGATTTTATCAAAATAAATAAATCTGAAATTTCATCACTCAATACAATAACTCTAAGCACAAGCGTACAAACCCCGTAACAAAATTCAGATTAATCCAAAAATTTAAGAATTAAATGCACTTAAATGTAAGGTTTTATCTCGATAAATTTATTACATCTGTAGAACATTAATTTGTACTATTCTCTGGTATATAGCTCAGCATCATTTTTATTAGGTAACCAAAATGTGTCTTGAAGAATACTTTTTTTTAGTTCTAACGTTGACCCATTTTGGGCATTCAAGGGTCATAAATATTTGTCATTTTGTTATATTATCACCTTAGAGATTCATTGCATAATTAACGACTGGAACAAGGCAATGCCAAACAATTAGAGATTACGCAAATAACGCATACAGGTGAATAGCTATTTTCGAAATTCGTAGTAAATCGATTTCCACACGAAATATTTCAGCTCACGTTCGTGGGCTGTATTGCCGTAAGATCTATGTGAAAAAGAAACACTTAATTATCTCAGTTGGGTCAAGTGCAACGTTTCACAGGCCGGCAACGTAGCGGCCTAATCAGCTTTGTTTGATAACGATCTTTCTTTTCGTCCAAGAAAAATCTAGCAAACAGGACTAATTTCAAACAACAGCATGGACCTGTCAAAAAAACCAGAAACTTCGTATCATTATGAGAAATTTTCGTTGTGGTGTAAGTCCCACTATTATTTATAATTATTGATAATTAACAGGATACCCTATAAAATATACTTGAATCCGGGATGACCTTAATGTATTATAGTAGCAGGTTGAGCACCCATCCAGATATTGCGGAGATCACTGGGTTCGATTCCAGATCTTGCCAGTATATCTTTTCTTTTAGTTGTTAGTTATTAGTTGATTTTATTATAAAATCCATCACAATACTTTCACAATTAAATTATAACAACCATACAGCAAGATCATTGAAATATAATAATTATTTTATTGTCTATGTTCTTTGATTCAACCTCTTATATTTTTTCATTGTTTAATTACAGCTTTTTGTTATGAATAAGTTAATTAATTTTAGTTGTTTAAAAATTTATATCCAAATTTCTATGTATATTTATTTAGTCAACGTTTCGTCAAATGTAGGCCTCTTGACAGACATTTTTATATTTTATGCATAAAAAAAATATTTTATATAAAAAGCAGTGAATTATATTATATTTAAAGTTTTTGTTATTCTGTTTGTTAAAGTACATATAACATTAATACATGTAAGATGAAAGAGTGATTTGATTATTATATCGACCTCGGGCTATGCATGATGCATGTTTTTGCTGCCTAAATTTTCACGAATTTTCTTAGTTTTTAGCGTGAACATCACGCCACTAGCTGCAGCTTATCTTCTAGCATTATATGTTAATAAAACCAAAAAGCATGTGATTGCTAAATTAGGTGAAATACCCATATCAACTAAGTGATTTAATTACCCATATCACAATTTTCCGGCCGAGTTTATTCATTATCAGGAAACAATAAACAAATAAGTGGTGACAGAAAAGAATTATTTAATCTAAGGTAATTAATAATAATTTAATAGGGTAATTTAATACCTGAAGTAGTAAAAAAATAATAAGGAATAGTAAAATATTTATCAATTATAATGGAAGCGTAGCGCTACTGTTTATTGAGCTATATGATATAAAAGGCAAGTAAGCTGGTGAGTTAATTAAGTCATAAACATTAATTAATATAAACAAGTAACTTATTGGAAAATTATTCAACCTCTTATATTTTTGTCATTGTTTAATTACAGCTTTTTGTTATGAATAATTTAACTAATTTTAGTTGTTTAGAAATTTATATCCAAATTCCAACGTTTCCATAAATTTTAAATTTATTTTAATTTTCCAATTTAATTTAATTTAAATTTCCATAAAAATTACAAGCAGGAGTTCCTTATGGCGGCGTCCTTGGTCCTATCCTATATTCCCTATTAGGCATGGGTAGATACTGAAATGTGAGACAAGTCATACTGATATTTTTGTATCTGATACGTTTGTTTGCTGATAAAGAATTATACTAATACAGCAGTTCAACTACTACTGTAACCAACCGACCCGTGGCTCCTCCGTAATCGATGTTATAAAATCTGTATCGAAACATTGCGATTAAAAATACATCCAAAAAAACGGTTGGAAGACCGGTGTATTAATGATTTTACTATCTTCTATAAATTATAAATTTAACTTAGAACACTTTCTCGTCACCTTGCCAGAAGTATTGGTTAGGCCCTAAAAAATGTTGGACCAGATATGACCAAAAAGTTCTTAGACATCGGTGACCCACCCCCTGATAGCAGCCTACTGCTGTACCTGTAGGTACACTGCGTAGAGGTTATAATAGCTTATTTAATTTGAATGAATCAGCTTTAGTTAGCAAATGGTTGCTAAAATAAACTGATGTTGGCACTGCATCAGTTCAATATTCAAATATAGTTGCGTTCGCGCGATCCACATCTTTATTTTGGACAGGACAGTCCTTGACCTAGCTTTTCCTAAAAGCTCGTATTAAAACGGTTTTTAGTGTGAGTTAAATATTCCAGTTGGAAAAGCTATATAATATTGTGAAAATTAGCTCACTGCCTACCTGCGATTACTTTTCTATTGAACCGAAGTTTATCCATAATTTAACTGATTTTGATTTTTTTTTAAATGAAAATCTGGTCTTTGTCCCTCACAAAAAAAATTCAGATGGTAAATAATATGTTAGTGCGGAATCTGTTCAAATTCCCCAAACTTACTCGGTTTAAATATCCGAGCTTCCTTTGCCAACAAAAAGTAAATTTGATAAATTTTACAAAATTTAGATGTTTGGTCTAAAATGCCCTACTACTAAACTCCATTTTGAGCCGTGGTTGTGGTTGTACAACCTTCACGGTTTTTAACCACCTTCAAAGCAAAACATCACTGAATTTTAGTCGCTTACAATCTGGCAAGTTAGTTACAAAATACCACATTAAGCAAATCGTTCGTCGTAATCGTGTCAGTTTCTCCACTGTCAAACAAAACTAGATTACCTTAACAATAGATCTAGTAATCAATAGCGTGTTATTTCTTTTTACGTTTTTTTTTTCTGTCAAATTTTAGATTTAACTTAACTGTTACACAGAATAACCATGTTGCTTACAAATTGTATTCCTTTGTAAATGCTAAGCTGAGGTTCCTGAGGAATTGCCTGGAGGATGGTTAGAACCATTTATATATTGTACTTTTTTTTAACTACATTTACTTTGAGGTGATTTAAAGTCGATATTATTGTATATCCGTATTCTTTTTCCACCTCACATTTTTCCGGTTTGGTTATTATTCATATTTGTGTAACTAACATCTTAGAATGAAAGTTCAAAGGATGGGATACCCTTTTTGGGCTGTTATTTTTTTCTATTTCACCATAATGACCCGGGACAGCAAAAATAATGAGCTTTTATCTTAATATCTTTGTCATGAACAATTAAAACTTTGATAGCTGCATCTAAGGCACCAAAACTAGTCTACAGTTAGCTATATACAATATGCTTTGCTAGAACTTTATCTGCAAACGTATTTCTCCTGACTTACGAGGTTTCGTATAAGCCCCTCCATTAAGTTTTCAGTATCAATGAGTTTTATTGCTTTTAATATTTCAATTTTCTTTTAATACAAATTTCTGTTTAAAAAAAAATGTAATTTTACAACAATATGAAGACTACATACATAATTGAATAATAATAATTTAATTGTAATATGATATTCGTTCGTTTGGTATCAAGAAACAATACGAGAACCGGTTTGCACTAGTAGATAGATTTCTGTTTGTTTCGTTTTGTTTTGTCAATGTTAGAATTTTTTCTTTCAAGATTTGGTAGTTGATTCCGAGATATAAGAAGTCTTGAACTTGTTAAGAAGCTCGATATTTGGGTTCCGCCACGACAATGCCTCACACATACGTACACACGTACGAATCTATTGGAGCTTGGTTGGGAAGTGATGTCACATCCTTCATACAGCCCCAACATTGTTCCAATGGATTATCATTTATTTCGAAGTTTACAAAACTTCTTAAATGGTTAAAATTTTAGTAACAACGATGACCTCAAATCGCACTTGGTTGAGTTTTTTGCTGATAAGGAACAGAAGTTCTATGAGCGCTGGATCATGAAGTTACTAAAAAGATGGCAAAAGGTCATCGAAGAGAATGGAAGACATTTGACTGATTAAAGTTCATTTTTTGTATAGAAAAAAGTTTTATTTTACACTAAAAAACCGAAATTCGTTTCTTGACAACCTCAATAAAATTAGCACGATTCATTAGAAAGATTCCATATTGTGGAATCTGTAACTCACTCTTTATATATTATGTAAAGGGTTTTGAAAAAAAAAAATTGTGAAAGTGTGGAGTTTTTTTTCCAAACCTAACTGCTACTACAAGCTTTTTAGTTTGCGGTATATGTGATTCACTTATTTCTTATAAAAAAAAAAAAAATTGGTACCAACAGTTTATGGCAAACTGCCGAAACCAAATTGGTGAACCTTTCCGATTATTCGGTAATAACTTTATTTATTAATGCCTAGCCCCATTAGTTCATTGTTTATTATCATAGTGGGGATATCCCCATAATATATACTTATATCATATATTATATTAATATTATATAAATATATTACATATTACTTATATTATATAGCACGGTAGCTAGCCATAAGTTTAACTGGGTAAATACTAATGTATTTGAAACCATTTGTACGTTCCTCTTTGAATGGCTTGCTTATGCTTGCTGCAAGCACAGATCCATCTAGAGAAAGATAGTCTACTATAGGCAGCCATTCCACCCCTCCCCCCACCCAGTTCAGTAAACGAATTAAAGTTCACATGAAGTGCTCCTTTCTTATAATAACCAGTATTATCATTTTACTTCAGAAGATAATAATGGGCGATGCTGTCGGAATTCCCATTTTAATTGGACAAGAGATTCCACGCTTTCCATATATAAACTGCCGACAGGGGAGGTGATGCACGAATTGCTATTCGGAGGAACGTATTATGCAAGACATCAAGTCCATAAAGCGTGCTGGGGATGCTGAATCTTATACAATCAATCTGGATCATCATTTTGATACAATTGGCGCATGATGTACATGCTGGATTGTAGAAACAGTTTTTTACAGAAACTAGATAACCAGATATTTTACACCAATCTTTTAGTTTAGTGAGGACACTATGTACCTTAATCTGGACGCACATATATTCCGAAGTATATTGTATAGCTCTGGAAATCGTATTAAACATAAAATTATTTCTCATAATTTATTACCATAAGCGGGAGCCACAATAGCTGGGGAGTTAGATTGAAGATTTTGAGCGGACAAGACATGAGGGTACTTGGAAGAGTAAACACAGATTTTTTGCACAAATAATATATTAGACGTACCTGATACACCAGCTGAAAGGAGGTTACGAAAAGTGGGGAGTGGTGTCTGGTGCATAGACTTTGTTCAAGGGTATATAATTATTATAATATATTTATATAGTTAATTTAAAGCTTGTAATAAATATAGAGTTAACATAATATATCATTTTATTTATTTAATAATTTTTTTCTTTTTTTGGTCACTGAAAAATTTATAAAAAAAGGAGAAAGGTAGGAAACGTAACAATTTAGATATATAAATGTAATATATACATATATATATTGAAACCTACCTCATTTTTTACCATTTTATTTTTCTAATTTATTAGATCAATTGACCTTAACTAATTTGGCAGGTTCGTCATGAGATCTTTAATTCAAATTGTTTTGTCTTCGACATAGGAAATTATCCCGATTGAATCGCCCGATCTCAAGGCTAATGTTATAGTTATTAATAAATTGAGAAACTGGGAATTGTGAAATATATACAAATAAAATGATTATAACAAATAATTATAATTATAAATAGTACTGACAAAAATTATATAAAAATATTCAATTCCTTTTGAACAAGGATAGTTACTACTAATTACAATAAAAACATGAAAATTAAGCTCAATCTCTTTTAATGGATCCATAATAATAAAAAAACAATATCAATATCACCCAATCGATGATCTCCGTTTAATCCAATCAACGTTACTGTTGATCTCTTCTTCTTCTTCTTCTTCTTCTCCTCTTCTTCTGTTGGATACCGCCAAGTCGGGGTCTTGCTCTTGTTCGCTTTCTGGCTGTTAGGCTAAGACTGGCCCTCCATCTCATCCCCACTCCTAAGAGCACAAAGGGCTGATGCTGACCAGGTGGAAGGCTTGCAGGACATGATATTCTCAAATATCATGAATGTTACAATTGCCTTCCCTTATAAATAAAAAAATTTATGAAATTTTTTTTTTTTGAAGCGGATCCACAATATTTTGTTGCTGCGTTCGATTTGTTGAATTGGTTGTTCACAACGGGTGTTGAAATTTTACAAAGTTTATAATAATAATAGTTCAAATTTTGCAAGGTTTTCAATTGCTTGAAGAGCGTACAAGTTGTTTTAATTTTTTACTTAACTAAATTATTATGCTAATTAGTATGGATTAGTTCGAAGGTACATTGTTTTACGGAACATAGCGCGATTTGGAAAACATTTGTTGAAAAGACGGTTGAGTGTGATTAGTAATACATATTGGTTTTTAATTAAAATACTAGACAATTCTACTGGTAATTAGTAACAATAGAGAAAAATTGTTGTGTGTGTGTGTGTGTGGTTTGAATATTTTACCTGAGTGAAAAGATTGTGTTTATAAAAAAATTATAAATTGCTCTTGTTCGCTTTCTGGCTGCTAGGCTAAGACTGGCCCTCCATCTCATCCCCACTCCTAAGAGCACAAAGGGCTGATGCTGACCAGGTGGAAGGCTTGCAGGACATGATATTCTCAAATATCATGAATGTTACAATATATATATTCAAATTTACATATAAATTAATATATTTAATTGTAAATATATTGTATCTACCTTATTATTTCTTAAATCCTTAGAATTCGTGAATTCCTTAAATGCTAACATTTTTTGGTAATAATTGTAATTTTTATCAAAAGAAATTGTTTTCTTCTTGTTTTACCAAAACGAGCTAAAGTAATGCGGATTTCTAATGCATTGCATCGTTTTGAGTGCAGTGAAGGTTGTATCAGATCTTAAAAGGAGGCTTTGCACAATTTATGTTTCTCTTGGGGTAGGCAAAATCTAGAACCTCTACTTCTGCACTAAAGAGTTTGTTTTTCATCCAGTAAAGAAGTGCACTTCTTTGGCGTAAAGGAAGACATTTGAACCACCGTTGAATAGTGCACTCACTTGATCTTCCATCGTTACAGGATTTAGGTTTCGGGAATTCGGGCCCCGTTCCAACAGAATTTGAAGTTGTAAAAAATGATGCTGGTAGTATTTGTATCATCATACTTACACTATCTATTTTGATTCTACTATCCAAGTTGTCAGATCCTTATGAATAATTTAATTAAATCTACGAGATCTACGCTCGTGTGTCACAAGCCTTCTGAAGAGGAAGTTAAACCCTGGTCGCAGCCTTAGTTAGTATGTGGTTGTGAGGTAACAACGTCACCTTAATTTCGAATTTCTTGAACAGATCAGCAACATTTTTGAGAAGAAGCTACTGATTTACTAATAATTATATCTTTATTATCCTGGGACTACGATCCTTAAGAACCAACATTTACCTAACATGAATTGGGACCTTCGACAGAATCAGTCCCCGCTAATAAACTCCTAGACAAAATTAGTTTAACACTACATTTTTTGTAGCATGCGTTAGATAAACCACAACCTCTCATATTTTTCTGTGAATATTTATAATAATATGATCGATATTAGAAAGGTAGGTAAGAAAAAAAAACAAGGAAAATGTAACGAATGAATCACAATCACGGAATTGATTAGAAAAAAGTCTACAGTATTATTATCTAGTACCTACTAGTACTTGATGGTCTAAATCCTAGTCCACCCGGAACATAATTACGTGGCTGATCCGATCAAACTATGAGTCTCGTCCACACTACAAGAGGCAGTTAAAAATCGAAACAAACAAAAGCATTTAAAATATAAGATAATAGTCCAATATGTAACACTCCAACATCAAAATCAATGTCATATTACAAAAATTAAGTAAACATAATACCATTCATAACCCGAGGTACGACAGCTCCACCTACCAACAAGTTTATAATTGTCACTAATCATCCTTCCTCCAGCCAACACTGGATTGCTATTAATCTATTACTATCTGTAGTAGATAATATCATCAGTCTTCCGATGTAAGCTCTATTTTCGATAGTTACTTTACAAACACAATAATGAAATAAAACTTTAGTATTATTATAGTATATATAAAGCATAATAATAAAGCGAACCCCATTACATACAAGTGTAAACTACACAAATGTTATGTCCCTTTGTGGAAAGAGTATTGTATGTTATACTCAGAGCAAGAAACACTTTCAGAACTGAAGCGAATCCCGTTTCGATGGGAGTCAAAATCTTGTATCACGTAGACCCACATTACACTCCGGAGGCGTGGAGAGCTATTCGGTTCTGAATCGCAGCAGTACCGATGCACACACGCTTAACTAAGCTTAAGATCTCCCAGTCAACCCAGCATTAGCTTAATGCCAGAGTCAGTGTTCTCTAGAGAAATATTCTCCATTCTTCTAATAATGTATTTTGAAGTTCAACAAGTGTCGTTGGTACATGATTCCGAGAACTGATACGCCTATTTACCTTATCCTGCACGTGCTCTATCGTATTAAGGTCCGGACTTCTTGCAGGAAGGGCAGAAGATTAATACCTACTTCCTGGAAGTAGGCTGTACGATAGCGCCGATATGTAGTATTGCATTGCCTTGGAGATATAGGAAAATCTCACCCGTATATGGTGCAAATGGGATTACATATTGCTCCAGGATATCGGTCACATATCTCTCAGAAGTCAGCGAGTCCCTGTTTATTAGGTGTGAGGTTCTGTGGGCTTCTAAACGTATGCGAGTCCACATCAATACAGAACCACCTCCAAACGCTACTCTTGGAGACATTTTACAGTAAGCAAATAGCTCTATAGGGCTTCTTAGCACCTTATTCGAAAATCTGGAAAACGCAGGGCAAAGTTTGACTCATCATAAAACCACTCTCCATTTTTCAATTTAAATTCTGCCGTGAATATTCAAGTCAAGCTACTCGTTTCTGTCTGGTCAGAAGTGAACCAGTGGCAGCGTGTCTGGAGGTCATATTTGCTACACAGAGGCTTTTTCTTATTTGAAATCACCACGTGTCTGGCCGAACGAAGTTCATTTCGAACTTTGAAGAGTTGTTTGGAACCTCTACTTTACACTGAAAGCGTTATGGAATGGCCATCTCTGGCTGAAGTAGCCCTTGGCCGACCTTACCCGGGTCTTGCACGGTTACTGCATGTCGGAGACAGTTAGTGCTCAAACTGCGATTTCTTCAGGCCTAACTTCAGAAAATTCTTCAGAAAATTCGAACTCAAAAAGAACTTATAAAAACAATGGAAAACTGAAAAAAAGTAATCACTAAATAACTGGAAGGGATACAATATGACACAGTCGCAAGTATACCAGATACTGGCCCATTCACTTATTATCTCACCGGATGATTACATAAGAGGATTATCTCTTATCCTGATTCCATTACTAATACCAGTACTAGTTAGAGCAATTTGATTTGATTCTAATGAAGATGTAAACAAATATAAAATACAAAGCTATATGCAAATTTTGTCCAGGAGTTTATTTATAATGCGCTGAGAAATTAAATACTTAAAAAAAAATTGTAAAAATACAAACTGAAATATATGTAAACAAAAGCAATATGAAGAAAATGAAAGAAGAACTTGCCAAAAAATGCCTGCAACAAAGACTGGTATCATATTTGGTCTGAAAACGCTGATTGAAACTCGTCCAGACTCATACCACAACGAAAAAAATTATTGTGGGAGCCGGGCATCAAACCCAAGTCTATAAAGTAAGAAAGAAGCAAGCTAATATGCATAAATTTTATGAATAGGAAAAATAAAAATGTTGTCAGATATCCCTGGATCTAATTTTATTGTTTTATGCAAAATGGTCTTCTAAGAATGTAAATCTAATCTATGAAGCAATTACTTACATACTTACAATGAATAAATGAACTACCTTACATATATACTATATCTGAATCTTGCACATTTTATTTTATGAATACGTATTTCATATATACAAATGTAGACATCTAATGTTTTATTAGTTATGTTTGAGGCTTATTATAATGGTCCCTTGTTTCTCGAAACCAATTGCCAACGAGATTACGTCAGACAGTTTTCGTTGAAGAAATATCAGATTTGGGCAGTAGATTTTGGATAATGTTTATAATGCTGGCTCGACATTAGATTGCTGTACTGTTATCGTCCTTTATTTCCTTATCTCTTCGAGCTAGGTCTCTGAGCTTGACCCTGTAATTGCCTATAAATGGTATGAGATAGCTCTTGGCAAATTTGTGTTCCTTGTAAAAGTCTTTACGGTTATTCTGGTGATGTAAAACGAAAATATACATTCTGTGCCAAGTTCCATAATCGTGACATTTTTAACCTGTATTAACTTTTTTTTTTTCTTAGCTCTCTAATTATAAGATTAAGGATGAGGGAAAAATAGAGGAATATTTGGGTTGAGTGGATCCTTGTACCAGGAGAACCTGCTTGAAGGTGGTGTGAACTTGTATGAACGGGAAAAAAACAAACAAAAAACAACGGATTAATTCTATTAATTTTTGTGCGAATAAAAAGTTCAAAGCTGCTCGTTAAGCACATTTTATACAACTTGATATGACGTCTAATTAACTACTGAATTAAATGTTGAACAAGATGTGGTCTGGTGGTGTTAGACTGTTATATCTTGCTTGAATTCATTCCAATAATAATGCCGGGTCGTGACGATGGGAGTTCCTAGTTACCCTAGCCGTGGTGATGAAGTGAGGGTTGATTAGGGTGTGACCTGGACAAGTGCTTCATGACAGGTCTTACTATCTGACTCCATATTTGATAGGTATGTGCCCCGACAATGCACTATGTGCAGGAGAAGAGGTATAGGGTAGGTAGTGTAGGTAGTTTATGTGGTCTTGGAATGACCACGAATTCACACTCAGTATCTGAGGGTAGGTGAAAACCGTCCGGATCCCAAAGGTGATTGTGAACCGGAAAGAGGCTGACTGGATTGCCACGGGAGACACTACTAGGTAAAGTTTGTAGGGCCACGGCAACCGTTGTCCGCGAGGGAGAGGTCTCTCCCAAGGAGGTGCTAGTTTTAGCGAGACGAAGGCAGAGAATCCCACTAGGAGAGTGTGGGGTCTGACAAGGCCGGACTAAAACATAGCGAGGTTAGGCAGAGAGGTCCAGAAGTTTTCATAAATGAGAAGGCCAAGTCTTGAAACATCAGTGCAGCTTCAAGTCCACCAGTTAGAGAGCCGCTGTTAGAATGATTTACCGGCCAAAACCCGGCCCTACCTATACTCAGCGGTGGCTCGTTAGTAGCCAATGACGTAAGGCGTTATTGTGGCCAATGATATCGCAGTTGCAGTGGCGCTTTATTCTCGGTAGTGACCCAAGCCTCGGTCTGGGTCGCCAGCTACCTGCTCTACCCTTTCAGGCTCTAACTAGTTTTATTCAGCTGGGTCTTTTATTGTTTACAACATTTACAATGACTTATGGTTTGGTAATGTTATTTACATTTGTTTAAATTTATTTACAACATATTATAATCAATTTACAATATATATACAATAGAGTATTGGGTGATTTATCTTATGTAGTTAGCGGTCGCTATAAATGGCATTAAAACAAAAACAGACGAAAAACACATTTTAACACATAATATTTTCTTGGATTGATATCGATAGATTACTTCTAAACCCTTCTAAAAGTTCAATTCACTTCCTCCGTAAAATCTTTTAAATGCATAATGCTCACTTATTTACTTAAAAATATGCTCGTAATGAGTGTTGTTATTTTTCCTACAAATTCCTGGGATATTTCAAAATATCAGGAAAAAAATAGTCACACTTTTTATTCTATATTATTATAAACTTTTTTATTGTGATAAAATTACAATCTATCTTATTGGGCAATAAGTAATTGTGATAAATGTTCTCATTCATACCATATTTACAATTATCATTCACTTGCACATTCATACAGTATTTCTTCTGTATAAATATAATTTTTTCCTGTGTCAATTTTTTTTTTATAGACTTAGGTTTCAGAGGTAAGTCATCTATCACGTAGACAAGTTTAGAAACTTGAAGTGCCTGAATATTGGATTTTCAAAAAGGAAGAGGTTCATTCGCCAATCACTACCACTCTCATCACTATGCCGAGATCAGAAACACCTTACCCGAGGTCTCCCACATTCTTAATATTAAATAGGTCACTCCTAAAAAAAGGATCCCATTCATTCAAAAAATGTCCATCTTTTTTCCCCCATTCCTACATTATCAAATTGAGAGCTTTGAAAAAAAAAGTCAATATCATAGAGAGGCTGAGCTCGATTCTTACCTCATATTTAATTAATCAGTCCACTGAAAAGGTTGGCACTTGGAGTGCATAAGGGCGTTAATCCAAAATAAACAAGCTTTAAATCAAAGTATAAAATGGAGTTAAGATACATTTTTGTGATAATCGACAAAAACCTCTATTGACATAATAATACAATCAGACAAGTTAAGAGTCTCCTCAAGTACATGGAGATGTAGGTTTGAGTAATTGTAAAAATAATTGCTTACGTTTGGTGAATAAACGAAATAAAAAGTTATTTTACAAACGAAATAGTTTTTGCATTGCATTTAACAGCTGTTGAATATTATAAAAAGTTAACACCAAATGAAATATCCATTTTGACATCAACCAGGTTATGTCGCGTCACATATTTGTTTGTTTTAATTGTTTTTTATATCCTCAAAATTGAAGAGAGATGTAATGTAAAATACACTGAATGGTAATATTATAGTTTACTCAATATACACTTTTTTACACGGAGTATGAGGTTAAAAACCCATATATTGTTTAAATTTCAGTCATTTGTCCAGTTATTCTTGCACATGAGGATATATACTATACTTAACTTATTGATAGGTATAAGCACATAGTTAAAGTTGCTCAACATTTCGAATTTTTTTTCAAATTTCGTCATTGTTGAAGTATTGTTGCGTTACACAGCTCGTGCATGGTTCAGAGCTTCATCATAGACCCCTTTCTTGACTCCGATTGTAATCTGGTCCCCCCCCCCCATCCAAATGACAAACGTTCGATTCACATTCGTGGGCTTGCTAGTGGATGTTATATTTTCCTGAAGCTCCAGGAAGTCCTGGAGAAATCCTTTCTAAACCGTGAGCAGCCCTCGTGAGCTCTAACTTTTTCCTAATTGCCTCACGCCTATATAAACTAATATCCCTTTGTTACTCATGACTATTTGTCGTATTCAACACCAAGTTTGACGCTTTTCGTTAAAATACAATAGCTAAGCAAATATACTAAAATACATATTATTTGTTTTTCTGATGTATTCAACTAAATGTTATCAACATATTTATAAGTTAATAACAAACTAAAACGTTGTAACAAACAAATGTTTTCGGAATGAAAAATAAATTGGCTTTTTGAACTCTAAAGTTCCCTGGGTCGTATTCCTCTATGGCCACTGTTTGCCAGTTATAATTGCAGTAACATTTTAAAACAATGAATCGCAATATTAAAGACTTTTTCAAATTCGAGCTTTTCAAATTCAAAATTGTGATTGTGTTCAATGTTCTCGTTCATAACATATTTTTAATTATTCATTCACTCACTCATTCATACAGTATTTACACACAGCCCAGAGACCTCCCAAATCCACATGATTGTCACATGCTTTGAACATGAAAGTCCCCCACTCTGCTTCATCAACCGCGTCACCGGATACGAGCAAGTTGAAGTAAAATTAAAAACAAAAGTTTACTTTGGAAGTCCCTAGGAATAAAAATGGTATAGGTAGGTCCGGGAGAGAGTAAATTAGTGGTTTGGAGCATACGTTAATGGATTTTGATTTTTTAGAATTGATATTCAGTTTATTGACCGAGAACTGATTCAATTTATTCAAGGTTTTAAGAAAAAGCCTTTTGGAGATCTGAGGGTTGGAAGTTGAAGCATAAATATGGTATCGGCATAGGCATGGAAAGAACAGGAGTGACTTTGGTTATGGAGTTCATCAGCAAACGGGCAAAACAGAGCTCGTTGGAACACAATATACCAAAATAGCAATAAGGCAATTCAGTCAACTGCCAATCATCTGATTATAATAGAATGTTACACAAGAAATAAGATCCAGAAAATTGCACATATTACTGCTACGCTTCATGCGAAACCCTTTAACACTTGTCATTTCCTTATAGAAAGTTCGACTTGCGAATTCCAAAACACCGTTTTTAACGAAATTGCATTCAGTTATTACTCCAATGTTAAAAAAACTTCAGTTGACAGTTGCGAGTTACCAGCATTTCTTAGGTTTAAGAGAATAGGTACAAATTTCAAGCTTCCCGTTACTATAGCATTTCATTTAAGCAAGAAGCAGTATTTGAGATCATGCATATAGTGTAAATCAGGCCTTACCGATAGTGAATGGGTGACCAATATCTAAACAGGCCTACTTAAAAAAAATGTACAAACCCTTAAATACTATGACAATCTCACCTCGTTTTATTGGACTAAAAACTATTATAAAAATTCTTATATATTACACATGTTTCATAATGTACACATTAAACAATGTAGGTCTGCGTCACATGAGGTCGTGACCCGCTCAATACTCATCTTACTTTAGGAATAAAGTTTTAAGGAACTAACATGCATCCCTTATATAAATAACATATTATTTTATTGGGTTATATTGGTTTAGTCTTATTTGGCATTTGCGAAGCAACTCATACACACGACTGCTATTATCTACGCCACATAAAGTCACAACGGCAAATGAGGAACAAAGCAATACAGTAGTAATTTACAACAAATACATTCTTATTAATATACAAAAATACGAACGATTATCATCAACCGACAACCAAACAGAACCGTTAGCTGTACTGAAGTCAGTAGAGCATATAAACCAAACTAAAACATGGTAATAAAGGCGAACGAGTACCCAACCCTTGAGGAAATATTACATTCAATAAGTGAGAAATATCAAAATTAATTCGTACGGCCTCTTCACGGTATGCTTGAAATCTTTCTTTGATAATATCTAATACCTAATTTTCACCCAATATTACTTTTAATTTCGTATATCAGTTTTTAAAAGGTTCTTTAAATTTCAGTTGTGTACAGTGATTGTTTAGAAGCTTTTTTTTTCATGTTGAGCTTATTATTAATTATAATTCTTAAATAATTCTCAACAAATAACGAGTACAATATGAAATAATGACTAAACAAGTGTATGGAGCATACATAAAATAAATATTTCCCTGTACAATTACTAAAGGTAGGAAAAAATTCAAATAATAACTAAAAGAGGTTTTTTGTTTTTTCAAACCCAGACATTTCGATGATAATTCACATGGAGGTTTCATTTCATAAACCATGATATGTTATGTTTAAAACATGAAACATGATAGTTAATTATATGTTAATAAACAAAATAAATATTTACAATCATATTGTAGTCTATTTTTTCATTGGGACCAGGGATGTTTATTTATAAACTGGCAGTGAACTACTTGATAAATACTATCAAGAATAAGACTAATGATTATTATACTAACTAAAATATTAGAGACGATTGCTCTTTTAATTTAGCTCATCCTTATCATAACACAAATTGATTTCATGTAAATGAAGTCAATGTTAATGTCTATAATGGTTTTATACAGTAGATAATTAATTAGATGTACTAATCCTTTATGTAGGTTAATCTTAAGTAATTAAGTATTTCTAAAGTTTTCTATTTTTATGCTAGCGTGATTAGTGTAATGTGATTAAAAATCTATTGATTCATTTTATAGGTTCCACATATTGAGGACAGAGATCTAATGAGCCCTAAATTGTAAAGGTGTACGTCAATAAATCTGCTATGATGCTAATTTGGTTTTGGTTTAAAATTTTCCATAAACATTTCATTCACCTATAAAAATATTCTTAGATCCCCTCTTTCTTTCGAGTATCTGCATGGACTACATATGTGGACTAAAAAAGAGGCTGTGTGCTTACTTCATTTTCTTTCTATTAAATTCGTGTAAACCCCTTCATACGTTACAAGCACATTAGTACTAACAGTAAGTTTTTTTTTTTATCTCAATCTCAGCTGCGTTTTGCAGACATTCCGTGTAGCAGAGTTTCTGTGTGTATTAAACATTAACATTTATTTACAAACTTTATTGTGATGAAATTACAATCTGCCTTATTTGGCAATAAGTAATTGTGATAAATGTTCTAATTCTTTACATATTTACGATTTTCATTCACTCGCTCGTCCATACAGCATTTACAAACAGCCCAGAGACCTCCCAAATCAATATAGTTGTCAGCTCCCTCGCATGCGAAAGAGGAAGCGGATTCATGACAAGTGCCAGATGCTGCTATGTCAGGCACGTCACCGAATACGAGCCTGTGGAGGCTGACCATGAGCTCGAGAGCCACAGACGCTCAGGGAACTGTATTTATTAAAAATTAACGAAAAGTGCCCTCTTTTTCTTTTGGTGTAAAAGTGAAAATACTTGAACGTTTAGAAAGCGGTGTTTCTAATAACATTCTCTGCCTGGAGCTGGAAATTACCCATTCAACGCTTTAAAGAACAAAGTATAAATGAAGACAAAAGTGCGATAAGGTATGTCATATACCTCACATTAATGACTATACTCGTAGGTCTAATACATGTCACATGAACCTTTATCTAATATCAAAAAATAATAAATCGATTTTATGCTAAATGTAGATACTTATGACTTTTACCAGACTTCTTTTCTAAGTCTACTTTAATAGTTTAACATGTGATGCTTACACATTCTCTCAATAATTAAACTATAATATAAAACTTATACTTTACGATCAACGTTCATGCTCACCAAATCATCTTTTCCATCGATTTCTTTGCACTAAACGAACGAGGCTAAGTCAACTACATCGTTCTGACCATGGTCGAACCAGATCGAACCAGATTGAACCTTGTTAAATGACAGAAACGAAATGAACTATAGGGCACTTCCAAGAATCCAAATATTTCCAATTCTTTTTAAATGTATTCAAAAACTAGCGCCATTTTATACATTTCACAAAATTTAAAATATCTTCTTTCAAATACAATTACAACCAGGTATAAAAGATCCCATGAATTTATTTATGGGCACCCCACTTGTTCTTACCCTAAGATCAGGGATAGTATATGCACCATCATCCCCTACAACTGCTGAGCGCCTGGAAAGAAAATGGAAAAATGGAAGATATTTTTTAGTTTTATTTTATTCACCAAACAGATACGTAATTCTAACCCTGATCCTAATCCCTATGCCTATACCCTAATCCTCGGGTGACCTCGTGACCTTTTCTAATGCAACTATTACCCTCATAGTTAGTACTTCGTATCATGTGAGATCAGTGTAGAAAAACTGTTAAGTGAAGTGGTTTTGGCTGATGAGCCTTTTTCCCATAGAGACGTTCAACTTAAAGTCATAAGCACTGCTTAAAATATCTATGTAATAATTATTGATTGTATGATAATAAAAATTTTGATAATTTTTGGAATGTATGAATTGTATTTTAGCTTCTGTTTAGATTCACCCTGGCGTCTTGCAATGTGATGAACCGGTGTAACATAAAATGAAATAAAAAATTTCTCACCGGCAGATTGTGATTAAAAAATAAACAATTAAGCTAACTGTGTGATAAAATATGAGCGTGGAACGCTGCATAAGTAATGAATTATAAAACAACTTCATATGCTATTAAAAAACCAGCCTCTAATCCTTGAATCTAATCAAGAAAATATTAATAACTTGTAATAACCATCTTAAATTAATCAATTGTAATAACCATCTATGAAGCGTCGAAGCAGCGTCTGAATTAAACTTCACCTATCTGTGAAGTCTTTTTTATTATCAGCTTAGACAGTGAGGCTGATAATAAAAAAAGAGGAACAGAATGGAGGTGACTTCAGATTCGCGTCATGCCCGAGCGTGAGCTTGGCTCTGGAGATAAGCAGTTACTTCTTCAAGTAATCCTATTACCCTGTTAACGGAATCACTTGCAAGTCAGTTCCCCTAACGGTTATGTATTCTGGTTACTTTTGAAACTCAATGCTACTTCGGTCGTTTTTCCTTCCGGGTTGGTTTGGGGCTGCTCGTTAGTCTTGTACACTTATAACGTTATTGTATTTCTGTATTTTCGCAATGGGATTTTATGTTGGCTTCTCCGATGAAATGTTCAAAGCCGTTTAATTATTTCTTGTGTTTTAATTGATCCAAGTCAAGCGAGTCTCTTTACCATGAATGGCTAGTTATTGATATTTTCTTGAGTTGAGCGAGGCTAGTTAGTACTAGTGGACTTTTGGTCGGTCAAATCCAGACCACCCGTGGTTCGGTCCGGGTTGGGCCAATCCCTAGTAGGCCCCCTTCTCGTAAATACGCCGTTGCTAGATGTTCACGTCTATAGCATGTATATATGCAGCGACCGTTAACTACATAAGATAAATCACCCTATACTCTATTGTATATATATTGTAAACAAATGTAAATAACATTACCAAAATATAAATCATTGTAAATATGGTTAACAATAAAACATGCTGCTAAGAGCCAATTAGTTATATATAGGACGCCAGCTGTCAGAGCAGGTACTAGACCCAAGCCGCCAAGAGACCCTTCCCGGCTCACGTCTCTGTCAGAGAACAAAGGAAACCTCATTGGGTACTATAAAAACGGTCTTTATTGGCTACTGACGAAGCCAGCTGGGTATTTAAGACCGGTGGTTTGTGGCCAGTATATCATTCTCCTGGGAACTATAACTGGCTCGTGGCTGCTCTGCTTGAAACTCTGAAACTTGGCCGCTTCTTAATAAAAAACCTCTGCATCTCTTTCTCTCCTCACCTCGCTACGTTTTAGTCCAGCGTTGTCAGACCCCACACCTTCCTAGTGGGAATCTCTGCCTTCATCTCACTAAATCTAGCACCTCCTCGGGAGAGGCCTCTCCCTTGCGGACAACGGTTGTCGTGGCCCTGCAAACTTACCAAACAGTGTTTCCCGCGACGATTCAGTCTGCTTCTCTCCAGTTCACACTCGCCTATAGAATCCGGACGGATTTCGCCTACCCTCAGATACCGAGTGTGAATTCGTGGTCATTCCAAGACCACACAAACTACCTACCTACCCTATGCCTCTTCTCCTGAACATAGTGCATTGTCGGGGCACACACCTATCAAAAAATGGAGTCAGATAGTAAAGCCGTCATGAAACGATTGTCCAGGTCATAAACTCAATCAACCCTCACTTCGTCACCTGGACTAGGGTAACTAGACACCCCCCTCGTGACGACCCGACAACATACTTAAATTCTAGTCCACACTGGAACGTTGTTGCGAGGCTGCCGCGATTATTGTCTCGCTTCTGTTCAGGGACAGCCCCGCAACGATTCTCGTCCATGCTACACAAGGGGCATGTCTCGGGAGTTGGCCCAAACAGGTCTCTCTGTTTTGCTTGTAATTCTAATCAAAAATTGAAATAAACAAAAACGCAAAAGATGTACTCACCATCTAAGCTATTCAGTGGTACCAGTGACCCGTGCCATGATCTCATGGACACATTGAAACTGAAAGATGACTGTAGATTTGTCAATTTTTTAAGGATCACACCCAGTGATTAAACTTCTACAAATGGTTGAATGCAAGATCAGTAAAAAAAATACGAATTTTAGAATTCGATTTTGCTAATCGTGAAGCTTACAAAACTATCCTCCGGCACTTACCTTTGACTTTACAAGTCTCTCACTCCCAAGATTTCTAAACAAAGTATATCTTTATACTTTGTATAAAGTTCACACTAGTGTTTGAAGACATCATCAATTAATCAAACACACATCAAGCTAAGTGGAAAAAGTCTCAAATATTTTCTAAATAAGATTTTATATTGTTCTATTTTTTATTATTATTATAGTTTTGTAGAAATAAAATTGTAGTGAAACATAGCATGTAACATAGTAAGAAACAAGCAGAATAATGAAATAAAACAATTATAAAGCAAATTATGAATCGAACGCCATTCCATAATTGTAGCATATGAAAATGACACAAATTGTACCCCCCTTTGTAGTTGGATACATATTATTATATGTTATACATGCTTGATAATCCCCTCTTTGCAAGTTAAATATCGGTATTATATTTTTTGGCTGCCGGTCTATTCCTCGTCCTCAATAATTCCGAAACTAAGTCCCCAAACTATCTCTATTTGTCACTGCTTGGGTCATAGTCCTCATGCATTCCGCAGAAATTGGCTTTTCATAGTGTGAATTTTTTTTTCAGTTCCACTATTGAAATGCCAAACTTTTCCAACCAACTTTGTAATGCCTTCCCTCGCTTGTCGCGCTGTAATGAATATGTGTGATACCCTACAAGCAGTAGTTAATTTGAAGATCTTCATTTAGTTTTATCATTAGTGACACCAGTCACCCAGATATTAAGAATATAAAGTAACCACGGCAGATGACTATAAGACTGTGACACATATATGCCAGACTGAGACAAACTTCCTCAGAACACGTCCAGACCTCCAATGTTGCGCAATATTGTTTCAGTGCATCCTTTTTTGACAGGACTCAAAATCCTGTATCACGTAGACCCCCGTTTCATCTCGGGAACATGAGGATCTGTTCTGGAATCGCTACATTTGCAGTGAATCGGTTCAGACTCGATTCAGCCCCGCACCAAAGACAAAACAAAGAAACATAGGTGGATATTTTCTGGGCCGAGAAGAGGGGAACTTCTATTTATTCGTGGGGAAGAAATTTGCCCAACAATCATCAAATGATGCATTCAAGTTAGTTAAATTATATTAATAATATTTCATGTAACTAACAATTTAGGATGTGTCGAAAACCACTTGAAACGTTTTTATTACGTCCCTTCTTCAGTTTCATTTGTTTCGTTGTTCAAAATGAACGAATTTATGAATCTGATTGTGGCTTGTATAATTCATTCGTGTCAGGCCTACTGTTTTCCACTTGCATCACTACTTCCTGAAAGTAGCCATCGGATGTTCTTTCTTCTCTTTATGTTTTTTCAAAGAACGCTCCATTCTACTATTATTTTGAATACGTTTCCAAGCTTCATACAACTGGTTCCTATGCTCTTGATGTTTTGGATTCAAATGTTCTCCGTCGTCCAGATCCAAAAACTCCACTATAACTTCGTCATACCGCTCTTTTACGAAATACTTTAAAATTACTTCTACAAAATCAGTTCGTGGAAACGGTTGTATGAGCCGTACGGGCTCGTCATCTCCCTGAAGTGCAAACCTTTGATGTCCGAAGCATTTATCGACATTTCATGGGAATGGACAAGCCACCCCGCCTGACATCCAGCAATAAAAAGTCTATAAGTTTCCTCCACCTGAGGTATGACAAACTTCGGACAAGGCTCGCCAAGCCTACGCCGTTGGAATCTGCCTTAAGAGGACATTCTATAAATCAGTCGAGGTGATCGTATATTCGGCACCAATTATCTATTATAAAATTATTGATTATATTCCTGCTCATAAACTATCATCTATCATTAGCTATCAAGGTGTAGAGGATCTGTACATAGGTTTTATTATAGTCAGAGTTGAAAACAATGATTTGCACATGTGGTACCGGAAAACGATTTCATCTTGTATGATGCTTTGTTTAAAAAAATTGAAATTTCTTGTCAACTATATTCTAGAAATACTACTTATATCTGATAGACTATATTTTAAAGCAATGTCACTCTGAAGATCCGAAATTTCCAGCTCCAGCTCTTCTCCCCTTATTTGGAGAGCCAACGCTTGATGAAATTAAACTACTGAAATCGTTTTTCAAATTGGTCTTAATAGAAGGTTGAACAAATAATGATGGTTTTCTTTCAGCGTCGCCTACCTTTTTATTTAAATTTGCGAAATGCCCAAGTAACTTCATATGCAAACGATATATCCACAAAACTTTACAGGTCCTATCACAAATAGCTATGCGATTGTTGTCAGTTGTGAATTAAATAATTAAATTTTTCCATTATGTCTGTGATACGAATCAGTATATAAATTAGAGGTTCTCTCTCTTCTATTGAAAATTAAGTTTTTTGTTTACTACAGACGTTCAGAAGCGGGCACACGTTATTACTTAAGCTGGAACTGTCCGCGGTTTCGGTTGGCAGTGACGGCTGGTTATTAACTACTGCTTCCAGGGGAAACATGATGGAACTGCACAACAGTAAGTGGTTGTGACGTCATCGATTCGGTTTTCCGCTGCTTAACTGCCAGCAGCTACGGCCAACTCCAAACGTGGGTAGTTCCAGCGAAATATTACCTTTAAACGATCTCCGGGCGCCATGGTGACTGTGGGGTAAAATAAAATATTATGACACGTTTTTTTGTACAATTTATGCCGACTCTAAATTGATATAGTCTTAACTCCTAATTGATTATGTGCGTAAGCCACTAACCAACGAGCTGAGATATTAAAATCATAAAGATAGCTCCGTAACATTTTACAACGTTTTCATTTTATTTTATTTTTAACCACATTAAATCAACAATTTGTTGAAGAACGATAAATTCCTTCAAAGGAACAAGTGAACAATTTTCACTGAATAAAGTACCGCGTAAAAGATAGACAAAAATGTTACCAGTAAGCAGCAAAAAGGTTTCGAAAGAATCTCGAAGCGGCATCTGATCCACCAGATAAGGATTGTGAGAATACGGAGACAGAGGACGGTGATGTTTTGTCAGTGGTGTAGCAGACGTTGAGAAACAGTTAAGCTCGTTCTTACAAAGGAGACTCATTACCTTCTCTAAACCTAAAAATCAGGTCGGGAATGCTATACTCCCCTTCCAATTTTTAAATCAGAGGTTTTTCGTTATATTCTATATATCCAGTCTTGCTTACTTTATGTACCGGTGTACACACTGTTTTATTTCATTCATTCATTCATTTATAAATAAGGAGACTCCCTTTCGAGAAATGATTGTGTTCTATTCATATTAATAAATAAGCACTACCTCTGGCGTACCGACAATATACCCCCATCACCGCCATGGTTAACAGACGGGACAAATACAATCCAGTAACTAACATATGGGATTGCTTTAGATTTTTTTAAATTTTTGTTTTGATTTTTAAACGTTTATATCCTATTCGATCATTTATTTGTAAAGTATTCTATTAAACGTTTATGGAATTGATTCTCCGTAATATTTTAGTAATAGACGAGTGTTTAACTTAGCTTATTATGGAAAATTCAAGTTGTTTTTAATGTATCTTAAATGTTTTGATGGTTTTTTAAAATGATTTTATATGTGCTATATTTTTTTTTGTAATTTGTTATAATCTTATCACTACATGTCATATTGAACACAATATTATTGTCATTTTGGATACCTTACTACCACGGTAGTGCAATTTTATACCCCAATGATTATAGAAGTAATCTTATAAAACCTAATAAGCTGCATAAATCAGTTAATCACTTTGTATCTGGTAATTTATTTCCTAATGTATACTTTAGGGTAAGGATATGTATTAAATGTTAGGGGTTTATCGGACAGAAATTAAAAAAACTAACATATAATCAGATTAATGATAATTTATTTAAAAATAGTTAAACAAAGCGTAAAAAGTATAGAGCCAATCAATGTGTTAGGCTATTGAATGTCTTAATTTAATTAATTAAAATTATTCCGTATAACCTATTAAACCAATCAAGTGGGAGTTACTAGTAGTTATTAATAACACTATCATAACCCTGAAGAGTCAATAAATGTGTTAGACTAATCAATGTCTTAATTTATTTAATTAATTAAAATTATTCTATATAACCTATTAAATCAATTAAGTGGGAGTTACTAGTAGTTATTAATGACATTATCGAAACCTTGAAGTTTAATTGTGTGTTCTGCACACCTCATTTTCACAAAACAGTGCTTGGGCTTTGTGCATGCGCAATGTTTCAGTTCTTAGTGGGAATTACCGCGTCTTGACAATATCTTGCTATCTGAGATGATATTCTCTTGTCCTTGTTTACAAATAATTTGATTAACACTCCATCAATATTGCCAGGGTCGCTTAGATGTACATTAATTCCCGTGGCTGATTAATAATCGTTTGTGCTTATTGGTCTCAGATTATCTCTAAAATTTACTTCATTAAAGACTAATCTAATTAGATATCAAAATAAAGAAAACTCGCACTTGTGAAACGAACCTACTAAATAATTACCTTTTGTGTTAGAAATCAGTTTTCGTAAAGAATCTATTAGAAAGGGCAACGGCTCCTTCGAACCTTGAAAAGGTCGTTTCCTTTTATAGCTGATGATCCTATCCTCAACCTCCCATCAAGGTCTGAAGGTGTATAGTGTAGTACACCATAAATGATTTTGTAATAGGTTATGACATGTTGGGAAACCACGCACGATCTTCCGCGGTTAATAGCCTGCTGTATCTATCAAAGACACCATAGAACGATTGCCCTCGCAATTAACTCTTGATGTTTTCATCTTCAAACGCCGTGGATCATAATCTATTTGATGTGTAACTTTCCCCTATGTAGGTCAAATAGCAATCCGATTATCAACAATGATGGAATTATTTTCATATATTGAGCAAATGCAATGACATGGCCAACAGCAATAAAAATCATGAATCTATTTTTTTTAATATTTATTTATGTGTTAGTTGTTTTTCTATGGAAAATATCGCCAAATCTTGATTAAACCATTAGGCAACATATCTTTATGTGGCCATCTAATTAAGTGGAAAGAGTCCTGAGAACAATAGTTAATGACCTTATTACGTCAGCAACAAAACCCTTTATAACGATATTACTATACCCTACACTTTTGAACTCATCTCTTCCAAGTTCATGAAATTTTGTAGAAACCTTTCCAACCACCCTAATCCTCTACCACACCCATCCCTATAATCCTCCTCAGATACTAAAGCCTCCGTGACCTGCCATAAATATCGTATATAAAATAAATAAAAATCGTGACAATGGCAATCGCCAGTTTCTCCAATCATGTCCGGAGCGTCTGACACTCCCGCGCTCTTCGCTAACCTCCACTGGCTCGTATCCTGAGACGCGGATGACGGAGGAGCGTGGGGGACCTTCCAAGACTCTACTTCCTCTGTCCCATGCGAGGGAGGTAACAACCATGTGGATTTGGGAGGTTTCCGGATTGTTTGAAATACAGTATGCGAGTGAATGAAAATTGTAAATTTGGTACCGATGGGAACATTTATCACATTTACGTATTGCCCAATAAGACAGATTGTAATTTTATCACAATAAAAAAGTTTAGGTACTAAAAGAAATTAAGCGTTTTCGTTAAATAGCATACGTATTATAATCATTGATACTGTTGATTACTATTATTATATTGTTTTGTTTTATATAATTTAGCAGAAATATATTTTAAAATGCCATCCCTATCACCCTCCACCCCTAGGTTCGCTACTTGATGGAGGATAGAAAACATTTTAATTGATGTTCATCACACAAGAACCCGTGGGCCTTACATCACGGACCAGTTGCACGAGACAAACAAGAGTAAGTGCGATATGGGCAGATTGAGAGCGGCACCCCCCCCCCCCCCCTAATGTAGACGTCCGGAGATCCCCAGGTAACGGCGAACTACCGATTGTCGGTGGTGAAGATGCACGAGCTGGCCGACACGAAACGTCCTCACGACCGACTTGTAGTCTCCCGGCCCTTCTCAATGGCCATATCTAAGGCCGCATCGTAACCTTCCATCCTTTCTTCTTCACGTCGGAATTTATCCCTAGCAAACTTCTCCACCACTTTCCACTATTAACATAAACATCAAAATTTATCGGTCCTAGGGCCTGATAGCATCAGGCACATAACAATGTACGCTCAATACACACTAAGTTAAAGCTATACTACCAATTATTAATAATTATCAATGTACTGGTTACTTCTAGACACAAATCAAAAGTCCCCTTTTTCAATATCACAGTTATATATATGCTGGTAAAACAATGAATTTATTTTTAAATGCAGATTTAGTGTGTTGGGTCGCCCCTAGGGTGGAAGGCGCCAAGAAGAGGGTCTCTACAACCCAGCCGCTGTCCGGCGAGCGTCAAGAAAGAGATGTAATGTGGTTTTGACTTTTGCTACTGTCTGAGCCTAGTCGGGGGGCAGCTTTATTCGTATTGTTCTGATTCCATAAGATCTTAGAAGGTGTGCCCCGACAGTGCACTATTTTCAGGAGAAGAGGATCAGGGTAGTTACTTTACGACTTTGTGTATGTGGTCTTGGAATGACCATGAAGTCACATTCGGGATCTAATGGTAGGCGAAAACCGTCCGGATCCCAAAAGCGAGTGTGAACCGGAGAGAAGCAGACTAGATGGAAACATAAGTGGATATTTTCTGGGCCGAGAAGAGAGGAACTTCTATTAATTCGTGGTAAAAAAGGTGGTACAACATAGCCATTTAGAAAAAAATCTGAATCCAGATTAAGATTTGATCAAAGACATTTTGTGTTAAATTACTGGAGGCGCAAACAAGCCCTAATGGAAAAACCATACGTTGAAAAATGGTCGTATTTCCATCTTTAAACCAATGAGGAGTGTGAGGCATATTGTCTAGACTGTAGAAGATATATAGCAAAGACTACAGTAGCTTGTTTTAGAACGGGTGTCCTAGGCGCCTTAAGCTTTTTATTGATTTTGATACCCACAGTCATAAAGACAGTCAGACAAGTGAATCCCGAACAGATTTAAAAGTAAAACCTTTTCCTTCTGCTAGTAAAGTATTGTCAAAGATAGTCTCGTACACAGGCTTTGGCCTTTTAGATTTGGCAAATTTGTTCTAAAATTTATTTATTTCGTACGGGTATGTTATTTTTGAAAATTATGCTTGGAATTATGCATAACAGACTCCACCGCTGCCATACCGCCAGAAAATTAAGTACTATTTATAGTTTACTTATTTGGCAGAATGCAGGCTTAAACTAAAGACGACAGTTAAATAATCAATGTTTGTTATCGGGGAATTAGAATTACTAATTTTCAAGAAGGAAAGTTGTACGGTAAAGTTCTACAGTTTAAGTAAACTTTCTGTTTTGCATATGAATCCATCAAATATTCGTACACTTTATCGTATATTTGTTTATCAATTACTTCAGGGGTCACCACTCTTCACGATCCAGGAGAGGGCATTACTACTTAGGGGACCCCCTGCTATCCTACCCACGCTATCTCTTGATTTACCCACGTCCTAATCTTAAGCTAGAATCGTGTACATAACCTAATCGCTCCCACTGTGACTTCATTTTTTTTCTTACCCTTACATCCTACCATGCAATCCACTTTAATTCTCTATGTATCATAGTTGTAGCGACCGCTAACTACATAAGATAAATCACCCTATACTCTATTTTATATATATTGTAAACAAATGTAAATAACATAAACTAAATGTATTATAGACAAATGTAAATAACATGGACAAAATATAAATCATTATAAATGTGTTAAGCAATAAAAAATGCGGGGGCCAGGTGGTTACATGAGATGGGTCACCAGCTGTCAGTCACAGGTACCCCAACATATAAGGGAACCGACCGCAGACCCTAAGCAACCCTTGCCAGCCTCCCAGAGGACAATGAGGTCGAATGCTATTGGTTACACCAATCTCGACCTCTATTGGATAAGGGCAATAATTGCCGGGTACTTAAGCCCCCTAAGCCCTGTAAATCATTCTCTCCTGGCAATCCTGGCTACTCCTGGCCGTACTCACTGGCTCGTGGCTCCCGCTGGCACTCTGAAAACCTGACTGCTTCTTTATGAAAAACCTCTGCATCTCTCTATCCTAACCTGGCTATGTTTTAGTCCGGCGCTTGTCAGGCCTCACACCTTCCTAGTGGGAATATCTGCCTTCGTCTTGCTAAAACTAGCACCTCCTTGGGAAAGACCTCTCTCTCGCGGACGACGGTTGCCGTGGCCCTGCAAATTTTACCAGCAGTCCCATTGCAATCCAGTCCGCCTCTCTCCGGTTCACACTCGCCTTTGGGATCCGGACGGTTTTCGCCTACCCTCAGATACCGAGTGTGAATTTGTGGTCATTCAAAGACCTCAATAAACTACCTATAACCTACCCGGTACCCTTCTTCTGAACATAGTGCACCGTTGGGGCACATACCTATCAAAAATGGAGTCAGAGAGTAAAGCCGTCATGAAACGATTGTCCGGGTTATAAACTCAAACAGTTCTCACTTGTCACCAGGGCTTGTGACCATGCACCCCCCTCGTGACGACCCGATAATAGTTATACAATATAAAGTCATTATTCGTACCAATATAAATTTTTTTTTTTTTTTTCATTCAATCAGCAAGAACCCTTTGATGATTTATTAATCATAATTTATCTTGCTTATTGTCACAGTATGCATAAATAAAGTATTTGCGAAAAATTATTATACATTTTAGTAAATATTATATCACTGATGAAACCTTTCAAAGTCTAGCATCAATATGACTCCTGAGTCCGATGGGAGAGACTTTACTTTTATTCAATTTCGAGGGTATTGTTTTATTAGTCTGTATGATCTACGATATATATGAACTATTCAATTGAATTGAAAATCCAAAGGTATATTCCAAACCTCCGTACTGGCTAGTTACTGGTGAAGACGGAGGGAATTGTGGACAACTGAATTGAGAGTAAAAACCATCTTGGAAGCTTCTTAAGATTTTTTTCTTGCAGTTCTTACGTTGTTGAGAAAGAAACAGAAAGATCTTCAACAAACTAAACTTTTGGGAGCCAACAAAAGAGACAGTGTTGATCACAATATATAAGTATAATATAACATAATAATAATGCATAAGTGTTTAAAACACAATTCCAAGCCACTTAGTTCCAAATCGATTTTAAAATGCTATTTTTTTTTTCCATTTGTTAAAAAAGCGTTAATATGTGATCGAGATGGTTTCACAAATAAAATGAGTTATTTTTGACCGGTGGTGCAGAGTAATTTTTTTTCTGAATCTTCTTGTTTTAGTGTGGTGTCGGGCCGTCGCGAGGGGGGTGCCTAGTTACCCTAGCCCTGGTGATGAAGTGAGGGTTGATTAAGTTTATGAACTGGACAATCGTTTCATGACGGTCTTACTATCTGACTCCATTTTTGATAGGTATGTGCCCCAACAATGCACTATGTTCAGGAGAAGAGGTATAGGGTAGGTAGTTTAGGTACTTTGTGTGGTCTTGGAATGACCACGAATTCACACTCGGTATCTGAGGGTAGGCGAAATCCGTCCGGATCCCAAAGGCGAGTGTGGACTGGAGAGAGGCAGACTGAATCGCCGTGGGGAACACTGCTTGGTAAGCTTGCAGCGCCACGACAACCGTTGTCCACTAGGGAGAGGTCTCTCCCAAGGAGGTGCTAGATTTAGCGAGACGAAGGCAGAGATTCCCACTAGGAAGGTGTGGGGTCTGACAACGCCGGACAAAAACGTAGCGAGGTAAGGAGAGAGAGATGCCGAGGTTTTCATAATGAGGAAGCTAAGTTTATGAACATCAAAGCAGCCACAAGCTAGTCAGCCAGTTGTCAGGATAATGAAATACAGGCCCGAACCGCCGGTCTTAAATACCCAGCTGGCTTCGTCAATAGCCAATGAGCTTCGGTTTTATTGTACCCTTTGCCAGTGGAGTATGTGGTTTTCTTTGTTCTCTGACAAAGAGATATGTCACCGTTACGTGGCCCGGGTAAGGGTCTTCGGGCCTCTCGGTGGTTTGGGTCGCTTAGTACCTGCTACTGGTAGCGGGTGCCCCAGTTCATATTACTAATCGGCTCGCAGCTCCATGTTTATTGTTTACCACATTTACAATGATTTATATTTTGGTAATGTTATTCACGTTTGTTTAAATTAATTTACAATATATATACAATAGAGTATAGGGTGATTTATCTTATGTAGTTAGCGGTCGCTACACGTAGTTTTCTCAAAAGCGCGTTATTTCGGTTATAAACATTTAGTTACAAATTAGCTTATTATACCTTTAGACTGTAAATAAACAGCTTTTATACAAAAAATATGGGGTGTATACACCGATCAACGTGTCAACTGATCTTAACCCATAGCTGTTTATCATAGTTCATCTCATGATCTGGATTGTACATTGTATGGGGGCTCATTGACCAAGCATGTATCATTTAATCGTGCTTCCGAGAAAAATTATAAATAATAAACCTTAAAAAAATATATATATATTTCTGACTGATGAGACATAGACACAATCCGGCCAACATAAAAATATGAAATATAAGTGTTTTCCCCTTCTGTCTCTCCACAGCTGTGTTGATCGTCGCCCAAAACCATTTCGACATCTAACTGTAGACGGAAAGAAGGTAATGATTCATTTCATAATATATACACTCCACGCCGACAAAACACCATCTACAATATAAATATAGATCTTGTCTAGTTTCAGGAGGGAACGAGGAACTGGCATTTCAATGGACATGGAACCTTTTACTCTACTCCTGAACAGCAAGCCATATAAACTTTGATTCAAATCGGAATCCTCTATTTTGGAACAGAATCGTGGGTTCATTTGATTGACCACAGAACCAAGAACTTGTCATACTTGATCTGTTTTCTTGTTTAGATCCATTTCTTGAAGTATGAAGTCGATGTAAGTTACTTAAAGGGGACCTTTCGTTTAAGGAATTACTTTTTCATTACACGTGTTCGCACTTGTGTGACGTAGAAGATCTTGCTCAACATAAACTTTACTTAGAGATGTATTTTTTAAAATAATTTATAAAGTTTTAGTTATAAACTAAACAATTTCGATTGAAAATATCGATTACTTATACATTATATAAATATTTGAAGTAGCGATTGTACTTTTAGTAGCTTATATAAAGACCATCCTTTCTAAATAGATTTTATAAAATGTCAGCTATTGTTATGCAGTAAGTACACCACTAGAATAAATATTTGATTGCTACAACACATGTATATTATTGTTTCTTGCTTGAAATTTATTATTCTACTGTAAGTGTTCTACCGTGACACTCTATTGCGAATAATTAAATACTTGAATACGAAATCAGTTTACAAAGCTGTACTATAATCATTAAACAAAATACATCCGAAAAGATCTAGACTATAATTTTGCTTTTGCAATTATGACATTTTCCGATAATAACAAATATTTTTCCTGTCATGAATACGACGTACCAATGTTTTAATGTGTAATATGTTTAAGTAGAAACACCAGACTGGAGTACATTCTTCAATGTACAATAACGATGCTGATCGTTGATCAGTCCTTGATTGCAATAAATAAATTAATGAAAACGAAACATGCTGATAATAATTATTGCAAATATATTGCTGGCTTTATGGATGTAGTTATAAAACTTGTCTTTATTTTGAAACTAAAAAATCACTTTACACTTTTAATATTTTTTTTTGTTTAGTAGCCATATGTTCTGTGGTTTCTACGGTTGTACGGTTGGTGTCGATTGTTGAAGGATATAATCAAATAACATGTCATCTGGTGCTAAAATGAAAAGTCATATGATAAAAACATCGACTATCTCCGTATCGTCAATCAAAAACTATTCTTAAAAGCAACAATCAATAAAAATTTAAAGTTCTGAACTGCACTAAGTCAGATATTGTCTACCCACTTTTTGTATTATGCTATAATTTTTTTTCCTTCATATCTCCTTGTTATTAAAAATTATGGAATCCTACTTCAATGAATCTATTTACGATAGGTCAATATTGGCTACATTTTATACGTATAAAAGTGTAATGTGCATTATACATTCATTGTCTATACATGTTCAAAAAGTGAAGTAAAAAAAAACATTTTATAGTATATTATGCTATATTATGAATATATAAGAATGAGTTTACTCGCCATTGCTTAACTATATATTGTTAGTACTTAATGCAATTTTACTTTATTTTTTTACTCATATATAATTCTTTACTCATTAATATGTCAATAAATACAAATAATATGATGATATTATATAATATTAATAAATTTCTAATGTTATTGGAGGGTTATAAAGCAGCTCTTCATTTATTCTTTAATTATGGTACTTTTTATTATTTAATTAAGTTTCTTTGGGTGTTGAATTATAATAGTTGCAGTTTACAAGATAACATTACAAGAAGCTGCGCATAATTAAATAATTTTGAAAAAAAAAATATTCTAAATACTGTGTTCTTATTCATACTATTAACACGGAAAACATTCAAACATGGAAACTTCCTAGAAAACAAAACACCCCCTTTCTTACGGTATCCTCAATATATATATTTATTATTATTATTATTAATGTGATATAAAATATATTTATTCCCTTTCATCGTGGAAAACAGTAACATGTATTGATAGTTCCTAAAACAAATAAAGATACAGCAGATTTTCAAAGTTACAGGCCGAAAAGTTACGTAAAAGGATTACGTTTTTTTTATAAAAAGAATTGTTTATTTAAAAGTATTGGGAAGTTACATCACTAAAATAATTAAATGTACTATAGTAAATACGTGAAGATTTCATGGACAACAACAAGTGCAAAAATGTTCAAGCTGCCGGTTTCTAGCTTATGTTTGAGTGGTTCGTACCTAGAATGCTTGAATTTCCTTCACGCGGGTAGAGCTTGGAGAAAAGTTGTTCTTGACTACTTAATTGATAAGGTGAACTTTTGTTTATAAATTTCCTCGAAATAATGACTACTTTATGAAGAGTTATTTGGAGAAAGAAGATGAGCCAGCTGGCTCCGAAGCCAGAACATTAAACTTTCGAACTCATGCAAGAATTTACCTCATTTGTTTAGCGTTTAGACATTAAATCGAAATCCGTCAGACTCCACCCTGATAAGAAGCGTACTTGCCACTCAAAAAAGAAGCGCTTTCGTCTTGTGAATAAATAAATATACCAACCATATAACCATAGCTTATAAATATAACCGTACCCAGAACCAGCATATACATTTAAAAAATTTTATAATATATTATACCTAACAGTCCACATATCAAACAATAGTCGATGAATCGAAAAAGGGATGTTTAAAAAAATAACTGTCTAAGAAAAAGAAATAAAACTGTACGTTGTCATGAGTAATACCACAGCGTGAGTTAATTTATTAGTAATAAAAGTTGCAGCCATTTATAATTATTATATCTTACTGCCGCAATAGAATACTGCATTGAGCAATATTTTAACCGTCACGCTACATTGATTCCATCTATTATTATTAATAGGTGACAGTAAAGAGGAATAGATACGCTTATTATTGCGCCAAGCAATCACCAACTCACAGTCCACTTCTTCACCAGAATAGGAACCCGAGAAAAGATAACACACTTTATGATCAACTCATCAGTTTATGAGAATTTTATGTCATTTTGTTGCCCTTGCAGTACCGTTTAATGACTTCTTAATTGCTGTAAGACTTACAAGAAAAATGATTGCTTAGAAATAAATACGTAAACGGAAAAGGACGAACAGTTTTCTGTGAAAGTTATATTACAACATTACTTCGCAGACTCGACAACATTAATTATTCAGGCTCAATCAATATGCAGATCCGTTTCTTTGTCTTGTTGAAAAATATTTAAGCTTTTCAGTAATTATTGACCAGAAACGAAGAATTGGAGTCATTCAAACTTAAATTATACCGTGTCTTTCTATCTAATACCTCGACTATATATTTACACTTAATTTAAGTTTATGGAGCTGATTGTTACATAATATAGTTTTGGTCCTCACAACAAACTGCCTTCAATTACTGATTTGGCACTGGAATTTTGGCAAATCATTAGGCAACCAAAAAAAAAATAAGTTACTTTAACCTGGCTAAGCATGCGCTGCTGAAGCTAAGCAATCGCTCATCGTCGATCATCACTGTAACTAAATGTTTATAACCGAAATAACGCGCTTTTGTAAAAACTACGTGTAGCGGCCACTAACTACATAAGATAAATCACCCTATACTCTATTGTATATATATTGTAAACAAATGTAAATAACATTACCAAAATATAAATCATTGTAAATATGGTAAACAATAAAACATGCTTAGGAGCCAATTAGTTATATGAGCTGGGATACCAGCTGCCAGGACAGGTATAGACCCAAGCCGCCGAAAGACCCTTCCTGGCTCACGTCTCTGTCTGAGAACAAAGGGAACCAAACACTCAAACCTCATTGGGTACTACAAAATCGTTCCTTATTGGATACTGACAAGGCCAGCTGGGTATTTAAGGCCGGCGGTTTGGGGCCTATATTTCATTTTCCTGGGAACTAACTGGCTCGTGGCTGCTTTACTTTAAACTCTGAAACTTGGCTGCTTCTTTATGAAAAACCTCTACACCTCTGTCTCTCCCAACCTCGCTACGTTTTAGTCCGGCGTTGTCAGGCCCCTCACCTTCCTAGAGGAAATCTCTGCCTTCGTCTCGCTAAATCTAGCACCTCCTTGGGAGAGACCTCTCCCTAGTGGACAACGGTTGTCGTGGCCCTGCAAACTTACTAAGCAGTGTTCCCCACGGCGATTCAGTCTGTCTCTCTCCGGTTCACACTCGCCTATGGGATCCGGACGGATTTCGCCAACCCTCAGATACCGAGTGTGAATTCGTGGTCATTCCAAGACCACACAAACTACCTACACTACCTACCCTATACCTCTTCTCCTGAACATAGTGCATTGTCGGGACACATACCCATCAAAAAATGGAGTCAGATAGTAAAGTCGTCATGAAACGATTGTCCAGTTTATAAACTCAATCCACTCTCACTTCGTCACTAGGCCTAGGGTAGCTAGGCACCCCCCTCGTGACGACCCGACAATGACAATAAACAACATAGAAACACAAATATTCGTAAAAGACATTAAATCTTAAATGGCGTTATACCTAAATTGCTTCAATGCTGAGACTTCATAAATGTTAAGTAAGCAAAACGGCCTAACTTTCTTCACGTTAATCTTTTTTTTTCACACATGCTTTTATCGTATTTTCACCAAAAACAAATCAGATTTCGAGATTTTAGGTCGATTGGAAAAATTTTATGTCCACTAACAGGAATAACGTAGATATTGGTAGTTTTATGCTTTACTTTTCTTCTATTATAGAACAAATTATCATATTTAACTTATTCTATTTACTGCACCTAAGTGTGACATTGTTATTATTACATTAATATATTATTATATATAATGTTTGGGCTCCACAGAGTTTTTGATTAGACTTAATTTTTGTTGGAGAGAATTTCAGCAATATTTTTTTTATTATTATTATTTTCTTTTTATGGCAACGAGATGAGTGGAAAGTTTTAAAATTATAAATTTCTTTTTATCTTTATCTTCAGATTGTTTTGGCTAGAGAAAAAAAGCGTATGTAAATATTGTATACACGAACATATGTGTTAAGATTAAAAAACAAAAGAAAGTGTAGGTTATGAAGTGTGTTTTGTTTTTTCTATTGAACAGCAGTTTTAATTTTTGTTACATCAACAGACAGTTAGTTTGCATCAGGAGAAGAGAGTTTGAAGTACTATAAAACTTGAGGAAGTGAAGAAATTGGACTTTGTGTATCAGAGGACAAGGAGGTTGGCTTAGTCGGTGTTGAAGATATCAGAATACGGGCCTGTTCCCCTGTGAACAAGAAGTCGCTGTTTGCTACAGGTTTGGACTTCTCGGCCTATCTCGTCTACAGATCTCTCCGTGCGCATCACCACCCTGTGGTTGTCTGTACGCACTCTTCTCCGAAACATCGTATTTGGACTTCTAGGGCTACCTCATCTACAGATTTATTATACATTATATTTATATTTACTAACAATCAGGCCTGGTTAATCAGTTTTTTTTTTGTTTTGAATAAAATGACAGTCGGGGGAAAAAAACAACGTTAGATGCAACAAATAAGTGAACCCTTAATGCTACAAAGACTACAAGCGTTCGCAGGTAGGTGACTGGTTCAGACATGCTCGAGGTGCAGGGTCCATCAAGTGTACTCCACAGCTGTCAGTGGCCAATATTGGATGTTTGCTTCAATGTTTAGGCTTGTAAGAAACAATTGCGGCTTACAACACTAGCCATTAAGTAAAATGACAAAAAAAAAAAAATAATAAAAAATATAGAATATATTCAAATCAAGTTTAAAATAAAAATGTGGAAGGTTTCTTGAAAACACGATGATACAGTAGACTCTTCCATATCATTATTGATGTGGGAATGGGGGATCCGGATAAGAGAGAGTAACTAGGATATATAAGAAATAGATAAAAATGTTAGTAACTAAACTTTTATTTTATATATTTAGAATAAACTTTACAATTTTACATCAAAACATTAGTTTTCAGATGTTTTTTTTCAATCTTTCCCGCCAGACCACGATGTCTTGCCAATGCCTTATGAACCATGACGTCAGCAGGTGAAAAATGATCGTGCTGATCCACAAATTTTAATGCAACCTTAAAAATAATAATAAATGATAGAATAGATATATATTCCTTATAATCAAAATAAATATTAACTGAACGATTAAAGAAACGTACGTCTAATAAATGGAATCTCTCTTGTGAAGAAATGCTTCGTCAATGGTTTTTGAATCGTCACTGTCTGGCTCCTCTTCCCTTCCTTTAAATGATCTATAATTTCTTCATGTAGGGACAATTGTCCAACATCACAATTTCAATATAGTCTCCTTGTAACTCCACACACGTCTCCCAGCGATGCTCCCATCTCTGTAACCCATCCAAATAGTACTCGGCGTTTTTCTCTGCAAAATAATCGTTCACGAAGGTGATGACGAAAATCTCTGTCCTCCGAGCGCAATTTTTAAATGAGGGAACAAAGAGAAGTCGCTTGGGGCTAGATCTGGTGAGTAAGGCGGATGGTCAAGCAGATCAAACCGTAATTCATGGATTTTCACCATGGCGACCGCTGAGGTGTGAGACGGTGCGTTGTCTTGGTGAAACAGGATTTTCTTTTTCTGCAATTGTAGCCGTTTTTCCGCAAGTTCTGCCTTCAGCTTGTCAAGTCATGATGCGTAGTATGCTCCTGTAATGGTTTTTTCTTTTTGAAGATAATCGATTAAAATAACTCCATGACTATCCCAAAAAACAGCCGCCATCACTTTCCCAGCCGAAAAAACTTTGCTTTTTTTGGAGCCGGTTCCCCCTTTGCAGGTTCCCCCACTGTTTGCACTGTTTCGGGCGTATAATGGTGTATCCAAGTTTCATCCAGAGGAATTAATCGGCACCAAAACTCGGATTTATTGCGCCAACAGAGCGTTGGAAATGTTCATTCGAACACGTTTTTGGTCTAACGTGAGCAAACGCGGCACCCAACGTGCGGACAGCTTTCTCATCTCTAAATATTGATTTAATATGTGACAAACACGTTCTTTTGACATGTTCATAGCCTCTGCTATCTCTCTCACTTTAATTCGGCGGTCGTCTAGCACCATTTGGTGAACTTTGGCGATGTTTTCGTCGGCAGTTGTAGTTTTTGGACGTCCCGAACGTTCATCGTCTCCCAAGCTCTTACGACCACGTTTAAATTCAGCTGCCCAAAATTTCACTGTGGTAAATGATAGTGCAGAGACCCCATACACAGAATCCAACTCATCTTTGATTTGCGTAGGCGTATTGCCTTTCATAAACAAATATTTAATGACAGCTCGATACTCGATTTTGTCCATTTTCATAAAAATACTCACATCGACTCACTCAAACGACTGTTACACCACAACTTCGCGTCCAAAATGGCTGAAACTTTGGCGAGTAACTGTCAACAGATGAACAACGAAATTCACTAGCTTTTATTTACGACTGCTGCTATCTTCATGTTGAGGTCGGAAACGTTTCAGACCACCCTCGTATATGCTGTTGCAGCTTTCTCATTAATATATATCACTCTTTCCTGCTTCAGTAGGATCTCATGGACCGTTTTCCACGTCACTCCCAATTTGTCCCCTTCGTTGAAAAACATATCGGCATACTCTCGCTGAATAGTGCGTTTCCAGTTGTCCACCCGATTGATCGCACCGATTCGCTCTTTCCTCTCCCACGGTTCCTGTACACCGGTATAACATTCTTCCCAGTCTAATATCCCACATTCCGTTACGGCACTTCACTCTTGCTCCTACCTTTCCCAAGAGATCGCACTCTATGATACCCTCGTACTCTCGCGGTATCTCCCAACCACGTGAATTTTCAAATATTCCCCCTTTTCCACCCACCTATCGAATCCCATCGTCAATTCACCTTCGATTTTACAGGGCCCTCCCAGGGTGATAATCTTAAACACGCATACCCGGATCGCGACGCCCCCCCCCCCCCTCCCACCGACACACAATCTGTCCGCCGCTTTCCTGCTAAGAATTGTACAAGAACTCCAAGTGTCTATCAGGCATTTCACTCCTCTCGCCACTCGAATAATGGGTATACCGCCGTAATTCCCTCTCACGCTATAGTTTCTTAACGTACGGCCACCCCTCTACGAGCCCCCTCCTCAGGCCACCGCTTGCCGATTCCTTCCTCCTTCCGTGCCATGCCATTCTGCTTCTTTCGTAGTCCCTGGAGGACGCTCTCCAGTCTCTCCTCTGCTGCTCCTGGGTTCATCTTCTTCTTATTCTGTCTCCGACGCTCCCGTAGTTTGCGACGATTCGGAGGGGGTTCTGGTTCTTCTCCATACCCTGCGTTTACCTCCATCGGCTCCGGTCTATACCTCTCTGTTCGCTGGAAAATGTATGGACACGGCCTCGCGATGTGTCCTTCAATTCCGCATTCAAAACATTTTGTGCGCGGGTACTGTGCCGCTAAGTGTCCAATTCTCCCACATCCGTGACATCTTCTCGTCCTGATCCTCTATACACACGTTACATGTTTGTTTACCTTAGGCTATGTGGTATTAGGCTTAACATTGCCGTACCACTAGCCATAACTTATGTATATGTAAGTTTGAAACGATATGTCCGTTCCAAACTTGTTCTCTCTGATGCCGTTAGGAGTCGCAGGTTACATGGAGCTTCCTTGAGTCTACACCAGGGGAGATACTATTGATGAGTGGAGCATTCATAACCTGCTCTGAATGTCCTCCACTCAGTCTACCTTTATGTTCTGTGAATGCTTTCATTATGTACGATTGTTAGTACTCGTAGTGAATTATTATTACTTTCATAAATCCTGGCATTGAATTGATTCAGGTCAGTTAAATTCTCAAGTCAGTTAAACTCTTGTATGACATTATAAACAGTTGTTAATATTGTATTGTTATTTTCAGTTGTAATACAAGCATCAATAGCAGGCCAGGCTAATTATTTATCAATCCCACAATTATTGATAAATAACTTACATATATATATATAAGTATTAAATATTAAGTGTTTTTTTATATAGATTGGATCTTCTTTATTGTGCTAAAATTACAATCTACCTTATTAGGCAATAAGCAATTGAGATAAATGCACTCATTCATATCATATTTACAATTCATTATTCACTTGCTCATTCATACAATATTTACAGACAGTCCAGAGGCCTCCCAAGTCCACATTTTTGTCACCTCCTTCGCATACGAAAGGGGAAGCGGTGTCTTGGGAAGTCCCCCACGCTCCTCCGTCAGCCGCGTCACCGGACACGAGCCAGTAGAAGTTGACCAAGAGCGCGAGAGCCACAGACGCTCAGGACATGATTGGAGAAACTGGCCATTGCCAGGACTCCCACTGTCACGCATTTATAGCAGGTCACGAGGCCACTGCCGTTTCAGTCTCCGAGGAGGTTTATAGGGGTGAGTGGTGCAGTGCAATGACTGTGCTACGGGATTAGGGTGGTTGGATAGGCTACTATGGAATTTCATAAACTTGGAAGGGATGAGTTCAAGAATGTAGGGTATATTAAGATCGTTATGAAGCGTTTTGTTGGTGACGTAATAAGGGGCATTTACTATTGTTTTCAGGTTTTATTTATATAAGCGCATAAGTATAACCCTTAATTAATACTTGGATGGTGTTTCTCTTCGCAGAAATATAATTGTGAATTTGAACAAGCATCCTTAAAGGTCATTGATTTACAGAGAAACTAAGAAGACCCATAAATAAATACTGGTTATTAGCAATAACTACATAATTTTTGAATCCAATGGTATGGTGCAAAACCTTGGTGTAAATGGCAACGCTTATAAATGGGATTATGTGATTATAGTCATGTCTTGCCGATCGTCCACATTATTTCACGCCAAGGATAAATATTCCTTATGATAAACATTTAGCAATAATTTTCAGAGGCCTCGACATAGAATGATCAATGATAGAAATAATGAACATTTCATAGATCACACATAAGTGGTGTGCTATAATCAACTCATTATTGGCCTACTTCAAGGATACAATTCGATGAAATTGGTAGCTATATTACAATAGATAACAAATAACTTGCTACTGAAGAAGCGCTTTTTGAAACCATCGGTAGCCCGACCAAGTTGCCGATCAGCCCTTGGTTCCTATCTTTTAATATTTATTTAAATACTCATTACTTCCGGTAAGGTAATTGGTGGTTGCTGGCTTGGACACTAGTGGATATAATTGACTGAAACACTTCTTGAAATATCATGGAATACAATTAATACTAATCCTCCTTTGCTATAATTTTTAACAAAACAACATTGATTATCAATTCTATTAATTGTGAACTGTCAGATAAAATACTCATTTTATCTGAGACGAAGGAGAATGCAGTTAATTGATAAGGAATTGTTCCTTCCTAATACTTAAGCCAAAACGTACCTCGTTACTCGATAGAGCTTGTTAAAACAATCACATGATCTGAAACTACAAAATTACATTCCTAAACCCCTTGAATTTAGGTAGTTAAAAAGTAATGAACTAAAAAAAAATAAAAAATCTGTAAGATCTTATGGAATGATACCGGTATAATGAGTACTGGCTCTTCTTGCATTAAAATGAAACACTAAACTCCAGACTGAGCTTCAGCTGTCAGTTGATCAACCTAAGACGTAGGCACCTCGTCCATGAAGCATCAGAAAGTCAACGTTGTCCGGGCGGTTATGATAAACCATGAATAAAATTTTTAGTCTAAGCAAACTAATGTTACTTCATATTAACTATCAGTAGTTCGTTGTCCCAAAAGTTTTGGTTTGCTGCTTGATTGAGATCATGACTGGTTTGACCATATCATGCATTCCAATGCCATGATTCTCTGCGCCAGGGGGCACCACCGCACCGCCGCGAGCGCTGCTTTACGACTACGATAAAGAAAAAAGTAAATAAAATGTTGCGTAATTTTTTTTTCATAATAGTAATTAACTATAATTGGAGAAATATTATCCAACAGTTTAATATCATCCAGCAAATTGTCACATCTTTTATTATTTTACTTTACAAGTAAATGCAGCTGAGAAAGCTGCATACATTGCAGATTTCTTCAAGCAAGCCAGAAGAACTGGAGCTAGACATTTTGTATCTTTAGAACGACATTGTCCTAAAACCCAATTCATCAAATGTGAACTTGACAGAAAAAAAATACTATTCTTAAAAAAGCACCATACAAGTTAATATCGTTTTTAAGTTCCCCGTGCTTGTATGAATCATTCGACAATGGCTAACATAAAATAAGAGTACAGATCTCGACGACAGATAGCGAACATCTTGGTAGTTATAGTTTTATTTAAATTTAATATTTATCATAGTATATGCACTCTATGTTTTTGTAACTTATACTATGGATTTCTATATTTACACATGTGGTAGATGTGGCATCAATGACGGTTGTGGTTGACATGTCCTAAAAAAAATATATATGTGTTATTTATTTGTAAGATTAATTTTTTTTTTAAATAAGTATGTTGTTAATAGCACGTTGCTATGATTGTTGTTGCTAATTCTAACTAAACTGTTTGTCTAATTTTAGTTTCAGTTTGTCAAATTTACTAATGTATTTTTGAATGTATTGAATTTATAATATTAGTTCATTAAATACACGCGCATGAAGTATGAAATTAGTACTAATACTAATTTTCAATATTTAGTTTTAATTGAAGCAGGTAAAGAAATACATGCATTAAAGGATGTCTTTCTGTGGCAGATAACCCCGAGAAACAGGTTGTTCTTTTTAACACCAATACTCCCAAAGTGTAAAATGTATAATTATTATTTTTTGTTGTTTTTAACGCTTTTATTCTTGATTAATTGTTATAAAAATTAATTGTTACGTTGTTATATTGTTATTAAAGATTATGAAAACTGGCGACTAATAAACTCCCCCCAACGCTCCTGGTAAACAACATATTGATTTGTGAGCTCTTTAGTTTCGATTACAATTGGAGTTATATCAGCAATTGACAGGCAGGTTCATAAAAAATGGTCTCGTATCCTTTTAATATTTTGATTGATACTATCCTCTAGACTTATCCCGTAATCTAAGCCCGTCGTACCAAACCGTTGCACATAATCATTAATATATCTGTTGAAATAAAACTTGAACACTGTTGAACTTTATTTAAGCAATTGCAGGTTGTTTAGTTATTAATAATAATACAAATTTATACACAATAAAAAATAATTCATAAATATATATATATAACCTGTACAGATGGGACTAGCACATGAGTAAGTACTTAATTTTGAAATAGGCATTGGTAACGCAATACTATTATATTCCCATCGACTATTTGCATATATTGACATAGTTTTCTGTCACATGGATCTCTAGAGGGTAGACAGGAGATGACCTGAAAAGAAGTCTTGTTAAACAAACAGGCTGGCAACATCTCGGCATACAGTCGGTCACGCCGCATATTTATGACCAACAACCTGCTATTACGGTCCAATTTCCCTTGGGAAACACTGCCGATTGGATCTGACATTCAACAGCAGATTTCATGTAACTGAGTCAACATGGATTAATAAATTGCCTTTTACCCAAAACCTCAAAGACACGCTTTTCAATAAAAGGTTTTTATGGGACCTCCAACATTGATATATTAATAAGAGTTTATCGACTGGAATCCATCACAAACCTTTCAGCAGCTTTCTTTGCCATTAAAGAGCAACGATAAATTAAAAGGAAATTAAATACAACAATATTTAGCACAACGTTGATGTTAAGGGTTCACGTATAACCTGTTAAAATACTAATACATACATATTAGTTTATAAATAAAAGCCCAACAAAATATCTGCAAATTGTCAAAAGATTAACATAGGAAAAATATTCAAATACAAATATTACATAAAATGAAACCATTTATAACGAAAAAGTAATATTACCTTATAATAAAGAAATAAAACGTCTCTCCGCATTGTTTAATATATATTGTCGAAGTGATTTGAACTGTAAACAGTTCAGTTTATAATGTAACATAGGAATTGGTTTAAAAGATATGCGAAATTAAATGGTTATTATTTCTAAAAACTTCAACAATCTATGAATTAATCGATCAGATTTATATTTAGTATCAAACCACTGAAGATGACTGACAATTGTAAGCGCTTTGCCAATATAAGTAAGGGATGGTGGAGCTAAGGGATGTAATTATTTGAATGTTGGTGGAGGTACAAGGTTACCTGTTTGTAACATTCAATCCAGGATGTTGGGGATAGTAAAACGGTTTCCTCAGATAATCGGAGAAATTCATTGCCAGTGCGCATTAGAAGTGCTTTCTTTTTTTAGTAAATTTTAATATGTTCTACATGACCTACAAACATGGAGTAGTATGTTTTACTATAGTTTAAAAGGTATTTAACCATAAACCTCTTGATGAGTTTATTCACGCTCTATGTCCTTTATTTTGTTTCTATACATTTTTTAAATATAATTTAGTTGATACTCAATTGTAAATAAGTACGAATATGATGATGTAAAACAGTTATAAAACAAATAGCAGGTTTTTCACCTCATTTGATCACTCCTCAAATAATATTATGTGTTAGAACTTGTTGTGGAGTTAGAAATGTAAGCCTAGAAAGTTAGCAGGCCTAAATAAAGGGGTAAATCGCCAAAGAGACATTTTAAGGTTAGCCTGAGGAGAACATGTCACATCCTGTCTATTCTTGTTCTGACTAGTCTTCTTCCTCCATGAGGTCCAATTGCTAGTATTTTTACAGTTCCCCTGCAAGTTGTTTACCTATTTTCTACTAGTCACCCCAGTTACTTTATTAAGTTTACTTTTTCTGTTCCTTATCTTTTGTTATTTTTTTTAAAGCGTTATGTACCAATACCGTTTAATGTTGTTATTTCTATAAATCCACTTAAAGTGGAGTTAATACATTTGACAAAATGGTCCTTAATTACTGGGATTACCCATAATTACGTAATGGGAAACTCGGCGATGGCCTTTGACATTTTTTTTTCAGTATGCTTGAGCATCAATGCTTTAGTGATTTATTCGAATATAAAATGTCAATTTTGGAAAATCTTGGGATGTAGCTTGTCAGACCTCAGGGAAATCTACATCGTCGGCTATTTATCTGAGGAAACCCTTTTACTCAGAAACTACTTGTCTAAATCCCCAACATCCTGGATCGAATGTTACAAACAGGTACCTCCTCCAAGATTCAAATAATTACATCCCTTAATTCAAAGCATTAACACAGAAGGAACTAACTATATTACAACTTATAAATTAAAGATAACGAAAAACTGCATTTTAATGAACGGATAGGAAAATACAGAAACCTTACCGGACGGAGCCAAAAAATAATTAATTATGGTTTAATTGCTAGTTGTGGCTTAAGGTTAAGTACTTCCCACAAAGTTTTATTTCTATTTCACTACCACTATAAGCTGCCAATACTACCATCATCATGTGCTCAGATTGTTACTCACGGTTGGTGTGTCTCACTCGCTACGCCAGCTAAAGCAAACATAAGTAACATTCAGATCACTTGACAATGACAGTACAGGCTGCTGAAAGCGCTAAAGATATAGAAATAAAAACTTGAAGGGAATTGAAAAAGAATGAATCAGGCATAGCAGTACTTGACGGAAAAGTAGTGTATAACGAGTACTTCAACCGAGACTAGTGCATTTACAGTCGAACTAATAAGTAGGCCTATGGAAACACATCCGAATATGTACAGATTTTCTGAGTACTCTGTTTTCTCTCTCTGGTATTCATTCAAAGAACCAGATTATGCAGTACATATTCCATATAGTACTTATGTTGATATCGGGTTATTCGCATATATATGACTCACTGTGTAATCTGCAGTTTAGAAGTCTCATGTCGATCGATGTCCCACACAGAAACGTATACGTTAGTTTAAAACAAAAAATAAGCGCAAACCACTGATACCAAGGTGAGAAAAATTATATAGACAATATATCTATGGACATCATCACCCCCCAAAAAAAGTAACTGACTCAACAACCCCCTGCTTACCAGAAAGAGTAATCGAAAGTAACAATGACTGTAAAAACACATTGCCGGGAGGTCTCGTCGATCCGGCCACTGGCCGGCGGGCGTCAATAAAGAGATGATGAGAGAAATGTGAATAAACCTGTAGTCATTGACCTTTGATGGTGGCCTAGTCGTTGGGAAACTTAATTCGAATTTGTTTATTGATCTGACTCCATAAGGTCTTAGAAGGTGTGCCCCGACAGTGATCTATGTTTAGGAGAAGAGGTAGAAGCCAGGTTTTATAGGTAGTTTATGTTGGTCATTCCAAGACCACGCGTTCACACATATCTAAGGGTAAGCCAAAACCGTCCGGATCCCAAAGGCGAGTGTGAATGTATGCAAAAATATATTTTATATACCCGCCTACATAAGGTTTGTATTTTGAGCAGCACTTATGAAATAAGATAACAAAACAGTAACAATCATCGTACGAAATAATACAGATCAGTATGATTCAGAAGGGCTCACCTGCCTTCTTCTTATTAACTCCCCTCAAAAAAAATTCGGCGTACGCCCCTGAGTGAGCATTCGACTGATTTATTTCGATAGTCTTTTTAAATAAGAACATCGAACGTTATTTCTAGATTTTGCTACCTGTTTTTTATTTTAAATATACGTAATAAGTGATACCACTCAATAAGCCAAATAAATTCTACGTCCAAAAGTATAAGAAATTCGCAATCGGTATTACAAACCACTGACTACGTGAATCTTTGCCTCAGTCTATTATAGTGTTTCAAATATAATGATAGTTTCTGCTTTGCATGTAATATCTGAACATTATGTGCAACGTTTAGTATATTTACGCAATACTATGCATCAGGTATATTTACATTTGAAAGGTATGTACATCTATGTTTTATTGACGATTCCAAAGAAAGATTAAAAGTGTAGGACAGATACAGTGCATTATGGTCTAAGCACCCTCAGCAAAATTTTTCAGAATTCAAATTTATATTAGAATAATATTAAAAGAATAAGGCTTAATTAAAAAGAAACATTTTTCTCCATGATTGTATAAGTAATAACATCACGTTTATACAGGTAAAGCTAATAGCCCCCTAATTATCTGATCACTAAGTGGACGTTATGTAGTTGGCTTGCGTGTTTATCGGTGTGTAATGAAATGAAAACTGATGAATGAAAAACCGATTGTAAAAAGTTTCGATCAATCTGAAATTTCATAGGTAAGTTACACCGCACCTTTAAATATGCATAATAGATAATTATTTAAACAAAATAATGGGAAATATGAAACATTAAACGTAGAAAAAATCACTTCAATTTTACAAAATTTAAAACTTTCTCAATTCACAACTAAGAAACTATTTAAGACAATATCTACGAAAAAGCAAAAAAAAATTATAAAATATTCCAAAATCCAGTTTGGGGACCCTGAATCTTAATCTTAATCTTAATAATCATAAACCAAAGAGAGGGGATGTGGTGATCACAATTATGATTACTTTTTTAAGCGGTTTTTATTTATAGTTTTAAACAATTATTTTATGCTAGGTGGAGTACTTTTGTTTTTGGTGGGAAATACTCCGAACTTTATCTGTATATATGTTTTATGATTGAGGTTGGAATTCATGTCGGATCACTCCACATGTATTTTGGGCAATTGATACGGAAGCTTGTGCGAAACAATCAACTTAAATAAAGTCTCAAGTCTCTAAATTTCAGATTTGTCAAGTAAGTTTCAAAGATAGACTATTTTCCCACTGTGGTAAGAGACGCCCCTAAAACACTAAACAAATCCTAAAAACACTAAAAAAAATTAATGATATTATAGTTTGGGTAGCCAACAACAACCCTCCAAACTGTGGAGGGACAGAAGGTGTTTTATTTCACAATATACACTCCACAGCAGAACCGCCCCACTAATAACAGAAACCGCGAATTTTGTTTGGATGGAATTAAATTACTTTTTATTTTGGGCTCCCCCTCCTCTATCTCCTACAGTTTCACCATAAGGTGGAAACCAAGAGAGGGCAAGGGAGTCACAGACGCTCAAGAAATGAGTGGGGGTGTTGGCCAAAGCCAGGACTCCATGATCGCGAGACCACCGCGGTTTAAGGTGACGAGGAGGATTGTAAGGTTGGGTATTAGATGGAGTTGTCAAGAGGTCCCTAACGAGCGGTTTTTGTGAAATTTTGAAAATCTTATTGGTATAAGGCCCAAGTTGGGTAAGACAGTTGGTACATTGAGATTATTGTGAAGGGATGAGTTTGATAAGTATCTGAGTTAGTTACCTAAAAGGGAGAGTTGACTACAGTTCTGTGAACTTTGGACGGGAATATTTGGAATCCTTAACTAAACACCAATATTAAAATGGCTGTTTTTTTTTCCTAGCCCCTTTAAATTCACAGATAATTATATATAATTATAGATCCTCAGGCGAATCTATTTACAAATTATTTTTGTATCTCCTGTAGAATCACTTAAATGGCTGTTTTTTTGTTTTTTTGGGGGGTTTTTCTAAGCTCTCTAGTTAGAAATTCAGGATGAGGGAAAAATATAGAATATTTAGGTTAATCGGATCCTTATACTAGGAGTAACTGCTTGAAGGGGGTGTGAGAGGATTAAGGGGTGTGGGAACCTCGGTGGAGGTTGGCTAAATGGCTGTTTTTTTTTTGTTTTTTTTTTTGTATTTTTTTCTAAGCTCTCTAGTTAGAATTTGAGGATGAGGGAGAAATATAAAATATTTAGGGTGATCGGATCCTTGTACTAAGAGGACCTGCCATAATACATTTTTTTTTTTTTTTTCTAAGCTCTCTAGTAAGAATTTTTGGATGAGGGATAAATATAAAATATTTAGGGTGATCGGATCCTTGTACTAGGAGAACCTGCTTGAAGGTGGTGTGAAAGGAGTAAGGAGTGTGGAGGTTGATTGTTAACTCCATAATAAATAAATGGCTGTAATGAATTAATTCAACCATGTATGATGTTCGACTTTTTCAATCATCGGGGAGCACATACAAATTACACGAATGTTTACAAAGTTAAAAATGTCGAGTAGACGCATTTTCTAATGTATATTTGTTTATCCAGGTAACTGTTCACACTCATGAGGCTCGCTGTATTTCGAGGCCTTATCATGACGTGCAGATCCCTTTAATAATTTCTACGGTGTGGGAAAACTTCAACCTTGAAAGTAAGTGTTAAGGAGTCAGAGGCAATTAGTGTCACGTCTCGCGTGGCTTAACGCCATCTTCACTGTGCAAATAGATCGAACATGAATCAGCAGAAAGGGGCACTATCCTGTATGCAACAATTAAAAAAAATGAACCCTAATCGTGTAATACATTCATTCGTATCGAAAGGGGTAACCTCCGTTCAAAGGAGGTCAAAAGGTTGTATTAATTGCTGACTTTAAGATTGTGCGTAAGGCTCACTTATGTATACTAGTGGTCGCGTGTTGTTGATCTTGAGAGTGAATAGTTAGTTCGATTTTCACCCTTTGAAAACCTTTCAGATCTTTACCATTCTAGAGTATACTAAATATATTACTCGCCATTGAAAATATAAACACTTTTTGAAAATCCTGTTTTTTCCCCATCTATTTGTATTTTAATGTTTTCAATTCTGTTCGTGAAATGCTGAGAGAACAAAATTTATTTTCTGACTGATTTTCCTTTCCGCTAATCTATATATAATTTATTATATATCTATATATAAATGCTATATAATTTTCTAAAGTTCTTGTAATATTGGCACAAATAGCACTCTTGTGAACTAGATCTTCTAATGAGTAGTATTTAAAACACTGGTCGCACTCCTAGAATGAACCCGAGGAAGGTAAGCTGTTAACCCTGTGGTGCTCCAAAGGCTTAACGTTCTAGCATGCAAGACGAACCAGCTAGCAGATTGTCTGTCCCAAACGCCTATCAAAAAGCAATGTCAGTCAATTATTACTCTCAGATGTTTATAAAAATAAATAAATAATAAACAGTGCTATCATTTTTTATAACTCCTTTCAATTTTCTGCAATCACTCTTCATGCCGTTATATTGACTACATTATATAAGTAGTAGTTTTCCCCTGATAAAGTTACCACGATAGTTTTGTAACTGTAAGAAGAATATCCTTTGAGCGGCTGTGACCACAAAAAGCTTGAGATGGTCAGTTATTCAGAATCGCTTAAGTATAATGAAGATAGTGGAAACCAATCTATTAAATGCTTACGTAGATAGATGCAATTTACGCTTATGTTAGTGAATGCGGACGGTGAAAACTATATTAATTAACATTCTTTAAACAGATAATGAATCAGGGAATCAAATTAGTGCCCAAGCTCCCATATTTTATAAAAATGGACGACATTCTTTTCTTCAGAAAATCTTGGAAAATAAAATAAAACTGATTCAAGGTTTTCTTCTATCACTTATCCCTAGTTCATGCAATTGATTTTTACGTCACAAACGTAATATGTGGTTAATTAGATAAATGAATAGATAAAGCCTTAAAGCAGATCGGAGCATTTACTTGCAAGTATCTAACTTATAATCGATATATAATAGTAAAGCAATAATATTTCATATGTTATGCTGGAAATAGACAATTATTCAATATAAACAGAAAATATTTGGCACAAGAAGAAAATAAATTAAGTTCAAATCTAAAGCAAGAAGAAAACAACGATCATTTTTAGAGTTTAAAAAATCAGAAACCATAAGTTTTCACCTGTGCCAGCTTGTCAGTCTGTGTCTTCCCTGTTGGACCAATAAACTTGACTAATACAATTTTATTTGATCAATGTGAATTATGTACATCCCTATGGTAAGCATATTCTGTAACCTACCTCATTTTTTACCATTTCTCTTTTTACTTTATTTGATCAATTTAACTTAACTAATTTGGCAGGTCCGTCATGAGATCTTTAATTCTAATTGTTTTGTGTCTTTGGCATAGGAATTCATCCCGATTGAATCGCCCGATCTCAAGGCTAATGTTGTAGTTATTAATAAATTGAGAAACTAGGAATTGTGAAATATATTCAAATAAAATGGTTATAACAAATAATTATAATTATTATATTATTATTGACAAAAGTATGAAAAAATATTCAATTCCTTTTAAATTAGGATAATTGCTACTAATTAGAAACATGAATTTGAGATCAATTTCTTTTAATGGATCCATAATAAAAACAATATTAATATCACCCAATCGATGATCTTCCTGTAATCCAATCAACGTTACTTTCTGCTGTTGGTTCTTCTCCTCTCTTCCTGTATGGTAACCGCCAATTCGGGAGCTTGCTGAGTCCGTTCTTCTCGACGGCTGTGCTAAGACTGCTCGTTTATCTCATCCCCACTCCTAGGAGCATAAGGGAAAATGATTACCAGATGTGAGAATTCCTGGTCTATATTCTCAAATATCATGAATGCTACAACTCATCTAGCGATAGTGACATTAACCTGTATATGGACGTATCGAGTGTGATTTTCAGTAAAACGCCAGATAATTTATTTCCACCAAATTGTCCAATTCTGTCATATATTTCATATTTTTGTAGCATGTTTGAAGACATTTAGGAATACTGCTCTAAAAATACTGCATGTATACCGAATTATTCTCTATAACCACAGGTATGTCGGTTTTGCTTTGGGTTTGGGCTTTGGAGAGCAATTCTTAAAATGTGCCACTGTTTATGCGTACAATATGTACTTAGTACTTAGTTTTAATGATCCGAATGAGATAGTGAAGACGGACAGTCCTCTGCAAGTAAGGGAACCTTTACCGTCCAGTTTAATTTTTGCTGAGTCCTTTGCGAGCAATGCCCGTACGGTTCAGGAGAAATCGTGTGCATTTCTTTATAGTAGGCAGACATTTATTATTAATTAAGCTGGGTAGCTTAAGAGCCAATAGGGAAGCTTGGCGTCCGGACAGTCTAACAAGGAATTTTAAATGAATCACGTCAAGCCTGTGTGACATGAGCTGATGTAACATAAAGCTTTCAGTATAATGATTAAAGAGAAAAATCTGCAACACAAATATAAACGGTAAGAAACAGCAAGTCGTGATAAAATGAACTGTATCAATGGGAGCTAAAGACTTCCTTGGCCCGACGTCACGCCACTGCACCCGAAACACAGAACAGAAGACAAGAGGGTGGCATTAATTCGCTTCCGGATTGAGGGTTCATTAGTAGAAAGTGATACGCTGAATAGAAACTATTCATTAAGGGGGTGTGATTGTTATTAATGAAGAGCGTTCCTGGTAGCACATTCAGGGTGTACGGCTCCCAAACGAATAGCATTGCTATTAGGTAATTTCGTAGGAATTAGTGAATAGAACTTAGCGTAACCATGTTAGGACATTTCGGTCGAGTTACAAGCATTATGGCTTAAGTTCAAATAAGAAATTGTATTTCTTTTAACGAAGTAGTTCCAATATCGTCAACCTACCTCTATAGTATTCAATACAAATATGTGCAAATAAATGCCATATAAGATTTTTTTTTTTTGGGAGCTCTCCTCGTAGTATTCTTTCAGCAATCGGTGGGTTCCCCAACATAAGTTTAAATATACAAACAACTGGCCCAATAATCTGAGGTTTTGTGCCTAAATAAACCCAAAAAACAAATAACTAACAAAAGAACCCTCTCCTATGGTCATAGCATACTTTCGTAATTTTAAAAATACAGGATCTTCACAGAAATCACGGATCAACTTGATCCCAGAACAAATGCCATACGAGAATCTCTTAATGACTGGACGACTCAGAGAAAAGTTTTCATTAACAGTTATCATTCATGATCTAATACCACTTTTTTTGTTTTTCTTGGGGTTGTAAAATCTTCAAAAGGCTCAGTCACAGAAGTCATCTTGGCCTTCTCCATTAGTTAAAGTCTAAAAATGACGTCATGCATCATGTTCCAAAGCAAATGGCCCAACACACTTGACAGGCAAAGAAATTATCTTCCTTGAGGTAGATGGCATCCTTTAAGGGTGATAGCTCATTTGGTGCACCGCTGGCAACTTATAGAAAATATGCAAATATTTTCATTTAATGCTGTCTAAGTGCTATTTTGGATTTCCATTTGTTTTCCCGTTACCTAATTTTCTTCAGATCTTTAATACTTCCTACTTTCTATCTGTTACTTACTACCTTACTCGAAGTTACCAAAATCGTAAACATTTACTGCTGTTGTTGTCATTTACTGTTGTTGTGTCGGGCAAAAGAGGGGAGGTCGTCTGTAAAAACTTTCCAATTTTCTTAAGACTACCCTGTATAGGTTCCCTCACTCACCATGAATGACCTCATTGCACAGTTCATTCCAGCAACGAGCATTCAACAAAGTCCCTCATATGGCCCATAAGTAGGACTGGATTGAAAGGTTTCCCTGTCTGACTATATCCATTATAAGTCTTTCTCGGCGATGATGAGCCTCCCTGTTTAACGTAAAAAAGTTATTAATTACCTAGTAAAAAAAAAATATACATATTTTCTCATTATACTGAGTAGGTAGAGAAGATAGAAACAATATTGTGCTTCTACAATTTGAATAAAATGTTGATCACGGGTATAAATGTGTGCACACATTGACATTTAAAACGCTCTAAACCCCTACCTTTTTGCTTAGGGCAAGAGTCCCAGCACGACTTGATGTAATTCTAAAGAAGCAAGGTACACCCATCGCCTTAGGTGTTAATAAATGCTACTACATGACTAGGTGGCCAACTCCCACGTGTTAAATTGTCTATGTCCATTTTAAAAAAATAGCCAGCATTGCCTGAATTTAAGGTCCTTAAATGATCCAAATCACAAAAGTCATATTAGGGTAGGAGCTATAATAATAAATTTTGAATGCAACTGAAATGGAGATAACAGACAATTACGAGTTCAGATATCGAAAACTAAAGACGCCCACACAATCTTTTGAATTCCTGGAACCTTTTCTGAAGTCAAATGAGACAGCCCCACTATTAAAGTAAGCTGTTATCATCCTTGTCTGCTAGTATCACGACTCCCAAATATATTCCCTTGAATAAGATGTTTCATCAATTTCTAGAAAAGGAATTAACTCGTAAATTGGATGGAATATTTATGTTTAGGCTGAAATTGTGGCGTAAGAGAAACAGTTTATGTATCTGCCAGAAGGTGCTCTCCGTGACTCAAGTTATCAAAATACTGAATCTGAAAATGATGTCATGTAAGGTCAACTGGGCTGGAACCACCATCTATTCTCAATTCCTACTTCTTGTTTTTTTTAGAGTGTCGATTTTTAGTTTTTTTTTTCAAAGCAAGCTTTGTGAGAGCGCCAATATGAAAAGCCAAAAATCTATTGACTAAATATTGGTTGTATCAGTGACGAATGGACGTAATTGAGACGTTTAGTTTCAAACCCACCTCGATCCATTTTCAAAAAGTGTACAGAAGAGATACAAAACAACCCCACTTCACACAATAACAACTAAAGACGTGTTGACGATGAAAAATATTTTAAAACAATCATGGAACTCGATTCTTTTCAAAAGCACAGAAACCTTTAACCCAAATTCTAATCCCTGGATTGGGATTGTTGTTTGCCTCTTCTGTAAAATTTCTGGTCTTGAAACTAAACGCCACAATTAAAATATATTTATATGCTACACACGCATAAATTTTAGTCAAAACAATCAGTATTGATGATGTAATGATTGATTTACATGTTGTTTTACATCCGAGAAACTCTTAGTAACTTCCAATAAAGTTATGTCATTCATTGTGCCGTAGCTTATAAGTGAGCTGATTTATGCATTGCTAGCTTTTCAAAAGTGGTGGAAAAAATTATTTAATTGTTTAATACTTTAAAATGGGCTTTACTGTCATATAGGAGCATTACTTCATTTAAAACCAGGAATTGAACTTACAACAGGAATCAATATATGAGTAATGGACACTTTTATGACTTAAAATTATCTCCAAGAAATTATAATAGATGACAATAATACAAAGAAAAATATCAAGTACAAATAATTGTTAATGTTTTTTTTTTATTCTCACGACTTAGCCGTAGTCGTGCTCTTTCTATTACTGGAGACCACAATGACATTCACTCAGGATTGTTTACCTCCTATGTCTTGAGCATTCTATGAGACTAATTATGACTCTGAAAGGAGCTTGACTCTATCCATATCACATAAACATATAAGCAATAGGTAATATTTGTGCTTGGTTCGCCAATAAATACAATACTTAAGCCTGGACTGGAATACTACCTATCTAGGAATTCATTCAGAAGCATGACCCTTTGATGTATGAACTTCCTCTAGTGATTCACAGTTGCTATTTTTTTGTAAAAAAAAGAACAGTAACCTGAAAACTAAGCCAATATCTCTTGGGAGCTAGTGGATATTAAGCACTATTGCTTTTCCATTAATGGAGCAGGTAGAATGCCAATAATTATTAAACTATGAATTAAATTATGTAAAAATTATATTAAATTTAAAAGAAAAAGATTGATGATAAAGGAGCACAGACAGAGATTTACTCACAGGTTTTATTACTACCGGAGCGCTTCATTTACAATAATTTTCATCCAGTATTTGTAACGCCTATGTACTCTATTGAAACAATAAAAAATTGTGCTGGCCCCAAGTCTCATACATGAATGCAATATAGAAATGTTATTTTTTAATTTTTCCTGAATTTGATATTCTTCTTATGAAACAACCCTCCTAAATGCTTATGACAGTCATTTTCCTTTTTAATATTTCGTTATATTTTTTTCAAAATAAGGAAAGCCATACGTTTTCAGCGGTCTGTTTTCAATCAATCCACATGATGGTATTCTTTTTCGAATATTTATTTCATTATTTCACCTTGGTTATTCATTCTTTTTTTTATTATACAGCCCACGTGACATCCATGGCTCGTCTTGTGATGAGATAAGACCTTGGTCGAAACCTCAAAACCTTTACTTTGGTTTTCTAGACTGAATTCATTACTTGTTTATTCAAGTACTTACAAGCATAAGTTGTATATATTGAATGGAGAAAAATAAGGTGCGATGGCCAGCTTAGTAACCACAGCTTGGCATCTGGCCGGGGTCATTCGGTCTGTAAGCCAGGTTACGTTCATGGCAGGGAAAAAAACAGAGGTATGCTAAAATCATGGTTAAAGAATATTTCTTGAATAAACAAGCAAATTTGTTTAATCTTCCAATAATTTTCTATTATAAATCCACATTATTTTCCGGATGTTATGCCTTTCTTTCAAACGTTACACGTTACAAAAGTTGTAAAACCCAAAAATAAATAAAAAAATGTATGACTCGTCGATGTAAGATTCCTTTCCAGTGTAAAAACTGCAATGGATTGCGCGACAAACTAGGTCCCTAGAACATCTCCTGTTGTCTCCCTGTATATAGTCCAAGTAAATGCTGAGTAAGTTCAATATTTATTAATGAAATAAACAGCTTCCAATAATTTTCTATTATAAATCCACATTATTTTCCGGATGTTATGCCTTTCTTTCAAACGTTACACGTTACAAAAGTTGTAAAACCCAAAAATAAATAAAAAAATGTATGACTCGTCGATGTAAGATTCCTTTCCAGTGTAAAAACTGCAATGGATTGCGCGACAAACTAGGTCCCTAGAACATCTCCTGTTGTCTCCCTGTATATAGTCCAAGTAAATGCTGAGTAAGTTCAATATTTATTAATGAAATAAACAGCTTCCAATAATTTTCTATTATAAATCCACATTATTTTCCGGATGTTATGCCTTTCTTTCAAACATTACACGTTACAAAAGTTGTAAAACCCAAAAATAAATAAAAAAATGTATGACTCGTCGATGTAAGATTCCTTTCCAGTGTAAAAACTGCAATGGATTGCGCGACAAACTAGGTCCCTAGAACATCTCCTGTTGTCTCCCTGTATATAGTCCAAGTAAATGCTGAGTAAGTTCAATATTTATTAATGAAATAAACAGCTTCCAATAATTTTCTATTATAAATCCACATTATTTTCCGGATGTTATGCCTTTCTTTCAAACATTACACGTTACAAAAGTTGTAAAACCCAAAAATAAATAAAAAAATGTATGACTCGTCGATGTAAGATTCCTTTCCAGTGTAAAAACTGCAATGGATTGCGCGACAAACTAGGTCCCTAGAACATCTCCTGTTGTCTCCCTGTATATAGTCCAAGTAAATGCTGAGTAAGTTCAATATTTATTAATGAAATAAACAGCTGATAAGCTATAGTAATAAACATTTAACCTTGGTAGACATACAATTATTATTTTTTTAAATAAATGTCCCATCTCATGAAGAGGTAAAGCGACCGTTGGCCATGGTTGGTAGGTAACACGGAGGAGCTTGTGCGGTCAGCTCTAGGTCACAATTTATTTTTTTTTACAATAAATAAAAAAAAGTCACGGACTTATATACGCGAATACATTATGATTAACTGCACCACAATACAAACCCTATCCTATTGTATCCGAGCATATAAATTAGTCATCCCTCAATAGGATGTGCGACAAGATTTATAATCGTGTTTTGAACTTTCCGCATCAAGACAGACCGATGAAAATATCTCGATTTGCCACAATTTCGATACGGCCAAAGGTCAAGGACAATTGTTTCTGGATTTATGGACACCAACACCAGTCCTTCTGCCTGGTTTCAAATAACCGTTAACTGAACAAGGTTGGAAGAATGAACAGAAAAACGCCTTTACGTAGAAAATCTTACAATGTTCATTGGTAGTTTTCAATTATGCAGACATGAATTCGTGAATAAATGTACTTCATAAAGGCAAAATGTAGTAGAACTAGTTATTCAACAAATCCACTCGTTTTTTAATATCTGGTTAATTCAGTGATTAGTTGTTGTAAAGAGTATGTTACCCTTTTATATGAATTATTAAATAAACCCATATATAATTATCCAAAATTTATGACTCAAAGGTAAATAAAAGTGCAGAGGTCTTAAATCTGTCTATCTAGATTATTATTTGACAGGTATCGTCGGATTCCTCTGGAAAAACTTCGAAGTTTTAAACAGTAACATTCCTGTTATCACCTACCTCTCTATGCTCGATAGAATATTTATCATTGTATGGAGGCACAACTTCTAATGCTAAGCTTAAAATACGATTATATATACAATATTCTATAGTTCAAATCCTCAGCCCACTCCTAAAATACAAGATCCCTCTGATCTTTATACTATGATAATCTCTGACCTTTATACTCCTGTCCACAAAACTACAGCATACGATCGGTCCTTCCTTGCTCTCTCAACTACCCTCTGGGATTATTTACCTCCTAATATCCTCCATGCTTCATCCTTTAAAGCTCTCCTATTCCATCATCTCCTCGCCATCCTGAGAGACGTTTGTTAGCGTACGAACGGTTGTTTCTACATGGTTGTTTCTACATATATATGTTGGCTGCTAGCATTTAGTTTACTTTTGTATTAATTTAATGGTTTTTATTTAACTTATTAAATTGTGCAGACTTTTGCTTATAGTTTTGACGTTTTTTTGTTTCGGTTTCGTATAGGTGGGTCCATCTATGACTTGATTAACTAAAATCAATTAAACAATCATTTATCTTTTGTTTTACATTTTTTATTATGATGTAATAGTTCTTATTATAAGTGAATTTTTTCATCTGAACATTCATAGGGGACTTTCACTCGGAATATTTTTTTTTTCCATTCTATTACATTACGAGAAATGAATTTCGCATCACCACGCGGATAAATGAATCGAATAATGAGTTAGAGGCGAATAAAATTGATATTTCATGTATATCAGGAACTCATTTGTCAGGAAAAAAATAATTTAATGTACCAGAATATAAGACAGTGCGTAACAATCGGAACTCTTCAACGTCTCTAAGCGGCGTAGCAATAATCATAAAACCCAATATAAAGTTCGAGGAGCATATAATATCAAATGTAAAAAAATGCCTCAAATTCTTCCAAAGTAATTATAGCTAACGAACAGATTTGGGGAGTAGAACTCCGTTAATATATCACTCCAAATAGAAAACCTTTAATAACTGGAATAGTCGACTGGAACCAACGCCAAAATATAAACAATCACAATATAATTGTGTGAGAGAGAGAGAGAGAGAGAGAGAGAGAAAGAGAGAGAGAGAGAGAGAGAGAGAGAGAGAGAGAGCAGTGTTCACTTCAAATACCGTGTTCACGATTATGCGAAAAAGCCCCTAATCTCGGCCTTATATAGGCAGGTCAGAGGCGGGGCTACACCCGCCGCGCCCAGTAGCGGGATTCAGCTGTGTAGTGCACTATTTCCCCCCTCTCTTAACTGACGCCTAAAGTTTGTATAATTAAAATATCGAAACGTAGGCTCGTATTTTCTGGGCCGAATAGAGGGGAACTTCTATTTATTAGTGGTGAAGCAGTTGGTAAGCTTCATTCTCGATCGTATAAAAGATATAGGACAGGTACGTAGGGGTACGTAAAGAATAGCTTATCCGGAAGACGATAATTCTAAAGTGTGATGGAGCGAGCATGAAAGAAACGGACAAATGTTGGAACAAAACGTCTTCTGTCTCTCAAAAGCTTTATCGATTATTACCGGAACCTTTTCAAAGGACACTCCACACCCGCATTTGGAGCAGTTTTGTTGGAAAGGATATATAGGTCAGAGTACCGGAAATCAGAAAAGGATAAATAAGTTTGTAATTTTCAAGTTGATTACACATTTCGGCTTGGATTGAGGTAAAAAAATATAGAGATATGGCGATTGTCTTTTGGTCATCTAAGGTTGGGATCTTTTTAAGAGCTGGAACCGTTTTTCCAAGAAACTGCATCAGCCACCATTTTTTTTAGAAAAATGAGGTTGAATTAAAAAAACAAATGATTTGAAAATAATGTTTATTTTACTGTATTTTCGGCTACTTTGTAATTCATATAACCTTAATTCGATTTGAATAAAAGACATTATCACGTAACGTTATCTGTTTTTTCTTTTAAATTTTTCTTTAAGCAGTATCCCACTGTTGTGTCAAGAAGTGATCTATCAGCATAACCACCACCCATTTGCCACTATACTTTTTATTCTATTGGTTACATCCTGAAGGAAGGGCTCCCTGTGTTTATCTGCAACTGTTCCCGGGTAGTGAGAAAATCCGAATGGGAGTACTTAAGGTAAATTATTAATGATGCATTGCAGCCAAACCCTTATTTGAACAAAGCAATTTTTCGAAAATTCATTAGTATGGTTGTGTAGTTTGTAGATATAATGTTGCCCAAAAAGTTTCTGATGTAGTCCAATCTTCTTTTCCCATTTCTTTGGAACTTCATTTGCAGGATAAGTTCTTGAAGAGAGTATGGATTTGTGGCCTGACACAGATCACTTCTTGGTCAATTTCCTTGTCTAAAATGCAGAATATTCTAAACCTATAGAAATCTTTATCGCGATCAAATCTCTTATATTTCTAAAATTTCCACAAATCCTACAAACATTCATCTCTAATCGTATCGAACGATTATAATCGGATACTGTCCGAACATGACAAATAGAAATTATGGAGGTAGTAGCAAGACCGTCGAACTATTAATAAAGTCCAAACGTATACTGAGAATATCCTACTGACAGACTATGTACTTTCTACAATGAACGTATATTCTCAATTCCACGATACAAACACCTTCCATTAAGGTACACAAGGTAAACGTACTTGAAATATATAAACAAGATAAATACTACAATTAGCACTGAGAAGATACTAATCCAGTAGTGGAATTAATATGGGGCACATAAGTAATGGGAAATATCTGGTTAGCACAGTAAAGCTAAGGTGGACAGTATAAAAAAAAATAAAAGGATCTTACATTTTACGACTGCTAACATCAGATACATGAATGTAACAAGAAAGGAAATTGGTTGTGAGTATTCCGAATGCATGGAAATTTTACTTAACGCTCGGGGGGGGGGGTCGCGCCTTGACCATGAAGTGTTTAAACAACTAATCAATGCCTATCCTCAACGTATCTTCATAACATGGACTAGAGCTAACAAAGCTCATCAAATCGGCCCGGGGGTTAATAAGTCATCACAGTTCCGGCAGGCCAAAAGTCTGGCTCAACTACAAATATGAACTGAAAACACTGATTGTGGTGTGGTATAAAAAAAAAATTTCATTTCATCCCTTGAAGTATATCCAAACTACCCTGAGAAACTATATATGAAAATGACTAACGGACTCCAATGTACTTACAGGAAATGCTCCCCAAAAAAATAACATTTGACACCGAGCATTTCTTTTTAGTGTTTGATTTAAAATTATTTTACCAATGATCTCTACTATTTTAACTTAAATTATACAAACTGTGAAATGATGAGGTGACTTATCCGCGAGACCTAACCGTCTTAGCGTTATTTATTATTAAATATTGCAACCATTTTTGTTCGTGGTCTTTTAAGACACTAATGAAAAAAGAATGGAGTTGAAGGGTGGCAGATGAAGAAATTTGATTAAAAAAAGGTTCAACAAAATCCAGCAAATTATAAACGACTTTCAATGAAAATAATATTTAGCAATTAGTTATGTTTACTTCAAGAGTTATTATTTTTATTTATAGCCCCTTTAAATTTACAGATAATTATAGATCCTCAGGCGAAGCTATTTACAAATTATTTTTGTATTTCCAGTCGCGTCGCTACATTATAAACAGTTTTTGTTGTGTGATAAAAATTATATAATGGAATAAATAAGTATAATGATACACATTATGCGTGACTGGACTGAACTGAGTCTAATAAAGGTTTGCTTTATTTAAAGTACACTTTAGGTAAATTACCCATTGGGAAATACCCATATTGCCTCGATCAGATCATCCTTGAAATATTTGATTACTCGATATTTTAAGCCAGGGTTATTTATTATTTTAATAAACTAACAGTACTAACAGTAAATGCCCCAAATAACATTCGACAATATCGAGGATTTTATTTAAAAATAGTTTACCAATGATCTCTACTATTTTAAGTTAAGTCAAACAGAATGTGAAATGATGCAAAATGACTAATGTAACACGCAATTAATCCTGATGAGGTGTGACTAATCCATGGCATAACTTAGTGTCACTTGACAATACGCTAATATGTGGACGAGCTGACCGTTATAATTAGCAAGTTGACTGACCGTCTTATTGTGAATGGGTAGGAAGGAGTGGCTGTAGTAGTGCCAAGGACGGCGTCGGCCAGCCAAGGACGGTCTTTCACCGGCGCAGCTCGTTGCTCGTTGCTCGTTACTCTTGCATAGGAAAGGTCGGCCACGAGGGTGAACCTACCCTTCTTGTCGTCCCAGCTCTGTGACGATTTCCCACGATTCCATTCCCACATTATCGGTACTTTAATACACACATTATATACTAATTTACACGAAGGATAAAGCCCATTGAAGAATTTAAAATAAAGCATAAATAAAATTGTTCAAAAAAAACCAGTCGAGAATTGTATTCCAATAATTGCTTTTCTAGTATAGCTCAATCTATTATATATAGTAGGTGGTTACAAAAGTTCTTGTGCACACAAACTTGTTGCCTTTAAAATAACATTAAATTATTATTTGCCTCTTTTTTTTGTATTATATTATTGTTTAGATTTACTAAGTCAAATATGTGCCCTAACCGTCTTTGCGTTATTTTTTTTATAGTTTGAAGATGGCAGCCGAAGAAATTGGATTAGAAAGAAGGTTCATGATGATCACACCATTGATTACTATTTTAATTTAAGTTACATACAATGTTAAATTATGCAAAATGACTAATGTAACCTGAAGTTAATCCCGATGAAGTGACTAATACGTTAACCTAATTCATTTATGTGCCCTAACCATCATTGCGTCCTTTACTATTAAATATTGCAAAAAAAAAAATTCGCGGTCTTTTAAGGCACTACTGGAAAAAGATTGGAGTTTGAGCATGGCAGCTGAAGAAATTGGATGAACAAAAATATTCATCGAAATCCAGGATGCTTAGGTTCATTCTCTTCAAGGCTGGGATTAAAGATCGACCTAGATCAGGTCGCCCTTAAGTTACTTGATCAATCAAGATTGTAAGCCAGAGTTATTTTTATTTTAATAAACTAGTTCCAGCCTAGCACAAGAACTTTTATAACAACCTAGTATTATAATAATATATAATAAGAATTAAATAATTATAAAAGACGTTTGTAAGGACCACTAAAAATTTTATTTGTAGGCATGTTTGTTTCTGTTTTCCTACATATAATTAAATAAGTGCATATCATAGTTTTACGTTTAGAAGCACAACTTTATATTATCATGTGACATAAAACGAAATAATGACATATTCTCTCCAAAAAAAGTATCAACTTTTTATGAAACACTGGTATATTTGGTATATTTGTACCTACCCGTCGTCATTGATTCTATATGTCCTTTTATTTCGTATTTAGGGAGAGCCCTGGGTTTTTTTGGGTGGTTGTAGTAAAAACCACTGACCTCCCTCTCTCGAGAGGTTAAAGAACGCTAACCTGCATCCGTTGCTTGGTATGCCGTCGGTGTGTGAGTTCAATCGCCGGAGACTCATCAAGTTTTTTGACTCGTTGCAGCACCTAACCAACCCAGTGATTAACACTATGACTCCTTCCTGCATCGATAGCAACAGACTATCGGGGGAAAATTAGGTTAAGAATTAGTATGAGAGTTAGTTTTAAGTTTGATCAAAAAGGTGAGGCCCATCACCTTTATTAGTCAGTTCAGTCCAGTCACGTATAATGTGTATCATTATACTTCTTTATTCTATTATACAATTTTTATAAAATAACAAAACCTGTATATAATATAGCGACGCTATAGGAAATACAAAAATGATTTGTAAATAGATTCACCTGAGGTTCTTTAACTGTACATAATTATCTGTAAACTTAAAGGGGCTATGAAGAAAAAACAATTTTTTTTTTGGTAGAAGTCATTAGACTGTCTTTTCTATGGCGGAAAGTGAAGTTCTTGGAGTGGACGACAGTAAAGAGCGTTTTTGCCAATTGTCTCCCAGCTGGGGTGACGGTGTCATTGTTTCACAGTGGATGTCTTGCATTCAAGTCTCTGACAAACCAGTGGTTATTCTGCTCAGCACATTTTTTAAGGAAGGGCTGAGAACTCTTGGAGAAAAGTCCTACAACTCTTATACAAGGCAGTGAGAAGGCGGTGGTAACCCCAGGTTTATCTCCACCGTCAAGTCGTGGACCGTCAAGGACTTTTTGGCCACAGTGGTCTGGTGGTGTGTCGAAACTCCTGGCAACTTTGGGATTATGTCATGCCCGTTTGCTGTATATAGGGATCCACCCTAAATATCAAATTTTTTGATTCGTTGTATCACCTGACAAACCCAGTGTTCAACTCTATGGCCACACCCTCGTTCCCGCATCCATAGCAACAGGCTGTCCAGGAAACTAGATTAAGGTTAGTATTAGCACAACTCGTTCTTAAGGTGAGCTCTATTACTTTCTATGTTCACACGTCTTGTATTCTGTACATCAGTCTACCATAAAAAAATTCTTTAAACCTCACACATTATATAAAATGTAGCTACACTGCAGTAAATACAATTAGTCCATTTATGTTCAAGAATCCATATAATGGAATCTGTAACACATTTTGTGTATATTGAATCAAGGTTTTTGAAACAAAAAAACCCTTTAATTTATACATCGTAAACGTATGTCAACTCGACCAAGTAGTTATAAAAGACGTTAACTTGCCAAAGTTATGGGAGAAAGTGAGGAAAGTGATTTCTCCTTTCTTGCACACCATTACAGTATACTCCCAGCATACAAGCTGAAAGGATTCGGCTCTGCATTTGGCCCTCTTACATTCAATGCAATGGTAGTTGATATGTGCTGTTGGATCTCTTCTCTTCAGCAAGCCGACGACTGCCTAGTCTTCTGTGTTACAGTTCAAGCATAAAATATCTAGAATCGCATGAAAAATCTCGCAAGAATAGGATAACTGATTAGTCTTGGTGACATCCTATGATGAGCCTAATCTCTGAGGCTAACTCATCTTGTGTTTAAGTGGAATACATAAAATCTTCCATAGCATCGACAACACAGTGTTATCCACACAACCACGAATACGGTTAATTATTAAGTAATAACTGTAAGTGTTTTAAACACAAATACAGCGTCATCCACCAACTGATATAATGACGGCTAATTTGCTCACATCACGTTGATGTGAAGAGAAATGTTGTGTGCTGCTCTTTTTTTAAGGTTTTGTTGATTTTTAAAGATTTTGACCCAGCGGCTTCTCTGGCAACCAACTACAAGGCAGAATGGTCGTCAGAAAAGAAGTTGTCAAACTTCTAAAATTCTGAAAAATGAAGTTTTCTTTGCCCAAGTCCTAGCCGAATTTCCTATTTCCTATTGTCATGCTCTGTTGAAAGTGCAGTTGTGTTTAACACATTTTTTTCTGAAAGTCTGTTTAAAGTAATAGTAACATTTTTAATGCCCTTTTGTTTGCCTCCATGGTAGTAACAATACATTTTGAATTCCAGTAACATTTCCATCTATTTCAATTTTTTTTTTCAGACGTTCTGCTAGAAATATTTATTTGTATAAATAAACGATTTCTACTCTCTAAAAATCTTGAGACCCAAGCACAATCCCTCCTGTAATTCTAGATTATATTACAAGTAACGCGCCATAATTACCTTAAAAGAATAAACTCCATAAAGTTATTTTTGTAACAACAAGCAAAGGAATAATTTCCCTCAACATATGTTCTTGATTTGTCTATAATAATAAAAAAAAGTATTACAGATCATAATTTTACTGAGTTAAGGAGTTTATTACGTTTCAAACGTTTATAATTTAATCGATTTTCATTGAGTACAGAGGAGCCAATAATGTCTAATAAACATTAATTAGCATATGCCATGAGTACTGTTCATCTACTTGAAACATTCGATTCTCGTTGAATCAAATACGTGTACTTAGAGGCAATATCATTCCACCAATTTAGATTTCTAACAAAAATCAATTAATATATAAGGAACCTGTTAACCTACTGATTTTCAATAGGCATTCAATTCGAATTCTATTACGCTTCTTGTTTTGTAATCCAATAACAAGGGAGCGACAAAATTAGAGAAAATTTACTAGGGAGCTGTGAATAGGGAAAGGTTTGTATGGAAATGGTCCCTGGTCGTGAGACACGCAGAGAATCTTCCTCAGTTATATAAGGCAGGCCTAACAGCATCTACTAGGATACAATTGCAACCAATATGCTAAATTAGGACTGATTCACTTTAAATAATCAGACTAGCAAATGACATGTAAATGCATCTAAAACGAACACCTTAACGGAAAAATTGTAGTCGTGTAAAAGAAGATAAATGCAAAATCTAAATGAAGTAACCAACGAATAAATGCATAACTACCGCCAAAGAAATTCCATCTCAAATAGAAATTTGACTCCATAATACGATTCAAAATATATTTTTTTAAATGACCAGTAGTAACAATTATTAAATGTGACCTGAGGCTCTGAGCGAGGTAGCTCTAGTTTCCTAGTAATTCCTAGTTTAAGGCTTCCATGGGATTTTTTTTAATATGCTGAAGAGTAGTCTATCTGACATATCAATCTACTTGTCCACTTTGTCATTTCATTGTGGAGGAAAGAAGTACCCACAAAAACATTAAACAATACATATGTATCAGGGTGGCCCTTTTTTTTCAACTTTTTATAAAAGTGTATTTTCCATTCGTTATTTTTAATTAACAAGACACCAATCTATATAAAAGTTTAGCTCGATCGGATCTCATCAACCTTGAAATTTTTATATTCTAGCCCAAAAAGTAATTTTTAAGATAAATTATTATTTATCTTTTCTCTCTTAAATTAAAAAAGAGCTTCACACATATTCTTGATATCAAAGGATATATTACGATAAATATAGTGAGGAAGGCAACTTGCATATCTAGGGTCAGACACGGGGCAAAGAGGTATTTTTCACTGCTATTTATAATTGTAAACAAAAATAATTTTATCTTGTTAGTGTTGGTTGTGGAAGGATGTAGATCAAATAACCAATTTTCTGTTTCTCCACAATATCGTTTATTTAAACACTGTGAAGATACGGATGATATTTATTTCATTCATTTATTCTTTTATTGGGATTTAGATCTTCCCCTGTTAAGTTGTTCTACCCTCAAATTGGCAAGTGCTGTTTTCTCTAGAATGTAAGAGTTGTAAATCGTACAACGCAGGAATATGCTGCATGTGGGATTCTATTGTAGAAGTTTCCACCTTTTGACTAAAAACGCGAAATTATACCAGAAGAAGAGGTTTACAGAAACGTTTAACTAGAACTGTGTAACTATAGCAAGGACAAAGCGATTTTTTTGTATAAATTTTGGACGATTAGAACTGCAATGGAAACTTGAAGGAAAAAAAGTATGCAATAAAACGAAATGTAGATACCCATCAGTTGGCTATATCAGATACTGATGATTCAACATGAAGCAGTAAAAAAAGTGGTAGTGGTGACAACAGTGAAAATTCCACCGTCATTGACCAGCATATATCAGCAACAACAACCGCAGGAGCAGTAATTATTTCTACCATCAGAGGTACATTGCAGTTCCCAGTGACAAAAATGGGGTTTAAATAATCCCAGCGGCAGAAGCATTCGGGAGTGATATTGAAAACCTGGTAATAAATCGTACTTCTTTTCAATGTCTTAGAAAAAAAATTAGAGTAGCACAGTTATTCAGCACAAATTTAACCTAAACGAATGTCAAGAATTAGCGTTAAACTGGGGAGGGAAGCTGGTCCCAGTAATTACAGGCGTAAGAGGGAAAAGAAAAAAATCAACTGAAGGTTCTACACCAAAATGATCACTCTTCGTTTACAAACATCGATGTAGCGACCGCTAACTACATAAAATAAATCACCCTATACTCTATTGTGTATATATTGTAAGCAAACGTAAATAACATGAACTAAACGTATTATAGACAAATGTAAACAACATGAACAAATATAAATCATTGTAAATGTGGGAAGCAATAAAAAAGGCGGGGGCCAAATAGTCATACGAGAGGGGTCACCAGCTGTCAGTCGCAGGTACCTCACCATATGAGGGAAACCGCAGGTACTAAGCAACCCTTTTGCAGCCTCTCCCAGGAGACAGGGCTGGCCGGGTAATTAGGCGTCGGTCGCGGGTACCTCATAACATGTGGGAACCGACCGCAGGCCTAAGCAACCCTTGCCAGCCCAGCCTCCCCCAGTAGACAAGGCTGGGTAGGGTACTTAAGGCGGGCTCCTAGCCCTGTAAATCAGTCTCTCATGACCTCTACTCGTTGACGCGTGGCTTCCGCTCGAACTCTGAAAACTTGACTAATTCTTTATGAAAAGCCTCTGTACCTCTTCTCTTGAACATAGTGCATTATCGGGGCACATACCTATCAAAAATGGAGTCAGATAGTAACGCCGTCATGAAACGATTGTCCAGGTTATAAACTCAAACAATCCTCACTTGTCACCAGGGCTAGGGTGACCAGGCATCTCCCTAGTGACGACCCGACAATCGATTTTTCGTCTTTTGTATCTCCTGGTCCATATACTTTCTTAACTAGATTTTCTATCTGCACCGATTTCCTCAACAAAGGACTTTTAACATGGACACACAACACTTGAGAAGACAGCTGTTGTGAATGACGTTGAAGAAAGAAGTGTCAAACACGTTCAAGATTATTTTGTTCTTACGGTTCATTACCGAAAACCAAAACCAAAAATCTTCCTCTAAATCTCTAAAGGAAAAATGTTCAGTGTTCTTCATATTACGTTTTTCATTCTAAAAGAATTATTGATCAAAAGAAAATTGCAATTTTTCACATCCCTTTTTCATATATGTATTGAAATCTGGGGCTTCCATGAACGGGATGACTAAACTGTGCACATGAGCCAAATTAATCGCTTACCTACATTCGAATATCTACAATGGTCGCTTATTGCTGCCTGAGCCGTAATATGGTAACTTGGTTCTCTGTGCAATGATTTACAATTTACTAAATTGACCAGTCGGACGAAGGTTTTGTTGGTCCTAATCGGGAAGGAGACATTTAATAACGATTGTCTCGAAACTCTGTTAGGATAACATACTATTAACTTATCGGGCGTGCTCATGGAGTAATATTATAATAGAACACATCCAAGGAAGAGGGTAGCGTGGGGTTCAAATGATGAAGTTTTACATAAATGTGAGGAATAATATGGTCTTGTGTGGGGGCTTGCGGCTGGATCATAGATGGAGAAGGTCAGATCTAGGAGATTTGTGTCTAGGTAAATTGTTCCGTGAATTGTTTGACCACAGAGGGTTTAACTGGTGGGAGAGATAAAGGAAATAGCGAAGAAACAATTCTCCAGTAAAGATGTTCGGAATAGATTTTCAGGGTCGGGACAGGCTTAAAGGTGTGAGAGGAGACGTCCCAAATGATGGGATTTATCTCTGCCAGACGTGGCCCAAGAACCATCGTCACCACGTGGAATGGAGGATATATTTTTAGATTTTTGATAGTTATATAATGCTAAGAATATTGTAATCCTAATCTTATATATAATGCTAAAAGACCCTTCTAGTGTATACCTGCCTCGTGACTTCATGGAAATCACTGATATTTTTAAGTAAGCGACCGCATCCTTCCTAGGCCTAGCTCCCTCTTCCCAGAACTGCCCTACCCTTATACATATGTGTCTCAGCTTTACCCCCACTTGTTCACACTTGTTTCCCACACACTAGTCCCTAAACATCCGACCCAGTATGTAGTAACATAACTCTTAATATTTGTATATACCAGTGTTTTGCTTGTACTTCATAATAAAGCTTTTCTTTCATTTATTTTTAAATACTCTCCTCTGCAAAGATTATTTAACTGATGATATGACTCATATTTCGTCACCGTTTTTCTGCACTGTTCATAGTGAGTTTCATGTTCAAGCAAGGAACAAGAAATTTACTTGGAGGCTCCAGTTGATACAAAGACGTGAAATATGAGATGGTATTTCACTGAGTTTGCCACCCCGGCTTGTTCTTCAAACTGAAATCCATTCTAAGCCAAGCATACATGCTTCCATGTAATTTGCAGTAAACTTTCTAACCGCTATTTCCAAGTTCTCTGAGGTTCAGAATACTTCATTCCTGTCAATGTCCTCAAGGTAGTTTTCTAGGCCCTCTTTTCTACATGCCCAAAACATTCCTATTATTCCCATCGCCTTTCCTGCTACCTTCCCTGATGACTTCCCGTATAAGTGTTGAAAACCTGATGCAGCACCCCATAACCTCCAAATTATCCAAAATTGAGCACCGGTGCAACCAATGGCGAATGAAAGTATACATGTTACTTTTACGTCAGTATATTATTAAAGCAGCAAAGAGTCTTTTTAAAAAACTTCATTTAGCTAAGTAGGCAGATCACATAAAAATGAATCGTTACACTTGAGATTCGTAGCGAGACAAGAGAGAGGGAGGATTAGGGGCAGGGGTATATATAGGTATAGTCTTTCTGAGTAGGCTTAATAAGGCGCAACTTTTGCACCTTTAATCCCGCAGGGATCACCATTTATATGGACTTAACTCCTTAATATTGAAGCAAACCTCAGCAAATGGATTATGAATGATAAACATTAGGATTACAGTTGTATTTTTAACATAAAATAACTTTATTATTTTTTATAGAATAAAAATTATAACAATAAAAAATAACTATATTATGATGTTTTATAGAATAAAGCTAAACCATCAAACGACTTTATTTAAATGTGTTTAAAATTAAAAAGGGACAATTTATATGCGTTTTACAATAATTACAATAAAATGCTTGAGGAATAAAGAAAAAAAAAAAAAAAAAAATCCTACATAAAATTTTTTGATCTTTCTTTGATCATATTTTATTGCAATATATATAATAAGAAAAAATATAAAAATAAGAAAAAGAAAAGCTTAACAGAATAATACTTTGAATCAGCTATATTCAGACAGTAAAACAACGTGTAGTTTTAGTTTATCTAAACAAAATGATTAGCTTTTGTCATTTTAGAATAAAATTAACTTATAACTAACAAAATAATATAAAGTTAATACAATATACAATACTTATTTTATTCTTCCATTAGGAATAATTTACATTAGTAAATTATTTTAATTAATAATTCTTACATTAGTAATAAATTGAATTTGTGCAACAAAAAAAAAATGAAAATATAAATTATATACATAAAACTGATGACTGTTCTGTACTTAAAAAACTTTTCATGAATTTCCAAACTAAAATGCATTTTAGGAAATTGAAAAAAAAATAAAATCATAGTATCACCCTCACTACAACTAGTTTTACAATAGTAATTTCCTCACAGTTTTAATAGTTTCCATAGCTATAGGAGAGAACTATTTGTAAGTAATAGGTTTCTTGATAGAGATACCTAGTTTATCGGATTATTTATCGGGACATCAATAAGAATTATCATGGAAAATACAATTTTCCTGAAAATATCACAGGTAAAGTTGCGAAATATTCACAGAAATATTAATCATGTTATATAATATAGTAATCATTTCTTCAAATGAAATTTTCATAAAAAATATTTCATGTCTATCAGGGAACTGACAACGATCAGTATAGACAGCAACTTATACAGGCACATAAATTCGAGTAAAAGCATAAAGGTTTCTGATTTTCCAAAACCAACGATTCCCTAAAAAGTGGAATGTTTAGGCTTTGTTAATATTTTATTGATTGGTGATTTAAAAGCAATGTCCGTTTTATCGGGGCAAAAAAATCTCTCTTTTCCTGCTGTAGTCATATTAATCGATCAGTTTATTTCTGTTTGTTTGCTCGTGCCATGACGTTTAATCAAAAGCCGCTAATCGGCCTTGCAATAATAATTCATGTCTTAATCTCATAGAATCCTTGTAAAAAATTGCATGAATTACTTCGAGCCTATTATCCTTGATTGTTTAACGGTACAGTTTTATTGCTGCTCTCTCTCTACCTCTGCCGGTTTACGACGTACGTGCGAACAATAGGTGAAGAAGAAGCAGATCTAGCGTGCAGATGCAGGACAAAGAAGAGCCGCATTCCCCATTGCCTCCGAAGGCCTCTCGAGCATCGCCAACTATTAGAAGAAGTAGGCCTCAGTCCCCGGGGAAGACGTAATGGGTTTGTGTAATTCACGTCTATAGCGTGGGGTCGTGGTAGAGGTTGCATAAGCAGAAGGAGCACGACGGGGCAAGTTCAATACCACGACCGGCTGCGCTTCCACATCCAGCCGTAGGAAGCTTCCAGCCTTTCCGGTCTACATTCTATTGTCGTCGGCCCTTCTTCCACCATTAATCACCTTTTTAGCCTCACATCGCACGCCTGTGTCGCAGTTACAGTTCCCAAACGTAACAGTTACACTACAGGCTGATCTTTCTCGTGAACTTCATCACTCAATCAAGTTCATGCCTGATGAAGGTGAAGTCGCGTTATCTGAAGAACATGAAGATATTAATATTCATGATTGAATAGACATAGCAAGTCGTCACAAAGTGTTCAAACAAATCAATCTTTGTATTTTTTTTTTTTTTTTTTCCCTAAGCTCTCTAGTTAGAATTTTAGGATGAGGGAGAAATATAAAATATTTAGGGTGATCGGATCCTTCTACTAGGAGGACCTGCTTGAAGGTGGTGTGAAAGGAGTAAGGAGTGTTGGAATCCTCGGTGGAGGTTGATTGTTACGGTACAGTGGTGAGAGTCCACTGGTGGCTGGGCCTAGAGTCTTCTCTAGGCATGTAGTGCAGTCGTAGTTAGTCTGATATCAGTGAGGGTGCCCCTTAGAGGCTTGTTGTTGGTGGGCCAAGCGCCGTGATGTCAACCATTTCTTCTGCTTTACTCCATCTTGTGAGTTGCCATCGTGCCGGTAGCGGTGCAATCTAACTATAAAAACTGCAATCTTTGTATATCATTTCTTCTAGTATATTTCATTGACCTCATTAAACTAGGGTTCAGCAATGCCATCAATATGGAATAAGTTCTATCTCTATAGCTATCAGTATACCCCATTTGCATTTATTAACTACTTCATTTTTGTATACATAGTCATTTTCGCATACATTCTGTTTGAAGTGGCTTGCTTACTTACACCAAATATTAAATGAATAATAATATATTATGTACCTGGAGGTTTGGCTGGTTAAATAATACACACCAAGCCATACATCTGTGCACAGTGAAACTTTGTATAAATCGATAAAATAAATGTTCATAAAAGAGTAATTAAATGTAAATAAATACAATTATTAGTACTTCAATGACATATTCCCCCAACGTTGTATGAATCTTCGACGTGCAATGTTGATTAAAGACAAAATATGACTCTTTATAAAGACCACTTGGCTTATTATATATATATTGTAACATTCATGATATTTGAGAATATCATGACCAGCCACCCTCCCACTTTGTCCAGCATCAGCCCTTATGCTCTTAGGAGTGGGGATGAGATAAAGGTCAGTCTTAGCCTGACAGCCAGAGAGCGAACAATAGCAAGACCCCGACTTGGCGGTATCCAACAGAAGAAGAAGAAGAAGAAGAAGAGATCAACAGTAACGTTGATTGGATTAAACGGAGATCATCGATTGGGTGATATAGATACTGTTTTTTTATTATTATGGATCCATTAAAAAGAGATTGAGCTCAATTTTCATTTTTTTATATAATTAATTAGTAGTAACTATCCTTGTTCAAAAGGAAATGAATATTTTTTTATATAATTTTTGTCAGCACTATTTATAATTATAAGTATTTGTTATAACCATTTTACTTGTATATATTTCACAATTCCCAGTTTCTCAATTTATTAATAACTATAACATTAGCCTTGAGATCGGGCGATTCAATCGGGATAATTTCCTATGTCGAAGACATAAAAACAAGTTGAATTAAAGATCTCATGACGGACCTACCAAATTAGTTAAGGTCAAGAAATGGTAGGAAAAGAAATGGTAGAAAATGAGGTAGGTTTCAATGGGGGCCGCTCCGGGATTAACTTCAAAAATTCTAAAGAAACCAAAGGAATTGTGAGGTATTGCATGTTAAAATAATAACTAGAACTAACTACTAACAAATTATATTTCTTATAATTTTACATTTGTTGCACAAACACGAACACAAACATGTCCGGGTCAGAGTCAGGTATAATAGCGGTTGGGTCAAAAGACCCCCCAGCCCCCGACCCCGAACCCACGATAAATCATGTCAAGATGTTACAACTAATCCTTGCCCAAATAAACAGTCAATTTAACGCAATTAAAGAAAATAATAAAGAGTTGAGCGGGAAGTTTGATCAATTAAGGGAAGAAATAAAACCGGGAAGATCGGCTAAATTCGAGCAAGGTTACACGGATGTAAACGATAAATTAGATAGACAATTACGAATTTGTGAGGAGAGAACACTCCAAGTAAATAATAATGTAAATTCAAAATTAAAAGAAGAAATCATTCTATTGAAAAATACGTCAGATTATGAAAAAACAAATTTAACAAAGTCACAACTAGTCGATGTTGATTGTCAGACAGATCTTAGCTTATATTCAATTAAGGATAATGAAGAGAAAATGACTTCATTGGAATATGAACAGAAGAGTGCAGATAATGATGAGTGTACCTCACGTCAACATGATCTAATAAAGCTTGACTATGAGAATAATATGAGTTTGTTGGAAAATAAATTTTCAGAGTTAGAAGATACAGCGAATATTAAGAAAGGAGAAGTGATTTCATTGAAAGATCAAATTACAGAGCATCAGCAGACAACCAGCGATAACGTGAACAAATTAAAAATAATTCAAAATAAAGTTTTGGATATGAAGAAATTGGAATCTCAAATTCCAACTCATCTTGATGAAATTCCTTTTTGCGTGTTTGATTTGAACAACATTAAAATTAATGAATGGAAGGCATTTAAAAATAATTACAGGGATGTTTTTTGTTCGATACAATATGACTTCAAAAAAAAGAAAAAAAAAATTATAGTTTTCTTTTATTATTTTCATTATTAAATGAAAATAATACTGATCGGATGACACATAAACTTTAGAAGTTTATACAAACAAAAACAAAACTATTATTAGAAGTATTGACCCTAGTAAAGTCTATGGAATTATCAGCAAGTGAAGCTTTTGCTTTCATTATCACTTAATCTATAAAACAGATCATAAATATTCTTTGAATGCTTAAGTCCATTATAATTAATTTTATAGCAAGGAAATAAAATGAGCTCATACAATTTTATACACGACAACGACCTCCCTATCTTTTCGTAACATTTATAATTTTTTTATAAACACTATCTTTTCACTCAGGTAAAATATTCAAATCACACACACACACTCAACAATTTTTCTCTATTGTTACTAATTACCAGTAGAATTGTCTAGTATTTTAATTAAAAACCAATATGTATTACTAATCACACTCAACCGACTTTTCAACAAATGTTTTCCAAATCGCGTTATGATCCATAAAACAATGTACCTTCGAACTAATCCATACTAATTAGCATAATAATTTAGTTAAGTAAAAAATTAAAACAACTTGTACGCTTTTCAAGCAATTTAAAACCTTGCAAAATTTGAACTATTATTACTATAAACTTTGTAAAATTTCAACACCCGTTATAAACAACCAATTCAACAAACCGAACACAGCAACATAATATTGTGGATCCACTTAAAAAAAAAAAAAATTTTTCATAAATTTTTTTTTATTTATAAGGGAAGGCAATTGTAACATTCATGATATTTGAGAATATCATGACCAGCCACCCTCCCACTTTGTCCAGCATCAGCCCTTATGCTCTTAGGAGTGGGGATGAGATAAAGGTCAGTCTTAGCCTGACAGCCAGAGAGCGAACAAGAGCAAGACCCCGACTTGGCGGTATCCAACAGAAGAAGAAGAAGAAGAAGAAGAAGAGATCAACAGTAACGTTGATTGGATTAAACGGAGATCATCGATTGGGTGATATAGATATTGTTTTTTTATTATTATGGATCCATTAAAAAGAGATTGAGCTCAATTTTCATTTTTTTATATAATTAATTAGTAGTAACTATCCTTGTTCAAAAGGAAATGAATATTTTTTTATATAATTTTTGTCAGCACTATTTATAATTATAAGTATTTGTTATAACCATTTTACTTGTATATATTTCACAATTCCCAGTTTCTCAATTTATTAATAACTATAACATTAGCCTTGAGATCGGGCGATTCAATCGGGATAATTTCCTATGTCGAAGACATAAAAACAAGTTGAATTAAAGATCTCATGACGGACCTACCAAATTAGTTAAGGTCAATTGATCTAATAAATTAGGAAAAGAAATGGTAGAAAATGAGGTAGGTTTCAATATATATATATATATATATAACATTCTTTATTGTGCTAGAATTACAATCTGCCTTATTAGGCAATAAGTAATTGAGATAAATGTTCTCATTAATACCATATTTCAAATTTATCATTCACTCGCATATTCATACAATATTTTCAAACACCCCAGAGGCCTCCCAAGTCCACATGTTTGTCACCTCCCTCACATGCGAAAGAGGAAGCGGAGTCTTGGGAAGTCACCCACGCTCCTCCTTCAGCCGCGTCGCCGCAAACGAGCCAGTGGAGGATGACGAAGAGCGCGAGAGCCACAGACGCTCAGGACATAGTTGGAGAAACTGGGCATTGCCAGGGGTCCCACTGTTACGCATTTATAGCAGCTCACGAGGCCACTACCGTTTCAGTCTCCGAGGAGGATTATAGGGATGAGTGGTGACTGTGCTACGGGATTAGGGTGGTTGTATAGGCTACTATGGAATTTCATAAACTTGGAAGGGTTGAGTTCAAGAATGTAGGGTGTGTTAAGTTCGTTATGAAGGGTTTTGTTGCTGACATAATAAGGGGCATTTACTATTGTTCTCAGGACTTTTTATTGAAAGAATTGGATACGCCTGATGTTCGATTTTTTAGCTGTCCCCCATAGCTCTATTCCGTATGTCCAGATTGGCTTAGGTATAACTTTGTAGATTAGTAATTTTCTTTCTATTGAGAGATGGGATGTCCTTTGAAGTAGTCTGTACAATTGTCCAAAGCGTCTGTTTAGTTCTTGTCTTTTTAGCCTCGTATGTGGGTTCCAGGTCAGTCGTTTGTCGAGATGGAAGCCTAAGTACTGTACTGTCTCGGATACAGGGAGAGGAATAGAATTAAAATAAACTAGTGGACAAGACTTGCGACAGAGGGTGAAGGTAATGTGGGAACATTTTGCTTCATTAACTTTGATTCGATGGTTGCACCAATACTCGATCTCATCAAGATGTTTTTGAAGGTTATGAGATGCTATATCGGGGTCTGGGTGGGATGACAAGATTGCAGTGTCATCTCCAAATGTGGCCAAGAAGGTATTGGGGTTAGAGGACACATCAGCGGTGAATAGATTATAGGGATGCGGCACAGGGCACTGATAGTAATTATAATATTCTAAACCATAGTGGACTTGGAATAAGCGGTTTGAAAGGTAGGAATGTAGGATTAGGAAAATGGTATGTGGGGAATATCTTTTGAGCTTGTAGAGCAGACCTGCGTGCCAAACCCTGTCAAAAGCTTGAGCTATATCAAGGCAGCAGTGCAATCCTGTTTGTTCAAGGGCTGAGGAGATGTGATCGACAACGTAAGTAGACGTTTTAATAGGAGTTTCTCATATATTTGTGAGGGGATAGGGAGTAGGCTAATTGGACGGTAAGATGAGGCGTCATTGGGTGGTTTACCGGGTTTGTCGAATAGAACAATAATGGAATGTTTTCAGAGGAGAGGGAAGTGGCTGGCTTATTAGTGAAGAAATGAAGGAAGGGAGAGACTGGAGATGAAGTTACGAAACAGTTCATATTAACTGCGAGCGGATCGTTAACTCTCTGAAAACATATTAAACTGCTAGACTTTTTCAAACAGAAATGCAACGAAGTTTTATTAGAACATGAAAACGGTACTCGTAGCCACCATCATTTCGAAAAAAATACCTTAGTAGTAATTTCCCCTAAAATTGCGCATGGCCGAGTACCTGATCACCTTTTAAGTCCTAAGATTTTTATATTCCCTTATAAGTTATTTAAATTGTATTCCAGTATTAGTAAGGACTTTGAAGGAAAGAATTTATTAATTTGTATTCTTCCCCGCATTCTGTAAAGAACAATCCAAATCCAATAAGAAAAAAACACAATGATGAAAATCCAAAAATTCGCTCGATTACGAGGATGTACAAGAACTAACAAACAGACGATAGTTACGGACAAATGAATATTTACATGACACATGATATTACCAATTTTATGTTCAGACCCCCTTGTTACAAAATTATTTATAGATTCTACAACCGAATCTATTTATAATTCATTCATTATATTTCCTGTAGTTTGGCTACATTTTATACAAATTCCGATTTCTACACATAGTACAAGATGTACATTATATATTAATGTACTGAAGTTATTGAAAGTGGTAGGGCACAATGAAATAGGTGCTTAAAAATCTTCCAGTCTGTAAAAAAATTATTTCACCAGGATCAGCTACTTTGCCACGATTTTATTTTTACTGATTTAATTCCATTGAGCCCTTGCGGTTCTTGATTGAGCTCTTGCCTCGGGCCTCACAGTCAGAGTTGCCTCAGGGGTTCACTGGCTATTTTACTTACTCGGGTCCATAATATATAATATTGCTATGTTTAACAGGATTCCAATAAAAAATACATGAATGTTTACATGTACAAGTCAGAAATTCGACAGAAAATAATTTCTTCACACAGCAGCCCGTGAATTCGGGTCATATCTTTATAGCCTAGGGCATAATGCTGGAATAGCACACGCTGTCTTACATTTGAAGTTATCAATAGTTCTAAAAAAATTCCCACTGCTTAGCATAACACTAATTGAGCTAATTAATATTTTATCAGGACAGATTTATAATTTTTTTCTATTAATGTTAACGAAGTAAATAACGTGACAAGTGAAGATATAGTGTTGAGAAACACAAGAGGGACTTCTGGTTTTCTTAAATAATTGTAAAAAAAAACAACTAAGAATTTTCATAAAAGTATTGTTTTGATTTTTTTAATCGTATCGGTCACTAAAATTCTCATATTAAAAAAAAAATTATAAATAAATAAAACTCTAAATAAAAAAAACTATTTAAGTCTTTAAGATAAAGTCTCCAATACCTTCAACTTCATTACATTAATATGAACATTACATTGTTAAATAAGTTATGTGATATTAAACTCCATGTTCATGCCATTTTGACGTCAACTGATGTATAGGATGGTCATATTTCAAAGAGAATCTCTGTGTTTATAGATCTATTATATTACATTAAAAAAGATCTAAAATATAATGACAGCTCTCGCGGTAACCATTGCTATTAGGAGTTGCATTCGTGACGTAATCTCTCAAATGTCAATGGCTTTTACCGTATAGTAAGTAACTTATGGAAAACGATTGCGGTTGATTTTGTAATTGTTCAACTTTTATTTTATCTATTCCCGTATACACTTATTAATGTTCGTTTGATTGTTGAATGACCTTAGCATTAAAAGCGTCGATAGACAAATATAACTGAAGTAATTGGTTCTGGACAACTTTCTTGTTAATTATTTTTAGCTACCTTAACCATAAATTTATAAGTAATAAATAACAATTTCACTTGATATCTTACCAATCATCGTAGGTCACAAACGCGTAAAATTGTGTTTAAACAAAATATGCAGCCTCTTATATCACTTGGTAACACCACTACCCAACAACATACATCACAACTCCTCGGAAATTGAAGTGGAACTGCCCTCTAGTATCTCTAGTGTTAAGCGAAACACTAGAAATTTTGTTCCTGAGCACTACTTTTTCATCCACGCACTGAGCGTCTGCGGCTCCCTCGCTATGTCTCGGTCCCAAATGTTACTAGCTGCGAAGATGGATGCTGAAGAAGCGTGGGCTCCTCTGTTTTCATCATAACCGGAGAGGTTATCACACTGCGGCAGTATTAGGGACTTAGGGTGGTGCTTGACCACATATATTTGTATGCAGAAGACAAAGAATATCAGCTAGTTACTTATTCCAAAATTGCATACATAGTAATAATAAATATAAATAACTCCGGTGACCTTCCTTACTGGTGACTCCTTAAGTTCCTTTTGTTTTATTATTTACACCCTTATGTGGTCTCAAAAGGGCTAAAAGGTGAGTGTCGGGTTGCCACTAGGGGAGTGCCTAATCACTCTAGCCCTGGTGACAAGTGCGAATTGTTGTAGTTTATAACATGGACCATGTTCCATGTCGGCGTTAATATCTGACTCTATTTTATGATAGGGATGTGTCCCGACAATACACTGTGTTCAGGAGAAGAGGTACAGAGGTTTCATAAAGAATAAGACCAGTTTTCAGAGTTCGGGCGGGAGACCGGCAGCGAGTGACAGAGTGACAGGCTCATAGGTGGTGCAGAGAGAGTAGACTAGTAGAAGACTGAGTGGGCTTACTTCCAGGGCCCCGGGGCCCTGGCGTAACGCGACCGAGTGATAGCGGCTGTCTTGATGAGGAGACTGAGAAAGAGTAGTCCTACAGGGCGAAACCCCCTGGTTTAAATATCAACCCCCCTTCTGACCGGAAGGCGGAGCCTGGCTTGAAAGGGGTATTTTTATGATGTCACACCTGCCACGAGGTACGTGACCCGTCGTACCCTAAAGGATTGTTTTATGGCATGGCTTTTAGATTTTATGACCGCCGGAAGGTGACCCTAGGTCTACCGGGTCTGTTTTATGACGGCCAGGTAGCTTTTAAGCCGTGCACCTGCTGTTACCTGACTTGTTACGACTGCCGGCCCCTGCATGATTTATTGCTTAAAACTTTAAACATGATTTACATTAATTACAATATATTATATATGCATCAGAGTATAGGGTGATTTAAAACTTATGTAGTTAGGATCGCTACAGTGAGCTATACTAAAATATCCACCCTATCCCTTAAAGTTACATTTTAATATTAAAAATGACTTTATATTACATGAAAATTATAATTCACCCTCATATTAATTATACATTGGTATTTTGATTATTTCAATTTATTGACTCCAATGCCCAATTGGTGGATCATTCGTTATTAGCACCAATGACATCTTGTTAAGTATTCAAGTGCTTTCTATTCTTTAGGTCACAAGAACTTACAGTAAGTTTTTATTTAAGACTGTTTTTTTTTTTAGCTCAGGGTCAGTAATAATACTATGGAAAATCGACAGCCTTCGAAAGAGTATTTGTAATCAACAAAATAAGCCCACTTTAGAGTTTATCCTCAATTATTAAGTTGCCTGGATAGTTACGGAATATTTACATAAGGTGTTTTATTGGACATTTGCCAGATTGTTGATTGGTGATTAAAAGAGTCCTCAAGTTGCTGAATGAAAAGTAGGCTAATATCATCCATTATTCAGTTTCAAAGGAGTCCCACCGCTTTACTCTACACATATTTTTTTTATCACAGGTAACTAAAAATTTATGTTTCAGAGGACGGAGAGTTAATTTGAGCCATTTTAGTATCAGGAGTAGACCTTCGGACGATTTCACGATCTGGTGTCAGCACATCTTCCAAAAGTTACGGCCTTCTTCTTCAGACACGAATAAAATCCAATCGCTTCTCAGAACGAATCTAGTGGCAGCTAAGGTTAATGGAAGATGTTTTTAGCTTTATAAATAACACAAATCATATCATAATAACAGTGTATGACCGAAATGAGATTTATGAATACGTTAAGATTAGTTTGTCGATGAATCAATATGACTGAAGAGCTATTATTAGAAGCTGCTGGAAATTTTGCAGTTTTTAAGAATATGAATACTTCCCGAACCCACCAGCCTCCTTTAGGCATCCCACACCCCATATCCTTCTCATACATCCTTCAAAAAGGACTCCCCTTAGTGAAAGGCACCCATCAATCCAAAATAATTTTCCTTTTATTTTTCCCACATCCTATTTTACGGCTCTAACAAACAGTTTTTTAAACTAGAGAAATCTATATACATAGGTATATATTTATTTAGGTTATAATGCAATGTAATACTGAAATTCGTATACACCAATGAGACATGGAATTTGGCATAACAGTCTAGTTGATAATGCTCTGAAAAATAATGAAGGGTCTTAAATCAGTCAATTAGATGTAATTCCTTTTATATTAAATAGGTCAGCAATAAAACCCTTCATAACGATCTTATTAGAAAGGTTACAGGGGTTGTGAGGTCACCCCAGAGAGATTTCAAGGAACGCCTGTGGAGAACATGTCACATCCTGTCTATTCTTGTTCTGACTACCCTTCCTCCATGAGGTGTTCCAATTGCTAGTATTTTCAGAGTTCTGCAAGTTGTTTACTTGTCATCCCGCCTCCTGGGGATACCAGTCACCCCAGCTACGTTATTAATTTTACTTTTTCCTTATCTCATGTTAGTGTTTTTAAAAAGTTATGGATCAATACTGTTTAATGTTGTTATTTATATAAATCCACTTAAGGTAGAGTTGATACATTCGACAATATGGTACATAATTATACGATAACAAGGTTAACTCGGCAATGGCCTTTGTGGGTTTTTTTTTCAGTATGCTTGAGCGTCAATGCTTCAGTGATTTATTCGAATATAAAAAGTCAATTTTGAAAAATCTTGGGATAAACTTGTCAGACCTCGTGTCGAGCGACAACTCCAGGGAAATTTCTATTGACAGCTCAGAGAAAATACCCTACACTTCTTCGGCCTTCCAGGGCCGGGAGAAGCTCCAGAACCACCGTTCAAGTTAGTACAGCTGGCCAGGTGCGCATTATGTCCTAGAGAAAAGGACAGGATAGTAAAAACAATTTGTGCTAAGTGCAGATATCCAGTGTGTGCCGAACATCGACGCGACATTTGTATTTCTTGTCTATAATATTTATGTAAAATTCTTTCGTTTTTTAATAAACATTTAATTTGTACAAACAATTTCCCTTAAATGTACTAAAGAAAAAACACTATTTGATTTTGATATTAAACAATGTTTCATTTGAATTTTGCTAACAAAGTATGGGTTGTGACAGGTCACCCCTGTTACCTTAATAAGGTGGCTCATCCATGTTACCTTCGTAGGGCTAATATAATGTGGATTTGGGAGGTCTCTGGGCTGTCTGTAAATATTGTATGAATGAGCGAGTGAATGATGAATTGTAAATATGGTATGAATGAGAGCGTTTATCTTAATTATTTATTGCCTTATAAAAGGCAGATTGTTATTATAGCCCAATAAAGAGTATGTAGGGCTAATACACCCTACATTCATGAACTCATTCCCACCAAGTTCATGAAATTCCATCGAAACCTATTCAATCACCCTTATCCCCTAACATAGTCATTACACTGCGCCACTTATCCCTACCATCATATACTCATATTCGGAGACTAAAGCGGCAGTGGCCTGTTTTATAAATATAAGACAGTGGAAGTCCTGGAAATGGCCAGTTTCTCCAATAATATCCTGAGCGTCTGTGGCTCTCGCGCTCTAGTTCAGCCTCCTCTGGTTCTTATCCAGTGACATGGCTGATGGAGAAGCGTGAAAGACATCCCAAGACTCCGCTTCCTCTTTCGCATGCGAGGGAGGTGACAACCATATGGATTTGGAAGGTCTCTGGGCTGTTCGTAAATACTGGATGAATGAGCAAGTGAATGAAATATTGTAAATATGGCATGAATGAGAACATTGATTGCAATTACTTATTGCCCAATTAGGAAGATTGTAATTTTATCACAATAACCATTTTGAATTATGAAATATATTAAATAGAGTATCAAATTAATGATTTCAACGGATTGATTAATAACAAATTGGGATAGGGAGTTTGGTGGATATAATTACCAAAGGCCTTAAAACTGTCAACGAACCCTTTAATTTTATGATGCGTCACACTTGAGTTGTTTGAAAAATCTTGATTTGAAAAAATTAATATCTGCCCTACTGAGTAATTATGATTTCATTCACACCAATGAACAATATTGAATTTGAATTTCACCGTAAAAAAAAATTGAGTTATCTCTCTTCAATAAATGAAAATCATGAGGTGCCATCCCACAGTAATTTTATAAAAAGAAACATTTTTCGAAGTGCGATACCCAAAACATGTTTCATCAATCTTTACGGATGTTTATGGACGGATTCCTAAAGCATTAAGGGGGAGCATTTGACAAAGCCTGGCACCAAGGTGTCACATTATCTATCAGGGCGCTTGTTTCATGTTGCCAAGGGAAATTAAATTTCTTCGGCATCATCTATAATGGTTGATGAGAATGGTTTGAGTTCTTTCGCCTAGTCCGTATGCACGAACGACATACCACAGCTCCTCAACTGTCTATCACCATTACATAACCAGACGACATCGCCATCATATAGCTCACCTACACGACACAAGAGTATTGAAACTAGTGAAGACCCTATTAAATATATAACCAGAGACTGAATACCTCAACGACTCTGTCCAATAACTTATGTACTGTTAGCCATTGCCACGAGAGTCATGCCTCAAGAATGATTAAACCATGCACCACTAAAGATCTCCAAAGGTGCGCTCATTAAAGATCTATGGATAATCTTTGACTAGGAATAACAACAAAAACAAATGTAATTAAAAGACTTTTTGGTAAAATTAAGCCACTTATTTTCGTTTGAATTTATTTATTTAATAATTTCCACAACGTTTTCAAAATCAGTGATTGGTATCGTTTTTCACTTCCTGTGATGTTTATGCAGTGAATTACCCCGCTCCACTTGTTAGAGGAAAGCCTAAATGGATAATAATGGTCGGTCATGATATAAACTGGTTCTTTGGATCTAACCTACCAATCACACACCTCCTAATGGAGGTTACTACCCTTACAAATTCGAAACATAAATAAAGATGAAAGCGCCATCGTCATATTCATTCTAAGATGCTAGGGTTCACGGTTAGGGGGGAGGGAGGTCTCTTCTTCCTTATGTTATGCTAGTGAGATGTGAAAGCGAGCAGAGAAAGATGCCGACGAGGAAGTAGAAGGTGTTGACAGAGATTGCAACGAGTACAATTACCCTGCTAAAAGTCACAGCCTTGCCCTATAAGTGTGACGCTACCGTCGCCCTAGCCTACATATTTATCAGTGAGTTGTCTAACTCGCTGCTGCATATCGTTTACTGTCTCTGATGTAAGGCCCGTCTAGCGTCATCACACGGCTAAAACAATAACATCAGTCGTCCCTCTCATCTGGCGGTTACTTCATCCTTCTCTTAATTGCTTTCGAACTTGCAAAGCTTTTAGACTCGTCAAAACGTCTGTAACTCTAGGTTTAGGCCTTTGATAGAATGTTTTCCTTAGTGAAAAAATAGAGTATAATGAGGCAATAGCTTCAAAATTTACGTAAGAGTGAGTGCAACAGTGGATTTGACGAAGAAGTAACAGAGAACAGTGAAAAAAAAAGTTCAGAATAGCACATTTGATATACGTTATATACTCTAAAAACACGAGTCTCCTCTCTCTCTGCACTGGCGCTTGCTGCTCTACTCAAAACCATGGTCTTCTCATTCAACTACCTCTGCATCTCTCTCTCCTAACCTCGCTATGTTTTAGTCCGGTGTAGTCAGACCACACACCACCCTAGTAGGATTCTCTGGTTTTATCTCGCTAAAACTACCACATCCTAGGGATGGGATCCCTTCCATGCAGACGACGATCTCTGGGGCCTTACAAAATGTACCTAGTAGCGTCTCCTCCAGCGGTCCAGTTTGCCTCTTTCCGGTTCACACTCGCCTTTGGGGTCTGGACGGTTTTCACCGAGTCTTATGAACTCGTGGTTATTCCAAGACCACTTAAACTACCTATAATAGCCTGTACCTCTTCTCCTGAACATACTGCACGGTCGGGGCACACCTTCTTAGGTCTTACTGAGTCAGATCAATAAACAAATTCGAATTAAGCTGTCCGCCAACTAGGCCGCAGCAAAGTTCAAAGACAGGCACAGGTTTATTCACATATCTCTTTCTGTCACCTGCAGTGGCCAGGTCGACGAGACCTACTCCGGCGGTGCCTTTCACATCATAAAATAAATTTAATTTTTGAAATAACTACTTAAATGCAAAAGCTGACTTCATTGAATGTAAGGATTAGCCAAATATCAACGTGAAGAATACAAAGGAAGTGAGTATTGTTCTCTGTGCGATGACCCTTATGTGATTAAGGGTCCTCATACTCTTATTAGGCACTATAATTCTGCTCAAGAACTATATTACTCATACATAGTACCTATTGTAACAGAGAAAGAAAAAATAAAAGAAAAGGAGAGGGAAAAAAGAGGGTGGGGGAAGCTGGAATTTTAGGTGAAATACACGTGCCTGTTGGTTTTCAGGATCTGAGTATACCTATCCCCTGTATTTAAATACTATTTAATTATATTAATTAATAATGAAATGTTCTAAAACTCAATATAAAAATATTTTTTCCTAAGAGGTGGTTTGATGGTTTATTATTACATTTATCATATCTTTATGAAGTTGCCAATTTATTTTTGTGACTTTTACTATTACTAATCGAATAAATTTAATTATTATTAAATTCTAGGTCCAGAAGATCCCCGAAGAAGAATATGGTTGAAACATCAACTCCTTGAATGAGATCATTTGTATAAAAATAATAAATGAGAAATTGTATTACTTTTCATTTTTGGTATTACTCTCAAAAACTTGATTAAATTTTCACAATCCAATCGTCAGTTTCTAAAAATAACTATTAACTGATTGAGAAAAACTAATCGAAATATTTTTCCAATACTTCATTTTTATTTCAGCGGTTAAGTGTGTTTTTTACATGAAATATTTTATCAAGATTTTTGTCCTGATTTTTGCTTTCTTTTTTCCGTGCTATAATTATGTAGTCGTTAAAACTGTCATTAAAGATCTTTGATCTGATACCCTATTCAATAGCATTTTTTATTACCAAGTAATTAATAAGCCTAAATTATGTATTGTAAACTTAAATAATATATAATATAGAAATATTTGGTAAAAATTGGAATCTCTATATAAAATTTAACGTTTATAGGTCAAGGACAGACGTACAGATACACATGTGAAAACCTAAGCGTTTCTGGCTATGAAAGAAATCAACAAAGCCATAAAAAAGGTATGGACGTGGTGACTACGAAGCATGTACACTGCCAATCAATACTGGGCGTCTTAGAGAAACTACACTTGAATGTTTATGTTAATAAAAGTTTAGAATTCAATACGAATACGAAACCCAGTTTAGTAAGACCATCGAAACCTTTAATTTTGTGGTTTCTTATGTATGTGTTACCTGAAATACTTGAATTAACAGATATTCAATAATTATTCTCAAGATAACTTGCACTGGAGGATATAAGTAGTTAAGAGCTAAAGATAATTTCTCATTTATTCCACACAAGACAACCACAGGCAGCAAAAGATTTTACATACAAATTTTACATGTAACCAGCCGTTCTTCCTGTATTCGTATCGTCAGAGTAAGTTTCTCTATATGCGACTTGCAGTTCAAATCCATCCAACTTAAATAATCCAATAGACCAAATCACCAAGGCCGAATAGTTACTTTCCTTCGTACTTAGGGAAAGTTGCTTGAGAAAAGACGTCATAGATCGTGCAAACCTCATTGCTATTTTGAAATTTTAAATATTGAAGGTTTTAGTGACGGATTGAAGTCCCGACCGAGAAATCATAATTTTTTTTTTTTTTTAAAGAACCATAATTTAAGATAGTTGAGCCCATTATCATTGGATTGTATATTATTTATTCACACGGTGCCATAAACGAGAAACTGTGTTCAAAGGCATTATTAGGAAATAAATTCACAATTGTAATTGTAATTTAATTAACAAAAAATTATTATGGTATCAGTCCCACTTACAATGCCTTTATATTGGAAAATTTAAATTCTGAAAATTAACTTAGGGGTCACTGTCTGCCTCTATGCCCATGGGTACATTGCGCACAGTCTATGCGAGAGTTTGGCCGCCATTAGGAAGGTTGTCCGTCATTCGAGGCTTAGCGAGGTTAGCAATAGTAGAGTTAGTAGAGTTAGTAAATATGAGCTGGTAAATAATTAATCGTTGACTTCCATCAACGTCCGGCCCGCGTCTAAGAGCATTCCCCTTTTCAATCCCTCCTTACAATAATTCTCAAAAAAATTATAAAAAAGTAGTTTGTTCTGTTACCTTTTCTTAATTAGTTAAGGAAAGATCATATAAGGTTTCATTGTAAAGTACTTTCTAGGCGATGAAGAATCACATAATAACTTATATAAGTTATTAAGAATACATAGAAAAAATAAAAGTAAGACAAACGAATAAAATAACCAGAAATGGAAACATGACGATCAGGGTAAGTGGAAATATGAATAAGTACGATAAAAAGAAGCGTGTAGTATGACATCTTCAACATTACGCAGACCGTCTCCTCCGCCTTGCCGAGCCCGAGTCCCATTCACACTGATACTAGACGACCATAACAGTCCCAAACCTCTCCAGGTTACAGTCCCAAATCAGGACCAGCCGCACTACGTATATATTTCCCATAAAGCCCTCCTGCACTGATAGACATTGTTTCCTCCAGACCATCTAGCCAAACCTTTCTAGTCGCTTGGGTGTCTTTTTGAGGCACCTATCCTCACTCGTTCTCGTGGCCTGGCCATACCAGCTTATTATTTATTATTAATTACATATAGAAACAATCATTGTAATTATTTTTTTCATCGTGAATAACTTATTGGTGGCAAAGTTTTTAAATCAGATATAAATCGATACTTTTAGCATTAATTCGATCCAACAGATTATCGTTAAATAACGATTAGCAGCATCATCTGATTCATTTAGTAATATAATGAGAATCGGAAGCTCAGAATGATACAATCGATCAGAGATCATTCGTCGAAAGTAAGCGTACAGGAGACGCAATAGTGACTGCAATACCTGTGATACAGTATTGCATCAATTGATGAACGGCCGACAGTCTTTTTTCGGCAATGACTTACATAAGTGCAGTTGTAAAGTGAACAGTGCATTTCAATTCGGAATGAAGTAAATCACATTTGCAGTAGGAACTGGAGTACGGTGAATAAATGGAAATTAGTGATTTAAACTGCTCTTAAATATTTATTTTCTCTAGGGTCGGATTGGGGTGTGCCTAAACATAGTCATTTACATGCCATGGGAACAGGTCACTGCCGATAAATTTACAACAAACAAGTTTCTTTGTTTTTAAGAGATTTCTAATGTATTTTCAGTTAAATTTGCCGTTTATTGGTGAATGATTCCCCAACGAACAATTTCAACCTGCTTTCTGTACCTGATCCTTACGTATACAATTTGTACTACTACAAGGAAACAATGAATCCGTAAACTTCATTAACATTTCCGTTAATATTTTTATTTATTTTTTATATATATATATTCCTTTATTGTGCTATAATTACAATCTGCCTTATAAGGCAATAAGTAACCCGTTAATAGAAACCAGAAAAATATGTTATATCAAAATTCAAAAAACTTCGTAGAAATTGAAATAAAATAAAAAACAAATAAATAAACACCCACACAGTTTTTAGGAATTAAAATATACTACATAAATATACTACATTGAGAGTACACTACATTATTTTTTTATCACAGAATCGGAGCAATTGGTCGTGTCTGCACTATGCATGCATTATGCTGGTTTACTTTCAGGACATCTAGAGCTGCGATGAGAACAGTTTTAGAATGTTGACTTCGCAACTCGCATGCTGAAATAAGAAAACTAATTCTACAATAACATCTAGTGTAGATATAATGACATAATATAAGAGGTAGAAACTATTTATACGCATACATGCCAGGTTCTAAAACACAGGTCTAAACTATGAATAATTTAGAGATTATGTTTCCTTTCTGGTCCTCCTTAACATATTTCTCAGTACCATATGCAAAACAACAAGTACACAGAAGTCTACTCCAATAAAAAATCGGTTGATATCGAAGTAAACAAAATAGAATGAAAAACATAAAAAAAAAAAATCACAATGTTTCATAATTTGAAGATCAAGGAGTTATCTTCACAGTTGGTCTTATTGACACACCCAAGTACCTAAGTCCACCAACGGTGCATCACAGGATTTTGTTATCACCATGCTGGGTAAATTTAGACTTGATAATGATTATTGATAGAAATCATCAAAAGCTGAATATCCATTTCAATTATATTCCATCTCCTTATATACTGATTGAATTACATGACTCGAGTATGTGTGTAAAAGCCATTGAAAAATTACTCGTTGTTTGGCTAAAATTCTCAATTATAACTGAAAAATAATGTTGTTAACTGAATAAATCACACTTTATGAACTAAACGTTCATTATTATATATCCCTCGTTGTGTTCATGATTTCACTAGGTACAAAATCTGTCTGCCAATTCTTTTTCTGGAATTTCTAGAAAGGACCCCTCCTTTGTCTCCATATTTTTTAGCTACGTGTCCCATTTAAGAGTGCGCTTTAAATTCATATCAATAATACGAAAGATACACTCACAAGAAAAGCCATCCTAAATAGGCTAATCACAAGAAATAAGAACAAAAATAAATTTTCGAAACAGGCTGGTAATGAGAGTGTGACATTCAACGGTAGAAGAAGAAAGAGACTGGTCTTTGAGAAATATCCTTATTTACTCCGCGGATCACGAGACACGACTAGCATTGGCTAAGTTAGATTCGAAACCAGATGCAATTTCAACTAATTGATTTGAAGATACTTTGGGTACTTTGATAGACATTTCATAGTGAGTCTAATCTTACCGAGTTCGTGTCTGGAAAGGTCACACGGTTTAATTAAAAGTCCCTAATTATAACCACTGTTTATCCATCGTCGTTATGAGGGCACGTCGTTTTTTAATGTTAAACCCTTTATTGTTTCACCCACATTTCCTCTTTGTGTTCATGTTCCCTTGTTGGCTTAAAAAAAGGAATTTTTTTATGAAATCCAGAAATACTTCAACTAAATGAAACATTAGTAAGATTCATAAATGAAATAATTTTATGGTAATCAAACATTATGTTTCTATTATATTGAGCAGGGTATAAAATTGAATAATTTTAAGTCTTGTTTAATAGGTATTAGTACATTTGTTCTTAATATGTTTTTAGCTATTAGGTGAACAAGTCTCAGGATGCGCATTGCACCGCAGTGTCGGTATATGTATTTCGGCTCGATCGACCAAACTTATATTTTTAAGCTTCCACTGGTCATATGTGTACTACAGCTATGAAAACATGATTTCATCCATACAAGATTGTTTCAATGTTCATTCAGGAGAAGTGTTAACCTAAAGCACTTAAAGAAGATTTTACAAAAAGAAATTTCAGGGTGATTTAACATGATCATTCCAGATTGGGTACTAGAACCGTTTTCAAACCTACAAACAGCATGTCAAGAGGAGTTGGTTGAGCGGTCAACAAACAAAAAGTTACACTTGAAATTAAAAAATGGATATCAAGAATTTTGGCTTCAAGGCAAATCATAACATGGGCTGCTTCAAAGAAGCTTTTCATCATATTTACCCGGAAGAGAAAGCGTAGACAGCAATTAACTAACAAAGAAAAGAAACAGATTGTCAATGGTAAAACACTGCCATTTAGGATTGATCATGACAAATACAGAAAAGTGAATGTCATTAAATCATGCTCAGCCATCTCATTAATGGTATTTTATTTGTTTATTAATAATATATATTAAAATTATTAATCGAACTTGGAGCAATACGCCAACATTGTTAAAGGTTCACTAAATGTACTATTTTTTTTGAAAAGATACTTGCTAACCTATAATCTGTTTCCAAACGTAAATTTGAGCTTTCAATATTTTCCCTCGACTTTGATGCATATAGAATGAGCATAATATATCAAGCTTATAAGGAATTTACTTGGTATCAAGCGCGAATGCAAGGTTGGCATAAAATATTAGTAGGGTCATCCCTACAAAAACACATTAAAGGAAATCGTGCAGGTATTTGCAAATTGTAATGAAAAGTGTGTAGAAATGCTCTCTTTCTTAAAAACCAATGAAAATTTGCTCCGAAAAATCCATGGCTAGAAAAAATATTGTAGTTAAAAGCAAATATGTCTTTATAAAAATCTATAAATTTTTATTTAATTTTTTATGTATACCTGTTAGTAGTTCCATTTATTAAAGCCGCAATATTTTATGCAATAATTTAACTAACCCAAGTCCAAACTAGTCGTAAAAAAAATTCATATATTATTATCATTTTTTTCATTTGTGTGATTATTTAATCGTAAATTGTATCTTTTATAATGAAACTTGTAAGTTCATTCTTTTAGTTATTTGTATAAAAACCCCCACTTTCTAAAACACAAGTTTTATCGACTTAAAACAAAAAGGTACCCAATGATCTCTGTTTATAGTGTCTTTCATTAAATGTCCTTTTTTTTCAATAAGAAAATATGGTCACCGTAAGAATTTATAATGAAAGATCATGACTTCCTGTTGAGCAATAAGTAATTTTTTGTTTTATCTTTTTAAACTATACTTGCATAAAGTCATTAAAATTCTCATCAACCCAGATTTATTTAAGAGGAATATCGTCTTTCATCTTTAAGACTCGTCAATCAGTTTATTAGTGATTATAAAACAAATTTTTACCAATCCTACTAGGTAATCTCGGCACTCTGATTATTAACAGCTCAATATGAACTGTATGAAAAATATCCCTGCCTCCGATCTGACAATAAGCTAATTAGACAATGAAATCACAGACAATTTTTGTATAATTCCAAAACCATCTTCTCTGGGCACTTTAATTACCGGATGTGAACATATGGCAGGTTACTTCATGACAACCATTCCATCACAGAATGTCTTCTTGGCTGACAAGTTTTGCATTATTTCATTTTAAATGTCAAGTAAACATACACGGTTAGAGGCGTGATTTAATTCTTATGTCCATGATCTTAACATAGTTATTCGCAGGGTTGGTTTGGATCATTGCACGTTTTGTTACATTAAAAAGCACTCCATATTTTAAGGCTTAAAAAATCCCTCAAACGTGCCTTCAAAGTTGTTGCGAGAAAACGAGGCTTGCATATACAAGCCAATATAAGGAAAGCATTTTTCATTCTAATTTTATATTAATAATCAAAACTCTTTATTGATTAGTGACAAAATTACAATCTGCCTTATTGGGCAATAAGTAATTGCGATCTATGTTCTCATTCATGCCATATTTACAATACTTCATTGTCTCGCTCATTCATACAGTATTTACAAACAGCCCGGAAAACTCCCAAATTCACATTGATGTCACCTCCCTCAAATGCACAAGAGGAAGCGGAGTCTCGGGAAGTCCCAAACGCCCCTCCGTCAGCCGCGTCATCAGGTACGAGCCAGTGAAGGCTGGCCAAGAGCGTGAGAGCCACAGACGCTCAGGATATGATTGGATGCCATTTCCTTGACTCCCACTGTCACGTATTTCTGGCATTTATTTTCTGAGGAGGTTACAGGGATGCGTGGCGCAGTGTGATGACTGTGTTAGGGGATTAGGGTAGGTTACTATGGAATTTCATAAACTTGGAAGGTACGAGTTAAAAAATGTGGGGTATATTAAGATCGTTATGAAAAGTTTTGTAAAAGGGGTCGTTAACTATTGTCCTCAGCACATCGATTAAAAGGATTGGATACGCTTGTTGTTGGACTTTTTTGTTGCACAAATATCTAACTCATCAAGGTGTTTTTGAAGGTTATGGATTGCTGTATTGGGCTCTGGGTGGGATGACAGGACTGGAGTGTGATCTGCAAATATTGCCAAAAACATACTAAATCTATAACAATAAAAATCAGATACTCAATTTCGGAATATTTAAGTACTTTCATGCATACGTATTACTGGGACTTTAAAACGTGACAGTTTGTACCTTTTTTTACACTCAATACGAACACACTTATCTTAGCTATCTATTAGATTGGATATTGATAAATCGTTGCGAACTAGAAAAAACTAAGAAAGGGGAGCTAGGCTACAAATATTGTTAGTTTTATGGACCACGAATGGGGATCGTGGGTCGGAAGCGGTTAGAGGTGACCCAAGATGTGCTCGGTGCATCACTCAATGAGCTCATACATCCCTGTCGCAAGAGCACGCTAGCAATTTTATTAGTCTAACCTACATCAGCCCTTAACGGGTTGGCACATCTATTCAGCCTAGGGTTAGGAATTCTTTCACCATTACCCTATCTGCGTGCCTCCCGAGCAGTTCTTGTCGATAAATACCGACAGTCTCCAAGGTATCTTCCAGTTTAAGTTCGCTAGGTGAAAGAATAGAGTTTGGGTCAGGGCTAGACCCTAGGTTTAAGATGTATTCTGTGTCATAAAATCTAGTACTACTAAACTTTACTATTATTACCATTTCAAATATCAAATAAAGAACGCTGTTATAACGAATAAATAGATTTTATACCAGTGCTGATAAATCATTTTTAACATTTATTTTGAAAATATTACCTGACAATAAAACCTTTTACATTTACCTTTGAGAAGTAGAACTTTCAATATAAATTGATTTCAATATACATATATATATTTTTTTTATTGTTTGTTCAATTTCTTCATTTGTTCAATACTCACTTAAGTGATGGCTAAAAGAAGATATTAGGCGATAATTAACTTCTCTTTTGCCTTCGGGGGGAGGGGATACAATCTAGAGAGATGCAGAAAGGTAACTAGTAGAGGCTTATATCTTTCCAAAGAGGACACTGGCATCAGTGGTTAGTACAAAGCTAGGTTAGTACTCCGACTTAAAGCTTCACTTTCCACCCCATTACAGAGGAAAATATATAAAAATACCCAGCAGTAAAAATGCTAACATTAAAACTACTAAAACTTTTTCCTACACACCAGTTTAGTTTCCGTCAACGACATTCCACTCCTCAACAAGACCTTCGCGTTTTTGATCACATCTCCTCAGCCCTTGAAACCAAACAGTATTCCGCTGCTGCCTTTCTTGATATAGCTCAGGCTTTTGACAGGGTTGGCACGCAGCTTTGCTCTACAAGCAATTTTTTACCGCCTACCATTTTTCTAATCCTACAGTCATACCTTTCAAACCGCTTCTTCCAAGTCCGCTGTGGTTTAGAATATTCTAACTACTATCCCATAAAAGCAGGTGTTCCACAGGGCAGTGTCCTGGGTCCCATCCTCTATAACCTATACACCTTTGATGTCCCCTCTACCCCCAATACCTTCTTGGCCACATTTGCAGATGACACTGCAATCTTGTCATCCCTTAGTCTTGATAATATTGGTGAATTTTCGAGAAACGTTATACGTAAGATATTATATTGCTAATGTATGCAATTTTAACGTTTAATCAATTTGTTTAGGTCACAGTATATATATTACGTATATATACATATACGAATATTACGTATATCTACATATATGAATATTACGTATATACACATATATATTAAATATTACACCATGTGGTGTAATCTCAGTTGAAAAATATCAACAATAATAATTATAATTACCTCAGATCTGAGATTAAGCTAGAGAACGTCACTCTGAGGTAAGTGAATTAATTTAACGACTGTTTTATTGTTGCATCGCTCCATTTTATATTGCTAAATTACCCCCTCAACTAGCGCATACACTTTTTATTTATAATTTATAAACAAGTATTCATATGTTATTCTTTTAAAGTAAACACGACTTTAATGTTTCTTTTATAGTATAATTGTCATATCCTAAGTTTCACTGCCCTTGGCTGTTAAAGTGTTCGCAGGAAATAAAGAAAAGTATTGAAGATAAGTGATTAATTAGTGTCGTTTAAACTAAAAACATTTTTGTCGTTTATTATTATGTTATTTTAATTTATATTGCCTATATAACACCAGCCGATTATTGACGATTTATTCTTCTGCTATTGTGCTTTGTATATTATTTTAACACATCGACATCGTATCAGATATTTATGCGCCATATTATCTTTGTTTCAAGCTTTGAAGATGACATTGATTTGATAACAGCACTCAATATATTTAATAAAAAAAATCAACAACTTTCGGCTAGGAAAATCATGTCAAGAAGGGGATAAAACACCTGACACAACACATAAAAAAAAGTTTTGTTAAGAAGGAATCTTTGATTTAACACGGAGAGCATTGAGAGGCGGCTGATCCTCGGATTAACAAGTCAAATTACTGTTTACAGTAATTAATTATATATAATTAATGAATTCTTCCCAACAACGGATAAAATGAATGAGCTAGTGGTGACCGTTGTACCGTTCTAACTTTGGTTGAAGCGTGACGGCTAAGTCCCGCAAATGGAAAAGCTATTAATATATATAGCTATCAGTAAGGTTAGCCTGGAAAGGTCATTGAGGAGCCGAAATTACTGGAGTGAGCTGCTGGAGGGTTGCCTCAGTCAGCCTAAGAGAGGATGACACAACGAAAGCAGGATGAAGACCCAAGGCCTCTGAGGCCGTGACCCCATGTCCCTCGTGTAGCTCCTTCTCGCGTATTTTATAGGGCGCCGTCTCCTGTAACTGCATTAGCGGCTGTCTTCAAAGTCTTATCCTCTGTTGTTCCAACAGGGGAAACAAATTAAAAATTAACCTACCTAACAAGCCAATTATATGCATATATATTTTAGCATACTACGTCAAGTTAATCATACCATTCAATTAGTCAAATAGTTCAGTGGTGAGTGCCATTTTGATGTAATGTTTGAACATATATTAATTAATATACTGTTAATAATCTCAAGTCCCGGTTCGGAGAGCCTTTTTGAATTTGCGTTGTTAAATTTATTTCCACTAATGTCGTGATACATAAAGTCCATTTTTAGGAAGTCTAATTCGACCATCAATTAACTTAATAATAATTAATGTTTACAGATTTTGCCTTTTATAGCTGGATGCAATACGGGATGGTAAAATAACAACAATAAGCCATAAATTTATATTAGAATGAAATGATTTATTAGTTTTTTTAAAGGACATGGCTGCTTATTTTATGTAGAATGAAATTGAAATAATATTAATAAAAAATGAATTGGAGTTATATAATACTGCATTGCAGTTAAGTGGTTAATTTAATGAGTTCAAAGGTCTTATTAACCTAAATGTCATACTGTTGATGTCTTCGGTGTACTAGATTTGTTCCTCAGGGAGATGCAGGCCGTGCTCGCACTACTAAGACTGCCTCCGGCAGGCAAACGTCAGGTAGCACTGAGTAGAACACAAAGAGTTTTTTTTTCCTAAATCCCTTTAATTTATACAATGAAAAGTATCAATAAGATACTTTGCAAATTTCTCCTCATTCTGCTATGCGCAGATGCATTTGAAGGAGTTCGGGTTACTCAACAATACAGGTTGTGGTTAAAATATAATAACGTGAAAACAAATCTAGGTGATGGGGCTCACCTTCAGTTTAACACAAAGAGTAAAAAGTCTTAGGGTTTTATACCCAAGTTATCCCCACTCCTATTTTGGGGATCACTGTCTTTCGTCTCACATTTCTCCTATTCTAGTTCTGAGTAGTGGGCCTGGTGGTTCGTCTAGTGGTTTATAGTGTCAACTACCAACTGGCGCTCTGTCATGCTACATACTGCTAATTATGCTAATAAACGCTGTTGTTGTGCTAATTATCTTCACTGGCCCATTCGCTCACCTGCTCTTTTAATGGGTCGTACCCCCAAAGATTTGGTTATCCACTACAGTATTAGTCCGTTATTTCAAATTAGCTTTAGTAAATTATCTAAGCACTAAGCTACATCCTATCTTGAATTCGTCACAGAACACCTGCAATCAACAGACGTCCAAAAGCAATGTTTAAACAAGCTGTAGCAACCGCTAACTACATAAGATAAATCCCCCTATACTCTATTGTTTACATATTGTAAATAACATGAACAAAATATAAATCATTGTAAATGTGTTAAGCAATAAAAAATGCGGGGTGCCAAGTAGTTATATGAGATGGGACATCAGCTGTCAGTGCCCAAGTATACGGAGGGGCCCAAACAGCCAGCGCAAACCCGTCCAGCCTCTGCCAGAGAACAAAGAAAAGCCACACCATTGGTCACAACAACCCTAATGATGATTGACTAAGGACAAGGCTAGCTGGGTATTTAAACCGGGGGTCTGGCCCCTGTAAATCAATCTCTTGGCAACTACCGGCTCGTGGCTACCCCGCTTGAACTCTGGAACCTGACTGCTTCTTTATGAAAAACCTCTGCATCTCTTCTCACCTAACCTCACTATGTTTTAGTCCGGCGTCGTCAGACCCCACACCTTCCTAGTGGGAATCCCTGCCTTCGTCTCGCTAAAACTAGCACCTCCTTGGGAGAGACCTCTCCCTCGCGGACGACGGTTGCCGTGGCCCTGCAAATTTTCCTAGCAGCACTCCTGCGGCAATCCAGTCTGCCTCTCTCCGGTTCACACTCGCCTTTGGGATCCGGACGGTTTTCGCCAACCTTTAGATACCGAGTGTGAATTCGTGGTCATTCCAAGACCACATAAACTACCTATAAACCTACCCTGTACCTCTTCTCCTGAACATAGTGCACTGTCGGGGCACATACCTATCAAAAAATGGAGTCAGATAGTAAAGCCGTCATGAAACGATTGTCCAGGTTATAAACTCAAACAACCCTCACTTGTCACCAGGGCTAGGGTAACCAGGCACCCCCCTCGTGACGACCCGACACAAGCCTTTGATAAAATATGTCTTCGTGTATTTCATTAAAAATATTTATTTATCATTTGCCATCTACCTTTAATTACTCCGCAACCAGTTTAAAAGGGATTTCAACAGATTAATATCATGCTAATGGTCACCTTTTTTATCATCTTTTTATTTTCCAAGTAAATGTAATCGAAATACCTCCATACATTACAGGGTTCAAGTAAATACAGAAGAAAAAAGAAAGGCGCCAGACATATTGTATCTTCAGAATTCATTGTCCTAAAATCCAATGTATCAAATGAGAACTTCTCGAATACAGTTGACAGAAACGAATTTTTATTCTTGAAAAAAACATCATACAAGATAAAATCGTTTTTCAGCTCCGTATTTTAGTGTAGACCCTTGTCTTCAACAACGTTTATCTTAAAATCATAGTATAGATTCAGACTTACTGAACATCTTGATGATTGCTCACGAGCAGGCATATCATTCTCCTGATTATGAAACAATCAGGGCATCACATTGATTTTGAGATTTATATTTTTATAAATAATTTTTATGTCGTATAAACTTATATTTTATGTTAAACTTATATTTTCGGAATTAATTTTTTTTTTGTATGTTATGTGCATTATTAGCAATATCCAACTATATATTTACCTTAATAAAAATAATACTGCCCGCCACTCGGCTGATATTCTGCAATGCTCTTGTTTGATACATTAAGTTTGGGGCCCCTCTACATAGAATAGATGCTAATTATTCCGGGACAAAGCCCCCTATAAATAACAATTAAGTGAAGATAACAAATTTATTTCTGGCAAACAAAAAACTATCACATTAAAATGAATAATGACAAAGTAAAACAAAGTGTAAACCTCTATGACAAAAAAATATAAACGATATAACAAAATAAAAGATTATTTAACTGGATTCAGTAAATAAAGTCATTGATGGATCAACATATAAAAACGGTATGAAGAAGATAAAGAAGAAAAAATTCAATACATCACTAGATAAAAACCTTTAAATTTTTTTTTTTTTTTAATATTCCTTTATTGTGCTATAATTACAATCTGCCTTTACCTTTAAATTAATACATAAAAAGGGACATGCAAGTAAAATAAAAAATAGTAAAAACAACCGCCATCCGAACATCTTGATGTATATGATAAACAATGATATAAAAATATAAATATCAAATATAGAAGTATGAAAATAATCTAAAGTATCGATACAAAACTAGCAAACGTCCCTCTGGAAATGGTGGGGAGGTGTAGGAATAGGAGGATCTTGAGGATTTGTAGAGATGAGGCATGAAGGATTCCTTGCCTTTGGAAATTTATGTGATAAGAAGAATTTAAAATTATTTTACAGACTTTAAAATTTCAGATCGATTTTATGACCGCTATCATAGGACTGCTGGCAGATATACGAATGACGAAGAAATGTAGAGCCTTGTCCTTTGGTCTCGACAATAATGTATTACGTAATGTATTTTCAAAATATTAGAATGGATTTCTAACTCTATTCGTTAAATGGTTAATGTGTTTCCGTTACTCTAAAATGATTTATCTAAGGACTGACATTTATTTATAAATATAACGTGCTAAACCACAAGAACCGTTCTTCCATTTAAAGGAGAGGAATAAAGAGATAACCAGGTAAAACGCAGGTTCAAACCGCAAAACTCCCTCATAGTGGCTTTTGTGTTAGGGACGCGCATTAGTCGAATTTCATAGGCTCTTCATAATGTGGGCTACACGTGCCTCACACACACAACCATGTTAATCGAAGCTCTTTACTAATCTATTAGCTAATGGTATAGAAGTACCAAATTTTGTTTGTAAAAATACCATAATCAATTTGTGTCAGGTAAAATTCTGTGAAATCATTTCAGTAAAAAATAATATAAAAACTATACTTCTGGAAGGTCTGCAAGTGATCCCCTAGGATTATGGTAAGATTTTAGAATATGACTTCAGTCTAAGATATATGCAGGGGATCTGAACCGAAAAAGAATGATTACGAACCCCTCTAATAATAAACTACACATAGGCAGGAATAATGATCCTTTTTATATACAAGTACAATGAAGATGTACTGGAGATGGTAAATTCGTTTGATTGTCTGGGAACATCAAAATGCAGAAACGGCAAGATTGATCAGGCGGTAATGAAGAGTAGTGTGATTTAGCTCATCTCCAATACAATAATTGTGACGCAAGAGGAGGCTCCGGAGATAAAATGAAACAACTTACAAGTGGCAGAGATCGCTGGAAGAGAACTGCCGAGGATAACCCTACAAACATAGCGGCACTCAGGAAGTAGTCAAATAAGAAAAAGAAATACACCTCTAAGGAAAAATATTAAAACCTTAAAAGAAAACTAAAGACAAAATAAAAGTAAAATAAGCAGAAAAAAACCTAGTCATGAGACGTATTACACAGTTAATGTTCCCTTTATTGCTTCGAAAAAAAAAGTTGCGCATAACACGTTATAGTTTTTTTGTAATTACATTGCACAACATAATCGTAAGATTTACTTTAGTTCAATCCTCTTTATTATGTACTGCTTACGTTTGAATATTATATATAATTGCCAACACAGTTAGATCCTCTTTCAAACAATAATATTCCTTTAGCAAGTCAGATTTTGCTACATACCAATAATTCGGTATATAATCAATATGAGCAAGCGGGGTTTTCGTTTCATTTCCTTTCAACTACCAATTTTTAAAAAGAAAAAAAAATTATGGCCGAAAAGCTTTGTAAAATTCATGAGTTCTAAAATATGTTCAGAGTTTTGAACATTTTAAAAGTGTTAAAAAAACATACATTTTTTCATACAATTTAATTAATTATTTAATGGCATTTAATCATATTTATATGAAATAATTACATTTTTCATATCTTTGCCATATCAATTCCCTCCTCCATGTAAATTGGGGCGATCCACAACGGCCCGAAGTAATTTACTGACGATAACAGAGTTTTTGGTTTTTACGATAAAACGGCGTTCAAGTCACAAATTGTACACAAAAATAATAAGTTTTTTTCCAACAGTTAAACAAGTATTATTTCACGTTGCTCTTCGATCCCTTCTGTCCTTGTTTTATGAGCTCTTTTGTTTAATTGATTTTATCTTGCAGTTGGCACCGTGGAGTGACTAAATATTATTTTAGGGAATATATTTTGGATATAGAGTTTTAATGTGTTAATGAATTACAAATAAAACAAATAAAAAACATAAAAAAACCTCTTAAATCGTTAACTGACACAGGTGCTGGCAAGACAAAGAGATTTCGGCATCCTGATTGATAGTTTACAATATGCGTTGCTCATTAGCACTGTCATCAAAAGTTTATTACCACCCTCAGTTTCATACAAATGGAGCATATTTTGTATGAATGTATCGCTCCAGAGAAACTAAAAGTAAAAGCGAACTAATACATAATAATGAGTCGTCATTAAGTAATATATTACTATTTGTTGAAAAATAATTTGAATCACTGGGAGTGATTGCACCGATCATTATCCCTCGTGTCCTGAGCGTCTGCGGGTCACTCAGTCTCCACATTTATTATCTAGCACAGCTGCGGTTGCAGAAACAGCGTGGGGTTTCTCCTTGATCCTTGCTTGTTTTCTTAAGCAGGGAGGTGACATTCCCACAGGTGAATTTAAAGGATTTCAAGGCTTTGTATGTATACATATATTGTAGTGCATATCATGTTGACCGTATGAATTAGAGAGTTAATCCAACATTGTGTATTTGTATATATTGTATTATTTATCACAACAGTTCATTGCCTCATTAGCGCAGATTACACTTTTTTGGATCATTTTTTTTTTTAGAATCAATATGTCAAAAAAAAATCTTTTATCATATTGTGTAGGGTATTATATTAAATATTTTGTATACGTCTTTCAAAAAGTATAATTACAAAAAAACATAAGAGATGTCATTACAATCCCGTAAGCACCAATGACCAAGAGATATAGTATTTCGCATTCTAGTTCCATTTGGTGGCAAAGATGCTAAAAAAAAAAAAAAAAAGCGACCTATTTAAGAAAATTAATGAAGGCTGTTAATCAATTTCTTATATTGAACAGTGTATTATGTTATCTGAAATTGAAATGTTTTAACATTTCCATTAAATGCTTTTAGAGCGACAGGTCTAATTCGTCAAGACCTTCATGGCCCATATTCTTTATGGTCAGAGAATAATCATGACAGGCGGAGATTCGGCATCAGGGTTTCTGGTTTTGGAAAAAAAAATTACCGTTTTATAGGTTATTTTGTAACTTGTCATGATAATTGCTTTTTAAATTCGAAATACTAGTACTTTTTGCCCACTAAGAGGTATTGTGGCAAGTTACGTAATGCTGTGATGCGCGCAGTTCAATTTAAAACTATTATCTTTCAAGACGGGCAAATTATAAAAGTCAGCTTTTCATGGCTCATTTTGTCGCAAATGTCATCATACGTCTAAAAGCATTTTAGTTTTTTTAGGTAACCTTAACATTTAGAAAAAAACAAAACTTATTTTTATCAATTCCTGTCTTTTCAATTCCCTTTTATAATTACGGTAATCATGCTGTTTGAATATGGTTTGAAATATATTTCTTAAAATATTCAGCTTTTTATGTTTGCCAAGTCAAGCGTTAGTAAGAAATAGAACATTTTGGCCAATATGATGGAAAGATACAAACATATTGCAATCTGTTTTCATAACTAAATATTTAGGGTATATTTTTCATTGATATTGGAAGCTGTGCAGATGGACTTACAGAAGATTAAAATCAAAGTATTTGAAGTAAACGATTGAGTTGGATTTTATTAATTTACAATATTAATTTTAATGATTAATGGATTATAATTAATAAATAAGTAATGGAATATATAATTTTTGGATATTAATAATTCTGCTAATAATAATCATGTAGTTTATCTAGCTTTCTTCTTTCCAAAATATAGTTGAGAAATAAATGCATAGTATTTAAAAATAATTAAGTAATTTAGAAAAAGTAAATGGTTACATTGGATTTTAACAATTTGTTTTTACTTACCTCCGGGGTGTATTCTAAGCTGCTATTAAATTTGATTTGTAACTTTGAAGATATTTATTTATATTTGTGTTAATTACTCCTTAAAGCAATATTACTTACTTGCGTATAAGTTTTCATTCATTTCAATATGTTATAATGGTGCGTATATGTTAAATATTACGGACACTCCGTGCGTAAAAAAAGGCCATAAATCATCATATCTTATATATATTTTATTATTATTTAAGAAATTTTTAACTAGGTATGTTCATAATAGTTAATTTTAAGAGAATACGGTCATGAAAAAAATACTTATGTCCTTTCTGATATCGTTTGTGGGATCTTTGTTTCTGAATAATTCAAGATGCTACTTTTGCTTTTATTTTTATAGTGATACTTCGTCTTTTTTCGGGATTGAGGTCTGCTAACTTTGAATATAAATTCAAAAAAAATACTATGTCTTAGGATATGCCGGATTGGAGCGTGTAGAGGCATGATTCTAAATAACTGGAACGTAAGGAATATAATGTCCTTTTGAGAGATTTCAAAATATCGGCAAGTCAGTCGGTGTGGTAGGTTATGCAACTTTATTCGATGGGATCAGAGAAATTGATATTTTCTATTAAAATGAAGATATGGATTTTTTTAGAATATGAGAAACATCGTTGGGAAACAGTTTTAAGAATTTTGCGGGGATGCCATCTGGAGCTACAAATTTTATTCCAGATTTCGTGATAAAGGAAAAGTGGACTGAAGGAGTCATAGGAGTTAAAAAAAAAATCATGAGCAGGACGGTGTATTTTATAAATGAAAACCTAATTGGTGCGACAATTTGGTATTTTATTGCAAATATTACTGACTAGACTGATTATATATTTGATTATTATTTATTTAATCTCTTATTATATCTCTCTCTGAATAACAAATATTTACATACCCTCAAAATTTAAACTTCGCTCCACTCAAGGTATTACAGTATAAATTCAAAAGTATAAATGGAGGAGCGAAAATTTGATTTAACCTTTATATAACTCCTATAAAAGTATTCCAACTGATACCTAATCTGTACTACGAATTTGTAGAGCGTGGAATTTGGTCGGGGAAGATGTAAACGAACTAGAGTTATTTTATGGTTTGGGTGATATTAATACTTCACTATGAATAGTTTATTGACCTTTATTATTAATTCTAAAATACTTTTAGTCACTCATACGTCTTAACTAGGCATAAAAATCACTATTACAACCATGCGTTACAAGTACAATTTGATATTTTTTAGCAGTTAAAGTGTCAAAAAATCACGCGAGAAGCTCAAAAGTGGCGATATGAGTCCCGCCTTTCAGCCTTTAACGGAAGTACAAAAAGGCGTTAATAATTAAACATATTAAAAGATAAATACCCATCAGCACCGCAGTTAGAGACATCGCATGGAAATAATATGACAATGAACGTTTAAGGGGAAATGAGTGGCCACAGAAATATACGAACCTTAGGAGGAAAAAACAACAATTAACAGGAATAAGATCTGGAAGGATCGACCAGATCCATTGACAAATAAAAGGGAACGACACTTTATTCCGTCTTCTCAATCACGTATGTAATCAAAAGAAAAATCCAATAGTCTGCGAAAATCTCAAAACGAGTGTGTTGTCACTTAAGTGGGGTACACTAAACTTTACCACTCCCCCTAACCGCCTATATTCCTCAGTTATCGATAATATTGCACAGCAAATTTCACAAATAGTCTAGTAGAGCTGACAAGTATCCCTTGAAAAAACCCTATTGAGGTCGAATAGAACAACAAAGCGAAGCACCCAGCTTAAGATATATCTTTTTTTTTTTTGTTTTAAAAACAACTTTATTATGATAATATTACAATCTGCCTCATTGGGCAATAAGTAATTGTGATAAATGATCTTATTCATACCATATAATATAAGATATATCAACGTCAGTGTTTTACATCTTAAAACCTCGAACAGCCCAGTGTTACAAATACAGATCATTAATGTTTTAGTTACACTTTAATGGAAACCACCTACCTTCTTTTTTTTTTATAGACCTAATTTTTTACAGAGAGCAAAAAGAAAAAAAAACACCAAATGTAGGATTCAGAAAATTTCTCTGTTTTCCATTTTCGATATTTTCATAAAATGTTTACTCATTCTTTCAGTTCTTTTGTCGTTTTGTTGGGCTAAAATATTATTCTGGGAGAATTTATGGGAAGTGGGTAGTTGAGAGCACAACATTGACTGTGTTGTTCTTATTACTGCTAAAATTTGTCGCAAATTGAACGTTTGACGTTATGAGTGCCCTATTAAGGAGATGGTGGTGCCTAAAAATATGTAGAATACTCCTTTAATGAATTATAAAGATTTGATCTATAATTTAAGGCATGAATTTAAGTGCGTTAATGACAAATAGAGACCTCTAATTATGAATAACACAATTTAAAAAAAAATACAAATAATAAAAACGCCATGGTAGGTCATTAGTTTCCTCATAAGAACTAGGACAATTTGACTCCAGTCTAGTTCATTGGTACGTTGAAAAGAGTTAGGAATGTCAAAAGGTGGAGAGAGAACTCGATCGGATGACCAGCCAAGTTGCTAACTTCCAAAAAGAAATTTACTTCAAGAACAAAAGCAAAACGATAATTTATCACAACCTAGTGCTTAACTAACTTAACGATAACTTAATAAGCTTCACTAACAACGATGACGTATTTTATGTGCGTATTCTCGCAGTGACGTTTAATATAACTTTGATATCATATGAAATGATCGATGTTATTGTTTACTGTTGTTGCATATTGATATTGATATTGTTGTATGTTGATGTTTCCGTGCCAATTAGGTAGAAACATAAAAGTCTCCTTACAGACTCCTTAGAAACATAAGAGAGGATATATTATTCACAAACAAATTATTATCTAATACAGAGCATAAACATTTATTTAAAAATTAGATTTCACTTCAGAAAACGTATATTCTTCTATAGAAGCATTCTTCTAAGTTGGAAAAATAGTCGTACCTACGTATTTTCTTCCTTCATAGCTCCTCCTTCTCCAGAAATAAATTTGTGCAATACAAATTAAACAATTGTCGACTAGTTTACAAATAAAATATCAATAGTTGTAACGGACGTGTTTTGTCTTCAGACACTATTTGATAGTATTTTGAACTAAAAGCTGAGGGACTTAATACGTCCTGAATGAGCGGAGGAGAAGCCGAGGCGCTCTACTCGCCGATGGGACTTGCTAAATGATCCGAAGGCCAGACAAGCTAAGGAAGATGCACCACGCCGACAAAAGGCTGCCTACCCCCTGAAAGGGTAGAAGTGAAAGTGCTCCTCGTGTGAGGGGTGGGGGCCCAAGGTATAAAACAATCACCCTTAGTCTGTCCCATCAGTTCGTGCACACATCCCAACGGATACAACACTCCATCACTGATACACTACCAGCAGGCAAGTAGTGTGTTTCATTCGCTCGCATTGCTAGTTCCCTTCCAATCTCACCATTCACAAACATAAATTTTAAATTTGTACACAGTACAAATTTTAAAAATTCATGAAACAAACATATAGTAGTGATGGAATATTTTATTAAATTGGTTTTATTTTAAATATTGTCTCAAACTATTCAACAAAATTACAATCAACAAATTCTTAACAAAAAAAATATCAGATGAATATAAAATTCACATTTATTTACTTTTTCTATCAGAAAGTAAATTTTCAAATCAACTAATCTTTAGTGGCAATAGAGACGTACAATACCAAAATCCAAACATTATTTATTCTTATATAAATAAATATCAATTCTCGGTAATAATAACACAATAAATTACGCTTTTTTAAATTATACGAGATGTTCAATTTCTTTCGTAAAAATTAGATGAATAAGCACAATTAAAGTAATTATAATAAGTATACTAAAGCATTCAAAAAGATTCGCAGGGATTTTTTTATTTAGCCGGGATACTTTTGGGAAATCAATTTCAAAGGAATACTTTAATGAAATAATATATTCGGAATTCGGATTTGACCGATCAAAGCCACCCTTCTATTTCCAAGATATGACAAGAGATGCACGAGGAAATGCCCGAAGCTGCGATAATGATCTGTCTATGATATCCGGGTCATGATGAAAGATCACGAGAGAGGAATCCAAAGTCGGGCCTCAGGCGACTCCGACACTCGCGGTCGCATAGTGACGTTATATAAATTCGGTCCAGGCAGACAATCGTTTGAAAAGCGCAAGCTTACATCAGCGGTAATTTTGCAAAAGTACTGCATCGGGCGGCATATCTGTCAATTATCGACTCCGTGCTTATGCATTTCCCGCCTGAGCACATCGTGTGCACTGATGCCACTAGGAGAAAATCTGTTATTCAGCGGAAGTCGGGTGAGGTTTCCTACAGTGCTTATCAAGTTTAAACAATTCCGATATAAGCTAAGTAATCCGTGAAGTAAAGGTAACACAGAAATACTGACGGGTTATTGCGGAGCACACGGCGCAGACCTGGGCCCGCATGACTTGAAGGAATTGAGCAGGGCCGTGTAGGGGTTGGGATCGACTCAGTTACCTATTTTAGGTCGGACAATTTTGAGTTTCCCATTCCATCTAGGTACATTGTTCTGGTACAATAGTGTGTTTGCATTATTATATGACCTTATTATTTGCGTGGTGTGAATGCCACCATACCCAACCATACCCAGTTGAAACAAGCAAACATAGTGAACACCCAATCCGTCGTTTATATTTGTTTAACGATTTTATGAACTCCAGCATAAGTCATTAAGACCGCGTTTTCAATGGGCTGCTATTATACGATTTTCAGAGTGGCAAAGGTAAGTGGGAAAATAAATTCTTGTTCTCACGGCTGAGAATCAAACCCACGCCGTTGTGAATTGAGCAAACAATTAACGGGTTTATCGAAAATATTTTAGCAGTCCTCCGAGTATAGTTCAAAACCCCTTAAACAATTTTAAAATGTGTTTAACAAAACACTTTCTGCTATATTTCCTTGCATAAAAAATAAATGAATCATATTCATACATTGTAGTTGAAATGAAACGTTTATTCCACCTCCTTATTGTTAATTTCATCATGTTAGGCCATTGGAACAAACTTAGTAATACCCCTGTTATTTTTTTCTACTAAAATCGACCCTTCCTCCCCAAAGCTATAAAACCACAAACAACAAAAGTAATTTTGGATTGTTCACTGTTAATGAGAGATGAAAACATCCCCTCTTCTCAAAAAATAACTTTAATTGTGATTGTTAGGTGTGAATGAGGGGATCCTTAGGATATGTTTATATGTTTATATTTCATGAATATATATTTTAAATACCGTATGAATAAGAGGGTAGATATGATTACCTTTTTGTATATATGATACAAATGAGATCATTTATCAACATTACCGATTGTCCTTTTAAGGAAGATTTTAATTTTGTTTGAGTGAAGATTTGTAAACTTGAAAAGATAAAAATTTGCTGCATTGTGCATTGTGAAATTATTTTAGTTCCATCTGCCGTTGATCATAATTGCACGATAATACTTTATTTATTTCAAGCTAGAGCACGTTAATGTCATTATTGACTCCATTACTAGTTTTTGTGTGTAATATTTATCAGAAACGTTGATGCACGCCATGATGAACTAAATATGAGATTGCATAATATTAGTGAGAGCAATATGCGTTATATCATTATTTAAATATATTGCCATCAGAACAAAAAACTTTTCTTACAAAGCTTGTAAAAGGACATTTACAGTTAGTTTAACCGGAGTACAGTGTCACCTCTGTTAATCAAATACTGCCTGCGCCCAGATACTCAGAAGGACTCATGAAAAGTTGACCAAAACTTCTAATTACACCATTTTTTTTTTTTTTTCAGGTGAAGGACAAACAATGAAGGAATTTCAACGAGTTTGTAAGTATTTTTTAATCTAAACCGGTGGATTTGGGGATGAAAACTTTCGGATTAGCTATAGTTCATTCAACTCCAGAATAAAATTTGAAATCACAATAGTTTCTTGATCCATAGGAATAGGTGAACAAGCGATCTTTGCCAAAAAAGTTTAAGAAATATTTTCGCTGAGGATCAAAGAAGTTATGACGTAAGAGCGAGTAGGGAGCGGTGGGAGTTGTGACTCCGGGCACAATGCTGGGACCGAAAGAAATATGACTTAACAAGTTACCTCTGGCTAGCTCCCAAGATCATTAGCTAATTGTAACATGCCGTCAACTAACTAACCATACCTACCTCATCAACAATTCTCACAATAGTTGTTTACTAAAAATCTAACCTTAGGGATAATCAAAGTAACCCAACCCCCACGTTTAATGGAACAAAAAACAAGTTACGAATTCGTTTATACTTTTTATTCACCTGGCCCCCCTTCTGTAAAAACTAAAATCTTAATGCCAAGAGAGTGATGGAGGCGACCTGTGGCACTAATGTTTCTCTACTTTCATACTCACCTTGGAGAGACTTTATGCAATCCTTAATGATTTATTAACTTATTTATACTATTTTTTAGACTATCAAGCTAGAGAATAAAAGCGTAAAAGATACCAACAGATTTTAATCATATCGATGGTAGATATTTTTTAATATTAGCTAAGTGAATGATAGGATTCTATAACTAAATGTTAGTATATCATAAATATCATTCAAAATTACGTACACGAAATATAAATCAAATAGCAGTTCATATTTTTACTATAGTCTAGTTTTAGTAGTATAATGATGTTATAGTGAGTATAATTAGGCAATGTAATAAATTCCTAAAACATAAAAATCATTCCAGAATAAGTATCACACAAAATAAAACTAATAAATCAACTACATGAAATAATTATTTACCAGTATTCTATTTTGTTTTTTTCAGATATATTTCTTTTCTTAGGACATTTTGTTCTGGTAAGTAACTAATTTGTATTTATTAACAATTCAGAATAATAAGAACATTAACTTAAATTAATTCATTGATTTCTCAGGGACAAAGCGGTTATAATTATGACAGGCCAAAACAGCCTCTAATTTCTGGAGGTAGCACAGCTGGTCCGATCCCTTCCACACCATCTGGGTTTCGACCACAGAGCGACTACCCACAACAACCGAGTGGAACAACACCTTCCTTTCCAGGTGGATACCCGGGTACTGGCCCAACATCGCAGCCAGGTTCTCCAGCAGGAAGTCCGAGTGGTCCATCCTTTCCTTCTGCAGGAGGACAGGATTCAGGATACCCAAGCACCCCTGGAAGTCCTGGAACACAAGGTTATCCTTCTGGACGTCCATCTGGTTCACAATTTCCTTCAGCTCAACCATCTGCTCCTGGCCAAGGTACACCGGGAAGACCTGGTCAAGGATTCCCCAGTGGAACTCAATTTCCAACTACTTCTTCTGGTAGTACGGGATATCCTTCTGGAAGTCCCTCGCTTACACCGTTTCCATCAACTCAGGGACCGTCTGGCCAGCCTGGAAAACCATCAACACCTAGTGGACCAGGATATCCTGGAGGAAGTCCAACAGGCCCACAATTCCCTTCCTCAGGAGGACAATCTCCTTCAGCTACATTCCCAACATCCCAGCAGGGCCCACAAGGATTCCCGGGCCAAACAGGACCTGGATATCCCACTGGAAGTCCTATTGGAGCACCATTGCCTTCTGGGCCATCAGCCCCTGGTCAACCGGGATACCCAAGTGTTCAGCAAGGTTACCCTTCCTCAGGTAGACCTAGTGGACCAATTCTTTCGCCATCTAGGCCAGGACAAGGACCAAGTCAGCCTGGAACTACAGGCTATCCAGCACAGCCAGGAAGACCAAGCGTTCAACAAGACTATCCTACAGGACCCCAAGAACAACCCACAGGACAACCAGGAAATAGACCAAGCCAGCCAGGAACTCCAGGTTCAGCATATCCTTCTCAAAGACCTTCTGACTCTCAGTTCCCTTCAGCTCCTGGCACTTTACCAGGTCAACTAGGAATTTCCGGTCAACCAGGCACATTAGGAGTTCCTGGACAACCAGGAACTTTTCTTCCTGGAACCTCGGGACAGCCAGGGAGCCCTTCACTTTTACCTGGACAAGTTGGTCCCCAAGGACCGTCAGGAGAAACAGGCTCGTTCCCTGGATTCCCTAGCACTCAAGGACCAGGGTCATTTCCAATTCCAGGAGGATCTGGGTTCCCTGATGATGGCAGTTATCCAGGTGGAGATTATTCTGCTATCCCTGGAGAACCAGGAGTAGATTATCCTATATATTCTGAAATCCCAGAAACATCATTTTCATGTGAACAGCAAGCATTTCCGGGGTATTATGCAGATGTTGAAGCAGAATGCCAAGTATTTCACATATGTGCAAACAACAAAACATATGATTTCCTTTGTCCTAATGGAACGATTTTTCACCAGGGTTATTTCGTTTGCGTTTGGTGGAATCAATTTGATTGCAGTACTGCTCCTAGCCTATACAATCTCAATGAAAACCTATACGATTACACTATAATGGGAGGTTCTCAGCCAACTGTACCAGGGGCTCCTAGTGGATTTCCACCTGTTATAGGACCACAAGGACCAGAAGCAGGATTTCCAGGCATTGGAGGCCCATCAACAGGTATTGGACCTCAAGGACCAAATGGAATAGGATATCCAGGTAGCCCTGGAACTCAAGGACCTTCTGCTGGATTCCCAAGTGGAGGACCAGGACAGGGACCTTCTGCTGGTTTCCCAAGTGGAGGACCAGGACAGGGACCTTCTGCTGGTTTCCCAAGTGGAGGACCTTCTCCAGGACCATCGGCTGACTACCCAAGTGGAGGACCAACGCAAGGACCATCAACTGGATACCCAAGTGGGCGACCGGGGCAAGGACCATCAGCTGGATATCCAAGTGGAGGACCAACGCAAGGGCCATCAACTGGATTCCCAAGTGGACAACCGGGGCAAGGACCATCAACTGGATTCCCAAGTGGACAACCGGGACAAGGACCATCAACTGGATACCCAAGTGGACGACCAGGGCAAGCACCGTCACCTGGATATCCCAGTGGAGGACCAACGCAAGGACCATCTGCTGGATTCCCAAGTGGACGACCGGGACAAGGACCATCAGCTGGATATCCAAGTGGAGGACCAACTCAAGGACCATCTGCTGGATTCCCAAGTGGACGACCAGGGCAAGGACCATCAGCTGGATATCCCAGTGGAGGACCAACGCAAGGACCATCTGCTGGATTCCCAAGTGGACGACCGGGACAAGGCCCATCAGCTGGATATCCAAGTGGAGGACCAACGCAAGGACCATCTGCTGGATTCCCTAGTGGACGACCAGGGCAAGGACCATCGCCTGGATATCCCAGTGGAGGACCAACGCAAGGGCCATCAACTGGATTCCCAAGTGGACGCCCGGGGCAAGGACCATCAAATGGATACCCAAGTGGAGGACCCACACAAGGGCCATCTGCTGACTACCCAACAGGAGGACCAACGCAAAGGCCATCTACTGGATTTCCAAGTGGACAGCCAGGACAAGGACCATCAGCTGGATATCCAAGTGGAGGACCTACACAAGGACCATCTTCAGGATTCCCAACTGTAGGGCCATCACAAGGTCCATCTACAGGATTTCCAAGTGGACGACCAGGTCAAGGACCATCAGCTGGATATCCAAGTGGAGGACCTACACAAGGACCATCCGCTGGTTACCCAAGCGGAAGACCTGGACAAGGACCTTCTGCAGGATTCCCAAGTGGACGCCCGGGTCAAGGGCCTTCAACAGGATTCCCAACCGGAGGATCCTCCCAAGGGCCTTCCGCCGGTTATCCTAGTGCAGGAACCACTCAACAACCTTCAGCAGGTTTCCCATCAGGACAACCAACACAAGGACCTTCTCCAGGATTCCCAAGTGGACAACCCGGACAAGCACCATCTACTGGATACCCAAGTGGAGGACCAACACAAGGACCATCTGCTGGATTCCCAGGCGGACGACCGGGGCAAGGACCTTCATCAGGAGGATATCCAAGTGGAGGACCAACACAAGGGCCATCTGCAGGATTCCCAAGTGGACGACCGGGACAAGGACCATCAGTTGGCTATCCAAGTGGAGGACCAACGCAAGGACCATCAGCAGGATTCCCTAGTGGACGACCAAGTCAAGGTCCATCTCCAGGAATCCCCAGTGGTGGGCCTACTCAAGGACCCTCCAGTGGCTATCCAAGTGGAAGGCCAGGACAAGGACCATCAGGAGGATTCCCATCAGTAGGACCTACACAAGGACCTTCCACTGGTTTCCCTAGTGGAGGGCCATCTACTGGCTACCCATCCTCAGGACCAACACAAGGTCCATCTTCAGGATTCCCAGGTGGAAGACCGGGACAAGGACCATCAACCGGATATCCAAGTGGAGGCCCAACTCAAGGCCCATCTGCAGGATTCCCAAGTGGACAGCCAGGGCAAGGACCATCAGCAGGGTACCCAAGTGAAGGGCCAACCCAAAGACCATCAGGAGGTTTTCCAGGTGCGAGACCAGAACCATCAGGTCCTCAGGGACCTTCGGGTCCACAGGGGCCTTCATCACCTCAGGGACCATCTGGACCACAAGGTCCTACCGGACCCTCCTCTTATCCTAGTGGAGAAGCTTCACCAGGAGGAAGCAGGCCAGGTCCACAAGCTGATGTACCTTCAAAACCAAGTCGAGAATATCTTCCACTACCGTCACCATCGGGTAGACCCACAGGTCCACAAAGCACGCCTTCGGGAGGACTACCTTTTCCTAACCAAGATTCATCATCTGGCCCACAAGGAAGACCAAGCCAACCAGGCACAACATCCCCGGGATCACAATTTGATTCACAGCAAACGAGTCCGCCTAAACCAGACAGGCAATATTTGCCACCTTATCGTCGGTAGTCATATAAATCAGATTTAATCTGAAATTATTAGAATATATTGGACACTCTACTGATGCATCCATGCATTGCACATTGTAATTTTAATGCATTTAATAGTAGATGTTCAAGTCAAAAGGTTGTGTTTACTTTGAAAAAAGTATGTATTATTTTATGTGTATACTACATATTAAATAGTTTTTGTCCCTTTGTCTGGGATTATGAACTTATCAAATTCATAGAAATTATCTCATTAAATTAATTTTTATATTGTACTGTATAAATGTTGCCATAAATAAACTGGTATAATTTTCTAAAAAGTGACTAATTCATTTATCCCAAATAGAATAACTTTAAATTAGCATATCGATGCAATAAAACAGCAAGTTAATATATTTTAATAATCTAAAGAGCAACACTATAAAAAGAGATGACTGCGTATTAATATTTACACTGAGTGAAATAATTTGATTTAGTTAATTTATTCCTGATTAAAATTAATTAGTTAATTTTTCAAACTTTAAGCATCTCCAAATAATTTTTATTTATTTGATACCAAAATGGGAACAATTCTGAAAAAATTAATGAAAATTTTAAAATTATAAACCAATATTACACTACTATTAGATCATACACAATTTAAATTTTAAAATAATTATAAATCAGAATTTCCTTCAATGAATACATAACTACCTGTATAAATACAACAAATACACAGTGTTGTGTCTGTAATATTTTGCACGCAGCCTTGTGCCGCCTTTTGTTATTAGTTATAACCTTCATGTTACCTTTGGCATTCAGTAGAATAGATTCCATCTTTATGTACCACTACTTACTTGTTCACTTCATAAAATATATATGTTTTCTCACGTACCCCAACATGTGTGTGCTATCGTAACTATTAAAAAGAACATAACAATTGGCGACGAGTTTTAATCAGTGCGTGAGTGAACCAAAAATTACGACCTATGTGTTTGTTCCAACCTTATCAACGTGTTCAAACAACACTAAAATTCCGGTAAAATGTGTTATTTTGTCTTCAAGCGTAGATCGTAAAAGGTAAGCATTAAACTAATTTCTATCAAATCATCAATAAAAACACTTCGAAATGAATGCACAACAGTTCGAATCTTTTATGAAGACTTTCAGCGAACAGCAGAAAGTTTTCCTCGAAACTGTAACTGCTCAACTTCAGTGTCTTTCCGGGAAACCTACTGAAAAAAACACAGTCAATTATTCGAGCATCGCACCATTCGAAAACTTTGATCAAAAACGTGAAAAGTTTGCGTGTTACCTTGAACGGTTTGATAACTATTGTACGATGAAAGGGGTCACAGACAAAGCAAAAATTGGCCAGCTCTTATGTGTTTCAATTGGCTCTTCACACTACAACAATTTAGCTGCGTTTTTAGGCCCAGAAAAACCACTGAAGGGTCTCTCCTTTGATGATCTTGTCAAGTCCTTCAAGACCTTGTTAATTCCGAAGAAAAACGCAGTAGTGTCACAACACTATTTCCTTAATATTTATCAAACGGAACACCAGTCCATTTCAGAGTTTGTTGCCACTCTTCAACGTGACATAGCTGAGTGTGAATTCTCCGTAAAATGCCAGTGTGACCAGTCTGTATCAATCTCAGACGTTTTTCTCAGAGCACAGTTCATTCGAGGCCTTCGAGATGACTGGGTAAAGGAACACATATTACAATCGGACAAAAAGACATTCCAGGACATTTTAGCTCTTGCCACAGCTCTTGAGGCATCGAGAATTGAAAGTAAAGAGTTGACTCAGCGCTCTAATCCAGCTCGAACTTTCTCTGTCAGCGAATTGAACAAGATGTCAAGCCATAGCCAGCGCTCAGGAGCAAGGGCACGCTCTAATCAACCCAGGTCAAGTTCCCATCCCCGTAGACCTGATTTCAAGGCTCTCGGCATCGATAATCTGTGCATCCGGTGCTCAAGGGGAAACCATCAGGTATTTTTGACAGACTTAACCTAAATTTGCCAGTTCAACCAACCAACCTAGCTTTTCGATCCTACTCTGGCAACATAATCCAATCAAAAGGTAAGGTACCAGTCCAGGCTGCTTACAATGGAAAACAAATAACCGGCGATTTATACATTGTACCAACAGGATACGAAGCGCTTCTTGGACGCCAATGGATACGAGGACTTGCCATTGAAATCAAACAGGTCGACAATAATCCTCCCATGCCAATCTACCAGCTCAATTCAGTCCCCTCGCTCGAGGATATTTTAGAAGAGTTTTCCTCGATCTTCGAACCAAAAATTGGCTGTGTTCCCGGCTATGAAATTTCACTCCAGCTCAAACCAGGAGCAAAGCCATGTTACACCAAGGAGCGTAGTGTTCCACATGCTCTCCTGGACCAAGTCAACCGGGAACTAAACGAACTCGAAGCTGCAGGAATCATTGAACCTGTAGACGCCAGTGATTGGGGTTCCCCTCTCGTGGTGATCGTCAAACCTGACGGAGGCGTTCGCCTCTGCTCAGACTACAAGTGTGGCGTCAATGAACGTCTAATTCAAGTAAACTACCCTATCCGCACCAGAGAAGACGTCCTAAGCAGCTTGCGAGGATCTCGTTATTTTTGTAAAGTAGTGAATTCAAAGCCTATACATCAACAAACGGCATTTTTCAAAAATTCATTGCTCCAGGCCAACCATCGACAAACGGTCTGGCCGAGCGCAGCATTCAAACCTTAAAACATCGCCTCAAGGCAGCATCCTCAGATCCGGCTTCTATGAAGGATAAAGTGCAAGGCATCTTATTCCGTTATCGAGCTACGCCGCTTGCTTAATTTATTCCTGATTAAAATTAATTAGTTAATTTTTCAAACTTTAAGCATCTCCAAATAATTTTTATTTATTTGATACCAAAATGGGAACAATTCTGAAAAAATTAATGAAAATTTTAAAATTATAAACCAATATTACACTACTATTAGATCATACACAATTTAAATTTTAAAATAATTATAAATCAGAATTTCCTTCAATGAATACATAACTACCTGTATAAATACAACAAATACACAGTGAACAAAATAAGCATTTCTTATGGATGTTTTATACACTTAACTGAGTTAAATCTTTAATAATATGTAAATATTTTATGGTCATAAGTCCGATGAAACTGACACTCAGTATCAGGTCGACCACTTCTGTCATATGACATGCTTTTAGCATGAGGAGAAGAATCCCATAACTTTTATTTATTTTTTTTTTTCCCATTCCCTCTTCCTGGGGACAAACCTCAAACGGAGTTTCCTCACAAGCACGTGAAGTGTGCTCATGGGGGTACGTCGCCTTGTGCGCTTATTCCAGTGCAATGGAATCACGAACAATACGAAGAACAACGGAGAATTCCATAATCGAGAAAAAAGTGATAACATTGTCAGGGAGCTTTATTATAAGGGTAATAAGTAGTGAAAGGAAGGAGAATGGTTCAACTTAAGGCATAAATTATATTAAATATATATTGAATATTGAAATATATTGAATAGCACAGTTTGGCTCATTGGACATACAAACGAGGTAGTGGTCGTTCCATTTGAATATGAAAGTGGTCTAAGTTCCGGGCCTATCTGACGTTTTAGATGTTCAAACAATTTACTAATTTTTAATCTCGTTTAGATATTTCCCTCTCACTTTTGACTTAAAAATGTAAAAACAAGCTTCTAAAACCATAAATAAACCATTTTAACCGTTTTGGAAAAACGAAGCGGAATTATGTTTTGCCCTAAAAGAGGCAGCATTTTTCTGAGCCAAAATATTATTCTAATATTTTCTTTATTACTCTTAATAATAATCATTATTTTAATTATTTATAAAAAAAAAAAACTTTATCTTCAAACTTTTATAACTTTCAGGGTTCTGTTAATTATTTTAGGAAACTTTTGGCAAAAGGAACATTGATTTTATTATTACTAACATTTACAGCTAAAAATTTACATACAAATATAATCACGTACTTATAATTTCGTATTATGCTGGCCAGCGCTTCTTCGCGTTGGTATCCTCGTTGTTCATATCACTCTTTGCTCGATCTGACTTCATGGTGAGTGAAAGTAAAGTTGTCACATCTGTTGATAAATGAAAAAGGACCATCAGGGGCCAGCTTGGGTACGCCACCTTGTCTCACTGTGTTTGCCCAACGACTAACGACGAACGACCACTCAGGAGGTTCACTACTGACTCTCGACGACTTTCAGGAGGTTCACTTCCTGTCCGATGCCTTCTTGTCCTTCAATCTCAATTTTTTCTGAGATTTTTTACATAAGCACCATTTAAAAATATCATAACATTCGGGTCCGCTCCGATTTAAAAATTTTTTGAGCTTGTCGATAAAAACTTTTCATTCCACTTTACTTTTGATTTCACTTATTCACTTTTTTAGCACTTTGACAATTTGAATTTTCTTATTACTAAATGGCAATATCAGATTAGGTGTCACCAAATTTTTACATTTTTTATTTCAACCATTTACATCACAAATGTACTTGTACCTTACAGACATCTTAGCTTTTTAACTATAGTGCCATAAATTTATAATTTCCCAGTTTTTACATGGCTGGTTTGACAATATCTTTATAATAAAGTATTAATTACTTTTAAATTTCAAACTTTTATATACCCTTTAACATTTACCAACGTGATTGTACAAATTAAACATACTAACATTTTAGTACATTAGAATAAAATTCAATTTTTTAAGTTTTTACATGTGTCCATTTGACACTATTTCCATATAAGGTTTTAATGAATTTTAAAATTTCAATTTTTTCTATAGATGTTAACATATTTGATTGTCCATATAAACACCATACCATTTTAATACAATACAATAACTTCAATTTAAGTTTTTAGATAGATTTTAACATATTGACAAATTTGATTGAACAAATAAACATACTAACATTTTAATACAATATAATAAATTTTAATTTCAAATTTTTATATGATCTTGACTTATGTCCTTCTCATAATAGAGCTTCAATAACGTGGCATGGAACATTCCACGAATGTTGTCTCCATCATCTGCTATAATGAAAGTGGATTTACCAACTTGGTTAACAATTTTGTATGGCCCTTCAAAAATAGGTAAAAGTTTTGCATTTCTTATACCTGCTTTCGGAATGCGTAAAGCTTTAACAAGGACTTTGTCTTGTAATTTAAATTCGGTAAAATTTTTATTTTCGTTATGTTTGTTTTTATTTATATCTCCTATTTTAGTTAATTTGTCGTATATGAATTTATTTATTTCTTCCGGGTCATTGAATTGTGATTTGTTTGGATTGTCTCCAATGTATACTGACCAAAAACGTAATGGTTCTATTTTGAAAAAAGCTTGAATTGGTGTAATATTGGTAGTCGTATGGTATAGACTATTTATCGTAGATTCTATTTTTTTAATTTGGCTTAGCCAGTCTTTATGGTTTTCATTTATGAGAAGTCTCAGATATTTCAAAATATCTTGATTTACCCGTTCTGAAATATTTCCTTGTGGATGTCTTATTGAGGTAAGGATTCTAACTACTTTATTTTTTATTAAAAATTTTTCCCATTTGTCTGATGTAAAACAAGTTGCGTTATCACTCAGACATTTTTGTGGTATGCCCATTTCTTGAAAAAATTTATTTAATGATGATAGGGCACCCGTTATATTTGCTCTTTTTGTTGGATAGATTTTGATATATTTAGTAAAATTGTCTATAGCTACTAGTAAATATTTATAATTTTTATTACTAATAAATGGACCCAAGTAATCTATAGATATAATTTCTAGCTTCATTTTAGGAATTGTTGGCTAATACGGTACTATTGATTTAACGGATGATTTGTTTATCTGACAATTATGACAGGTTTTTAATGTTTTACTAATTAACTTTCTTAAATTGACACAATAAAATCTTTCTTTAATAATGTTTAAACATTTACTCATACCTGCATGACAAAATTTTAATTGCACCATGTTTATTAGACTTGTCATATCACTGTTTGTTAGTTCAATATAGAATTTATTTTTTAATTTTTTATGTATCATACCATTGATTATTTTATAATTTTCTTTCTTTTTCTCAAATTTTTCTTTTAATTTTACATTATTTTGTTGATTATTTGCTATATTTTCAAAGAATTTTTCTTCTTGTAATTCATTTAATTTAAAATCATTTCCTAATCGATCCGGGATTTCTATTGGATTTCTACTTATGAAATCAGCGATTTTGTTTCACTTTCCTTGAATGTGAATATAATCAATATTTAAAGGCCCTAAATAATTAATCCATCTGATCAAACGACTGGGTGGATTTTTACAGCTATGTAGAAATGTAATTGCACTGTTGTCTGTTTTCACTATAATCTTGTATCCTGCTATTAAATTATAAAATTTTTGTATCGCGTGTATAATACCTAAAAGTTCCTTTTCAGTTGAATAATAATTTAGTTCAGAATTTTTAAAAGTTCTACTACAAAAGGATATAATTTTCTTTTTATTATTTTTGTCTAATTGATATAGAATAGCGCCTGAAGCAAAATCTGAACTATCTGACTCTATGTAAAAAACTTTTTTAAAATCTGGGTAATTTAACAGGATACCATCACTCAGTTTTTGTTTAATTTCGTTGAATGCAACTTGTTGTTCATTTGTCCATGTGAATTTGGAATTACTTGAAGTTAATTTATATAGTGGTCTACTAATATCGGCATAGTTGCTACAGAATTTATTATAAAAATTTATATACCCTAGAAAGCTTTGCAATTCTTTCATATTGTTTGGTTCTCTAAATTGTTTTATGACATTTACTTTTTCAGGATCTTTTTTAATACCGTCCGATGTTAACAGGTAACCTAGAAATGGAATACTATTTTTGAAAAATTTAGATTTTTTTAAATTTATTGTTACACCGTTGTTTTGGAAAATTTTGAATAGATCAGTTAAAACACTTAAAAACTTTTCATATGTGTCTGCATGTATGAGGACGTCGTCTACATATACTTTAATGTTATTCATTAAGGTTGTTGGTATTATTCTCTTTAATGCTTTTATTAATGCAGCTAAACTGACTGATAAGCCGAAAGGGATTCTTTTAAAATGGAAAGTTTCGTTCAAAAATTGGAAACCTGTAAATTCTCTACTATTTTCATCTAATTTAATCTGCCAAAAACTACTTTTTAAATCTACCGTTGCTATGAATTTTGAATTTGAGCATTGATATAGTATTGAGTCTATATTTGGTGGTGCATCATATAAGGGTTTAAGTCTTTTATTTAAAAATCGTCCATCCAAACATATTCTAACAGTACCATCTTTTTTCTCTACTAATATAATGGGGTTAACATAACACGAATTAGATGTTTCAATTATTCCGTCATTTATCATCTTATTTATTTCTTCTTTTGCTTTTATTATTAATTTAGGGTTTAGTTTGTATTGAAATTGTTTGTATGGGGTATTATCATTTACTTCTAATATGTGCTCATAGCATTCGATGCAACCAGGACGTTCTTCAAATATTTCACCATATTTCTCAAGTACATTTCTAAACTCGATTTGCTGTTTATTATTTAAAATGTTTTTTGTTTCCGAACAGATAAAATCGATATCGTTTTTGATATTATTTCTTGTAATTTTACTTTCTAAACTTGTAATTTTTAAATTAATACTATTATGTGTTTCTTCCGAAATTTTAAATTTTTCTCCGATATTAAAATTTTTAAAACTGACACTTGCATTATTATTTTCATTTTTCAATGATATCATCTTAGTATCAAAATTTATTATCGTTTTATACTTATTTAAAAAATCTATTCCTATTATAACGTCGTGTGTTATTCCGGGTACTATTAAAAAATTAATATCAAATTTACATTTGTCAATTTTTATTTTTATAAACAGTTGTTTATTTGCACATGCTGTCTTTTTTCCTGATACCGATATAATGTTGGTTTTTGTTAACGGTAATAATTTCAAATTCCTAAATTTCGATTTATTTTTTTCAAAAAATGTTTCATTTAATACTGAGATTTCAGCTCCTGTATCGATTAGTACTTGATTATTAATCTGGCCAAAATTAATATTTATTACTGGGCATCTATTGTTTTTTTTAATTTCCATAATTGGCTCGTCAATTAACAAAGTATCCTCAAAAAGATTATTTAATATATAACTCTCATTACCAAACTCATATAGTCATTCTAATTCATTTTGTCTGTGGTTCTGATGTACCATTGTATGTGTTGTAAATTTGTTTTCTCGCATTACTGTATCGTGTTCATTTCTACTTTCTTCACTATTGTCTAGATCCGGTTGGTTATCATTACTCTGCACTTCGATTCGATTACACTGTATTTGTCGTTCATTTAGTCCGTCATTTTGCTCAAACTCCTCTCTATTCTGACTATAATTTTTCTGATAATATGGCCTTCTGTCTGTTCTGGTTGTTTCTTTATTTGTAAAACCGCCTGTTGAACCGTCCAGTTTGTATGTCATTTGTTTGTCTATTTTGGTAGTAATCATCTTTTTTGTCTCTCTCAAAGTTATTATCTTGCCCTTTATTATGATGGTATGATTTATTATTAGTCTGTTGGTTCATTTGTGTATAATTTTCAAAATTATGATTTAACCCGTTATTTTGGAGATTGCCATTTTTTAATTCTTTAATGATCTGATTTTTATTAAACATCCCTAAAATGTTGAATAATTCTACCACTTTTTCAACCTTTCTATTTATGCAAAGGTTATAGACCGATTGCCCAAAATGCCTTATGAACATTTGGCACGTGGATTCTTCATTTAAGATGTCCATTGTTATCATCCGAGTAGTGAATTCTGACAAATATTCCTGCGGGTTTAAATATGTGAAATTTAGGTAATTTCCATTTAATACTGAAACTAAATATTCTTTGTAAATATTCATAAATATTCAGTCCTTACCACAAAAAACAGCCCTGAAATCAATTTTAAAATCTTCCCATTTTTTAAATTTCATTTTGTTCATATTGAACCAGCAAAAAGATATCTCACTTAAATGAGCTGAAATTTGAAATTCTAACTTATTCCACTCTGAATTTTTATTTATTGAATTTTTTAATTTATTCAAGAATTCTATCGGGTCAGAATTTTTAAAGTTTTGAAATTCTAATTTGTTATTATTACTTATTACTCTTATTATTTCCTTATCAATTATTAATTGAGGTTCACATGAGTTACCTGACATTTTATTTTTATTTTCTTCCAATTTATTTTTTAAGTCTTCCACTTCCTTCTCTAATTTATTACCTTTGTCAAGACTGTCTTTTTTATATGTTTCTAATTCCGTACTAATTTTTTGCTCATGATTTATTAATTTATTGTTAATACTTATTACTTGTTTATCTAATTTATTTTCCGTTTCTACCATAAACTTTTTAAAATCCGTTTTTATATCTGTTTCCAAAAGCTGAAATTTTTTATCAAATTTTATATTAAAGTCTTTGAAAGAGTTTTGTAACCCTTGCTCAATATTCTCGAATCTATTGTCAATTTTATCGAGTTTTTCGTTCAAATCACGTTTATTTTCGGCCATATCACGTTTATTTTCTTCTAATTTACGATTATTTTCGTCAAATTTTTCGTCCAAATCACGTTTATTTTCTTCTAATTTACGATTATTTTCGTCAAATTTTTCGTCCAAAACATGTTTATTTTCTTCCATATTGTGTTTCATTTCTACCATTAACCTAAGCATCGTTTGCATCTCACTTTCCTTCAGACTTGATTCATTTAAACTAAAATTTTGATCATTGTTTGATACGCTCGTACTAGCACGTGGTTGCCTATTGTAAACCTCATCCTCTTTATTATCTACGTATCTATCTATTATAGTTTGCTCATTTGGATTAATATTTACACTATGCTTATCTTTTTCCATGACTGAATTCTATCAATATGAATCTTAATCACAAATACTAATTTTACCTAACCTTTATATCAAATTTAACACAATTTTCCTGACACTATCTAAACCGTATGTGGGCAACAGCCGGCCCGCGGGCCGGATCCGGCCCGCGAGACATTTTGAAAAACCCAATTTAAAAAAAAAAAATACACTACTTACTCATACTCATGGAATCAAGTGAGCGAGCAAGCCGAGTGGCGGTGATCATCAAAGAGTGAGGCGGCAAACATCAAAGTTCAAAGCCATTGATGTTTGCCGCCACACTGGCGGCGCAACAAAGGATTATTGCTTCGCAATTGTATTGTTCTACACTAGACGATTCTAGATCATTCCTTCATTTTGCCTATATAAGCGGGTGGATGGCCGGAACTTAGTTCAGTCCTATTCGAGCTACCGTGGTGATAAGTTTGCTTTGTGACTTTGTGTGCATCTTGAGTGCTTACTAATTATACCTATTTTCTTATTAAGTTTATCGAACGATAAGTAAATGAAAATGATGTCTGGTGGAAGGAAACGAAAAGTAGATGCAGAGGGTCGCCAGTTTCAAGAAAAATGGACTGAAGAATTCTTCTTTATCTTGCACAATGGTAAGCCTATTTGTTTGATGTGTAATGAATCCATTTCGGTGATGAAAGAATTCAATATAAAGAGGCATTACTCAACTAAGCATCCTACGCTGCTCTCACTGACAGGACAAATAAGAAAAGACAAAATCCAGAAACTTACCGCAAATTTGGAAAAACAGCAGCAAATATTTCATAGACAAAGAACACAACTTGATAATGTTGTGAAAGCTAGTTTTATAGTTAGTTCAAAATTGGCAAAGTCATTGAAACCATTTGCCGAAGGAGAATTTATCAAGGAGTGTATGTCAGAAGTTTGCAGTGTTTTGTGTCCTGAAAAGAAAAATGAATTTGAAAAAATTAGTTTGTCAAGACGAACCGTTGTACGACGTATAGAAATGATGGCTAATGATATAAAAACAACATTGACTGGCCGTATGACTGGTATTGAATCATTTTCCATAGCATTAGACGAGAGCACCGATTTGTCTGACATAGCTCAACTGGCTATATTTATTCGAGGTGTTGATAAAGAATTCACTATTACTGAGGAATTGCTTGCTTTACAGCCGCTAAAAGGAACCACTACAGGAGAGGACATTTTTAATGAAGTTCAAAAGGTATTCACAAGTTTTGGCTTGCCATGGTCGAAATTAGTTGGAGTATGCACAGATGGTGCACCTTCTATGGTCGGCTTACGTAAAGGTTTCATCGGAATTTTGAATGAAAAAGCAACTGAATTAAATGTGCAAAAAGATGGTTTGATAGTCCTTCATTGCATTATCCACCAACAGAACTTGTGTTCTAAGTCCATTCGACTCCAGAATGTTATGAATGTGGTAGTAAAAACCATCAATTTTATTCGATCCCGAGGGCTTAACCATCGTCAGTTCAAGGCGTTTTTGGATGAAATATCAGCCGAGTATGACGACGTAACATATTATTGTGAAGTCAGATGGCTAAGCAAAGGGAAAATGCTGAAACGGTTTTACGAGCTTAGAAATGAGATAGCAGAATTTATGCAAATAAAAGATAAACCACTATCTGAATTGAGTGACGCAAAATGGATATGTGACTTAGCATTTCTTGTCGACCTTACAGGCCATTTGAATGATTTAAATTTGAAACTTCAAAAACAAGGACAGTTAGTAAATGATTTGTACAGCCATTTGAAAGCGTTTCAGAACAAAATCCGCTTGTGGGAGGCACATATGCTGTCTGGTAACAGTTACCATTTCACCACGCTCTCTGCGTATGAAAATATTGCTTACGCTCAATATGCTGAAGAACTCAAGTTACTGTCGGAGCAATTTTCGATCAGATTTAGCGATTTCAAACACATGGAAGACTGTTTCAATTTATTTGCTACTCCAACAAAAAGTAATGTACAAAATGCTCCAATACACTTGCAAATGGAGTTGATCGAGATTCAAGAAAACTCACTCCTAAAATCTAAATTTGAAGACGTGGAGTTGTGCGATTTCTACAAAAAATACCTCGAAGAAGACCATTTTCCGCAGCTTAGAAAATTTGCAAGAAGATTGATTTGTGCGTTTGGCAGTACTTATAAATGCGAACAGTTCTTTTCATTGATGAAAGTTAATAAATCAAAACATCGTACAAGGCTGACTGACGATAATTTGGAAAATTCTTTACGTCTTTGTACCAGTGGAATTAATCCAAACATCGATGAATTAGTTTCCCAAATTCAAGCTCAAGTGTCTCATTGATTTCGGTGTCGCTATTTAACTTTCGTAGTTTGTAACAATTCTAAATTTAACGATTTAATTTAATGCTGTAGGTACCTATTTTTTCATTTCATTTTGTTATTTTAATAAATTGTGTTGTAATAACATTGTCGTATTATTTCATGGCTGACTGATATCTATCGCTAAAAATTATGAACACTACTTTAAAATGCACTACTTTTAAACGCGGCCCGCGAACGTATTTGCACACTAAAGTTTGGCCCATAACATGTCAAAGGTTGCCCATACCTGATCTAAACAATCCTTTAGCCAGATTTCCTAGATTAACATTTCTCTGTTTGCGGGCGCCAAATATTCTAATATTTTCTTTATTACTCTTAATAATAATCATTATTTTAATTATTTATAAAAAAAAAAAACTTTATCTTCAAACTTTTATAACTTTCAGGGTTCTGTTAATTATTTTAGGAAACTTTTGGCAAAAGGAACATTGATTTTATTATTACTAACTTTTACAGCTAAAAATTTACATACAAATATAATCACGTACTTATAATTTCGTATTATGCTGGCCAGCGCTTCTTCGCGTTGGTATCCTCGTTGTTCATATCACTCTTTGCTCGATCTGACTTCATGGTGAGTGAAAGTAAAGTTGTCGCATCTGTTGATAAATGAAAAAGGACCATCAGGGGCCAGCTTGGGTACGCCACCTTGTCTCACTGTGTTTGCCCAACGACTAACGACGAACGACCACTCAGGAGGTTCACTACTGACTCTCGACGACTTTCAGGAGGTTCACTTCCTGTCCGATGCCTTCTTGTCCTTCAATCTCAATTTTTTCTGAGATTTTTTACATAAGCACCATTTAAAAATATCATAACAATATCCATGAAATATATATTATTATTATTATTTGTTCCGGCATTTGTGCACCGCGGCCTCACTGAGACCTATTGTGCGCCGTCCATGTCCCTGTCCTATATATGTGACAGGCCCACGGCCTTTGCAAATCTGAGGATACTGAATGGATCGATCAGTTCACATAGTTTGGGGTCTACAATGCGATCACTACCAAAGTGAAGGTATCGCCTTCTAGCTAAGTTATCACAGTCACATATTATATGACGTGCCGTTTCTCCCTCTTTCTTGCAGAATCTGCAGATTGGTGATCCCACTATCCCCAAATTAAAGAGGTGTTTATTTAACCGACAGTGACCTGTATAGAGTCCTGTCACACTTTTGAGTGTCCACCTGTCCATTGATAGAAGTGCTGAGCTTCTTCTCTTACAGGGTCCATTAAGAAACAGTTTCGAGTGTTCCTGTTTCTTAGTTTCTCTCCAAGAAAGTCTTGCCTTGTCCTCTAAAGCTAATTTTATACGCCTTTTAGCGTAGCTGAGGCTGATACCACATATGGGTTCAGGTGCAAGAGGTGTCTGTTCTGAGCCCACCCTTGCAAGGCCATCTGCCTTCTCATTGCCTGTGATGCCTGTGTGTCCTGGCACCCAGTCGATTCTAACCTTATTGGCTAGCGAGAGTGTGTTTAAGTTGTTTTTACACTCCTCAACCAAATAAGATCTGGTCGTATAGCTTCTCAGGGCGCCAATGGCTGCCTGGCTATCCGTGAAAATTGTGATCAGTCTGTTTCTTACACCCTCCCCAATTAAGGTTTGGGTACAGACATTGATCGCCATCACTTCGGCCTGAAAGACCGAGGTGTGTCTACCTAAAGGAATAGAAATCCCAGATTCTGGTTTATCTTTCCTCCATATGCCGGCCCCTGATCCGTTTTCTGTTAGTGAGCCGTCTGTGTAGCAATTAATCCCATTACACAGTTTATGTGGTTTGGTCTTTGTGTTTTCCGCACAGTACAAAACGTCTGTGTGTTTCTTAACTTGTAGGTCAGAGTGCATTGACAGCACCTCGTCCTCATCAATTCTTCTGAACAAGTTCCCATGTCCCATGTGAGTCATGACTTTGGATCTTGTTCCTGATTTCGCAAGTCTGTAAGCCACGTTCAAGGCTTGCGCTTCTACTTCTATGTGCAGTGGATTCAAGTTCAATAAGACTTCCATTGCAGCAGTAGGAGTTGTACTCATGGCACCAGTGATCATGAGACATGAAATATATAACTTATGAAAGGGAAACAGAATTTGAGAAGTCCAGTGTCGGGAAATGTCACTAGGGGAGTGCCCAAGCTCTCTAGCCCTGGTGACAAGTGCGAATTGTTCAAGTTTGTGACCTGGACAATCGTTCCAGGTCGGCGTTAACATCTGACTCCATTTCTGATAGGTATGTGCCCCGACAATGCACTATGTTCAAGGGGTACAGAGGATTCATAAAGAATAAGTCAAAGTTTCAGAGTTTGAACAGAAGCAAGTATCACGGAGGAACGGCGCGAAAAGACTGACCGTCTGGGGCTAGCCTCCTCCGTTAAATATCGCCCACGCCTCCTCGGAGGGCTGAACAAAAAAGGTTCCTTAGGGCCTGCGAGATCCTAACATGTGGCAAGGAGCATGCCGATTCTCAGTAATCTGTCAGACTGCTGACAGGACCACTTAGGCTGTGGTTTACATGTGACAAGGGTCCCGCAGGCCTGGCTGTAAGGGTCTCTCTAATTTATGACTGACAGTCGTTGTCCCGTCTCATGTTACTTGCTTCTGCTTTTCTTTATTGCTAATAGATTTATAATAATTTACTTTTGTTCATGTTATTTACCTTTGTCTATAATATATCTGCAATAACGTATAGGGTGATTTCACTTTATATACTAAGAATCGCCACAGGGCTCCCCCAAATTGCCCTATACAAGTTTGACAGTTTTCATATATTGAATTACATTGCATAATAAAAACGTACATAATACAAACATATGTCTATCAATTTTTTCTTAAACGCTTACACTTTGTGTACATTGGACATTATTTGTAGAACAATTATTACAAATAAACAATTAAATAGCTCTTTCCTTAAAAAAATTTTATCTTTTACCTGAATGGGAATAAAAGAATCAACATTGTACTTGATAACAGACCCAGTTAGCTAATTAAAATGTAACCACTACAAACAGTCACAATTATTAAGATATACATATTTACATACACGTTTGACTAACATTATTTTACAATTGTTGTGGTCTATTGATCGCTATTAACATTTACGAACGAGAAAAAACAAAAAAAATATATAAAATGACTTATAGTAACAAGTGGTAACTTAGGTCCTAATATAATATATAAAAATATTATAGCGTATATTTCGAAACAACTAAAAAAAAAAAAAAAATAACTTATATTTTATCAGTAATGTCTATTTTATATTTACCGTCGCGCTACCGAACTTCTCGTGCAGAGGTATGGTGGTGGAGTGTTTCCTAATTCCTCTGGTTCACCCGGTGTAGGTAAACTTTCGGTGGTGTTTAGCAAATAAGCTGGCTTGACACGGTCTAGGGAAATGCGAGTCTCCTTATTATCTGCCATTATGACTATGGTTTTATTATTCCTGCTGACTACGAGGTGCGGACCAGTATAAGCCGGTTCGAGGCTACGCCGGTGTTCTTGTCGAACGAAGACGTGTGTGCAGGTGTTGAGGTCTTTGCTAATGAACGTCTTCTTCGTGTCTTCCCGGTGTTGAGTGATGTTGCGTCGAACGTCAAGATCTACTTGTGTTGGTGTAAAGTATTCTCCGGGAAGGCGATTATCTTTATTGCTAATAGATTTATAATAATTTACTTTTGTTCATGTTATTTACCTTTGTCTATAATATATCTGCAATAACGTATAGGGTGATTTCACTTTATATACTAAGAATCGCCACATCCAGTAAAAGCGTTTTCATTTAGTTGGTGGTCTTGATAAATTGGCTAGCATACCTAAAAAGTGTTGAAAATAACAAATTTTAACTTTTTAATGAATGCACATAAATATTATAAGATGTTTGGCAAAATATAAAAGCCAAATCATCACCTAAGTCGTGATACACGTAATTCTGAAAATCATTTTAATATTTTTTGTTTGTTAAAAAGAGAACCTTACATTACTGTTTGGTACCACATTTATAGTGAGCAACAAATGGATAAACCCAGAAATGATTTGATGCACAAATAAATTATTAAACAGTTTTTCTTGTTTCCTGAAAATTTGTGGTTTTCAGACTTTCGTGGTATCACGTCTTAAGCGACGAAATTCTATATGAGATACCATAAACAGAAATTTACAATTCACACATCCCCTCCAGTATAGTTCCAACACAGGATACTTGGAGTATGTTCACTCCAAAATATTGGTATAATCGATTGATCCACCCTCTGCCATCACACAATTCAACCTATTACCAAACCAAACTCCTTTTCTTGATTTAATTTGCTCAGTGAGTGGAGCCACTGATACCAATAAGATACAGCTCTTCAAAATTTTAATTTTGTTTCACACTGTATTACTTTTATCAAATTTGGAGGTTTCTACTACAGAAAATTAATTTTCAAAATAATTTTTTTTACTGTTAAACAAGATTGAAATATATGCCAACCTAGATTTCTGTTAAATTATAAGGTCTATATTTTTTGTAATTACTTGCCTGTTATAAATAGTAAATAGATATACTTCTGTGGCAGCAGTTGGTCATAAAAAACTAGAAGCAGTGATTTTTCAGCCAACCTGGTTATATGCTTGACCAAAGTAGAGTAAGTTTGCAGCTATTATTTACAAACAGAACCCCCCCCCCCATCTTTTAAGACCACTGGTTCCCAAACTTACTCTGTCCATAAACCCCTTCTTATTACAAAAACGTGACTAAGTTAGGTGAATGCATAATAGAAAGGTTACAAATTCAACTTTGAAGTCTTTGATAGTAAATGGTGATATGAAAAGAAAATATTTTGTTATTTTAGCATTTAGAGTTATTTAAACCGATTAGGGAATACAGACTAGACCTATGGAGAACACCCAAACCTTCAAACAAGCAATCCAAACAATTCCATTGTTTGTTTTATTCTTTTAGGTTTTAATTAGTTTAAAACTTAATTAGCTTAATAGAGTTTTGCCTGTTAGTGGGTGCTGAAAAAATAAATGTTCTGATGTTGTTACCCCAATTATCCCTGTAATGAGAATAGTAGGATAGGCTAACTAATGGAGAAGGGAATTAGTCCAATTAGTCCCAAAAAAAATCAGACCATACCTCCAACAAAACTTCTGTTGAGCCCCACATCTTTTATTACTGGTAAAATGACGAAAACCAAAATAAAATTATAAAAAAAAAATTCATTTCAACTACTAAAATCCCCCACCCCCATTCTTTTATTTTTCTCTTCAATATAACAAAGTGTAACAATGCAACTAACCAATAAAATAATATTCAATGATACAATCATTGGTTAAATCAGCTTATTTTAAATGTAAATATGTACTTATAATTAAGATTGTTTCAACAGTATTTGGATAAAATAGGAATATTAATTGGAATGTTTAATATAGACAATATTATATTCAAAATAATAGCATTTTTATAAAATCATTGTCTTTAAAATAATATAACATCACTCAGGAACAACACTTGAAATCCAGGACAAGTAGTCAGGGTTCCCATTTTCAATCTGAAAACAATTAACAATTAGTCAAAACATAAATTACAGATTCATAACTGTAAAAGACACATCTCGTCATCCATTCACTCATTTATAATCACTTTTAATATCTATACTAAGTTTAAATTATAGAAATTAACATTGAAAATTATTCCTTTAAAAACACTTCCAGGAAACTTAAACTTTGATAACTTATTTTCACCTCGGCACTTAAGGATCTAATTTTAGCCAGGAGTTCCAACAGACATTTTATTGAATAAGTATTCCCCCTGATCTTATATGAAAATTAAAGCTAACATCAGTGAGACGAAATGTGAAGTAAATAAATATTCCCATAAGAAAAAAGTCCGTGAAGACCTGGGGCCACCTCGCTGTCGGCCAGACATCCTTCCTGACCTATCCTTGCTCAACCTGTAGCCTAGTCAATATTTAATCTCTTTAGCTGATCTCATTTGGGAGGACACCTGGCCAGAAAACAGGAAGTCACAGGTTTGAACCTCGGTCCTATTTTCATTAGCTAATAACCGTTAAAATAGCAGAATCGCAGACCACAGTTTCTAATTATTGGTCTGAAATTAGTCTTTAAAATAAAAATTATAAGCTTACCTTTGATGAAATTACTTCACAAACCTCATAAGGATGATTTTGTCTGTAAATAAATATTAAATTTAATTAATAAGTTCATGAATAGATCCAAAGTAAAGCAAGTACATAGGACCTTATTAAACCTATTAGCTATACTGTATATGCTTGAAAGAAAATTTTTATTTATAAAAAATACAAAAAAATGATAGGGGAAATGTAAATTTTATCAAAACAAATCTGAGTTAAGATGTGTTCTAGGATTAATTCTGCACCAAATTAAAAAAATGTCAACTTATGGTCTCCGCTTGTCCATCCCCTATGGACCGAACTTGCTACAACAGTAAAATTAACATTTACAGAGAAAGTGAAGTCCACACAAAAAAATTACAAAAGCAACACAAAATGGAAGGTATACCATAAGGAAACACCATCAAGCCTCAAAGGGGAGTCCTGTGCCTAGGTAGGCGGTGCCTGTCTGCATTCAATGGGTGCATATTATACATTGAATTTGATATGTTGTTGGAGCAGTGTGATGTAAAAGAAAAGCGATCAGATAATTAATAAATGTAAACAATTATTATGTTTTCCATAATTTACAATATTCCTCAAATTATACAACATATAAAAATTAAAACCTATTTTACGCATTTTGCTTCCGTGGATACACCCACATTTGTTTTTTTTATTAATCGCCTGCTGAGCATAATGTTCATAAAACAGTTTAACAGAATGTTAACTTCACCTTTTAATCAAAGGTACAAGGAAGAAGACCTAGGGGAAGAGCTCAGAAATTTCCAAAACTATGAACAGAACTGGTGCTAAAGGCAGAAGGTGATAGAGCATAGAAGTGATAGGATCAAATTTTAGAAAATGTATGAATTATTTCTGGTTTTTTTCTTTTTATAATGTATGTATTAAGAAAAAAAATACTACAATTATAAATACTCACTTTATAAATGTTGATAATTCTGAAACTTTTGATGTTCGGGTTTTAATTATCTGAAAAATAAAATGTTAATAACTAATGGTTGTGGTGTTTTATCAAACTGGTTATATAATTATTAGCCAAAGAAAATAAATTGACTAATAATGAAAAATAAATTGAAAATACCCTTACAGTAGTTTTAACTTTTAGACAATTTTTTACAATCAACTATACTTGATAATACTAAGTATAACTCATTTTTACACTGCAATCTCTAAAAAACTCATGGATGTATCCGAGCCAGTGAAAGTTAGGGGAGCTTGTTCAAGAGCAGTCAGTCCCAAGCCACTAAACTGACTGGCATAAAAATTCTCCCGGCCGGAGTTCCATGTCAACTAAGACATAAGCTGCACTCAACAAAACTGGCTAGTTGAACTTTGAGTTAAATTAGAGGCTCACAAAAATATAAATATAAAGATGAGCAGGGCCTGCTGAATAAATCAGAGATCGATCGCATCCCAGTCTAGCCAGGGAAATCATGAGTGACCCTAGTGGCTAGTGTAGGAGCAAGGCATCAAGCTAAACTCAGAGGACTTAGATATGGTGGATCACCACAGACTAAGGAAGGGCAACCTGTAAAACTGCTGCTTGTCATTGCCCTCTTTGGGAGTTATAAAGACACTCAGTGAGAGACAATCTGGTCCAGAGAAGGAAGGTCAAAAGGGGGATTCTCAATGCAGGATAATGACTGGCAGAAGAATGACTCTCTCCAGGTATACCTTAGCAAGGAGATGACTCCAACTAACAGGCACTTCTACTGTCTAGTCTGGCAGAAGAGGTCAGTGGGGAAAATAAAGTACTAGAGCTGGTAGGGAGCGCTGCCAGAAGAACAATGGATACCAGGTGATCTTCATCAACCAACCCTAGAACCCGATGTTTTCAGCTGGCTCTCTGATTTGGGTTTACTTATTGGCCTCAACTGAAACATCCTCTAGATGAATACGGATTTAGAAGTGGCTGTTTTTTTCAATGTTTCTTTTTTCTCGTTTTTTTTTTCGCAAAGAATTCATTTATTTTCTCTAATTTGCTATGCATACTTACTCTATATCTTCTTTTCTTCACTATGTTATTATCGCTACTGCGCCTTCCCCCCAGATACTGACCATATTTTCCGAAATTCCTCATCAGTATGTCTAATGTAACCAATTGTCATACAAATTCCCAATCTCTATCAGTCTATCAAGAAATCCATTAAATGAATTCCTTCCATGTTTTACACAAAACTTCTACTACAATATTGTTGTTCCCAAACCTGGCTTAAACCTGACTTTTCCTTCTCAGGCTCTGCCCTCAACAGCTTTGTTCCTCTCCACTCAAACGTAATTATCACCTATGACCTAAAAACCAATCTTTTATCAGACTCTTAAGATACATTGTATCTAGAAACCATGTACTTCTCTTTCCATCTCTTCATTGTACCTTTTTCTTCCACTCACTAGTATATCTGACATTACACTTCAACATTATCAACTCCGCAGTAAATCTACTTTCCTCTTCGCAGCTTCTTCTCCAAATATCTTATAATATCCACACTCCACCTTTTCTCCCCAAAAACATAACTTTCCATAATCTAGATACGCTTACCTGAGAAAACAACCAACCAGATCTTGTAGGCTTGGATTGAAATGAAATCTACTCCTGATCAACAACTGACCTGAAAAAGTATTCCGAAAAATGCTTTAGACCCCCAAGGCTTCCAAATAACTGACTGTCAAGGTAATTTACAACTTTAGACTGGCTTAGTCCCTCACATGCAAAATCCAACTACTTCCATTAAACCTTTTCCTCTGGCCCTGATTCGATATCAAAATGGCAACTCATTTGAAAACTTTCCCTCTGTGACTCTTCTCCTCAAAAGACTTCCCAGTTTTGCATGACAAATTAAATTCATATTTTGTATCTGCCTACTCTACCACTTCTATCTCGATGATTAATATTTTTCCTATAATTCTTCAACAAACCTTATATTCTCTGTAATAAGACCACACACTGATACAACTGGCCCTGACAGTACTCCCATTAAATTAATGAAGGTATACCTTTGAGATATTCTGATTGTCTTTATTTATAAGACTTTTTAATTTTTCCCTCTAGAATTCATTCTTCCCAGCTTCTTGAAAAAAACCCAAAGTCCAACTCTTAAAAAACTCTCAACCCTACTTCATTAAAAAACTATTGACAAATCTCTATCCTTTCTAATCTCTCCAAACCACTTGATAGATTAGTACAAACCCAAATCTCTAAATTCCTTGAAAAATTCAAATTTCTTGAACCTTTCCAATCTGGTTTCCATACATAAACCACACTAGCTAATACCACTAGTAAAATTCATGCTGATATTGATTAACAAAAACTAACAGTCTACTAAATTTCTACAAAGCTGAATAGAGCACCCAATTCTTCTTTCCAAATAAAATTTTCTCCAATAGCTCAGCTCTATTTGCTGATTTTCATCATTCCTCTATAACTGTTCACAAGTAGTTCCTAACCCTTATCAACCCTATCTGATCCCTTTACTCTATCCTCAGGGGTAGCCCAGTCATTGAGGATATCCCTTCTTTTTAGTTCATATATTAATGAACTCCCAAAATCCATTCATTAATGTTCCTTTCGTTTACCTTTACACAACAACACCCAAATACATTATCTTCTTCCCCTCTGATTTATTAGTAGTGTTTGTCAAGATTCGAGAAGGTGCGCAGCGTCCAGAAGGATCTGAGCTGTTATTATAACATACCTAGGGGATTTACTATGAAGTAAGTTACTTATAAGATATTTAACCTCAGAGGTATTGACTGCCTTTGGACGAAATGAAAGAGGAATCAGAGAAGTAAGAAATTCTTCAATATTGGTTGCATGGGTGCAATTTTGCTGGTTAGATTGAGATATACAAGTACAGGAGAGGTGCTGGTCTTCGTCGGATGCAGCTCATTGTCACGACAAAGTGGATGTGACTCATAATGTTACTTCATGATCTTTTGAGTAGCTCTTCAAAGAGAATTGTCCCGAGTAATTCCGTTGCAGTGCTAAAGCGGATCAGTGCCAGGGCAAACAGAAATAAGCTAAGGTAAAATACTGCAAAATTTCAGGCTATAGTTTATAGACTCCAGTTCACTCCTCAGATCCATGCCAATATTCCTGACTTCTTCCTGGCCAGCCTAACAACTTCTCTGCTCCACTATATTAATTATGTATACTTCATATGCTTTATATTATTTTTAGTGACATATTGTACCAATATTTTTATGATCAAATTGAATTTTATTTTGCAACTGTACCTCAGATAGTAAGGGATCAATAGACCTGGGAAAACCAAGGATGGTTGCTGGGGGGTGAAGTGTGTATTAGACCAGAGAAAGCCTTTATTGTAGGGCTTTCAGAGGAATGAAACTGGGATGATTTGGAGTTAATTAGAAGCCAGCATGGGAGAAAGGAGTGAAAATACCCATCCACCAACAATGAAGAATATATCCACCTTTATCATTGTGTGTAATTCCAATTAGGATGTAACTATTATTGAAATTATATATACATTTCTATATCAGATTATGTTAATATGAAATATTTTAAATAGACAAAATGTATGCACTAAAACCATCCATACCTTGTGATCATATTAAATGAAACCTATAAAATAAACCATCAGTATAAAATTTATCCTTCCAGTCCTTATGAGTAAGTAAAATTTTAGCTAAGACAAGGTATTGTTATAATACATATATAAATATCTTAAGGTGTAATGATTTAACATGCAATATATCAAATATGAAATATGCCCCACTTATATATATTTAGGGTTTTTCAAATTTTCTTTTTAAGCAGATTTTATTTTCCACGTCATTTTTTTATCATTTCCTTTTTTTTTTTTTTATGTTGTTTATAATATTTTCATTGAATAATTAGCTTGATAATAATAATAATTATTATTATCAACTGTAACTATTTCTTCGATTTTAGTTAACAGCATCTTTCCTACTAAAAGGACATTGACTCAAAATAATGAAGATATTATTATAATTCACATAAACAAAAATATAAAAAAATACTGTGAGTTTTAAAAAAGATGTAAAATGAATAGATTTGGAATATGTTAACATAATTAATAAATAAAATTTTTGCATTTATTTTCATAATAATAGTTGACAAGTATACAGATCAGATTGTACACATGAAACAGAACTATAAACTGACAACATATAGTAAATAACCTTTAGCTACAACTGATGCCATAGATAAGACTAACTGACATACACTATTCCAAAATGCTTAGACTATGTCCCAAGCCAGAATATTCAGGTACAGAGAACAACATTAATTTATTTATCTATTTTAATATTTATTATTGTTATTTTAATTTGGAATGACATATGAGTACTAAGCATTGCTTTAAGATTTTTGAAACTTTTTTTTTTTTAATATATAAAAATAAGTTTTACTTATTTTGATTATACCAAGATTTTTCTTCTGATTGTATAGGGATTTCTTGATGATGAATGAACTGAATAAGTCCGAAACATCGGAATACGATATGAAAACTAGTAATGATGTTTATACCAAATGATATTGTGCACAATAGGTGAAACTCATTATAATATTCTATTAGGAATGGTCTTTAAAAAAATATGAATAAGCCCCACATTGGTGGTTAGCAGTTTTCTAAATCATCTTTAATTTACTAATAAAAAAAAAAAATGTAAATTAAAGTTATAATGTATTAAATCTCATGGGGTCCTTGACTGCCAAACATTTAAATGAAAGAAATAAAAATAAAAAATTAATCATAAACAGTTTTTGATTTTTTACAAATTTTCATCGATTGGTTGCCTGGCTTCATCCAAGTATTGAGTGTGATCCTGATGCTCAAAATACAATGTTGCCTAATGGCCTCCTGCAGACTCCGCATATATGATGTATAAGGTTGTATGATGGCATGCGCTGCTACAAGTTAGTACAAAGAAATATGAGGTTAAATGAAGTGTAACAGCCATCAAATATGTTTGACCATCCACTAACTGATACAAATTATCATCAACATCTCTCTTCTTATAACAACTCCAAAACTTACCTCTGCTTTATAGTCTCTCTTAACAGCTACCTCTCCTCTAGTCTAGCAATAACCACTGTACTAACTAACTATAACCAACTGCAGTCCCAGCCTTCCTCTCAGTTGTTCCAATTACTCACATATTTCCTGCTATTACATTCACTTGTTTGGATTTAAACTTTTTATAATTTATTTTAGATAATAAAATAATCCTTCTTTAAAAACACTTCTTAGAAATAACTTCAAAATAGCAAATATTAACAACAAAATTTAATTTATACCATAAGCACTTCTGTGTCTTCATTAATTTCACCTTTCCATTCATATCTAGAAAATAATTAATAAACAGAACAAAGCATATGAATATTAATAATTAAAATATAGTAAGTTAATCAATAACAAATGCTTCATGACAACTTACATTGAAGTTATTTTAGGGACAATATTAACACAAGCAGCCAGTTTTTTTGATACAGCACCGCTGAAAAAATTAAATTATAAATAAAATGGAGTATAACTACGGCTAATACATTAACCAGGACAGTAATATTTGGTTATATTATATAAAGGGTCTGTTAGTTGTTCATTGTATTCAACTGAGAACAGCTGATGAGTTTGTTGAATTTTACATTTTTGTTTGCTCCTGAGTACTTTACATTTCCATAACAAAACTTTGAGAAAGAGCCAGGAACAAATAAAAGTAAAAAAGCTTCAAAAAAGTTTTCAAATTGGTAAGTCACTTTTGAAACACCAAGAGTAAGCACCTGATCCTAAACTTAGTCATTACAATTCCCAACAAATACATCCACTCAAAAATAGTAAATTTAACATTACTAAGGAAATCCTTAAATGAGTGTCATTTATATTTATGTTTGAAGAGGATATGGTCAAATATGTTTTGCTCAATTTCATTAATTTTGAAACATATCACTAAAAATTATTTTAAAAAAGCATAAAACAATGCATCCTTGTTTGTGGCAGCTCCACTGGAATGAAACAGGCAGAGGCAAGTAAAAATTACTTTCAAGATAGTGGTCATGGCCTAGGGTTTTTCATGTCATAATTAATTGAAATTGAAGCATGGAAGCCGAAAACAATGACACCACGAGTCTAGGGACTAATTATGCTCATGCAACGTTTCATAAGTTTAATCTATTTGGTTGAAAAGCAAGTTACCACAGTATTAAGTTTCAATTAATAAAAATGGAGTTTTATATCCATGTTTTGGTGCCTACCATTCTATAGTCATAGAGAACCACTTAACTGGCATCCTTTATATAAGACACACCAGTCTTACTCCCAGGCATTTTCGGATACACTCTTTTTGAGTGCAGTCCTGCCTTTTGTTGTTGCATGCCAATCTCCTAAGACACCTTACTGCCCCAATTACCTTGCTAGCATGCCCATCTAAGCTTATCTAGCTTTTTGACCCATACAGCACTACTGAAGGCAACGCATACTTGAAAACCCTCAACTTTGTCTCTTGGTTTAACTCCTTTCTCAATTAAAGTATGGGATGGATATCCACTGCCTCCAACTTCCCTGTTTCAGCAGCTATGAGCTGGTTTACATCTCTTCCTAGGTACATGATGTTGCTCCTTATGAGTTTGATCACCATGCACTTCCTTCTATGTTCTTCAAACTATACCTCTACGACATTGTACTAATTGCCAATGAACTGCAAACCACCATGAAATGGATTAAACTATTTCAATACATTGGTTCAATCCCAGATCATTTTTAAGCTGTACATGTATATGAACATTTATATTCAAATATAACATGCGATAAGGGGGGGGGGGGTAAATCAATAAAATGTCAGGTCCCTAGCCTACAAATTAAATTAGAATAGATCCACGTAATAACTCTTCATTAAGAGGTAAAACCGTATATTTAATGCAGTAATTGGTAGGAGGCACTGAAGATCTAGTGTGGTTGTTGCTATTCGGTTGCTTCTCGACCTTAAAATTTCAATGTTGTAAATCAGATTTGCTACTTTTATGTTGAAGGAAGTACTTACCTACAGGCTAGAATCAATCGCCAAACAACTACATACAAGTAACTAATTACATACTTCTGAGAGCAGCACAGATAGACTTATTTATGGATTTTCTTATAACGGTAATTTATAGTTATAACATCTTTTAATATTTCATTTTTTATAACATTTTTCTAAAAAGAATGCATGATCAATAACATAACCACTCTCTACTAAACTTGTCAAGGTAAGTTCATAATATTCTTTAAATAAAACAACTTACTGTGCCAATTTTTTAGCAACCTCTTCTGATGGTGCTGTAACATAAGCAACAGAATGTAAACCTGCACTGAGTACTTCTGCCATTTTTGTTAATCCCAATCGAGGATACAATAAATAGCTTGCCAGCATAAAACTGGCAACAAAAAATATAAATAGTTTATTAACCTGGAAAAAGTTTACAATTCATACAATGTAGAATAGAAGAAGAATAAGAGTATTAAATAAACCCCCTTTTTGTAAAATGGAGTAGGATTGAAAATAATATAAATTTTCAAATCGTTAACTTTTTCAGACTTTATACTGTTCTGTCATTAAAATCAGTCAGTCAGTCAGTTAGCTTCCCAAGGCAACCTTGATAGGGTGTTACAATTGATTATTTTTGAAGAACACAGGCTAAATTGGAGGCTCAGCCCATGGGAGAAGCCTGGGGATCTCTGCACATTGTTGTCCTTAAGGTTTCAAGAAGGCACCATTAATACTAACTATCCTGGCCTATCTTGAGGAAGTAATTGATATAAAAAAAAAAACTAGATAAGCCATAATGTAGTTTTTTGGAAGGTAAAGGTAACTAGGAGTGAGTGAACTACTACTAAAACAGTAATGACATATCAAGAACCACCCGGAGGCTGAAATTAGCGACAGTATTTGATCTTATCATAAAAACATAAAGTCTTGAACCAACTTTAATTGCTAAAAAAGCAATAGTACCAAATAAATGCTTATATTTCCAGAAAAAAAGAAAATCTTGTTAAATATTATAATTGTGAAAAAGAGCCCCAAGTCTGGTCTGCCTAGAGTCTCTAAAATCAGATTAAGACTAGACATGAATTCATTTACGACACCGCTGGGCATAATCAATAAAAAACTATGATAATATATTAATTAAGGACATTGACTCATTGCTGGATTTCTGTATGCATTGTTATAAGTACGACATTTACATTAGAAACATATTTAACCTACACAGTTATCACACTTGCTATATTTAAACATTCAGCACAATTACCATTTAAGAATTCAAACAACTTAATTCAACAAAGAATAAGATAACCAAATTTCTTAAAGCTGAATTAGTTTGTTACCCAATTAAAGAATAGAAAATATGTTGTTCAATATTTTAGTCGTAGAATTAATGCGAGAGACTATATGTATAGATATGTAATAACGATAATGACATTAACCTCAATTGTCTCTTTCCAACAAATATTTCAATTAATCACCACTCATTATTAAATCCAAGCAATTATGAATAACCAATTTTTAAGAAAGATAAACAAAGGTAATTTCTCATTCAGCACTTTAAGATTAGAGTTCTATAATCCTTAACAGATATATTTTTTTTTTTACTTCTAAGGCTCCAGAATACCGGTGTAACCTCAGAATGCTTTCCACCAGTTCCGTTTCTAAGGGTTAGTTCTATAAACAGCTCCGTTCTGGAACGTATTAGTTCAAAATATCATCAGCAGAAGTCTATTAGTAGTTCATAAATCTAATAGCAGATTTCGTTTTGAAACTAACTGAAAATCATTTAAAATTAATTGTATTAAACTAATTATTGCAATAAATTCTGTGAATTAGTTATTTCTGAGTTTCAAAAAACAAAGTAATTATAAAGACAAGTATATATGGACTGTTTGTTGGGTTTTGGTAGTTTAAAAAAAGTGATCGTTTTTCATCAAATTTATTAGACATTTTGAGGAATTATGTCGAGGTAGAATCTCTAAGACTGCCTTCCAGTGAGGAAGGATCTTATCAGAACCATCTGAAAGACAAATTATGTCTTTTTGCTGGCATACTTACTAAACCTTAAACATTCCTCTACAAATTAGTTTATGAGACGGGCATTGTCTCCTCAATCCTGACTCCATTTACACTTCCCACTCAATAGTGAGGACACAGTGATTCAGCCCAATGATTTGATTACAAAATCCCCGTTCTTATATTTACACAAAAACCTTTACCAAGATAACAGAACAAATTTTAAAAGATATATTTAAATTTTGATTTGGGGCTATCACACGGTGTGGTAGTTAACATATTCTAGGCTCACTTGGGGACTCCACATCACTTGTCCAAACTCCACTTGTCCTTGTCCAAACGACAAGAAACTAACAGACAATTAAATACACGTAAGTGTATTTAAGGCAGAAGTTTCCCCGCGAACTTTTCCAAACCAACTAGCTGTTTATTAATAATGAGTTCTGTGTTGTAAACTGACAAGTTAAGTGGTTTTGGCTAATGAGCATTTTTCCACTAAAGAAACAAGACGTTAAAAACTGAAGTCCTAAGCACTGCTTAAAATACCTTGCATTTAATCGTTTCGATAAAGGTATTTATATTCTAAAATTCAGTTCACAATTAATATAAAAAAATTACTTAATGTAACATATATGCTCTACGAATCTTGGCCCAGAAGCATAACGAACCGTTCTTGAACGTGTTTAGTGGAACGTGTTCTTGGATTTGAATGTGGATATCCGAGTTTAGTGTTTATAAAGTTGTATAATTATAGTAGATTGTGATATTCCTGCAGCGAGAACAACTAATTTTTAGAACGTGCATGATTGGAACTTGATGGAATGAGTGTTTAAAGAAAAATATACACATCTAAGTATTTTTAAAAAAATTTAATATTTTTAAAGTGAATAAGAATAATCAAAGATGGAACAGAACTTAAACACATCTAATTTGATTAAAGTAAATTCATATATAGTTATTCAAAGACAAGGCTATTTTAAATTGCACCAACTTTCTAGTAAAGCTGAGATTATGCTAGGAAAGTGTAAAATTAATCTCTCTACTGCAATTGATAAACCATTTTGGACAGTATTCAAAATGATTCCCTGCAAAGGTTCTCTGAGAGAGTTTACCTTACAAGTTTGGTCACATACCGAAGATATTTCAGAAGACATCATCAAAGATTTGGCATCTGGAATTGATAATCGACACATAAGAGATGATGGAAGTTCTCAGGCTTTAACTAGTGATGATATTAATGAAATGAGGGAGATTGGTCTGCCAGCCCAGGAAATACTTGGTAAGATAATTGAAAACAGTAAAACTTTCAAAGAAAAAACAGAATATTCTCAAGAAAAATATTTGAAAAAAAAAGAAAAAAAATATTTTGAATATATTATCATTCGGGAACCCACAATTCGCCTATTGGCAGATATATTTTATTCTAGAGACCAGCTCAAAATGTTGGCTTTGCGGCATGATGCCCTTTCCCAAATATATACATTTGCCAATATTCAACATGATGGAGTTTATGCTCTTTTTGAGAATGGCACACAAGGTCTAGTAGGTGCTGGTGTACTAAATTATCTCAGCGACAAAGGACTCCTTATTAATTTAACAATTGGCAATCAACCTCAAAAGCAAGCTATCTTAGCAATGAACTTCACAACAGAAAAACTGTCTCGTTTAGTTTCAGTCAAAATAAAAGATTTAGTAAATTTTTCGGAAACAAAAGCCGTCCCAAGTGAAACAGAAAGTGTAGACAATCGTATTCATGAAAACAAATTAAGCTCCAATACTTTAGAAGTGGAACCTAGTCCCATTAAAAGAAAGCACACAGAGGATGAAGTTGAGTTTATTAAAAAACCTAGGTGGGCTGAAGAATTAGAAAAAGCTGTAGCAGCCTTAAATGGAAGAAAACTGAATGGTATTATTGTTGTCTCAAAAGAATATCCCCTAAATCTACTTACCAAACTGTTGCCATATTTAAAAGCATCTTGTCAACTCGTTGTTTACTGCCATTATAGGGAACCATTAATAGAGTTATATACTGAGCTTAAAAAAAGGAAGGATATAATTGGTCTTCATTTAACAGAAAATTGGTTGAGATCCTATCAAGTTTTACCAGAAAGAACACACCCAGACGTAACTATGAGCTACACTGGACATTTATTGACAGGAATAAAGGTTTTAAACTCTTAAAATGCAGATGACTAAATTTTAATAAAAAATTTTATAACTGGAGAAATCGTGATTAAGCTGTTGAGTCATCTAACATGCATTATTGCTGATAATTTATTTTAAATTGCATTTTGTGTATATATTGTAAATATTGTATAAATATTTAATTAAGAAATAAAAAAATTTTCACTTATTTAAGATATTAGTTGCCATCTAAGTATTATTTCATTTAGTTTGTTGTTCATTTTATGTAGTTAACATGTAGCGTAATGTGATGTACCTATTCCTATTATATATATTTGTGTTTTGGGGACCTTGTCCTAATATCAATCAGAGGCTATTTTTCCAGTTATAGATCAAAATTAAATTTTATGAACACCCCTCTCTGCTCTCAAATTTATTCATTAAAGCTAACTTTGCCATTGCCTAAGGACAGAGTCCGACTTGACTTTAGCAATGAAGGTTGTTTATTATATTTAATATCAATCAGTATTGTTTACTTAACAGGATTTTGAGTTTTACTTTTAGGTCATTATTTGGAATTAATTAAAAGGAACATACCTCAGCTTATTTATTAGTTGTTTTTATGTCTGTATACATTTATTGTTTTGGGGATTTAAACTTTGGGTTAAATTATAAATAATTTAAACTTATAACTATAATTGTATGCTTGACCGCATTAGATGATATAAAACCAATGCCAGATTAACATTGGAATTTTTTCAAGTTATGAGTACATTACATACATCCAAGTTAATTTGTTTCTGTTCTTCTCTATTTGAATGGATAACTTTTTGGGTTTAATGGAATAAATATGCTATTAGCACCCTTTTTGGGAGTAGAAAATTTTATGAATATCAAATATACTCTAAAATATTTTTTTTCTTTTCACAATAATCTATTGCATTAACTGAACTGGTGCTAATGTTTGATGGGATGAGTACCTAAACTAGCGATCTCCTTCTTTTTTTTTTAATTGTGTTTTTCATGTTAAATAAATATTACGAAATGAAATACCAATGTGGTTTCAAAATTAAAACATTTTTGGGGTTTTGAACGGATTAACTACAGAGATTAATTACCTAATAGAAAATTTGAGATTGATAATTTACATAATGATGCAAAAATTCATTTTTTGTACAAATTTCATTAGTAAAAAGGGGAGTGATGTTTAAGAATACTAACAATAGTTATTGAGGGGGCTGCTCTCCTTAAGTTCTTGAAAGAATTTCGCTAATTTTTTTAAAACTATATATCTTTATAGTTCCACCCCTGTCCTTTACTTATCTTAATGAGCGAGTCCTCTAATTCTATGAAATTTTACTTGAAGGTCCCATTTCATATAGCCATCTCTTAAACATTTGTAAGCATCATTAATTAATTAGTCAGAATTAAAGTTAAAGATCTTAATGTCCTAGTAATTGAATTGTGTTTTGTAAAGCAATAATTAACATTGTGTTCTTAACTTTAACTCAACCAGTGTTTTTTTTTTAAGCCAACATATCAAATTGTTTATTCAAGAAAAAATACAATCTGTGATAATAGGGCAATGGGTAATTTTCTTGTAACTTTGTCAAGTGATCTCATTCATACAATATCACATTCAAATAGTACTTCAACATAAATATATATATACATGCAGAATTGTCGCCTTTCATCTATGGAGAGAGAATGAGGCAATGATAAAGAGTTACTACTCCTGTAGCCTTATCACCACTTTGTAGGAACAATGGGAGCTGAGAGAGTCTCACACTCAGGACATGATGGAGAAAACTGATCAGTGCCACTTCTGCTTCAATCTTCGAGAAGGTTGTAGGGATGTATGATCTTGCTAAGGGATTTTGATAGTACAATAATGTTGAATGTAAATTCGATTTGGCCATTATGAAGGGTTTTGACTATCCCCGTAGCCTTGTGGTAAGTATGCTGAATTGTAACCGCACAGACCAAGGTTCAACTCATTGTTTGCCCTATGATTTTTTATTGGGGGGATGGGTTTGCTCAGCCTCCTGAGAAGCTATATAATAAAAAAAATAATGAATTCAGTTAAGAAAACCTAATTTAAGGTTGAGAGGTAACACCTAATGCCAACCACACTACATATCAGCACCAACTGTGGGGAAAACCTTGAGAAGAGCCCTGCCCTACCATTTTTATGGAGGGTTCAATTATTGACACAGAAAACAAAGTGTGTATTTAAGAAGAGAGGTTGCGGGTCTAGATTAAGTAAATAATTTTCAATTTTGTCTTTCAACAAGTTTTTATTTCTAGTTCACTAGCGCTTTCAGCTGCTTATACTACCATTGTCAAGGGCTCAGAATGCTGTAATGTTTGCAGTGCCTGACTTGCTGATAGCAAAATAGTTTGTGAAACAAAAATAAAAACTTGTGGGAAGACAATATTTATTTAATAATATTCTTCGAAAGAAAAGTAAAATGTGTGGTTCTCCTAGAACTATACCCTATATAGTTGCAGATATATGTGAGGAAAACTATGGTCTTGTGTGGGAGTTGGCAGAGGATTTGTGGAGTAAGGTCATATGTAGAAGATTTGTGTCTAAATACATTATTCAGAAGGGGTAGCTTTTTTAGATGGGATATTTGAAGGAATTGACAAAAAAAGAAATTTTTCAATAAGAGATGATTGATTATCAGTCATGGGAGTCATGCCACCCAAACTCATCCAATTTTCTCTGTCTGGCTTGAATGATGCTAAAAATAATAAAGGTAGGGTAATCAATAATGTGTTTCCTGAACTTTTTTAAGTGAAAACTTTATTGAATAAAATAAAAACCTACCTGATTTCAGAGGCGTAACAATGCATTTCAACAAGAAAAAACTATGAAAGTGTAATTTTCTTGTCATACTGAAATGATTTATTGATTTTCTAGGCAGAATTTAAATATTCACAGACAGGATCAAGTGTTATGACACTTTTTGATCCCTTCAGAGGGTAGGGAAAACTTTGTCAAGCAAAGGAAAAGGAGAGAAAGGTTTGTTGTTGGTCTTCAACTAAAAATGTAATAAATTGAGCGATGCTAAGATCAAAGAGGAGATTTTTATTGAATCATAAATTTGAACTCTGTTCAAGGACTTAGCATTCAAAGCAAGTTTGAAAGAAAAGGAAAAAAGCATTAGAAAATTATGTCAACAAATTTTAGGGCAACAATAAAAGGACTACAAACAAATTGCTTACTTTATATCCTTATTTAAAATTCCTTCGCTGTGTTACAATATGTTACTAAAAATTCACTTTATGTACATCTATTTGTATGTTTTCCTTTTAACCTGGAAGCAGTTTCAGATGAAGATACGTGCTTTCATTAGGATATAGGCAGAATGAAGAAAAAACAATATACTGATCAGACATCTATGTTTTGTTCAAATTCAATTAAACTTTTTTTAAAAAAAAGTAACATGAATTACAAATAAAATAAATAAAAAGGTTTTTAAATGTTTTGTTTTTCTAATTTAATCTCATTTTTCTTTAAAACAATGCCTGATGGAATTTTTCAGGCCTCAGATTTATAAGCTCACTTGAAAACACTGAAATTAGGCGATATTTCCTCAGGAAGCAAAGAAAAGGTTTTTTTATTTTGCAGAAAAGTATCATGTTCCTCATTTGTTACATATTAATCAGAATCTTTAGATCTTCAATATGATTATAAAATATTTATTTTACTATTACTAACTAATCAATTAATGACTTTTAATTATTCGTGGTTGAATGGCATTTATTTTCAATGTTATTGGGATATCAAATGGAACTATCGTGTAAAATATTATCCCTTTAAAAAAACCTTGTTTTAGTTAAAATTGCGAATAGAATGTTAGTTCCAGTTTTAATGACTTCTTCTAATTATATTTTTGAAAAACAAAACAAAAATTACATATTGTTAATAAAAGCTGTCTAGGTCTTAAATTTGATATCCCACTAAAAATTATAGATTTTTTTTTATTACTAAGTAATTAATTAATGAGACTTGATCAGTTTTTATGGATATGTTTATATATTAGTTTTTCTTTCTGGCTAGTATCAAATTCAAGGTCCATGCAAAATTTGATATACATGTGTATTAGCAAATGAGACTTTTATCGATAAATAGTTAAACCTGTATATATAACTGATAGTAAAAACTATTGAGAGTAGTTATCCACCACTAGAGTTAAATGGAAATAATATTATTAGTATTAGTTACATTATTGTATTATTAGGGGTTTGTTTCTTTTGTGGGACAAAGGCTCATTAGACAAACCACCTCACATTTTAGTAGTAAAGTTTTGTAAGAGATCATGATGGATTGCCAGGAATTTGAGAAGCCGAAGTTCCTTGAGGGATTAGGATGATCTGAAGACAGTAATAGTAATTCTGGCATTAGGAAGTGGCTGGTTCTTAGTAGGAGAGGTATGCTGGGATTAGAATGATCTGTACCATTGTAGACAAAAAACAGAACACAGGCTATCTGATGGAGGATCCTGTATGCACAGAATATAGGAGGGCTTGTTACTACATCAGAATACAGAATGGAAATCCTGTTAGCAAGGTAGATTGTAGGACAGTTTTTTTAATTCATTGGCTTATTGGGAGTTCACAATTGGCCAAGATTTGGGATAGGAGATGGAATATTGGCTTAAATTGATGAAAAAAATATAAATTTGATGAAAATCTTTTTCATTCTTTCATGAGGTAAGCCGATGCCCCAACAAATATATCCATTTGAAGTTCAATTGGTAGTTTTGAAAGTTTGCAGGAGGTGAAGAAGATTAGACTGTATTGACCAATACATTCATATTATTATGTAAGTTGGCAAAATTTGATTTTAAGTATTGACTAGTCTCCAATAGGTAATCGAAAATCTTATATAAATATAAGTTGGAACTTATCCAACACTAGACGTGGACCGGTTATGATCCACCTTGAAGAGTGACATGATGACGCAAACTTCGTAGCTCGACACTTATACAGTTACGATTAGATATACTGAGAATAATCCATCTCTCCCTGAGGCCGTTTGCTGGACCTGAATTTGTGATCGAGTAGAATAAGGTAGCCTGTCGAAGTTGTATGAGGCTAGATTCGGTTGGTTGAACTATCAGGCTCCTGACGCGCTATTGTCTCAAGTTCGTAAACAGCCCACACTGAGAACAGTAGACGCAAGATACACACTTTTTTTTTTGTATCATAATGTAATTTATTCTTTAACAACAATGTGGTCTTCCTTATTTCTATTTCATTCAGCTCATTCAGGCACTAAATTCGCTTAGTTTCGACAGTCTTGTATGCAGTAATTGTACCTGTATGAAGTAAATAGTAACTTCAAGAAAATGACTGTAATAATCACAGGGGTATATCCTTGATTAGTCCACAGTCTAGAAGACTGTTGGTTGAAAAATAACTTGCTAATTGAGGAAGCTCAGTGTGGTTTAGACCAACAAAGTGTTCATAATGAGGCAATTGACAAAAAAAACAGTAGCATACGATGAAGCTACCCACGTTTGTTATATTGATCTGGAAAATGTATTTCATTATACCCTAGAAAACAGATGTGGAGAACCGTCGCTTAGGAGAACATTCCGGCCTCTCTCATTTCAAATATCAGAAACTTATAGAAGATGTAGGAACAACAAACAGAGGATATACTGAATCCTTCTCCTGAATGAGTTTCCAACTAACGTTGTAGTAACATAGGGAGACATAAATAACCCTTTTTTTATTTTTATGGATGAGGTGCTGAAATTATGCCAAAGAACGAGAAAATACTTTGTCATTGGACGATGCACATTAAGTGTCTTGCCCATGCGTATACATATATATATATATTTACAATTAGACGCTTCAGTGCAATATTCTCTTCTTTAATGAAGAGAATTAGGGAAGAAAACATGGTAATACATGAAAGGGAAACAAAATATATCGAAGAAAACATCATTACACAACGAGAGTCAACAATGCAGATGTAGAACAGGTATATACCTTTCAGTAGTTAGGCGTGACCTTAAAAATTATGATAGAATAGGATAACAGATAGATGTTAGGATATCTAAGGCCTGTAGCTTTTTTTTTAAAGAAAAGGGAAATCGGACAAAAATGCCGTATTTAATGGTCACATTTATGTCGGTGTAAAAATAAATTCTCCCTAGCGGGAGTGAGTTGAGGGTCTTAATCAAGAAGAAGATGGGGAGACTGTTAGGTAGTGTTAGGAGCAATGCTCTCCAGAGAGTGGCTAGCAGGACATTGGCGAGTAAACCTTTCGCGAAAACAATAAGACCCTGTCTGCAGGTATGGTGTAGGCGTGAGCAACAGGAAATAATGGAACAGGAATCAAACCAATGCACGGCTCGAGGGGTGTGGCGTAGAGGCCACCAAAGGGTGACATATGGATATAAATCATCATTGACGGGGTGGGTTCTGTCATGGCACCAGGCAAAATAGAGGGCAGCCGATAGAAAAGAGTGGTGAACCTTCTATCAACCTTCACCACAAGTAGAACACGAATGTAATTGTATGTATTACGCTTTTGGCACACGCTACTTACGTGATAGATGCTAAACTTAACGCAAAACTACGACAAAATCAGTTGCCAGCCCCAGCCGGCCGGATTCAATCGTTCGATTTGACAACCAATATTTTCGTTAAAGACATTGATTTCTATTCTAAAGATAGCCTGATAAAATATAAATGTACTGATCTATGAAGCTGATCGCCGGCAGGCCGTCGTCCTGGACAAATCGACACTGCCTGAGGGCCCTAGGAAGACCTCTTTTAAAGATGGCCAATGTGATAATAGGTTGATGTGTAAGCAAGAATTTCTACTAATTTACTGCCTATATTGCCCTTCCTATATATATATATATGCGCCCTACTACTGCCAGTATTACTTTTGGACTGTTATATAGTTTTATAAATAAAAATGCAATAGCATTTATTGAACCGTTTACAACGCAATAAAAACAAATCTTATAAGTTTTACTAGAGTGCTTGTACGGTATTGTTACATTGTGTGGAAAAAGCTCATTAGCCTTCCACTTCACTTAATTTGGTATGTCACGAGGCCACCTTCAGCTTAGGGGTCCTTTTTTTAAATCTATGTTATGAGGGATGGCAAAGTGTGTAAAAAGTGTTCGCAGAGGAGACGTGGCGTGTAAATTCTGATATGGGAAAGTCGCTTGTTCTTGAATGAAAGGGATATTGAGATAAGACGTTATTGACAAATAAAGGAACATTGGTTATCTGACGGGGGATTGTTAAGGGCATTACAGGATTTGGGACTTCCCATGGCTTTTATGGTGTAGAACAGGGTAGACTAGAGTATAGTTGTGTTTATCGCTCTCTTGTTCACAATAGTTAAATTGGAAAGTTTATCTACTGAAAAATTATGCTACCATTCCTACTCCCTTATCTTAACAAACTTAGATTAGAATGGAGAGTATTTTATTTTTATTATGAATAAATCTTTATTAATATGTTTACATGAAATTAATACAGTAATTATTATAAACATTGCTTATGGCTTCAGTTAATTAAAAAAAATAAAATAGATCCCTTTATTATAACATGTATGAAATACAAAATTATTAACATTTTTAAATAAAATAATCAACGATTAATAATTATATATTATATTATAGGGCACATACCACAACAAACGTTTTTCAATCAAATGGTTGTAAATTGAAAGCAAAAAAATAGAACATAAAACGTAAAATAAAAAAAAAATACGCAAAACTTAGAATAAAGAATAAGAGGAAGGTGACAATTATTTTAAAATGTTCATATTGCAGTATCCGTATGAACTTAATGCATAATAATTTTAAAATACTTCAATATTAAATTAAACCTTTATACCAGTAGTGGTTTATCAAAAGAGAAAGTTATACTAAACCGGCCATAGTACTGAAATTGAAATCCTGTAAATACAAATTTGTAGAGTAACATTTCACTAAAACTTTTTTTTCACATGAAAGTTGGGTTATAATATTAAGCGAAAAACATATGTTCCCATAGAACATGCATAAGATTAAAATAATACTAAAAAAATCATAACTTATAACATTAATGTAATTTTGAAATGACTAGAAATTTGAAGTAATGGACACTATGCCTAAGGATAAGCAGGAAATTTCTTTTCAGTGATGGTAAGATGGTATTACTTAGCCAAGGTTCTTAGTAGTTGTATTTTAGTTAAACGTCCATACCCAAACCACCAGCCCATCTCCCATAAATATATTAGCCGCAGTAAACTTTCGGTCACCGTATTTTGTGAGATTGAATGGATATGTATATATTCAGGAAGCACTGACCACCAATAATTCCTCTTTTTATCAATATAAATTCAGCTGGGTCATTGCCTTTAATGTCAACTGAAATTATTTCTAATTGATCGAAAATATATCAGTTTTACTATGCTCAAATATAAGATTTACGTAATTTTTTTAACTTGAACTTCTCCATAGCGAGCTTGCGCATTAAATTGTGCGCATCATCATAACATATCTGGAGGCCATTTTGTTTATTTTCGAGGGTAGCAGATACTTCGGAAATTCATGGTCTATGAAATTGACAGTCCGTAGATATATATATTAATTGTGATATATATGGTTGCCTTGTTTCCCCTGGTAACAGGGGGTGAAGAAATCTGCAGACATTGGGCGCAATTCAAGTAAACCCGTCAAACATACCGTGTCGGGTAAAAACTACCATTCAACTGAACGTGTGTCTTTAAAGAAATCAAAACTTGAATATCAGCCGGCGACCATTGGAAATATGAACCATATTAGATTCCAACCTGTGCATTTAACGAAAGACGATGTAATGGAAGATATGGACACACAAGAAGGTCAGTTATTCCATTAAGAAAGTTAACTGAATAAAACTATTACTTTAGTGGGGAGATGTTACTTGATCACGTATACTTTGTGATTGAACCTTTTGTCATTTGGCTAATATGTTAGGGATTACCTAGTTGCTGCAGTTTACCGCCGCCAATGAGATTATCTATATTAAATTATACTTCATAACATTCTAGGTGCCCTTATCTGAAGTTGCGGCTTTTGATCTTGGTGAAATATATACTTGTGACCTGTAAATTAAATATTGCATTTTTTTACAATTGCTATTATTATTGAAATTTGTAGTCTTTATTCAGTAATTAAAAATTACAAAATTACGGGAATTGGTAGTTTTTAGTGTGGAATATCACGTGTGATTTAAATTAATATGGTGAAGTTTTGAGGTTGTCACGACTATTCTTGGATATAAAATAAAAGGTAGTAGTCAACACTTCATTTCTGACAATTATTGAAAGTTAAGTACAACAAGAAGGTTAAATTAACTTGAATCATTTCTCATTTTGTTACATCATAATTGATTTTATTTTATTACATTTCTTAATAGTTATTAAAATAAGCTTTTTTAAGGTTCTTTGTTTTGATTTTACATGACAGATATGTCTATTCTGAGATTTTAGTTCAATGACCTATATTGGGCTTACATTGCGAAGGAATTTAAGTATCAAGGCAACTAATTATTTTACAGTATTAATGTTTAGTGATTTAATTTTATTGTTGATTATTTGGAATTCACTTGAATTTTATATTAACTCTCAGTTAAGCCAAACATTTAGGTATAGGTTATCTATCAACAGAAGTATTTTTACTTCATACTGGAAAAAAATGATTTCTATCAACAACCAACTACATAAATGTTTTTGATTTTAATTCAATATAATTAAAGTTTTCACATAAAAAATAGACAAATTACACCATTTTGTTTAATGGCTGGAATATATTTTCTCTTCTACCAGATGTATCATTACTTGAGTAGTACAGATTTATTTTTTTCCCTAGGTAATAATTGTTAAAAAAAAAGAAACCTCTATTAGTTAAGCATCTAACCTTAGTTGATCCTTTTAAAAGTTTTCAATATTAAGATCTTATAAAACAAACATGTTAAAACTTTGTCAAATTGATGCTTTTATGTGTAACAGTTGACAATGAAATTTTTTTCTTCGATTATTGTAAATGTTAACGTACATGTTATGAATGTGTTGTTTTTTTTAGCATGGCCATAATTTACACAACTGATTTAGTTGGATCAAAGTCTGTTAATGTTTGACAATAGCAATATTTTAAGATATGTTATCTTTTTTCATTGGATCATAGAAGTTCTATTATATCAGATGTTATGAAAAAAAATTAATTAATTTATCAATGCTGCTCTTTAACATTAGAAGTAAATAGCGGTGTCACTGTACAACTGCCTTGGTTCAACCTGAACAGTACCTTTTGTCTTCAAAGGATCTTGCAATAAATTTTACTAAGTCTAAAGGATTGCTGCTATAAACAAGTAGTGCAGTTGCCAACTAACTAAGGGTCTCCTCACAAATATAAAATACTATTTATTTCCATGGCGTATTGAACTTAAGGAATCCAAGATAGTAATAATAGCGCACATTCCATAAGTCTGATCTGTACTGTTCAATGTTGTCTGGGCCAAAAAGACGTACCTGGGATGTTTTAGGCCATTACCAAAAAATTATTGTGTACAGCCATTAGAGTGATGGATATGCCTTAAATGTGACGTTACATTTGCAGAGCAGCATGTTGGCCCTATCAGCTATACAAGGAATAAATTGTAAATTACTTCAAATGTTATCACTTAATTGTTATACTATCCTTCCTCAGCTAATTTTACTTAAATCTGTTAGCTTCTCTATTTTAGAAATACTTGTTAGCTGAAATGTTTAGATTTACACACCTTGTATTTTTTAAAATCGTGACAGCACTATTTGGTAGGTATCAGATAAGCTAATTTGAGATACCCTTTGATTTTTCAAATAGCTACAATCACTTTTATATTTGCTCACTTATGATTCTGTTATTTTGGCATCTTTTGTTTATTTAGCCTTTACTGTCATAACAGACAGTTTTGTCGCATAGAAAACAATAGCTGTAATTTAGTCCAGATCTGAATGCATGAGACTTGTCTCCTTTTGCAGAGATTTCCTCACTGAGAGGGAACAGTTTAATGTTGAAACAATATGGGTTTTCTTTTTGTGCTCATTCATAATTATCACTTGGTTGTGGGGTGAGCCATTACAATTGCTTTATATATAACACACTTAATCTCAGTGTTGAGATTGAGTCGCTGTGTATACTCAAGTTAAGAAAAGAAAAGAAAAAATGGTTATTTTATCAGAATTCCTCGGATGAACTCGGAACCTTCATATGATTGAATTTTGATAACCACTATTGATGGCCTATAATGAAAAAGTCCAACTGCAAAAACCCAAATTTACAGGAGCTGAAAAAAAACTGTTTTGATGAGCTTAAAATTTGACTTAAGTCATTTTTTTCCACCTTATTTATAGTACTTTGCATGCATTATATATAATCTCCCAGCACTTAACCTATGGATGTAGGCTCATTAGTTTTCATTTAAAAAACGTAAAAACCCAATTTTTTAAAAAGACATTTTTCATTATAGGCCATCGATATGAGATTATTAAAAAAAAAAAATTTATTGTATGGTAAAATTTAGATTGATGCAGGGAAGATGCTAAATCAACAGGGTATGGTAGGCATTGAAAGATAAAGTAATTTATGTTAATACTGAATGTTCATTGGTTAGTATAACATTGTCCACAGAGTATCAAAATCTGAATGGGCTGATCACTCGTTGATGGGAGCAGGTTTTCCTAAGTAAAGTGCACTATCTCATCGCTTACAAATGCAGCTATGATCATGACTTAATCAGTACCCAACTTTAAACAAACTTTACTTTACTGCATATTCATTATTTAATAATGAAAACCTTACATTACAATGCTACAACCTTTAACATTGCTCTAAGTCAAAAAGGAAGACACATTCAGAGACATTGCTCTTACTTTTTTTATTTCATTCAAACTTTTACTTTGATTTTTCAAAAATAAAATTTTCATTTACAATAAAATATATTATTTTTATTTCAAAATTAAGGAGTTACTTTTAATAAGCACCTCAAGGCCTTTTAAAATGTGTATTTGCTTATGCGATATTATGATAAAAATTAATAAATAACTAAAAGAAATTATTAAAAGAAATTGAAACCCATTTTCAATATAAACAGTATCCTTACAGTCCATACTCACTATCAAAGAAACTACCTTAATATCATCAAAACACATAAATTAGTTTAATTATCTTATTAATATTTTTATTTTGTGTCTGTAAGTTTTAAGTTGATTTTACTATTTCCCTGATAAAGACGACAATGATAGTGAAATAAATAGTACTGGAGACTTTATAGCTTTGATCAAGTTTTAGGTCTAAATTGGGTAAAAGTACAATTTTATTTACTGTGTTTTCTACAAGAAGTAGATTTGATTTGTTGTAGTTGTTATTTCATCGAAAATTTCTTATCAGTTGAAAATATTCATACTTCCTAATTACAGATTTTTTTCCCTGTACTTTTTAACATTTTTTTTGTAATCTTATTTTAATTGACTAGAAATCACAAATATTCCAAAATACAATTGATATCTTACAAAATTGCACCGTTTGTGTATTTTGTATCTGATTGAAAACATCAAAACAATGAAACCCTACAAATGTAAATATGTGTATAGTATTCATTTGATGTACCTATAACTACTATCTAGGAAGCATATAGCTTCCTCACCCAAAGACAATTTATACTGGTTTATGGTTGCGATTCTCTTCAAATTTAGAATTCATTTTTAATCATCATTGACCGCCCGATTTAAGAAGCTTTGTTTTCATTTGGGCAAATATTTTTATTTATATTTATCACTTCTCAAAAGCCGGCTTTATAAGCAAATCTTAGAGGTATGACTAAATAGTTCCACGGTCCACTGTCCAACCCTTAATATAGCGAACCAAGGTTAATAAGGATTTTTTTTATTTGTGCCTGGTAATTTATGAACTTCATCTTGGCAAAAATTTTATATAAATATGATTTTATAGAATTATAATTACAGGAAGTGTGTGAAAAAAAAAAAGTTGGCACTGCATCTATTAACCAACTGATTTAACTTATAGTTTTTACGCTTTATTAAGTCAGTGCTCAGAAGCAACTTGAGATTTAATGTTCTCATGTCCACAATCGCGGAGAAAAAAATTAAAATATTCAATATAATAAAATATGGACAACAGAAATTACCCTTTTAGTAGTTGTTTACTTAATCTTAACCCACGAAAAGCAATCAAATCGCCATCAATGTTTTGTATGAATCAATTCTTTTCAAAAGTTTTTAAGAAACTCCCAAAGGGATTCAGGCGAGAACATGGGCAACACTTGACTTTCTACATCTTTAATTGTCTTTATATACATTTAAAAGTAGAAGCAACAAGGCTTTTTACTTCACAAGTTTTTAGCCCTATGATTTTTTATTATGGCCTATGTTTCTGCTTTTTGAGACAGTGAATGATATATGCCAATTGCCCAGACATTTAAAAAAATACATATTTTTTTTACTGATGCCTTTTAAATTATTTTAGTTGGTAACTGCTGTTGCATCATATGTTACCAAGGTTCTCATAAAACTTCTTCATGACATATATTGATGTACCTTAATGTTTTGTTTTTACCATTTTAATTTTTAGACCCCATTGGCTGAATAAGTCTATTATTTTTGTAAATATGTAGCTAACTATCTTCATCTTATGCAGATAGTTTTGATTGCTCCCACACTCTTAGTTCTAACTGAATAAACTGTAAGTTACTACCACTTACCTATATTTGTTACTCAACACACTTAGTAAAGTTTTTTTACAAAAACAAAGAAAACATCACATAGTGGGCTTAGATATTAGAAAATATCTTTAATATACTTTTGTTCCCACTAATTTCCAAGAGTTAGATGAGGGTATTTGATGCGTCTCAGTCTAGCTTTTATTCCCAAGCCCAAAGGGAGAGGCTCTACTTTCATGCTTGCATGTCCTATGATGGTGATCATAAAAATTATTTAAATCTACATCACCACATACTATGCTGATTAGTTTTTTGTTAAATAAATTTTATAATGAAAAAAAACTGAAATGTGAAAAAAGGTCAAACCTGTTTTGTTAACGTTTAAAATTTCTGAAGTCACTGGCAAAAAAATATTCCAGATTTATAGGATTGATATTTACCGTTGTTAAAGACAGATTAAGACATTAACACATAATGAATACTAAGTTTAAAACGTTAATAGTTTTAAGAGTGAAAAATAGAAAGTAGCCGTTTATATTTTTGATTGTAATGATTGTCATTCAATTTTTTTACAATAATTTATTAAGTATTTAAGAAACTTATGCTAGGTCCAACCCGCAAGCATCTCCTCTACTTCTATGTCCTTTAATTCATAATCAGTGGGGAAAAATAAACTAAATTTAAAAAACTTTTAAATATTAAAAACAAAAAATGATAAGGCAGTTGATCCTTGACTAAACTAGTTATAATAAATCTTTGACTGGCGGCCTTTCTAGAATGGCATTGATCTCTTATTCAATAAAAATATTGAAGTAGCATTCGTGAATCAAATTGTAGTCAACCAAAACCTTCGAACATTTTGACCTTTTCCCGACAATGAGTGACCTGAGCTCTTTACTGGACATACACTTAACATAACAACAGCAATCTACTAATTCAATTTTGGCTTTTTCTCTTATGAAGTTGCAAATGTGATGATTATTTAAATTACACACAAGGTTGTCGTTCTCCTGACGAATATTGTGACAAGCATCTCTGTTCTAAATACTGGCTTATTTCAGTGTATATAGATTATGTGTCATTGTGAAATTTATTTTTTAATGGCTTATTTTTCTGTTTTAGTTGAGGCAATGGAATCGCTTAGAGTAGTAGAAGCAGGTGACGGTGATGTTACAGAGAGTGGAACAATTAATGGTGAAATGCATGATCCTATTCTTATGGATGCTGAAATGGAAGAAGGTGGTTAACAAAGTTTTATTTTATAACATTTTGTTGCATTTAAGTACTAAATTTTTTTTATTCAGGTATCTTTTAACTATTAAATTTATATTTTGAATGTAGATGATGCAAGGTCTGAGGCCACTTTCCGTCACACTGTTTCCAACTTCAGTAAATTAAAGGACTCTCAGCTTTCCGCACCATGTATTGTAAGGAATTTACCATGGAAAATCATGGTTATGCCTCGAAACTCCCAAACACAAGATAGACAACAAACCCGTAGCCTTGGATTTTTTTTGCAGGTATGATTTGTTTATTATTAATATTACTTCACTTGTACTGTACCTTAATTCACTACTCTTTTACAGCAGTCTCAATGCTGCTAATATTAGGAAACAGATTATCAAATTTTATAAGGATAATGAATTGAAAATGTTTCAAATAAAGAATAGGGAATCTATAATTATATTTTTCAATTTTGAGCACTGGGGCATCTTTTATTGCGTTCTGGAATTTATTCCAATAAAAAAATCAATTGTTGAAAATACAATGGTACCTCAATTATACCTAGGTACCTCAATTATTGATAAAAAAAATTTATTCCACGTTAAGTATGCTTGAGTCATGAAAACAAACGGTGTCTATTACAAACTATCATACATGCTTGGTTATTCACCGATACTGTGGAGTCCTTATAGTCAGTCTTTGTGAACTGATTATTGCGTAGGTTAATTATTGCTTGCCACAAGTATAAAGAAAAGTTTACCAGAGGAACCAACTTATGAATTACTAATGAATTTATATAATATATACTTCATATTGTTTATATTATATATAAATTGTTTAAGACTCCTGTAATTTCATTCTTACTGTTCGCTCTAAACTGGATCATGCAGACTTTTCCACACACAAGTTCTGCACAGAATTATCCAGTACAGACCCACAGTTTTTTTTTCCACAAACACGTTTGTCTTTCGCACAGAACAATCTGTGGGAATATCAGAGAGTGTATGGTCAGTCGCCTTTACATTACCTGGCCTTGTATTTGTTTTTGGTTAAATTTGTCTGGGTTGGCATTCATTCATTTATTAATTAATAAATAAATAAATAGCAAAGCCAACCGGTATCATTTGGGAATCAGGTTACCAGTCGGGAATCTTAATTTTTTTCTTATTCAATTATGTTCATAAATGGATGTATCCATAAAATCATATACAATAAGCTCCTTTTCCACATTGCATTAAATTACAGTAGAAAATCCGTTTGTTTGAAATGCCACGCTTCACCTCGATAAGAGAGTGCGTAATAACATAACAGACGAACCAAAAAGTGTATGTACTGCGCTTTAGAAAACACAGCTAATGTCCAAAAATAATCACAATATGTGAGAAACTTAAAATTAAACCTTAGTAAGGCCAAGGAGAAAACTTATCAACAAATAAACTTCTGAAACTAGATGATTTTCCATCTTTAAGTAGAATAAATGTCTCAACCAATAATTCCCTCGTTCCCATGGGTGCACCAAATAAAAAATAAAATTCATTTACACAAACGTTTAGTGAGATAAAAAAATTTGATATAGGAAAAATTTAAACACCATTAAAAGCATTAGTCATCAAATTAAATGCACAAATGACAGCATGACTTTTTGATTAAATAAATGGCAATTTAAAAATACTATTTTGGAAGCCTAATGGTAGATTAAGACAAAAATTTGAAGAAGTGTACTAGATAATAGGATCAAAATTATTCGATGTATGTGAGGCAAACTTGTCTCCAAACTAGCAATTTACAGATCAGACAGAAATAACCAAGAAGGGGCTATAATGCTATTTATCTTAAGTAATACACCACATCAAAGGAAAAATGCTAACATTATAATCATTAGAGGTCCTAGAAACAAACCTCATCATAAACAATAAACCTGTCAGTATTTACTTGTGATTATAGTGTCAGTATTTACTTATACTTGTGATCCTTCAAGACAAAATATTAGTATAGAAGAACTAAAAACTAACTGTCGACTAAATCCCAACATTGTCTTTTGAGACCTAAACAGCAACCAAATACTGGAACTGTCTGAGGAATATTGAATCATGCCAATGACCCTACTCATGCATTATTGGTTGATCTGCTAACATTTTAAAATTGGCACTGAAACAAAATCTACTTCCAACATAGTCAATAGCATACACACAGGCCACTAATGTTACATTAGTTAAAATCTAAGGACATTCCTTGTCTTGCGGTACATTGCCTTCTGAGATATTATTTAACAATTGAAAAGTTAAACGAATTTTTGAACCAAAGTATCTCTTGTACATCTTTAGACCTACCAACCTTTTTTGGTAGGAGGGTACTTTTCCCATCACTTAAGTTTTTTGTCACTAAAAGACTAAGGGCCATTTTATGCCCCAGAAAATCTAGTTCTGGCATCTCATGTGATCATTCACTTGCACTAACACTATTAGAAAAAACAAATGAACAGAAAAGAAGCCAATACTCATAAGCAGTCATTTTAATAGTGGCTGCATCAGATAATAAATACATAAGCTCCTAACAGTTCCCTTCTCCTTACAAATTGAATCAGAAGTGGAAGAAGTAGTTCATTATTTCACAAAAAGCATCCACAACAACCTTAAGCATCATCAGCATCAACAAGCAAATTAGAAACACTAAGGTAGTGTGGAGGGTTTGAGGAGGTAGTCCTCAGGTCAAAAAAACAGCCGGAAAAGTAAACCCTCCGATCTCTAGTTAAGACAAAGGTTCAATAGTTCTCCTGTTTACTCGCAAGATTTCTTTGAGGTTGAATTCCTGTAGAAGGCACTAAATAGAGAAATGGGTGGAATGCTTCAGCAGTCAACTGGTTAGTGGGTTTACCATAATAAAAGGGATAATGGTGCAAAAAAAATTGATTTTTATCAAACAGAGATGTTGCCATTACTTTGCAGGTATGTTACAACATTAGCAAATGTTCCCTGTAAAATATATGTTTTTAAACTTATCATTATTAGTTATTATTATATCAATATACCCAATACTTCATCTTCTATCCTGACATATTTTCACTTTTAATAGTTAAAGTTTCCCCTAACCTTCTGGGCCTTTTCCAATATTTTTGAATTCCTTTGTTGTTAATTTGTTATTGGATATAATTTTAATTTTTGATTATTATGAATATTTCCTGTCCATTAACTAGGAAATGTCTGTTTGTATATTTTTACTGATGCCAGTTATTTGTGAATTAATATCTTCCTTTTATTATTATTTAGTGTATTAAATTACCTTGTTGTTCTAAAAGTTGTTATTTTTGTTTTTTCTGGACTTCATTGTGTAATAAACATCAAATACAAATAAATCAGATGAAAATTTAATATCTTATTATTATTAATTCAATTCATTACTATCCAGACAGATTAGCATCAATTCTCTTAATACAGTTTGAATATCTGCATATGTTGATGAAAGAAAGATGTTAGAAATATGTACAGTGTTTCGATGTACTATGTATGTCTGCACCAGGCCCTAGTGTTTGTCTATGGTGAAATATTAACAGCTTAGCACTAAATGTGAACAACCCATAGTATGTCGAAACATTGCCTTATTAAATTTCATGAATCTAAGCTGATACCCCAACAAATATTTCATTAACACCTAAATTAACTAAGAATCCCCAGTTTAAGAATAATCATAATATATACATTCACTTAAAAAATGTAATTTTTTTTTTTTCATAGCCCCTTAAAAATTACAATGACTATTTCCATTATAGATTCTCATTCAAATCTATTTACATGTTTTATATTTTCTATAATGTTGCTACATTATATACATTATTTGTTTTCGTATAAAATTATATAATGCACTACAGATATAATGATACACATATTTGACTTGATTGAAAAGTCTCTATAAGGTGATGGGGCTCACCTTTTTGATCAAAATAGTGTAAGCTGTAATAATATATATCTTGTTTTAATACCTTTTACAGTGTAATGGAGAGTCCGAGAGCACTACTTGGAGTTGCCATGCGTCTGCTGAACTGAGACTACTTTCTCAAAGAGAAGGAGTTGAACCGTTCTGTAGAAGTATGTATATAATTATTATTACCTCTGCCTAACTGCCTCCCAGGGAGGAGCAGCCTATATCTACTTTATCCATTCTTGTTGGTATAAAGCGACCAGACTTTTTTCGCCTTACCTGTGATTATACTCCAGATCCTTAGTATGGAGTCTACATTTCAGTCTTCACACATCCAACAAACATGGTTGAACTAGTGTAACTATTGCTAATAAGTGTTATCTTTGATTGCACTGTTTTTCATATTTTTCGCATTTGACTGGAGAAGAAGTTCCCAAGTTCATTCATATAGTATTACAAATCTGAGATCAGTCAACATTTTTTCATCCTAAATATGTTTGACCAAATTTCATAATTAAGTTTGTTAGTCTATCATAAGAGATATTTCCAAAAATCACTCATGAAATGTCATGACCAATCATGAACCCACAATATATATATATATATATATATATCCATATACCAATATATATATATATATATATATATATATATATATCCATATACCAATATATATATATATATCCATATACCAATATATATATATATATCCATATACCAATATATATATATATATAAGATTTTTTCTGAAAACTATAAGAAGTACATTAGAATCATCTGTCAAAAAATGATGTTTTATTAAAAAAATAATAAAAACAAAATGAGAAGCGATTGTGATTTAATTGAATGAGCTGTGGTGAAATGCCCATCCTGATAACAGTAATTTATACTTGATACAGTGTTTTATACTGCTACCTTCTAGCCCTAGCCGGACCAAGCAGGTGTCTATGGAAATAGCCTGGCTGTAAATCTCTTCTTTCAAGTACTAATAATTATACCAATATTTAGAGATCAAATGCTTGGGAATAAACTTTAATTTTTTTTCCTTTATCCCATTTTTATTCGCTATATCATTAAAAATGAAGTAATAATATTTTTAACCTAACCAAGTTTCTAATTATTTACAATTAATTATTGCCATTACATAAAACAACAAGCTTATAAAATATTTTTTTCCATTTTCAGAAATACAACATTTATTCTACAGCAAAGAAAATGATTGGGGTTTTAGTCATTTTATGGCTTGGAATGAAGTCCTTGATCCTGAGAAAGGATACATAAAAGACGATAATATTATTCTTGAAGTAAGATACTTATTATTTAATTTGTATTTTGTTAAGCTATTACTCAATCATAAACTTTGAAATTATTTGTTTTTATTTTAATTTAATCGTCTCTTTACTTTTTGTTTCACTGACAAGGATTTTTGTGTTATCCAGATTAATATATATTCAACTGGTTGTTAATTTGTTTTTTCCTCCATTGTGTTCAAAAACATCAGCTCAATGTTATATTCTATATAACAGGGCGTGGCCTTTATCAATCATTAGCCACTTTGACGCTTAAAAATGGCCGTATAAAAAGTGTTTTTGTTGATTTAATAAATTGATGGTAGTATTGTTAAGTTTATAAGACATGCTTTTTGATGTATTGATCACTTTTGGTTTTATAAACAAATGATTATCACAAAAAATTATACTTCAAAATTTTTTTTTACCATTTCCTACATGGTTTTTTGCTTCATTAGCTTGTGCATTTTTAGTATAATTTTGTAAGCTACTTAAGTGATAACTTCCATGTAAGGTATATTTCTATTTGTTTCCAAGATGTGTTCAATTTAGGGGTTAAAAAACCAGAACACTAATTATGAATCCTTTTCTAAATTCATATCCCCACTGTTTAGACAATATGTTTTATTGAAATGTTGAGTGATATGTGTTTATAGCGCATGCTTTTCTTATATAACATTTTTTATATTATTGTTAATAGGTGCATGTAACTGCAGATGCACCACATGGTGTAAGCTGGGATTCAAAGAAACATACAGGTTATGTAGGTTTAAAAAATCAAGGTGCTACTTGCTATATGAATTCACTTTTGCAAACGCTCTACTTTACAAATGAACTTAGGAAGGTATGTGGCTCACTTTTTATTACATAATTAAATTACATTCCAATTTTATAGTAGTATTGAACTCATTATGTTGTTTTTAGGCTGTGTATAAAATGCCAACTGAAAGTGACGACTCGAGTAAGAGTGTTGCTTTAGCTCTTCAAAGAGTTTTTCATGAATTACAGTTTAGCGATAAGCCTGTTGGCACTAAAAAACTTACTAAATCTTTTGGCTGGGAAACACTTGATTCATTTATGCAACATGATGTTCAAGAATTCCTTAGAGTAGTAAGTTCTTTTTGATTATTTTTTTCATTTACTTTGCTTGTTATTTTTTGGGTTTGGGTATGAATGTTATAAACAAGATCCATATAGATCTTGTTTTTGTTATAAATAAGATCCATATAGATCTTGTTTTTTTATTGCTGCTTGGTTTGCCCTGAAAAGAGAAGTATGTAACCTATAGATATCCATTTTGTCTCTCTTGAATAAGAAAGGAAAGGTCCCACTTAAATTGGTGACATGTTTTTGTTCGTTTCTTCAACTGAGCTCCCCCCCCCTTAGTGCTGTAACTTATAAACTTATTTTTAGCCAAAGAAAAAATTATGTTCCCTGATTTTCAGCTAGGGAAAATGTCTTTAAATATGATCTGGCATACTTTTTTTTTATTCTGCATGAAAAAAAAAAATCAAATTACTATAATTTAAGCATTTTATTATTTGCCCTATTGAACAACAAAGGACAGAAAGAAAGCTATGTTCATAAATAGAGTTTTTAAATTAAAAATATTTTTCTCGTTTCCTAGGGTGGGTGGTCCCTCTCATTCGCAAGACCCATTTGATTATGTTCAAATATATTTTGACCTAGAATCAGCAAAAAAACGTTTCATTCTATGAAATCGATTACCTCACGACTGTAGCCTCCCTCCCCTTGTAAGATAATTTTTTGCGGGAAGAAGAGAGTGTCAAATATTTTTGAACGTAGAAGTTGCATTGAAATTTGCTATATAGTGATGTATCTCTCCTTGTAAGTTAGAGAACAAACAAAATTTTACTATTAATATATACTAAATTAAAGTATTGAAAGAACTAAATTACTAATAAAAAAAATGCACTTATTCATTACAAAATCAAAACCCACATTGCAGATGGAGGGGCTATTATATATATTCTCGTGCAACGGAAACGTTTGTATTCGGATAACATTTATTCCAATAATTAAATACAGTATTAATATTGATGTTTTTGGCCTTTAGTACAGCTGTTAGGAATACTGGTTCCTTCTTCCCTTCTAAGGGGTTCTTTTTTGTGTCCAACTTCCTTTTCTTTAGAAGGAATCATTGCTTAATTGATATTTATTAATCAATATTCAAATTAACAATTATTTTAATTCCGTTTCAGTTATTAGACAAATTAGAAAGTAAGATGAAAAGAACTTGTGTTGAAGGCACTGTACCAAAGCTATTTGAAGGCAAAATGGTGGTAAGTATAATTTCATCATTATTTTTCTAAAAGATTGTTGGTAACATTATTAAAAACATATGTTTTATTCATTTTTAGTCATTCATTAAATGCAAGAATATTGATTACAAATCTACTCGGACAGAAACTTTTTATGATATCCAGCTGAATATCAAAGGGAAAAAAAATAGTAGGTTTCAAAGAACTTACTTTTTTAATAAAGAAAACCCAATTACATCAATATATGATAATATATTTATTTATTTTTAGTTACTGAGTCATTCAATGACTACATAACTGCTGAAGTTTTGGATGGAGATAATAAATATGATGCTGGTGAGCATGGCCTACAGGATGCAGAAAAAGGAGTAATTTTTTCAAAGTTTCCTCCAGTATTACATCTTCATTTAATGAGGTTTCAGTATGATCCTATGACTGATTGTTCGGTAAAATTTAATGACAGGTATTGACAAACCAATTTTATTTTTACATTTTAAGATTGATAAATTTGTTTTTTAATTTTCTTCACTATGACTTCTCACTTATTTGTTAATTTATTTACTTGTTTGTTTTTTTACTTTTATTAATAAAAATGTATATTGATGTGAACCACTATTTATGACAACAATAACAAGCAAAGTAAATGAAAAAACAGTTAAACTTAGTTTGTGACTTAGTTTCAGCACTTTAGCGATGACATTTCATAATTTAGTTTCATTATTAATTTTCAACTTTCAATCTGGTTAAAGAGTTCTTATCTCATTGATTAAAGTTCTCAGTTGCTTTAAGCATTTCCTGAGCAACCAAAGCATAAACCAAAATTCTTAACTTTGATACAGATTTCTTCAACTGTTCCTAAGTTGTTGTTTATTATTAAACTGGTTCTGTTCTCACAAAATTTTCCACTGTTGGGATTAATTAATAGCTTGCTGCCTACTCTTTGCTTTTTTCTTGAGATTTAATCTGCTTGATACAAAACGGAGGGCATGGCAGAAAAATATATTCCTAGTGAAAAGATCAAGCTAGAAAAAATGTGAAAATGAAGTTCTAAATAATTGTGTTCCTCAAAACATTCCAACATGTTTGTACATTCCAACCATTTAAAAAGAACAGTTGGATTGCCTCTCAGTGCTCACAGTAGGTCATTATAAATCTGTTAAGAAGGGTAGCATTAAAAATTCGCCAAAACTACATTATTTTACTTTTTTTGGGCAGTTAAATACTAGGTCATTTACAATCAAACATCTCAAAAGAGTGTTACAAATAAATTTTGTAAAAACTAATCTTTCAAAACAATGATCCTAGTAACGTCAAAAAAAAATTTCTAGCCCACCCATTAATCCCCCCACAATTCAAGAGAGACTGAGAGACTGCAGTTGCAGTTTTTTAAAAATTTGCAGAAATACATGAGGCCCACAAACTTTTTTCAAGAATAATACTCGATGCTTCTTCATATTGATGACCAGCCAGTTCAGATCAGTGACAATATGTCTGATGCTGTTAGTGACTCTCGATATAGTGTTCATTCCACTCGTTATGATTTTATGTATAGACGTTATGTAGCAAACCTCTCTGCTCTTGTTGACCTTTTTGTACTCTTCAGTTTTATTACATCTGTTTCTTTATGTTCCCATCATTTTGTATCTTTAAAGCTTTGCACTTGTTCCCAGAATAAGCTAGAAAATGAGTCTTCTCGTTTGGAGTTGCTCAATGTAATAAATGTTCTTTGTTCATAGTTAATTTGACGATGAATTTCATCTAAATGATGAAATAAACACAAAAAAAAAAAGCTTCGAACTGCGCAAAGGAATATGATTAGGTTGCCACTATATTATGAGCGAATTCAGTAAAAAGCAAAATGTAGATAAATGAGATCTTTTCTTTGATACTTACTGGCATCACTTGATCTTGCAAAACTGTGTTCCCATATGTTTATGTTGGATTATGTATCTGGATAAGCATGGGTGTAGCTGGATATGCAAATGTTTATATTCATAGTTAATTATACTATACAAGCCTTACTTTTTTCTTTTTTTTAGGTTTGAATTTACTGAAAAAATAAATCTTTCTGAATATTTGCAAACACCTGAAGCCACACCAGTGATCTACATCCTTCATGCAGTACTTGTCCACAGCGGTGACAATCATGGAGGTCACTATGTTGTTTTCATCAATCCCAAAGGAGATGGAAAGGTGAACACAGGTTTATTTTATTTTTTGCGTGAGGGGGAGAATATTCTTTGTATATGGATGTATATCAATGAAGTGGTGATTTATCAATCTAAATGTTTTCTGGGAAATATTGTAATTATGTGAATATAAAAAATATTCAAAGTTTACTAATAAAAAAAAAGGATAATATATCTCTTCCTCAGCATTGTTGCTACATTACCCAGCGTTTTATCCAGGCATCTTTCTGATTGTTTCATTCGCCTCATTTCTTCCCATGTTCAGCCGACTATTAAAATATTGTGCCCTGTCTCATCAGCAAAAATGTTTTTTACTCTTCTAAACTCTTCCTTTCTTCTTGGGCAATGGTTGGAGATCCCCCCCCCCTCCCATATCCGATCGGGCTCCTAAAGGGATATTAATTTTTTTTTATATTTGGCATTGATTTAGATGTTTTTGGTGTTGAGACTTAGTTTCTGGAGGTTAGTAGTCTCTTATCAACCTTAGGTATCTCGGAATCATATACTCAGGTTAGCTGCCCTGCCCAATGGAACCTGCTTATCGTAATGAACATCAATGTTGCTTTAAAGTTCTAAACAATCCCCTCTTTTTTTTTAAGTTTTGAGGTTACTAAGGGAAAAGAGTCAATGAGAAATTTAAATGGTCAGAGTCTTCTTTTATTTTGGTCTGTATTCTACCGATTAATGCTTGACTAATTCACATTGTTGCTTAATGGATATAGTCAACCATTTTCCTTCCTTTATATCAGGTTTTATTACATTGCTTGATTCCATAATTGTTTAACCTAGATCAAAGGTACAAGCATCATGGCTGTCAGATAAGGTTTACTTAAAATGTTTAAAAAAAATAGTCGGCCAATAAAGCATGTGTGAGGCTTGTACGTGCCTCTTGGAGCTCAACATTTTGTAGCTTGCTGGAACTGTTCAGCTTCATACAACTTATGTTATGTTGACTAAAATTCTTGTCTATGTTGTCAAGAATTCCGCAGTTTGAAATGCTGATGGTCAGGTTCATTGTCTTATTGGTGTATTCACTATATCACTTGAGTATTCTTAAGTAGGCATAGTTTACAAAGTCTGCCTGGTCTAAGGCAAGGTCAAGTCTGATTTTCTCTATTTTAAAATATACAATTATAGATTTATAGATTCCTTTGTATCAACTATTTCATTAGGTATAGTGTCATTCAATTCTTCCAGCATTTTTGGAGGTAGCCTACTTGACCAATTCTATGAATGCTATACTAATTATCATTAGTTGTAGCATGCTTTCCGTTTATTTTAAGGCTCGTGTTCAATAGGAATAGCTCAATGGCTAGAGCACCTGACCAGATATTAATCATTACAAATAATATAATACACCTGAGTGAAATTTTTTCAATGCTACTAATCTTTTTTTTTTTACAACTTTATTGTGATAAAATTACAATCTGCCTGATTGAGATATAGTAATTGTGATAAATGATCTCATTCATACCAATCTTATTTTTTCTAGTGGTGCAAATTTGATGATGATGTTGTTTCTCGATGCTCTAAGCAGGAAGCTATAGACAATAACTTTGGTGGTCATGATGATGATATGAACATGACTGTAAAACATTGTACCAATGCATATATGCTTGTTTACATTCGAGATTCTGAACTTGGAACAGTTCTGCAAGATGTTACTGAAGGCGACATACCTACAGAGGTTAGATATTGTCTACTCTCATTTTAGAGAATAAATTTAAAGCTAGAGTTTATTTAGCATGAAAATTTTGTGAATTATTCATTTGTAATTATGATCTACCTTGTTCAAACAGTTAGTAGAGAGGCTTCAGGAAGAGAAAAGATTAGAGCAAATACGTCGTAAGGAGAGAGCTGAGGCCCACCTTTATATGACTGTTCAAGTTGTCTTGGAAGACTCATTCGATGGTCACCAAGGAAATGATTTATATGATCCTGAAAGAGCTCATTATAGAGTTTTCAGAGTAAAGAAGCTATTAACTCTCCAAGAATTTATGGAGCAACTCTCAGAAACCTTGGTAATTTGATGTAGTTTTAGCTTTCAAACAGTGTATTAATCTTTCATTTGTTAAAATGTTTAATTTTGTTTTATATAGAGATATCCTGTTGAGCAAATGAGGCCATGGCCTCTAGGTACAAGAACAAACATGACATATCGCCCAACAATGCTAGATATTGAGGGAGAACTGCATAGAGCAATGCAGGTGTGTGTGAGTTATTACAACCATATTATAACATTAACATATAATGTATCTTGTTTTAAATGATTTGTTTTTGCTGAAAATAATTTATAATTTCACATTTTGAAATTTTGTTGTGGTAATAGTTTGTAATGGCTAGTCTTGTTCATTGCTACAAGTTGAGAAAGAAACCCCAGTAGCCTTCTGATATTAAAGATTACTACCTTAAAGCAATTGACTTAACACAACCTAAATATTTCAAGAACTCGATAAATTTTGAAAATAAAAGTTGTATTCCAAGAAGAAAATAAGTAAAGCCTCGTTAATTTGATTATATTTGGTTGACATGTTATGGTTATGGAATGTATTGTATTATGTATATCTTTAAAATTGTTTCATGGCCAGAACAAAACCCTTAATTATGAGATGCATCACACTTCATTTATATTATTGATAGCCAACCAGACTTCCTTAAAAATGTGCACGGTCCTTAAGTATGCATACATTTTTAGATGGTGTTTAAATTGTTAGAAGATAAGGCTTTTTTTGAGACTTTTTATTTTCCCTTTTTTTACTTCTTTCTTCCAACAACATAATAAACCTTTGACTCTGGTATCCTTGTATCCTTAAGGATATTAATGAGATATCCTTTTAGTAACTTCTAGAATATTTATTGAACTCTCATTTCATTGGCTGTAGAAATTGTTACTGATACTGCCCAGTGAGTTAGTTATTATAGAATCAATCAAGCTTGACATCTTTTGGGAATTTCCAGAAACAACATGCCGGTCTGGTTTGATATAGTACCTCTTGAACCAAGGCATAAGTCGATGAAAAATTTTCATGAACTTCTCTTTTTCTGTGCTGATTTTTTTATCCTGCTCATTTCAGATGGTCTTATAACGAAGTCTTATAGTGAGATCTACTATGTGGGCAACTTCACTGTTAGCCTTAGAATGACATCATTATGTCATTGTCATATAATTGGAATCCTCTTTCTCCCATAGGACCACAATTTTATGCCTTTTATTGCGCTGTTGGTGAGTGACAACTTATTGTGAGGACATTTTCCCAGAACATGGGCAGGGCAAGAGTTTCAGCCTCTTTGCTGCATTTGCAACAAATATGTTCTTGTCTTGCAATGATCTGTTTTCTGCGCCTTGGAGCACACAGCATGGCATTCGCAGTATTGGCTGGTTAGCCAGTAATAGCTTTGACATTCCTAATCATTGTGTCCACCACATCTAGATTCAAAGCTGGAATAACATAGTATAAGTTTTTTTTATGATTAATAACATCATTTTATTTTAGGATATTGCTGAGTGTGCTAACCCATGGAACATATTTTTGGAGATCTTGTCTCCTGATTCTGGTCTGAACACTCTTCCTCCTTTTGACAGGGATTCTGATGCTCTTCTGTTCTTCAAAATGTATGATCCAAAAACTAAGAAAATATATTACTGTGGGCATCATTATATGCCTGTGGCTTCTAAAGTTTGTAAGTCATAAGTTAAAAATTAAAATATTTATCTCATCAATTAAGAAACAAAAAAAAAGTGATATGTTTAAATTTACTTTAAATTCTTCTCTTGCTTTCTCTGTTAATGACAAAAATAGTCTGGGTACCCTCCCATTGTTTCAAACATGTTAGAGAAGTTTTGTTAAATACTTTTTCTTGATGAATGTAAGATTTACAGATGAAATAGGAAAAAGTATGAGCAATATTTTAATTACCCGATTTTGATTGTTGCCCCATACTAAGCTAAGTTTTGTCATGAATTTTGAACATTTTAAGGTCATCATTTTTGATTTTTTTCAAAACCAGTAAACGTTTTTATTAGCAACAAAGTTGCAAGAGCCACTAGTTCTTTTAAATACTAGGTAATAAACTTCTGTTTATTGCCCAATAGTTGTTTTCAGGAATGTAAACTTAGTCATGACAGTATAGTTTAAAATTAAAATTGGCTTGAAGGCCTTCATATTTTTAGCTTTCGTCAACAACTTTGTAAATATTGAAATGCACTTTTCCTAATACTGTTCCATTCGATTAATTTTTTTTCTCCTAGGTGAACTTATTCCTATATTAAATGAAAGAGCAGGATTTTCACCAGACACTGAACTATGCCTTTATGAAGAAATCAAGCCCAATGTGGTTGAACTAATAGATGGAAGAAATGATCCTCTGGAAAAGGTAACTGTTGATATTATTTAAGTGCAATCTTTAATGACAAACTATATTTCAAAGTATAAGATTGTCCAACCATCATTAAATCCCATCTCTCAAAACTAGATCAAGATTTGATTTTAAGTATGTGTGTGATATCAAAAATAGGGATATGATCTTTACCTTAAAGGAGGAGACAAGACAACCATCCTTGGGAATTTTCACATTTAAATATTGTTATAGAAACATACTCATAAAACAATTTTGCTACTATTATGCTCGTTACAAAATTATAAATATTCTTAGTGCTTTTGTATCTTGTTTATTTCTGATATAATTCTACATTGACTAGTCAATTTTTTACTAACCCCTGAGCATTGCAAAAGAAATGAGTATCAAATTGGACCTCAGCTTTTTGAAGAAACCGCAAATAAATTGTATTAGCATTCAACATTTATTCACGACTTTTAAGTGACAATTGTCAGCTACAAAATTTGTTGCGTCTGTGAAAATACACATTTATCTAATTATATATGTTCGTGAAACTAATCTGAATTCTTTTTTTTTTTGTTTAATGCAGATGCTAATATATAATAATCAATTATTTTATAATATTCAGAAAGTATGGCGGTTAAAAAAACATAGCTTAGGGATTATTCTTACTTGAATTATAAAACTAGAATTACAACTTATACAGATAACCAACCTGTGAATTAGTTGAAAACCAAAATATGAACAAATGTGTTAGGTTCAGGGGAGAAATAAACGGAATCACGTATTGGTGGAACTTCAGATCCTTGACGAGAAACCGAAGGTACACTCACGTATGATACCAATATTTATTAAGCATAGTTTTTGATAATCGTTAAGACTTTTATTTTTAAATTGACCATTTATTTAAGAGAGCACATGAACCGTTTATTTTTATAAGATTCCATTGGGAATCGAATATTAAATCTGCAGTTGAATCTAGTTCTAGTAAACAATTCAGTTAATTTTACTTTACTATTGTGGGTGAGAGTTTTCACTTTAATTCCTTTTTAAATTAGTTAGTGTATTTATCATTATCGTTAAGTAGATTAGTATGTATGTTTATTCGATTACGTAAAGGTTTCTGAAACGGTAAAGTGAATCTAAACGTGAATCCTTATCCAGACTTTCCAAAATCCTTCTGCATCATCTCAATGCTAAAATTTCTTAACCTTTTTATTTAAAATACATTTTTCTGTATATTTCAAAATTACTAGTGAAGCAAAAATAGCAGAACATCTAATCATATTGTTGACAACACTGTAAGATACAGCAATAATTTTAATGCTGTTTACATTTGTGTAATTTTATGTAACAATGTTGCCTCTTTCCTGTTCAGGCCAGTTAGTGACCCTGAAAGTTATGTACAATATTAACCATGCCATGCAACTGTATTACCTCAGCATCAATAGTTGCTAGAGTCTTATAACAGGGGGCCACTTGTTTAATATTTAATTACAAGAAACGCCAGAATCTGGTGCCAACATAGGTGCCAGTACTGCATTGACAATTTAACATACTAATAAGAGGCACATACTCTCCTTTTTCTAAATTGAAATGGACATCCCTGTTTTTCTAGTAGTGTGGCTAGAAAACATAATTTAAAAAAAAATTCCTTCCAGCACAATAAAAATCAGGTCAGACCAGCTTGAGATTGATGCAGTGATCTATAATAATGGTTATTATTATATTCCGTGTTTGATTTAATACCTTATGCCTTCCTTTCTTATTTCTACTCAACTTTATCTTGGCACTTCATTAATCCATTTATTTTTTATTATTATTTGCCACAATAATAATTCATTTTTGAGTTTGTCAAATTAGTATAATGTATTACAATCAATGTAATGTGAAGTTTATTATAACCCTAACTTAAACTCTGATTAAATTAAATTACAAAAGGACCTCGTTTATCCGGACTAACTGGGACCAAAGGCAATCCGCGTAATATGATTAATAAACAAAACAAAATCCTTAAATAAGCAGACTAACCATTTATTATGAAAAAACAAACTATGATTTGTAATAGTTATTATAAAAAAGCTATTATTTGTAATAGTATGTATTGTTTACAAGACTGTTCTTAGCCAAGAATTGGTCCACTATCTTGTTTTTCAAAGACATGTGGTGTTTGAATGAAGCACTGCCACACAAATGCTTTATCATTAATAGTTCAGTTAGAGTGATGCCTGGCTGATGCTCCAAGTATGCCATGATGTTTGTTAGCTGGTGCACAGCATTTGCATGTATCATCTGGTGTTGTGGTGTGATCACACCATCTTCCACTTGTTGTCTTTCAGCCACTCACTGAGGTCTTTCATATCAACATTTGAGAACCATCGTATTGTTCCTATTATTTGCAGAATGTCGCCTGCAACCGCTTGGACCAAATCAACGCCATATCGTTTGTAGCACAAATAGCTGGCCACAGTTTTTTCCATAACTTTCTAAAAGAGCTTTTTGTGATGCAATCCCAAGTGCCAGCTTAACCAAGTGCCAGCAACTGCGTAAATAACATCTGTGATATTGATTAATTTCAACAAATCAATCATACTTTTTTCCCCTTCCTCTTAAACTAAGTAAACTCTTTTGATGTTTTCAAGGACTCCCTGGTCCATAGTTATTATGTTTCACAGTTACCAATAATAAATGTAACTCTCCTAAATAATAAATATGAATGTGTTTATCTTTCTTGTTCTTTCTTTTCTCTCTTAACTCAAAATTTGTATAGTTAATAAAATTACTTTTTGAGATTTTAAGAATTAGTTTAAACTTGTTTTTCTTAGAAAATGAAACTTATCACCTACTACATTTAAAAGTATATTACATAGTTATTTACAGTCTAATTATTAAAAATTAGCTTGCGAAATAAAAAAAGTATTACCTTTTTATAATGGTTTGCTGGAGCGAATCACACCTTATAGTATAGTAGTTTAAGAGATTATACAAGATCAGCTAAAGAAATTAAAAATTGATTAGGCTAAAAGCTCAGTTGGAACAGCGCCTGACCAAAGATCAGTAGGTCCCGGGTTCGAATCCTGGCCCTGTCACTGTCACATATAAAACCAGAAGGATTGATTACCACTAGTAATTATTAATAAATAAAGTAATGCTTTCATCCAACTCCTTTTGTGCTCGCCTTGCAATGTTTAAACATTTTAAAGAATTTCACTTTGTATTTTTAGGTATTAGATGAGCTTATGGATGGTGATATAATAGTGTTCCAAAAAGATGAAAAAGACGATGAATATGATCTTCCTACATGTAAAGATTATTTCAGGTTTGTGTTTTTATTATCAATCACAATATTAATCTGTAATTTTTAGTTCATTGGACGTATCCAATTGATTACTTGAAATTTATTTCTTTGATTCCCCTTTCATTTTCTCAGATTTGCATCTAACCGAACACGATTCTGTTTCATACCTCAATTTTCCAGATCCCTATACTTATCTTTATTAGGCCGCAATACTTCCTTTACTAATGATAATCAGTTGATTTTTACCTACTTACTTTTTTTAAAACCATTACAAACTAATTTGTATATTTTTTTTAACTATATAAAAACAAAATTAAGGGAAATAAATGAGGTGTAAAACTCAACTAAATGCTTCATTCCATTTGTCGAAACATTAATTTTTTCACTAAAATGCGCATTTTCACCAAATAAAAGAGAGAGAAACTTAATCACTAAAACATCTAAACAAAAAAAGGCTATTAACAACATTAAATTATTAGATAACATTAGATCATTGGTTCACAAAAATTTATTTTTTGGGGTTTCTTTGAAATTCTTTTTAGGTTTCCATATTTAATTTGTCCATAAGAATTTGGGGGAAATCAGAACTTGATATCTTAAAAGCTAACAAAACTTGACGTTTTGTGATATTGTTCATGTTTAATTATTCTTCAAAAATAAATCAGTCTATTTCATGATTATGTGGAACGTCCTTCAAAATTTCAGATCGATTGAATAATTTTTACAACCCCTGTCGAAGAACAGACAATACAGGCGGCCAAAAGTAATTTAGTCATTCAGAATGAAAGTAGAACCTTTCCCTTCTGCTCTAAATTATTGACATTTCTAAAAGATTGTACAATTTTAGTAACAAAATATATTTTCTTATTTAGGGATCTTTATCATCGAATGGAGATCACATTCTGCGATAAGACAGTTCCTAATGACCCTGGTTTCACAATGGAATTGTCTGCTAGAATGACATATATACAGTTTGCCTCTGCTGTCGCGCAGAGGGTGCAAACTGATCCAATTAGATTACAATTCTTTAGGCCGCATGCGTGAGTATATTAACATTTTTTATTATTGATTGTAAGTTTTTGCATGTTAAAGAAATATTTAAAAAAAAAAAAACAATGATTAGTTACAAGGAAGGCCCTGGTAATCCATTGAGATGTTCTTATGAAGGAACTTTGAAGGACCTTTTACCACATACAAAGCCTAAAGCACCAAAGAAACTCTATTATCAGCAGCTTTCAATTCCTGTAAATGAACTTGAAAACAAAAGGCCTTTTAAGGTTGGTTACAATGTTTCAGTATTCTGTATTTTATTATGGTTTGCTGTTTCATATTTACTGTATTTAATAAATTTCTTATCATCTCTAGGTTGTCTGGGTTGGTCCAAAGATGAAAGAAGAAAAAGAAATGATTCTCTATCCTAATAAAGGCGCAACAGTTGCAGATCTTCTTGAAGAAGCAAAAAAAACTGTGGAAATGAGCTCAGATGGCTCAGGAAAACTTAGGTATTTTATTTATTTGGCATTGTTTATTCACAGCACAACTGTAAAAAAAAAAAAAAAAGACATATTTGAAACTGGATAATTTTTTTATTCTGAAAATGTTACACTTCAGGTACTTCATTACTATTAATAATTACTTATTGTTGTAAGGCAGCAATTCCAGTGGGTGTTATCTCCTCATGAGATGTTTTTCTAGTGATTTAATTTAATTCATTGTCTTATTTGTTTACAGAATATTAGAAATGACCTGTAATAGGATTCATCCAGGTCCTCGAGAAGATACCCCTCTTGACACCCTCACTCAACCTAGTTCAAGTACTCCTAAAATTTATAGGTATATACATTTCTTTGAATTAATATCACGTATAAACATTAATAATATTTTTTTATTTCAAATGAGTGCATTTTCAGGATAGAAGAAATTCCTAAAGATGAATTGAATTTAGCTGAAGATGAAATTTTAGTCCCTGTGGCACATTTTTATAAGGATATTTTTTCAACTTTTGGCATACCATTTTTGGTTAAAATAAAAAATGTGAGTACATACATATTATTTCAATACTATATTTTTCCTGTGTTTCTTACTCAAAAAGTCACTATTATTTGCTTCTTAGTCATCCCTCCCTTATGCCTTATGCCCTTATATGCCGAGCTGATGTTTCTTGTTTTATCTCTGAGAGAAAAAAAATGGTATCAGCTAGAGAAACTTCTTTTATTATGTTAATAAAAAATAATTCAATAAATTATAAATCAATCAAGAGGGAGTATTTAGTAAGATCATTGAAACCCTTATTTGTGTGATATTGCAGTGTTAACTAACTTTTTTCCAGTTTGGTTTGATAAAAGTTATATATAAACACAGTCAAACTATCCTGAACAGACACTTGTACCAAGGGGAGTTTTGTTTTCCCCAATATAATACTTTAGACTTTGATAAGTATTAAATTTCTAATAGCCAACATTTTTATGATCGAGCATGGCCAGAGATTTCATCCTCTCTTGAGCAGGCAGGTTTAACAAAAATCTTATCCACAAATTGAATTGCCTGTATATGGGGTATTGAAAGACTATTTTTACGAGCTTGTGAGATTGAAAAAACTTTGTTACCTGTAGACAACTTTCTGTGGACAAAAAACCATTAAATTTAGAAGAAAAAAAAACCACTTAACTGGTTAAGTGGGAATATCTTCTAAATGACAGGTCCTAACAACAATTTGTTTATTACCGAATTGAAGATGAAAAAAAAAATCACAAAATGCACAGGTCAATATTTTGTACAATGTCAATGTGTACTTTAAAGTTATCAGCGATTTTTCTATTTAGTATGTGTTTGTGATGGTTTATATCAACAATTTAATAATGGCTGACCACTTACATTATTTTATATTGAACCTTCCTTATCCATATCATTGTTAACTCTTCATTTTCAGTTTAATATGTATGTACTTTTATACTTACATATGTATGATAGCTATTGTATGTAAAAGGACATATTATGACCCATCTCCATAATCATCCTATTTATAGCTGATCGGAGTAACTTCGCAACTTCAACCTCATCTTCATCTTTTTCTCTCCCAATGTAAATTATAATTGTAAATGGGGAGAGAAACCCCTGAACAGTTCTTGCAAACTGTATACTGTGCAAGCCAAATTTTCTGAAGCCTGATGCACATAGTATTGCACTTTTACTTTTTTTTTCAGTTTCAGTATATTAGTTGCAGCAAGGATTGTGCCGCTGTGTCATTTTAATTGGAATAAACCGATGCTTTCCCATTCACATCGGCAATTTAATGGATAGTTGTTATCCAGCCTGGATTGCACTTAATAGAAAATGGAAAATGTCAGGTTCTCAGCCATGACTTATGTAGGTGTCAATGACAATAAGCTGAACTTTCCCTGTATTTTCACTAACAGGGGTAATCAAAGAACATTAATTTCCTGGCTGGTGTTCACTTCAATGTTGTTCAATGCCATGAAAATCCCCTCTCGTGCAAGGCTGATTTCTCTGATTATGGTGCCAGACTTGTAGAAAATAGAAGCATTTATAAAGCAGTTTTATTGCCTTTCCAGAACTGATCATTCATTCATCAGATGTGGAAAGACAATAAAACTGTTTTATAACTATACCATTCCACAATTCGGCAGTCATTTTTTTTTAAATAGAACCATGTTTCTTTTCATTAGTTTTTTTCTAAATAAGGGTACAAGGTATGGTTTTTCCATGGCCAAGTGGAGATGACTTATCATAACCATTAAATGCACACACAAGCTAGATACACAGGATCTTACTGGTATGATAAAATCCAGAAGTGAGAATCATTTTTTTTTTCCATTCCTTCCTGTTATGACAAGGTATATATCCCAATTTAATAACTCTTATAACAGAACAAGCATGTCAACATCCTCTCCTCTCTGACTACACAAACGCTATTGAAATTTTTTGCTAATGCTGCATTAAAAATAAGACTTCCTTAAGACAGGTAGAAGACCTACTGTCTGCAAAACTTTCACGAAATCTCCAAAATGTTCTTTCAACATTTAAATCATACCACTCATGTTACTTTTGGTCCCTAAAAATGTTCAAAAAGGAAACGGCAGCAAGTGTCATCAAAACTTATATTAGTTATATCCTTAATCTTGAAATGCTTAGTCCTTTCTGGGCCTTTATTATTTCTTTAATTTGTATTATTTGAGCATCCATCACCCATGACCCACCCTCTTGACATAACTTACATACTTCTTTTACATATAACCAAATGATTTATTGCATTATTAAAAAGGGAACCCTCATCCACAAATACCATCTTACTTTTCAGCAACAATGGCTTGATGATCAGTAGGCTTAGAAGCAATATAAAGTAACAAAGAAATACATGGGTAATACTTGATTAGGTAATGGTCATCATTGAAAGAAATAATGGGCTACGTAAACTGACACATACATGTGCTAAATGGGTTGAAAGATACGTTTTTAGAACTTTTCATCATATATGGATATTTATTATTTTAATTGCAAAAAGTGTCGTAAAATTTGGGATTTTGTTATAAAAAAAGCTTAGATAGAATAGATATTACCCCTAAACAACAAAAAAGAGTTAAAAAAACAATTTTGTGTTTTTTTGTCTACAGAAGGAAGTTCTCACAAGCTCGTAAACTTAGAACTTAGTCTTTCAATACCCCTACTATACCCCTATCTTCTAATCTAATCTGATTTTTTGCAAATGGACCGTTTTTTCAGTATGTCTATTTGTTCTTTTTATATTTTAATTTTTTGAATTATTTTTTGTTTAACCTCAGTGTTGTCTATTTTTCCAAATAGGTCATATTACTATATAGTTTTTTATTTAGAGTTATTCAATACTAAGGAGTCAATAGTCATAAGTCAATTATTTGACATTCAGTTGTTATAAGTTAATCTAAGATATTCCACATAAGTGGTTTAGTTATCACTAATATTATCTAGTTTAGGTACCACTAATATTATGTGGTTAAATTACCATCAATATTATCTGGTGAATTTACCACAAAAATGATGATTATAACCATTATTAGTGGAATATATCGTTTTTAAAAATGTAAATAAATAATAGTACTACAAAAACATTGCACATTACCACCTAATCAAAATTAAAACAATAGCATATTGTAATGTATAATGGATAAATAATGTATCCGTAGATACACCAATAACCTTAAGATCTTCAAAACACAATTTTACTTATTTCAAAATTATGAGGTAGTCTTTTATTATCATTTGCTGACCATGCATAGATAATTTTCATTTCACATGTGCCACAGATTTTATTTTGTAGCAGAGCGACAACACAAAACATTCTAAACTTATACAGGAAAACTAATCCTAAATGTTTTTTCTTTTTGTTAACATTTTTCCAAGAAAATTTAAATGTAAGGATTTCTATGTATTTATTAATGTTTCAGGGTGAGCCTTTTTCAAGAGTTAAAGAAAGACTGCACAGGAAGTTGTGTATTCAAGAAAAGGAGTTCGAAAAGGTTCGTTTCACTTATCAATATTTAATATTACATATCATTTAAGTAAATTTCTTGAAGTCATTAAAGTTATTAAGTTTCTAGTCCTTTTTTTAAGCCCCAATTATATGAAAAGTGTTCATACTTTTCCTTTTGAATCTATTTATGATTTACAAATTCTGTCAAGTTATCAAATGTCTATTGAGTACTGGCTTTTTCTGATAGAAATTATTTTACTTCAAAATAAAATAATCACATGGAAAGGAAAAATGTGGGTGCTGACAACTCCAAAAAAATAATTAATTTTTCTGGTCTAGTTTTTATTGTAAAAAACTATATTCAGTTTTGGAAGTTGAAGCAGCTGCTGACACCTGGATGTTTTTACTGCCTCATTTTAGAAGGTTACAGGAGCCCATGTAAACATGTTCCACATAAAAAAGTTATAAGATTGGTTTTAAAATCTAATTTTCTTGTTATATATTTTTCTTTTTTTAGTTCAAATTTGCTATTGTTGCTGGTGGGCGTCCTGGATTTATCAGTGAAGATACAGAATACACCGTTAATCTGCAGGAATTCAAACAAAATCAAGGTACAATGATAAATGTTGACATTCCGTATTACTCATACCTTACTACCATTTAATTTATCAAATTGTTAACAGTTCTTGAATGAGCCTTTCATTTGACTGATAGGGCTAACTCCTAATTTTGGGGGAATGAAATTTTTTTTTCTCGATTCAGCTCTGTTACTTTTCAAAGCATATTTAATGTGGTTACTGATCCTTTAATAAGTTCAAGAAAATAAAGTCCTGTTAATTTTATTAGAACATTAATTGAGCTTTCTCTTCTGAAAACTTAGTCAGTAATTCTGTCAACTGAAAGGCTTAAATCAACTTAATTAAAGAATTTTATTACAAGAAATTACTTTATAAGTTTTATCATTATTATTTTTAAATATAGGGTAAACACGAGTTACTAACACCTAGGCATTATTTATACCATAAATTCATAAAAAATACTCTATACTCCCTCTGTTCCATAATAACAGTAGCTAGTGAATATTTAAACGGGGAATTATTGGCGAATCCGGCTGTAAGTTATGTTGTAGCACAAAAAGCCTTCGATCAAAATAATCATTTTTTCATTTCTTTTGGCACATCTTTCAATTTTTATTTTTAGCTAATTATTATGAATTATGACTATTTTTCTAATATTATCCATTGATCGAAATTAATTGATATATTTCAGTTGAATATCAATCCATTATAAAAATAAGATGAAACAAAGAGAGTTTTCAAGCAAAGATCGAGTTGTGATTGTTCAGTTCTTGATTGACACATCAAAAGAAAAATGATAAGTTGCAATTATGTTTGGGACAAAACAGTTTATGTGTAAAAGAATGACTATATCAACAATTTAGAAACATGCTTCCAAGGTGAATTTTATGCTAATGTTGTTTATTTGAAAAAACAAAAATGGCAAAGATTATGGAGAAAAGCTTATAAAATTTAGACACATTCCTCTTAGCAGAAGAGGCTCCAAAAGATCATCAGCTCATGCTTTTGAAGTTCCAAAATCTACATTGTCCGAATTTTGAAAAAAGGAAATTCCATAAAACGAATTTCAAGCACAATCACAGAAAAGAATAAGAAAGATTGCTTAGAACTTTATCTGTAAAAACTACTTCCTGGTTATGGACTTTCCATAGAGTATATTCATGAAAAGTGGTTCTACTCAACAAAATGCAAGCAATCTTATAGCAATAGTAAGAGATTTATATTAAAGGTTATGCTCGCCCCCAGATGAAATCCACACAAAAAAAATGCCTTTTGATAGAAGAATTATTATATGGCCATTCGTTACCCAGATGGCTGCCCAACAAAACAATAAGAACCGAACAAAAGGAACACTATTACACAGCCCATAGAATCTGTTACTTGTACAGAGATACAGAAAATGTTTTTTGAAAAATATATTACGAACAATTCCCTAGAGGATATTGTTCTAGAGGCTATACAAAAAAATAGCCAAGAGGATATTGCCCTATATTTATTCAATTGGATAACTCAGCACCTCATCTAAAAGATGATGATTCGTTACTATCAGTGGAGGGATTTCGTAATGGATAGAAAATACAAATTAAGTCACAGGAAATAGTCCAGGCTTACATATTTTTGACTTAACATTCAACTGCTACTATTATTAAGGGGCAGAAGGTGTAATTTTATCGAGTTGAAATTTTAAAACTCAACTTTTGGGTATAGTCATTTTTAGCTGGCATTTATTCTTATTTATATTTTATTTAAGTTCATTATCAATTTAGACATGCTTTATTATTTATTGCAGGATCGGTGAATGCTAACAGGCCTTGGCTAGGTTTAGAACATGTCAATAAAGCACCTAAACGAGGAAGATTCAACTACTTAGAAAAAGCAATTAAGATCTATAACTGATACGTGCATTCTGTCTGTGTGCCTCAACTTTCATATAAACCAGTTTGTTATTGAAGTTAAAATACACACACTCGCATATATATACATAAATATGTACAAAATAGATATTTATGTATATAGATGATAGAAAATATTTCAAGTTTATAAAGCCAAATCTAAAATGGACACTATGGTTTTTATTTTAAAAACCAATGGGGGATTTCATGTTGTTTTGTTAATGCTATTGAACTATGTTCTCTCATTTGTGAGTGTCACTGGTGCCAGATAGTGGTTGGAATATGTGACTGTGCCAAGAAATATTTGACTCGTGACCTTGGAACTAGAGACTTGTGAGAAGTGAAAAGTGTTTTTGATCCTATGTCGCATGGAGAGGCCAGTGAACAAAATACCTTTGTTCATGTTGGACTTCCGAATATATTTTGGCATATATATTATATAGAGTATATTTGCTATTTTTATCTGAAGCAGTCAAGCTTGTTTTTATTTTAGAAAAGTAAGGTGAACCGACTTTTTATCTCTGTGTAAGAGAAATACCTTCAATGAAATGTTGTGTTATTATATAGTGTATTTATTATTTATATATATATATATAGATTATGATAATTAATAATAGGTTAATATTGACTTGACTGTCGTCTTATTATTTTTATTTATGTCACTTCAGAATAATCATTTAAAAAAGTTACATCCTCAATCAAAATTATTTCTACAGTGTTTTTTCTACTTATTTTAAATCAAAGGTTTGTCAGTTTTTAGCTTAATTTGTAATTTAAAAGAAGTCTACTCAGTTTTGTGATAATATAATTTAACCCAAATTTAATGCTTTTAACATTTTAACTAATAAGAGCCATTTAATAAATCGGCCAATTTTTCTGTCAATGCTAAATTAGCAATTTAAAACAAATGGTTGTGCGTATTTTTATTTCTAACAAAAGTTTAAAAAAATAAAATTTTGTTGAATATAAATCCTGAAGTGTTTTCTGTTGCCTTTTGTGCTTGTTTTTAATTGTTATTCTGTAACTATAATTTTAAGTACTATAATTATTATTAAATCCTCATCAATTTTGATCACCGTTTCAATATTTGTAAATATTGTTATTTTGTATAATTGTATATAATATATATATATAGATAAATCTCTTTGAATTTTATTTTATTATTCGGAGGTTTACAACATGGACATAGTTTGAAATTCTTCATAAGGTTGTTCAAAACTTCCTGTTAAGGTCATTTTTATTATAATGCAAGAAAAATGAGTATTTAAACCTTCTCACAATAAATTGCATTTTTGCATAATAATACCATCATACTTATTAGACTTATTTTCTTAGAATCTTAACTATTCTCATTTTCACTAATTTTGTAAATTTTGTAATTGGTTTGACCTTATGTAGGGAAATTTACTGAGTAATTAATTTGTTTTGTACAGCTCACAGAACACGCATTGTTAAAGTAATTAAAAAAAAAATGTAAATAAAGAAGTAGGAAAAGCAGTATCTAATTTTTTCCAGGGGTTACTGTCTAGTAATTTATTTTTATATATGTTTCTTCAATGCATATTAATTTGATTAAAAATAAAAATATATATCTATGCCATTCTGTATTATGTTTCACCTTTCAGGAAAGTTATAAAATTTGTTTATTATTCGTTAAATTATGCTTAACTATTTCCAAAAAGTGATCATAATGTGATTGTTACTTTTAAATTACTATATTCATGCCACTCATTTGATAGTTTTATTTATATTAATGTTGATAAACTTGTTGAGTTTTGTACTTTCTTAACTCGACTATTATCTATAATTGAATTATTTTGGCCTTCAAAAGTGGTATTCAAAATATTGTATCCACTGCATTTTTAAAAAAATAAAACAGTATAAATCTCTATGTACATGCTTAAAAACTTTTTATAATTTGAAAGAAAAATATATGTATGTTTAGTTTTAGCTTCAATATAAACTGTAAGCATTTGCTCTCATTTAGGCCCTTTTCATACCAAATAAATCTGAGTCCATCCGAATCTACAAGTTTGGGTTAAAAAAGAATTGTTATAGAACTTATAGGAGGATAGATAGCTATATTTCTGGTGTTAACACTGGTAGTATCTGGCTTAATATTAATCAATCTGGGTCATCACCCCAACCAGGAGAATATTGAATTGTTAGTACATTTAACTAACATGAAAGTGTAATTTATAATAAAAAGCATTATTACGGTCAATACTCTTTATTTATATTTTCTGTTAATTAGTTTCCTAGACATTCTACCACTTAATGCAGGAAGGCAGAATAGAGTATCTACAGATTACCACTTACAACAGATTTGCTATGCTGGCAAGAATGGGAATCATGTTGACCAACCACAAAATAAAATCTAGTTCTGAGTGAAAACAACACTTTTCTGTTTTTTTATTCAATAAAGATGAATGCTGTTGCTTGCAGGTGATGTTTCAGATTGATTTTGATAATTTATAAGACCTAAATGTTCGGATTGATTCAGAATGAAGCATTTTAGGAATTAAATGTGCTATTTCCATACATCATGGAAAAGTCATATATTACTTGTTGATGAAATATTAATATAATTTATTTTTCGGTTAAATGTTCCTAGAGACCTAGAGTTGAATGCTGAATATGGGGAAGAGGGAATGAAAGGGAAAGATTATGTCTGCAACCATCTCATGATTTTGATCATGGAAATAAGATCATTATAATAAGTTCTCTTAGATGATATACAGATAACTTCAACATAAAATGTATAGACAGGATAATAAGAAGAAATACCATCTTAATATTCACCTATTTTCCATGAACTCCCTGAGAGTATTTTACTGCTATTGACTTCATACCAGTTTTCCAGACTATATTACTGATTCCAGGCAGATTAATGAACATCACAAGCTTATATTACCTATTGGCAACCTCCCCAACATAAAAAAAAAAGCTATAGATAAAATTTCAACATATGACAAGATAAAAGCTAGAGACCCCATTCCAAGATATGTAAGAAGAGTGTGCTCTATATCATAGTTCACCAGCACGCTCTAAGAAACAAATTTATATTCAGACCATTATCTTCTCGTTACCAGACTGAGACAAATGATGCCACTAAATAAAAAGACTAAAACTTTGTATACTGCAAATTTGTAATATTTATATTAAATTAAAGCAAGATGGGCTTTGGAATGACTGTTACTCCAGTTGGGAATTATAGGGCTTCAACAGCTCATTCATTAATTTTGGTTCCAGCTAGGTTTTTGCCACTTTCAGCACTAGGTCTTCTTTCTTGATAGTTACATGTAAATGTTTTGGTACTGTCACCATCTGCCTTTCAGAGAGTATATTTTAGCCATCATCACTAACTCTTTTTTATCTCTGCCTGAGATGTCCATTGGAGTAGTTCTACACCCTAAGTTTTATAATGCTAAGATAATGTTGAAGATACTGTATACCTGCCTGTGACTTCATGGAAGTCACAAATGGTTCCTGTTATTTTTTAGTAAGCAACCCTCCTTACTCCCTATTCCCAGAATCTTGCCCTTTTCTTATACATATATGTCTCAGCCTTATCCTCAGACCCCACTCATCCCTAGACCTTCCACCCAGTATGTAGTAACGTAACTCTTAATATTTGTATACACCAGTGTTATGTATATACTACCAGTGTTTTGCTTGTACTTCATAATAAAGCTTTTCTTTTAAAAGACTTTCCTCTACAAAGATTATTTAACTCTAGATACATCAATTAATTAAACACCTGCAGTGACTGGTGATACTGTTGATCTATTGTTTATTAAATTCTCTCCACAGTAATGATCGTCTCCTTTACGTGATGCCCCACGATTCACACCCATAAAAGTTGTTAATATTGCCCAATTTAGCGTTCAGTGTACGGCATAATTGGCACTACTAATCAAGGTTATTTTTTTTTTTCTTGTGTCGACATCATCGGGCTCGCCGCTTTTGGTGACCACGAACTCAAGGTAGGTGAATAGTTCCACTGCCGTTACCTCTTCTCGACCACTTACTGGTTATCTGTGTTGGTGGGCATTTCTTTCGATTTTTTTGGCTTCAAAATAGTTTCACTGCACCTGCAGCCTTTTCCATGTCTCTTCTCGCCTAGCCTTATATCTCGGTGATATTTGTTGCGAGTAGGTGTCGTCCACAATATCCACATATCCCCATTTAATCATTAGAGTTTAATTGAGTCCTCCTTTCCACGATTGCCTAGCTTTTTGTAAGGCTCGTCAAACACTTAAGTAAAAAGAACCGAAGGAAGAATAGTCGTACTCCGGGTTTCGTTCGGAACGGGTTAGAATAGTTACGCGCGGGTCGGACTCTGCAGTTCTACCCTTTATAAATGGATTGTATTATGCTTATGATGTTTCTAATCACTTCTCAAATATATTCTCTCTTTAATTTTCCAAAGCCTTCAAACAACAGTTATAAGGAGAACTAGATTTCCTGCTACTGCCCAAGGATTTTTCGCATACCACTAATTAAATTGGTAGAGAATCTGTTGCAGGCAAAATCGAACTACTCTTGCCTCTTTTATCCTCTAGTTTCCTTTTCAGTCGTCATAAAAGAACTTTCGTGAAGACTTTTATTGATACTGGTAGCAAAGTAGAATTATACCCCTTTATCTTTCCCACTTTGAGAGATATAAAGGAACTGAATCCAGAGAATTGATATACCTCAAATCTTCAGAATATACCCAAGTTGTAGATGAATTGCTCATGTCAATAAGCCCACAACGAAAGAAGTCTAAAGAATTGAGGAGCGACAGTCATGAGTACCTTGAAAAGGACAGTAGTCATGGCCACATTTTCCATGCAACTTCTGTAGAGATTAACTTGAGAAATACGGGAAAGTAATCAGGATCGGAGGATAGTAGAAGAGTTACTACAGTTTAGAGGAAATTGCTAATAAGGTACCAGGATTTAATATAAAATGTTAATGAAAAACAGAAACAATTCAAGAAGTGAACGATGAAAGAAAGGCATTCTAGTTCATGCTAATAGCTTTATACTAGGAGGGGCCAACCTCTATGATAACGCAAGATTCTGGGAAGTTCAAGCACCACATCCGTCAACAGCAGGATAATCCTCGATTTGAAGGTTTTCACAATACAAGGCCGTTTGAGGCTCAGCCTCAGGAAGGGCGAAAAAAGAAAAAAAAAAAAAAAAAAAAGGTTTTCACAATACACGAACATATACTACACACAACAGAAAAAAAGGTTGAAAATGAAGTAGAGGAGAGGCCTAGTTCGGTCATTTTAATGTTCTCATCTTGGGAGGGCACACCACTGGGTGCTCTTCCTTCTGCTACCATGAAAAATATTACGCATTAAATTACAGCACATTCGCTGATTGTGGTGTACGTATGTATCATATGTGAATTTAGAAATAAACTAAAATAAGTTCTAAATAATGGTTAGAAACTCATGAATATGTTAACATCAATTACGTCTTTCATTAATAGATTTTGGGTCAGAAATAGTCTTATAAGTTGCATTAAACTCTTTTAATTTTTAGGGTCACTTATAGGAGGTTTTCGGAATAGTCAGAATTCCCCCCCCCTTTTATACATTTCACCTTTGGGCTTTTCATAAGAAGTGTGACACCTTTGTAATTGTAGATACTGGTAATGGTTGGATCACGTTATACTTATTGGTACCCTACTGTAAGTTGATGGACCCCATCTTACCCTAGAAACAGTACCGGAGCAGGTAGTTCAAGAAGAATGGTGAACTATTCAATTCCTGACAGACTGTTTTACTTTCCTCGCATACTGTGCTGTTCTCAACCCCATTACCTACAGAATGTATTATTAAAGAAATTACAGGTTGAGAAACTCAGGCTAAAAACCATTAACGACTTAGGAGGATTAACATTGCTATTCTTTGAAATTGAATCACGTCCGATATTGTCTATTCACTTTACATACCTCCAGTCAAGTTTCATTTATCGACTGCCGGCTTCTCGATTTATTTTTTTTAGTTTTGAACGAATCTTGTTGTAACGCTTTGAATTCACCAGAACATTACAGCTATGCTTGAGTATTGTTAATTAATTACAATAGTGTAATTTGAGCCCAACTGATAATACTTTAAGGTGATTGTAAGGATTAAAAACAAAATACGTTATCATGTCGGTAATGACTATTGTTAGAAATACACTTGTTTCAAAACGATTCTCATTATTTACAGTGCAGAACTATGCACATTCTGGAAAAATGTTGAGACCAGTTTTATTTAATTATGATTTCCAGTTAAGAAATACCAGTTTTTTTAACAAATTACCAGCTGATGCATTGTGGAAAGGAGTAACCAGTGTGAGTAATGCTGGTAAAAAAAGGGGCAGAGGAAAAGGTGCTGGTAGGAAAATTGCCAAAGATTTAAACAAAGGTCAAGTAATTGGTTTTGGAAAAGTCAATATGGTTTGGCCTGGTCTTACTATGCCTGTATTGAGAGGTAGAGAGCTTGTTCACCAACAAAAGCTGCCTGAAGACCCCGAGAGGGAAGCAAAAATTTTAAAAATAAGGAATGAAATGAATCAGTTTAAAAGAATAAAACTTTCGCCGATTGATAGAGGTTGGTCAGGAAACAAACTTCCTGGCAGAAGTGTTGGCCCTCCTGATTCTGTTGGAGAAGATGTGTTTGAAAACTTTGATACTAAAGTTCTTGAATTAAAATCTGTTTTTAACATGACTGGGAATTTAGGTAGAAAGCGGAAAATAAGCATTTTTGTTGTAACTGGTAATAAACAGGGTTTAGCTGGTTTTGGACTAGGGAAGGCTATTGAAGGTAAGACAGCATTGAAAACAGCAAAAAATCGTGCTGGTCAACGACTAATGTTTATAGAACGATATAACAATCATACAGTTTGCCACGATTTTACTTCTCAGTTTGGCAAAACAAAAGTTATTGTCAGGAAGAAACCAGAAGGCCATGGCTTAGTGTGCCACAGAGCAATTAAAGCTATATGTGAAATGATTGGAATTAAAAACATGTATGCCAAAGTTGAAGGAGCTTCTAATCTACAGCATACTGTCAAAGCTTTTTTTATTGGCTTATTAAAACAAAAAACACATGATGTTTTAGCTGAAGAAACTGGACTTAATGTTGTTGAACTGAACGAAGAAAATGATTATTATCCTCGGCTAGTTGCAGCACCATCTGAATCTTTGAAAAACCCAAAGCAAGTTGATTTCCAAGAGCATGTGATGGAAGGTAAAGTAATATTACAGAAGAAAAAATTTCCACCTTTTTATCAAAAGCTTCCTGGCTGGGAAAAACATCTCAAGAAAACTTTGAGGTTTAGAAATCACCATAAAGTTAATATTAACCTATTAGCAGAGAATAATGCTTTGCAAAGTTTTCTTACAAAAAGAGAAACGAACGACTAATATTTTTAGTTTATATTGAATTTTGTTATATTAATTTCAATTGATGTTAATTAAAACAGTTTTTAAAGTATTTTATTTTGGAGGCCATTTTGATTTTTTTAGTTAAGTGTGTGTAATATGGATATTAACTAGTTCTAGTCTGATACACTTATTAACTTAATAAATGATTCCGCAGCTTATAATTATTTGTGGGCTCTATATTGATGTCATATTTATGTTTCTTTCTAACTTGTCAGTACAATCACTGACTATGACAGAACTATATATGCACTTCTTGTTTTTATTTGATTAATGTATTTAAAATATTTAATTATTGAAACATGAAATCTAACTTTAGCACTGAAAAATTAAACAAAAAATAATTGTTTTGATTAAAAGTGTACTATCTCAATGATGGTCATTCGACTAACAATTTGCACATAGATTGAATGCCAGGGTGAGGAGGGTTATTATGAACCCGTATATATTTGTTTTTGGGTTAATCTATTTTAAGTTGAAGAACACATGAGACGCCTTCTTATAAGAACCTGTAAGAAAGGTAGGGACCTCCTCGCATCAATATCTAAATGTATACTTATATGTTCTAAAAAGAATTATATACCACAATATTTTTTTTAGCTTTAAAGTATATCAGTTACATTGTATTGTAATGAGTTTTTTCCTCTAAAAAAAGTTATAACATTTGACTATCATTTTAACTGGTGCATGAATTAAAAAAAAAAACTCGAGACCCTCTGGTACTTGGATTAGGCATTTAAGATCATTCTTTAGAAGGGTTCATGATTCATAGATATCTTTACACATAAACAATTAACTTTGTAACGTACAAAAGTCATCTAGCTTTGTTGGAAGTTTTATCATAGATTGGCCATGACAAACCAGTCTTTACAGGTTTGCTACAAGTTACATTTGAATCAATTGTGATCATTTTTTTAAACCTACTTTTTAAAAAAAAAATTGTCATGAAAAAAGTCCATTTGGCATTATCTTACCCTATAATAACATTTACATATCTGGTCTATCGGGGGCTCTAACAACTAAGGGATGATCTTCCGATTGTGAATCCTAAACTCTCATTGGCTGTAAGAACTGACTTCGGGGACAAAAGTTGACACCTGATTTAATTTTCTAAGGTATCTCGATTCTACCAGTATATTCTTTCTTTGGGAGTTAATTATTAATATTAGTAGGATCAATACCACACTAAAATATATATTTATGCTTTAACATTGGGAAACTAGTTCTACAGCTTTTATTTCTGCTGTATGAGAGTGCCGACCACGAATCTGATGCTATAAGGGCTTGAAATATACCAATTTTAACTTATTCAGAAGTTAGGGTTAGTATAAATCTTGAGAACTGAAAAGTCAAGTAAATATAATAATTAGATGAGGTATTAATCCCAGTATTTTTAATAATTTTTTGTTGCATCAATTTCATATTTACTATCCTAGGCGGTGATCGACCTTACCTACGCCTACACTTAGATAAATGATGCAGTGCAGGGGTAGGATGTGAAATTTTCATTTTCTTTTTTATCACTGCTAAACCAAGCCTTTCCTACACTCATTGCCAGTGCACCGCCTGTTGTTACTACCGATATAACTTTGTACAATCTAATTTGGTTGGAATACTCAGTGACAACTTTGTACAAATCCTGACATAGGTAAACTAGTTGGTTCTTCAAAAAACTTGGTTAGTGGGGGGAGGGTACTTTAGGGGGAGAAGAACCATATCCATGGTTATTGCCTCTCTGCTGAAACATTATTTTCTATTATTCAAAATTTGGTGAACTTTGGCCTAAGTCAATATGATGGGAAAATATTTATTTTTTATTATCAAGTAATTAATTGATATACCCTTTAATTGTTTTATGCAATTGAAAATATTCTTCATGTCATTAGTCTAATAAGTTATCAATCTCCATATAAAATTTTATGTTTATAGGTCAAACGTGGGACTCACAATCGCCAGAACAGACAGACACACAATAGTTAGTAATTTAAAAAAAAAAAATTGAAGAAAAGGGGTATTTTTGTACAAGTCTAGAATTAAGACAACTATCACAAACTATTAACGTCGCCAATAGCCACCAGCACACTGCAGTTACTTTAGACTTAAAAATTATAGGCGTGACAGCCTGGGCGAAAACCTATGACCTTTTGGGTTACACCCAAGAGACAAGTCACCTTTTGATAATACCAACTAAACAAATATCACAGTTTATCATGGAAAGGCTTCACAGATAATAAACTCAAATGCAATTCAACCAAAACCAAATATCTCTACTATTACATTAAAAAAGGGAAAGGTCAATATTTCAGTACATAAGAATGAAATGTTTCTTGACCGGCTATTCCATTATGATGACAGGTCAGTACTAAAGAGTGTCCCAGAATTAACGCAAAATTTGAATTTGCCGCCATTTGTGCAGTTAAATACTGGCAACCCTAAAAAAACAAAACAATTTGACAGCTGACAGTTTAGGGTTAGTAAAAATGGAGCATTACACGATAGAACCTGTCTTTATTGTTGAACATTTTCTCAAAAATGAAAGTTTGGCGGCCGCAGTTCGAAAATTTTATACAAAATATGGTCAGAATAAAGTTTTGACTTCCATCAGCTGTGAAGAGATTAATTGAAAAATTTAGGGAGACTGGATCAGTTGGAGACACTAATCACACTGGTCGTTCAAATGTCAATATCGAAGAAGTGCATGAGAGTGTTGTTGAAAATCCAGGAACATCAATTCGGCGTCGTAAACACAATTCTTTGTGCCAAAATTGGATGATATTGATGTGGCCAAGGTTTTAACAAGATGGTGCCATACAGTCCATGAAACAATTAAAATACTGCACGAGACATTTCCAGGTCGTGTGCTCTCTCGTTTCGGTGATCAGAATTGGCCCCCTAGATCTTGTGATTTGACACCTTTAGATTTCTTTTTATGGGGTTATTTGTAGTCAAAGATGTATGTTAACAAGCCCACATCCACCTGTTCATTAAAAGAGGAAATTCAACACCACAGTTATGCCAAATGGTCATGGAAAATTTTGACAAAAGAGTGCGTATGTGCCAGCAAAGTCGTGGAGGCCATTTGCTTGATGTGTTATTCCATAAATAACCCTATCCTATTTGCTTTATAATTCAATATAAAAATAACAACAAAAATACTAAAAACTGTGTTTTCTATTTAAATCAAATCTTGCGTTAATTCTGGGACACCCTTAACAAATAAACTATCAGAACTTAAACTGAAAGTTGAATAAACAGCCTGCCTAGATAGAAATAAAATTCCATACTACGGGCTTACCACCACTGAATGATGTGTTTTGCATAAAAAATGAATATATTTTAAACAGCACAGTAGCATTGACGCCATTTGAAGAATTATAAATTAATCTGCAAAATCAATTTAATGTACTTTGTTAGAATAAAAATTTAAACAATGGTATTGATACAAACACTAGTTCAAGTTTTAATTAAAAATTTAATTGTTTATTAGACATTAAAGAATTAATATTTATGTACAGTAATAATTTTTACAAAATAAACTACTGGCCCTAAAATTATTGAAAAACAATTTATATATAAGCTTTATTAAGACAAGCTGACAGAATTGAAATGAAAAAAGGAACTTATTAGTAATATTGTGACCATAGAATAGAATAACAATAAAATTATCTCAGAACTAATAACATAATGTTTAAAGATAATTAAATTACTTTGTCACATTTTGTATTATGTTTAGGTTTAAAAAGCAAAAAAATTTAAACTATTGTCATACAATTCAAATTAAACAATACAAATAATATTCTATGGAATGATCTTACTAAAATCAGCCTAAAATATAATAATGTTGCTAAATTAATAGCATATATGAAAAATGACAGATGATTTTTTTTTTATTCTAAATGAATAACACTGTAATTTGTTGCAATAACATAGCATTCAATTTACTGTAATAAAAAATATGTTTGTAAGATAATCTAAGCTTATGACTGGTATCTTTAGTTAATGGTATTCTCTAGTGATAACTAAGAGTGTTCCATAACAGGCATCATATCATATCCAATATACAATACAAAAGATTTCAAATTTAGTAGGATTGTTGTCACATTGAACAACGGTACAAAATGATCACGGAATAGAGAGGTGGTATTTAAATCTGAATACACCTAAAGAAAGAGTGAGATACGCCTGAGTCAATTATAGAACCCAAAACAATAAATATATTTTTTTAAATAACACCACCCTAGAAACCTTCTTGATACTGCCTCGACTCAAGCCTCTCTTGAAGAATTTCTAACTGACGTTTGGCCTCACACTGAGGGAAGTTCTGAAGGTCATAATACTGAGGTGCTAACCTCAAAAGCCATTCAGCTGAAACATAACACAAAAGATGACCATCTCTTCAAAAGTTGCTTAATTTTAATCAATGTTTTATAAAAAATAGAACAATTTGCATAAAGTATTATATACACCCTATTGTAATTGTAAGAGAAGGTTCATTAACTACACCTGAGAATTTATCTTTTGGTTTTTAATTTTATGATTCACCAATTTTCATTCTGGTTTACATGCAGTACCTACAGTAAATTTCCTACCAACACTGGCAGCCATATACATAAAAGTAAGCAGTATAAGTATTTAGGAATATCTAAATGTTACAACACTTTTGGCCAAGACGTTAATCAAGAGTTTATCCTCAAACTAGACACTACGTGTATTTTTAGTTGGTGGCTAAACTAATCTTTGTATCTAACTAAATTGTTCATTATTATTTAGTTTATAGTGTTTTACAAGCTTTTTTAAAGATAATTACCAGCTAGATATTTTAATGTAAAATTAATACTTACGTTTTACATCTGTTACAGTCCGAATATAGTTTTTAGTTGTGAGGACAAATTCATTGTAGACAACCCATTCAGGTTTATGGTCCAAACACGTAGAAGGATGTAGCTGTACAACCTGGTTATCTTTGATGGTTAAGTAATGACCAGTTTTTTCTAGATGGGCAACCTATAACATTTTTTTAGGATTGTATTAACTATAAAAATACTAAGGATATGGATTTAACAGCTAATCCTATGGTAGATTTTAATTTGGTGATGAAAATAGGGAAAAAGACAAAAAGTCACTTATATGCTATGAATGATATTTTTTAGTCTCCAAAAATAGGTATTTGTACAACAAACAAATTAACAACTCTATATTGTCATTTACAGACTGCAGAACACCACGATGTTAATAACAGTAATAAATAGCAACATCTATAATAAAATAAAATTGTTAATCTGTTTTAATAAATAGTTAAAGTGTACTATGAACAATATAATAAACTTAATAGGCTTAATTTGAACTAAAACTATAATTAAAAAAACAAAACAATCAGTATAGCTTTAGATATAATATTAAATATGTTTCTGAACAGATTTTTGTTATAAACTCATACAGTAAATGTGATGTTACAGACTCGTTAATCAAGCAGTCTGTGTCATTTTGTTGTAATAAATAATAAAAATTTTAAATTATCAATAAATAATTGTCATTTTAAATAAATAATTGGATCATTTTAAACTTTTATTGCTTATTACTACACGACATGGATCACTTTATGATGGATTGAATGAGTCTGAAATGTTGCATTTGTTGTATGAGTTTATAATAAAAATCTATTTATGAGGATATTGCGCACAAGCAGTGATATCCAATGTACATTGACATCCTTCAAAAAAACAAATATTACTATTATTTCAAAAATTTTATAAGCGTTATAGGAATATTTTCCATTCCTGGTATTTTTAATCCCTATGTGAATGCTTTATTCTCCCATCTCATCTCCGGTAACCCTGAGGTGGCCTCACAATCTCCTTGAAATCAACTAACACTAAAGTGACAGGTGAAATGGTGGTTTTAGCTAATGAGTCTCCCCCCCCCCCCACCAAAACAGTAACAACTCTATAACAATGCAAGTCCTAAAACTGCTAATGATACTATTGGTATTGATTGCATTGTACATATTTCAATAAATAAACTTAACCATAGAAGACAAAAAAGGCTACTTCAATAAATTTACTGTATTTTTATTCATAGTATATTTATTAATTTTAGTGGTTTAGGATAAAGATTGATTCACTTTAAAGTGACACCAGAATTATTTTATTTTTATTAAAATGATGAACTTAATTGTTTTGTTTTTTTCTCTGACCGAGGACAAGGATAAGGAAAACTTATTTGCCTACTATCTATTTTAAAAATAATTCAGGAGGTAGTTTTTGATTCCTACAATAGTCTAAGGATGTTCTGACCATTAATTTTTTGAGTTTGAATTAAGATTTTTGTTAAGTAAAAGTTGTAACAACAAATAATTAAGCAGATTTGTGTTCAAATTATGCATTACATTAAACTTATTAAAGTTAAACACAATTACTGTATGGCATATTATACAAGTAATAAGTATTGATTAAAAAAAATGAATAGAATGACAAATAATATAAGTAATAAGTAACCAAAGTTTGTATACCTGCATAAAGAATCCTGTGACCAGCGATTTGCGAATGTTTATGTAGTAATCTTTTGATGTGAACTCTGTTGAGGTCCTCTTCAAATTAAAACGGTCCATGATCCTGGATAGCTGTTGCCTCACATTATCTCCAGATTTGAGAGATCTGTAGTTGACGAAATTGTCATAGCACCATTGAGGATCTTCTGTGTCTGTTTTAATAAGATGGCACAAGAGAAAAGACAAACATATGATGTTTTAGTTTCAACGGAACACTGCTAGGCCTCATGTCAATGAATATTTAAAATTTATAACTTAATAATAATTATAAGTAAGAAAATTACATGGCTTTTGTATCATAATTAATGGTGATTAATTATATGTAATTTACTTCAATAATATAGATTTAAAAGTCTCATAGAATTAAAAGGAAACTGCTGTCAGGAAAATAATTTAGATTAAATATGTAATGTTATTCAACTTTGATTTATTGACTGTGGAATAAAAACTGACATTAGAAAACTGTAAATTGTGTAGAAGAAAAAAAAAAACTTAAAGTAATTATCATGAGCTGAGAATAATCTAATTAAGAAATCACTGATGATGATTATCAAATGATAATCACCACTGGAAATCTGATCACAATTCATATCCATACCACTTCCAAATAACAATTTTTTAATTAAAAGCAATACTAGGTTTACATAATTGCTCTTCTTGTGTTTACTTTTTTCAATTTCTAATAACATATCTTTTCATCACAATATGTAGGTAGAATACAAAGAAAAAATAGTAGTAAAATGATTTAATAATCAGCTACAGTTTAACGTGCCTTACTACTAACTATGGAGACCTGGTTTGATTCTATAAGTATACATTAATTTGAGGGGGATGGGGTTGATAAGGAATATTCACCCTCGTGAAGGATGATAATGAATAGCTAGTTGAATATAAAGGGTTGGCCAAAAAGTCGGTTCGGTTTTTGTCGTCACAAAACTTCAAGCAGTCTAATATGTAGCTAACTTCAGTCCGTCCCTAGCGAGTGTGCTATCATCAGATACTAGACACTTCAAAACATAGTTTGACGCGAAATTCCGATGAGACTGATTGTATTTTGTGTGTTTAGGATCATCCTGAAAATGGAAAACCAAAACGAACATTATTGACACCTCATGCTTTTTTATTTTAAAAAAGGCAAGAAAGCAGTGGAAACTTGCAGGAAGATATGCGCTGTATACAGAGAGGATGCTGTTGCGTGTGTGCCAGGAGTGGTTTTTAAGATTTCGACCAAGAAATTTTTTGGTTCAAGACGCACCTCGCTCTGGCCGGCCAACTGAGATTAACAGCAACAAAGTGAAGGAATTAGTCGACACCAATCCCTGTTGTACAACTAGGGAGATCGCAGTTATCCTCAAAATATCCAAATCTACTGTTGAAAACCATCTGGATCAACTTGGCTACGTGAGCAGGCTCAATATTTGGGTTCCCCATCAACTTAGTGAGGCTAACCTTGCCCAAAGGATTTCCATCTGCGATTCATTGCGGAAACGTGAAGAAAACGATCCTTTTTTGAAGATAATGATGACGGGATGAAAAGTGGATCGTCTGTAACAATGTGGAGTGCAAACGATCATGGGGGAAGCGCGGCGAATTACAACAAACAACCCCCAAAGCAGGACTTCACCCAAAGAAGGTTATGCTCTTGATTTGGTGGGATTGGAGGGGTGTTGTCTTTTACGAACAGGACCATCAATCCGGATGTGTACTGTGACCAGCTGGACAAATTAAATGCAGCGAAGCGTCCAGAATTAGCCCACCGTAAGGGGATTGTCTTCCATCACGACAATGCCAGACCGCACACTTCTTTGCAGACGCGGCAGAAGTTACTGGAGCTTGGCTGGAAAGTTTTGCTACACCCTCTATATTCGCCCGACCTTGCCTTGCACCTTCAGATGTCCACCTATTTTGGTCTATTCAAAATTCATTGAATGGACAGACCTTCAACTCTGAAGAAGATGTAAAAATCCACTTGGAAAATTTTTTGCCAGTAAAGACAGGAAATTCTTTGAGCATGGAATTATGAATCTGCCCATGAGATGGCAGAAAATACTGTGACAAAACGGCAATTATATCATTGATTGAACAAATCGCTTTGTGTTTAAAAGTTGTGTCTTATTTTCGCTTAAAAAAACAAACGGACTTTTTGGTCAATCTGATAAAAGTAGAGACTCCAACTACACAATGTAAATAAAGGCTAGCTAAGAGGTTAACTATTTTTAGCCAAAGGAACAAGGAGTGACAGAGCAAGGATTTGAAACAGGGATGACCTTACTGATCTCAAATCAGGTGCTTTTCCATCAGAATATCTAGTTTTTTTAACAAGACGTCTAAGCTCTGATGAATATCACTAGAGTGACATTTTTCAAAAGATCCTGCAATGTTTTCTGATCATAAGCAATAATTATATTTATCCCTGCTCATGGCCCTGTCTTTTCTCTTCATGAGGTGTTCTTACAATTAAAAAAATTGTAAGAGAAGGTTTAATATAATTGATTTTTTAAACCATGCAAAATGTAATCAGTCATGATTCATCACCAGGACAGAGCCATTAATAATTAAACAGCTGGTTCAAAGGAGCATTCTTAAATTAATATGCTCAAGTTCAAAAGGAAAAAACAATCTGAAATGTGAGAAAAATCCAATGAATGAAATGAAGCACTCATACTTCATAATTTAATCTTTAAACTAAATAGGATGGACTGGATTCAATTTATGAGATAATAGATTACTCGATTAAACAAGAATAACAAAGAAGTTAGCTTACTGTCATTTAATTATTCCAATAGCTAATATACCGTTTTACTAAACAAAAAAGCATCCTAAAATTATTTAATATTTTTATCGCACTTATATTTTCTTTATAATTTTGGTGGTACCAGCGAGATGCACAAGTGTCAGGCTTGTACTATCTATTATAATATAAGACACCACTGAGTTATTTCAGTGACCTGTCTGTTCACGAGTCTTCACTTCAATGAATGGATCACACCCTCCCACTCCTCTTTTGTTTGGTAAATATTTCATTAGCTGAAATGAAGTTATACCACATGGATAGGCTTCTTGCAACTTATCGTAAATAAAAGATATTGATAGATAAACATGTAAAATTATTACACTATGATGTGCAAGAGATTTCCTTTTTTTATATGAAATATTTGTTTACTCCTATTCATTCTATTAGGTTGGTGCGTATAAAATGTCGGATTTTCTTTAAATGTGAATGTTTGTATCCCTGTTTTTGTTATGCTTTTGTTTTTGACATAACCTGGTTTATAGTCGTACTGTCCATTGCCAGAGTCACATTTTAGCAAAGAAGATTTTCTCAAAAGTGTTCCCTTTTGTTATTTGCTTTGAATTTTGCACCGATATGAATTCAACCGATATTCGTGTAATTTTCTTATATGAGTATATACTTGGTAATAATGCTGCAAAAGCTGCACGCAATATAAACCAGGCATTTGGGGAGAATACTGTGAACGATCGAAAAGTGCAGCGTTGGTTTGAACAATTTCGGTCTGGTGATTCTTCCCTTCAAAATGAACCGTGTGGAAGACCCGAAATGTCTGTGAAAAATGATGCTCTGAAAGCATTGGTGGAAATGAATCCAACTGTTTCTTCAAGGGAACTTGCTGCCAGAATGGAAGTTGACCATACAACAATACAATACAACAATGACATCTTTCTGAAATTTGCAAGGTGAAAAAAATTGATAAGTGGATACCGCACAAACTAACCGAGCGAAATAAGCTGGATCGCTTGAACGTATGCTCATCATTGCTAACCTCTTCCTTTTTTTTTTTTTAACGGGCTAAACAGTACGAAAATGAAGACAGTCTGAAAAATGCCATATCAGAGTTCATTGATTCTAAAGATCAGAATTTCTTCAAGACAGGCATCTATGCATTAAAATCTCATGGGGAAAAGTGTATTGAAGTGAATGGAGCATATTTTGATTAAATAAACAGCTTTTGGAAAAAGATATACAGTTTAATATATTCACTTAAGAATCCGACATTTCATTCGCACCAACCTAATATACTATTCATGAACATAATAACCAATAGGTAACTGCAACGACCTTTTGTGACTGATAAAGGGGACATAAAGCTGACAGGAAATAACCCGCTTTAAAGCTACACGTAGAAATCACTAGTACTTTAGTTACTATTGACTACATGCACTAAGCATGAATAATAGCTAGAAATAGAATAATAGGCATACAAATCAATTGTGCTAAGCAAACATAATCCTAATTATTTAGTTAATATAAATTAAGTTATACACAAAGCAGAAAACCTGTTAAAATACCACAATAATTAAATGAATAGTTGTTATTGTAAGCAATATTTGTAGTAAGTGCAAATATGGTGCAATTTGCTAGGCTTGTTTCCTAAGCTCTGCCTAGTTAAGTACTGGGTTTACAAATTGTATAATTAAATTAATACAAGCTAAAGATGGCATGAGGTCTATGAAACATCTATTCTGCTGTCTAAACAAACAAAAACTTTTGAACTACACTTAATAGCAAGTTTATTTATTTAAAAACAAAATAATCATTTGAAATTTCAGTTTTTAAATGAAATTACTTTAAATACTGAAGATATGTAACAGATGCCCAGTGCAAAAGATTTGAGAACAAAATCATTCTCTTTAATGAGGCTATAGGTCAAAAACAAAAAATATTGGACCAAACAAAAATGTTTTTTGTTTTATATGGTTTTAGTTTTAATAGCTAATTGGATAACAAAGTTTAGATCAACAACTTCTGCAATACTTATAAGCTCATTATTCCACTTAATATAGAGGAAAATTGTTAAAGAGTTAAAAAATAAATACAATGTATGTAGTAGAAGTGTTATCATTGTTACTAACACTACATATATTTCTTAAAATACCAACTATATTATATTCATTTAATTATTGAGGTATTTCAACAAATGTTTTACCTTTTGTATAACTTAACTACAGGGGTTGTATTACAGATCCATGAAATAACTTGGAGCTTGTTAAATGTGGTAAGTCATCCATATTCAAGTTGTAGAAAAGTTCAGTCTATATTTTCATAATTTTCGTAACAAAAAAAAAAATTAGTCAGTAAACAAATTATTAAATCATGGAAAAAAATAACAAGGCACCCTCAGGTCAACCAGTTTGAAAAAGTTTAATATAGACTTACACCATTTCTGAATGGAACACCTAATATGAAGAGAACAGAAGCCTGCACTTAACCATTTCTTTAATAAAACCATTTTTACTTTAACAATTAATCAATTACTTTGTGATTATCTATAACTACTTTATATGATACTCAATTTGTGACATGGGAACTATGGACCTGTGACCATACCCACAACAAGGGCACAGGGTTACATCTAATTAATATATATACAATTTAATAAATAATATCAATGTATTGAAAGTTAATGAATTAAAAAAAATGCAAATACTCACTTTGTTTAAAAGCGTGATAAACGTTGAGTAGGGTCAAGTGATCTCCATCGATGTGCGCAAAGCGCATCTTCGCATCATCAGCAGCCTTCTTCGCCTCGTTTGGACGAACGAAACACTGCGGAACTGAGATCGCACGGAAACGCGCGTACCATTTTTAGTAACATCACCTATAAAACCCCCTCACTTAGAATCCTGCTCATGCTTTTCTTTTTATTTTTTTCTCATTTGCTTATTATTTAATTTACATTTATAAAACAATACAACATTCTTATCAAGAATAATTTAATACAAAGTAAAGCTTTTTCATGAAACAAATAGGTAACAATGGAAATATGAAAAAGCTTTTTAGCTTTGTTGAATAATGGAACTACAGTAAACGAACTTACACAAAGTTCTAAAACTTTAACGCTTGAGCAAGATTCTAATGGTGACTCACATCACCTATATTTCTTATTTTGTGTTGTTTAAATTTATTGCTTAAACATTTATGTTAATAGAAACATTACAAATGTTTCCATAAAACACTGACAAAATTCAATTTATAGCAACAGACTTTCATTCTGTCTTATTTAAAATAAATTATTCTCAAAAATTAATTTTAAAAAATATAAATAAAAATTAGAAACTGGTGATGTGTGAACCCATTCCAAGTTAGCTTTTAAATCAATAGTAATCTTACTAATATTATTCCCACCAGTAATCCATAAAAGAAAAATTAAATTCACAATACTAAATTTACTTATAAAATAAGCACCACAAAAAATTTGTCTGTTAAAAAAATTTAGAGTAAAAAAAAAAAAAAAAAAATGCTGAGGCAAGTGATTTTCGGATCGATAGCTTCAATAGGTATAGATAATAAAAAGTAAAATGAAATGAAAAAATAGCATACTATCCAATGTGATACCTGATAGCATAGCAGTGATAGAGAGAATTTCATTGGAACAATTGAGAGCACAAGATGTGATGAGAAGTTTCGCTAATTGAGGGTCCAATGGAAACTCAGCCATAACTGCACCAAGGTCGGTCAGGTTACCGTCATCATCTAAGGCTGCAAGGTAGTTGAGTAGTTCCAAAGCTCTCATCAGAGTCTCCGGGGCTGTAGTTAAATAGTTATGCATTAGTTGAACATGTATTCCCATCCATATAACTGTGGTGACAAAGACAGATGTTAGAGAATGTACTCTTTATATACCAACCAGGGGGATCCATGAAGTCAAAATGAACGAGATCATCAATTCCTAGTTTTTTTAGCTGAAGTACTACGGAGCCCAAGTTTGACCTTAGAATTTCCGGATAGGTGTTATCTTGCATTTCATTCTTGTATGCTTTTTCAGTATAGAGCCTAAAATTTTAATATAACAAAAACAAAAAGCTAATACATCATTCAGGAAATATTTTGTTGATCAAATATGAAATTATTTTTAAAATTACCTGAAACATTTGCCAGGTCGTGTTCTTCCAGCTCTACCAGCTCTTTGCTGTGCCGACGCTTTGCTGATTGGTGAAACAAGAAGAGATTCTACTCTGATACGTGGATTGTAAACCTATAAAAATAAATAATAACTATCAAACAATTGAAATAATAAAACCTGTCAAAGTTGGATACTATTAATTCTAGATAATTCAACCATAATGGGGAAAAACCGCTCTTCGTATTTTTACACTTATATTATTCAATAAAAGCTTAAACGATTAACACTTCCATTAGCACAAAAAGTGGCTGATTTCAAAAACAGAAATTGTTATTCCAGTTGTTACTGGATTCTTCAAAACAAAGTCAAGAATCCAGATACATGTGTAACAAAAGAAATACAAATAGAAATATTTTGTGAAGTTGCAGATCCATGAAATTAAAACACAAAATTTGTGATATTTCTCCCCCTATTTTTTTTTTATAAAAACTTATTGCTAAGACTATTTTCAAATCTATTATCAATGATCTATTTTCAAACATGTTAATAATTAAAAATAGTTGGTCTGTCTACATATTCAATGATAGTAGCCATAAAATAGTTAAATCGATCTGAAATTTTAAAAGTATATTCCACAACACTTTGAAATATGCTGATAAGATGCAGTTTAAAATACAGTAATAGGAAGTATGACAAAAAAATTGAATGTGGATGAAGACTGTTGTTAACTTTAAAAGATTTATTAATTCACAGCTAAGAAACTATTACCGACTAGTTATTACCATAATCAACAAATTAGTTTATAAGAATCACATGCAAATCTTGGACATGTCTCAATATTGTTAATTTACTTTCTACGTCCTTAATTTTGTTAACATTTTTAAAAAAACACAGTTTAGTAAATAATTAATGAAAAAAATCTTAGTTGTAATGGGGAAAAATGGTGAGGCAACTAATCCTCAAATCAACTAGTTTAAATATTATCTTCTCAACGATTTCATGATAAAAGAGGGGGGAGCGAACCATCCTAAGAAAATCTTGACAACTAGCCTGACTATTAAAATGTTTCCCCTTAAGCTCAAAGATGGATAGTTTCCACAGTAAATTTTTAAACACAAAATATCTTAGAAACTTTTTACATACAGTTTTATAAAATGCTTATTGGATTTTAATTAATCACCAATTGATAATACCTTTTGTTTAGCGAATCCTGGGTCAATGACAAATACAACTCCATCGATTGTTAGTGATGTTTCTGCGATATTTGTCGATACTACAACTTTTCTTCCTACTGCACCATTAGCCTTATTAGGCGGGGCTGGTTCAAATATACGCTGTTGCAGATTAGGTGGTAGAGTTGAATAAAGAGGAATACATTTTAACTCTCCGACCTCTGGACCGAGATTGTCGATTTCTCTTTTGATTCTTTTACAAGCTTCTTCAATTTCCTAAAACAAATTATTTTTACAATAAAACATTAAGATTTGAAATTATTTATCTTTTTATCACATTCACAAATTAACAAAGTACAATACCTCTTGTCCAGTTAAAAACAGAAGAACATCACCAGCTATTTCTTCGCACATGTGTATTTGGATGACGGTTCTGATAGCTGCTTCTAAATAATCTCTTTCGGGTTCAGGAGTATAAAATATCTCAACTGGATGTGTTCTTCCTGGTACGTTCATTAAAGGTGCATTATCAAAATATTGCTGTAATGAAAGACAATAAATAAAAAATTCAGAAAACACTATTACATTCATTTAAAAGCAAAAATAATCCTATCAAGCTGTTAGTATTTTTTTAAAAATAAGCTTGTTATCCTTATTTTCTTCAATAATTTTTCAACAGGACTAACCTGAAATTTTCCAGCATCAAGTGTAGCAGACATTATAACCAGTTTGAGATCTGATCTCTGCTTAATGATTTCCTTAAGAACACCCATCAAAATATCTGTAGCTAATGTCCTTTCGTGAGCTTCATCAAGTAAAATGACTTGATAATTTTCAAGCATTGGATCAGACATACCTTCCCGGAGAAGCATACCATCTGTCATATATCTATAAAACAAAAATTACAATAAAAATATTTTTATCATAAATCATTTTAAGTAAGCATTATTAAACCATTACAGAAGATACCAACTTTAATACAGTCTTAGCTGAAGAACAATCCTCAAATCTTATACTGTAACCAACTTCTTGACCTAATGAAACATCCATCTCTTCAGAAACTCTTTGTGCAACCGACATAGCTGCTACTCTTCTTGGCTGAGTACAGGCAACTCCTTTTGACCCAACACTCAGAGAATATTCCACACACCTTAATATGAAAAAATGTATTAATTGATTTAAACAAAATTATATGAAGGCTTAAATTTTTATGGTCTTATATGCTTATTTTATTTTAACAATCAGTAACATTAAATTAGTTCCAAGACTGATCTAAAAGAACGTGAAATTTTGATCCTGGAAAAAAAAATTAAATAATTACAGCATTTGATTGAACCATTATAAAATTGGTAGGCTAATTATAGTTTCAATGTAATATAACAAATTTTTGTGAGCTGATCACTTTTTATATATCATAAAGTTCCATTTTCATTTTAATAACGCACTTATTAAAACAATACGTAATAAGAACCACATATAGCTAACATTACAAACTACTATTCGGATTGCCATTTGCATTTGATATTTTAAATAATAATTATATTTTTTCTAATGTGATACCATCCTTATCAATATTTATCCTTAAATAAATATATATAAATTTAACAAACCATTGGGGAATTTGAGTGGTCTTTCCAGAACCAGTTTCTCCTACAAGTACAATACACTGATTTTTGTTCAAAAGGTGCATAAATTCTTCCCGATATTCAAAAACTGGAAGCTGAATTCTCTTTCTATAAAACTCATGATATCTGGAACATAATGATAAAACTAATTAAATATCTAATAAGTGTGTTTAGACACATTAGGAAGAAATAGAACAGGATAACATAAAACAAGAATGCATTAGTTATAAACCAATTAATTAGTAAAATCAATAAAAAATAGAGAGAACTTACCTTCGAGTGTATGGAAGACCAGTAAATGGATTTTTTGAAGTAGCATTTTTTAGAACATTAGCGGGAACGGGAACAGTAGCTGGAGTAACGCTAGTTGAAGGAGCTGCACCAGGTACTCTACTGAAATTTATACATAAGGTGAGTTTGATTTGACAGTATTGGTATTTTACCTGGTAATGGTCATCAGATAATATAAGACACCTCATTTGTGTTCCTACAATAGATACATTTCGATGTCTGTTTTCTCAGCGGGTCAGGCATTGCCCAAGTTGAAAACATAATTAGTATTTGATAATGTTGGCTGGCGAAAGTGCACATACATATAAATATATCTTTTGTGGGATAACAAACCAGGATATCTTTTACTTTAATTTTATAATAACATGGTGAACCATGGGGTCTGAAACAATTAAATGGTATTTGTTTAGTCGTTTATTATGGGCTAAGATACTAAATATAACTGAAAAAACATCGATTTATTAAATGTATTGAATAATATCATCAGTCAATTCGGAAGTTATAACCACAAAATACGAATTTCTTAGGAATAAGCATTAAGGTTAAGTTTACAAATTGGTCGAAAAATTACGTTTTAATTCATTACGGCGTACCTTTGTTTTGTGACATAAGGGTCTATATACTCTATCCTTCGTTTTGACATTTTTCTTAAAGTAGAATTAGCTTACAGTGAACAATGCAAACAAGTGTAGGAAAAACAATAATTATTGTAACACCATGCACTGCCATCTAAATCGCTATCTCCCGGTTATCGATATAATTATAAATTAGATCTGTAATTTAAAATAAAAATATTAATTCAAATATCTATTATCAATTAAATTTTGGAGTACTAGTCTGTTTAGGGAATAGGGGGCAAATATGTCTTATGAATAGAAATAGCTGTTGGTCTGTCCCAATTCTACTTAACTACCTCTACAATTGAACTATTTTAGAGTTTTTTATTACCCTTAACAAGACAAGAAAATAATTGCACGTCTCTGATTAATAATTCGTTGCTAAACATATTTATCTTAATTATTTAGCAGGAGAACCCCTAGTCCTATTTACAGAAGTTTTATTTTCTCGCATTTTTATTATTACAAACAATCAATGCACAGTATTTGAAATAGTGCTTAGAGCTTCATTTTTAACACCACGTTAAGTTTTTTGGGATAAAGACTCATTAACCAAAACTACTATAAACAAAATGCGTGTTGGTTTAGAGGCCACCTCCGCCTTAAGCATCTTTCTGGATTAGCGGTGATAACATAGAAGTAGTAGTACACGGTTTATGATGACCAGAGAGGCGAGAATAGAAATTATGGTATTAGGAGGTGGTTAGATTCAAGTGAATGAACGGAATGTTGAGATTGGTGGATTATCAAGGGTGGCTAATTAAGATGGTGGAAGTTGAAGGTTGATCTTAGGCATGATTTTGGATTCCAGGGACTAGATGGGAAGAAGTCCCAGAAAGGTGGTCTAGTATTTAGTAGGAATGGGTTGGTTGGAAAGAAAAATTGAAGGAGAGAACTTCTCAGCATTCACTTTGAATCTCCATTAGGAGAGCCATGGTTCTTAAAGGGCAAGGCTTTCCTGTACACATGGGAAGCGAGGATGACTGTGGCTAATTTAAAGAGGAAGGTTGAAGAAGGAGTAGGCCTTTCAAATGAGTACAGAAGGAACAGGATAGGACTGAGTACCCCACCCTGGGGTACACAGGCAAATTTTATATATGAGGCGGATGTGGAAGAGACATAAGAATCTGAAACATCTTTCAGTTGTTAGGTTGATGAGGTTGTATGGGGAACGAAGGTTTTCTTTGAGTTTACAGAGCAAACCCTGGTGCCACATTTGATCAAAGGCCTGACAAATGTCGAGAAATATATCAGAGCAATACCCTTTCTTTTCAAATGAGAAGTAACTGGAATCAAGTATGACATTAAATAATAGTACCCAGAAGTGAAATAAAATACTCCGCCCATCAAAGTATTTTAACATGGTTCTTATCATTAGTCAAATGCACTAACAGCTATGCATTATGATTGCCTGTTAATATATTTAATAACGTTATTAAAATACACAGTGTAAACAGGTATTTTAATTGCAGAGGGAAACCAATTGTATCCAAATTTGTCTACTTTATTTATTGGGAAAAGATTATTAATTGTAAATTTTAATAATTATTGATTAAAGAGAAAACTTAGTGACAGATTTGACTTTGTGATTTCCGTTCATACACCCTTCTAGCTTAGCTGTCCCATGCCAACCCTCATCCTTGAGACAATAGTGGGTTTCGTTACTTTTATGACAATTTTTTCAAAGTTGACTAAGATGTCATTTTGGAATATGCCATATATAAATTTATATGTTAATTTTAAGAAAACTTCAGGAATTTGCTGAAATTCGCAACAAATAATACAAACAGTATTATAGTGATTATTTAGGAATCTGCAGTCTTGTTACTATTTCTTCAGGAATTAAAGAATTAACTTGTATCCATCTGTTAGTTTCTTGTCATTTTGAGATGATGTGGGCTCCTCATGTGATTCACTTTTCTAATGTAAGACCTAGATATAGATAGGTAAAGTAGAATTTATGACGAATTGAAGAGCAAAACTGGTAGGACAAGAAAAAACAAGGGAGTGTGAAATTACATGAGAGGACTTTTCAGCATTCACTTTGAACCTCCATTTGGAGAGACATGGTTACAGAAGAACATGTTCCTACAGCACAGGAAGTGAGGGTGGGGTCAGAAATAGCAGAGTACAAAAGGAACAAGATGATACTGAGGAGACGACTCTGTGGAACACTAGATAGTTGCAGAAATGAGGTGGATATTGTATGGGTGTGGGATCTTTTAGATACTTTAAGTATAATAGAATGATAAGGCCGTATGAGGAAGGTGCTGAATTTACAATGCAAGCTATAGTCCCACACTCGATCAAAGGCATGTGTAACATTGAGAAGTACACCTGAGATATTCTGCCAAGGCAGGGGCAGAACAACAAAACACCACCTTCATTCCGCACATCTCAGATTCCTAGCGCACTGTCATAAAATTTGTCGAAAATCACTGAATCCAACATTACAATTTCCCACTTAAAGAGCAGAAACCATGCTGGGTGGTAATCTGAAACTTCCACCCCTTTACTCCCGATGCACTCATCAAGGAGAAACTAGAAGAGGTCAGCTTTAATGCATCAAAGAGGCTAGAAAAGCCCCACAATGCCTGCAGCACTACAGACAAAATAAACAAAACTCCACTTATATTATTTTTCCTGAATTTAGAGCCTGAGTCCAACAACTCCAATATTTTTACCCTTCACTCCCTTCTTTATACCAAAATAAAGGTGAAAGAACCTTAAAAGACCAACACCACTATTACCTCATACATTTCTGTTCCTAGTTCAGAAATGTAAGGTGTAGGTAGCATTAGCCATCTGATGGAGTGAGGATAATAGAAGAATATTGAATTTCATACTTTTCACAATTTAAAAATGTTTGAGCGTACTTTTAGACATAAGATTTAGTTCTACTTAAATTTATTCACACAATTCGTAATCTGATATTTTAGAAGAAATATTAATAAAAAAAGTAAACGGATTTATATATCATAACGATAATTTTTAAGAACATCAGTAAATGCACTCTTCCAGGTCACCAATAGAACACTTTACAATGACTTTCAAATTCCCATTATCACTATCGTATTTCCTCAAAACTCCTTCCTAAATTGAAGAGATATTTTCCTTGATATCTCTTGTAAAAAGATTGGTGTTCTCTTGCAAATCTTAGTCCCTGTCTATGGTGTTCAGAAATGAGAAGGGGCCCTTTCACAGGCCTTCTTGAGCTATGGCTTGATTTTCTCAATATTCTTCTAATAGTTGACTATGAGATTACTATACCCCGAATATCAGCAACCATGTTTTTAATGCCAGAAGCGGTTGAATTGCCTTTCCTAACCGCTTACACTGTAAGTGATGACAGTCGATGGGATCAATGACTTTTGGATGTCCCGAATTTGGTGGTTTTGAGTGACTCCCAGTCTCTGTACCTTTTAATGGCCCTTGAAACTGTAGAGAAATGAAAACCATGGCGGTTAGCGATATTACACAAAAATTATCCTTCTTTGCAAAGAGTAATTATTATTATTGAATCATCGTGGCTTATACGACTCATTATCACACGGATAAAGAGATAAGAAAGAAATTTATGCACGGGACAAACAAAAGGTAAAAAAATACCAAAAGGGGAATTGGAAGGAAAACATTTAATCCTTCATATATTGACAAATAGTGAGTAACAATGACATGAATAATCCCTAATGCCTCTCATGTAACTAAGCCTATTACTATAAATAGAATAAAACATGGGTTTAGCTCCAAAACTAAAAAATATCGAGATTTATAGGTGTTGCAGTTTTTTTGATGGGGAGTGTAGACATTAATGCAAGAGAACATATTTTTAGAACAATTTGAAATTGAAGGAGTTTCCTCATAAAAAATTGGCAGGGTTTAATTGTAAATATTTACCATAATTTTTCTTGATGATGTTGGGAAGCCGGTTGTGGGTTGATTGTATTTTGAATAAGACTTAAGTTACCAAAGTACTGTACCAAAATCCGTACAATCAAAAATAATTTTACTTGTTTAATAAATAAGAATTTTTTTAACTTTTACTCCTGAGAATTATTTGATGTCATGTCAACTACTCATGAATCACCTCACAAAGACATTTCCGACAAGATGACAAAATTTGTTTAGCTTCCATGTCATTTTTAGACTCAATATTAAGATGACTTTGGTCTCCATTCCAATATGTATAAATATGTACCACTTTTCATAAAGAAATTTAATTTCAAAACACAATATCAAGAAGTTTGTGCTATCAAAATAAACATTTAAGACTACATTCAGTTGCTAGATTATTTTATTTATATTTTTTCCTAATTTCAAAATTTATTTGCAATTCAATGAAAACTTTATTAATAATTAAGAGGGACGATGTCAGTCTTTTGTTTTAGACTAGATGCAATGCATATTAGCATAAGATTATTTGGTTTATGTAAATATTGGAAATAAATTGATTTGAATATACACTAGATTCCAGATTGGTCTCAACCCATAAATAAATTCACATCATTAAAATTTATGTATTAAAACTGCAGTGGAGGCCATATCAGTTTTAAGTGGGTATGCAATAAATAAAAATTAAAGGTATTAAAACATAATTTTATTGACTTAAGAAATTGTGATTTAAAAACAGTTCACACTACAAATATATCTTTACAAAAACTAGCTGTTCCAAACAATATAAGAATATGGTAATATTACACTTTAATAACTCCTTAAATTTTTTAGTACAACACATAGTAAAAATAACAAGATACAGAACATTCCATATTGTTTTAGACATATATATACATATTTATTAATACCTAAATTTGTGCGCTGGTATTTAAGAACTAGTAGTATAACAAAAATTTATCAACAATAAAGTTAAAATATAAAAAAAATGTTTCCTGGTTTTAAACTTATTAAAATATTTAGTGAAATAAGAATTTTTCAAGCTGTCATACCATGACTCTTTGAAGACATAAATATTGGGATCGTAGGTTACTATACCATTAAGAAAGTTATAAACATCACAATGTAGTATTAAATACAACATCCATACATTAACAATTATTCCTTAATAATAAGTATTAATACTTGTTTCTTATATCTTTTATATATAACAAACAGTTAAACCACTTTTTTTTGTGTGCGTAATAAATATACCAAGTGGAAAGCTTCAGATCAGTTAAAATATGTAAGATGTAGACATTAGGGTAAAATGATTGTTAATATTTAAAAACATTAAAACACATTGTGGGATGCATTATAGATTAAATTATTAGCCAAAAAAAAAATATACTGGCAAGATTGGGACTCAAACCCAGAACCTCCCTGTCCTGTAATATCCAGTAGGGTGGTCTGGGAACAGAGCTAGCCTGCACGAGTGATGATCTTCCTAATATGAATTCTTTTTAGACAAACTTTCCCAAAGAGTAAGCAATGTATCACAGTAGGCGCAGAAGGCTGACATCGGAGGCACTAAATGACTCCCATTTTAGTTACCAAGAGCTATTTTGCTTGTATAACAGGAAATTGACTGCTTATAAATATAATTTTGTACAACCTTTCAACAATAATTTTTAATTTCAATAGTTCATATTAAAAATATTATTGACATAATTTATTTCATTAATTCCTAACAAACAATTTTATCCAGACTAATAAATAATTTCAACAATGAACCTTGAAGATATTTAGAAAGTAATTTTGGGAAAAGACAGTTGATCTAAGGAAGCTGGTTAGAACCAGATGTCCACATATAACCTTGGTTGGTACACCGGTCTTTAATTATTTAAGAGACTATTGGAATTTATTTTTGGTGGATGATTACTAAATAATTAGTACACCATCAATTGATTAATGCCCCAGGTGTCTACAAGTCATAATTGAAACTCGAACAATTATAAAGAAGTTGAGATGTTTTGATATACCATGACAATAGGTTTAGAGGCCAAAAAAAAATCTTTGCAAAAATGAATAATTTGGTTAAGCAATATTCATTGTTTTTAGTTAAGTACCCCAAAAAAAAAGGAAACTGGGACAAGAATATCATTTGCTTCAAAGGATATAAGCCAGCTACAGAAGGATTTTTTTATTAATTAGTTTTCTACCTATGTTAATAAGCGCATCAGGGTATTAATCACATTTTATATTATTATAAATTTATTAATTGGCTGACTCTAATTGAACTGAACTAAAATGACAATGTATTTTCCATTTATTTTTTTTAATAAGACCCAAAGCTAAAATATAGTACCATCATTACATTAAAGAGGCACTGAGTTGCAGTCGACTTAAGAGAACTTTAAATATATAATTTAATACATCATACATAAATATAATATAATAAATTATACACATAAATACACTCCTTATGAGTGAAATAGTCAAAAATATTGCAAAGCCTATATATGTTGGTAAAACTACATTTTTTTAAATAAATAAAATAACTTTAGAGGTCCTTTCAGATTTGAAACTATTCAAATAGTGAATCTAACAGATAAACATCTGCACAATCACAATTATTTTCATTATTCATAGGCTCTGATCTTATATTTACGCAAGATAATGTCAGGATCCACACTGCTCACTGTGTGCCTGATAAACTGCACGCTGAATGAATTTTGCAATGTGAAAGTGACCTGGTTCAAATTGCTTAGACCACTTAGGTGATATCCTTAAAATAATAGTTCGAGCTTGTAAACCCTCAACCATGAACCTCACTGTTTTGGAAGAAAATTATCAAATTCCATAACAAACCATTCAGAATCTTATTGAGAGTATGCCCGATAAAAGCGGAAATAGTTCAGAAAAAGAGCACAGGATGGTAATATCTCAGTAAGCGATTATAAGGTTGATTTTTTATTTACCGAGTTTTTTTTTTATTAATGAAGATTTTATTTTTATAAAAACATATAGTAGTTGCCGAATTTCCTGAATGTATAAAGAATTTCTAGGGGTTGCATTGATTTTGACGAGGAATGTATGTTATAAGTATCATAAAATATATTTATATAATAAATACTATTTCATAATAAAGATGCTTTCCTTTAAGACACACATATATGTAGTTAGAGAAGTTTTATACAATAACAAAATCAATTTCATCATTTTTTTTAGATATAATTTTTGCTTAAATTTAAGTTATACTAATAATGATGATTATAAATAATGGGGGGTACTAAAAAATCTATTGGTTAGAATGCTGACTTCTAACTTTGGAGACCTGGATCTAGACTTCTAACTTTTAGAGTCCTAGGACTTTTTTTTGGGCAATGGGGCTGGTCAGGGTTAATTCATCATTAAGGATAAATGAGTAGCTACTTGAATAAAACTGGAAGGAAAGGTTGTTCTTGACCAACACACTGCATTGGTTTGAACAATTTAACAGTGTAGATACATCCTTGGAAAGGAAAAAGGAATCAGGGTGCCCATAAATGGATGAATGTTGATGAGGTACTACAGGAAGCTGTAGAGTCTGATTCAGCCACAAGAACTCTCATACTAGCCAGGGAGTGTGAAGTGTCAAAAGACAAGGTACTTCATTCACTTGCAATTGAATACAGGGACAGGAAAAAATATATAAGTTAGTAAATTGACTTTTAATGTCTTTACTTATAGGTATAATTCTCATAAATGTTTTTATTTAGTCATTTGTTTATTATTATGCTACAAAATTTATCACTAAGTGTTTTTAATACTTAAAAAAGAAATGTGTGTGGGTTTGCTAAGGTTTTTTTCTCTGGAAATGGCTAGTAGGATATAGTGGATGATTTTAACTTTTATTTTAGTATACATGGATGATATTTTTTATTAATTCTTTATACTTTTATCCTTCGCTGCCAATTTTATAATTTTCTTAATCATAAATGCAGGAACAGAATCAAACCTCACTGACTCAAATTTTTTTGTCAAACTGAGATTTTCCTGAGTTTATAGGTTAAAAAGGAGTTAATATCATTTCACCCAATAATGAATTGAATAATACTTTGGCTAAAATTCTAGAATAATAAAATTGCTTTTAACATGTAAATGAGATTAACCAAATGGGAGCGCTTGGCTGGTGGGATAGAGATAATAAGATCAATAGATAGGGCCAGTAAAGCCAAAGGACTCACCTGCTTACTGGAGGCCACCTATCAGGGCAGTGGGTGCTCAAATCAAATGTGGGTCACTCCTTCGTCCCTTGCTGCGGCAAATGCCAAATAAAAGTGTGTTTTATAAAATAATAATAATATAATAAATAGGAAAATTTAGTTTTTCAGTATGTATATAGTGGCAGAATAAGCATATGAATTGAATAGCTTAAGAATTAACTATTGATGTATAAGATCTACCCCTTTCTTCTAAAGAAAATCTTTTAAAACTTCAGAACTTATTCAATTACCTAAACACTTACTAACATTAACATTTTCATTACTAAGACGCATTCCATGTATAATGCACTCAAATTTTGAAGATTTTTTTATTTTAGAAAAGTTTATCTTATATACACTGATAAATAGAGTGGAATCCAAACTTGTTCTATTCAATATGAACATACTTTTATTTCTCCAGTTGAATGGATGAAGTAGTTTTCAATAACTTATGATAAGGATAATGAATAACACCAACTTGATCTTTTTATTGTGGTTGGTTGCTGTGAGCAACCAGTGGTGTACCCTGCCTGGTCGATTGCTGTAGCAGTCCACCCATCCCTGCCTGCTCTATATTTAATTACAGTTGACTTATAAAGCTGTTTGACCTTATATCAATCCAGTGCATAAACAGGAAACTTATTGATGAATTTTTTGCCACTGCTAAATATCTGAGGAGTTTACTTTTCAGACTGAAAACCTAACATTTTGTTTGTACCCGAGAACTACTCTTACTCAGTTCCTTAATATTGTTGTGATATTTTAATGTTATGATTATTAATGGTGTTTGTTTAAATAAACTCGGAAAAAGCAAGCGTTGAAGAACGTACGTACGATCCGTGGTTCATGCCTATGAAAGGATGAACGTTTTTATTGTCGTTATATTAACTATTAATATTTTTAATAAAAATAATATCAATAATTTAATATAAATATTTCATTTTATAAACTTCAAATCAAGCAAAGTATAAATATCCGAAACAACTGGCATTGAATAACCAGTTGAAAGATCAATAAGGCAGCGGAGAGATGCGAGATATATATGAACCGGCAGAGGATGTAAGGACTCACTCTTTCATCAGGAACCGGCAGAGGAGGAGGTAGGATCAGAAGGCACGGCTACTGCTGCCCTGTGGTGCATCAGGTCAACCCTTTTCACTTTCACCCGGTATGCATAGAACAAAGGAGACTCAACAAGTAAGACGATCCGGATCACCCGATGCAGCTTAGAGGAAGACAATCCGAATCACGCAATAGAAGACGACCATCGAAGGATAGCAACACAAAGAAACACTGGCCAGTATAAATACGTAAATTTAGTTTTAACAGTATTATTTATTACGTACGTATTTTATTTGTATATCAATTTTTAAATCAATGTGTGTAAATAAAACAATTATTCCTTTTGCCAGAGATTTCCTATATTTTATTAACAGAACCTTGAGATAACGTAAAAGTTAAATATAACGTTACAAATTATATGAAAAAATATATATAAATAATAAATATTTGAATAATATATTCCTTTTATTTTATCTCTTCAAGTTTATGAATAAACAGACTTAAAAATATGTAAATAAGTATTCTGAAAAAAAGTGCATATTTGATTTGTAAGTAGTTCATAAAAAGAAAAATAAGTGGTGTCAAGAATAATGTATATAATTATTAAATAAATGAATTCAGTTCCACTAAAAATATTTAGACAAGTTTCCATTAAAATTAATAATTTTATTGATAAAATAATTATTTTAAATTTAAGAAAAAAAGTTATTCTCAGAGCGATGATGATATTATTATATAGCTCCCTAAAAAGTTTATTTTTAAACACAAAAATTTAAGGTTTGGATAGGAACAATAATGATGGAGGGACCATGGCATCTAGCACAAAGAAAAAGAAGGCAAGTTCTAAAACTAGCCAAGAAAGGAGCATTGTCTGCAATTGGTCGGCTATTACATTGCACTTAGTGACTAATAAAATCCTATCAAGCCTTATTTTGAATGGAATCGAGGACCCTCTAGTATCATAGTTTTAGAAACATAGCAACAGCATAAATTTGATTATTGAACATAACTTGATTCGGGACTATTGTGAACACAAGGTATGGGAGAAGTCAAACAAACTTAAGTCAGACTTTAACATAAGTTGCTAATTATGCTACCACTTCTACATAAGCTTTTTAAATGAAGAGCACAACTGGCTACTCACATATTATAATTAACTGTAGAAATTGATTATTTACTAAAATAAAACACATAATTTCAACATTTAACCTTCCTTTACATTATACATGAACCAAGAGGGGGTGACCCTTAATAATTGACACGCCTTGGGTGACACTCATACTTGGGAGCCTATATCTTGTTTTTGTGGATTTTGAAAAAAAAAATTACTAAGTAAAGCAAGCAGTAAAAAACACTGGAAAGTAGTGAAAAGCTGGACCTTCAACTATTTTAAAAGGAGAGAGGAAAGATTATACTACCTTTTATACCATAGCTGTCTACAAATAATTCCAAAACAAGTAATATCAACATTCCCACAATATAATCAAAATTATTGATCAGAAATACAAGATACTGCAAATAATAACCTGTGACTAAAATTAGTATGAAGAGAGGACAGACTAAAACATGTTCAAAAGTTGCTAGATTTTTTATTCAAAGAACACATCTTTTAGTAGGACCCTCATGAATTTTAAAGAATGTATTATAAAAGAAAACATTGTAAGCACTTGGGGATAAGTTTATAAATATGTATTTAAATTATAATGGTGTGATAATAAAAACTTTTCTTCAGTATTGAAAGTAATAAATCTTTATTACTAATTTATTTCCAGAAAATTTTCTTTTATTTCCTTGATATATTTTTAGTACATAAGGTATGCAAATATAAAATTTAATTTATAATATAAAAATAAGACTTAAAATTACATTTATTGTTGCAGAAAAAAATGATGGTGAATCAGAGGTTTAGTAGCCAGCAACAGTCAGGGTAGATTAAACACTTATAATGCAATTAACACAATTCTCAGATATAGTAGTTATTTATACTTTAAGGAAAACCTAAGAACATCTCATAAGAGGCAAGAATACTTCAAGAACAATAACAGCACTATAGTAATCAACTTCTGTTCAACCGAAATGTATATAAAATTAATTTTAACATTTAAACCAATCTCTTTAATTTCAATTTTTTTGTTATAACTGACAAATATTTAACATAATTAACACAGGTCAGCTTTTACTTTTTTACATATACACAACAAAGGTTTTGTATCTTTGAAGAAAGGACATGTTTTTTTGACAATGAACAGCATTGTTTATATAAAACTAAAAAATAAAATAAAACAATATGATAAAAAATATAGTCATTTCCAACTATCAAATACTAAATCTTAAAGAATTAGAAAATTTAAACAGCAATGAGTCTTAACAAGTTTTTTTTTCTTTTCTTTCTTCCTTAAACAGAAATATAAGCTTACATTCAAATAAAAAAAAAAAAAAAATGCACTTTTTTACAACATTGTAATGGCATTTCAATAAAATTACAATAAAAAAATAAGGAATACAAATAGTCAATATCTTTTAAAATTTAACATCAAACTATAATTCATTAACTTCTTTAAACAGCTAACCAGTTAAAAAAAACAAAAAAACTTAGCACATGGACAATATAAACAGGCTCACTGGGACGATTCTTAGGTTAATGCTATGTACAAAATTTAAGACCTCACCTTAACAGTGTACTGTGCTACCTTTTCTGGGGCCAGTAGAACCTCATTATTGAGCGCATGTCTGCTAACAGATGTCATTGGGATTTCATAGAAACCAGTTTTCTAATCCTTGCTCTTGTTTCTTGTCGAGCATTAGTATACTCAAACCACAAAACATTAGGTATAAGAGTTGTATCTTTTATAAGTAAAATTTCCGAAATTCTCCTAAAATCAAAAAGCAATAAAAATTATATTATGAATGGTGAACATTTATTCAATCATTTTTTGCTATAACTAAATGGATTTAATCATAATCTTTAACATTATGAACATTTATTAGTGAAATTGATATAATTCTAAATTTCATAAACTTAGGTTTGTAAGGTTTGTTTTAATAACAGGCATCTTTATAGACTGCTGTGTTTTAGGCTTTTTATCCAAGGGTTGGCTATCTATCGATTGCCACTCTGTTAATACACTCATAGACTACAGTAGGAAGTAATTTTATTTCAAAATACATAAATAAAACAGCCTCCCAGGGCAAAATGGGAGTATCAGCACAGGCCTGCTCCCATAATAATAAATGTAGCCATTGCTTTCATTTTTGTAGCCTGATGGTGATCCCCTTCACAAATTTTAGAACTATTATTACAATCTTAAGATCTGCAAATAATGTAGTTTGGAATAAATTGTAGCTTTTGTTTAAAATAATTTTATCCTTTCTTATTATAAAAGGTAAAAGGACATTCATAAAAACTCATTCAGAATAATAGTTTTTTTATGTTTTAAATTAATTTTTACTCAGGGTTCAATATGGTCTTAGTGCATTATGTTACTATTTCAAATGTTCCTGTAGCGACCGCTAACTACATAAGATAAATCACCCTATACTCTATTGTATATATATTGTAAACAAATGTAAATAACATGAACAAAATATAATGTAGACAAATGTAAATAACATGAACAAAATATAAATCATTGTAAATGTGTTAAGCAATAAAATGCGGGGTGCTAAGTAGTTAGTTACATGAGATGGGTCACAGCTGTCAGTCCCTTCTACCTGGGACTGACAGCTGTGGCCAGATGAGACCTCAAGACCCTGCCAGCCCTCCCAGAGGACAAAGAAGTCATGTACCATTGGGTACACCAATCTCGATGATGGTTGGCTAAGGACAAGGCTGGCCGGGTACTTAAGGCGGCGGTCTAGCCCCTGTAAATCATTCTCTCCTGGCAACTACTCACTGGCGTGGCTACCCTGCTTGAATCTCTGAAAACCTGGCTGCTTCTTTATGAAAAACCTCTACATCTCTCTCTCCTAACCTTGCTATGTTTTAGTCCGACGTCGTCAGGCCCCACACCATCCCAGTGGGAATCTCTGCCTTTGTCTCGCTAAAACTAGCACCTCCTTGGGAGAGACCTCTCCCTCGCGGACGACGGTTGCCGTGGCCCTGCAACTTTTCCGAGCAGACCTCCTGTGGTAATCCAGTCTGCCTCTCCGGTTCACACTCGCCTTTGGGATGCGGACGGTTTTCGCCTACCCTCAGAATCCGAGTGTGAATTCGTAGTCATTCCAAGACCACATAAACTACCTATAACCTACCCTGTACCTCTTCTCCTGAACATAGTTCACTGTCGGGGCACATACCTATCAAAAAATGGAGTCAGATAGTAAAGCCGTCATGAAACGATTGTCCAGGTTATAAACTCAAACAACCCTCACTTGTCACCAGGGCTAGGGTAACCAGGCACCCCTCTCGTGACGACCCGACAGTTCCATTTTAGATAAATGATGCATATACATAAGTAGTTATGCAAATACAGTTAAAATGAAAAATAATAACTCAGATATTCTTTGATTTAGGGTGGTGGGTTATCTTCAATTCATGTGAATTTTAACTTGACTAGGAGTTGAGAAATAAGAACTAATGGTTCCATTGCACAATATGGTTAGTTTTTAATATGATTTTATTAAGTCTGCTCTTTAACTTCATAACATTTAAATCTTGAAATTAATTTTGAATTCTTCACTTAATAAATGTAATAATCATGAACATAAGTTAAATTTTTTTCCATGGACTCATTTATTAGTGGCCATATCCCTCCTTTTTGCACTTGATAGCTCTTAAACTATATTTTGAATTATTGATCCAACTCAAAAACAACTTTAAATCCTATTGCACAATTTCTAATGACTTTTTTTTTTATATCAAGGTCTGATCTTCATAAGTTGCCTTGGCCTTAAGATTTTAGAATTTTCAGCACTGTTCAGCCTTATTTAGCGATTTTTTTTTTTTATTTCCAGGATTCCTGCCAGTTATGTTTGAATCTCAAAGTATGTGAGAACAACAAGTATGTGAGAAGGTCAAGTTTTTTTCCCCATTGTTAATTCCTTAAAATTTTTTTTGGCCATCAAAACACCTTTCTTAGTATTCATACCTCACCAAAAGTAAAGCTGAAAATAGTTTTATCTCAAACAATAGGGAAATATATGGAAAGTATATGCTTGGAGATCTGATTTGGTGCATTTTATAACATAAATAGACCAATGAAACAACTGTTGTTCGGAGAAATAAGGTTACTTTTTTGCATTGCTGTCTGTTTAATTTTCCCAAATTTTGTTACAGTCTGTTAAATAGAACTTGGAAACAGATTATTATTTTGGTTAAATCTAGGAAAATAAAACAGTCCGTTTAGAGTTTCTACTGCACATACTATAAAACATGAAATCATTTTGTTTTCTTCAATTTTTTACATCTAAAGTATACCTTCTGACAGATGAATTCATGCTCAAAATGATATATATATATATTGTAACAATATTTTTATGATTAATTGAATTTTATTTTAAAAAGAAAAGAAGAAATATCCATAGGATATTATATAGGATAGGAAGGATAGAAAATCGAGCAGGTAGAAGGTATTTGGTTCTGAACCAGCTAGAAGTTCAGTTAGTAGAAGCCAAGAGTAAAGAGACCCACCCATGCAGCAACAAACAAGAATGCATTATGCACCCACTTATTTATACATCACTGTTGTAATACTGATTAGGTAAACATTATTTAAATTGTATATAATTTTCTATGGCCACTTATGTTATTACAAATATTTAAATAACCAGAAATATGAATTGGAACCAATACCCTGAGATCTTAAAAGGAACTTGTAAAAGAAATCATTATTCTCTATTAACTTTTTATTATATTTCTATACTTCTTTTAAACGAGCAAATACAATTTTTAGCAAAGGTAAGATGATTGCTTTAATATATTTACATGGAATGACTTATATGGGAGGAAACAGTCACAGAGGGAGTGCATGCACCAATTATGTTTGTTGAGGGAAACATGTGGGGGGGGGGGAGAGGAGGATCTCTAAACTTTAGCCTCCACTTGAAACCTTCCTGCCTGTTCGAATTAATTTAAGGATTCCAATAGAACCTCCAAATCATTAAGTTGCTCCTAACCACTACATCATATGAAAAACAATTTATTCCAATACAAAAGTATGCATTATGAGATAGATAAATTCTATATTTGAGAAGAAACCATAAAGGATCATAAAAGAGTAGCTAATTTATACTTATTTACAGCCAAACAATGTGGTAACTCTTAACACTCAATAAATATCTGCCAGCAAAAACAACATTCTACTTGAACCAACTATTAATAATTCCTGATAAGTGACATATTGATTTAATGATTTGTGACATAACATTTAATTTAAAAGAAAAAATTCATTTAGTCATCATCAGCTAGTAGCAGATCTGATTTTTAATTCCAAGTGAAAGATTAATTCTCTCTAATTATAAATATTTGTAAACTTTTATTTTAGAAATTTTAAATGCTGATAAGTGAAGTTACAGACAATTACTGAAAATATTTTAGAGTACAGAACATAAAATATAATCCTTAAGAAATCAATTATTATCTTTTCTATGAAATATATATAATTTATCCTGTATTTATAGAGTACATTAACCCACAAACTTATAATAAATAACCTAAATTGTTAAAATTAATAAAAAAAGATGTTTAAAATCTCTTCAACACTTGGTAATAGGAATTTCGACAACAGTCCTGTGAAAATAAGCTGCTGGCCTCATCTATAGTTATCATATCAGTACACCTGATAGGAAAAAAATTGTGATGCAAATTAGAAGAAATATGATGCAACATCAATTTATGTCAAAGTTTTCTAATAAGTTAATTTTTATTGAGGAAATTTGCAATCAACTGTTCATTAACTATTAATCAGGTACTTTTGCATTATTCTAAAATGACTAGTCTTGAGGCTATGTTCATGAGGATCTTAAATGAACGAGCAAGGAGAGCTATCCCTCTGCAACTCTCACAGTCTTATCTAATCCACTTTCTAGTACAGATGACAAATGATTATGCTTTAACCCGACCTGACATTGGATCTTATGCTCAAATGTATAAAATGCGGTCATAAAGTGTCTTCTTGAGTGTTATCCTTGAGTGCCTTATAGCACTCATATGCTATCTAAGCATATATATGTAATGAAAGTTTCCTCTCTTTAATTTGAATTTGCCGTGCTGCTTCCACTGGCTGACACCAGATGGAGCAGCAGTTATGAGATAGAGAAGGTTATGTGAGGTAACAGAACATGTAAATAGTGTGAATAGAGAATGGATAGTTATTAACTGTAATTGTCGTTTCTTTGTTTACAGGTAAGATTGTGTAAATCAATATTAATAATTGTTATAATATAATATATAGTGAATAAAATTGCTAACTTTGTTTACAGAGAAACTGATTTCAGTTTATTCACCCCACCTTCAATAATTGTCTTACAAAACGACAATTACAGTTAATAACTATCCATTCTCTATTCACACTATTTACATGTTCTGTTACCTCACATAACCTTCTCTATCTCATAACTGCTGCTCCATCTGGTGTCAGCCAGTGGAAGCAGCACGGCAAATTCAAATTAAAGAGAGGACACTTTCATTACATATATATTATTATGTTCTCTTATACTTTAAATATATTTTATTTGCTATTTACTATTAGGTTCTATCAACAAAATAATTCTGGCAAAAAGATGAATTTAATTTTACAAACATAAAAAATATACTTATATTAATTTTATAATTACTTGTCTATTAATTTGATTCTTTTTCGTCTTCAATGGTCTTCTTTTTACATATATCAGGCTGATTCCAAACTAGAGTGAATATAATGCTCTGTATGTTTTCTCAGAACCACAACAACTCATTATAACTGCTAAAACTAGAGAATAATTTTATGTGTTCATCTATCATCACAACAACCAGTATACTCTGTGTGTTTTTTATTCTCACACAACAACTATATTATTATCACTGGCTAAAAACTAGAGAGTAATACTGTGTGTTTTTCTTTCATCACAACTACCAGTAGACTGTCTTTTGTTTTTTTTCTTCCACTCTCAATCGTTTGTTTGCCTTCTTGATTCAAAGTTGGATTAAATATTTATGTACACACTCCAATATCTAATATCACAACAATATATATGTATATCAACATATACTCTGACCCACAAAAAAAGTGGCCCACTTAGGAATATTCAAATATTTGTTTTCTAATAGAATTATTTCAGCTTTCAATTATTTTTTTAATTATTTATTATAAATTTTTTCAGTGACAAAGGACAATAAATATGAAGGAAAACCACAATAAATAAATATTCAACAATTTATTTTTAAAAAAATATGCAAAGATTTCTTGTGAAACTGATATCTAAAAAATTTACAAAAGGTTTTTTTTAATTTTCATTTAAAAAAAGGTTTTGACGGTCAAGCAAGTAACCAGTGTTGTTGCTTGAGTGGAAGACGGTCAAAGCCTAACAAATGCAGACCATGGATTGGGTTTACCTAAACTACTGTTCAGAGAGCAATTACATGTTACCGGGAGATGTCGCAGACCAGGGTCAAATCGGCCGCGAGTACAGAGCGAAGAGATGACAATGCTCTGATAGCAAACGAGTGCTAGAATGGACTAAAGGTTAGCACTCAAGAAGACACTTTGAGGTCATAAAGTTACTTACCTATACATTGGGGATAGGAACCAATCAGAGGTCGGGATAAAGCAATAATTAGACATCTGAACTTGAAATCGGATTAGTTAAGAGTGTGAGATTTGCACAAGATAACAACACTCCTCACTCATTCATTTGAGATACTCACCAACATTTTAATCGAAAGAGCTGTATCTTCTATTGGTGGGAAGTTAACCAGATATCAGGCTCTTTTTTTTCTAAGGATGATCTTTAAAAAGACAATGATTTAGAAAATGTTCATCTGTCTTCATACTGCCTTTTGTGTAGTTAATAGAAGACAACTAAAATTTTCTTTATAATTTATAAATTTGATATCAAAATATGTTTGGTTCATATAGAATATAATCTTCTGTATGAACCCTTCCCATCCCCATTAGAAAAAAAAAAAAATTGTATTGTATTTTTACTGGAAAGACTTAATAACCTTACATTTATAATGCATAAATGAACCTTTTGCTTAATCATGCCTTCATTATTATTGAAATCATAAATATTGTGTGCTACATTACTTTGAGCTTGAAAATTGTTATCACTATGCTGCTGTTATTTCATATAATCAGGTTTTCATGATATTTTGCAATCAAATAATCAGGTAATAAGATATTATTTGTTTGGAAATCTACTTTAAATTAAACAGAATGTACATACTCACCATGAAAAAATCATCGGAAAGTAAGGGGTAAGTACTATATGTGTAAGGGCAAACCAAAGTGAGCCAAATATGATTCCGACAATAGTTCCACATATAACTTGTTTCCATGTATGATATTGCAGATAAATTCTAAAATAATATTCAATATTCTTATTTTTAAATAATCCTCTAAAGTTTGTATGTAAACAATATAAATTTAAATATGACCATAATTATACCTGCTGATGCATACAATTGATGCAAAAGATATGCATCCCAAAACAATTATTGTTTTCCAAACTGTTTCAAAAGTAGAATTATTATTCATATGATGCAACCTGTAACAAATTATGACACTTTACAATAATAATAATATTACAAAATAACAATCGAATCATAATTTATTTTTTATTAAAAAAATCACGGTGAAAAGAAAACTGCTAACATCAAATTTTTATTGACAGACATCTCTTAATAGTGACATTGATTCTTTAGCTAAAATTATTATACTAAGCACATTTCCAATTACAAAAATTTAGCCTACCTACAGAAAAATTATATAAAGTTATGAAAACTGATGTTTTTAACAATAGTAACTGTCATATTGAGATGCACACGCATATGATTCAATAGCATCACATTGTACTAGAACCGAAGATGTCTGCCCACTATGACTGTCAAAAAAAGATTCTGTTCAATAATATAATAACATTGTATTATACTGTGGGAAGAAAAACTTGCATTGTTTCTGATTGTTATAATACTCAATTGTCATAATCAAAATAATTTTTTTGCAATTACAGCTTAAAAAATATCCTAACAAAATTAAAGGATAAAATTACTTTTTTCTTTCTTTCAATTTACTTATAGTGCCAGACATATTCATTGTATAATTTAGTTACACCAATTAGATTCTTGTGAAATTAAACAATTCCTTCAATTTGTTTATACCATGACTGTCTGTATAATGTATTATTTTTATTCTATGAGCAGTATGAGTTTCTTGAACTGGAAAATAGTTTGGAATAATGAATACTTGTTTACTGTGTAAGTTATACTCAACAACTATAAGAGAAATTAAAAGATGAATATGGTTGACAATATAACTTACCTTATGCATACAAAACAGATAATATAAGTTGTGAAAAACCATGAGAACTGTGCATGTCCTGACGGCATGCCATATTCTGTATAATTGACACTTCTCTGTAAAGGTCTTTCCTCAATAAGTATATGTTTAAATATTATATTTAAAACTTCATTGATAGCAGTACCTATGAAAAATATAATCTGGAAATATAAGACTAAATTATAATATCAGTAAATTAATAGCTTCAAGTAAAAATAAATCATAGATTTAAAGAAATAAATGAATATCTACTCACAGTATGAACATCTCTTCGGAATAAAATTAGAGCAAGAAATCCTGATATAATACAAAAAGGACTTAAACTTACTAATGCCAACAATTTCCCCAGCCAGTCACCTAAAAGATAATGTATAAATTAAAAATAATGGTTGTATCTGCACAAAAATTAACTTCTTTGTCAAGAAAAAATCCAACTGATTTGTTATCAAAATGCTAACTAACCAAAGTTTGATGATACAGTAAATCAAAGGTAATAAAGGGTAAATTAATAAAATTAGGTACTACCTTGAGGGTATTCAACATGTGTCAAACCCAGAGGTACCCATGAGCAACTATCCACACTTTCCTTCATTTTAAGTTCATGTTCCTCAAGAGAGGCCATTTTACATCACTCCTATCCAGTACCCTTTCAGAAGTTCATATCGTTTCTTTAAGAATGTCTGCAGTACGTCCTAAATCCCCAGCACTCACTTACAGAATAATCGCGGAGTGTAAAGAATCAAAAGCCAGGACGGGTTTGATGTGTCTGCCGCACAGTACCGTTGAAACTCCTGTTTTCATGCCAGTCGGCACAAAGGTAACCTCTCCACACTTGATTACCTTAATGAAAAACACGTGATTTTTTATAAATTACTTTTGAATTTGAATACTCGTGAACGTTCGGGCCAATTCAGCTACACAAAAACCGAACTCTTTCTAATCAGTTATGGAGATGAACTCGGAACGAACGAGTTAAAAAAAAAAAGAATGTTATCTTTTGAGGGCTCAAAATAAAGCTGTTTTCTTTATGCATGAGATTATTAACATGCCTATAACGTTAAAGGAAGTCAAAATCCTTATCTTCAGATGATTTGTTGGAGATGTCATGAGTTAGGAAATATTTAGTCCGTCATAGTTTATGTAGATACATTTATGCCTGAAAACATTTTTTTCTGAAGAACTGCTTTATTAAAACTTTTCCCAAACTGTTAGCTTACCAGATTTCTCTTATTGAATTTGTTGTAAATGCGATAGTTGAGTTGGAATCATAGAGCTAGGTTTGTACTTTTTAAGGAATTCAGATAATTTTGTTATATAATTGAATTTTATAATGTTAGAATGAATTAATTATATCCCCTAGGAACCTCATGACAAAAGTAAATGCTAATATTAATTATTTGTGGCATGTAATGCCTACAGTTATAATATTAATAATAATTGGTAAAAAAAGGAAAAACTTATGAAAGGACTGGGAGTTGAACCCAAATCCAGAGGTAGCCTCGAAGTGATATCTCAATTATAGTCAGAAGGCCCTGGGTTTGCATCCCTGACCTGCCACTACTTTTTCTCTTATATATACTTATATGGGCCATCAGTTATTAGATCTGCCAGTAGGTAATGTTGTTGGTATCATTCTGACCCAGCAGCAGGGTTTCCATCAGTAAATAGCCAGGCACTAACTTTTTAGAAACTGTTTTTTAAAGTTTTTTCATCTCTTCCTCAATATCCTCTCATTACATTATATTTTTTATTCAGACTTTTATTATGAAGGAGAGAAGCATTTAGTCTTATCCCTTATCTGATAGAGCGTATCTCCCTACATGTATCCTCACACGTCTAGGAATGTTGAGTCCAACTAATGGAAGTACAATGAACATTATTTGTCCATCTTAACTCAAATTATTAAAAAGGAACAGTTTGCACTGGCTCTGGACTTTAGGGCTGTATATCAGTACTGAGTATAGATAATGTATTTATATCCTAACGCCTTTTTATATCCAAAGGAGTGATTTTAAATTTATATAATGGGGCTCAACAAAATAAAGCTGCTTAGTGAGACAAGAATTGAACCGGTGCTGTTCTGATTCGATGAACTGTAGCATGTGTTCCGGTTAGGTTACATTTGTTCACTGAGGAGTAATGGGTGGACAATGTTCTTAGATTGATAATGTGCATCCATAGTACAACAAAAAATCTTCATCAGCTCATATCAGGGCTTGAAGTTGTTGACAGGAACTCCTTGCTAGCCCTTTGATACACTACTTAATTTTTATTTCAAATTTACAAAATGTAAAAATCCAGTCAATAAAAGAAGAAAAAGTCAAATTAGTTTGTGATTGAAACAATTAATTTTTCATATAATATAATCTGTTACCAATTTCAATTATAGTTTAATGATTTTAGTTATCTAGTGTTAATAAAATTACTGCGAACTATAAATAACATCAGTAAATTAAAGAGGATTAGGTTAAAAAAAAAAGTGAAGAACGATCAAATTATGGGCTACAAAGCTACAATGTTCCTTGAATGACAGCGTAGTCATACATTTCTTATTGTTAGGATTTTAGCAGTCACTCAGTTTCCTATACAGTGGAGAGAGGCCTAAAACCTCCCACATTTAGGGAATGCAGATGGAGTCCAACATAATAACTATTTTTCATAATGGAAATAAAAATGATTTAAGATCTAGTATCTTCTTCAGTACAATATGCCCTGTAAAGTTTTTTCTTTTTTAATAACTTGTTCAACTCACTACATTTTGAATTGAATAAAAAAAAAATTTAAACAAAGGGGAATCTAAATTCTCAATTTTCTGAATGTGACTTTTCTTATTAAAATAAATTACTTCGTAATTTTTAATTACGTTAAACTGTTTATTTTTTCATTTACTAGGGTACATTGAAGGGGCTTTTACCCGAACAACTGGAAGCCATGGACTGTCAAATAATACTTGGAAATACTTACCATTTGGGCACTAACCCGGTTTGTATACCTGATGATAGATTCAAGTAAAAAATATATAGATTATAGTAAACAAAATATATATTAAGAACCGAATTTTTAGGGCCCTGATCTTTTAAAAAAAGCAGGTGGACTTCACAAATTTATGGGATGGGACAGAGCTTTGTTAACTGATTCAGGTGGTTTTCAAATGGTATCCCTTTTAAGTTTAGCAGAAATTAAGGAAGAAGGCGTACATTTTAAGTCACCTTATGATGGTATGTAATTATCAAATGAATTAATGGAGAATTTGTTTGTTACAACAATTAAATATTACTTGCCATTTTATAGATTCATCATGCTTATTAAGCCCAGAAAATTCTATTAACATACAAAATGCAATTGGTGCTGATATAATCATGCAGCTTGATGATGTTGTAAGTTCCCTTACTACCGGGCCCAGGGTAGAAGAAGCTATGGGAAGGTTAATTTTTATTATTAAAATATTGATTTTCAAGGCAGCAATTTGGAACTGTTAGTAAAATAGAATTTTTTAGAACAATAAGGTGGTTGGATCGTTGTTTAGAGGCACATGAGAGAGACAACGAACAGAGTATATTTCCCATTGTCCAAGGAGGATTAGATCCTGAACTCAGGAAAAAGTGTGTTGCTGAGCTGATAAAGAGGAATGTTAGAGGATTTGCTGTTGGTGGAATAAGGTTTTTTATAACTCCTATATAAATAATAATTTAATAAATTATAGAAAATACTTTACTTTGTAAATGCAATATAGTACAAACCTTATAAAATTCTCAAATAAGATAATAAAATCATCGGAGCAATATTTTTATTGTTTAATGTAATTAATTTTTTCTCTCCTGCAGTGAGGGATTCCCAACTGAGAGTGCAGGAGATTTTCAATACATCAATTTATGATATTTGTCATATTGTATTTTTAGACATTTTTTTATTTTACTTATAAATTAAAACATAGTTTGAAATGTTCGAAAAAAAAAGTAATATGAAAATTTTAATTTCTGAGGAACACATTTTGTTTCTTAATTAAATTTCATTTAAAATTATTTCATGTTTCCTGTTAATTTTATTCATCCTTCCAGTGAAAAAAAATTATTGTCAGTTTTTTTTGCACTTAAAAAGATTCAAGTTTCCTGGGAGGTTTTTTTATTGCCTGATAGTTCTGTAAATTTCATATGCATACATAAAAACATATGTATTTCATAAATGAAATTTTTGAAGCAATTAAAAATATATCTGGACAGAAATTGGGCCAATTGGTGGTGTTCAAGTTACATATACATTTTCCCAGGCTAAGTATACCCCACCAGATCTATCCCCTTAGAAATAATGCTTAAGGGAGTCAATAAAATTCAGGTCATATTACAGTGAAACACAATAATAACTAAGCCACTGAGAACTCAAAATAAAAGAATGGACTCACATTAAATTCTTCGGCTAACTATAGATTTTTGTAATTATTTATGTCATCTCTTTCTAGTGGTGGCGAGGCAAAAGAAGACTTTTGGAAAACAGTAAATTTGTGTTCGGATTTATTACCTAAAGACAAGCCACGTTATTGTATGGGCGTCGGCTTCGCTGCTGATTTAGTGGTTTGTGTGGCACTCGGAATTGATATGTTTGATTGTGTTTTTCCTACTAGAACAGCAGTAAGCATTTCATTTATCAATGAATTCTTATATTTGATAAAAATGAAATTTATAACAAAAGTTCTCATTTTTAGAGGTTTGGCTGTGGGCTAGTGGAAACAGGCCAGATCAACTTAAAACAAAAGAAATTCGCCAAAGATTTAAGGCCCATTCAAGAAGATTGTAGTTGTTCAACCTGTAAGACTTATACAAGGGCGTATCTTCATTCTATTGCTACGATAGAAACAGTGGCTTGTCATTTACTCTCCGTTCACAATGTGTATTATCAGGTATTTATATCTCATATTTTATTGTGTGTAAGGGAATTTTGGTTTTTAGGAATTTAGATTGGACTACTTTATTTTAATTTCATAAAGGTGTTATGGAAATAAGCAATCATTGTTATTGAGAAATATTAATCAAGAAAAACATATTATCCCAAAATTTTTAATTTAAGTCTACTTTGTATAAAATCATTAATATTTATCCTCAATATTTTAGCTCAAGCTCATGAAAAACATCAGAGAAAGTATCAAAGAAGATAGATTTCCAGAATTTGTGAAACAATTTATGAAGAAAATGTTTGAACAACGAGAAATTCCAGTATGGATTAAAGATGCTTTACTTGCAGTTAATATTTCTTTAGACTAATTTAAGTGAAAAAACTATTTGTGAGATTCTGTAAATAAGAATATTATGGGAGAGAAACAAGCCTTTCTTGTCTGTTGTTTATATATAAATATAATTTGTTAGTTCTTTTCACATATATTCAGTCAATTGTGAAATTTGGCAAGTTCTGAAGAAAATATTGTGTTTCCCTTAATACAGCAAACTAATTTTTAAAATAGTAATTTATTTTACTAAGGCTATTGGGGGTGTCATAAAACTACTTATCTTCACATAGGTAAGTTAACTTAATCCAAAGTATGTCTTAAATATTAAAATGAACTCCAAGCTTCATTTTGTGAGTCATCCGGACACTATGCTTATTATTATGATACAGATGTTATTATGTAGCTATGTAGGTACTGTGTTGTCTTTAACAACTAGATCTTTATTCTCATAGGTTTAAAGTTTTATAATATGAACGAACATGTGCTCATGTTTTTCACCAAGTCCATTAGTCAGTGTCAAATATGATTAAATTGTATTTAATTTTTCATTATTGTATTATAATTTGCATAATAATTACAACACAATTTTGTAACAGAATTAGTATTATACTTAGAATTCCCTATCGAATATTAGGTATAGGTTTCTTGAAGTACAAGTTTAATATTCTAAGAACTTCTTCTTTTTTTTTTTTTTTAGGATTAGTTTCTTTTTATATATATATTTTTAGCAATGTTGATCAAACTTACCAAGCTAAATAAGGTATTTTTCTTCATGAATTATGCCACAGAGATAATTTACAACAATCTATTTATATTACTATTTACAAATAACTCATTTCTGTACCCCTTTTAGGTTCTTGGGTTTTATTGATTTTTTCAAGCTACTAGAATGTAATTGCAAAACATTTTGTTATAATTGTTAATTTATGCTACATATTTATTTAGAATGATTACTATTTATAAATTGTAATCAGACTGTTAGTGAAGGGCCTCATTTAATAGAGCCAAATAAAATAATAAGACCCCTTTCCCTAACAACAAATTAACATCAGTGTGACATAGAGAATGGAATATATTCAAATTATAAAGACAAGCTGTAATGGCAGGGTAGTGCTTATGCATCTATGCTATATATTTTTAAACAAGTGTATATGTGTTTCAGTCCCAGTGGGTAATGTACCTATAAATACGAGTCAAATAAATAAATATTGTCTTATACAATTAAAATGATAACTGTAATTGTGGAAAGACAATAAAGCTGTTTTATAATTATAATTACTATGATTCTGTTGTAGATGATCATGTTCCAAATTAAATTCTAGTTAAATTACTTTAGAATATAAAATTAGTAAATCAGAAGTTTAGTAGTTGAAAACTGCACTGGGATGAGTGAGGTGCTTGTCACTCATAATAGGCTTCACCTGTGGGCTGAGTGGAGCCCATCACCATACAGTAGGATTGGGTTACAAATTTTTCCCCTTGGAGTAAAATTTCAAAAATTATAAAAGGGCGATGGATTTGTTCTGTATACCCAAGGGCTCATTTTAATCACAGCTGAATGTAGTCATGTAGGTCAAGACAGAACAGCGAACCAGGGAATATTTTCCCTTTAGCGAATGATCCACCTGCTTTTGGTTTTTTATTCAGCTGAATCTCATTGATCTGTGTGGAACTAGTGAATACCGAAGCCAGCTTAGTTGACATTCCCCCCTTAAATGATGTCAGATTATTTAGAAGTTTATAGTTCTCGGACATTAGTCATTAGTTGTCTATCCCATTGCCTATCACCATTAATTTAAAATGGACCGCTGGGTATAAGACAATTCTAGCCAGAGTTGGGTGACTTTATTAAATTGGTACAAAATAAAATTTGTTATCCTAGGCGAGAATCAAGCTCACAAGTAAGAAACAAATCCATGGAGCATACACTCCAGCCCACTGAAACCACTTCATTAACAAAATGTAAAAACTTAAAAAAAAAATCAAAAATTAAAAAACAAATTTATTTATTAACAATTCCTCATAATTGAAATCAATCAAATAATTCAGTTCAGTTAGAAGAATAAATGAATAGAAACAGGGTTTGAATTTCTTTTTACAAGTATAATATTTCTTCAGAAGTTACATGAAATCGTCAGAATCATTGCCATCTGTGGTTTTGTTTGATTTCATATTTTCAGGTCTCATTAGTGTGGTGTAACTCCTGCAATATTAACAATAGCACATAATTAGTTTTATTTACCCATAAAATTATTACCTTTTTCTAAGTAATCTTAAGGGTTCATATTTAAAATCATTAATATAAATAAATAAAAACATCAGTACAAATAAGGATAAACAAATTCATAAAACACCAGGTGATAATATGAATATTATTTCTATAGATAAAGGGTCTACACTAAAATGTGAAAACAACAGTGAGCCACATCTAAAGTTTAATTTCATATATGAAAACAAAGGCTATTAAGGAATAATGTGCAATTCTAATGAATCTATCAATCCCTAAACTGGAGCAGAAAAAATGTTGACTGAAAGAATTAAAAAACGAGGGAGGGCACGATTTTTGTGGCTGGGAAACATGGAGTGGAATCTGAAGGCAATGGGAATGCAGTACTAGAGATGTTTTGGAGCAGACAACTCTTCACTTTTCTTGAATGCTAGAAGATAGCTTCATGGACTGTAGTGCTCAGCAATGAACAAGTAGTTATGGAAATCAAAATAATAACTGCCTCTTTAGCCAGCTAAAAGAGATTATTGTAAAATTCTTAAAATAAATTATAATTACTACAATAATACCTCAGTTCAGCTTCTTCCTGTTTTCTCCTTTCTTCTTCCTTTTGTTTTTCCTTTAATTCCCTCTGTAATAGTTTTTTATCCTCCCTTTCCCTGGCATCACGAGCTTCTCTTTCTGCTCTTAAATCAGGGCGTTCCTCTTTCTTAGTTTTATTCAGTCTATTAACTATTTCGTTTATTCTTTTAGCTACTCTCATTTTCCGAACCTAAAAAAATTCCAGATATTAGAAAAAATATAACAACTACTTTAGTTGTCAATTATATTAAAAAAAAAATCAACTGGCTTATGTTCATCCATCAACCTTTAAACCTGATGACAGTCAAAACTGTAAATTAACTAGCAGTTCAACTAGAAAAAAAAAAGTTTCTTATGCAGATTATGGGCTGGGCTAGTAGCACTGTATTACCCCCAATACTGGAGAATATTCAGGAAGAATAAAACTGAAAACACAAAAAACACCTAGACAAGATGGGGATACTAGCAACATTAAACAAAGAAGTCTTGCCTTTCTTTGGCTGCTAATATAATTATAAATAATAGAGGGACCAATACCACAACAAATATTATTAATTTAAATACTGTATACAGTACGACCTTAATTAATCAGAGCAATGATGAGGAGAGTATAACCAGATAATAAAAAAACATCGATAATCAAAAAAGATGTTTTTATAGCCTAACTTTGGATTCAGATAGCGCTGCATTGTCCACTAAATGAACATCCTTACTAGTAAGGCCTTTTTTCTACTGATATTCGTGGAAATATGGAACAAATTTCTTAAAAATCAATCATTAAAAACACTTTGATTCATCCAAAAAAATCCGAATGATCATGGTTATACTGTATTCAAATATTTTCATTAGACTAGCTCTCAGAAAATTAACTTATGGATCACAACATGTCACCCTCAGTGCCACGACGGTACAATCACCTGTGGCAGGATAGTTCAGTTGGTAAAGCCCAAACTAGATATTGCGGAGGTCCTCGGTTCAAGCCCCAATCTTTCCAGTAATTGTTTGTTTGGCTGTTCAATGTTGAATAAATATTCAAGTAACTAACAGAAATTTCATGGGTTTATAAAAGCTATCTGGGAAGAGGAAGTGATTTAAACTGAGTGGAATCATGGAACAAGGAAGGGTCCCAGTGTTCACAAAAGGAAATCCTAGTGTACGTAGGAACCATTATGGCATTATTATGCCAAATGTGGCCTATAAAATTCAATCTTTATTATAAGTGAACCTGATTCCATATACTAAGGATGTGGCAATAGTTGGAGCAAGGGAGGTTATTGCACAAGTTGAAGGAAAAATCATGAGGCTAGCCTAGAAAGAACAGAATAGAAATAAAGCTAGGTTAATGGATTTAGGCGGATATATTATTAGGAAATGGTTTAAATAAAAAAAAAGATCAAGTTATGAATGGACAATTTTTTGACAAAACATGTTATTATTAGGCCCTTATGCGAGATAGTGAGAGGAAAGAATTGTATAAACATCTAGATGTTGTACAATGTGTAGAAGCATTGCCCATTAAAGTAATGTAATGATAATCCAGTATACTTTTTGGGTTATTCCACACCAAATCAATCATTAGAAATATAATTTTAGACTGATCAGATGGGTTTTGAGTATGAACAGCCACTAAAAACCTACAAAGATCGCTTCTCTAAGCTAATGGGTAACCCATCAAACAAGTCTTGTTCCTTAAATGAATGTGATTTCTGTCCAGAGCTAACCATGTTCAAAGAGGCTTTGTTGACAACCTTTGAAGAGGACTTGATTGAAAATATTAGGTTGGTGTGAATGAAATGTCAGATTCTTTAAGTGAATATATTAAACTGCATATCTTTTTCCAAAAGCTGTTTATTTAATAAAAATATGCTCCATTTACTTCAATACACTTTTCCCAACGAGATTTTAATGCATAGATGCCTGTCTTCTAATTTTTAGAATCAATGAACTGTGATATGGCATTTTTCAGACTGTCTTCATTTTTGTACTGTTTACAAAAAACAGTTCTAAATGTTTAAATAAATGAAAGTCGGTTGGCGAAAGATCCGGTGAATAAGGCGGGTGCTGCGAAATTTCATATTTTAATTCATTTAAATTTATTACCCAGCTTATTTCGCTCTGTTAGTTTGTGTGGTATCCCCTTATTTATTTTTTTCACCTTGCTAATTTCAGAAAGATGTCGCAATATTGTTGTATGGTCAACTTCCATTCTGGCAGCAAGTTTCCTTGAAGAAACAGTTGGATTCGTTTCCACCAATGCTTTCAGAGCATCATTTTTCACAGACGTTTCGGGTCTTCCACGCGGTTCATTTTGCAGGGAAGAATCACCAGACCGAAATTTTTCAAACCAACGCTGCACTTTTCAATCGTTCACAGTATTCTCCCCAAATGCCTGGTTTATATTGCGTGCAGCTTTTGCAGCATTATTACCAAGTTTATACTCATATAAGAAAATTACACGAATATCGGTGCAAAATTCAAAGCAAATAACAAAAGGGAACACTTTTGAGAAAATCTACTTTGCTGAAATGTGACTGGCAATGGACAGTACTACTATAAACCAGGTTATGTCAAAAACAAAAGCATAACAAAAACAGGGAGACAAACGTTCACATTTAAAGAAAATCCGACATTTCATACTCACCAACCTAATATATCCTACAAACAATGGGGTACTTCTGAAACAATCACCAAACCAGCTGAAGACTTTATACAGGAATTTCGCAAACATCTTAATTTCAAAAAACATGAATTTGTTGCCCAACGAAAATCTGCCTTTTTACCTGAAAAGAAATCTGCAGGTAAAGAAACATAATTTTTGTATAGCGAGACTTATATGCTTCAGAGAGAACTCTTTCACTGGAATAACTCAATGGCCACAGTCTATCCAAGTGTAGTTTATGTTAAGAAGAAAAATGAGAAGAACGACAACTTTGATGTTTTGACCTACACAAGGTTTGTGTTCATCTCAAACTATTTGACCCATAATATAGTTATAATTAACGTTTTCTAAAAAAAGTTAATTAATTTTATAAAGCAAGACTTCATGCCAAATGCAAAGAAAGTGTACTACTTCAGTAATAGCTCAGCTCTCCAATATAAGAACTGAATGAACTCTTCCAACTTGTCTCACTATACTGAGGATTTTGATGGAGTGGAAGCAGAATGACATTTTTATTGTACATCACATGGGAAGGGATGTGTGATGGAATTGGAGGGGCAGTGAAGAGACATGCAACCAAAGGCTAGCCTTCAAACCCTACTAAACAACCAGATTTTGACTCCACTTTTCAATGTACACTTAACTTATCACTTATTTTTTATATAATAAAACCCATAGGAATACCATCATGAAATTTGGCCCCTACATTCTAATAATATGTACAAGTAACATATAAAATAAAAGCCCTTGATATTCTGAAAAAAAAATGGCATTATTTTGAGATTTCTAGGGCAAATATTTTTGGAGCTATAAGCTTTTGAATTTTTCAAAATGTGTCAAAAACAGCCGGGTTTTAAAAAATTTATAATTTAATATAAATTTAACTCAAAAACTAAAAATGGGAAAATCTGAAAATTTTGCATTTTTTATGCTGACCGAGATATGTACAAAAAATAATTGATTTCTGAGAGTTAAAGTTCCAGACCATTGGTTGATTTGACATGGAATCACCCTTATTTCTCATGAACTTAGGTCGATTCCCAATCAAATACCCACTTGTATCATATTCCACAGCTAATTATGAACTTACAGTTAAAGTTAACGGTGGTTGACTAGTCGTATGAGATGTAACAGGGACCCTGTCTGGCAATTAGTGTATCACTAGTACCAGTAGATCAACAAGACCAGTAAACCCCACCAAAAAGTAATAGAACAAAATACACTTGAGTAAATTTTCACTAACTCCGAAATGTATGTTTGAGTAACAATACAAAAGTGCAGGCGGAGGGGGGGGGCTGTCCTATAGGATAGTTAAGAGTAATTGCTTCATAATAAGTAGATTCTTGATTTTACTATCCTAAAGATTGCAGTTCTGTAAATAATGGTGGCTTCTTGTGTGACTAGCCCAATTTTTTCACATAATGAAAGTAAATACAGGCATGAAACCGCATTAAACTGGAATATCCAGTTATCTTGGCAATTTTCTCTCATTTTTTTTTATCAATTGTTTATACTAAGCTTTATTTTTTGAATTGTATATAAACAAAATTAATAGAGTATAAAGTTAAGGAAAAATAATGGGAGATGTCAGAGTTCAAGCTGGATTAGTCACATCAGTTTAAAAAAAAGTCATTAAATAATAGAGAAATAAAATACTCAAAAATAACTAAAATTACTAGCATACTTCTTTGTCTTTATGGTAAGCAACTTGGCCTGGTTCCATTCCATCTGTTTTTTTTAAATTTGCCCACATTGTATATACTACATCAATATCATTCATCTTGTTTCCGGTAATACTGTTAGCTTTAACAAGTTGAGCAGCATCTTCTAAAACAGCAGAAGGAATGTCATCAATGCTCTGGCCCTTTAAAAATTAAAAACTATTGTTAAGAACTATAATTTATTTAAATTAGAAGACAAAAATGCAGTATCTTTTTATACCTCTTTAAGCCTCAAGTAAACATGAGCAGAAGAAACTTTGTCAACATGGAACCATACATCTTCAGGCCAACCCCACTTAATAAGGTCTTCGTCTATTAACAAACATTACTCTTGAGCACAAGGCAATTCACAGTTTTCCAAAATATATTTTAAAAACTTACTTTCATATTTATCCAATCCCATGAAGAGTGTGACAGGTGGAGAAACAACTATAAGAAAACAATATAATGAGTGTTTTGGATACACATAAATACATTATTACAATATATACTTACCGTTACTAATAAAATAGAATACCATGTTGATTATATTTTAAACACGCTATTAGGATTTTTATGATCTTTCAAACTTGGACAATGTACATTCCGAACCTGCAAATTTATAACCCGCGATAGCAGTGTTGATTTAATTTCTCCATTTTGTACACTACAATTATTTTTTAACGGTCTGATAAATCTTAAATTGCTAAGTATTTTATAGCAACTAATCTAAAAAATTTTTAAATACATTTACATATATTCCTTTTATTTCGTTTTATTCTTAACCATAATCGTAAAAAATATTTACTGTATTAGGTATCGATCTTCGCGTTTGTCAGGAGTTGGTGTATTAAATTTAAAATATTTAAATATTCAAACAAGTGGTTAAAAATGTATGTTTGTTGTGATTAAATACTATAATTGTGAGCTCATTTAAGAAACTTCAAAAATGTTCATATATCTGTGTAAAAAGGTTTGTTATCCATACTGGTTTTTATCAAATATATTAAGTATAATATTCTGATCTAATAATAAAATAATACTTGTCGGTTTTTGCTTTATTTTTGTAAATATTTACTTCAGTTGTATGTTATAAGCATTTTCATCGTAGCTTTATTGCTATGACATTCCAGCATTGTAATGTGAATTTGCTTTGAGAATTTTTAGTGTAAACTTGTATTATGTATAGATATCAATGCCAAACAATACAAGGATATATTGTTTGGCGTGGAGTAGCGATCAAGGATGGATAGGGCTTGGAGGTGATGACGGATTGCTAAAAGTTTTGAAATTGGAATCAGGTATTTACAGCGCTGTTATAACATTCTATGTGTATATAATAACAAAATACTATACTTTATTTAAATAATAAATAATGTGACTGCAGGTAAAACTAAAGGGATTACTGCTCCTGCCAACCTCTCGATGAATCAAACATTAGAAGGACATACTGGTAAAGTGCAAGTGATTACCTGGAATGAGCAGCATCAGAAATTTACCACAAGTGATCAAAATGGTTTAATTATAGTTTGGACTATGTATAAGGTAAGGGTTATTTATTGCTGAACATATTGGGTACTTTTTATTACTATTTATTAATAACACTGGGAGTAAATGCTATTCAGAGCATTATGTGTTTGTGCTACCTAAAACTCTGCAAAGTGTTTGAACAACAATAGCTATCAATCATATCTGATGCAATGATGTAAAACTCTCATGTCTATAGGTAATGCAGTTAAGTGTTAATTTGGTTAGTATAAATTAACTGTTCAAGTAAGTTATCCTTCTTAGTCTTTTTTTAAAATGAATATTTACAACCTCCTAAATAAAGAGGAAGAATAGCCAGTGTTTCTCCAAGATCAGAGAATTATCTCAAATGGCCAAAAAACAACTGCCCCAGGTCGTATATGCCCTTGTAGTGGTTTTTCAGCTGAAAATTAATTTTAGATTGAAATTCATTACACTTTACAAATCATTTCTTATTTTAGTAAAAATTATCAAAGAAAAAATTGTATAATTGCTATAAAATGTTTATCTGGAATAATTTGTTTTTGGAGAATTCAGAAGGTCGGTTTCATACCCCCTCCTTACTTAGTCATTTGTCCTTCTATTCCAAACATCCTACCCCTCATTTGATTCCTGATCTCCAAATTTCTATCCACGTAAATCTTTTCAATTTAATAATACATTCAAAATCTCTTTGTGTTAGGGTAGAGTCAATTTATTTATCTAGTTATGATAACTTAAAGGACGTTATTTAATATTGAACGAATATTAGATGTATCTATTTATTTATTTGATGCTCACAATATGAATCATTTACCAATCCTCAAAATACATTCCTTTAATGATTTTTTTTTTGGGTCCATTCCTTACTTGGTACGAGTATCATAAATCTCCTATATCTGTTTTTATTCTTGAAATTGCCATCTATTAAATCATCATTTATGTAATTATACCCTTTCATTAATTTTGTTTATAGGGTAATTGGTATGAAGAGATGATAAACAATCGGAACAAGTCTGTTGTGAGAGGAATGGCCTGGGATACAGAAGGGAAACGAATTTGTATAGTTTATGAAGATGGTTAGAAAATCTTTCTATAAACTTCTACTATTATTTTTGAGGAATAAAAAATTATATATTCATATATGTATAAATGTTTACATCAAATTTTGATAGGAGCTGTTATTGTTGGATCTGTTGATGGGAATAGAATCTGGGGGAAGGAATTAAAAGGATTAACACTGACAGGAGTTCAGTGGTCACCTGATGGCAGGTATTTGGTTTTCAGCCTGCAGAATGGCGAAGTCCATCTATATGATAACCTAGGAAATTTTTTTGTGAGTGAGATTATTATCTCCATGTATTTAATAAAAATTAAGTTATTGTATCTATTTTTTTAAATGGTATTGTAGTTTTATGAATAAGGTTTGTCATTTATAAAGAATAATACTCTACTTAAAGTAAGTCATAAATTAAACACAACACCCTGGTTCATATTTGAATGATTTATTTAGTTACAGCAAAACATTATTGTACAGAAATATTTATTTCACAATGCCCTTCTAGGCAGGGATTGGTTCAGAGGGCTTAATTTAAAATTGAGATGCTAAAATAACCATGCAACAAAACTCAGAGCAAATGTTGGCTCCTGCCCATGGCTTTTATGAAGGGGCCAAAGTTTAAGCCCTCTTATTCTGCAACAATGTGGCTGCCTGGGTTCCAATCACTACCACGTCAGGTTGGATTCAGGGCGTATTCGGAAATGTCATATCAACCAGCTGGTTTCAAAAGATGTGCCATTCAACAGATAAACTCGCAAGGTGCCATTCAACTTACCCTTACAACCAGTGGCTAAGCCACCAGTTCAGAACTATTCACAGTCTGAAGAAACATCATCTCCAACTCCTTAACGTATCCTTCTTTATGTTATAACTCTACCTTAGAAGAAGAATATCCTTCATTTTTATGGATACGGCCCAATCTTATAACTTTTTTAGACGTAATGGGGGCTGAATTGTGTTGTAGTGGGTCTTTTTATGTTTAGAGTGTAAGACATTATTTAAATTATTTTCTCTTTCTCTTACTGATGCCCTTTTGATTTGGGTAAGTAATTTTTGTTATATCTTGAGAGGTCAATTTTTAAGTTTAGCATTTATAGGCAAAGTACGTTACCAGTCGACCGCCTTCTCAAACCGACACTCTTTGCACTTGGTCTCAGTGTATGAGTCTTGGCACTTTACTTTCCCACCATACTGGGGTTACTTTCACCACCCACCATACTGATTACTTTAAAAAAATAAAGAATAAAACCGATATTTAAAAATTTACATTATATCTCAGTTTTTCAATTGATCTGTAAAGTGGCTGATATGGTGAAATCAGGCTTTATAGATTTTTTAATGTTGTAATAGTTATTTTTTAATTTTATGATGACACTCTCTATTACAGATGAAATTAAATATTCAATGTTTCCCATCTCTGGTCATTACCGGTATACCTGTTGTAAGCATGGCTTGGTATGATGGTAGAAATGGATATGTTCAAAACAGTTGTCCATGTTTTGCTATTTTATACCAAACAGGGCAATTACAGATAATGAGGAGTCAAAGTGATGAAGGTAAATTGCATGGACTGATATTTCAACGTTATAATAGTTCTTATTTAAAAAATGCCATTCTGTACCCTCGGAATTGAGGAGAATCTAGTAATTAATTTGTGCTGAGAACATCTCTCAGATTACTACAACTACACTCTTTAGTGGATCACTAAAATATTTTATATGAAGAAGTGAGAGTTTGATTGGAGGAAAACTAAAAATTGAAGAAAAAATGTATAAAAGACGGGGTTTACAAAGGGTTTTTTATTTATAGTAAATTGTGAGGCCATTTCCTTTGTATGATGGAAATATCTCGTAATGATTGCACCCATAATTTTCTATTTGACAACTCATGTTAACCCTGAGCAGCTCTTGTAAACTATCACTGTTGTACCACTATTTTTGAGATGTGTGTGTGTTTATTCGGACAAGAAAAGAAATAGAGTGAGAAGATAGAAATCTTACACTCTTGACTTAGGTCTGAAAATAGTTATAGCATATGAACCACTATTATTAAAGAAATGAGTTGACAGTTTTAGTGTCTAATTGAAAAAAAAAAAGGACTTATAACCGCCTCCAAAAAAAAAAAACTGGTCAGTTACATTATATGTATGATGTAAAATTAGAACAATAATAATTTCATATTTTCAGATCCAGTTATTTTGGATACAGGAATCAGTGCAGTAAATTGCTGTTGGAACCACAATGGAAGCACATTAGCTATAGTGGGCTCGTCTGTATTTCCAGAAGACAATAAGGAAACAAATGTGGTCATTTTTTATAATCTTTATGGGGAAGTTAGTAACATATCAAGTAATATATTTCTTTTATAATTAATTGAATTTTGAATCATTAGTTTTTCAACATTGATCAAGAAAAATTTAAATGAAATCTATCCTAAAACTGATTCAATATTTTATTCTTCTAGCACATAAGAACAATGAAAATTCCTGGTAGAGTAATAACCACGGTGGTCTGGGAGGGAACTTCTTTGAGGATTGCACTGGCCGTTGATTCATTTATTTATTTTGCTATCATTAGACCAGATTATAAATGGGCCTATTTTTCAAAAACCTTAGTATTTTCACATTCACCTAGGACTGGAACGCAAATTACATTTTGGGACACAAATAACAATGAGGTAATGTAATAACAAAGTTCCTTATACAAATCATAAACTTAAATTACATATTTTATGTTAAAAAGTTGATAAATGTATTAAGTTTAGAATAGTTAACTCAATCTTAATAATTAATATTTGTGGTCTGTAATTCCATTGGTGCAAATTTAATGCGTATAATGCTGTAAAAAAACTTAGTATCATAAATGTTTTTAAAGAATATAAAATAAATTATCAAATGACTCCATCCTTGTCCAAAAACAAAAAAATTTTGCTTCCGGCAAATTATGAAAAAATAGTGTTTCCAGGGAACCAATGAGACCCTCTAAGATGATATAAATTGGTCATGGCTGCCACTATTAAGTGCGTCAGAATGGAAATCAGAAGTTCCTGGGTTTGAATGCCCCTGTCATAATTTTTAATTTTTAACTAATAATTATTAAAACTATTAATTGAATGGCTGACTGGAAGAACATGGCATATCAATTATTTTGATTTTTTTTTCTTTGGAATAACGAGGTAGGTACCTATGCCATCGATTACCCCCAAAAAATTGTTGTAATAATAGCCTTTAGGGTGCAGGAGAGCAGCCGGAAGTGCCTCAAAACCACCTGAGTTGTGTATTATACTAACATTATCTTTTTTAATGTAAAAACAAGAATCCTGAAAACTTGTCCAGCCATTCAATTCTGGAAGTAAGTAGAAGAAGGATATAAACATGTTCATGAATTTTATTTATGTGTGTATGAATCCTACATTTATTTATTCCTTTCTCTTTCAAGAATGTTTCCAGAAAAATGTTAAATAGGGCATAGTGTAGAAAGGCAAATAATAGGTAGCAAATATGAAATAAAATACATTCCACAGTATTATACCAAACTCTTTCTAGGCAAGAAAAGAGCCTGTGTCAAAATGCATATTCCTTGAATATGAAGTAAAAAAATATGAAATTCAATTGTGGAAAATTTGTTTCTACATTGTTCGTTGAATGAATTCCTATTCCTTATTTGGACAAGGATTAAGGAGATTTGTGGAACATCCCATCAGTTATTAATGTGCCAGAAGAAAGTTTAAACTGATTGGGGACTGTTTATAGAATATTGAAACAACTATTTAAAATAATGGTTCACTCAAATAAATTTATGCTAGTGGAATACAGCCCTCAAGGAGAAATAGTCCAATGTTCTGCTACTACCAATCAACTGGTTTTCATAAAATGGATGTGTAAGTAAAAAAAATGTGAAAATTTTTAGATTGATTTGAATGTTATTATATTTTGATTTGAATGTTTTTAAAATAAGAACATTAAGGGAATTCATAGAAAGTTTAGCATTAAGAAATTTGTTTATTAATAATGTTTTGTATTTAATGTCAAAACCAAAAGGAACTTCCAAATGATTAATGTGACTATTAACTACATAAAAATAAATTTCCAAATAGGCCAAAAATCTCTTCATATTTGTCTCTTTATTTATGACATCACACAAATGTCAACATTTCACCTATTCTGGACTGTGAATGAAAAACCTCATTGCACTAATTCACGGCATTGTCTATTTGTCCAATTCAAATTGGCAATTTTTCAAAAAAAACTTGTGAAACATAAGCTTTAAAATCCACAACATAGGAAACAGTATTAAAAAAAAAGAAATACTAATAAGAATATTATGATAAATATAACCTCGAGTATATATGGTATCGTATATAAATTATACGAGTATATGGATCTCCATACCTCATGTGACCTTCAGACCAAGCGCATCAACCACATTGGATGTCTGGTATTAATTCATGGTGTGGTTCCAGTATGGAATGTGTATATTAAGAAATAAAACACCTTCTGTCTAACACCAGCTATTTTGATTTTCTACCCAAACACTTTTGACGGACTAGGTTTCACTCTCAAGAGTTGTGCGGTAACATTCATGAGATACATAATCACTTTAAAATAAACAAATGGTTTGTGTATTTTATGATTGTTGCAACTAGAACTCTTGAGAATAGTCTGTCAAAAATGATCGGATAGAAAATCAATAAAGTTGTGGAGGGGCAGAAGGTGTTTTATTTCTTAATATCTGGCCTATCTAGTGGACCAGTGTAACTTCTGATTGTGTTTAGTGAGAACTGCGGAAGTGAAATCTGAAGACCTGTGTTACAAATTATATTAAGCAGAAACCCTCATAAAGCATGAGAATTTTCTCAGGGATGAAAGGAAAAGTCACTTATAGGTGTTAATCCAAAAATTCTGTTTATTTAAGGCACAAGTTCTTTTTGAAGCTCCCAGTGCCATTATCTAGTTCTAAAAAATAACAAAACATTTAAAACAATATTTTAGATCATATTCAAGAACAAAAAACATATATCACTATATATAAGAGGTCACAGCTAAAAAGTTTCATTAAAATTTTCAGATTAAAATGTTTAAAAGTATATATGTCCCTAATAAAAATAAAATAATAAATGATGAAGTCAATAAAACATAAAATGTAAATTTCTGAAAAAAGATTAAAAATGTTAAAACATATAAAAAAAGTTAAACATTTAAAACTGATATTCAGAATACCAATAAATTATACAGTATAATATCTTCAATAATAAAATTCAATAAAAAACCTGACATGCTTCCCCTCTCTTAAATTTATACCTCATGGTAATATGAAGTGCAACAATGTACTCTTCTTTTGAGGGCAGCCAACAATGATTTTGTGGGCTGGTTGCAGTAAGTGACCCCTGGACTATATCTTCGATATCTATTTTAATTTTACAATAAATTGTATTGTTTTCTATTCTGAATAAATTACTGTAAAGTGTATGATTTTTAAATTAATAATTTTATGAGGAAACAATTCTAAACTCATGTGAAGATATGAACTTTTATAATTGAAGAGGTCTGTGCTCTCATAGAAAGCAAAACCAACATCATAATTTTTATTGATTTTATCATTGATAGGTACATAATAAACAAGTTAAGTTCTTGTATGCTGTAAGTGCGTTTAAGGAACATTGCGCTATAGCATTTAAAACAGAAGATGTACATGAACAATATGCAATAGACGTGTGCAATTCAATTGGAATAACAATTGACAGTAAGTATTACCTACTACTATTAGTATTTTAATGAAATGTATTTTTTTTAATGGTATTTTCCTTTCCGCCGACCATAGGTAAAAGTATTGATATTGAACCATTATGGATTACAATTAATTCAGCTCAAGTTTTTTCTGCATCTAAAGATCATTTCGTGATATGGCATTTCATTACTCCAAAATCACATTCAACTCTTGGAATTACTGGTATTGTTAATTTATTTGATTACTTAGTATTTTCATTATTAATCCTTTATGTTTATACTTGTAGTAGAAATTGGTTCCAAAAATCAATTCATGAAGGCCATACTGCCATTGAAGCCAAAAGCTATATTTTTATGCAATTTTTAATATTTTACTGTATGGCATCATTTTAAACTAAATTATTTTTTAAAAAATGCTCAAAAATCATGCAAAATAGCCTGCTGGATCTGCTTTTTTGGCTTTTGGCTTAGGATAGTCGCCTAGGTAATATTTTCAGCTTTTGAGCACTATCTAGAAAAGGGACCATCCTTTTTTGCTCTTAGAAGATGGAAGAAGGGAGTTAATGCCTAATTAATATAACAAAATCATATTTAGGAAGACATCGTAGAGAGCGGTTGTACCATATTGATGATACCCCTTCTGGTGTTGCTGAAGTGATTCAGGATTTAGATAAAACCTACCAGGTAGAGATTATTTAGCAGCATTTGAATTGATAACTTTATTTGTAATAACATAATTTTAACTAATTATTTGGTTATGTTTTGCAGCCTAATGTTAATATGCAGGTAAGTTAAATATTCTCATTTGGAAATAACTCAGTGTTTTTTTGTGTTATTATTTAATATTATAATTGATTATTATTTCCAGGCAACCAGTGATCCTATTTGTTGTATTGCAGCATCCGATAAAATCCTTGTTATTGGAAGAGAATCAGGCTCACTTCAGAGATACTCTTTACCACAAGTGGCCCTTGTTCAAAGATTTTCCCTTGGATTCAAGCCTAAAAATTTAGCTGTAAACTGCGATTCAACGTAAGATATCATTTACTATAAATGTTTAAAGATTTCTTGATATAGGTTTTTTTAATATTTTTTTTCTATGGAGTCATATGAACATTCACAAGAATACCTACTTTTTCTTTATCCAGTTTATAGAAATGTTTTATTTGTAACTTGCTTATACGTTCTATATTGTTTTACTATATATCAATAAGGAATTGAAAAGGTTTAGGGGTAGCGGGACTGATCAGGGCATGGGTACTCATAGTTCATCAGACTGAGTATGTTGATATGACTAGAACCCAATTTATCCCTCCTTGTAATTAATAAATATAATTATAGTAGGTTTTATGGTATTGGTTCTCTTTGATATTAGCGGAAGGTAGCTAGTCATTTTTTTAAGAGTAAATATCTTAGTTTCTGTCTTCTTAGTATTTAGTCTTTGCACCCATTTACAAATCCATGAAGAAGTTAGTTCATCTGAATCAATTAGGAGTCAATGTATTGTGTATAGGGTAGTTTATTATATGCAGCTTATCAGTTTGTGAATTAATAAAGTCCAGAAAGGCTCTAAAATGCTTTTTTTTCTTTAAAACAGCCACTCCTATGAATATTTGTTCTTTAGGCTTTTCTAGCTAGGACTAGTAGTATGTGCGGTCTACTGTTTATTTTTGTACCCTTTAGGTAACAGCAGTACTTGGTGATAGGTTATCTACTGGTTGATTCACTTTTCCACCATTTATAGGACTGAAAGGTACTTTTATCCCAAAATAAATTAACCTGCCCAGGATGGTATTTGATCCAGCACTGGCTCCATGGGAATCGGAATCAGAAACTGCTCTAGAAAGTCGAGTGTATACAGATTGAAGAGCAGTCAACTCAAGATATCCTTAGATATTTATGTTTAAAAAACTAAACAAAACAACACATTTATGTAATACAGTAATTATCATTGTTCAATATTATTATTTTAAAATAATTCAAAAGTACATAAATATTTATTTAATGTGTTTTATTTTTAGTGTGAAAAAATATAATTTCATTTGGTATTTGTGTGAATTATGTTATTGAAAAACGATTTTTAGGAGAATAGCTATACTGGATACAAGTGGTGTTTTAACTACTGTCGATGTAGAAGGTGGTGTAAATAATAAACTGGAGAGGAAAGATGTTTGGGCAATGGTTTGGGCTTCTGATAATCCTGATCTTTTGGCTATAATGGAGAAAACCAGAATGTATGTGATACGTGGGAATGAACCAGAAGAACCCATACAGTCATCTGGTTACATCTGCAGTTTCAAAGTAAGTGGATTACTGCAAGTATGGTGCAAATACATGACATGAAATAAACGAGAAGACTTAGCTTCAACTACACTTGGTAGGTGGGCAAGTGTTAGGATTAACATCACAACTTTTATTTTTTGTTTAGATCAGTGTTGTTAACTTTTTTTTTTGGGGGGGGGAGAGAGTGAAAAATCACACTAACTTTAATTTTATTTTTGAGAAATAAAAGTTTTATTTACATACTTATAAATAAAAGTTTCTTTAAACTGTTATTTCAAAATTTTATAACAAAAAGGACCCTTACATGGAATAAAATTTTAATAATAGGAACTAGAAAATATAGATTTTTAGATGATTGAACAGTAACCCTTGCATTCAAACATATCATCATCATTGTTATTAATATAAAATAATTTTATTAACAGTTATTACAAACGTTTATAATCAGTATTTCAAACTTTTAAGTAGAAGTTTATTTTTAACATCTATTTTGTTTCTTAAAAAATTTTAGTTTTGGTGAAACTTAATGAAACATTATGAAAAAAATATTTGATGTAATGGCAACTCAATTCAACAATTCTATCTAAATCTGTTTGTTTGTTTATTTATTTACACCCCTATTTATGTTTACCAGTTCACCATATGCTAGATCTTAAATCTTTTTATAAGATAACATAATATAATATGTATGGTTATAATCTATAAGATTTAACCCTGATTGATTTCAGGCCAAATTTTACATTTTATAAATTAAAAATAATTAATTGAGATAATATAAAAACATGCTTTTACAGGACTTGGAAATCAGGACAGTTCTGCTAGATGACATAATGGCAAATCCAGAGGTATTGGCTGTTGAGGATCACATATTAGATTTGGAAGTGAAGTCCCTTCGAGACACTCGGCAGCTGTTAGATAAGGTTGGGATAAATGAAGCTACTGCTTTCATCGAACAGAACCCTCATCCCAGGCTGTGGTCAGTAGTAGTGATATAATTACTAATGCCTGAGAGGTCTGTTTCTCTCATGTCATTACTCAATAACCTGCATTGGCTGTAATTTGCAGGTATTTGCTCGCAGAAGCTGCTGTGAAGAAGCTTGACATAAAAGCAGCTGAAACTGCTTTTGTACATTGTTGCGACTACCCAGGCCTTCAGCTTATCAAAAAGCTCAACAGTATAACTAATGATCAGATAAAAAAGGCTCATGTCGCTGCTTACTTTGGTGATTTCAATGAAGCTGAAAAGCTTTACCTGGATGCAGATAGAAGGTAGTTATTTAGAGCCGAGTGAATGGAGTTTTACTTTCTGCCCCACAAATTAGAAGTCGACAACTCTTGCCAAATCTTAGGAGCTTCACTTCTAAGATTTATATAACAAAATACTATATTTATTGACAATTTTATATTTATTGTAATTTTTCATCAATTATTTTTCCTTTCATTTTGTAGGGATTTAGCTATTTCTCTCAGAGAAAAATTAGGAGACTGGTTCAGGGTGATTCAGTTAATGAAAATGGGAAGCGGAGGTTCTGACTCACAGCTGCAGTTTGCTTGGAACTCAATCGGAGATTTTTTTGCTGATAGAAATAATTGGTATGCTGAAAAATATGATGTGAAATAATTAATTAAAAATGAATAAAAATTCTCTCATTTTATTGACATGCTTTGTCATTAGTCATTATTACAATATTGCAAGATGCAAGACAATATGGCAGACAGATTTTATTTATTAATTTACTAATCCTGTATAAATGTCCGTCCTTGAATGATGATCGTACTGAGTCCCAACCTTCAAACGTCAACAAATATATGGGAATACATTTTACTAGACTGCCAGGAACGGTAAAACAAAAAAAATATAAATTGGAAAATTCAATAAAAAGACACTTTTAATAACAGGGCTTCTCTCTTAAATGGATAGGAATTTTCTTATATTGAATGATACCTTGTCATCACATTATTGGAGCCATTAAGTAGTAAAATTAGAGAAAACTGTAATGGATAAAAAAATAATAGCCTTCTTCAAATAAAAATTACATCATTATCTAGCACTGAACCTTTGGTTCTCCATTGACTGCAACAAAACTGATTTTAATATAATTTATTATTATGAGGCTATGTGTTAATTTATGTATGTTGGTTAGTTTTAAAATTGTTTTTTTATTTAAGGGAGAGTGCCAAAGAATATTATGAGAAATCTGGGAACATGGAAAGGATGATTAAATGTTATCAGCTTTTAGAAGATTATGATCTCTTACAAAAACTAGTCACTCAGCTTCCGGAAAAGCACCAACTTCTGAAAGAGATTGCTGAAATTTTTGTTTCAGTTGGCATGTGCTCGCAAGCAGTTCTAACTTATGTGAAGGTTAGTTTATAAATTCTTAATACCATTATGAACAACTGAAGAAAATTTAACCCCACTGATTTAGACAATTTTAGATTGAATAGAACTCTGAACTCTATAAGTAGCTTTAAGAATTTTATTGATGTCGGCTTTCTAATTTTTTATTTTATTATTAATATTCCCTAATATGCTAAATTACCTGCTGTGATTACCTTTGTTTATAGAATAATTTTTTTTTATAACTACCTATAGCAATGTAGTTAACCTAGGTTAGGTACGAGCTTGTTTGATCAATAATCAGCAGGTTGCTATTAGCACAGTTCCAAATGTACTACATGGAAATAGAGTATGAATTACTAATAAAATTGTATTTCAATAGGTAGAGGTATTTTTTATAAAAGTGAGTATTTTGATTTTGTTTATTAATTGTTAATTAACAAAGATATGTAAAATACACATAAACATTGTAACGTTCTCGTTTAACTTAGAAAATATTAATCTTAATATGATCAGGTTTTTCTAAAATAAGAAAATAAATCAGTCAAGAATTTACAATTAAATGATATTTCATTTATTAATTATAATCATTCAGGGTTGGGTTTTGACAACCAAACATTTAAAAATTGTACATATTGTTTATATTTAACATACTTTCTCCAGTGCTTTGGGGATGTGCTCCCATTTAAATTGTGCCCTGTTTTGTTCCTGAGTAACCAAATCAATACTAGTGCCTGATGAGTTGCTAATGATTTGTCTGCATTCTTCTTACCGTCAAAACCATCGTTAGGACAATACTGTTGTAAGTTAGGAGGGCCATAATAAGCTAACAGTTATTCACAAATTATAGTCCAGTAAGTCTTCTGAAACCTCTTTAAAAATAACAACATATACCAAAAGGTTTTTTTTTTTTTGGTTTTTTTTCCTTAGCTCTCAACTGGAAATATAGGATGTAGGAAAAATAAAGGAAATTATTTGGGATGATGGGTGCCTTTCACTAAGGGGAGTCCCATTTGAAGGAAGTATGAGAAGGATATGGGGTGTGGGATGCCTAAAAGAGGCGCTTGGATTCGGGAAGGTAGTGAGAGTCTACCTATGGTGGAGCCTAGGGGCACTAGGCATTGGTTTGAAGTCGGCTAGGTCACACCTGGCCTCGGCCCCTGTAGGGGGGGGGGTTAATCTGCACCATGCTATTTAAAGTTGTTAGGCTACCATTTCATTGTTGGCTATGATTATATTTGATTATAGAAAGGCAATCTTGTATTCTTATAATTAATTTTGGGTTTTCAGTAGAAAGAGTCTGTAGAAAAAAAATCCAAACAGGCCTGAGAAAACTTTCTTCAGAATTTAGTAAAATGGTTAACTATTTAGTCAAAAACAAGCCTCCTTTTTTGTTAATAAATGGAAAAAGTAATCACGATTTTTTGTAATTTTTTTTTAATTGGATTAGAATTCAAAAACATCACAGCATCTCTTGTCATTTTTTTCTGTGTACCTCCCATTTTTTAAAATAAAGTGTATTTCGCACAGATCACATTTTTAGCTGTTTGTGATGTTTTACGTGAACCTAGCTTTAGATAATGAGGTCTTAATGTATTTATTCTATAATTTCATTTCTTTTTTATTTTCAAATTCATTTTTTAATATTTTGTAACAAAAATTATTATAATAAATGTCAATAATTATAAAACAACATAATATTTAAAAATGTGTATAATATCCTTCTCTAAAACTTTATTATTCATAACGTGTTGTGATGATTGTGTGACTAATGTAGTCTGGCATCTGGTAATATATAAAAAAAATGACTATTTCCAAGCCAGGATATATTTTAATGACATAATTTATTTATTTCTCTTTTTTTAATTAAAAAGGACACAACATATGTTTCCTGATAATGGACTAATGGAGTCCAGAATGTTGCAATAAGTTATGAATAACTAAAGCTTTAGGGAAGGATATTTTCACATTTTTACATATTATCTACTTTCGCATCCTTCAGTATAGAACATGCTATTATAAAACAACCCGCAAATACTGTTCTGTATTGGTGGATTTTTACTTAGTTCCATATTAGCAGTGATTTTCTGGAACATAACTCTCCACAAATGTGCAGCACCGCCTATAAGTTATTAAAAGCAGTTAATCTGATTCCAGTTTGGGTCTGTCCAGTCAGCAGTAGAGGCTTGTGTCAGTTTGAACCAATGGGATCAAGCGGTTACACTTGCTGAAACTTACTCTATGCTACCCGAGATAGCCTCTTTGTTGGATAAGTATGCATCTGGTCTCATTGAAAGGGACAGACACTTGGAGGTGGTCCAGCTATATCGAAAAGCAAATAGGTTTATTGAAGCAGCTAAGCTCATGTTTCAGGTCTATTACCATTGCAGTACTAATTGTATATTTTATGCAAAGAAAAATCCTATCATGAAATATTTTGATATCGTCTAATTTTTATTTAAGCTTGCTGAAAATGAAGCAAAAAGAAATCTCTATCCAATTAGGACTAAAAAGCTGTATGTTTTGGCTGCACTTCTCGTTGAAGAACAGTTTAAAATTAAGAAAGTTTCATCATCAGGTTTGGTTAAAAGTCTTATTTTAACTTTATGAGTCAAAATTATCAACCCACTTTGCTCAAATAATTATTTTTATTTATCAAAATATGTCACATAAACATTTAGAGAAAATACGATTTCAACTAAATAATTATTGTTTATTTATTCATTGGTTTAAAATATTTCATATAAAAAGCTGTCTCTTCTGATCAGCGCCAAACTTTAAATATAATCAGCATAAAATATTGTAGCATACATGTTGATATTTAGTGTATGTTAATAGCTGTAGAAAAAACTTGGTAAGTCATAAAAAACAAATTTTAGAGGGGGGTTATTTTTAAAGCTAAACTGTTCTGAATAAATCAGCTAATGAAGCAAAATGACTTGTACTTCTTCCAAACACTATTATGTCATATCTTTTTAGTCAATTCAATGTAAATGTTTTCAATTTATTGTCAAATGTATTGCTATGAGACTTGCTAATTTTTGAAAAATTAATTTTTTTATTTCAATTGCATGCTTTTCTTTTCTAAAGAGTTTTGGTTGGTTAAGTTAAGGGTTAAAGGTTGGGTTAAGAGTGGAATAGAAATATACATAAATATTATAATTTTTTAAGGTGAAAAAAGGGATGCTTTAATTGGGGAGTTAGATGAAGAAAATGTAACTGATTTTAAAATAACTGATAACCCTTGGCGAGGAGCAGAAGCCTATCATTTTTTAATGTTAGCAGAAAGGCAGTTATATGAAGGTATTGCAGTTATTATAGATATTTTTTTCCAATTTTAATTTAGTTACATTCAATTTAACTAAAAACAAAAGTTGTGCATTTTTTAATTTTGTCAAACTTCGTAGCTAAGTAACTCATCATAATTGTGATTGCTATGAAGAGGATATAAATATTTTACCTGTGATTTATATTAGCATTTTTGTTCAATAGGTAGTTTTAATGCTGCTGTTTTGACTAGTATTCACCTTCGACACTATGAAGACATTCTTCCTCCTGAAACTATTTATTGCATTATTGCTCTTGCTGCTATTATGGCTAAAGCATATGCTACAGCTTCCAAAGCATTCATGAAATTAGAAAGCTTATCAGTGGTATGTTCTGTTATTATCTTTACTATTTATTATTCATATTATTATCCTATATTGTGCCATATAATCATGTAGGCAGCCTATATGATATACATCTGAAAAATGGGCCATGACTCCAGGTTCCAGGAATCAATTATTAACTCTATTTTATTTTAAATGTAGAAAATGAAACAAAGAATATAGAAAGTGAATGATCTATATGATGTCTGATTGTGGGCTGGAGACTCTCGGTATCTTTATTACTTATTGAATGATAGTGTGAATAATTACTTGGTATTTAAAAAATACAAATAACTAAAATATTGACAATGATAAACCTGTTCAAATCGGGGAGATGATATTAAATCATTTGGGGGGGGGGGGGTTAGCATCTTTGTGTCCTTAAGGAACTAGGAAAAATTCAAAACTTTAAATTGTTTAAAGCTTCTGAGGTATGTCTTAAGAAAGTCAAAACTCTTGTTTCTCTAACAGGTTAGTAAGAGATATGGGACCAACTTTTTTCATGCTGAATTTATTTTGCATCCTTCCGATTATTATAATCTGACTAAAATTTTGAAGGATTATCTGGGTCTTTGTTTAGCGTACTTTGAAAATTACTGATCGCATAGATTATTTTTGCGACTACTATGACACAGGACTACAAGAAAAAATTGTTTTTGGTGCCTAGGATTTTAGAACTGATATTACCTATATTTGGGGTCCTGAATCTAAATATGAAATCAGTTTTTCTCTATCTGCTCTACTTTTTTAGATCAGAGTTTTTTTTAATGTGGAATTTTAACTCCATTTTGTGCAGTTCAAAATCACATCTACAAGGGTTGGTTCCTATATTCTTCCTGTCCCCTTTTCTCTCAATAAGACAATCTTGTATTTTGTCACGAAATTAGAGGACTCCTGAAAAAAATGGGTCTTCCTGACTATTTTCTAGATGATTATTGGCACCTATTTACTGTCAACCTTGAACCTTAAAACCTTGAAAGAGAAAAATAAAATATTGAAATGTGTCCTTCTAAACAATGGGAATAAACATGGTTCAATACCAATTGCTCACTCAAGGAAAATGAAAAAAGAATATAAAACTATAGCTTTGGCCTTGGAGAAGATAAAGTATCATAAACATCAATGGGTGATTTGTGTGGACTTAAAAATGGTAAACTTTCTCCTTGGGCTGCAAAGTGGCTACACCAAATATCCGTGCTTATTATGGCTCTGGGATAGCAGAGACAAAGCACACCATTGGGTAAGAAAAGAGTGACCTATGAGACAAAATATGGACGTTGGGGAAAATAAGGTCATTAAAGCTGGGCCTTATGAGGCAGTTTGTAAAGGCTCTTGATAAGAGCCTTTACTTCATGCTTGGTAAATACAGGGGAAAAATGAATGCCTCAGATGAGTACGGAAAAAATTAAAGCACATATATTTGACGGCTCACAAATAAGACAACTCATTAAGGATCCTGCCTTCTTAAATTCAATGAATAAGGCTGAGCTAAAAGCCTGGACTTCATTTGTTGCAGTTGTCAGAAAGTTTCTGGGCAAATGCAAAGCTGAAAATTATGTTAAATTATGTTCAAATCCCTTAGGTGTAACATGAGTATTAAGGTGCACTATTTACACAGCCACTTAGACCGTTTTCCTGAAAATTTAGTAGACACCATTGAGAAAGAAGGTGAAAGATTTCACCAGGATATTAAAACTATGGAGGCCCGCTACCAAGGAAGATTTCTGCTGGAGTTTAAAAAGGACTGTTCCAAAATGCATTCAAGAATCTGATGGAAAAGAAGCTTCCAAAGTGTTCAGTGACTAGTTGGTTCTGTTGATGAATTTTTCCTCGATATAATAATGGTTTTTTTACTTGATCTATGGAATTAACTTAAAATAGTGTAACATATATTTCACTAAAATATTATATCTTAGAAATTTGAGCGCCTAGGCAAAAACTAATGCCTTATTTGAATTCAGGGTATAAAATTCATATGAAATCAGCTCAACTACTCCGGCACCAGAATACCGGTTGGCCTGTGTTATAGAACTAAAAGTGTCACCTACCAATGAAATATGATTGCCTTGTACTTGCTTGAAGCTAAAGTATTTGGGCTCAGCAAATAATATAGAATAACTTCCTATGGAAAAATCAATTACTTTAATGAAAAATAATGAAGCTCTGGCAATTAAAACATGTAGAAGGCAAGTTCTTAAATTCAAACTCCACAAAATAGTATCTTAGCATTGAGAGGCTGAGTGTTGTCCCTATTCCCAATGTTTAAGCCGCAAAACCAAAAATACAGAATTATAACAGCTAAATATGGTTTATTAAATGTTTTCAATTCTACTGGGGATAAAGTTAAACAATTATTCAGATTTAAATTATCAACATCACAATCAATTGACTTGCTGGGTCTGCAAATAAAATCATATGAAGAAGCAATGTCTATCAAGTGTATAATGAATGCTATCACAAAAAAACATTTAGGACAGAAATGTTGAAAATAAAATATTGTGTAAAATGCTTGAGAATAAGCAGTTAACTGACTAGACTGGAAGAACTTCGCAATAGAAGCCAGGGTTCATCCTGGGCTTTAGCTGGGTTAAAAAGTCTAAAGTTGATAGGACTAGCACCCCTTGAGTAAGGGTTTGCAATATGAGAATTTGATTTTTTATGTGAAATCTTTCTCAAAAAGGTTGCTTGTTATTGATGATTACAGTACAGGCAACAGTTATAATATTACTGTAATCCATATTAGAGCAAAGCAAGTATCAAATGATGAGAATTAATTAGTTACTTATGTTTTTGCCCAATCAAAGATTAATGTAATTAATTATACATTTTGATGTATGGTTCGGTATTAAATAAAATCTAATGTGTAATAAAATTTGTATTAAATAAGATCTAAGGTAAGTTTATGGTTTAGAGAATGTGGTAAAAACATTGATGCACCGGTCTTCCAGCATCAATATTTTATTGGATGCTTTTGTAATCACAATGCTTCAATACTGATCTGATTTTATAACATTGAGTATAGAGGAGTCAAGGGTTGGTTGGTTACAACAGTAGACTGAGTATCGAACAGCTGTTCAATTCTGTATCAGAAACAAAAGAGAGTCAGTATCACTTGTTTCATGATACAGGATATTCTAGCACCTACTCATCCATACCTGCTTTTCACTGTCTATTAATATGTAATTTTTATTTTTGAATTTTAATTTGTCATTAAAATCATGTTCACAATTTTAACACATTCTTAAAGGGGATTTTATGAAAAGAAATGATATTTTGTATGTTAGTTTCATTTGATGGCCCGATGGTGCTAAAAGTAAAATCATACTTTGGTAAATTACAAAATTCTTAATTAATTAATTAATTACTTGATATGTAAAAAACAAAAATCTATCATATTGAGTAGGGTACCAAATTAAAGATCTTGTTGCCCTGAATAATAATAATTTTTAACTATAATTACAGTCATTAAATATAAGACAAAAAATGTTTTTTTTTTAAGAGGCTCCATTACATGTTTCGATAATAATGAAAATAAAAGGGTCTCAAATTAAAGATCTTGAGTCGAAGGGATGTTTAAGAATGTGTTGAGGGTTCAGTGGCCTATAATACATAAAACCAGATGACACTTAAAAAATATATATATATTGAGGTAGGCAAGAAAGTAATTTTGGTGTTTTAGTGTGAAATAAAACTTAATTTTTTCTATACAAAAAATTAACTTTAATTAGTCAAATATCTTCCATTCTGTTCGATGACCTTTTGTCATCTTTCTGGTAACTTCATGATCCTGCGCTCATAGAACTTCTGGTCTTTATCAGCAAAAAACTCAACCAAGTGCGATTTGAGGTCATAAATATTGCTGAAATTTTTACCATTTAAGAGTTTTTTAAACTTTGAAATAAATGATAATCCAATGGTGCAAGGCCGGGGCTGTATGGGGGGGGGGGCATCACTTCACAACCAAGCTCCAATAGTTTCTTATGTATTGCTAAAGATGTGTGAGGCCTCGCATTGGCGTTATTGAGCTTCTTAACAAGTCCAAGGCATCTTATATGATTTTCAATTGTGTGTGTGATACATTTGACTGTTTTGCAATCTCTCGCACATGATATTTGAATATGATGATTCAATTCAATTATGGCTTTCATTTTGTCACCATAAACTTCAGAAGGTCAACCAGAACGTTGGCCATCTTTCAGTGAAAAATCTCCAGAATGAACTTTTTTAAATCAATTGTGACATGTGCGTTCTGTTAAACAATCAGCACCATAAACTTTACATATCTCTTTGTGAGCCTCAGCCGCTTTCTTACCTTTATGAAAATAAAAAAGTAAAATATGTCAAATGCTTATTTTTGCTCTCCATGTTAAAACTGACAGTAAACAGACAGTTGTAAACAAAATTACACGGAATTGCTTTCTATAGCCACGTAAAGGTATCGACTACCAAATCTCAAAAGAAAAAAATTCCAACATTGACAAAAGAATAACGAAACAAACATAACACTATCTACTTGTGCGAACCGAAGTCCCTTTTTTGCCAACCCAATAAGTATATATAGCTGTGGCTGTGGTTACAAATACCCATGTAAAGTATGAATCTATGAGTTGTTAAAGAAATTACTTTAGAATGTGTATGTTAATAAAAATAATTTAATAAAACTTAAGAAATCAATCAAAAGGGAGTATTTAGTAATTAAGATCATCGAAACCCTTAATTGTGTGATTAATTTATTTTAGTTGTATTATTCATTCAACTGTTATTTATACAAATGATTTTTTGGTTGGTTCAGCTCACGGATCCTAAAAAAGAAGAATATGGTGAATTAGCTGTCCTAATATTCACAAAACACACTCCAGCTGATCCAAAAGGCTTATTTCCACCTTGCTCTACTTGCAAATTACCAGTTCCTACTTGGTTAGTATTTAAACTTATGTTTTTTCAGTCATTTTTCTACACGTTCTTTACTGGTACGTAAAACACTGCACTGACCATGTTATCTCCCAATACATTGGTCAAAAAAGAGTATAGCATTGTCTAGCACTAGCACTGAATCTTTCCCCTTCCCAGGCCCAGGAAAATAACTACGATTTCGTTCCGCAGATTATGTAACTTTAATTTTATTGATTAATTGAATGTATTTTATGTAATATAATATAATTTTACTAAAGTGAGTTACTATGTTATGGTGTTGTCATAAGTTTAGGGCAAGTCAGATAATTACCTTGACTATAAATTTTCAGGCAAAATGTGGTCACTCCCATATAAGTTGTTGATTACCACTTGGTTTTACACCTATAAAAATAAACAACTAAGATACAAATATCGAATAGTAATAAATTTACAAAGGTTGTATTATGAGGAAAATTTATGAAAAAGAGGAGAAATCTCCACCAAATAGCTTTAATTAATTTAAGCAGCTGAAGCTTCAGACGTTGTTTGACAAACTGGCAAGTACTATAGTTACTAACAGTTCAAAACTTTAAAATAACACAACACCAAAATGCACTGCAGATTCTTAAAGTGACAACAAAGTGATTTTAATGACTAAAAATGACTTTTATGTTTGTCGACGGCTATTACTATCCATATTTTATTAGTTGAGTTCCCTCAAGCATACTACATGTGAAGAATTCAGTATAAATATTTCTAAGTTGTGATCCTTTAATTTCCTGTCAAAAGTTCCATGCTCGCATGACCTGATCAGCAGGTCTATTTCTTAAATTTGATTATTATTAAAGTTGATTTATTCCAAAAATGCATTGCATAGAGCCTAAAAGTGGCAAAAAAGTAGTTATTAGGGTCAAAGGTCATGATCATGATACCAAATCTGGCTAAAATACTAATTTTACGCATATTTGACCCTAAGAATTCTTTCTGAAACATTTGCAGAATCTGTATTGTTTGAAGGGACTTACATTATAAGTATTAAAATGGGACAGATATGATCTCACTATAAAGTAAGGCCTTAAACCCGTTGATAAAGTATTAATAAATAAAATAATACTTGTTGATTTTAGGTCTGGGTTGTGTGAAGGATGTGACAGCAGATACCCTGTCTGTATAGTGACGGGACGTCCATTGCTAAACCTGGAGTCTTCAGCGTGGACTTGCTCTTCTTGTTCTCATAGTTCCTCATTTTCTGATATTGGGATGAAACAATTTTGTCCTCTATGCCATTCACATGTTAGGCGTTAAATACTTATTATTCTAGGTATATGTTTGATATGCTATGAAGAGATGTCAAGCTAGATATTATTGTCCTTAATTATGATTTTAAGGGATATTAATGCAGTAGATAAGTTCTTTTGGTAATAATTACCGATGCTTCACAGTTTTAATCTAGCAAAACAGCACAACTAAAACTTATGTTGTTTTCTGATAAACTATTATTATTTGTTGATAAAATTATTCTGTTATAAAAGCTATTAGATAACTCTGGAAAAAAAAAGTAATTACTAGTTTAACTAGCGTGAGCACTTAGTTTTATAAAATGTTCTAGATTTCAATGACCAGTAGAATAAATTTTAAGTTTCAAATTAAACTTTAGGTTCATTGTTTCAAGCTAATCTTTATTTTGTGGTTTATTAAAAATATCTCTTGTCAGGATTAGAGTTACAAGTAAATAATTAAAAAAAAATTATTGTTTCTCTGCAAAAATATAAAAAATGCTTTGATCTCTCTCACTTCCAGAGTTTGAAGAAGGAAACTATATTTATACGAAAGTTGCACTGTTATTGATAGATATTTAGAAACAAAAAGTTGGCTGCAGTCACTTTTTTATAAATTAGGTTAGAAAAGTAATTGTATTTTATATAATTTTCATTTGAGGGGCTAAAGGTCAGAAATAATTACGGTTCATATTGGATTTTATTTTAAATCTCTCAGAAACTATAGACTGTTGTATGGAGTTGATTCTAAACATATATCTCAATTATATTGATATGTGATTATTATTTATGCTCTTTGTGGCAATTTAAATCTAATGTGGACCTACATAAATTTTGCTCTGACTGCCTCTGCAAAGTGATTACTTTGGTATTAGTAATTTTTATGTACTTTTCGTACAGTAAGTAAGTAATTAATACTTACCTAGAAACCCTATAAAATATAATTAGAACTGTATTTGTGTGCCTTATATGATAGACTGTGGAATTATTTAATAGATAATTCTTTGACTTTTGCAAGAACTAGTGTCTTTCACTCAAACCGTCCATTAATCAATGTATAATTCACTATTGATTTGAAATCACATACACCTGAAATTATGTCTTTCACTTGTAATGTTGATGTTTTATTTTTGTTTTGTATTTATTATATATTTATACTAATTTCATATGTTTTCCCACTTTGTTGTATTTATTTATTCCTAAGGATCAAAATATAATTAAATTTATTTTAAAATTCTGGCAATTTATTTTACCTTAAGTTTATTTTTTTTTTAAGCGCTGCGATAAGGAAAAAAAGCACAATGCCTGACTCCCATATTGGCATTGGTGGTAAGAATCCTTTACTGGAAGGGGGGAGAGTTTTTTTTTGTGATAAAATTACTTTTCAGTGCCATTGATGTCAGAAAAGGATGGTAACCTGTAATTAGCCAATCCCTGAGGAACGTGGTATGCCTAAGAAGTGCCTGTATACAATGGACTAAACTTCTGACCTTATGTTGCGTTGTTTCTTCAGTAAGGCCCATGTGGGCTCATTAAGTAGCCTGTGTGACCTCTAATATTACATCTTTCATATTGTTACTATCTCGACTGACAGTACTAATGCTCACTTAATAACTACTGGTATACCTAACTAACAATGAACTATGAACTGACTTATGTTCCATACAACTAAATGACTCTATCTATAACATTTGACTTCTCCAGTCTCCAAAACTCAAGTGACTCCTGACTCCCACTCTAGCTTTCACCTGGCACATGTTAGCAGTAGCTAAAATCTATAGTTCAAAGTCTCAGCTTTCTAATATTATATGAACTATTATAACAAATTTTTATGTATTTAAATATTATTATACTTCTTTATTAAATACTTTAAATTAAATATTTTTATGAACCATTCACAGCATATATTTGTAGCTTCACATGAATGGAAATCTTAACGCAATAAGACTATTATAATTGTGGCCACCTTCCATTTTGACGATCACTGGCCCCCTGAAATAATTAGCATTAAGATACAAACCGAATATGTCAGTGCACATTCTAAAAGCATACAAATTTTCAAAATGCATTCAGCAGTTACTCTCATACAAATAAATGTTCCTTACTTGGTATTAAGCTATCCCAATCTTTTTTTTGATAAGAAAAGGAAGGAATTCTATTTATAGCATAAAACTATTAATTTTATTTACAAGTAATTAAAAGTATGAGTACTGTATAAAAATTACAAAGTAAGATCTTTTAAAAATTCACTATAATAATAATTTAACTCAAAACTTTGTTATAAACAATATATTTCTAGTTTCATCTCCAGGAGCAAGAATAATTAAATTCTTGGGTAAAGCACTCAAGAGTTCAAGAACCTGCTACATAACGTTATCTGTGTGATGTATCAAAACCATTCCACATTGAGATAAATACTGATATTCCAGATGCCGCTTAGGTCCAGGTTCAATCCCATCAGCATGGGGGGGGGGGGGGAGAGAGGATGAGAAGGGGTGTTGCCAAAAGAAATGTCAAAAATTACTGTCATTAGTTTAAAATCTATAGTTTTCATGGTTGCTAAGCCTTCTGGAAATGTTTATAAATCAAATAGAACTGAGTAGAATCTTCTACAAGATTGTGAAATGAGTAGACCTCAGGGTCAGTAGATCCTTCTGGAATTTATTGAAATAAAAAGAACTCGGTTAAATCATCTTTAAATTTTTATGATTTTAACCACATTGTTTGTCATAGACATCACAGGGGCAGCCTATTAAGTAATCCCGGAGCAGATACTAAAAATGTTTATAATTAAGTTTTGAGTTAAATTAATATAACAGTAAATTTTGAAAAATATTTCACTTTATTATTTTTATACTATACTTATACTCTTAATTACAGGTAAATAGCATTCCTTAGATTTTACCCTATATATAGAATTAATAACTTCTCTTGTCTAATAGAAGGCTGTAATAAATAAATACCTGAGTAATAAAGGAACGTTTGTTTGTTTGAGATAAACTCAGGAACTGCTGAACGCATTTTGGAAATTGAATGCTCCTCAGCGTCAGTTGAGATACAGACAATGTAGCTTAACTTAATTTTGAATAATCAAATCCTCATAAAAGCATTAATATGTTCATATAAGAAGCATCATTGGGTGGAGAAAAATCTATAAATTAATTATAGATATTAGAGTTAAGGAGGAGCAAAAATAAGTGGTTACCCAATTCCTTCTGGTTATGACAAAGGCTGATTTAATCAAGAACTTAATGCAATCTAGAAAGAAATCAATGGATAAAACAAGTAAGAGAAAACCAGCTTTTATATGCTCAAAATTCCAGAATAACATCCAATTATTGGCAGAATCGACTAGAAGGCTTAAGTTATGGGTTCAACTTTGAGGAAGCAACTGAGAGCTACAGTCACTTAATGTAGTTACACAAGCTGTTAATGATGAAGCTTGGCTTTCTCTAAGAGCAATCACCAGGAGTCTCTGTTTAGTGTGGCTGCCATGAGGTGTCGAATCCATCATTAGCTACACAGTTTGACCATCGTAGCTGTGGTCATCCCATCCTCCACATTCGTTGCACAGCTTTTGTCAGGCACTTCTATGGAATCATGTCATCCCTCATCGGTGGTAAATAGCTCACCAGTCTCAGCTTTTCGAGTTTCATATCAGGCTCTTTTAACAATTCCTACACATCTTGGTTGTGTCTTTGTTTCCATTCGCCTGCATAGGTCCTGTCCCTAAGGGTCAGATAATTCTCAGGTATTATGGACAAGTTATAAAACAGCTATTTTAACACTGCTGAAGAAGCCTGCAGAAACTCAAAGAACAGGCTAGAATGAAGAAAGAAAATTGGTCAAATATCTGTATGCAAAGAACGCCGATTACTATAGAGTAATCGTGTAGGAATAACATGAAGCAAAAGTTCAAATAAGCCAAGGCGAAATTCTTCACGTTCGGGAAGAATTCGGAAAGAAAAGAAATTAAGTTACAAAAGAAAAAACTTTAGAAAACTCGTCAACAAATCGCTGGGTAATACGAAAATGGACGGAGAGGGGTGCCCTTTAAACACTTAAAGGTAAGGAAGGCAATCTCCTGAAAAAACAACAACATAAACTGGCTTAATTCTAGTCTCGAGGGATACCAAAATGGTCATAAACTCATTCAAAAGATAAAAATTGATTTACACTAATTGTTTAGAATTTCATTCTAACCATCCAGACTGTGCTAGATGGATCATTCAGGCAAACAGTCTTGATTTTCATTCATATAGATTTAATTGCATATCCTCCCTGATGATGCCTACTAGCTGCTGGAGGACGAGAAGATGAGAGGGGGTGGGGCGAGGCCCGACAGAAGACGGGGCCACAGTGGGGATCAGTCAGCCATGGACTGGATCAGAGAGAGGTTACCGTCATCGCCGTGCTGGGCCCGGCACCGTGCCATCAGGAGGGAGCCCTCCAGGAGGGCGGATCTCCTGCCCAGGCCGCCAGAGTCATACACAGCCATGGATGGTAAGTGCTTTGCAGTTTTTTGTGCACCACCATTGGGCAGCAAGGGCGACGTATCTGAAAGTTGTCATCCTTTCTTGGAGACGCTTGGACAAACTCGTCCTGGTTCATGGGAACTAAATTTCGTTCTAGCCCTTAAAATATACATATTGTAGCTTACTATATTATTGACAATAGTGGGATGTACAACAAGAATTTACTTTATATATTTATACAATCTCCCCTGTTCTTTTAGGAAAGCGATTGAGCTTGTTACAATATAATATTATGTGGGCCTCAGGAGAAGAAGGTTTGGTCTTTAGGGATTGCAGGAAGGAAATCATTTACTTGAGGGGTTTACTACAACTACATGTTTTAAATACTGGTGTATAATAAAATGCTTACATACAGATGACCATTATAATTTGTATTTTATTTTACTTCTGTTCTTACTCTGTTGCTTGATTATTCATTTCTTTGGCTTTTATACCAAAAGAATAAAACTCTCCGATCTAATCATTGCAAAACATTTTCTCGCGTATTTCGATATTTTCATTAAGCTACCAATTTGGGAATTCGATCAAATCTCCATTCCAAAACTTATTCTTCGCATATGTGAAGCTTCTGCCCATTTTTCGATAAATTGAAATATTTGTCGGAAACCACCTCACAATAACATATGAATGGTTTGCCTGATAGTTCCTATCGATCATTGCCGGTACGTCTTAAACTGGAATAGTTGGTTTTTCATCCTTCTATGGTATCTGTTTCTTGAAGCTAGTGCCTCATTTTACGAGACTAGTTCTGTCATAGAATCCAAAGACAAACTTTATCTTTATGCGTTTCTGCCTTGCTTTTTGGCATCAATAGTCTTTGGGTTTACAGAGAAGACATTAGATTAATCAAATGTATTTGTATTGTTCCCTCATACATCACGCCATTGAATATTATCAAGCAGGTAGTCCATGCCAAAATAGCGTATGTATTTGAATTTAATATCGAATTCGATAGAAAAAACCGATAACTTAACACTTTTGACGCGTGCCAGGTCTGAGGATGGGGTATATTGAACTAACGTTTCAAGTTTACGAAGATTAGAAATAAAATATGAGATTTGAAGTAAATTGACTTGTCAGAAGTTATATAATGCTAAGAATATTGTAATGCTAATATTATATATAATGCTAAAAGTAGAAGCAAGCCCCTTTCTTAATAAAGCTTTTCTTTCCTTTCTTTTAAAAGACTCTCCTCTACAAAGATTATTTAACTGGCGCCCCGAACAGGCACCTGGCAGTATACTCAGTAAATTCACGGTAGTCCATCATCTAAAGATCCCTCATTTGGCAACGGACAGTGAGACCACTCCAATAGCGTGAGAAGGCCGATGCTAATACCTCTAGAAAGATATCCCACAGGACAGGACTTCACCGATATTGGGTACTGATCTATTTCAATCGATTTTCACCAAATAATACCCTAAAGAAATGTGTTATATATCTGAGGAAGTTGAAGGAAGAATGGATGCTGGACTTCATTGAAGACATCATTCACTTGGGACCTGCGAACTTCAAGTCAGAAGAGCAGACGGTTCGCCATCAAGCCAAGATAATCCGAAGAAATATTCTCTGCATCTGTGAGTAATTCCTGAATTATAAGATTGCTTAGATAACAGGATCTAGGATTGTTTGGCTACCACTCTGACGGACAGGCTAAAAAGGCTCGAGGAAATATTAACAGAGCCTGGGACTGTTCACTTGAAGGTGCGTTCCAACGCTTTATGCTGGTTATACAGTTACAATACATTTAATACAGACCACACGGAAGACTTCGTCAACAGCAATAAAGACTTTAAGGTATTATTTTTACATACAGTGTAATTATATATATTGTAACATTCATGATATTTGAGAATATCATGACCAGCCACCCTCCCACTTTGTCCAGCATCTGCCCTTATGCTCTTAGGAGTGGGGATGAGACGAAGGGCGAGTTTTAGTCAGTCTTAGCCAAGAGCCAGAGAGCAAAGCAGAGCAAGCTCCCGTTCCGTTGACGGTCATCAACACAAGCAGAGGAGAAGAAGAAGAAATCCGAAGAAGGTTACACGGATATCATCGATTGGGTGATATAGATATTGTTTTTTATTATGGATCCATTAAAAAGAGATTGAGCTCAATTTATCATTTTTTTTATATAACTAATTAATAGTAACTATCCTTGTTCAAAAGGAATTGAATATTTTTTTATATAATTAATGTCAGTACTATTTATAATTATAATTATTTGTTATAACCAAAAAAAAAAAAAAAAAAAAAAAAAAAAAAAAAAAAAAAAAAAAAAAAAAAAAAAAAAAAAAATTCATAAATTTTTTTTTATTTATAAGGGAAGGCAATTGTAACATTCATGATATTTGAGAATATCATGACCAGCCACCCTCCCACTTTGTCCAACATCTGCCCTCATGCTCTTAGGAGTGGGGATGAGACGAAGGGCGAGTTTTAGTCAGTCTTAGCCAAGAGCCTGAGAGCAAAGCAGAGCAAGCTCCCGTTCCGTTGACGGTCATCAACACAAGCAGAGGAGAAGAAGAAGAAAAGGAAGAAGAAGAAGAAGAAGGTTACACGGATATCATCGATTGGGTGATATAGATATTTTTTTTTTATTATGGATCCATTAAAAAGAGATTGAGCTCAATTTTTCATTTTTTTATATAACTAATTAATAGTAACTATCCTTGTTCAAAAGGAATTGAATATTTTTTTATATAATTAATGTCAGTACTATTTATAATTATAATTATTTGTTATAACCATTTTACTTGTATATATTTCACAATTCCCAGTTTCTCAATTTATTAATAACTATAACATTAGCCTTGAGATCGGGCGATTCAATCGGGATAATTTCCTATGTCGAAGACATAAAAACAAGTTGAATTAAAGATCTCATGACGGACCTACCAAATTAGTTAAGGTCAATTGATCTAATAAATTAGAAAATAAAATGGTAGTAAATGAGGTAGGTTTCAATGGGGGCCGCTCCGGGATTAACTTCAAAAATTCTAAAGAAACCAAAGGAATTGTGAGGTATTGCATGTTAGAATAATAACTAGAACTAATCAATAACAAATTATATATTTTCCTATAATTTTACATTTGTTACACAAACACAGACACAAATGACGAACACAAACATGTGCGGGTCTGACTCAGGTACTGGGGGGGTTGGGTCAAACCCAGCCTCTAAAGGAGACCCCTCAGCCCCCGACCCCGAACCCACGATAAATCATTCCAAGATGTTACAACTAATCCTTGCCCAGTTAAACAGTCAATTTAACGCACTTAAAGAAAATAACAAAGAAATAAACGAAAAATTAAACAGTCAATCAAACGCACTTAAAGAGAATAATAAAGAACAAAAAGAGTTGAGCGGGAAGTTTGATCAATTAAGGGAAGAAATAAAATCGGGAAGATCGGCAAAATTCGAACAAGGTTTCACGGATGTAAACGAAAAATTAGATAGACAATTACGAATTTGTGAGGAGAGAACACTCCAAGGAAATAATAATGTAAATTCAAAATTAAAAGAAGAAATCATTCTATTGAAAAATACAACAGATCATGAAAAAACAAATTTAACAAAGTCACAACTAGTTGATGCTGATTGTCAGACAGATCTTAGCTTATATTCAACTAAGGATAATGAAGAGAAAATCACTTCATTGGAGGATGAACAGAAGATTGCAGATAACAATGATGAGTGTACCTCACGTCAACATGATCTAATAAAGCTTGACTATGAGAATAATATGAGTTTGTTGGAGAATAAATTTTCAGAGTTAGAAGAAACAGCGAATATTAAGAAAGGAGAAGTGATTTCATTGAAAGATCAAATTACAGAGCATCAGCAAACAACCAGCGATAACGTGAAAAATTTAAAAATAATTCAAAATAAAGTTTTGGATATGAAGAAATTGGAATCTCAAATTCCAACTCATCTTGATGAAATTCCTTTTTGCGTGTTTGATTTGAACAACATTAAAATTAATGAATGGAAGGCATTTAAAAATAATTACAGGGATGTTTTTTGTTCGATACAATATGACTTCAAAAAAAGAAAAAAAAATTTATAGTTTTCTTTTATTATTTTTATTATTAAATGAAAATAATACTGATCGGATGACACATAAACTTTAGAAGTTTATACAAACAAAAACAAAACTATTATTAGAAGTATTGACCCTAGTAAAGTCTATGGAATTATCAGCAAGAGAAGCTTTTGCTTTCATTATCACTTAATCTATAAAACAGATCCTAAATATTCTTTGAATGCTTAAGTCCATTATAATTAATTTTATAGCAAGGAAATAAAATGAGCTCATACAATTTTATACACGACAACGACCTCCCTATCTTTTTGTAACATTTATAGTTTTGTTATAAACACTATCTTTTCACTCAGGTAAAATATTCAAATCACACACACACACACTCAACAATTTTTCTCTATTGTTACTAATTACCAGTAGAATTGTCTAGTATTTTAATTAAAAACCAATATGTATTACTAATCACACTCAACCGTCTTTTCAACAAATGTTTTCCAAATCGCGTTATGATCCATAAAACAATGTACCTTCGAACTAATCCATACTAATTAGCATAATAATTTAGTTAAGTAAAAAATTAAAACAACTTGTACGCTTTTCAAGCAATTTAAAACCTTGCAAAATTTGAACTATTATTACTATAAACTTTGTAAAATTTCAACACCCGTTATAAACAACCAATTCAACAAACCGAACGCAGCAACATAATATTGTGGATCCACTTAAAAAAAAAAAAAAAAAAAAAAATTTTCATAAATTTTTTTTTTATTTATAAGGGAAGGCAATTGTAACATTCATGATATTTGAGAATATCATGACCAGCCACCCTCCCACTTTGTCCAGCATCTGCCCTTATGCTCTTAGGAGTGGGGATGAGACGAAGGGCGAGTTTTAGTCAGTCTTAGCCAAGAGCCAGAGAGCAAAGCAGAGCAAGCTCCCGTTCCGTTGACGGTCATCAACACAAGCAGAGGAGAAGAAGAAGAAATCCGAAGAAGGTTACACGGATATCATCGATTGGGTGATATAGATATTGTTTTTTATTATGGATCCATTAAAAAGAGATTGAGCTCAATTTATCATTTTTTTTATATAACTAATTAATAGTAACTATCCTTGTTCAAAAGGAATTGAATATTTTTTTATATAATTAATGTCAGTACTATTTATAATTATAATTATTTGTTATAACCATTTTACTTGTATATATTTCACAATTCCCAGTTTCTCAATTTATTAATAACTATAACATTAGCCTTGAGATCGGGCGATTCAATCGGGATAATTTCCTATGTCGAAGACATAAAAACAAGTTGAATTAAAGATCTCATGACGGACCTACCAAATTAGTTAAGGTCAATTGATCTATTAAATTAGAAAAATAGAATGGTAGAAAATGAGGTAGGTTTCAATATATATATATTGACTTTAATTATTATAACTTTAATTCAATTTGTTTTTATGTCTTCGACATAGGAAATTATCCCGATTGAATCGCCCGATCTCAAGGCTAATGTTATAGTTATTAATAAATTGAGAAACTGGGAATTGTGAAATATATACAAGTAAAATGGTTATAACAAATAATTATAATTATAAATAGTACTGACATTAATTATATAAAAAAATATTCAATTCCTTTTGAACAAGGATAGTTACTACTAATTAGTTATATAAAAAAAATGATAATTGAGCTCAATCTCTTTTTAATGGATCCATAATAAAAAAAACAATATCTATATCACCCAATCGATGATATCCGTGTAACCTTCTTCTTCTTCTTCTTCCTTTTCTTCTTCTTCTCCTCTGCTTGTGTTGATGACCGTCAACGGAACGGGAGCTTGCTCTGCTTTGCTCTCTGGCTCTTGGCTAAGACTGACTTTATCTCATCCCCACTCCTAAGAGCATAAGGGCTGATGCTGGACAAAGTGGGAGGGTGGCTGGTCATGATATTCTCAAATATCATGAATGTTACAATTGCCTTCCCTTATAAATAAAAAAAAAATTTTTTTTTTTTTTTTTTTTTTTTTTTTTTTTTTTTTTTTTTAAGTGGATCCACAATATTATGTTGCTGTGTTCGGTTTGTTGAATTGGTTGTTTATAACGGGTGTTGAAATTTTACAAAGTTTATAGTAATAATAGTTCAAGTTTTGCAAGGTTTTAAATTGCTTGAAAAGCGTACAAGTTGTTTTAATTTTTTTTTTTTTTTTTTATTTTTACTTAAGTAAATTACTTAAATTACTTAAGTAAAATTATTATGCTAATTAGTATGGATTAGTTCGAAGGTACATTGTTTTATGGATCATAACGCGATTTGGAAAACATTTGTTGAAAAGACGGTTGAGTGTGATTAGTAATACATATTGGTTTTTTAATTAAAATACTAGACAATTCTACTGGTAATTAGTAACAATAGAGAAAAATTGTTGAGTGGGTGTGTGTGATTTGAATATTTTACCTGAGTGAAAAGATAGTGTTTATAAAAAAATTATAAATGTTACGAAAAGATAGGGAGGTCGTTGTCGTGTATAAAATTGTATGAGCTCATTTTATTTCCTTGCTATAAAATTAATTATAATGGACTTAAGCATTCAAAGAATATTTAGGATCTGTTTTATAGATTAAGTGATAATGAAAGCAAAAGCTTCTCTTGCTGATAATTCCATAGACTTTACTAGGGTCAATACTTCTAATAATAGTTTTGTTTTTGTTTGTATAAACTTCTAAAGTTTATGTGTCATCCGATCAGTATTATTTTCATTTAATAATAAAAATAATAAAAGAAAACTATAATTTTTTTTTCTTTTTTTGAAGTCATATTGTATCGAACAAAAAACATCCCTGTAATTATTTTTAAATGCCTTCCATTCATTAATTTTAATGTTGTTCAAATCAAACACGCAAAAAGGAATTTCATCAAGATGAGTTGGAATTTGAGATTCCAATTTCTTCATATCCAAAACTTTATTTTGAATTATTTTTAAATTTTTCACGTTATCGCTGGTTGTCTGCTGATGCTCTGTAATTTGATCTTTCAATGAAATCACTTCTCCTTTCTTGATATTCGCTGTATCTTCTAACTCTGAAAATTTATTCTCCAACAAACTCATATTATTCTCATAGTCAAGCTTTATTAGATCATGTTGACGTGAGGTACACTCATCATTGTTATCTGTAATCTTCTGTTCATCCTCCAATGAAGTCATTTTCTCTTCATTATCCTTAGTTGAATATAAGCTAAGATCTGTCTGACAATCAGCATCAACTAGTTGTGACTTTGTTAAATTTGTTTTTTCATGATCTGTTGTATTTTTCAATAGAATGATTTCTTCTTTTAATTTTGAATTTACATTATTATTTCCTTGGAGTGTTCTCTCCTCACAAATTCGTAATTGTCTATCTAATTTTTCGTTTACATCCGTGAAACCTTGTTCGAATTTTGCCGATCTTCCCGATTTTATTTCTTCCCTTAATTGATCAAACTTCCCGCTCAACTCTTTTTGTTCTTTATTATTCTCTTTAAGTGCGTTAAATTGACTGTTTAATTTTTCATTTATTTCTTTGTTATTTTCTTTAAGTGCGTTAAATTGACTGTTTAACTGGGCAAGGATTAGTTGTAACATCTTGGAATGATTTATCGTGGGTTCGGGGTCGGGGGCTGAGGGGTCTCCTTTAGAGGCTGGGTTTGACCCAACCCCAGTACCTGAGTCTGACCCACACATGTTTGTGTTCGTCATTTGTGTCTGTGTTTGTGTAACAAATGTTAAATTAGAAGAAAAATATAATATGTTAGTAAATAGTTCTAGTTATTATTCTAACATGCAATACCTCACAATTCCTTTGGTTTCTTTAGAATTTTTGAAGTTAATCCCGGAGCGGCCCCCATTGAAACCTACCTCATTTTCTACCATTCTATTTTTCTATTTTAATAGATCAATTGACCTTAACTAATTTGGTAGGTCCGTCATGAGATCTTTAATTCAACTTGTTTTTATGTCTTTGACATAGGAAATTATCCCGATTGAATCGCCCGATCTCAAGGCTAATGTTATAGTTATTAATAAATTGAGAAACTGGGAATTGTGAAATATATACAAGTAAAATGGTTATAACAAATAATTATAATTATAAATAGTGCTGACATTATTTATATAAAAAAATATTCAATTCCTTTTGAACAAGGATAGTTACTACTAATTAGTTATATAAAAAAAATGATAATTGAGCTCAATCTCTTTTTAATGGATCCATAATAAAAAAAACAATATCTATATCACCCAATCGATGATATCCGTGTAACCTTCTTCTTCTTCTTCTTCCTTTTCTTCTTCTTCTCCTCTGCTTGTGTTGATGACCGTCAACGGAACGGGAGCTTGCTCTGCTTTGCTCTCTGGCTCTTGGCTAAGACTGACTTTATCTCATCCCCACTCCTAAGAGCATAAGGGCTGATGCTGGACAAAGTGGGAGGGTGGCTGGTCATGATATTCTCAAATATCATGAATGTTACAATATATATATATATATATTTTAAAAATTGTTATGACAAGAACAGGTATAAGAGATATTTTAATTAGAAACAGACAAACTAACGAATCAAAAATGGCTCTTATCGACTATCATATGACTAAAGAAGACTATGGACACCTTCCACGCTATAATGGTGATCCGACTAATTTAATAACATTCATTAAACCACTAGAAAAAATATATTTGGCAGTATGTAACGAAACAATCACTAACAGAATACATAATGAAAAAAGACTCATACAAATAGCTCTTTCTAGACTCACTAGTGACGCGCAACAATTATGCATGTATGAAGATTTCCTATCAATAAACGAATTAAAATTACATTTAGTAAATCACTTTAAGGACAGTCGGACAACATCACACCTACAACATGAAATCTCTCAGATTCATATGTACAGAAACGAACACCCAATTGACTTTATTAACAGAATTATCCCACATCAAATTCTAATTCTGAACCGTATAATGATTGACACCTCTGTCTGACAAGAAATATTCTCACAAAAGTTACTATTTGTAGACCACGTTCTTAGAAATTTACCATCAAGGCTTAAGGACGCACTCAACCATATTATTATTAACGACCTGATACAAATAAAAAACGTTTTGTATAATAACTGTAGGAATATAATGGAAGACATGTATTCTCAAGGAAACAACAACAGCAGTCAACAAGAATACCGACCTAGACAAAACTTCAGACTAAACAATTATAGGAGATATGACTATAATGGGCAACAATTTCAACCCCGACTGTACCAAAATAATTATAGACATAATTTTAAACAAAATAATGACTTTCAACATCGCAATAATTACCAAAATAACTACAGACATAATTTTCAACAAAACAATGACTTTGAACATAGCATTACTATCAAGAACGTTATGAACCCTATCACAACCAAGAAATAATGAACAACGACTTAACTTTCAAAGACCTGAACAAATATCATTCCCATCACAACCAATCAATCACAAAACACCGTGTCAATGCGAACTGTTCGAAGTAACAAGAGAACCAAACATTGAAATAGTGTTGGGGGACAAACTTGAACATTTGTTAGGACTAAGCGAACCACAACCTGTCCCCCAACATCAGCTAAAACTAATGAAAGAAACTCCATCATTTACTGACTTACTCGGAGACAATTGGTTAATAGACACAGGATCAGAAATTAACTACATACACCCATGTTCCGTACCCGTAGGAACTGAAATTAAGTCGGAAGATTTCATAGTGGTAACACCAGCTAATAGCGAAAAAGGCAATGGCTCAGTCATTCTAAATTTGGCACCAAGATTGGGCTTGACCCGTGATCTATTAGTTAGTTTTAAAATTTACAACTTTAGTGACAAATACGAAACATTATTAGGGATGGAAACAATGCAAACCCTAGAAACAAATATTAAATTGGGACCAAATAAAGAAATTAAAATTAACGTAATTATTAATAATGGTCAAATAATATATAATGAATTATATTTAATTAAAGAATGAAAAATAACTAGAAACTCTTGCAAGACTTGAACATATAACTAAAGATAATAAAATAAAATCATCTCATGATTTAACCTCTGTAGAACTTGACGAAATGGAAACAATAGAAGATAGAAAGATTAATAGAAGCAACTCCTAATGACTCAGAATAATGCAACCAAACGATACAAGAACTCAACTCAGAAGCCACGGAAGACGAAATTAGTGTAGTAGCTACACAGCACTCCAACGCCTCTTGTAACGAACAAATTTTTATAGCTCCTGACGACAAAGCAATAAATGTTGAAAAACACCAAATCATAATAACCAGAGGACATAAAAACGTGCAATTTACCAAACCGTTTAATAAAAGAAGATATGCCATTTCTTTCAATAATGAGGAAGAATTAGACCAAAAATTAGAACAAATTATATAACCAAAACATGTTTATGGACTTTATTGTGAATCGAAACTCATGTCGAAAGTAATGACTACTTGGTATGATGAACAATTCAATACTTTATCAAGAATTACACAGAAAAAATATCCGACTGTTAAGATAAAAAGATACAAAATCATGTACTAAATGTAACAGACAAGGACAAACAAAAAAGATTATTTTCAATTATCACACAGGAAAGACCTCACACAAAGGAATAATTGAAACTTATGACAAATTAAGAAAACAATATTATTTCCCTTCTATGAAAGAAATTATTACAGATTATATTAGCAAATGGATATAAGTAAAAAAACTAAGTATGAAAGGAAACCAATTAAAGCTAAATTTATAAATAATCTACAAATATCAATAAAAGAACAATATGTTCAAAAATATCATAACGCCCAATAAATGACTTAGTAGAGACAAAAATAATAAAAGAAAATACTGATCGAACAGAAAAACTAAACCAAAATCGGGAAGACATTCCGACAATTTCTGATGAACAATTAATGATAAAAACTACTACCCATCGAAAGCATAATAATTCTTATAAATCAGTAATAAAATATAGAGATAAAAATGAAATAAAGAAATTGCGTGCTAACAATATTAAACGACCTCGTAAGAAACTGAATGACTTAACTCTAAGACATACATCAAAATGTAACATTAGAAAAAGCATTACTAACGAAAAAGAACAAAGAACCGACAAACTGAATAAAAAACGAGAAGACCCCGAAATAGAAAAAGACAAACCCCACGTTAAATTAATAACAAGAACAAAAGACGAACATAGATACAAACCTGTTATACCTTTTATTGACAAACGAAACAAAATAATAAAAGTAGCCACAGATAATGTAGTAAGAAAAAGAAAAAGCATAAAGAGACATTTTATACCACAAGAACAAAATGTTTCAGATGGAGAACAGATGGACATTGTTACTGACAGTGAATGACACTCACAATAGCTGCTAATAATAATAATAATAATAAAATCATGGAAGTAATCAACGGTATAGACAGGACCCAATATACTATGCACCTAACCGAACTGTACGAAATATTAAATTACTTAACTGTAGTAATACTAGGCATAGAACAGTCTTTGGGAACATGTAAAATGGAAATCCCCCATGTTAACGTGATAAAACATACCGACTTAATTGATGACCAACTTATATCACAAGACTTGGAAATCATTTGGTTAACAAGTAAAATTTCATGTGCTATACAAACGGACTCATTTATTACATCATACAATTACCAAAGAAAGGACCAAAACTAAGCTCAATATATCTTTTACCTGTGCCTGTACGAAAGGACAATCATGTAGTAATCATTATAATACTAAACAATTTAATTCTGTACAATATACAAGAAACCTTGGTTGGAACATGTAACTATATAAAATCCTACTCATTTTGTATTAACATTAACAATATTAGCAATGACTGCATATCTAACGCATTGCATAAAAACGTAGATGAATGTATCATCACAACTATTGTAACTCCTACTCCTTTCATTCAGTATTACGATTTTATAGATGTATATTTAACTTTTAATTTATCATATGTACTCATTGTAAGCAATAGTACCTTACCTATACACTTACCCTTCTCCTCTATTATTAAGTTAGATTCTAAGGAAATTATTTATAACCAAATTGAGAAAAATGTATTTAGAAACTAACGTATTGTCTATAAAACATGTTATTTCCTAATATCACCATCCTGCCCAGGAGTTCAAGAATTAAAAACGGGAGAAGTTATATAATGCTAAAAGTAGAAGCAAGTCCCTTCTAGTGTATACCTGCCTCGTGACTTCATGGAAGTCACTGATGGCTCCTGTTATTTTTTAAGTAAACGGCCGCGTCCCTCCAAGACCTTCCTACTTCCTAGAACTACCTTCGGCTTTAGCCCCAGACCGCACTTGTTCTCGGACACTCATTCCTAAACCCTCCACCCAGCATGTTGTAACATAACGCTTAATATTTGTATATACCAGTGTTTTGCTTGTACTTCATAATAAAGCTTTTCTTTCTTTTCTTTTAAAAGACTCTCCTCTACAAAGATTATTTAACTAGAGACAAGTAAATAATTGAATAAACTCAGTTGAACTCAATAAAGGAATTAATCTAGAAAACTAGCGGGCTTCATCGCTGTTGCATACTCCAGCCAGTGCGAAAACCGTCTTTAGCTAACGGTGACTCGAGGTTTGTTTTAACCGTCAGTTTCGCCCGCACTGGCTGCACATTTTATTATACATTTTATTTCCGTGGATGGAACAATTCTATTCATGGTTGGATCTAGGCAGCGCGAAACCGCGCGGCGCGGGAAGACCCTGCCAAAGGGGATCCCGCAAACATTTGGAAAATTATGCTCATTCCGATAATGCGCCAATATTTTATATAATACTTTCTATCCATTTTATTTCCCCTGAATTTTCACAACAGGAGTATTGAAGAAGAAGAAAGTTTAGCGCGTTATACTAGTAAATTTTAATAAAAGTTAGAATAATCTATAATTATGTAGCTTTAATTCTAAACCAATTAGGAGGCCACCGAGGCGCGAGTACGACGCTTGAGCATTCGACTCGACAAGTCATTATGAAAGCCATAAGCCAAGTGTTTAAATAAGGGCCATAAACCATGCAGAAGTCTCAGAACTGGACAAATGGAAGTTAGTGCAATGTTTTGCAGAAATGAAAGCAAGAAGGAAAGACCTAACTTAATATCTAGGAACTCATGAAGGTTTTATGTAAACCAATAGCTTAGAACAATATCTGAATTCTATATTCTCATTAGAAGTTAAGTTTTGTTTTGTTATAAATTTTGTGTAATAACAGTTTCATGTAAAGTTTTGTAAGGTATGTGTGTGAGTCCAATAAAAACATATACAAGTATTACTTAACAAGTTTATTTTGTTTTACCTTTTTGAATTAATGGTAATAATAAACAATAAGAATGTCTAAAGTTTTCTGTCTACGTTTTTATCAACCGATATGTAATTTATTGTTTTCTTCTAAAACTAAAAGTTAAAGTGATCATGAGTAATCCTCAAGTCTAATTTGACATAATGGACAAAGGAAAAAAAAATTGTTTTTATTGGTAATACTTGCCAATACTTTCCTCTAGATTTTAAGTGCCAGAATAGTATAAAATGTGATTTCTAAGCCTTTAGTTTAAAAATCCCCCTGTAGTTCAAGGGGTCTGTGCAGCGGGGCCAAAAATTTGTAGATCCGGCACTCTATCGATTCCACCAAACACATGGAAAGGCTTTTCTTTCCTTGAAAGTGTAAGTTAACTTTTAACAGGATCAAGAATAATATCAATTATCTTTATTAAAACCTTCACAACAGAGTTGAAATGTTCTCTGAACTAGTTCGAATAGTTTATAAATTATTTAAGAAAATGATACTCTCAGATGGAGCAGTCTTAAAGTAATCGTCGGGTTACTTGCGGGAGGTTCCAAACCCCAGGCAGATATAATGAAAACGAATGAGATCGTCGAAGAATAACATAGGGTGTTGAACGTGCTTTTTGAGTTAAAACTCCCGAAAATACCAGAACAGACTCATCAAAACTGACACTAGTTAGACATTCGGCTCACTGTTTTGGTTATGCGGGTTGACACACAAATTTAGGTCTACATTACCTTCATCTACCTCAAAACTGATAAGTTAAGATTTAAAGACATTTAAAGATGTAGTTCGTCCTTTAGGCGAAATGCGAATTTAATATCTGCCTTGTTGTACACATGTACATTAGGCTCCTTATATCATTAAACATTTCCCCTAACCGCTGTAGCTTATCATAGACCATGAATTGTTATTTGTTAAACTTATCAAAAAGTATCCCCACATGGTCCTTCATGTTGTTAATGAATTCTTTCATCATTTCTGTAACACCATTCCTTAGGAAATATCAGTTAGCCCCTCTAATAGGTTATATGTCAACTATTTCATTGGCATTTTCAAACCCAGGATAATTTAAATTGAAGCGAAAATCTGTCAAAGGCGTTTATTTTAATATTCTATTCTAGATTTAACCCAGCATTAACTTAATCCTGCAGACCCAGCTGCAGAGGCAGTGAGTGACTCATACGTTCTTGGAACATTGACATTTATGTATATGTTTGATAACGTTAATATAAGTGACACTATCATTCTGGCACATTCACCACATGTCATATCATTCATTCCTGGGATCTAAGATGTTTCTTAGAATCATTCGTCGTTCTATTTTTTTATTCTCGTGATTAATAGGGAAACATATTGTCATACAATAGTTAAATGTGGCCCGTTAATGATTATGATGGATCACTTATAGCTAATTAGCATTTCATTAACTCTATGTTATGTTTTGTGAGATTAACCCTTGTCTATCATGGTACCTAGCAAAAAATGACACATTTGTAAAATAGTACCGCAGGCATGCTAAGAGTAACACACCAAAAAAAAAAAGACACGTTCTGATAACAAGGTTGTATTTAAATTATTCGAAAAAATAAATAAAGCTCATTGTTTTTTCGCATTAGTATGTTAAATCTTTGCCATTCTTATTAACTTTAACGTTTCGGCCATTTTGGGTGTTTTATTATGATATGATGATGATGAATAAATTATTCAATGACACGTAATCGAATTTTAAGGAGATGGTTATAATTTTTTTGAATTCTTAGTACCAATTGGAATTTTTATGACTCCAGATAACTCCATGTCTCTGACACGATCACGGGAAAAACATTAATTGGAAACAATGTTGTAACATCATTATTTATTTATTGGGATATATATAGTAACATAGCAACTATTGGAAAAATACAGTATTGGGGGAGAATATAGACAGGTACATAAGATATAGATTGCAATATAATTTGGCTAACTATAATATGTGGTTGTCCATAATAAAAATAGGTCGATAGAACATAGAAGATGTATTAGTTATTAGACCAACCGCTAAATCACAGACTGCCATTATCGTGCTTTAAAACGATTATGTGAAAAAATGGGAACAGAATATCAAGTGCTCAGCTCGACCTTGAAATATTGAAGCGCTTTTTCTAAGCAAGGGCAGAAGCTTTGCTATTTCTGAAAGAAGAAGAAATCCTATGGTTGGACATTTTTGGAACAACGAGTTGGCTTACCTGGTATATTTAATTTGCCATAAAGATGAGATAAATCTTTTTAAACATTCACATAAAGGGAAAAAAACGATCCCTAAAAGTGTGGGTTTCTTTAAGATATTTTTCAGATTAACTAATAGTTCTATAAACCTTTTACTAGTAGAATTACATACTGCAGCTAATAATTATTAATACATAAATATAATCTATTCTAATGTTACTTTTAAAGCAGTAATTTAATTAAAGAAGAAATCAGTTGTTTAGAGTTGTTTGAGAAGGGAGGTGTTGAGTTTACAGATAGTAAAAGATGTTTTTCGTGAGGACCCTCATGTCATCACATACCACCATACCCCCCCCCCCCCCCCACACGTAATAACTTCTTATTTCCTCATATCCTCATATTTACCCATACGTATACTTAAAAGCATTACTTGTCAGATTGGCAGAATCTACAGGAGGCCATTGGGGCAGGATTATAGTTCCAGACGCTTCGGATCAACAAAACACGATTTGTTTGGAGCAAGGTGGAAAATTGTGATGAACTCAAAAACATTATATATCTTATCTTTATTTATTTTATATGAAACGTTTTGTTGCCAATGACCCTCCTGAGATATAATAAATTATAAGTTCGAAAGTTTATTTTTGTTTTTATTGATAATTAAACAAAACACTAATTCATGGCGACCTACGTGGGGAATTTTCTTTTTTTTTTAAAACGGCTATTACAAAATAGGCTAAATATTTATTGAAAGGTTAAGGCTGTTGAAAGGTAATGAATTTTTGAAAAAAATAATTTCTAAAATACAAAAAAATACGAAAATACTACACTGTATTTGCACTTAGTGAATCGATAACCATGGCTGGTACTCGAATATATCTAGAAGTAGGAATGAAGGATTGGATTGAAGGTTTGTGGTTGGAAAGATTTTAGTTTAAAGAGTAAGCCAATAAGTCGTACTTGATCAATAGAGTGCGGATTTCGTGTAGTAAAACAAATTATAAAACGTGCAGTAAAAAGCCCAAAACGTGCAAAAAAAAATAACATCCTGCTATTCACTTCTTTATAGCAGAAAAAAATTACATCTATTTTGTTTTCTTACATAAATTACTGTTTTTCATCATACAATTTGGTAGGGTGGAAAAATAAATCAATAAAATAAAAAGTTCAAAGGAATTTAATTTTGTAATTTATAGAAAACATTTTTACTGAAAATACAAATTTTACGTTTACCTCAGTGTTTTAATTGCAAAAGTAAATAATTTGTATGTTCTATTATAAAATAATAATAGAGATAATATTTGCAAAATAAAAAATTAATTACAAAATCAAACTGGAGATATGGTCTTTTTCCGGATGTAGTAATAAAATTACAAATATAAAGCCACCCTTGAATCTGTGGTCTCTTCAACCGTTGCCCAAATAAAGTGACCTCGTATTTGTTGTCGAATTTTTGAAAGGGTCGAATCGTAGCATGTTTGCAGGTAATTTTTTCTTAGAGTGCTTTTGTCAGGAATTTGTAATTTAATATATTTTTGTAAAAACGTTTTGAAAGGTTGTGACTCAATTTTATTGAAGGGACCGTCTGAACTGACCATACGCCTTACATATGTGGATACACTATTTATAGGCGCAACTATGTAACATAAATGCATTATTTTTAGAACTATTTACCATACATATGTGCATACACTATTTATAGATTTAAATTTGTTGAATTGTTTCCGAGTTTCCAAAGCTGAATTGCATTCAGTAAACAAAGTTTGGAAAGATTTACAACTACTTTGAAGAAAATCTGTCTAATGTTTATGTCCAGCTAATTTAAAAAAAAAAAGAAGTTAAATAGCTAATGTTTTACAATAAGAAAATAATAATGTGTAGAGCGCATTACCGGAGTTACAGCAAGCATCTATTTGGGATTTTATTTCACACCCAATTGCTTTCTCACATGACGTGAAGAGCACAGTATTTTCATCGATCATGAGTACACCATAATTAAGCATCCAATTGTTTTCTTTGGAAGAATGACTGAGTATGATAGTGTTTCTTTTAAGACCAGTGTTCACACTTTATAATAAACTAAGACTGGGTGTAACCATTATAAACGAGAAATTGTGGGGGTTGATTTGCTTTCCATGAATTAAAAGAGAAAAAAAACGCTTGAAACCGTTTGAGGATTTCCCAGAAAATTGGAATTCGTATAGTGTTTTCTTAACGGTCACTTATTACTTCACGGTTTTTTTAATGTAAGTTATGTTTACACTTTTTAAACTAACTTACAAATAAATGATTTAAATTATGCAAAATATGCAATTTAGTGCAGTAAAAGCGTAAATCGTGCATATAGATAAAAAAAGTTAAAAACGTGCGATCTCGTGCAAAATAAAATTTAAACATATTACTCAGGATGCCTTAATTCTTGAAAATAAATTGTTCCTGATCGATTTAAAATCAGCGCGGAAAAAAGGTGCGATTGCACGAGAATTCGGGCTCCACTGATCAAACACAAGATCTACATCCAAAAGAGCAATAGTGCAGTAGTGCTTACTCTTTATGGCTGAGGAAATGTAGTCTATGACGAAAATGCTGTCTGTGCTGCACAGTGGAGCGTTGTGTGGGGAAACCTATCTGATGCCATGGGAGAAGAGATTGGGCTTTGAAGAGAGGAATGAGCCGTTTTATTAGGGTTTTTAGAGTATTGGAAGGAGGGTGATGAAGGGTTATCGCCTGGCGTTCCTGGTTTGAAGGTCTAATGTATACTATAAGAAAAGCGTATTCCCTAAACCGTCAGGTCATATAAAAATGGTGTGCATGAAACCTTTTACCGCATTGAAAGGATATTAGTTTTTATGTGTGGTATAATCCTCCAGTGGGCAACTGACCATTCAATAGTTATTTATATTTAACGCCTTAATGTCCCCAAGATTGGGTTATCTAAATATGTCCATACTTCTCATGCTGAATCTGACATTAGGCAGCGGTCAAAAGACAATCTCAGTGTACGAGTCGAACTCACATTCGAATATTTGTATGTAATGACTGCTCCAGCACCTCTATCGCCTTGTTAATTAACTCAATCACAAGTCGGGGTCACAGTAGGTTACGTTAAATACACCATATTTGTAAACCTTTAGAATTCAGACCGATTTCTATCTAACTAATATACATTTCAAAAGGTTCTAAAAATAACTAGGAGCGTGGCAGTAAACAAATTGATGGTAACTGTTATGAACACCGCCTGAAATAGATCCATCTGACTTCGCTTTTGCTGCTGGGCTTTTAAGTTTTTTCACATGATTCAGCCTAAGAAGAGAATATTTCATTTTGTCATGTCACCAGATTTATTTAAAATCAGTACATGTCTCTTATTTAACTATCGACAAACGTGTGTAAACAAAATAATTAATGACATTTTTTAAATGGATTAACATCCATTGTATTCTTTAATATATTAGTATGTGAGCATAGAAGAAAGTATCTAAAGCTATTTTGAGAAATCAACTTAATATTAAAAGGTTATTATAAAGGCTATTGACAACTACACAAGATATATGTAAAAGGTGATCTGAAGCAAATCATGTACTGGGGATGGGGATCAACCATTGCTCGATCGAATAAATCCTAAGAACTTGTATAAAGAAGTGAACTGTACTCTCGACTCACCTTTGTTGTTCTCTTGTAGTTGAAGTATCTGGAAACAACAGGTAAGGGCCTAAATTATTTAACTTAGAAGCCCAGAAGGGCTTCCGTTTTATGTTTTGGTATATCTAGGCTCTTTTACGTTTTTTAAACCAAGGGCGGCCAACCTTTTTTGGTTGTGTGCTACAATCGTACCCCCCCCCTCTCACTCCACCTTAAAAAAGGAAATTTATACAAATTGAAGAAATTATATTTTCTTTGCATATTCAATACAATAGGAATAGGCAATTCAAGAATCACAATGTTAAGTAGGTGGCTATGTATTTATTTGATAAAATTCAAGCAATCAGAAACCATAATGTGTACAACTTAATATTCAAGGAATTTATCATGAGTTATAGCATCTGGAAAACGACTGGAGTAAAATCGTGAGCGAACCAAGGATTTTAAAATTAAATCATACCTAGCTACAGGCTCAATGTAGAGCTTGTAATTGTTTTTTATTCACCAACTGCTCAACGTTGGGAGATTCCACTGTCGATGCTAATCAAAGTACATTTTTCAAATGAGAATGGATTAATGACACACAGATGTCATCTTTTTGAAAGTTCATTTTGGAGTACGATTTCTCGGATCAAAATGTTGAACCGAAAGGACAAGCACATCGGAGAGCTAAATCGCATAACAATCTTCCTGTTTTAATAACTTCCAAAACTCCAGAGATTCGTTTCTAGTTGTAATCTCAGCATACCTTGATGTAAGAACAACTTTGTTTTATAGGCCAATTGATTCACTTTGAATTCCATGTGAGTACTGCTGTAGTTTCGTGCATTTTATTGCAATGGGGTTGACCACCATCCAAAGATCATATGTCTCCCTCAAAACCAGGAAATCTGTTTTTTTTTTTAAGAATTGAAGTTGGGATGAAATTTTGAATTTATATTTTTAGGATGTATTTTTGATAGGCGTGATTTTGTATGGAAGGGAAATAAGTCGGTTTTCAGAAAAATCTGGCACATAAAAAGCAAGCTTTGCCACGATGCAACACGTGACATCAGTATTGGTTAATGATTAGATTTACCTTGCAATGTGTTCAACTAGTTTAGATGTGCAGTCATGTTACAGAGGAAAGGGAGCTCCCGAAGCCAATCATTATCTTAAAGAGAAGGAGGAGAGAGCTTTGAGGAAGTTCTTCATTTTCTTTTAGATAACTCGAGACTTCATTTCATAGTTTCCAGAACCTTATTTAAAAAAGTTACTGTTGAGATACGTAATTTAACCTTCGATTGGGGTCACGAGCCTGTATTTTGTTGCTTTAGTTGACCACTTGTTTTTGAACAGAAGATAATTCAAGTTCCTTGGCACAAAGCGCAGGACTATTTTCAAATAGTTTTCCAATAGTGCAATACAGCCCTTGTTTTTACCGACCATGGCAGGAGTCCCATCAGAGCAAACACTCTCTAATTTTTGTATACCTCAAGTTATTTTCTATAACAACAATACAATTGCTCAGTCACCTCGACACAGATTGGGAGTAGTTTTTTTTTTGGCTTTCTTGAATATTTACGCTCATTTTTAAATCCTGTTTTCTTCACGTTCATTATATCAAAATACTTTTCTCGATTTTGCACTCAATCGTGTGCAATTTGTAGTTATGTCGTGGCTACTCAAATCAGTTCCTATTCCATTTGCATTTAAATGATTAGCAAACCTGTATTGAATAAATTCAGTCATTACTCATGCAACATTCAAGCATTTTTTTAATCAAATCTATCAAAGTTAAAATAAATTAACGTCTTACAATAAAGAGATATTTTTTTTTTTTACTTATATCAAAAAAAAATCAAAATTAATTTAGACAGAATTAAGTTTGTGACAAAAGAAAAAGAACTCTTTTTGTAGTTGAGAACTTACCAATATCAATATGGCTGTTTTAAAATTAGCTATCTCATCAGAAGGTTATAAAGGCTATCTATGCTTATATCGAGATTGAATAGGAATTCCATCTCTTATTGACGAAATTGTTCATTCTTATGGTGTATTCCAGATAAGGAAATATTTAGTCTTCAACAATATTTAATAGTCTTAGTTATAAGTCATGTGCATTAAATTCTACGAAGATCCTATGTCAAACGATGATCTCATTATAAAAATTGCTTCACCAGTGAACATTCCTATGATTAAATTTGGAGATAACTAATCGTTGTTATCAACTGTAGGTCTACTGAAGTGTGTAACTGTCTGTAGGCTCCTGAGACCATATACTTTTGTTACCAATTTTGGACTCCTCAGAAGGTCGATATTGGATTTTGAATCAAATCAATTTATTTCCCATATTTACATTAAAATAGTCCTACGCCGATATCCAAGACTATGCTATGCATCTAGACTATGCATCTAGTCTAAACACTAATGACTAACATTAGTCTTTATTGAAATACATATAAATTTTCTTTAAACACATTCTTCTCCTGTAGCCGTTGTTCATAGTTGACGGAGGTCAAGGAGTTCTTCAGATGGTTCAAGATTCTCGTTGACCACACGAACCGGAAACAAACAGCTGAACAGGTGATCTGTTGTCGCAACTACCTTCTAAAACCAAAGAAAAATATCTGCTACGCAAAAGCTTAGAAATTACCTACGAGCTCACATCTTCCACCTCGTCAATCCACCGCATCACCGTATTTCGAGACAGAGCTATTTCGTCGCAAAGGTATTTCATACGAAGCTGTTGCAATTGAAGAAAGCTCATTACTTTGTTTTTGAATAATAATTGGTGGCCACACAACAATTTTTTATTTTTTTCATTGAAATCCAATCTAAGACTGATCCAACCTGATACTTGGACTCAAAATCAGAATGATTCTTCTTGAGTTGGCTCTCCACATTGTATTTTTTAGGCACTGAAACATTTTCACCACAGATCAAACCCATTGGTTGAAACGTATGCACCCGTAAACAGAACAACCGTTCTTACCAATCGCCCATACTCAGGCCTACTCCGCTTTTTCGTTATCTGATGTATACGACAGCTAAGAAACTCCAACAATTCAAAAATGGCATACTGATGAAAGTTGTCAGAGGTACTTCATTCGAGCAGCGGAGCAACAGTGAGCTTCATGAGATATTTGAGCTGCCTACGGTAGATGAATTCATCCAACGTAGACATATCAAATTTTTCGACTCCTTTCAATACTTAACAAACCCGGTGTTTAACACTATAACCCCCGCTCCGTTCCCCCATCGATGGCAGAACGCTGTCGCGGCTGAAACGCTTTATAGTCTTAGGATCTAGGTATAGGTTTTAGTTTTTTAGTTTCCCGGTTGTAAGCTAAAGGTGAGCCTCATTACCTTGTGTTGTGTATGTGTTGACTTTTTAACTTCAATCTGAAATTGTATTATATTTATGCCCTCCTTCGAATGCATCAGTGCATCGCAGAAAGAGGAGAAAATTGTAAATCAAAATTTTTTTGTTCATTGTAAAATATCAATAGAGGTTTTGAAATTAAAAAAAAAAAAAAACCCAATCGCTGTTGAATACTCTCGTTTCAATGTTCTTTTTGAATTTTCGCTTGCTAATTCCATTAGGTAAAGGGGCAACAAACAAGGTAAGGAGTTCTTAAAGGTACCTATGCATTCGATTTCAAGCTACGTAGCACTAAACTATTACACTTATTAAGCACTATAATTCTATTCAAAACCTATATCACTCGTACGTGTGATTACCTACTGTTACCTACTGAATCAGAAAAGACTTGGTAGAAATTTTCAGAAAACGTGAGGGGAAGCGCTTCCTTTGTCCTTTGGAGCCTGAATTGGATCATATGCACCGAGAGGTCAATAATAGTGGGGCTGCCCATCGTTATCAAACCGACCCTGCTTGGTCGCCACACACTTTCCAATATTCCTGATATTTCCGAAGTTTACCGATTCACATGTCTGTGGGCCCATTATGTGCCACCATTAACAGTAGTTCCGTTAATTCCGATTTTAAATCATTACAACATGAACAATTATAGAAGGCCATAGGCCTAGTAGAATAGGCCATTTCAAAATGAGTACCGTTCAGCGCTGTTCGTGGAATATACTTTATATTTTACTTAATGACTGTGACCATTGTTACGTATAATAATAGTAATTAGTTTGTCTCCATATGCGCACGAAAAAGTTTTTATCATTTGACTTTTTATTTTATTGTAGAAATAACTGAAGATGACAACTTAGAGCTCTCGAAAGCGCTATTACATTAAATAAGAGGTTAGCAGTTTTGGAATGACAATAAATCTGTTTTAAAATTTCCATTCTACAATCCGGCAGTAATTTTTTATTAGTTGTTATTTAGTAAAGTTACTTTGTGAATTTCGACAAATAATTTTCAGTATTTGGTAGTCAGAATTCGGTTTCGGTTATGATCGAGTATTTGGAGGAGGTGTGGGGGGGAGGAAAGCCGGCTCATATTATGAAGCTTATTACACAAATATACTTATAAAGCTATTAGGAAATATGTAACCTATATAATATGAACCTTCACACCATCAAACAGTCACTTCAACAATATCACTATATAAACTCTCCCTTTCAAGTATGACACCATTGACTCGGACCTGTGACTCAAACAGATACGCTGGACAGGATCCAAAACTTGTGTTAACTGGCACGGAGACCTTACCCTAACCGATCACTGGAGGCTATGGGCCAAGGCTGATGGAGATGTAGAAACCCAAACAGGTTTAGTGGCAAACTACGGGCCAGGATTCTGAATGAGTGAATCATCGTAATTTGGCCATCGATCGTAAATGAGGAATGATGTTTAAATATATCCTGATGTATTTTCATATTTATGTAATTAATGGTTATTAGATGTTACTGGGTAAAAATGCCTGTGGCAACGAAAATTTTTGAATACTAGGTGTTATCATGTGTGAATTGAATAGCCGTTGCTGGTGAACGATCTATTCAAAATGTACGCATTTTCCAAGAAAGTTAGTTTTACCATTCCTGATACCTGGATTAATTAGTACTGCCATGGAATAATTGAAATTTGAAATTTCTAATACTAACTCAGTGTATATGTAACATATTAAAACATTCAGGTTCTTTCAATTCGTGTTACATGACTGATTCCAATTAGAGAATCTTTAATAGATAACAAACATTTCAAATTATATTTGTGTTTTCATTCTTTGTTAATAATTTCAAATAAAATATGGCTGACATCAGAATTCTATAAAAGTGAACTTCTTTGCAACATAGAGTTGGTTATTATTTTAATGAATTGTTTCAGTTCTTCTTTCCTTGCTGAGAAAAATTATTTATACACTGTTGAGAAGTAACTGATTTCAATATTTATTTGTCAAATTGTTTAAAACACTGAATAAATTTGTGTCAGTCAAAGTTCTACGTAGGAACAGCATATTCATTTTATCATTTGACTTTTATTTTATTGAAGAAATAACTGAAGATGACATCTTAGAGCTCTCGAAAGCGCTATCACATTAAAGAAGAGGTCAACAGTTGTGGAAAGACAATAATGCTGTTTTATAATTATACGATTCCACAGTATTATTCCATTCCACCATATCCATTCCGGCAGTATTTTTTTATTTAGTAAAGTTACTTCATGAATTTCGAAAAATATGTTTCAGTATTCGGTAGTCAGAATTCGGTTTCGGTTATGATCGAGTATGTTGAGGTGGTGGGGGGGGGGGTGACAGGAGAGCCTTAGTAAGTATTATAGTAATTATATTCATTTCGTTTAGTAGGCGTTGTTGCGTTATTTGACTACCCTTATTAGAAATGGTAATGAGCTAGTCATAATGGCACAACACTAGGAAGTGTCACATCATAACAATGCTATTGTTTTTGTTATGTTAATGATTTTTGTTCTATTTCACTGACTGAACCAGATATTTTTTTGCTTTAATGATTATATATATATATATATACTCGTATTTCCGTGATAAAGATAACACAATGATTTATGTCGTGATGGTTTCACAATTTTGCCCCGTCGGATCAATTTTAATTTTTTTATTTCGATTATAAACTACACTGTACGTTTAGAAATTAATATAAACGAAATTCAGGACTTCAAAAAAAGTGAAAGAAAAATATAACTGAGTCTCCTGGACAATTTTTTATTAAATTTATAAAATTATTAATGAAAAAACTAATCAATATTTTTAAAAATAATTCTTTTAATTTGTGTATTATATTTTATTTATAGAACCATTTTGGATATTGAAAATCGTCTTTTAAACAAATAATATAAAAAGTAAATATTGTAGAAAAAAATACATTAAAACTGCCGTTAATCATCAGTGTGTCTTTAGTCAAGTGGGAAAAAAACAGCACTTTGGACCTTAACTCTAGCTTCTGAGCTATGCCTCAAATCAAATCTTTATTGTGATCAAATTACAATCTTCCTTATTGGGTATAAGTAATTGTATTCAATGTTCACATTCATGCATTTATGCAGCCCAGAGACCACCCAAATCCACATGGTTGTCACCTCCCTCGCATGCGAAAGAGGAAGTGGAGTCTTGAGAAGTCCTCCACGTTCTTCTATCAGCCGCTTCCCTGGCTACGAGCCAGTAGAGGCTGTCCAAGAACGCGAGAGCCACAGACGCCCAGGACAGATTGGAGAAACTGAGGTATGACCAAAGAAATGATTCCTTCTTTTTCGCGAGTTCTCGAAGCGTGTCAGACTATTCTTATGATTTTTTTCCCCATACCTCCATTTGCTGTAATGTAATCAACCACCTTATCAGCAAATCTAGGGTTGTAAACATTGTTTCTTAGGAGTATTTGAAGATGTAGGCCTAGTCTTGATCATTAAATAACCCAACTTCTGCCTGTCCACATTTTTATATTTCTGCAAATACTAGCGCTTTAGATGACTTAAACCGTCATCCCGTGGTACCTAGAAGCGATGTGACACTCGGTCAGGGCCGTCGAGACCGTGTGTGGGGCCCTGGCCTGAGCAATCACTTATACATTCCCATGTTACTAAACTTTTTATGAAGTTACTAGGGACAGAGGTTAACTTCAAATGAACGTTAAGATTTACGTATAACATAACATAGATGTGTATAACGAAATTACCACTTATTGCTGAACTGAAAGAACCGTGACAAAACTTAAGTGAATAAATACAACAATAAAAATTGTTATCCTCAGCTGCCGGGTGTCACACTGGTCCCCCTTCCCCGCCCACTCAACGGCCCTGCACTCGGTCGCAATGTCTCAGGCGTGGAGGTCGTATCTCTTCTAAGCACCTGAGAATGACGGTTTAAGCTATCGAAAGTGCTGATATTTTTAGAAATATTAAAGTGTGAGCAGTCAGAAGTTAATTTATTTAATTAGTTATTGAATTCGCCTTTATAATTTTATCAATTAAGTAAGTTTTATAACCTCTTCGTAACACGCATACCCTCCGTTTTGGCTTGGCAAAGAACCATTCAAAAACACTACAACTCTAAACACTAACTGTAACTAAACTACTAAACTGTAACTAACTAAACTAAAACACTACTGTAGTAGTTAGGCATTCTAACACTAGCGTTCTTAAATCCTAGTTCGTTGAACAGCTCCGCCAATGAGAAATTATTCTGAACACGTTCCATCTATCTTGACCTCAATTCGTCAAAATTATGGAATGAACATTTTCCTATTGTGGAGAGAAGATTGTTGAGGGTAAAGTAGTAAATCTGAAAATAGCCCTGAGTAATCTCCCGCTTTGCAGGAAATAGCTTTTATTTACTTTTCTCTGGTCTTCCTTCCACTGTGTTTTGTATTCTGCGAGTCCTTTTGCAAATTCTAATCATTTTTAACCTCTCCCAACTCAGTCCGAGTGTTTTAAAAATAATTATTACACTTCTCGCCTTTCATTTAATGCACAAAATGAATAAATTCTTGAGGTATATATTGGTGCATAATTACCATGATTCGTTTTCTTCTTTGTCTATCTCCTTCGTGCCCCTATGATTATAATAGGAATAATTTATCCAATCGTCTCTTTTCCCCTTTCATTTCTGCCTCTGCAAGTTCAATCCTGAGTCTTTCCGTATACCCAGTATATGTCAGCCACGGCCTGCTTTCAGGTCGTTGTCTCTGAGGACGTACTTCAAATTCACCTTGCAATATTGTTGAGGAAGTGGTTATGATAAATATTCTGAATACAGTGTTTACAATTAATATTTGTTAAATGAACTCAGAACCTTACCTGACCTTTGCAATAAGATGACGTGAACTGAGGCGATTTCTGGAATGAGGCCTCATTAAGTGTTCTTGAATGATTCGCTGGATTCCTCGAAGACTGGTGAACAATTCAACATACAGAGAACGACCATGTCGAAAATGAAGATAGGGTGTGGGGGAATGTAGTCTCCAGGCGATAGATAAGAGAGAGCGAGAGAGTAGATAACTAGACTACCTCCGGGCGTAGTCTACAAATCAGTCATGGTGGTTGGGGTATTACTGTTGATTCCTCACATTTAAGAAATGATTGCATGATCCACGTAAGGCTGGAATGAGCTGTGCTGTGGGTCCTCAAACTCAATATATTTATCGCTTCAAGGCGATCTTTGTATTTTCATAATTTGAAAAGGAGGAAAACTAGACATTTTTTTTTACGTTATACAAGAATGGACTGAATTTACTAAAAGTGATGGGGCTCACCTTTTTTATTATGTGTGTTCCGACACGGGAATTTTCATGTAAAACTAAAATTGCTATTAAGAGATAGATTTGCGAGATGAAAGCTAAAACAGCAGTGGGGAACTCAGGTATTAATGATCCCCCGTCGTATTAATGATTGTCCGGAAGACCATCATAAAGACAGGTAAAGATTGACAACCCATAACCCTTCAGGTGGGTTAGCAAGCCTTGAAGAAGCGTTAAGGCCACGTCCCAGCTCGGTTGAAGGAGTGGTTAAAGAATATTCCTTAACACAAAAGGATCAGGAAGGAATGATGGCACTCGCTGACGGAAAGTGACTCGGTCCGATGGTACGACATGTAAGGCTTAGGACGAGGCAAGACAAGCCTGCTGAACGGAGCTTTGATTGAGGACACTTGCTCAATACACTACCTGAGGACATCGGCTTTTGGGGTTGCATGTTTAATCTCTTGAAGCCATCGTTGTATGAGAGTAAGGAATATTTTAATAGTTAGCTAGTAAGATATCTGAAATAGTTTTCATCCTTTTATTCTTATTAATTAAATAATTTAATACGTGACAGTGGGAGTCCCGGCAATGGTCAGTTTCTCCAATCATGTCCTGAGAGTCTGTGGCTCTCACGCTCTTGGTCAGCCTCCGCTGGCTCTTATCCAGTGACGCGACTGACGTAGGAGCGTGGGGGACTTCCCAAGACTCCGCTTCCTCCTTTGCACGCGAGGGAGGTGACAACCATGTGGACCTGGGGGGCCTCTGGGCTGTTTGTAAAAATTGTATGAATGAGCGAGTGAATGATGAATTGTAAATATGGTATGAATGAGAGCATTTATCATAATAATTATTGCCTTACGATACACTAATATTTCTGGTAGTCAACTGTTTCCGAATACATAAGTGCAAGGCAATATTTAAAGGATGTATTTTTTCTCTGGATACATATATCTGTTTATATATTTACCTGGCTTAATCGGAACACCACGCCTTTACGCTCTGGTTGAATAATCAAAATATTTGATTTACAGGGATGCCATCTTTCAACTGCTAACTAACAGATTTGATTCCTCTATCAAATCCTGAGCCTATTGCATTAGCGCAAAGTTATACCTAATTACCTTGTCCCAAAATCGAATCTAAACCCAAAGTAATTTAAGTTCATAAATTAACGACGGTGATCAAAATGGAAGGAATTCATGAAATAGAATTTGATATACAATAACGTATTACAAAATGATCAAACTGTTTTAATGAAATCTGATTAAATTAGGTACGAATATGAATGATGAAAATGATTACAAAGATGTTATTAGCTACTTAAAATCCTCTTTACTATTGTACATGGGTGTCTTCTATTTGATATAGAAGCAACCTAAGAAGATTAAATGTTTCTGAAAAAATATGTAGTTTTTACCGAAAATGATCAATTTTATTTATAAATCATCTATATTTGAAAAAAACCCATAAAATAAACAATAGTGTGAATAGCTAAAATGCTGATACAAGAAATTACCAATAAAGATGTTATCTATTCATCAGGCAGACAGACAATTCGAAGAGTGTACACCCAAACACCTTGAGCCTCTGCCATAAAGCTCAGAAATTCCTACAGCTATTTAAAAAAAATATTTCTTTAATTCATGGGAATTAATTTGCAGAATTTTTTTTTTATGACATAAGCAGGAATGACCTATTTAGTAACCACTTCAGTTTAATTATGTGGTTAGATGTTAAACAGCTCTAAAGAGCGCCCACCCACGATTCTTGCACTGCAGTGGGTGGTTTGGTGTCTCTTGCCCTAATTACTCCAATCTCCACTTACTTACCAGACACTAGTCTGGGACGGACACGTGCAGTCTGAACAAACGACCCAGCGATCCGATTCTCAATTAAACTCTATCATAAACATAAATGCCCATTGTACTAAAGGGCCTTGAATGTTCTTTGTTTTAAAGGAATAAAAAAATATAATAATTCTATTCTAAAGCTGAGCACTGACTTGTAACGATCATAGAGCATTCGTGATTACTGCGAATAATTGAATTTTTCCCCGACAACGTATGATTGCCTAATCCACCGTTTTTTTCTCAGCGTACCCAATTGCATATAGTCGGGAGACATATTCCCACTAAAAATTGTTTGTCAGTTTACCAACTTTATGAGTTAAGGAATTAAGGTGGTCGTGCTTACTTGAAGCGTTAAATATATAGTTTGATGAACATTCACTAAAATACCCCCCCCCTTTGTAATAAAGTAATAAATGATAATATTTTCTTTGGTAGCTTTTAATCCGTAGATAAAGTGTTGCTAATAGAAATTTAACTGTGTCCTATGATCCCAATACAGAAATTTTTTTCATAACTATACATTCCAAATTCTGACTAATTCATTCTGGAATAGGAGCTAAAATTTAAGCATACTCAATCGGGCGTCAAACCAAGATTATTTTGGACAGCATTTTTTGAAGCAGTAGCTTTGATGCTTAGTACCGTAGCTTAGACTTTTGATTGTAACACGGACTCCTTAGTGGTTTTAAAATTTATTTTCAGCTGCTTCTTAGTATTAATTACTGCCTCATCATTAACTCCTTATTAACCTCCAAAAAATACGGACATTTCGAAAGGAAAATTTTAATTCGTCAATATTATAACATTTTTTTTGAGTGTTGAGCTAAAAATAATTAAAGAAATGTTGTTTGATCATTATATTTTTATATTAACCTCATATTTTATTAGTCTAAATTTCAATGAGTAGGATCTCTTCAATTTACGTCGCTCAAGGTTGCGAGAGAGAGTAAGGAAACTTACTAAGTTCTTTTCTTATTTTGATGCGAAAGAAACACACTTCAGTCACTGGTAAACCAACTTACTTTGAGCTGTCGTTTGCTTGCGTAATTGTAACCCCGTACCGCACCTGAGTTGTGCATGGGCATGGGTTGAGTTAAAGAGGTTGTCGCGATTTTAAAGACATATTTGAAGATTTTTTGTAGCTATAGTCCATTAAGTCCTTGCTATTAATAAATACTTCATGATGTTTAATAATCATAACGTGTGGTATCCCAGTCAGTATTATAGGAAAATTTTTATCTTTTAATTACTATTTCTTTTTAAATCTTTATATGAACCCTAGAAAGGTAATTGATAATTGTGATAAAATGTTGCATTCGTATCAAATTTACAAATTTTTAATTACTATTGGGTATTTATTAATTTGAATGGGGTATAAAATGAAACTTCCATGCAAAATATTATACGTTTGGAAAAAAAAAATTGGTTGAGCTAAAGATGCGAAAATTATGTTAATGAATTTTGTAATTATAATAATTAGTTAAAACCCAACAAAATTGGCATATTCTTAATCAAGAGTTCGAGATCTTTAATCAGATACCATTTTTCAATTTTGCAAGCCATTTCTGCCTTTTCCTATTATATATTTACCAACCAAAAGTTTTCTAACCAACACTACATCTGAAAATAGTCCGGACGGAACTAGGAAAATGTGTGGCACATTCCATCTATTCACATGTAGATGAGTGACTCACTAAGCATCGTGCAAGAATACGTGTTTAGACAGATGGGTGCCCAAGCGCCGGATTGGAAATATTTATTACTCCCATCCATGGAATGAGTTTGGGCTACTAAAGGCCTTTTCACTTGAGAGGTGGGAAATCCTTTTATATGGCAATAATTATACTGTTATGTTCAAAAGTCTGAGTTGAGTTTCAGAGACACGTTTTTCTTGTGGTCCTTTCGCTACCCACGAAGAGCACACGTGATTTAATAATAAAAATATACTTCTTGTTCTGTCCATTCAATTAGTTTAAAAATTCGAAGTTAGCAACACTTTTCGTTAAAGGCATAACTCAAATTTATGACCTTCGAGGTCGTCAGTTCCGGAAATGTGAAACAATATGTTCGGAAACGATATGTGAAAATTAAATGTTTTAATTTGTATGTGCGTTAATAAAGGTAGGCACTTTTGACTCTAAACTCAAAATCCTAATGTTTGGAGATAATAATATTTAAATTGTATGTGATAGTTCTGGAAATGCAATTAATTTTGATAGTCAATTAGTGGGATTCGATTAAAAATTTTTATTTCGTAAACAGTATGTGAAAATTAAATTTTAAAATTTATATATGCGTTAATAAAGGTTCGGCGTTTTTGACCGTAAATTAAAAATCGTTATGTTCAGAGATAATACCTCAATTTTATGTGATAGTTCACATATAAACGACATTCACAATTCTTGTACTAAAAAAAGTCCAAGTTAATAACATATTATAAACTAATGAAAAAATATATTTAGACGATGTTTTCTTCTTCAAAATAACATTTATCACGTAACCAATATAGGTAGGTGTTTTGATGTTTACTAAGCTCGTGTTTCCTACTTACCTTGAAATCAAACAGGGAGTTGCGAATATACAATGAAAATAGAGCATATATTGATGTAATGCCGCGAAAGTTTCTGTATTATTGTTTAGAATCAAGAGGACTCACCTAATGACTATTTATACCTCACCTAATGACTATTGGTCTCGCTAATGGTATTAGATTGGCTGCGGCACACGCTTGTTAACCTTTGTCCATGCTGGCATGTGCTCGGTAACAGCCTCCTCTGGTTTATTGGTTGTATGAGTTGCAGTACTGAATAACAGTGGGATCTCCTCGATGTACTTAATACCGTATGATCTATTATCGAAAGCTAAAAATCTGCGACGTTACAGCTTGAGACGGCCGGATAACCTAATCAATACGAAAGGTTGTTCATATTTTATCTTAATATTTGCCAAACTCAATTGTTTCAAACGAGTAATGGTTCAGACTTAATTAACTGAGTAATTCCAGGCATTTCAATGAGCCCAGCTAAAGTGAACATTAAAAAGTAGTTTCCGTCACTAATCCTCCATGATGACAACACAGGTTTGTGCTAAGTAATTCGATCCCACTGCTTGCATTATTTGACGATTTAATGTCGGGTTGGATGGGAATGGAATCTACAGAACACCATCTTCTTTTTGCCAGTGTAGGGAACACTTAGTTTATGCTTATTTTTATTTAAAGACTAACTCGAAATTTGCTCTCCCGGGTGGGAATTGAACTTATCCAGGTACATGCACTGGCCAAAGCCATCCAGAACCACTCTTCATTACATTGAATCAACTTATTTTCAATTTCGGTGACTCCAAGTTGTAAAGTGATGTTTCTACGACTTACAAGAGCTTTGTCCGAAACATATTGTGATAATCGAGAAATATCTACTTTCAAAAACGATTCAAGTTTAGAAAATGAATTTTTCGTAATTCAGCGAATTTTGTAAACGTCGCTTTCGTGTGGTTTAGTGGCTGGTCCTCCTCCTTAAGGCTACTAACTCCTTCTTGAAGGCTCTGGAGTCAAATCCGTTGGTGATAAGTGATTCCATTTCGTTTCCATCAGCAGATGTCGGGTGCCTTCCGGAAGGATTTCCCACATTTCCAGCCCTTAACGGGAGTTCACGAGGGCGAAAATAAATAATCAATCTGATGTTTATGTGGATATTTAGGAGATAATTAATTATTTTTCCTCTAAAAAAGGAGAGTCAAATAAAAGATAAAACATAAAAGAACCATTAATCATCCTCCAAGATATTTAATAGCTCTATTATAACCCAAAGGAGATCTAGGTGAGGTGATTTGTGCAGACGGTCTGTAATCTCAAATTCAGCCACTATAGTTCTGGAATTTTTTAAACTATTAATTAAGGCGTTTAAATTAACTAAATAAAATAATATAAAACATAAATAAGAAACTAAAATTAATACTACTATTTGTTCTGTTTTCCCTCCTCGGGATCGGAATCCCATAGAGGTTTTCCATGGTTCCGCGTTACGGACACATATAAAGACAAACATAAAAAATATCTTATCCTGTTTACAATTTACAAAACGTTAAGGTCTATTTACAAAATTTTGTATCCGGTTCTCTAACTGATTCTATTTTAACCTATATTAACATTATTAGAACCAACTTATTTCTGTATGTGCAGTGCTTCCATTCCATCTTGGCACAAAGACTTGGTGAGCCCTCTCGTGATCACGGCTGCACAGCCGCAATGCAGGCCTCAATCAAAACTGTGAATAATAATTAACTCCATCAGAAAAAAATATCTGAGACTCCCTACCAACTGAACTGTCTCGAGTGACGACCTTCCCAAAATGAATTTTCTTCGGACAAATAACAGTGGGACCGATACCAGAATAAAATTTTCTAATGTCACACGATATATTTGACCGCTAGGTTATATTGTGTGCTGCTAAGGTTGTTGGGATAGTTTATACCAAGGATGAGATTGATAGGTGGTGGCGCGGAGGCTCAAGGAGAACGACTCCTACACGGCACAGTAGTCGACATCCCCTGCAGTTCCTAATCGGGCAGACCCTCCATATCCAGACAAGTTGGCCAATCCGTCTTGCTCCTGCCAGGACTCGTCTGGTCTGCCAATCTGGAGCGAGCGATGGGCAGTGGCTGAACATGTGGAAAAAGGGAACCAAAATCATTTTTTTTCAACTGCTGTAGTGAATTATCAAAGTTCAAAGAATTTCAGTCCTGTAAAAAGGCTCTAACAATTAGTGATAATTTAAAATAGGGATTTATCTTAAAAAAATATATTAATAAAACAAAACAAGCTTTTTTGTAAGAGTTTGACCAAATAGTGAGAAAAACCTGCATAAATTACCCTTACTTCATTTTAAATACATATTTTAGTTATAAACGTCTACAATTATATATTTTATTATTTCGAAAAGGGTTTCCTCTTGAGATAATCTACTGGCAGTATTATGAGAACGATTTAACATTAAGATTTGTTATTTGTAAATCATAAAAAAATATTGATTTTTCTTTTCTTTCATATCCCCTTGGCAATATTGGCAATCAGTATAGACTACATAAATGAATCTATTTACAATAGGTATATGTTCTGTGGCTAGGCTATATTTTATTCAATTTTTAATAATTTTACACAGTGATTTGTGATTATTACAAACGTGTAATGTACATTATACATTCATTGTCTAAACATGTTTAAAAGTTATAATTATCATAAAGGCTCACCTTATGAGCCATAGACTTAAAACTAACATCTAATAACAAAATCTTAACCTAACTTTGGCCGACGGTCTGTTGCCATCGATGCGGTGGTTGGTGAGGTGGTGGGTCATAGTGCTAAACACTGGGTTTGTAAGGTGCTGCAACAAGTTAAAAAACTTTATGTGTCTCTAGTAGATGAACTCACCCATCCATGGCATACCAAGGAACGGGTGCAAGTCGGCGTTTATTAACATCTCAAGAGAGGCATGTCTGACCACTTTTCTCATGATCCCTTTCTGAAATTGCTGGAGGCTTTTTACTGGATTGTCAGTCAAGTGAATATACAGTGGGACCTCGTACAGCAGAGCTGGCCGAAGGACACATTTATAAATCATCACTTTGAAACGCCGTGACAAGTTGGTATCTTCACCCATTCATGGATTGGCATCTCCATTTCTCTACCCATTTTAGTCACGAAATAAAAAAAGCTTTTCCGGCTTTTCGCTTTGCTAACTTCACCAAATTGTCACTTCTTCTGAAATTGATGATATATAAATGTGTCCTCTGGCCATCTCTGATGTACGGACCCACTCACTTGACTGACAATCCAGTAAAAAGCCTCTAGCAATTTCAGAATGGGATCATGAGAAAAGTGGTCAGACATACCTCTCTCGAGAGGTTAACGAATGCCGACCTGCACCCGTTCCTTCTTAAATAATAGTAACTCTTCAACATTAATTTGCAGAAAAAAATTTTGAACAGCGTGTCCGTACTTATATATATACAAAACTATATATTTACAGGAAGCGAGAATTGGAGAGCAAATTAATATAAAATATATTCTATTATCTCAGTATGAACGATAAAACCCCGAGGGGAATAAAGCCATAACCATAAATCTTGCAAGAGAATCTGTAGTTGGTATTGGAGACTGAAGGGCGGTAGCTCTAAGAATAGTTAAACGATTTCATGTTGAGTGTTAGAAAACCTGAGAAGGATGTAAACATAACGGTTTGTTGAGATTGCCCGGTACAGCACACCCCCATACAAGCTCAAGTGCCTTCCACAGTTGTGTAAACAGAGCGATCATTTTTAAACGTTAGAGGGGTATCTATTACATTTCGTACCTTCACATTTTTTTTGTCGTATTGATTCATTCACGACGGTTTACAGAATAAATGATACAACCGTTGAATGAGATGGTGAGTGAATAATAGTAATATATAGATATAGAGAGGTAGGAGTTGGACATGTATTTCTCTTCTGTATACATTTATCTGGAGTCGCCATGACCTGTCAGAGAAGAGTTGAACACAATTCAGCAACGGCTTGTCCAAATATGCGAGAAGTCAGCTGTTCGTACAGTTATTGATTGAATTGTATGCAGGTACGTACGTGTGGAGTTCGTAGGTATGAGTATTGGGTCGTATTTCAGACATACTAAGGTGCATCAGTCGAAGTAGCTTAGATTGGAATATTTCTTTTGCCGCTAGGTTTAAGTTTTTGGTTGACGATTTAATCTGTGATTGGGCCTTAGTGTATGTGTTTGGTTTATGTGTAGGTGATTTCGGGTTTCACTTTAGTCGATGATCTAGTGCCGGCCCAATGTACTTTACTGTCTCTGTTTTAACATTTACAAAAACAGGTGAGGGTGGGGGCGATGCCCACGACAGAACGTAAATGTCGTGTAATGATTTTGTGATGTTGATTTTTGTTTTCCATATCATGCACCATTCGTGTAGTCGTGTTAAGTGGTTTTGGAGGCTTGTGTTGGGTCTTTATCGTTTGGTTTTGTCATTGGTTGACTATCAACATACCTCTCCGTGTAAAGTCAGTAAAAATCAGTTGATGTCCTAATCGTTCACACTAAAAATAAATTCAATTTCTCAAAAACTAGAGGCCATAAATTAATTGATCGCTGGTAAATGTCAACGCCATGGAAAGTGTTACGTCAACGTTTCTGAAGAAATCGATGATCTGTGCTGATGCTTATCAAGATCACTGAATGATGGACAAAATTACGTTACGTGGGTTAATTGCCAAGCCCGAAGGTAGAGGTTCTGTGTATATCGGATGTAAAATTCATTCTACTCATCTGAAATTTTAAACTATTCACAATATATACGCTTAGGTTTGCGAAAAAATATTACACATGAGAAAAAGTAGGCCTCATCCGTATCTTTTCACAGACCCGTTTCTACCAGACTTTTATGATTTCTAACTTCTCTGCTCAGAATCTATTAGAAATTTAATGTTATAATTTCCTCATGGTTGGGGGAATTTTAAAGACGATAATACGAAAAGAAGCTTCTCTGTAATATTGGTTGTTCCGTGTCAAGGTGAGGCGAGTTGCCTGCCTGCACTGATTCTCTTCTACCCGCTTTGAGTGTACCGGGTGATGTCATCACTGCCTCCTATAGGCATTCGGCCCCTCCGCCTTCCCCAGGCCTTGGGCATTTACACTCCCTTTATTTACATTCTTCAACCGTATCTTCTCTCCCGTCCATCACTCCCATTCATAAAAAGTGAACTTAATTATGATACTTAATTACATTATTACATAATTATGAACTTAATTTACTTAGTTAACTTAATTATAGTGAATTTAAATTTAAAACTAACGTAAAATCTACTAGAGCAAAAGGCAATGCCGACATCATAATGCTGTTCTAATCCTTTTTTTTTTTTTACGGATAATTATAGATCCTTAGGCGAATCTCTTTACAATTTTTTTTTTTTTTTCCCCAATCCTCTTAACAAAAAGAAAAAACTTCTATTGACTATAGGTTATTAGGTGAATCTATTTACATACTACATTTTATATGTCCTGTACCATCGGTACACTCTATACAAGGTCTGAATCGGTGGTACAGAAGTTATGTAATCAATATAAGTACAATGATACACAATGTACTTGGCTTCATTGACAAGACTCTACAAGGTGATGGGGCTCACCTTTTTGATCACAACAAAAGAAAACTTAAAAACTAATTCTTAACCTAAATTTCCCCCGAAAGTCTGTTGCCATCGATTCGGGAGGGTGGGGGGGGGGGGGGGTCATAGTGTTAAACACTGGATTTGTGAGGTGTTGCAACGCGTCGAAAAACTTGATGTGTCTCCGGCGGATAAACTCATCCACCGTCGGCACAAGCAACGGGTGCAGGTCGGTGTTCTTTAACCTCTCAAGAGAGGTATGTCGGACCACTTTTCGCATGATCCCATTCTGAAAACGTTGGAGACTTGTGGCTGTAGCGTCAGTCAAGTGAATATATAGTGGGACCCCGTACAGCAGAGCTGGCCGAAGGACACATTTAGAAATCATCAGTTTGAAACGCCGTGACAGATTGAGTGAGGTTAGCAAGTGCGAAAACCGGTAAGACCTCTGTCGTACTGTTTTTAGTTTACTACGAATGTGAGTAGATAAATGGAGATGCCTATCCCTTTTTATACCCAGATAGTAGAATGAGAAAACTGGCGAGTTCTCTTGTCCTCCTATACTATATGATTTTGGCAAAGCTTTTTTGCCCTTTTGGTAAGAGAAGATTACGCAGTCGGTCTTCCCGGCGTTCACACTAGTGTTCAACTTGCCCAGCCTGTCACTGATTACGTTGCAAACTGTCTCAGGTTGTGTGAGTGCTCTTTGTGCATTCATGCTGTTGCTGTAAACCGCAATGTCGTCGGCAAAAGCGATTACCGTCGCTTTCTTATAGCTTGTCCCAACAACAATTTCAGATGTGTACATGCTGAAAAGAACCGGAGAGAAAACCACTCCTTGAGGAACTCCACAAGTCAGAGGGAATGGGTCAGAGAGGCAAACACCAACCCTTACCCTCACCGATCTGTCCTTCAAGAAGGAAACCAACATCGTGTATAGCTGCTCTGGGCATTCCCAGTCACAAAGCTGTCGACGCAGTATCCCGTGGGACACTGAGTCGAAAGCCTGCGTGCAGTCCAATGAGATCATAGCATTCACTGTGTTCTTGTTGATACCGAGGGTGGCATCCACCTGTAGAACCCTCACAAGCGGATGTTCTGTACTCAGATGAGCCTGGAACCCTGTCTGTTCGTACGGAATAATAGCATTTTCCGAACAGAACTCCTTCAGGTAGTTCAGTATTATCTTTTCGAGAATCTTCCCCATGTGAGGGCAGATACATACAAAAAACAAAACAAAACCCTAAAAATATCGTCCGTACCTCAAAATAATATTATTCATTGATATGTAAGACTGTCCATTCATCGGACTAGAATTATCATTCTTACATGGTTGGTGATAGTCAAGAATATTGATAATTTTCGACCACTACCTTACTGGAATAGCTTCAGGCGTTCCTATCCTTAATTTACCATTCCCTTCGACAGTAATAAATATTAGGTTCCGGGCAATGTTTGGTATTTTTGGTGCGTGACTGAATATCAGAGAAGTCTCCTTAATGAGCACTAGAAATTGTTATTTTAGTCACTATATCATTAGTATATGAAGGTTTGTAAAGTGGAATACTACGCCGGTGGGGGGCATCAATGCAGCTTTCTAAGCAAGCAACTGTAACCTTCAGAGCCGTCCCTGGACTACGAAGCTCGGTTTTCTCCTACTTCAACTCCGGAGTCCTCAAGATTCACTACTCATGTCCTGAATACCGTCATGAATATAAACCTTCATGTCATTTTCACTGAGATCGCACGGCGAATCATTTGTTTCGATTGTAACAGACTTTCTAACAGTCAAGTCCTTATAAAACATTAAAGACTTGACAACTAATAGCCGCATAACATGTTTCAATCAGTCCATATAATGTTTTTTTTTTACGTTTTTAATTTTAGTGTTTATTAATTTTTTATAAATTACCGATATTTTATATTAAATATTAATTTATAATTTATGGTGAAATAAATGACGTAGAAACCGTAAAAAAAACAGGGATAGCCCCTAAAAAGGTACTGGTAGAAGAGTTTTTTGAATGCTTGTTAAGTGAAATAAATGGACATATTTTATGTGTGGTTCATTACTTTGGGGTTTGTTACGACAGAAACGATTTCAATTAAAGTTTTTTTGTTTTGTAAAATTACAACTTGTTTATACAGCCTAATTGTGATTTAAGATGCCATTCACAAGTTATGCATAACTCCACTTACTCGATAAATTACAGTTTTAACGACCTTTAGAAATTGCAGTCCTGGTAACTACCAACACACAATATTCATTATTGTCCAGAGCCTCCATTTCTTTAATTTGAAACTAACTACTTCGTATTTTTGACCAATAATTTTTTTTTTTTGTTAAACCTTACTTTACCGGTTTACCTAAAAAAACAACAACAAAAAAAAAGCTATTGAAACGAGATAGAATTGGCATTAAATACACGATTTCTATCGATGGCTCCCAATTTGGTGCTGCCACTAGATGACGCGCTTGAGGCGTATTCTTGCATTTCCGGATCTGCTGATTGTTCAAGTTTGCCACGCCCACATATTTATTATATTTCATAGATAAGACGGACTACCTCCTAAGTTGTCTTAATTGTAAGGAAAACTTAGAATCTAACTTAAACAGTTTTAGATCTGTGACGTAAGAGAAAAGCCAGTTTATTCAACATTTCCATGTCGGATATGCTGTTATTATATCTTAACAATAAAGAAAATGACGTAATCGGGAGTGTGGTTGAATGTAAATTTTTTATAATCAAAAATTAATTGTTTTACGGCTTTCATCGTAAAACGTACAGACAGATAGACGTATCCTTTTTTTTAATTTGCATACAAATGGATCGGCTCATTTCTTTGGTTAGATAGAAAGCATAAGAAATACGGTTGCAATGTACTCGTTTGAAAGTATGAAAGCTTCTCCCTTAAAGCAGGGCATCAGTACTTGTAGTCGATCCTCACATGCAAAGCCAGAGAGACGGCTTAACAATGAGCGACCTTGTTTTTACAAGCGGCCGCTGGCAACTGATGATGTCATCTCTTCGACTATCTCCAATGTTTATGTACCACTTTAACTACCTGCACAATCGATCAGACATTTAAAGAATGTTTTAGAAATTATTACCATTTAATGTATGTGATACTGTTTTTATATCAAAAATGGTGAAACCCCTTTGACTTCTACGATCAACACCAAACGTTACAAGCATCAATAGTTCTATCAACTACAGGTAATGGCATCGATCTGGTTTCCGTAAAAAAATTAGAAACGGAGATATAAAATAATTTTTTTTAAATACACCAAACCTAGTGGATGATTTAAACAAAAAGATAATAAATTAAGCTTTTCTACGTTGGGTTTTGACAAAATTTAGAGGATTTAAATGGGCGTTTAAGTGGAACAAAATACATTGACGAAATAAATTTTCGCTCCTGGTGAATACAGCCAAAAAAATGTATTTTTGGTTCCCATAAAACGAACACGAATTTTTATTACTTACTCTACTCGGAAGGGAAAAAAAAATTTTTTGTTGGGAGAGTTCCTTTACTCTCTTTGTTACTTTTGGAATAGGACCTATATGTGTATTTAGTATATCCTATAAGCTCCTGAGAAATGTTTTATATTCCAAACTAGCAAACTTAGCTGCCATGCCTTATTTAAATATTATAATGCTTAAAAAATAAAACGATGTGAGTCAATTTCTGGGCAGAGGAGAAAAAACTAATCAAAGATGACGGCATTCACTAGACCGTATGGAACAAAGGAAATATGAGTCCAATTATGTAGTGAAAGACAAAAGACTTGAATGAGTGAGTTGAATGGCCACATACGGAACAGGTTAAACATGTTTGCGAGTTGAATTTCCGATATTTATATAAAAAAAGTTTGTTAGCAATCATGTGAGCCAACGCGTTCAGATTTTACACTATGTGCAAAATGTAAGTAGCGATGAACCAACGAATCACCGAAGTAATCCGTTAGAAATTTATCTTGACCTACAGTCGAAATGCGCTTCTTCTACTCATTAGTATGTACTACTCAATGTAACCAACAAGGATTGTCATGAAGGAAGGAGCTTAGCACAATGAAGTGAAATGCCAAGTCATTTAGGTTTAGAAGGCACCGACTGCAGTGATAAACTTCCAAAATTTTCATTTTTATACAGTAGTTTGTGAAATACATGCGCATTTCACAAACCACTGCACCTGGCATGATGCCATCAGGCACCTGGTATAAATTTTATAAATATATTTTTTGATGTTAGCGTTTTTTTATTCTTACGCTATCACTAACACTTAGTCATACGGGGAATGTTCTTTTTTGGTTTAAGAACTTGCTATACCCGTTTCTTTCCTTCTGCAGAACCAAATTTATATGAAATTTTTTTTTTATTTAACGTTCGCCTTCATGCATAATTCAGAATTATAGAAATAAAACTACGAATTCTTTAAAACATGATCACGTAATAAAATATTATTTATATTTCATTGAATTAACTGGGATTTCTAATCGGCATCGCCTTAAGACTGCCTTAAATCTTAGTTTCGTAACCTGCAACTATCTTATCAATCGTGCCTTTAAACGGCTTTTTTATCTATATTTTGCATTATTGCATAATTAGACCAAATGCCTTTATTACCCATAATATAGATATGGAAATGTGGCATTCATGAAATAAATTTTCTTTTACGCGAACCGTATTCTAATTATTCCTTTTAAGTATTTCTATTTCGGCCTTCATTCTTGAATTCGTCCCTTCCAAGTTCATGATATTCCATCGAAACCTACCCAACCACCCTAATGCTAGTCATTACACTGTGCCACACATCCCTATAATCCTCGTAGACTATTATGGCAGTGACTTCGTGACCTGCTATAAATACGTGACAGTGGAGAAGGCCTGACGACGGCCAGTTTCTCCAATCATGTCCAGATGAGCGTCTGTGGCTCTCGTGTTCTTGGTCAGCCACGAATGGTTCGTATCTGGTGACACGGCTGATGGAGGAGCGTGGGGGACTTCCCAAGACTCCGCTTCGTCTTTCGCATGCAACCATTCGCAAGTTGCAACCATGTGGATTTGGGAGGTCTCTGGGCTGTTTGTAAATACTGTATGAATGAAGAATTGTAAACATGGTAGGAATGAGAACATTGATTACAATGACTTATTATCCATAGTGTAATTGTAATCGATTGTTATTTTATCACAATAAATATTTTGAATTAAAAAAAAATATATCTTGTAAGCATTTCCTAGACATTAAAGATACTATAGTCAAGTTTTAAATCAGTGTATGTTATTATATAATTGAGTTCTTTAATTGCGTACCTACGATTCCAGTCAATTATAATCCGGAACGAACTTTATTTAATTTTTTTTAAATAGTAGCATTCCCACACAGTATTTTACCATACAAGTCCATACTTGTAGAATCAGTAAATATATGTCTGCAGTTTCTCGACACGGGTGCATGAATGAAGGTGCAGGGTAATATTACATTGTAGTCAATATAAATGGAGCTGGCACATTCTCTTACTCTTGCGCGATTTATTAATGCTTCTATATATATAACTAATATTTTAAAAAATGTTAATATGATGTGATTTACGACAATCTACAGCTCTGTATTTATGTGTCAAAATTATTGAAGGATAAGCATAAGTTAGTTTGTTATTAATTGTGTGGTGGGGTTTACAGATAGGCGCAAACACAAATTCCTTAATATCCCCTTATAAGTCAAAAAATTATAAACAATTAAAATTTTAAATCAGTTAATTTTATATAATTTTCACGTCGTTTCCTGGGTAACAGATTGGCCAAAAACAGCTACAATTGAAGCGCTTACAATCCGGAATCTATAATGGCTACGTTATTGGTTTATGTACTGTTAAATGTTAAGGAATAATACAGTTTTTCACGGTAGTAATACAGTCTACGATTAAGTAGAATTGTTTTGTATTGGGCGAGGCCCCGAGTTCGAGTTTCGATTCTACACTTATAATTTTTCTTTGACTGCTAATCATTAATAATGCCTTGTGGTTTTGTAAAACAGAACACGAAATCCTCAAAAAGGGTTGTTTGGAATGTAGTAAGGGCTTCTGGTTTTGAAAAAAAAACGAAAAAAACAAACGAAATCTTCAAAAAGGGGATTCTAGCAAGCACGAATTATATATAGGCTTCTTGTCTTGAATGGTGTTATTATGAATTGATCCTTGCTATTCAGAATAGATAAACCGGGATCTTGTTCATATATCTTGAGCCATTAAGGTTTGCTGATTTCTTTTTTTTACAGATGTGAATAATTAATCATAAGTAATGATATCCAAACAAAAGGAGTAAAAATGATCACACGGACGTTATTCTTAGCTAATATCAATAGTTAATTTGGCATTACCCGACAGGTAGCACACATTACGGACGATGAATATATGTGTGCAGTTGAAAACAATTCTAAAAATACTCAATATAAACATGGAGGCAGCATTCCGTTGTCGTTAAGTTAACGAATTGGTTGCGGAAAATATTTCTTACAGTTTAAATACCATTTAACGTATTCTTATGGTTCAATCTCATTTGCTATATGTTTTTTTTCGTCACATATATAGATTTATATGATGAATCTCAGACGGGTACATAATTAATTTAATAGGGCATCGATAATGTTTGACAAAATATAAATATAGATAAGCCACGAGATTTTTGAACATACAAGGAAAATAGACGGACGAGCGATTTATCGCTGGTCTGGACATTTCCATTCGCGAAGTACGAGTATCATGTGGTACATAACATACATACTATACAAGCCTGTGCGCAGTACAGTATGTTCCCTGTTCTAATTGATACCTTTGGGTGGCTTTCTTCTTTATATTCACAAGGGGTTCTGTAACTTCCGTAAGATTAGCCTAAAAACCTTTATGTTCAGTTAAATAATCGTTGTAGAGGAGAAAGAAAGAAAAGCTTTATTATGAAATACAATCAAAACACTAATACATACAAATATTAAGAGTTACGTTACTACATGCTGGGTGGAATGTCTAGGCACAAATGGGGTGGGGTCTGGGGCTAAAGCTGAGACCTATATGTATAAGAAAAGGATAAGATTCTGGGAAGTAGGAAGGTCTTGGAGGTATGCGGTTGCTGACTTAAAAAATAACAGGGAACCATCGCCGACTTCCATGAAGTCACGATGCAGGTATACAGTTCCGCTCAAGACCCTTCTACTTATTCTTAGCATTATAAAACTTTTGAACGAAATGATGGAGTTTTCGCAAAGAAATATTTTAGGCAATTCGGGATCTTCTTGTAGGATCTTCCCCGCGGGTGGAAGTAGACTGAGGTAGTAGGTTGGGTGATCATCATTCTTTCTGGGATCCCTCAGCGGGAACAAAATAGCTTTTTTCCACTAGGTCTGAAAGTATCGTACGTGCATTTTACACGTTGACAAGTTGGGCCACCATTTACCAAAACTAATATGATGATATAACAGTATATCAATGCTGCTTAGTAAGCCAATATCATGACAACGAATTGGAGACACTTAGTAAGTGTGGGGTAGAATTGGTAATAATTTAGAAAGGAGTCCTGAGTGTGAAACCATGCTCAATTCTCTACGTCAATAATTACCCGTCGACAAATAGCATCTTTTCTAAAGCCAAAACGATGAATTCTATTATTGCATTTAACCAAAGAGGTGTAGGATTGATTCTGATGTGTTAGAAATTGGTGATGTAGGATGTGTTTTGTAGAATATAGAAAGCAGTAAAGTCGCTGAAAGGGTAAGCCTCGCTAGAAAAAACTACTTACGGTATTACGATGAATAATGAGGTAGCCGCAGAGAAAAATATTAAATACTAAAGTAGAGTTCTGTAGTCCCCGTTCGGTCTTACTTCGAAGTTGTAAATAGAAACACAATGTTTTTATATTGTAATAGGAGAAAAACTTTTTTTTTCTGTTCAAAGAATGTTAAGAACAATACTGTAATAAACTATATTCAATTTATTTTTCCATTACATGAACGAACAATTAATCAATCCAGGTGTGATATTAAATGACAATGATGACTAAGCCGGATCAAATACATCCTGTTCCAGACGGTTACTCCAAGTATTTTTCACTCTGTCGAGTAAGGGTGAGTAACTCTAAAAAAGAACTGGATCCGCAAAGCGGAAGGTAGAAGGACACAGCATGATGAATGGTAGTGAAAAAGAGAAAGGATGCAACAATAAAATTAAAAAAAAATTGGATTTCAGTCGGAGGTCACTAAGGCGTCTGCACTTTGAAGGACGAAGATCGTTAGGCTTGATTGCCGGCTTCATGCTGCTTAAGCGTATACACTGATATATATATAAACTTTCAGGCATTCAGCGATACCTCCCCAATTGAAAGATTAGATCCCAGTTACAAATTTAAATTAAATACTTACTCTAGTTCCTCCAACGTTGTGGCGTTTCAGGTTTTCTTGTGTTGCTAGTCTCATGTGAAGATTCGGGTGTTCGTATGGTTTTTGATGGGATTGATTTTACATTGTTGTTCTATCTAACTATCATATTATGTATTCACGTGTGAAAATCAAAAAGGTCGTATTTCTAACATAAAGTGGTGTACCAGTGATAAATATATGTAGCTTTGATTGAAATCTTCGTGTGGGATATTGAAAGATAAATTGTGTTGTGTTGTCCAACCTGAGGGATAACAGTGTTGGATCCTCTACGTTTGTTATGATTATTAATTAAGAATGTTGTTACCTGATTGTATTGATGTTGATCTCCTGAGCAAGTAATGTTGATCTTCTGTTAGCATCGGCAAGATCGCATTTCAACTGTCTCGTTCTTCTGTTACTGCTTCCAATTCACATCTACACAACAGTTACCAACAGGATTATTTAACATACTAGTAAAATGTCTCTTAAAGATTTTATATATTTATTTATGTTTTTTTTTTGTGGGGGAGAAACTGTTGTAACCCTGATTGGTAACCGGCTAGGGAACCTTCCCCTGGTTGTTGTGTGTTTCAGTTAGCGTTGAAGATGAAGCATGTGGCGTTCAATAAAAGGTGTACTCAGTAATGTGCGTTAAGTACTTTATCGAAAACCCAACACTAAGTATATGTCTTCAGTATTTGTGCTAGAAGTAGTCCTCGACAATTTAGTAAGTGTTATTGGAGGTTTAGTTGGTTTAATGTTTGTCTTTTTTAAGTATTCCATATAGTCCTTTATCTAGTGTCAGACCAAGGTCTATGTTTGATGGAGAGGGTATAAAAGAGGGTGGTAATCATTACGATGAAGCGTGAGTGTCATATATGTAATGTTGATTTTCGTTCTCCGTACATTGCACTATTTGTTTAGTCAAGTAAGTGATTTTGAAGTGTAACTGAGGCTCGTTCTAGGTCTTTATTTAGAGTAAGAATGGCTGGGTCGGGTCGTCTGCTTAAGTAGCTGTGTTTGGAAATGTGAGCGTGTGCAAAATGTAGATTGTGTAAACTATGGGGATTAGAATCACCCGAGACATATCGGAATGGTAGGAAGAGATCGCCAAGTACTCGCGGAGACTGGAAAAGTGGTCTTGTAAGCGCGATTGTAATATTAATGAGGTAGCATTTGTCCTAGTTTATGAAGAAGTCCTGAGTGCGAAAGGATGTCCGATTTTGAATGTTAATAATTGCCCGATGAAATCTACTATTCTATATAATTGATTAGTTGTAGAGTGATGTGTTCGAAATTGGTGATGTAGAGTGAGTCTTGTTGTCTAGTCATGTAAGAAAGTAAGAAGAATACAGATAGGTCTGCTAGAAGTGAGATGGCGTATTGTATTTTAACAGCATTGCAAGTATTGCATATTTCCATTGAATAGGGAAATGTGTGGGGGGGGGGGGTGGGGCTAAATTATAGAGCCTGGTGAGTGTGAGCAGCACCAGTGGCAGATATTGAAGTATCTAACTTGTCGATTTACCAAAGAACCTACGCTTCGCGAGCTGAACAGTATTTTTCCACGATTTTTTTTTTTTTTTTTTTTTCCTTCTTCCTAGCCCCTTTAAATTTACAGATAATTGTATATAATTATAGATCCTCAGGCGAATCTATTTACAAATTATTTTGTATTTCCTGTAGCATCACTACATTATATACAGGTTTTGTTATTTTATAGAAATTATATAATGAATAAACAAGTATAATGATATACATTCTGCGTGACTTGACTAAACTGACTAATAAGGTGATGGGGCTCACCTTTTTGATCAACCTTAAAACTAACTTACATACTAATTCTTATCCTAATTTTTACCCGACAGTCTGTTGCCATCGATGCGGGAGGGGTGGTGGGGTCATAGTGTTAAACACTAGATTTGTCAGGTGCTGCAACGAGTCAAAAAACTTAATGTGTCTCCGGCGGATGAACTCACCCACCGACGGCACACCAAGCAACGGGTGCAGGTCAGCGTTCTTCAACCTCTCGAAAGAGGTATGTCGGACCACTTTTCGCATGATTCCATTCTGGAAGTGTTGGAGGCATTTGGCTGTATTGTCAGTCAAGTGGGTGAATTGCGGGGCACCTTACAGCAGAGCTGGCCGGAGGACACATTTATATATCATCAATTTAAGACGAAGTGACAGGTTAGGTGAAGTTAGCAAGTGCGATAGCCGGTAAGACCTTTGTCGTACTTTTTCTATTTTATTACTAAAATGAGTAGAGAAATGGTGATGCCTATCCATTTTTATACCCAAATAGTGCATTGAGAAAGCTGGTGAGCTCTCTTGCCCTCCCACGCTATACGATTTTGGCAAGGATTTTTTCCCCTTTTGGAGGGAGAAGATTACGCAGTCGGTCTTCCCGGCGTTTACGCTGATGTTTAACATGCCCAGTCTGTCACTGATAACGTTACAAACTGACTCGGCGTGTGTAAGAGCTCTTTGTGCACTCATGCTGCTGCTGTAAACCGCAATGTCGTCGGCGAAAGCGATTACAGTAGCTTTCTGATAGTTTGTCCCAACAATTTCAGATGTGTACATACTGAAAAGAACCGGAGACAGAACCACTCCTTGAGGAACTCCACAAGTCAGAGGGAATGGGTTCACCCCCATCAATCACCCACCCGTACCCTCACCGATCTGTTCTTCAAGAACGAAACCAACATGGTATATAGCTGCTCTGGGCATACCCAGTCACAAAGCTGTCGGCACAGCATCCCGTGGGACACTGAGTCGAAAGCCTGCGTGCAGTCCAACGAGATCATAGCAGTTGCTGTATTCTTGTTGATACCAAGGGTGGCTTCCGTTTGTACCTTCACAAGCGGATGTTCTGTACTCAGATGAGCCTGAAAACCTGTCTGCTCATACGTAGAATGAGAAAACTGGCGAGTTCTCTTGTCCTCCTATACTATATGATTTTGGCAAAGCTTTTTTGCCCTTTTGGTAAGAGAAGATTACGCAGTCGGTCTTCCCGGCGTTCACACTAATGTTCAACTTGCCCAGCCTGTCACTGATTACGTTGAAAACTGTCTCAGGTTGTGTGAGTGTTCTTTGTGCATTCATGGTGTTGCTTTAAACCGCAATGTCGTCGGCAAAAGCGATGACCGTCGCTTTCTTATTATAGCTTGTCCCAACAATTTCAGATGTGTACATGCTGAAAAGAACCGGAGACAAAACCACTCCTTGAAGAACTCCACAAGTCAGAGGGAATGGGTTAGAGAGGCAAACACCACCCCTTACCCTCACCGATCTGCCCTTCAAGAAGGAAACCAACATCGTGTAGCTGCTCTGGGCATTCTCAGTCACAAAGCTGTCGGCACAGCATCCCGTGGGACACTGAGTCGAAAGCCTGCGTGCAGTCCAACGAGATCATAGCAGTTGCTGTATTCTTGTTGATACCAAGGGTGGCTTCCGTTTGTATCTTCACAAGCGGATGTTCTGTACTCAGATGAGCCTGAAAACCTGTCTGCTCATACGGAATGATAGCATTTTCCGAACAGAACCCCTTCAGGTAGTTCAGTATTATCTTTTCGAGAATCTTCCCCATGTGAGGGAGAAGACTGATCGGGTGATAGTGGGCTGGGTGGTCGCCTCTCTTTGTGGGCTTGCGCAGCGGGAACAAGATAGCTTGTTTCCACGCTGTCGGGAAGTATCGCAACCTGATACATGAATTGTACAGGTTAACAAGTTGGGCAATCCCTCTCCTCGGCAGCTGTTTCAGCGATACCGTTTGTATCCCGTCATGGCGTGCCAATTGAGCAAATACGGTCTGTAGTCCGGACATAAATTCCCTGATCATGGTCTCGAGAATCGAGTACCAGGGCGGAAGGCCAGGGGTGTCACGTCTTGATGACGTTGCAGAGGCGACTTCTGCGTACGTCGCTCCTGCTGTGAAGTTCGGTGTGGTGGTGGGCGGCTGTTGGTTACTGCTCCTAGTAGGCTGCTGGCGTTGGTGGACTGGCAGCGCTTTCCCCGTCTGCTTCTGCTTCTTCTTCTGGTCCGCGGCGTCTTGTAGCTTTACACGGTAGGGGCACGCTCTGTACGAGGCTACGTGAGGTCCCCCACAGTTGGAGCACTTTGCTTCTTGTGCCTTGTCACATTGAGCTGATGCGTGTTCTTGCGAGCAACGTACACAGACGACTTTTTGGCCACAGTGGTTTTTAGTGTGACCAAACTCCTGGCACCTGTGGCATTGTGGCATGCCCTTTTGTTGTATATATGGTACTACCCTAAAAAGGACATAATTGATACTTCGAATTTTCCGAAGGTCCTCTATTTTTGTAGTCGGCGCCATCGTTACTAAGATCAGTGAGATCTCGGTTTTCATGCCATGGGAGTCCGTCTTTCGGAGGCGCCAGACATCCAATACCCCCGGGGCAGTTTTTAAAGTTTCTGTTATAATTTTCATATCCTCACTCACATCGATGCCCATAATTAAAAGCTTTTTTAACCTTTGGCCACCTCTTGGGGCATAGGTGTGGTGTGGAGTGTTCTCTTTTTTCAGGGCAGATATTGTTTTTTGTCGATCAGTCTCGTTATCGAAAAACAGCCTGACCCCCTTTTGAAAGGGCCGAAAAGAGTACGCAGAAACACCAATATGCGCCAACCTCGCTCTGGTGGTAGAGGGTGGCTCTGGCACAGTTATGACGACCGGTGGTGGTTTTTTCACAGGGTGGTTCTCTTGCGTGCTAGGACCCGATGTAGGTTTAGGTTTGGGAAGTAGGTCGTACCTATTGCTTAAGACCACTCCCTGGGTAGGTTTCGGCCGCACCACCCTAGCGGCTTTTTTCTTGGGGACAGGCACAAATCCGGTGGATTCTGATTCCACTGGTGCCGGGGAAGCCTGGCGGGTGCGTTTGCGGACCGCTGTATGCACCTCCATGTTCAGTGGAGTAGCGTGTCTATGCCCGTGCATACGACTGTACCCCTCGGTAAGCCCTGCTGGCCTGTCTATTCCAGTGCAATGATCGGAATGGGGCACCGACCCCCTTCCCGGTGAAACTGCACTGGTATGTGGCCCTGTGGAATAGAATTGATTAGTTGTTACCTGGCCCGTGCTGTCCAGCGACGGGGTTTGTTGTTCCGCAGTTTTTAGTACTGGAAGCAACTTATCTGTTGTTTCTTTTGCCGAGTTTAGTTATAGGGGGATAGAGGATGCACACCCCTTGTAAATATAGCACTTAAGTATAGTAGTAAGATATTAGTATAGTTAACGGATCTGTAAATATTGTAAATAGATTAAGGATACTAGCTATAAGGACCAGAAAAAAAGTAAGGATTGTACAAAGTAGATTTAAGGAAAAGATTTTATTTTATTTTGTTTTCTTTGTGTTTATTTTGGAAAATAAAGAACGAAAACAGTAACACGAATGTGGCTAAATAAGAATTTTAAGGAGTAATAGGGTTAAAATTGAGCGAGAATGTGTAACATATTGAGGACATAAGTACAAAAGTGCAAGATCCTGAAGAACTAAATTCATAGCAAATTTTCGAATATATCTGCTGGTTGGTTTAAAGGCATTCCACAACCCACACACCGATAGTTTTCTACTTAATGTTTTGGAAGATGACAATGAGTTGTATGTAAATTTTTTTACGATCGAAACCTATCTCTCGGGAATTCTTGAATCCTTAAATACAAATAACAAAATACTAAAACAGTTAACTCCCACCTAAGAATTAAGGGAACCCATAAAATATTTAAGAAGAAAATCTTACTTTTAACAACTGTCATTTTGATGTTTAGTCATTTCCTTTCCGATTCATCTGTACCCATATATATATATTATCTGACACATCACAACGGAACAGTGGGTGGTACGAGCTCTTTCGTGACTAAACATCGACACATCATGTTATTAGCGCAAATGTTGAATTGAAGTGAGATTCGTTCAAAAGTGGGAATTATCTCTTAAACATACTTAACAAGGTTCGCTTTTTTTCACATAATAGGAGTTTTTCATTGCTTCAATTCGACGATTCAAATATAGAGAATATCGGACATGGCAAATTTTCGTTATGGATTAGTTATATTTTATTTATTCTTTCTGGCCCTCACTGGGGTAAAAGCCAAAAATATTTTTTTATTAATCTGATTACCCTATAACTTTTATTCATGTATTGCGTGTTATTGCCTTGCCGAGTTGGTCTTGTTCTGTTGGCAGTTATAATTTCTGTGGATCGGTGTTTGTACGCTGTCCGCAAACTCAGCTTAATCAACTTAATCAACTTACAGCTGACCGTGATTGCCTCGGGCAAAATTGAGAGTTGTGTTCTTATTTATATTATTATTATTGTATCCCTGAACTACAGTTAATTAGAGCCATCGAATCTGGCACATTTATTTATACCAACATGAAAGCAGATTTTATTAAAAGTATTTTTGATTGAAAAATGCAAAGAATGAATGAAAAAAATTCTGGGACATCGTTTAAGAATAACAAAATTGTCAATTGTATAGAGCCATAGTATAGACTATGGATACACATCGAGATCAAGGTGATTATGTTTCTGATAGTACAATAAATTAATTTTTTTTTAAATTATTAAGTATGATCAAGAAAAAATACAAAACTCTCCCGATTTATACCATTAATAACCACTATTTCACTAAATAATCCATGAAATGAAGGTTTCCATTGCAGTGATCAGGGCTCCACTCCAATAAAGCTACTGATGATGTAAAATTAATGTTCAGTTTGAAAATGTTTACGAAGTAAAATTGATATAATCTAAAATGATTTTATTGGATAGATATCTAAGAGGTCTAGATAAACGAGGGTAAGTTCCGAATCTTGATATATGCCATGAGTCATATATCTGAAGCAAGAGGACCAGTTTTAGGTCAAGGCTCTTGTACGCCGTTTTTACATCTCGAATCGGATATTTTTCCTGCTATTATATTTTTTATTAGAAATTTTTCATCTCATTCGTCCTAAAACATCGGGGAAGTATGAAAGATTCGCGTGTTTTGTGGGGGAAATACCCTCCAGAGGTTCACCCAAAAGTGGGCATCTGACGTTGACTTTTCTTTGGGTTAGGATAAAGACACAGTGATTACAGCGTGATAAGGACCACCCCACCCTCTTAGAAACAATCCATTAAGTTATTTATTCAGCCAGATGATTACACCGTATAGATAAAATTCTTGTTTGGAGCTGGTAGCAATGCTACTTCCGCCTTAAGCGTGCTTTGTGTTGACTGGATGAGGTGGGAGTTTTAGCATTTGGGTTAGGTTGGTCAGGGAGGCAGGAATAGGAGTTGGTAGCAGGAGGGGGCTGGTCTTGAAGGAATAGGGTAGTCAGGGTTGTTTATATAGAAGAGAGCATTGGCTTGCAGGTGGAGGGTTCTGGATTGCAGGGGTTGGATACGAAAAATACTGTAGGGCTTGGGACCCCCCCCTCCAGACTTCTATTTTGTAAGACCAGGTTGGAGTATTGTTATGTAGATCAGGTTCTTGTTTTATATTGACATTTTTGAACTACTGTCCATGAGATGAACAAGCAGTTTGAATAAATAGTCTATATAGTTTCTTGTCATTTGATGTGTTGAGGATTCCTCATGAGCCACTTATAAGTATATTATTAGTATAAGTCGTAGACAGATGGTTTGGGATTTAACAGGAGTGGGTTGGTTGCAAAGCAAAATTGAAGAACAGGATAATTGACAGAGGGTAAAGGTGACATGACAGGACTTGTCAATATTCACTTTGAATCTCCATTTGAAGAGCTATAGTTCTAAAGGGATAAGGTGTTCCAGCAACACTTTGTGGTCAAGGCCAGAAAAGATGACTGAATCGGCAGCAAATTAATAGAGGTAGATTGAAGGACTTGTCTCTTAAACTTTTTTTATAACACAGAAATAATTAAAATAATTCTACTGATCCAGCCCATGCTAAAAAAAAATATTATAAAATGATTAGGTTTTACCAAATTTGTGATGTTTTGAGAGTTAACTGGCCAAGCAAGAGAAAAATAGTGATATTGTCTGGCAGCGATATTGATAACTAAGTTGGAAGAGCGAAAACCAAGGAAAGCTCCTGGGATCGTATTCCAGTCTTGTCACTATTTTTTCTTTTACCAATAACTGTTTTAACTGGTATGTTTAATAACTGAATGTTAATTAATATATCTCATTGTTTTTAATCGTTTTCAATGTTGTATGAATTAATATTAAATTTTTCTAATAATTCTTGGTAATAGTAAAAAATATAATGCCATAGTTGGTCCTCAACCGTACTTATTTGAACTTTTTACATTTCAGAAGTTGACCTTGCAAAACAAGAGGTACTAAAAATTGATTCAGTAGACCCTAGTGTATTGAAAAATGGAACCGAGCATTACACAAGCAGTTTTGAATTAATGCGAAGACTTGAAAACCCGAATCTTGTTGTAAGGAGAGGTCAACCTTTCACTTTGAAAATAAAGACATCAAGAGCATATGCTGAGAATGATGATGCTTTATCATTCATCTTTACATTTGCAGGTATATTTTAAAATTACTCAATTGTGATGATTCTCTTTTGAATTTAAACTTAATAATTTTTTCTTTTTAGATGCAGAAAAGCCGAATTATGGCCAAGGAACTCTTATTGCTGTTCCTCTTCTCAGGAAAGGCAATAATAAAAATTCTTGGAAAGCTATCATTAACAATATACACGAAAATTTCCTCACAGTCCAGGTATATTTATTAATTGCTAGGTTATTTATTTGATTTATATTCGTTAAATAATTTTCTTAAACAAAATGGACTTAGTGCGAAAACCCACTACTGTTAGGGCCTCTCAGATCAGCTTTCCCCAGTCTTCTCAGTCTAGTTCAGCTGCTCTGCAAATCCTGAGGATGATCCTTGCATTACGGGACACTCTATCCTCCCAGTATTGTATCGGTTTGCTGACTCATAATTGGTTTCATAAAGTGTATTCATCCAGATCTTTTTTAAGGATCTATATGTTCGCAATTGTCACCAAGGGTTCACTACTTCAGTTACCATTTACTACATTAGTTAATATTTATTACCAAAAAAAAAAATATATAATATCATGTTCAAGTCCTGATCTTGATTCTACCAGTGTATTTTTGCTTTGGTTATTAATAGTGGGATCCACAAGACAACAAGAATTGACTCCATGCTCCATTAGGTATTTTGGATAGAGTTTATAATGCTTCATTTGATCTCCTTCTATTCTGGACTATGTTCATGATTCACGATCATATTTGACTAGAGGTCGGATGAGTATCCTTTATCCTTTTGTTAGCGCCGACTTGGGAGTCCAAGTATACAAATTCATTTACTCATTCGGATTTATAAGGTCTACCCTCATGCCATGATTCTATATACTTTGTTTTAGAGCCATTGATCGCCAGTACTACATCCCTTGATGTTATTTACAGTGATAGAAATACACCTTTTACTGCTACACTCTATTGTACTTGTTACCAGTTAAATAGGGTTTCTCTTGGTCAGTGTGGTCTCCTCTGAATGATTTCACTCTGTCAATATTTTTCTGAGCTTGAACGAGAGCACAGCTGAAGAGAGTTGATATTGGCCTCGCTTGGTATTCAATGCAGGACATCTAAGATGGAAGAGTATCTGACCAGAGATTAGGAAGTCCTCGGTTTAAATTCCAGTCTTGCCACTACCTTTTATCTTTGACTGATAATTTATTCACTTCTATGTTCAGAGTTTCAAATGTAGCAGTTCACACTTATTGCCAACATAGTCACAAGTAATGTATTTATATTTTCCTGCAGGTAACGCCTTCAGTAGATTGTGTAGTTGGAAAGTATAAAATGGAGATTGATTCAAAATTACTAAAAACTAGCAATGCAGTCAGTTTTACATTTAAGGAACCAATATATGTGCTTTTTAACCCTTGGTGTAAAGGTTTGTATACTTTTTTGAAATTATAAATATGTTTGTACATTTAAATCAAACAAAATATGGTTATTTTTAATTCTGTGTTATTAAAAATACAAGGTAGTCACATACCTAGAAATTATTATTAGTCAAGAAACTGTACATCCTTACTCTTCTAGTATTTATCTTACTTAATTAGTGATGTCATGGTATATAATTATTATTTGTATGGCGAGAGTCATTATTCTTTCAGAAGTGATAAAATATTCAGAACTTTATTCTTCCTATAAAATTCCATCTAACTTGAAATTCAAAATTTGTGTTTAAATTTAAGTGTTAAACACTGAATAAAATTGTGAAATTATTTTTGTTTTGTGAAGCCTTTAAAGCTTGATCAGAAAAACAACAACTATTTCTCTTTAATTAGACGTTTTCAACTTAAAGCCTTATTTATTACATGAGTATTCTCTGGTTTATAATACTTGTCACAGCTACTACATTTAAGAAAATATTGTTGCAGTACTATTTATTTTACTTGCATATTTATGAAATACAGTAGAGCGTCTAATATCCGAAATAATTGATGTCTGAGTTTTTGTTGATACTTTATGGGTAGGTAAACATGTGTACATATGTACATCTATATCCAATATATATCTGAGGGAATTATTTTTCAAAGTTAGAAAATATGAGTTTTATGGCAAAAAATATTTACTAATCATGTCTAAAATTATTTAAATAAATTAATTATACTTTAATATAATGTACACAAATAGCTTCTGATTCATATTTTTCTAAATAATAATAGTTTTCTCTTGCTGATTCTTGCTGTAGCTGAAAATTCTGTTTCACACTGAACTTTTTTTTTGGCTGTTGTAAATTGCAGAAACCCCTTACTCCTTTGCAAGATTCTCAAAATTCTTGTTTGCTGTAACATTAAGACTAAGACTACAAACCTTGCCCACTTCCAATTGTATGTCATTTCTATTTTTTTTTTAAACAAAAATTGAGAGGAAATTTTCTTGGTAATTGATGTTCTACTGTATATAATTTGCAGCTGTTTCAAATTAGTAATTTAATTAGACATGAATTACTTATTTTCTAAATCCCAATTCTCTACTATTTAAAACTTCTCTTCCAGATGATCCAGTATTTATTGAAGATGAAGATAAAAGAAAAGAGTATGTTCTAGCAGACACAGGTCTTGTCTGGCGAGGTAGCCATAACGTTCTTCAACCATCTGTTTGGAAATATGCTCAGTTTGAAAAAGATATACTTGATTGCAGTCTATATCTAGTCAACAAAGTTGGGAAAATACCTTATTCAAGTACCAACAATCCTGTTATTATTGCAAGAGCATTGTCAGCAGCGGTAATGTTAAAAATATTACTTAAAACAAAATTGTAATAAGTTAATATTTTTAAGAAGTTTTTTTTTTTACTTCATTCTTGAATGATTTTTTTAAAAAATGAGAGTATGGGTTAGAAATTTGAAGTCACACTCCCCTGTATTTTTGTTGACCAAACAAATCCTTTTTGCTTCAATGATTGCTCAAAGGAGACATTAAGCTGAGGGACTGAAAATGGGGTATGTGGTAAATCTAGAGGTCTTTACCAGCACAACATTTCTTGCAAATTACTGAACTATAGATTTGTGAAATGTGGTAAAATATCTTCACTTATTCAATGCGATCAACTCTTTTAAGTATTGAACTATCAATAATTGTATTTCTTAGCCTATTACAGATAATTAGCCCTCCAATTTGTTTTTCGCAAAGAAATACTTTATCAATGTTGGGTTTAAAACACTTATGGTGGAATACATCAAATATTTTTCTTTTAGCTATATATGAATGCTTCATTTCTGTATGTTTATTGAATTATCTAGTGTAAAGTCTTACCGAAAACCTTAACTCTGATAAATGGCTTTTCATAGTCAGCAATGCGATCAACTCTTTTAAGTATTGAACTATCAATAATTGTATTTCTTAGCCTATTACAGATAATTAGCCCTCCAATTTGTTTTTCGGAAAGAAATACTTTATCAATGAGTACTTTACAACGTATACCAGAAATATGTTCGAATTGGTCAATAATTTTGTTTTTTATACTAAGAAAATGAACTAGATCATGCTCTCTAATTTTGATTATAACAGTGTTTTCTAGCAATTTACATAGACCTTGAAGAAGAAGGGCTCCCATGATAGCTTTATAATGTTCAAAGTGGCTTTTTTTTATGAAAGCAATTATTATCCTTTTCGTTGCATCTTTTTTTACTGTATTTACGAATCCCTCTATAACTTCCATCACATCAAATCTGCGAGCATTTTTATATCTATTCGATTCTAAGTATATTTCTAACAACTTTCTTTGTCTTCTCTTTTTGTCTTCTTTGTCGATGAGCATTTTTGGTTCAATAACACTGTTTCTTTTTATGAGTGTGTACTCTAAATCTGTTTCATTATATATATTTTTAACTCTATCATTTGCTAGTCCATCTATAGAGAGTATCATATTTTTTAAACGATCTTTTGCTTCTTCAATAGATAAAACCATTACTAAAGTGGATATATTAACAATTAAAAGTGAATATTTTAAACAAATAAATCTAAAATAGATACATTAACTTACTTTAAATCATATGATTTTCAAACAAAATTAAATTTCCAACTTAGGACTTCAAACCTTGTATTATAATTTTTTTTTTTATGTTTTAAACAATGAATGAATCATGTGTAACATTTCAAAATAATGATGATAATAGAATTGCATATTTGTTATCAATTTGAATTAATTGCAATTTTTTTTCTTTGCACTTTTGTTTAGGACAGAGTGGTCTCCACTATAGAAACCTATCCAATTTTAATCTATATACCTTCAAGTGAATAAAAAATATAGTTTTTTTTCTAAAGGTTTCAAAAAAATTAAAGCCCCAAACACAAAAAGATATTACAAGTCACTTTTTTTGAGTCGCCATCGTAAATTGATAGTTGGGGCCCACTTTAATGGGTTTAATAGTATGCTAATTTACTAGCAATTTATTTATTTAATTAAAAATAAAGTTAGGCAAACATTTTTGGAACGTTTTTTTTTGTAATTTTCCAAAATATTGTAATTAATATTTTAGGCCAAAAATCTCCTGGATCCCCTGAATCCCTGAATCCTCCCCCACACAATACGCTAGTTTTCCTCATAGATATTTACAACACATATTTCCTCTTCTTTGGAAATTTTCTACCATGCTAATATTGCATAAGCCCACTAACCCACCTAATAGCCCCCCCCCCCCGGCCTATCAGCCATTTCTCAGGTCTTCTTCAATATATTTCAGAAAATACTAATTTCCATTGTACCTTTCCCCTCTGAAATTTTAAATCATTCTTCAAACTCAACAAATTGGTTTCCATTACAAATATTTCAAAATACAGCAAGGCTTAGAATTGTCAACCACATTTCTTCAGGCCTGGAGAACAAGCACTATTGTGTTGGCAAATATCTAGATTTAGCTTAGGTATTTAATTGAATTTGTTATATTTTCTTACTCAAATCCATTCTACCCTAATCCTTATTTCTTATACTTTACTCTTAACTTCAAACTGCCACTTCTGAGTCCATTGCTGCTCAGATTACCCAAACTACTAGATCACTTTCTTAGATCACCCATCCATACTATTCCTTCTTAGAGATTGAAGTGATGTCACCTTGAGATATCTTATATATATTGCATCATCAGGAGTTGTTACATTGGTCAGGTTTCCCCACTGATCAAGCTTCTGTGGCTATCTTTCTCTCCCAGCCTCTGCTATATTTATTAGTAGTGATGTGGCTGCAGTAGTAGTGTGAGGGATCTTTCTGATTGCTGCCTACTTCGCAATCGCTGGGGTGGTCACTATTCTGCAGGTAAATTTGGCAGATGTATAAATTAAATCACTTATCTCAATTACCCATTACTCTATTACTATTATTTTTTGAATAAAGTATTTTCTAAAAACAATATTTGAAGAAATAATGCCATCAATCTGCCTAGCCCTGGTTTGAAGAATGATTTTTGTTTCTATTTTCAGTGCTTATATGCTTGTATTCATATATTTTGATATATTTAAAAACTAATATAATTGATAATTGATTTAAAAAAATTTCAATCAGTAAAAAAAAAAATAATCAACAAATTAATCTTTGATATTAAAATAGTAAATAAAACAAACAGTGAGCTCTACTTTGTTCTTCTGTACATTCTTCCATTTCATCTCTCCAATTATTAACTTGAGCTGTACAATTGACATAATTTACTGTTTTTGGCTGTTTTTTAAAACTAACAAAATTGGATAGTCTTATCCTATTATCAACCACATGAAAAACTTAAAAAATATATGTTTCAAATAAAACCAGTTTTATATTTAACAGGTTAATTCTCAAGACGATAATGGTGCCTTGGTTGGAAACTGGACATCTGAGTTTGAGGGAGGTAAAAAACCAACAGAATGGGTTGGAAGCATGAAAATACTACAGAAATATTATAAAACAAAAAAACCTGTCAAATATGCTCAGTGTTGGGTTTTCTCAGGAGTTCTGACTACAGGTAACTTTTTCCCTATTTAGAGCTGCTTTTCTTATTAATTATGAGCTTTAATTTTATTCTATCTGGTAGATAAAATTCCCTCCTACTGTGAGGGAAAATGGCAAGATATGAAGTTACAAGCGTTTAGTGTGGTATTTTTGTGAACAGAAAATACATGTGTCGAACCAATGCTGAAATTAACTCTATTCTCAGAAAGGAAGCATTCGTCAGCTATATAAAAAAAACAAAGCTGGTCTATGTAGAGTGAAACAATGGTGAGCTAATTTCTTAATAAATCCTAAAAAAACAGGCAAATCCGAAGAAGACTCAGTCCTTTAAAAGCGCTGGACATAAGCTGTAATAAATTACATTAATGCCTCTATACCACATTTATTTTCACTTCAATAAGTCATCCTACCTTGCCATGCTCTACTCTGGCGTTTACAACTCATTCTAACACCTTGCCTCTGTTGCATACCATTCAATTTTTTTTGTTCTGTAAACTGTTAATGGTTGAAGCAATACCAGGCAGGCTCATAGACTTAAGTAGGTGAAAAATGTCCGGATTCCAAAGGAGAGTGTGAACCGGAAAGAGGCAGACTAGACCGCTGGGGTGAGTTCCATCTCCTAGTTGTGACACAGAAAGTTGTGACGCCTAGAACTGTCGTCTATGTGGTTTGGGTCCCTTCCAAGGAGATGTTAGTCTAATGGGCGATAGAGGAGCAAGATTATAGTACAGCTGAAATGACCAGTTCAAAGACCAGCCAAAGATTGACTAGAGTTCTGGGGCCAGAGGATTTTATAGGTAACTCCAGATGACGCGAACCAATCAGAGTCGGTCATGTGGTTACCTGCATTTCGGCAGCTACTGTGAACTAGCACTCAGCTGGTCAGCTGACTTCATGGAACACAAAGTATATTACAACTATGTACCATGTTACCATTGATTTTACATACAAAGAATAAGCGGTTTGGAATATTAATTATTTAAAATGAGTACTTCAGTACTTTAATTTACAACATATAACATTAATTTGTTCAAAGCAGATGGGAGGGTAGCTCCTTCTAGTGTTGACATACAGTGGCGAAGTTGCACAACAAGAGCTCTATACAGCAGGTGACTTTGGGTTGTCAGGTTCTGGTGGGAGGGGTGCTTCCGGCCAAGACATAACAATGCTGCAAAAATGATTCAACAGGGCATAGCAGCAAAGATTAAACATTTAAGCTACCATCACCCTACTATCAACCAGCAGAATCACCAATTATCTCAGGCTATAATATCATAATTTGCTGGGATCCTATCAATACTGACCACACGGTTATAAATAACATGCCAAACATATTAGTGATAGATAAGAAAAGAAAAGTGGCGCAGATCATTGAGATTGGAGTGCCTGTGGATGATAATTTGCAAAGGGTAGTAGCTGAAAAGAACAGAAAATACTAGGATTCACCTAAAGAATTAAGGCTACTTTATGTTATTGGAATGCTATGAGATTTTCCCTTTCATCGTTTGCTGCAATGGTTTGATCCTGGAGGACACACTGAAGTCCATCTGCAGGCTAGAGATATCAGAAAACACTGAACAGAATTCAGCAAGCAATACTTTTGGGAACTGGCATATTCAGAAAATCCTACAATTATAAATATCCTGAGCCTAGCCCTTGACTAACCCCAGACTAATATTGTCTGGGTAGGAGAATATTCCCAGAGTATTCCTAGAAAGTGTACGATTCTAAATAACAATATTAATTTAGGCTAGCAAAAATTTATAAATTGCCATTAAATATATTTTGTTTATATTTCAGTGTGCAGGGCATTGGGAATCCCATCACGCCTTGTTACTGCTTATTCATCTGCTCATGATACTCAAAATAGCCTTACAGTAGATTATTTTGTAGACGAAGAAGGTAAAATAATGGAAGAACTCCAATCCGACTCTATCTGGTGAGTTGCAAGCCTATGTTCATTAAATAATACTGTCAGTTATCAGATTATTATTTCAATTTTTAAGAGTAAGTGACTAATGCTGGTAAATCTCAGATAAATTCTCAATTAAAGTTTTTATTTGATGTCATTTAAATATAAATAAAACAATCCATCAAAAATACAAATAGGTAAAAAATAGCAATATACTGCTATTCTTTATGCCAAAGCATAAATGTTCCAATATTGACTCTAGCTATTTAATTTCAAAGACAATATCATTACTTCAAAGAAGATATAACTTCTTGTAAAAAAGGTCTTTATAGGAGGACATCATTGGAGGAAGTCACAACGAAAGCAAGATGTAATCTTGTTAGATTGCACAATAACAAATTTGTAAGCAACAAAACCTCCTATTTCCCTAGGACATAAGTTTCAAAGATGCCAGTTATACCGGGATACTCTGGTTGATGAAGCTCAGCTGGCACTTTTCATTTGTTTTTTAAAATATTTTCTGCACTCCCTTGATAACATGATTTCATCATGAAACAAGGTAAAAGCTAGGCTTGCTCATAGGAAAGGTAAATCTTCTCCAAATTTTCTGGGTTGAGTGCTTTGAAAGGCTCTGTTCTTATACACACCGTGCTGATTGTTATGAAGCTGTTAACCCTTTTTTTGATTAATGATTGAAAGTCCTTAATAACTCTAACTTCAACTAATTCAATTCTGCACCTATTTGTTGGTGTGAGATAGATAAGTTTTTCTGTCTTTTGTCTGTTTATTTTTGTGTGTTGATAAAGTTAATTGGGATTAATTTGTATTTTTAAGTTTTTATTATTTTTTTTGTAATAGAACAGGGTATATTGTGTATATTATCGGTGCTCGATTTGGTGGGCACTTGTACTTGGTCTTTGTATTAGATAGTTTCATTTGTGAGGTTATTTAAATGATTAAATAAAAGGTTATAGGCCCTTATAGGCGACACAGCCCAGCTGATGCAGGAATATTATAGAAAGCGAAAGACATGTGGTTGAGTTTAGATCGGTTCAGCCTGGTATTGTTTCAGTAGGTTTTTTTTTATTTTTGATGTGTCGTGTTTCCGCACAGTGCAGAATTTTCATTGAAACTAAGATGGCAATGGCTAGAGGAGCTCTGTTCCAAGGTGTAGTTAAACCATTTGATGGAACACGGTTTTCAAAGTCAGAATTTAGGTTATCCTTAACTTTGTAAAATAATAAGGTTCTTAATATGCTAATTGAAAATTCACTAGTGAGTTTGGCAACAGAAACTGAAAAAGAAAAATTAAAAAAGTCAGATCTAATCGTGAGAAATATAATGAGTCTGGCAGATAATATGTTAATATGACCATGATAAGAGAGAAAACAACTGCCAAGTCAATAATGGATACACTTAAACAAACTTTTGAAAAGACAGGCATGAAATTGTTGTTTACAGCTCAAAAGAAATGGCAAAAACTTGATGTTGAGGGGCACCTGCCGGTTGAGGTATTGTTGACCCAGCCACTGCCTGGCAGGTGTCCGAAAGAGATAAATATATAAACCTGTGGTATTTGACCTTGAGCCGAGATAGGTCACTGTGCCTTGGACACCTTATACAGTAAAGCCTAATTCACTCATATTGATCACAAGCTCAGTTTCAAAATTGTTGAATTCGAAGTGTGATTTGTGCGGGTAAATCAATACATTGATGACAGTAATCAGCTGGCAGTGAACTCTAGAAATACCAGGGGGAAGGTTTGTATATTCTTTCAGAATATTACAGATTATCTATCCACAAGCTGTAACTTGTTTGTTTACATTTCTATTTACATAGATCATATTATTTTATTTTTATTGTTCTATGAGTAATTATTAATATTTTGGATCTTTTAATTAATATATGCCATATTTTAGCAGCAATTTTAAATATTATACAGAAATATTTTAATGATATTACAATTAATTTTTTGAACATACTTAAAGAAAAATGATAAAAGAAAAAGACTTCATTAATTTTGAAACTACTTTTTAACACATAAAAAAGCATATCCCTAATACAATGATAAAAAAAACACAAAAACAAAGTGGGTTTCTTAAACTTATGCATATTTATAACATAAAGTACTTATTTTGAAATACAAATGTTTGATTTTTAGCCAATATAATTCTTTATTGCTCTTATCAATTTAGGAATTATCATGTTTGGACGGAAGTATGGATGACGAGGGATGATTTGGGACGTGAATACAAAGGCTGGCAAGTCATTGATGCAACACCTCAAGAATTAAGTGAAGATATATTTCGTTGTGGTCCTGCAGCAGTTGCTGCTGTTAAACGTGGTGATGTATTGCGACCATATGATGCCAACTTTGTCTATGCAGAAGTCAATGCTGATAAAGTTTATTGGAGGTATGCAGGCCCTACCCAGCCTCTTAAACTTCTTCGTAAAGATCCCCATGGGTAAGATATTTCATCATTTAATCAGTATTTGTAATATAATTCTTTTATCCAGCATCTTTATAATAAGTACACAAATGTAGTCTGTACAATTACAACATTTATTATAACTTACAACTTCAACAACAATTTAAAAGATCCACCAAACTGTTGTGAATCAACCAGTATAAACAACCATATTGTCCCCCAGCTAGCAGAAAACATACAATGCCAACCTAATCGCAGTTACCACAATATTTAAATTAAACTATTATTAAGAAATTAACAAATCAAGTGTTTTTTTATTTGATATGGTTGTGAGTTCTCTCCTATGATTGTATCTAAATAAAAATAATTTATCTATTTTCTTTATGAGTTCTGAATTGGAAAAAAACACTAGTTATTAATCTACTGTTGATATAATGAATAGAAAAGCCGATTACTCTACAAGTCGGGTGTATATACTATTTATATTTATGTGAATATTTATGTATATAGCCAAATACATAAAGGAATGTAGGTATTCCTGTATGTTAATGAGTTATGAACACCATGGTAATATATATGTTAGAAAAACTATGCCTCAATTCAGATATCAATAATAGTCAAAACAGAAGTTTTTAAATATTAAATTAGTCCATATGTGGCTAACTGGTGAAGATTTTCACCATGTATCAAACTGATGTCTTCCAGTAGTGATTTCTTGCACAGTTTGGAACGCCTGAGAACGAACAGTCAGAACTGTTATCTAAGAAAGGCTCACAGCTGGATTTCCCAGTGTCATTCCTACAATGAAAGGATCATTGAAGATGAGAGAGCTCTGGCAGTTTGAGAGGCGAAGCATTGCTCTAGGGTCCTGAATTAGGAGAGGTTATCAGCTGACCTACCAGGAGGTGAAGCAGTGGCAGGTCGTGATGATTCACTAAGCCACCTCCTTCCCAAAGGTTTGGTCGATAAATAATTGAGAAGAGGTAACATCTGTTCAACTACAGACAGACAGCTGCAGGTCTAAACAATGTCTTAGCTAAATATAGAACAATGGTGGACAAGGCTTTTAATAATAAAAAGTAAATTTAATCTTGATTTACCTTCATAGATGAATGAATGAAAATATATCTTTTCATAAACCCTTAAAATAACTTTTGATCTGGTAGAGGATGGTATATAGAACTTTAATTAAGGTTATATTTCTTTAAGTGAATAGTATTGTTTACATTGGAATACCAAACGATAAGAAAGAAAACCTGAATACATATGAATTATGAAGTTTGGTACTAACTATAATTAAACAAAAATTAATTAAACTCTTAATTTATTATTATTAAAATCTCAGGTTATGTTCTTGACAGTCAAACATATGAACATGAACTAAATAAATAAAAATAACATATATACTTTTTGAATTCTTCACAATATTTAGTCATTCAAATTGTCTTGCTTCAGCCCAAATAGTGTTTTTGTTGATACTGATGTTCTAATGTTGCTTCAATGATTTCCTGTATATTCTACACACTTCACACCTCAACAATTTGAAGTGTAATGTTTTTATATATACGTACGAGTATGAGCAAATAAATGTATGAGGTCCCTCACGATAAATATATTTGAATTTTGCCAACAGTTCTCCTTCACACATGTCTAGAAAACAACGTCTCTCCTTTTCAGCCAGCATCTTTACACCATTGTTGGTGCCAACTAACTCATTTCTGTATCTCTTGCGCCACCATACACTTTCTTCTATCAACCGATTGACCTTGCCTGTTTTTTTCATACACTTATTTGAATTTAAAATTACGTTACAAAATGTATACATACAGTTTTAATAATGGGGAAAAGTAATAATAGCATAAGAAATAAATGCTAAAATAAAATGCATTGGTCCCATTTCAAGGAGAAAAAGGATTGGAAGACTAATGCCTGATATCGATGGGATTGAAGTACCATAGGTTTGCAGCACAAATTTGGAATGAGTGTTCAAAAGAGGCTGTTATTTAGGTAATCGTGTATAGTTCAGATGTTTCAGGTTACTGGACTGCAGTTTAACGAGATCATACTAGTTAGAGGTTTTTTTATGGAGTGGAGCATAGGGCCACAACAGTCTCTCTCTGTGGGCCCCACAACTGAGCTAGTTGCTGATTCTAGCTTTCAACCACAATTCTGGAATTTTCCACCAACTCGGACAGGTTTCTTGAGCTGCCATCTTCTGTAACTGCTCGACAATTAGATGATGTTAGGCACTCTTTCGTTCAATTCATGTATTCAATTCAATGCCTTTTTGTTACTTCTAAAGGACCCCCCCCCCAAAAAAGAAAATATTCATGTCCTTGATAGATAGTCTACGCTCATCAAGCTACAAGTATTTATTTGAGATATTACTTATTAAAAATTTGGAGCTTGTATTTAAACTTACTGATTCATAACGCCAACAAATCCATAGTTTTAATTAATTTCACTAGTTTAAAGTTAAATAATTATATGAAATTTCAGCGTGAATATAATTTATGCTTTATAAAATAAGATTTTTTTTTTCTCACAGAATTGGATTAAATATAAGCACAAAAGCAGTTGGAAGCTGGACCAGAGAAGATATTACTGAAAATTACAAATATCCAGAAAGTTTGTTTATTTGACTCTTCTAAAATATTGTTTGAGATATTTTCATTTATTAATTGATTAGAATACATAGTGTTGCAATTATTTTAGAAACTGACGATGAAAGAGCATCCATGTTAAAAGCCTTGAAGCAAAGTGAAAGTCTTTTCAGTAGGTATTATTTAAATGAAGAATTTAATGATGTCAACTTTAATTTTAAATTGCTTGATGACATAGTAATTGGATCACCATTCAGGTAATTAGCATTATTTTATTTTTAATATATATTGCTTTATACCTCATATCCTAAAAATCATATCAATTTATTGATCAATTCATTACAAAATTTTAGTGTGGTATTAGAAATGAGGAATAGAAATAAAACCAAAGAATATTCCATATCAACAATTCTTCGTGTAGATACAGTTTTATATACTGGAAAAGTAGATGGATCTGTTAAGAGAGAGAAATTTGATGTTAACATTAAACCAGGAACAGGTACCTGTTAATTTTTCTTAATAATAATTTTAACATTTGTTTATATAAGAAATTAATTATTTTCTTTATTAGTTCTCATGTATGATCAGTATATCCCTAAGGTCAATGTCCTGAAATATAAAAAATGACCTTCAAATGAGTGCCTATTGGAGAATGACGGGGCAAAGGCTCATGGCTTCACTTAAGAAGATTAGAGAAGAGAGAGCAAAGGCATTGCTAAGCAATTATGCTGATCATTGTTAAGATATTGTTTTCGGACTAGAAAAATTTTCTCTTTGCTAGGAAATATTGGGGTTTCCAGCAAGATTCAGCCCCTGCACACAAGGCTCAATCAACTTGGCAGTGGTTGGAGGAGAACATCCCTGAATTCATTAACGCTTCATACTGGCTTTCGGGAAGTCCAGATTTGAACCCTTTGGAAATCTGACTTTGATCACATCTGGAGTTAATGGCTTGCCAAAGAGAATACACTAGTTTGGAGAGCCTGAAAAATGCCCTGATGAAAGCAGTTGACAATTTTCCATAAGAAGTACTGCGTACTGCAATATATGACTGGCCCAAAGAATCTGGTTACAGGCCAGAGATGGCCATTTTGAATAATTTAATTTTTATTTAATCATTTATGTCTTAAATTTCACTGTCAAAATTGAATCTGTGTTTGATTTTTCCAACTTTTTCCTTGTAACAGAACTTATGGCAGGACGTATATGCAGGTTCTAGGTTCGAAGTCCTAGTGGAACATTGATTTTATTTCACTTACATAAATGTTTTTTTTGTTTCTGTATCTGTGATTTGGCACATTGGCTCTTGTGATTATTCTAAGGGAACAGAAGTCCCAGGTTTAAAAAAACCATTATTATTATAAATACGTGGCTCTTTATAGTACTGTCTGCCTTTAGACACTCTTCTGTCTGTCAGACACTCTCTGGCAGATGTCTCTGGCCCTTAGTAAATACCCCAAAACTGCCTGAGACCCCGGGTTCAATTCCCTATTTTCCTTAAGAGTTTGTTCTAATAGAAATATGCTTGGACAGAGTTTGCTCAGTTTGTGAAATGAGTAGCTGGTTGAATAAAGAAGGATCTATTTATTTGATTAAATCTAGTTGTTTATTAACTAAATTAAAGATTGTGACAATAGTAATATCACTAGCCTTGCTGATTAATTAAAAAAAAAAGAAACTTCCTTTTTAGGGTCGTTATGCAGCATATAATAGTTAAAATATATCAGATTTTTTCCTGGTAAATTGTCTTTTCAAATTAAATGATTACTGCACCTGATATATAGAAAATAAATTTCAAAGCAAGGTTTTAACTGATATACATTTTTTTATCTAAAAAATTTTGAAGGTTTCTTTGATTTTTTTTTTTCAAAATCAGGAACACTTGTTTTCAACTGTGGGTCTTTCTTCAAAGACAACATCTGGTGCACCTTTCTCTGTCTCAAATCTTTCGTGGATCTATATCCTGGCAATTTTGAACCTCCTATTTAACCTATAAGCATGAAATTCATAAAAAGATTCTATTTGACTACCCGATGAAATGAAAAATATTTTCAACTCCATAAAATGTATTAAGGGTTATTAATTAACTAATTCATCTCAATTATTAATGTTGGATAAGCCAATTGTAGTTTTAAAAATCAAGAACTTTCTGAAAAAAAAATTAATGAATGTAATAAAAAAATAAATATATTGTAATGTATGTGTTGACTCATTGGAATATAAATATTTTCCTATCATATTAAATTAAAGATCTTGTCACCTACATTAATATATCTAATATTTTTTTTATTTTTGAACTGTAACTGTACAAAGTCATTAAAGTCTTGTTCACAATTTTAACAACCCTTAGTGTTTTATGAAGAGAGATGATATTTAGCATGTTAGTTTAATTTATGCCTCAATGTTGCTAAAAATAATGGCATTACTATGAAAACTAAGAAGTGTCCGTCATTTATCATTTAATTACTGAGCAATGGAAATTTTTTTTTTCCTAATCTATCGAGTATGGTATCAAATTAAAGATCTTGATATGCAGAATTACTATGTTGGTGGCTTTCTCGGCTGTAATTACAAAAAAAAAAACCGCATAAAATCAGTTTAAGGTCAATTTTCAGGTATTTCTTTATTTTTTCAAAATCAAAAACCCTTTTTCTCTTCTGTTAGTCTTAGCATTTGTGATTCATTAGAAAATCAATGAAGAAGAAGTAATAAGTAGCAAGAGCTTTCACTTGGTTTGAAAGTAGATTCATCCATTCTCGTAAACGTAGCCACATAAGTGCAAAATAAGAGTAATAAAAACAATCTGACTGGTATATTATAGAAATAATCTGAGCATTTTGGAAAATAGACTTTGAGTGAATAGAGTTAAATCTGTTGCCATGGCATTGGCAATAGCACATAGATTATATTGGTGTAAAAAAAAATTTTCTCAAATTTTTGGCACTTGGATAACTTAGCCTCGACTCATTTCTTAATTTATATAGATAATTATCCCGGTCAAATTAAGCAAATATAAAAATAAATAAAAAAATATATAAGTAAATATAAAATGTGGTAATTTTGATTTAAAAAATGGTAGCAACAATAAAACATCATTAAGCTAATAATTGCAAATTTCCTGTAAATATTGCAATAATAAATTTATTAAAACAATAAAAAAATATTAATTTATTAAAATAAAACATAAGACAATAGTTAATAATATAAAAATTTTCATTTTGGCCATCCTTGAAGATGGCGATGTGTTGACAAAAGTAGTGTTGTTTTTTAAATAGTAAATGTTTTGATGATTTGTCAATACTTCTTGTTTATTTCTTCATGAACACCCTACCTTTATCATTATTATGTTGCACCTTTTTTTATCATTATCCATTTGAAAAATGAACATTCACTGTTATTTTTGTTTTAAGTTGAAGAGATAAAATTGAATGTGTACTATGATGAGTATTATAAAAGGCTGGTTGATCAATGTGCGTTTAACATAGCTTGCTTGGCAACTGTAAAGGACACAAACTATGAGTATTTTGCACAAGATGATTTTAGAGTGAGAAAACCAGATATAAAAATAAAGGTAAATTATCTATCCAATTCTAAACAATATTGATTTTTAAACTATTTCATATTAAATTAAATATGAATTAAAATCATGTCTTTAATAAAAATATTTCCATTCATATGCAATTTCAGCTGGATGGTGATGCAGTGCAAGGAAAGTCGACCCATGTTACAGTAACTTTAAAAAATCCATTACCAATCCCAATTAAAAAAGGTGAATTTCATATAGAAGGACCAGGATTAGAAAAACATTTAAAAATAAAAATTGATCAGTAAGTTTTCATTCTATTTTTTATTTATATATCAGTGATTTCCAACTTAACAGTTTAAAAAATAAAATTAATTTTAGTCAGATTCTTTTACTCCTTTCAATCTTCAGTTTGTGCTTCCCTTAGGTCATGCCCTGTTATGCTTAGTCCATTTTCATCATTTAAGTAACTTGACTAAAGAAGAATTTCCCAAAATTTATGAGATAAATTTTTAATATTTCTATTGACCCTCTTTACTTGACTGTCTTCTATTTTAATGTTACTAAATAAGGTAAATTATTGATTAATTACTTGCACTTAAACAATAAATTAACATTTTCCTACCATTTCAAGTACATCACATTAAGTTAAAGGTTTTTATATCCTGATTAATTGTTGTTGCAAAGTGAGTACTAGTTAGGTAAAATCATTAAAACCGCCATAAAAAGTGTATTTATTCAACATTTTTTTTTAATCCCAGTTTAATAACAACTTTACATGAACGATTTACTTGATTCACCTGAGATGCTAAAAATAAAAGCAATCTTATGAAAAATAATGAAGTTTCAGTTTACAATATTTATTCGTAAAAAAAATTATTGTCCAAAATTATTATGTGCAGAATCAAATTAAATGTTTTGGTGTCCTGATATGTATTTTTATTACAAAAAGTCACTAAAACTGTCAATAAAATCGTTTTTCCAACTGTGACAAAACCCTTAGCTGTGTGGTGGATCACTCCTGACTTGATTTTTTTTCTATGTTAAATTTTGGCAAGATATTCTGGAAAAAAACTTTGAAAACAGTATAGAATAAATAGTGGCCTGAGAGAGAAAACAAATGGGGATGTTCAACACATATGGGGATTGCAAACAAATTGGAAGGTTATTAAAATTTGTTTAAACCGTTGTGATTGTATCCTAGGAGATCTCAAGGAAATTTCAAGGGAAGAATACTTGACGGTTGCTTTGAAGTATTAAACGATCATGAACTTTCACAAATATTCTGGTGACTATCAGTGGCGTAACTATATCATCTGGGGCCCGTGGCAAATTCCTTTAATGGGGGCCCTATCATTAAGCTTTATTATACTTACGAGTAGTTTAGTTACCCACAACCAATAATTTGTATTATGGTATATATATTTTAATATTTTTATAAATAGGTACAATATTAAAACAATATTTCTGAGCTCGCGGCCACTTGGGCCGGGGCCCTCTTGGGTTGGGGGCCCGTGGCATTTTGCCAGCCCTGCCACCCTGTAGTTACGCCTCTGGTGACTATAGACAATAGTAGAAGGAAAGATGAGGGAGCATGAGGCTGTCTTTAAGGAGTCTTAAAAAACATTTTACCACATTGAAGTTGAAACTATAGTTTCCAAGTTTGTTAAATGGTTTTTGAGACACTACACAGTTATTGCTTCTACATAAGATTTTTAATGTATGCATTTTTAATAATGCAGAAGCAAAAAGGGACAAAAATGGGGTACTGTAGTAAATGAAAAAGTGATAGACGGTATCAAACCATAAGTTGCATAAATCAATTAATTAGCTGTTTTGATATTATATATATTATAATATGTGGGAGTGGATACTAGGAATAATAAAGAACTGCCTTGTCATTTTTGTTGAAATTTGTCTTTAGTTTTCATGTGAGTCATCAGTATTCACATGCAGGATGTAGGTTTCAATGGTTTCCAATTTCACTGCTCTGAGCTCCTAAGTTGGTGTAGAGTCAATTACTGAGGAGTCATATCAGATTCAGGCAAGTTTTAGGTTTGGAGCTGCATAGGTTGGTTATAGATGTCTCTGTCTTCTGCTAATCACTTAGAGTACTTTGATTGTATACCTCCTTTCCTCTGGCAAAACCCTTCACATGATCCAGCTATTGTTTTCTAGAGACTCCTACTGGTCTTTTTTTTGCCTTCTAATAATTTTTTTGCCTTTTAATACATATTTTAGAAACCTGTTTTCTGACATTTTATGATTATAACCCATTTAAGTGTTCTAGATTTATTGTGTCATTGAATTAATTCCCCGTACTCTTGTGTTATATATCCTGCAGACATTTTTTTTTACAATTACTTTGGAAAAACCTCACATAAGTTGCATTTATCCAAGATTCTGGTCCATAAGTTAAAACTAGTAGAATTGCTATTATAAAATATTGCTTTCCTCAATTACAAATATATTTTGTATATAATTTTCTCATCGATTCAGCCATTTTCCATAATTTAACCCCAAATTAGCTGAATAGGCATAAATTTCCTAGCTATCACATTGCTCCATATGTCAGTTGTAGGTTTTTTTTCCTGAATTTAAAGATATATTAATTTTACAGTAAATAAGGCTTGGAGGCACTCTAGCGCCTGGCAACTATATAGTAAACATAATTTAACTTCAAAACAAAATAAAGAGAATGATTAGGAAAAAAAATAGGTCAAGGACATCGTAAGATTTTCCCAGGAGTCTATATAATAAATCACCTTGCCAAAAATATAGTTATAATAATTCACTAGATATGATTATGCTCTGGAAATAAATATAACAAGCATTATTATAATTAATTAATGTAATTATTTTGCATAACATATTAAAATTGATGAATGAAATCAACAAAAACAAGTAGTTTGAACTATTAATAATGATTGTGTGTGTATCTTTACTATAATTATATTATTATCCCTATAATTATTAATTGATGACAAATTATTATTTTTTTCAGTTCTATTGGTTCAAAAGAAGATGCTAAAGTTGACTTCAAAATAGCACCTGAAATTGCCGGAAAAGGTGTAATTGTTGCCAAATTCAATTCAAAAGAGCTGGATGATGTTGACGGATTTATCAACTTTAAAATTTATGATAAAACTCCGGGGAACAATGGTGTATCTAACAACACTATTGATTGAATAATAGCTGAACAATCTAATTTATCACCAATGGTACTATTATAGGCCATTTGGTCATTGATTAATTTGTTATACTACATTTGTGACTAATATAAAAGTATGTTTTACTCAAAAATTGAATCTTTTCACAAAATATTATACATTTCCTGAACTACTGCCTAGTATTGGATATAAAGACTGTATTATAGATTTAACTTGTTATGATTGATGAAAAAAAAAGTTACTGCTTCTTATTCCATCGAATGATATCTTAATATGAATTCTGTACTGTTATTGTAGTCAACATATTAAGTATTAATGCGTTATTGCTATGAAGTTAGCATTAAACAGATTTTTAATTTCTATTAAAATATCAAATATTAGTGTCTCTTGATAACAACCATTTCTTTTTTAATCTTTACAAATCTGAAATTAAAGTTGTATTTTATTATTTAATTTGTGTTTATACTTTTATATGATGTAGATAGTATTCTTAGATGGTTAATGTATGAAGTAATGAATATTAAATGATTTTCGTAGCATAACATAATTTGATTTTGCATGCTTATGATGTATGTTTACAATACAAGATTTAACTATCGCTTTATGCTATTGGCTATCAATATAGATGTATGAAAGTGACTTGTTGATTGAAGTTAATTCAATCTAACTATATCTTATGGTACATATGGAATGTAGATTATCATTTTTATTGTATTCAGATATTTAATATAGACATATATTGTTTAATCTTGTTTTCACCTAATTTTTCATTATGTTTAATCCTTACTGATTCTTATCAGAGCATATCTTGTTCGTTTTCCAACGGAAGCCCTAATTTGTCTTCAAAAAGAAAATATTTTTGTATTGAAAATGTCACTCATAATACATTAGTTGTTGTGAATACAAATTATAAAATAAATATTTGCTGTCCCTGAAAACTGTACAAAAAATGACTAGTAATTAGTTTTAGTAGCATCTAATATTCTCTGTCATGATAGTGAGGAGATGGTCTTTCAAACCATCCACCCAAAGGGTTGTGAAGCCATGTTACAATAATATCATTTAAGAACTGATTTGTGCAAGATTATGCGTAGGATATTCTCGTACATCTTACTTTTGTTAGAGAGCAACAAACTCGGAACGAATCATGAAATTAGTTCCCCTATTCAGTTTCCTTTATGATTTAATTAATTAAAAATTGAAAAATATTAACATAATTTGATCAGAATGAAAAGAAAGACAATAGAAAAGGGAAAGGGCACTATATCCCCTAGATAGAACAATGACTAGTTCTTGTGGCAAGAGGATGTAGAACAGGACCTCATTATGAAAAGTATTCATAGGTGGAGAATCCACAGGTAAAATAAATGGAGATGTGTGATTGAGGAGGCAGATTGTGTAGAAATGAAAATAATCTATTAACGTTTTCAAAACACAGTAAATATTGTTTAGGTGTTAATTCACATTTCCAGATAGAATATATACACGAATTGTTAGAGCCAAGGAAGCTCCCCTACATGGGAAGAACCAGAAGCAAAAGTAATGGAAGATGGTTATACTACTACTGTGCTTATCACAGATGAAGCACAATTGGAAAAATATTTTAAAAAAATGTGTTGACTACAATTTATTTTCTTTGTGTATTGAAAAGTTTACCAAAAATATACCTTCACAAACTGATTATGTGATTAAAAATTGTTTTTTTCCTTAGAAAAAATGATATATATATATAATGCAGAATAGCAAGAGAAACGACTGGGTTTCAAAAGTTCTTCTAAGTCAGTTGAGATATTCAAACCAAATTTAGCATGCATAAAACTCAATAAAAAATACTTTGAGAGGTCACAAATTATTGATATTATTCTCCCCCCCCCCAGGAAATTCCTGTGACTATTAAATTCGTAGGAATTAGGCATGGGGAGGTCAAAACAATAAGAAAAATACTGTGATGTTCACTACCTTCTAATCTGATCCCTTATTCACCCAATTTTTATTATCATAAGGTGTAAAGTTGTCAGGAATTAAGTGTAGCTCTTTATGACTGCATCCCTGACAGAGAAATTGTTTCTCCTTCAAACAACCTCTTTTGAATCTTATAGAAAACAATGATATTGGGACATTTTTCATTAGTATTTTTTAATCCAATTTTTGACAGCACTGTATTTATTTTATAGTATCTAGCATAAATTCTTCTGAACAAGGAGTGTGAAGCACAAAGCAAGGAGGTCGCTGCAGGTGAAGCCCTCCCTGGCTTAAATACTTTCTTCATTTATACTGATGTTCTAAAGGAAAGAGCCTAAAAGACTCTAAGGAGATCTCAACTTCAAAAGTTCACTCCTTGACAGCCTCAATTACTATTTATTTTCACTGTGATTCCTGTAGAATTTAGCACCTTAACACTATGTACAATATTACCCCTCGAAAAATAACTTGGATGTCGTGGCCTTCAAATTGTCCCTCTTACCACCATATCAACCAGAGTAACAAAGGATAGTACACAATTTTTAATTTGTTCTCATCCAAGCAGTTAAGATCCAATAAGAAATTAGAATGAATATTTATAAATATTGTCATTAAAAAAAAAAATTCTTTTTTTGTTTTTTATACTTGTTATGGATTTATTAACAGGTATACAATGTATAGAAAAGGATCTCTGCTGAAATAAGATTAAATGAAGGTGCAATAAATACTTAACAGAGAACTAATCTCAATTGGCTAATTGATTGGGAAATAATTAGTGAATTGTTGGGTTGGCTCGTGGCAGCTGAGAATTATTTATAGCTTTTCTAATTACTTCCATGGGCGGGCACACAGTCCCTTGAATTATTACGCGTTGTTCCGCTTCCCCCATAAATGAGACCCCAGAAAAAGGAACACTTCAAGGCGACCATCCATTTTTAATTAGCAATTAAAAGGAGATTAAATAAAGGAGCTCATCGTCAATTATTTGGGTTACAAATTATATTTAAACACCGTGAAACGAGCGAATAGCAATTGAACCATGAAAAGAATCTCATAGCTGCAAGAGAATGCGGCGCTTAATTGATTTTTACAAAAGTAAACAGGCAGGCTTACGCAAAAGATTTTAAATGTTTTACTTCATATAAATAATAAGGTATCTTACTTTTTACGTATTAACTGTATTGTAGTTTTAGTTTGGAGGTGCTCTGGCATCCAGTAACTACGATATATGTAATGAGCCCAAGTACTAAAATGAAATAAAGATATTCTGCTTTTCTCCCCGTCTCTCTTTAAAAACAAAAACATGAAAATCTTTTTTCTACTAGTAAATAGCGCTTCGGTCCGAACACCGGTTTGGTTCCCCGTTCTTCTTAATAATACTGAAGTAGAATGCACGTATATACATGCAACCAAACGATGACGATCATCCCCGTACCTTTTTGAAAGTTGAGCCATTCTGTTCGGGGATCTAGTTTTCTTGTTTACTGTCATCTTGAGAGGGATTCCTAATGACACTCTGAGTCACCTATTAATATTTATACGCGAAAACTGTTGTCCACCAGTTTTTCTCTGTGAAATTAGATAGGTATAATTTTTCGGGGGAAATACCATATTCTACTGTTTTCATTGTACGCTTCCTTATTTGCCGGGGGGGGGGGGCGAGGTCTCAACCATCTTACTTTTATTTTTAATAATATATTTTTCCTAGGACTCCTAGGGCCACTGGATCATCGCAGGTAGAGATGTAGGAACCATTAATCCTTGGCATAAAGGTACGAATTGTATGACCACTCCTGGTATGAGGCTACAGCTGGTCTGCTCCTTAGTAATTGTTTACGGTCTCTGTAATTCCTTTGCTTTTTTTTTGTAATGTGTAGGAAAAAAGGTTGACCACAGAGCTAGTCTTTTTTTATTACTTACGGACTTTGACGATTACTTTTGTAAAATTTCTTTGCACCCCTTACTTTGGGGAAATTTCGAGTTACCTACGAGTGCCTTGTTAATATCGTGATATCTGTGAAGGGTTTGTTCCTATTTATACACATGGTTAACGTTATCGTCATAACGTTCCGTCAAATAAAAATTTGAGTTCATTTACCTTACTTTACAATATTCCTAGAATTACAAAGCATATACAATTATAAAAAAGAGACGAATTCTGTGCATTTTGTTTCCGGGGGACATACGATTTTTTTTAAAGATAGTAGATCACGCTTTAAAATTTTACAAATTCAAGCACTTTTAGATCTCATTTAACCTTAGAAAAATAGCCAACGGTAGAAAAATTAACCTTTATCTTTTTGTTTGATAATTACAGAAATAGAAATAATAATAGCCATAATGACTAATTTCTTTTAAAAAAATTGCAAATCTAATAAGCTGATATAAGATAAACGTAGTTCGTGTGAACTGACATTTAATTCGGAATTATAAGAACGACTATGAAATTTCTTTCGAGGAGGCTCTTATGTACTACCTCAGTGTGGTAGTAAAAGAGAAAAAAAAATGTGTAAACTAAAAGCTGCCGGGATGAGACCTGCGGGAAAGGCCAATTAAATCATTAGAACCTCTTCACATTGTTTCATTTAAAATAGGCCCTAAAGACGGTTATTACAAGGGAAGAGGACTCCCGGTGAATGAACAACCGATGAAAAGGGATATTATCCCCTCGCCGGCTTCAAAGATTAGAGGGCTTGGAGTTGAGCCATGTACAACACCTCCACCACGCGAACCAAACTGATTACCACTCTCCGATTCTCGAGGTTGCACCCCTTCTTCCATTCGGAAGGGCGTCAACAGTCCATCTTATACAGTATCTGCAGCCTCTTCAAATTATTATTTACCACTCAGATATACGAACCTAGGAACTTTGTATTGTTTTGCTATTATTATATCTTATTTTATTATTTCTTTTAGCTATATACAATTGCTACCATTTAAGTGTTTGATGATATCCCTATAGCGGCAAACTTTAAAAATAGGAACCTCTAATATTTATCCTTTTAATTTTATTTGTATAATTATTCCTTCTTCTTTTTTTTCTTAGAATTTAACTGTGTATTATACCCCCCCCTTACTTTGTATTTAAACAAATAGTTCAGTCAAAATCAAAAAAACTGGGAAGCTAAAATGGGGGTTTGCTTGCTGAAGGTCGGGTAGAAGTTTTTTTTATCTTGTAGATATTAGTTGAGTACGAAGAATGTTGAGTTTTCGGCCCCCCCCTCCGGAAGAATATTTCGAAGCCAAAAAACACGAAAATTTCGGACTTCACTCAGTTTTTAATAAATTTTTTTTCCGGGTAATCGTAGTGATAATAACTTGAAATGAAACAAAATTTGCTACTTTTTTTCTTAATCCAATATTAAGCGAGAAAGAGATCATCCAAGATGCGCAACATTTTCTCTATTTACCACAATCTGCGCGTATGATTACTGTTGTCTTTTCAAAGGGCTTCAATGCCACTAAAACTGGATGAGCCATAGCAATAAGATTTAAAATTTTTACATGGTAAAGTAAAAAAGAAATTAAATTATAAGACCTTTATTTGAAAAATGACAATTTGCTTTTACAGCATTATTAATTGGGATGTACGAATACTTATGTAAAATTTCTATTCATACAATAGATACCGTCTTATTCTGCCCAGGTGTCCCCTCTAACCCCCAGTCCATACCCCCCCTCCCAGCAAACTGGTGGATGGGCTGGATATCGAAGCTCCTAACCCCCGCTTTTCCCTCCACCCGTTTAGCCATGAATTGAAAAGCAGAGTAAGGGCATGAGAGCCACAACCACTCAGGACATGAGTGGGGATGGTGGTTAGCGTCAGGATCCCATGACATGTATATATTTACAATAGATCACGAAGGAGGATTGTAAGAAGGAGTGTTACGGGGTAAGGAGTTGACAAAAGTATGAACGGTAGATTTTTGTGGAATTTTCAAAATCTTGATGGTATAAGGTCAAGAACAGTAGCGCGTGGAAATAAAAAATAAGTAATTTTTATTTAATGGAGTAAAGTCACTTAAGATCAGGTAATACATAACAAACTATTCGCAGAATATCAATTATGGAAGTCTTGGTTAGATTAGGTGAAGAATATAGTCTATGGGTTGTGAAACGGAGTACACGACGGTACATACATAAAATAAAAATAAAGTAAGTAAATAAATTATGCTACTAATTTCACCCTCTTGATTGACACCCGAAGTTTTATTGAATTATGTTTATTAACATATATATGTAATTCAAAATTAGTTTATCTAATAGGCCCTTATTGATTGATGGGTCCTGCGCATGAGAGTTCGCCACTACGGCCAAATCTGTTTTATATAAATATTAAAAAATAACTTGTCATTTTTCTGATTTTATGTTTTTTGTATTTATAGTTCACTAAACTCATATTGTATATTGTAAACATTCTTAATGAACACGTCCGAATCTTTAATTTTACACCCTACAAAACATACTACGAACAAAAATTTGTTTACATGTATTTACTTAGTAGTTAGATTTATGACACTTAATATGTTTAATATTAATAATAATAACAATTTTTAATATTTTTACAGCATCATCAAAAATGAGAGTAGCAATATGTGCAGAAACTGTAGAAGACTTGTTGAAATGAGTTTAAACCCTTTGAGAACAACATCAGAACCATTGTTGTCCAGTGAACATCGGAGAGCTCATTTGGAATTTGCTAGGGAACACCTTATGTGGACTGAAAACGAATGGAGCAACGTGATGTTTTAAGATATGTAATGCTTCTCTCTTTATACTCCAGAGGGGTCGATCAGAGTTATCGAAGGCCTAATGAGCGCTTCGCTGAGGGTAATGATACTGGGGGAGTTTGGTGCGGGGTAATAATATTATTAGGAAGAAAATATTTGCATTTTTTTATGTGTGACACTTTTTTTGCGGGGTAAACAATATATATATATGTACTTACTTTTTTTAACATGCCGAATGACTTTTTTCGTTGTGAAGAATAAACATCTTGTTATAGCAGGTTTAATTTATATCTGTGATGTTTATTTAAACATGAATTTAACTGTAACGTATATTCGATTAGAAACTCCAATCCAAAGGTTTTGATAACAAATACTATGATTTTATGAAAAGTATTATTCGTTGTGTAATTTTGATTAGATAAGGGTTAATATTTCTTCCTAAATTATATAACATTTCACAACACAGAAATAGTTGTTTCACTTATAAAATATGCAAATTATATTTTCCATTTTGAATTCTCCAAGTAAGTTTTTAAATACCTCACATTTATAAAATAGTATTAGTTTTAACAAAGTTACTTTTTCGTTCAATATTGATTACCTATCTTAAAATCTTATTAATTGTTTACAGTAAGGTCACCAATTCGCAATATATAACAATTAATTAATTAATTAATTCGAATTATGATATTGTGCTTCTAAATTTGAAAATCTCTGTATCTTGCATTAAATTGCAGTTCTGATGATACCTGAGGTGAATCGTTGACTGAGGATGGTTTATCAATAAAAAAACAGGTATAAATACTAACATGCAAGTATCTTAGAGAGTACTATCATTCTGAAGAATAACAAAAACATTAGGTTCAAGTTGAAATTTAAAGCTATGGACGGACAATCGATTTTATGAAATCTCAATTTATAAAATATCTCTATATGAACATGTATTGGTCTGAAATAAAAAATGAAAAAAGGAAAATTACTTGCAATTAGCAGGCATCTGTTGTTCAATGCTGGTGGTACCTACAGCCCAGTCTATCATTAAAGCATCCCTCCTTTATCATCAGCTTGCGTTCACATGTCTGCTGATTATTGCTTAGGGATGACGTGCTCTTGGGGATCGGTCGTCACGTAATTGTGAAGCGAATATTAAATTACGCATATATTATTCTCGGAATCTCCTGCAATGCCTTCTTCAGGATACTAATTAGTAGCATTATTACAAAAAAAACATTTCATGTATATGATTATAGATAATAATCGTAGTAATAATAATGATCCTCAAGTCCTTTTTGCACACACCATGTAGAGGAGGATGTCTTATAAAGTTATCTTCTAGGTGTTATATATGACGGAATATTCTACTACTTGTAAAAATCACTGCTATCACTGAAAGTTTGATGAAGTTGAAGAAAATGTTGGCTGCAGGAGTATCAGTTTGGATCGTTGCACTCATTGTAAAATTATTGAATTGGAACTTTTGCTGAATCATGTACTGAGTATTATATAATATATATAATTTCCGAACCCGGTAGGAGAGGCTCTTAAAAAGTTAGCTAGGGAGGAGCGATGGTGGTGGTCCAACCCGTGTGGGATGTTGTTACATTTGTATGTCAATATATAAAAATAAACAATATGATAATGTTGTAATCGACCCAATCAGCGGTTTTGTAAGTAAGTAGGCAATTTAACAAAAATGCATTTTGATCCCAGTGGCTCGACTCGACGTCCACATTTTTATGCTTGGTGTTGAATACGTTCTCAACGGAGTGGACAAAAAAGATTTATTTTGAAAGAACGCAAGTACAACTTTGGTATAAAACTATAAGCTAGTTACTATGTGACATAGATTACTATGTCTAGTACAGAATTAAATGTTCAGTTTTCATGAGGATATATTGTAACATTCATGATATTTGAGCATATCATGGCCAGAAACCTTCACAGATGTGATCAGATGGTAAGCATCTTCCCTTATGCTCCTAGGAGTGGGGATGAGATAAACGGGCAGTCTTAGCCCAACCGTCTAGAACCAGAGCAAGCTCCCGAATTGGCGGTCACCAACAAGAAGAGAGGAGAAGAACCAACAGCAGAAGTAACGTTGATTGGATAAAAAGGAAGATCATCGATTGGGTGATATTAATATTGTTTTTATTATGGATCCATTAAAAGAAATTGAGCTCAAATTTCATGTTTTTTGTAATTAGTAGTAAATATACTAATTTAAAAGGAATTGAATATGTTTTTATACTTTTTGTCAGCACTCTATATAATTATAATTATTTGTTATAACCATTTTATTTGAATATATTTCACAATTCCTAGTTTCTCAATTTATTAATAACTACAACATTAGCCTTGAGATCGGGCGATTCAATCGGGATAAATTCCTATGTCAAAGACATAACACAATTTGAATTAAAGATCTCATGACGGGCCTGCCGATTAGTTAAAGTAAATTGATCAAATAAAGAACCAAAAAGAAATGGTAAAAAATGAGGTAGGTTTCAATATATATATATTGATAAAGATTGTGGTGAAAGGCCATTGGGGCTTTAAGTGAGATATAAATACAAAGAATTATTAATATAGTTTACAGTATAGCACATACTGTATAGTATAGCAGTATATAACATAGCTATAGTATAGTAAATAATAGAAGTAAGAATTGGTGGTAAAGGGGTTGGTAAATGTAAGGATTTGGTTGGCGGCTATCAAACGGGGTTGAGGGACAAGCAATATAACCCTTTGTGTAGCCGAGGTACAGAGCTAAAAAGAAAAATTAGGTCAATGGCTATTTGACTGATGGCAAAGCACGTATCCGAAATTTATGAAAATCACGTACTCATTTGTTTTGAAGGAGATGTTAAGATTTTTTTCGAATAGATCAACAAGAGACTTAAGACCGCTCTCCCAAGCAAGATATAGTCGGTCATTTAGGTGAGATGATTTAAAAAGGATCGGCAAGTGGACGTCTATCCCAGTTCTTTGAGGGACGAAGCCGAGTAAGTATCACTTCTTTCTGGGATAAGGCAGAGGACGGAAAACTGGAGTTTTGGGAAGCAGATTGAGTACATCCTTGCACGAACTTCTCATTAATGAAGACACCGCTGTATTACTAAACATAGGGTTAACTATTTAGTATATAGTCCAATGTAAATATCCATAATTTTATTTCAGAATTTCAACCATTTGAATAAAAACGAATACATACTGTAAATTCTATTTATACTATAGAAATTCCTTTTATAAATAAATTACTAAGCTAATTTAACCTTGGATTAGAACAAATTCGTTAATTTTAGTGTATAATTTTACACTAATGCAGTGCGCTTAGAATTTAATAGGGTAGTGAAATCTAAGTAGTTTGAATAATTAAATGGGATCCCATAAAATCAAATATTTTAATTATTCGACTTGAGCATGGAGGCGTCGTTCTCCGGTAAAGTAGGTAAAAGGATATATTTACGGATCGTTATATTGATACATTTAAAATATATACTTCCATACATTATTTATATATTAGATACATTACATATATTACTATTTTTATATAAGTAATTAGCCTATTAGCCGATGGACCAACTCAAAGATCATCAAGGCTATAGGTCATTACTTCAGTGAAAAAAGAAAATACCCGCGCCGTAAATTTGGAATTGACGATGACCATATACGTCGCCTGGTGGTAAAATCGAGATCCAGCGATACTTTTCGAAGAAAAACAAGTAACGGATGATATCAATTAAGACACTGTCATTCAAGGCTTTTCTAATAAAAAATCCATAAAAGTAAAAATTACGTGTTTATCATTAAGTGTACAATATTTTTAAACAACAGAAATACATTTATTTTATGTAATAACCCTTCTAAATTTTGATTGACTTAAAAACGGTGGAAAATTGACGGGTTAAAGGCTCTAGGTACGCCACTACAGGTATGGGGCAATCGTCTTTTGTCTTCCTGAGTTTTCTACGAAAATGCTCAATAACGAGTACCAATCCGTTATTACTCCACAAAACTTACGATTATCTGTTGGTTAGAAAATAATCATCACTACTATGAACAATTCCTCCTAAAACTATATGGACACCCCATGCTCCTCCGTCAGCTGCGTCACCGGATACGAGCTAGGGGAGGCTGACCAAGAAACGAGAGCCACAGACGTTGAGGAGATGATTGGAGAAACTGTCGGGTCGCCCCAAGGGGGAAGACGCTCGTCGCGGGCTGGAGTCTCTACGACCAGGCCGCTGACCGATGAGCGTCAAGAAAGAGATAAAATGGGTGGACCTGTAGTCTTTGACCTTTGCTGGCAGCCTAGTCGGCTTGATTTGTATTGATCTGCTTGCTATAAGATCTTAGAAAGTGTGCCCCGACAGTTCACTATGCTCAGGATAAGAGGAGCAAGGTAGGTATTATAGGTAGTTTATCTGGTCTTGGAATGACCACGAATTCACACTCGGTATCTTAGGGTAGGCGAAAACGTTTGATGTTGTCCCCCATAGCTCTATTCCGTATGACCAGATTGGCTTAAGTATGACTTTGTAGATTAGTAATTTATTTTCTATTGAGAGAAGGGAAGTCTTTCGAAGTAGGAACTCATTAATTAAAATAAACTGCCGTCACCATACTGCTTCATGTGGGGATGTATAACTATATGTTCTTTCCCGCATGTCGTTCACGCCTATTTATTGCTATTATTCACGGTTGTATGATTTATTTTCTGTTTAGAGTAGTGACTAAATCATTATGAGGAAAAAACAAAAAAACAAAAAACAACCTAAGGGTTGCACCCCTAAGTAATGTATCTAGCTTCCAGAGAATGTGAGTGTGAGAGAAAGGAAGAGGGTAGGTAAGGTCGGATGGAGTTGGTGAGACTGAAAAAGAACGAAGGACTTGTGATTTGCAATGATCCCTAACAAGTTTTACTACTTGGGATTAAGCGATCAAGTTGTTATAGAAGTGGCTTGCTGACTCAGAGGTAGAGGGCTTCCGCCCAATCGCTTGTAAACCGAATAAAAACATTGCCGAAAATTCCCTTCTTTGTCTCTCCATCTCTGACTCTCGTCTCTCTGGGGTGAATTACAACACGGCATTACCGCCGTCCTTGTCCTCCAGTTCACAGATGTCTCTTACCAGAACCGGAAACGGCCATCACAAAGTACCCTGATTAATACAGTCATCTTCGAAAGAGATAGCCATTTTAGGAACAATCATTGTTTAGTACAAGTTGTAGAATTGTCCCGGAATCCGAGGCCAACAAAAGCATAGAATCTCAGTCTCTAGTTTATGCTCAACCGTGGGTACTTAAAGCATCAACTTTTAAAGTACTTATAACACTTGAAGCATCAAACAATAAGAGTCTCCGGAACCGATTTCAATGACTTGTTGTAGAGCAACACAAAACCACAACACACATTACGTATTATTAATCAGCATGCCGAGGGCTTTAATTTGATCCCCTACTCAATATATTTTATAAAGATATTTATTAAAAATATAATATATTAATTGGGATGTAAGAATTCATACATAGATACACATTCAGCCCAGGAGTACCCCCCTCCCCTCCCAAGGTAATCCCCGCAGCTAGCTCCTCCCCCCATAGGGCCGGAAGAAGGAGAGGAGCACCCTGTCTCTCTCTCCGAACATTTCACAATGTGGCGAAGACCAGAGAGGTGGCAAGAGAGCCACAGATGCTCAAGGCATGCGTTGGGACCCCAAGATATACATTTATATTTACTATAGATCGCGATGCCACCGCTGTTAGGTGACGAGGAAGATTATAAGAATGAGTATTACTGGATAAGGAGTTGATAAGAAGATTTGGAAGAGCGGATATGTTTTTTGTAAAACTTGGAAAAGCTTGAGGCTAAGTTTTAACTATGCTAACACTTGGCTGTAACTAGACAGTTAGGCCTTGGAAATCGCCCTAAAGGGATGGATGTGTTTGAACTGTAGAAGGGAACATTGACTACAGTTCTGAGGGCTTAAGATTGGAATGTTTGGATTCGTTTGATTTACAAAGGTTTGCCTGCCCGCTTTCTCAGCAAAAAAAACAAAAACAAAAAACGTGTTCCATGAATGTCCCTCCATTATTTTGGTATATTAAGCCATATGCTTAATTTTATTTTTAGCAGCATCGTGGCATCAAATGGCTCTACCATGCAAAATATTATGCCTAAAACTAAAAATGATTACGATAAAGTTGCGAACATGATGTTCATGACTTTCATTTATTCTAATTAAAAAAAATTACTTGCTATTAGACAATAGCTTTGAACAAACGTAATTAATAGCTTTAATTAGTAACTTTAAAGATACCTATACATTTTGAAGACTATTTACAAGGACTGTTTTTTTCAACTTGCTTCGGTGGTTTTCGCCATTAAGAGGAACAGATGTTCTTAAAAAATTAATAACACTTTTGTCATACGTGAAAAAAATTATGTGATTCACTGTATTTGTATTCAAGACGTTTGCTTTCTTTTCTCATTCATCTTATTTTAGCTCCAATGACTGAATCAAGACAATGGTGCATTACAAATGTATGTATAATGCTATGAATTGAAACTATTGAGCAATATTTTAAATTACTTTTAACCAATTTCTTTCAACCATCAACTTATTAGATCTAGTTGTAAATCCTTTGCTTGGTACTTTCCTGTGCCATTGAATTGAATACTAAAATCTCTCTAACATATGGTGTGTATAAGTTCAGTATGTATTTATAAACAATGATTAAGATTGAAGTAACGGTTAAGAAAAGATAAATAATTGAGATAAAGAAGTCTCTTGGTCAAGTCGGCCAACAGTTTCAAATAAAGGATCCAATAAGAATTTTTTTCTGATAAGGAAAGGATGAGGTGCTCTCAGCCTCTAGAGGGAAATCGAATAAATTGAGGAAGAAGGGTCTAGAATAGTAGAACACAAGTTTGGCGTAGATTCTATTATTGTAGATTTCTTGTTGATGTTTTTGTACTTATGAGTAATAACCGCGGATGGGTATGTTATAAACTTAATGTCAACGAAAATAGATATTAAAATGATGATCAAACAAGGTAATGATTGTTGTACATCTATCATTTTATCAGTACGACTAATTTTACGCGAATTTTCGTTTAATTAAATTTAGTAATTGCTCAAATATACAATTTCGTAACCAGAATTAATTATTTGAAGGGAGGTAGCCTTCGTCTCTGGAATTTCACGCATTTATTCAATTATGTTTTGTAATTGCACGCATATTCGATTTCTTGAACGAAATCAATTATTTGAACGGATCGAACCTTAGCGACCGGAATCGTACACAATTTTTTTCTTGAAGCAATAAAGACCGTCCATAGCCTGTAACAGGGAAACCTACATTTTTTTTTAAGCTGAATTTAATAGCTTTTTCTTACAGCGCCAAAAATTCGCTATTTCATTGAAAAGATTAACGAAAACAGAAGGTGTTATAAGTCTACTTATCGTTAACCCAAAAGGTAAGACTGAAAGAACCCAAAATCAATCTATTCATATATATTTTTAAAACATTAAGTATGTATGTTCCATTTAGAAGTATATTTCATTTGACAGACGTAAATCGGACATTAAATGAATTGGGGCTAAATTGTTAAGAAATAATGCAGAATCCCGCATAGAAGTTCAAAAGGAGAATGGAAGCCTTTATAACATGTAAGAGCGAAGAGAGATGATTTTAGGGGGATATCGCCTGCTGCGTACAATAGTGACCAAACTCAGAAATCATTGGAAATAAAATTATTTCAAAACGCTTTGTTCACTCTTGCTCTCACACATTTTATTAATCATGGCGACGAGACCTTTAATTCGAAACCTGACATAGTAAGATTGGATTTTTTTTTAAATACCTGTGAAATAATTCATTGTTATACTTTACCATGCGGCTGGTTTTAGTTTTAGCACCATAGAGAGAGAGAGGGAGAGAAATAAAAAAAAAAACTAATGTAAAATAACGTCTTTCTTTATAAGACACAGGTGGAATTAAAACTGCGAACACGATTTTAATGTTTTTTCAAAAATAGAACAAGATAACGGTATCTTTAATTCGACACTTTACTCAATATTACATATTTTTTATTTTATCACCATGCTATTAATTAATTGATTCCCCTTAATTATGTTCATGATTTTTGTCTCATTCGATTCAGTGCACAAAACTAGGTTAGATTGTGAATAAAAATGTTTCTTTCCATTGAAAATAAGGTGTTGAGCTAAGTACCAACAGTTGTACAGGGTGATTATAATTTATAACCTAAAATTTGTGATCTTATAGGAAATTTGACGCTGAACCAAACCAAATCATATAAACAAGCCCGAAAAGCGCTTCGGTATAGAGCTAAGACAGCCAAAAATAGTTTTTTGACATTTTTTTCTGAATAACTGAAAGTATTCATCCTATCAAAGGCCACTTATTGGCAAGATTATAAAAAACTAATAGTTCCTATGTTTTAGGGTCGTAAATTTCGAATCTATAGTTATTTATATATTATCCTCAATTATTTACCGTCTTCAATTATATTTAGATCTTAATAATTATATCTATAAATTTCTTTTCTCAAATTTGCAAAAGAGTTTACATTCACCAATTGCTTACAACACAATAAATCAATCTTTGTCTTCCGTTAGATAAAACCATAAACCATAAAATAAAAAAAATTAAATCATAAAATCAAACTCTGAGGGTCTTCACTGCGTTCAATATTTAACTCTTGGCCCCGGTCTTAATTTTGTCTCGTAAGGATCTGAAAACAACATCTTCGTTTGTGGTACTTCGAGATATTTTTCCCATGTGTTGAGTCCTTCAGTGCTTGTAATCTTTGTCCCTGCTGTCTTGTGCTTCATCTGATAGAGTGCCAATCTACATTCTCTATTATCAATTTACCATGGAGGAGGGTTTTATGGACAGTTGCTAGGAGATTATACCATTGTGAATTGACTGGCCAACTGTTACTTGAACGGCTTTTATTTCGTTTTAATTTCATAACAGCTGCTTGTGCAATGATCTGCAGATGAACTTAACTTACTTAGGAAAAAAAAAACTTACTTAACACTTAGGAAAAAATATCCCTTATACTATCCCCGAACGAATAAAGGGAATTGTAGAATGACCTTAAGACATTGTAGCTTTTTTTGAATGATTGGAAAAATACAGAAAACGAGAAAATTCAATTACCTTATTTTTGACGATAAATGAACTCCGATCGCACTGAAAAAAATGCTCATAAATGACTAATTTATACTCTAAGCGAACATGCAGTTCATTTTTTGAAGTGTGTAAAAATAATTTCTTTTAAGTAAAAATAATATTTATTGAGCAAGCTACAAAAGGTCAGTTTTCAGCGGGTGGCATGTGCAACTGAAACATTTTGAGAAACAAATACATCATGGAAAAACATTCTATGGTTAATATACTACCACAAAATAATAGTTTTCGGAGGAGAAAAAAAATCTGGTTTTAAGGGATTTTTTTTCCACCACAGGAGTGAGTCTAAGCTGAGAAGGCCGAATTTTTAAAAGGTATAAATTCGATATAATAAATAGGAGATTTATTTTAAATTTTCTCCGCAGGTATGGTATGGTTCACGACGATGAGCAACGCACTTACGGCTCTGCACTACTGCAGGGTTTGGAAACCATTCTGTCTTCATACTATGTCCCTCTGCCGCAACATCGAACCCTCTGACGAAGTAATCTCAATCACGATCTCGACCAAGAAACATGATCTATTGATGATACCAGGTATCATTTTGTCTCGGTATCTACAACTCACCAATCGGGGACTGTGTAGTACGGATACATAATCTCATTCATACCATTTCCATTCATTGACTTGCTATTGGAAACAAATTGTATTTATATGATGCATTTCAAAAGGAAGCCTTCAAATCCTCCAGCAGTTATCACATATATACACTAGGGAGGAACAGCAAATAAAGGAATTTAGGATAATCTACACATCACTAAAAAAAAAACAATTTGTAATGTTTCATTCTTCTGATGAAAGTCGTTAGCTCTTTGTTGTTTTATTTTATTTTGCCTAAAAATCTTTATGAAAATATCTAGTTTAGGTAAATTAGTTTCAATCAAAAAAGGCTCGGAAAGAACATATAATTTTATGGAAAATGAAGGGTTGTTCGCTTGAAGCTTCCACTTTGATGTCCCCGTTCTTTTTTTATGTTGAACAAGGATTTTTCATTTCCTGAAACTGCCGATAATTGCATGCAAGGACAGCTATTGTTTTACGCAATCGAATGATGGGGAAAAATCCATCATTTTCCCAAGTAAAGGAAAGTTGGTAATGTAACATGTGGACACTTTTGGGAATCAGTACTTCTTCGAGTGAGTATTTTGTGGATTTGATAAAATCTTGATTTTATGAAGAGCATGCAATAGTCCTGTTTTATTTTCGTTAAAATTAAATTAACCCCATTGCGCAACTCCTCATGAAGAGGCAGGATGAACCGATGTTGCCGAGGTGGATGGAGTGTGTGGTTGGCATTAGGCTTTCCTATTCCTCTTGACCTTAAATAGATAGATAAATGCAGGGGGGGGGGGAGGAAAAGGTGGCCTGAAAACTAGAAATAGGTTACTTATCTTTATATAAATTTGTGATCTGACATTATTTCTTTCAGATGAAGAGTTTATTCTGATTGCTCTACAAAAATATGGCCCTGATGAAAAACTATATCCTGAGTTCAACGAAGGAATAATTAGTTAAATTGGGAAGAGAAAATACGAATTAACATCCGGCTAATGTTCAATAATCCATTGCTATGAATAAGTCAAATAAATCAATTTCTTCTGAAGCTATCTTTAATACTTATTATTATAGAACAATCTTCTTCTTCTATACATTTTACCCACGGGTGGCTTGGATCCATTTCCCGAACTGCGGTCTGTTTAATGCCTTTCTTCCCAGCCAGTTTTGTAATAAGGTCATCCACTTATTCATCGGTCTTCTGTGAGGTCTTTTCACTAACCTCCAGCCGTTTTTGGTAATTTAGCAAAAGACTGATTTTTACAGTATCCAGTCGAGATTCCAGCCCTTTCTCTTCTCGTATTCATCGGTTCCTAATTCGGCCGGTCCTATTTTTCCCCAAAACATTACCTCTCATTCATTTCTCGGTTCGTATTTAAGTCTCAAAATCCAGCATCCTACATCATAAATCCTGTACAGTACAGAGTTGTTAAGAATAGAATAGAAAACAATAAATGTATTCCGGGACAATGTCCCTTATGAATAGCAATATTGCTCAGAATACATGTGTTTACGTATTAACATTTTGGTCTTAATCTCTAATTACACTTTTATGACTTTGTGTAGTTATAAGAATTTATTTTTTGCTTTTGGAATCATGTATATCGCTCTCTTCTAACTCAAATCCTGGTGTAGGTACTTGTAAAAGACATTCACAGGGAAATTTCAGCGTTGAAACTGGATTCAATGGATCAAACTACATTAAACCTTGCATTATGAGAAAAAAAATTAGGTACGTTGCAGATACACCACCAAGCAATCTACTCCCGACTTACCAGGTTAAATTCAACGACGGCTGAGGAGAATGTTGAATAGAGATCTTATAAATTAATTTAATTAATATCTTCAAACGTTGCTTCAACAATATAGGGATTCCTGGATTACCTCTTCCTTCAGATCAAATAGGTCATCCAAGATGGTTGTGACGATAGTCACAGTTATGAATCATTAAATAAAATTACCACTCATCCCTATAATCCTCCTTGGAGACTGAAACGGCAGTGGACTCGTGATCTGCTATAAATGCGTGACAGCGGGAGCCCTGGCAATGGCCAGTTTCTCCAACCAGGTCCTGAGCGTCTGTGGCTCTAGCGCTCTTGGTCAGCCTCCACTGGCTCGTATCCGGTGGCGCGGCTGACGGAGGAGGGTGGGGGACTTCTCAAGACTCCGTTTCCTCTTTTACATGAAGGGAGGTGACAAACATGTGGATTTGGGGGGTCTTTGGGCTGTTCGTAAATATTGTATGAATGGGCGAGGGAATGATGAATTGTAAATATGGTATGAATGAGAACATATATCTCAATTACTTATTGCCTAATAATGCAGATTGTAATATTGTACTATAAAGAATATTAGAAATTAAAAAAATTAAATAAAATTTATATAGTGAATCAATAAAAACAAATATTATTACTATTAAATTTATTTTCTTCACAAGAAAAGTAGTTAGAGCTTATTTTGAAGAGTAATCACAAGTCCAACTCTTTAGTATATACTGTTGTCGTGTCATTGTGTTAACGTACTTTAGCCCGAGGGATTCTGTAGTACGCCGACTCTTGAAACAGGAGGAATGCCACGGAGGAAGGCCAGCCAAGGCCGACAGACTATAAACAACTCTGCTCTGTGAGTTAATAAAACCGGCGGATATTTGCGTAAATCGACGTGGAAGGAAGGATAGGGAATGACGTTTCATTCGGCGAGGCGTACATAACGCGCTGTAATAGGAACCACCGTCTTGGTGAACGATAATCTTGGCAAGTGGGCTGATTCAGCTCGGCAGGCACATGGCAGATTTGTGGTGGGAGCCGTCCTGGTACCACTTACCTCTCACCCGTTATCCATTTTTACACCAGCTCCCAGCTATCGGATGAAATTTGTTTATTATCGCAGAAGGAACTTGTCAGTGATTCATGCAAGTTGGCAGAGGCTAGGGTAAACGTCAGGTGCAATGGTTGGGGCCACCATGCCTTCCAATAGCTAACACGGCTTTGTTGTAATTGTAATTGTCATAAACAATAGTACCATTTACATATTTACAGAGTCCGAACGGAAAGGATCTACCTTGAAACTGGTACGGAGCAACCGTTGTTACGTCTGAATTTTCTACGGTAGTGGTCGTAAGATGATTGAAATTTTGAAGGTGTATTTTATAACACTTCAAAATATGATGATTAGGTGATGGCTGAAATTCGGAAAAAATAATTATACTTAAAAAATCGGATCCGTTTTGGAAACTATTAAGTTAGCTCAGAGTTCAAAGTTCACATTTTAAATTGAAAGCTCAGGTTTTATTTAAAGTTAAGATATATCCTTATATAATAACAGGGTCATGCAGAATAAAATCAAAGCTTATTCCGTAATCAATTTTGGAAGTGTGCTCTAATTTAATGGCATTACTAGGCATTTTGACTAATATTTTAGCTATCCATAGTTTTTATTTGTTTTAAAGGCTACTTTTTTATTATTAAGTGTATAAGAACCACACAAGGCCCGGAACGGGACCAATTTTCCCACGGTGTGCTTGTATTTCTACCATTTAGTTTATAATTCATCTAACTATATTTTAGTTGGCAAAAAAATATTTAAACAATGACAAAAAAACCTATCCAACCACCCTAATCGCCTGGCCCAATCATTACACTGCGCCACACATCCCTATAATATTCCTCGGAGGCTGAAGCGACAGTGGCCTCGTATCTTGCTATAAATAAGTGACAGTGGGAGTCCTGGCAACGACCAGTTTCTCCAACCTGAGCGTCTGTGGCTCTCGCGCTTTTTGTCAGCCTCCACTGGCTCAATTCCGGTGATTCCTTATCCGGCTTGTAAGGGAGGTGACAATAATGTGGATTTGAGAGGTCCTGGGCCTGGTATGAATGAGAACATTTATCACAATTACTAATTGCCCAATAAGGCAGATTGTAATTTTATCACAATAAAGATTTTCGATATTGAATAAATAATGAAAAATAACAATTTTTGAGGTGACTAATTATTAAATCAAATAGCATAAATTCGTTATCATCTTAACTGAAGCAATCCATTAGTCAACGTTGTGAAAGCTAATGATGCAGATTTGACGATATTGGAAATATTTACTCTACAAATTATTAAGAATATAGGAATGCAAAAGAATCCCGCCAAGTAGTCCCAATCATCCATCTTGGATTTACTTTGTGTTCTGCTTTTTTTTCATGTTCAACGTTATCAAATTGAATATTAATGTTGAGTCGACACAAATTTGACTATCGTATTGTTGCATTCTGAATTGGAATCGCTATAACAAACTATTCCCAACTATGTGATTAAACTTTAAAGCACTACTAACCGTTTAGGCAGGAAATAAATACGTCGACTACGGGGGCCATTGAAGTTCTAAATAACATTCTGCGCAAATCCCTGCCCGCTTGGTTCATCATCCGCTTCTTTGGACACCTCCTTGTTTAATCCATCGTGACTTACAAACTCTCTTACCTTAATAATCGCCTCCAGCCGAAATCTCATCATACAGGAGCCAGCACATCCTGTATTCCCTGAAGATCGGGCTTCTCTGATCATTCTTTCCTAATCCAAACCGCAAACCGGTGGATTCCTGTGAATATAATTCCACAATATTTGTTATATAAATGTTATATAACAATATTTAAATCCATATTTTACCAGCACCTCGCTCCTTTTCTGTTTAGTAATTCATTATCTTAATTATACATCTTCCTTTCTGTAATTCCTACTTTTCCTCTAATTTAATCTGTCCACCCTCCCCTTTACTTCAGTTTTGGTCCAGTAATTATACCTAATTATCAACTGATCACGACTATGATAGCCAAATTATGATATCATGTTATTCACATTCAGTTCGTTTACTAGTAAGCTCTTGGTTTCATCATATCCCACCATGGAATATTACTATTAAATGGTAAACACTAGAAAGAGAAAATTACCTTCTTGCTACCCTTAGGGGAGAAAGTTCCAAAATAAAAAAATTTGAATTTACACAATGTGAAAAAACAATTTTCACAAAAAAAGCTGTAGAGTATTAAAACCTTTTATTAATTTTTACATCACCCGTCGACGTGTCTCTGATTCAGGGATCTTAAGGGCTAAAAATGATATTATTTTTCAAATTCATCGTTACATTCTTCTACTATTGCATACCGGTTATCTATCTTCACCTAACATCAGGTATATAAATACTTCTTTTATAAAACAATAAATATTCCTACATTCCATAAAACAAGCAATACTCTGGCAAAACAAGCAGTATTGCATGCTTTATAGTTCGATTGCTGATGTAAAAATTAATATACGAGTTTTGGATACTCTTAAGCCTTTTTTTGAAAAATTGGTTTTTTCACTTAGTAGTAAAATTTGTCACGTCATGTGTCACTTTTTGGAGTGTTAAGACTTTAGAATAATATAAAAATTGTATTTCATTTCATCATTCGTTCGTTAAGAGGAAATGTTCCGCAGGCCTTTCATTAGCACCCCGTTACCGTTTTGGATAGTCCCTGAGTCCATGGAATTTAAATGCAATGAAAAGCTCACAAGCAGTGAGCAGTCGAGTTTGTTACAGCCGGGTGACAAGCAGAATGGTCTGGTCGGTAGCAAATGCTCACGGTACGTGGGCAACAAGAAGGCTTGACCCGGTATTCGCCACGGCAGTGGCCCCGTCAGGACAATATTACACGTCATCGTCGGATGATGTATTGGCCTTGAACCCTACCTGAAACCTTTGCCAACATCGATTATCGGTGCGGCAATATCAAAGGGCCAATACATCATATAGCGCCGCCAGCCCTTGGGAAAAAATAGTCTGACCAGTGGTAGTCAGCCAGAGTCTCCCCCGATTCCGTTGCACATTTTGGAACCAGATCAAATGAACCAGTCCACCGTTGGTTTACAACCATTGGCATGGTTTTAAAAAAATGAAATATGATACCTCCAGGTGCACAGTGCATCGAGTATACGGAGAGAAAGGACAAACCCCAAGTCTCACCTTCCAATAAGTATTTTTTATAAAAAGTGTTAGATTTGCTTCTAAAATTAATAAAATCGACAATTCATACAACATACAAATATCTAAATAATTTTATAAAATTAATAAATAAATAACTCAGTCTCGTCGAACTGGCATCCGGTGTGTAGTTGACGATGGATATTCTTTATATTTCTGTTATAATAGGGCTGATTATTATAAGTTAAGAGACACAGTTCTTAGGATGTTACTGATAAACATACTATTTGTTAATGATAAGACTATGTATATTACATTACTATCGACACCCCAAAGTTTTCAAAACTATTCAATCAGGGTTCGAACTTCATCAGAGTCCCCAGCTAATTTAAAATAGTCCACTGTCAAGTGTAAAATCTCATTTCTGTCAATGAATGAATTGACTCGTTAGACTTCGAAAATATTCCCATTAGTTTTTGTATATCCCTATAATCCTCCTCGGAGACTGAAACGGCAGTGGCCTCGTGACCTCCTATAAAGGCGCAACAGTGGCAATGGCCAGTTTCTCCAATCATGTCCTGAGCGTATGTGGCTCTCACGCTCTTCGTCAGCCTTGCCCGTCGGTGGCGTGGCTGGTGGGGGAGCGTGGGGGACTTCCCAAGACTCTGCTTCCTCTTTCGCATGCGAGGGAGGCAACACCCGTGTGGACTTGGGGTGCCCCTGGGCTGTTTGTAAATATTGTATGAATGTGCGAGCGAATGATGAATTGTAAATATTGTATGAATGAAAACATTTATCTCAATTATTTATTGCCTATTAAGTAGGCAGATTGTAATTTCATCATAAAAAAGTTGTTTATAATAATAAGTTTTTGCGTCTTTTAAAAAAAATCAAAACTTTCATTAAGGTTGCAAATAATTGTAAGATTTGTCAATAGAACCTTGCACAGGGCAATGCAACAAAAAATTTCACTCTTAGATCACAAGGATGGTTTTACCTATTTTTGAGAAATATCACTTTTAATATGAAGAAAATTGAAAGTTTTGGGGTATATTTGAAGTAATTATAACTTTTTGAACTGAAAAATTATGTTACTATAGAAAATTAGTAATACTATCATAAAATAATTGTAAAACACCACTGGTTGAAGGATCCATTGTGAATAAAGAAATAATACACCATTAAAATGTGCCAAGTTACGAGACTGAAAAACTGTACTCAAATTGATCTTGGTTCTATGTATTTTCCTTCTAATGGAGCTAATGTTGACACTTGTCTACAAAACCTTTGACTAATACCAAACAAGTCTGAATCATTCAAATGGATAAAGAAACAGTTTATTTTGGGAGTTTTGTTCATTGTTTAATGCACTTGTTCATGAGGAACAAGAATTATATTTAAAATACATGTTACCTCAAAACTGACGCTGATCGTTGCAACATAAACCATAAATCCCGAGTTCATAAAATTTCAATTTAATTTACGATACCAAAGGTGTATCATGGCGGATGGATGAAAATGCAATTTACTATGCATTAATGTCCTGAGCGTCTGTGGCTCTCACGCTCTTGGTCAGCCTCCACTGGCTAGAATCCGGTGACGCGGCTGACGGAGGAGCGTGGGGGACTTTCCAAGACTCCGCTTTCTCTTCGCATGTGGATTTGGGAGGTCTCTGGGCTGTCTGTAAATATTGTATGAATGAGCAAGTGAATGATGAACTGTAAATATGGTATGAATGAGAGCATTTATCTTAATTACTTATTGCCTTATAAAAGGCAGATTGTAACTATAGCACAATAAAGGAATATAATAATAAAATTATGCATTAATAATACCTTTTCATTTATTAGGTTGATAGACAATCGATACATTTATAATAGTAAACAAGAAAACACATAACTGTATGAATAACCATGTATTAACTAAGTTTTATTTTTTGAATGTATTTTATGTCTTAAATACAAAACACAAATATATAGACATATAAAACAGAAATTGAATCTTTCTGAATATATTCACGACATTGATATTTTAAATGAACATTACAAAAATTAACCTTTACTTAAGTTAATAAAATTGCTTACTAATAGAAAACACTTAAAACATGAACGCTAAAATTGTTTTAACACTAATTATACATGCCTATATTATTCTAGATGATAACAAATATTTTCTACTAGATTAATCTGATTTGACATATTTCATTGTAAGTATTTTATACAAAAAATGAATTTCCGAAATATTATTTTCTTTAAACGCTGGGCTGGCGGTTGGGTGTACTTACCCCTTTGGTGGTTTCGAGCACCATCTTAAAAGCTGATAAAATGATCTCATATAACTAGAATTATCTCATAAGTAGGTGATCTATCACAGCCAGTAACACTTTGCAGCCTGCAGATACCCAACTCATTGGTTATAAGGGACCATATTAATAATATGTTAATTTATGATTTTTATCGGGCTTAATGTTCCTTCAAGGATTGGGTTCAAAAGGGTTGTGTTACATATTGCACAATCAATATAAATTTGATTATATTACTTATTGTTTTTTCGATTTTTTTTAATTTTTCAGCCATAGTTATGTAGTATTTTTGTTAATAGATTTCCGTACATATTGCACTAGCATATATTACCTAAGGTAAAATAGAATGTAATATCCTTCCAGTAAATATGCTTGAAAAATTATTGCAATAAACCATAAATATTTTGTTAAATAAGCACATTTGGTGTGGATTGCCTAAAATAACTAATTAAAAATAAAAATACCAACAACCATTAATAAATAATTAATTTATTAAATTCTATACTTAGTATTCTATATGTAACTTTCTTAAACCCACTTGCATTAAGAAAATTTAAGGCTGGTAATGTAATATATTTTTTAATACGGTCCCTAAAAAAATAAAATAAGTGATAAGGGCAGAAAAAAAGAAAGATCATGCTTAAACTGAGTATCTTAAAAACCTTTTAAATAATTGTGAAAACTACTTGGTGTTTTTATTGGTATAATTTGTTTTTTTTTGTTTAAATCGCCTTGGTTACTGAAGATTGACCTTTTATCAAATAGATAAAAAAGAATTATATATGTGCAGTGAAATATTCACAAAACAACCCAGTTCAGAACATATTGTAAACGCGATTTCTACAAAGCCATCATTAAAACACTTGCGTTAATACTTAACTTCTAAAAAATGTAAAAGAATTAATTGCAAAAATTCCAGTATTAACACATTTTGATACATCTAAGGAAATTACCATTGAATGTGATGCAATAGGATGCTGTTTAATGCAGGAGGGACAACCTATATCCTATGCGTCAAGGTCGTTGTCACCAACAGAAAAGAATTTTGCATAAATTCAAAAGGAATTATTAAGTCTTCTTTTTGCAACATCTAAATTTCATTTATACATCTATGGGCGTAAAATTGTGTCAGAACAGACTAACTTGTGGGCAGACTTGTGTCTCTAATTAAAAAGAATGTTGGAGAAATACCTTCACCCAGATTGCAGCGAATGATTCTTAAATTAATTAAGTATGACTTAGATTTGAGATATGTGCCTGGGAAGGAATTGTATATTGCTGATTGAGGTTATGAAAATGAGGAGAACGTCAATTCTGAAGAAGATTGGATTAGTGAGATAGTTCATGAAGTAGCATATAATAATTATCAATTGCAGGTCACACCTAGAAGAAAAAAGATTCTCGAAGATGAAACCGCCAAGGATAAGACATTACAATGCCTAGTGCAGTACTACATGAAGGGATGGCCTGCCAATAGTAAAGATGTACAACATGTAGTAGGCAAGCTACTTACAAAAAAAAAATAATCAGATAGTCAATAGTTTTAATAGGCGGTTTAAGATTGGCAAATATAGCACTAAATTTCGAAAAATCAGACCACTTACACCAAGCTCAGCCCTCTCACTAATTGTATTAGATTAATTTGTTTAGTAATAATATTGTTATTGTAATATTGTAAATCAAACTTGGAGCAACGCACCTATATTGTGTAACTTAATAAATGCTTCCATGCTTCAAGATATAATTCACCTAAGAGGAGTGACATTGCACCACTGTTTGAAAAAGTGGGCTATAAATCGAAACAGTTGGAAAACCTGGATTTCAAAGATGGGAGTTTTTTTCTTCTAAAAATGGAGTGGTATTTTTTCAATGCCAAAAAAGGAAAGGAACTTGTACACAAGTACTTTTGACAAACTAGTTTTTTCAACGCTTTTCCTGTGTATTAAAGGTAAGAACATTCCGGAAACACACATGAATTTATGCTGTTTAGAAAAGCAAATGGAATTCATCAATGCATATTCTAATGCTCTTAATGGGTAAGCTGGCCTTAGGAAATGTTTCCAACTGTAATTACAAGGGCATTGAGGCGTTAAACCTTGCCCTGACAAATATGAAGGCAAACGTTCCGTTGGGCCTCCACCTGCCTCTTGAACGATGATGGATGTCGGCCTAGGCAGAAGCAGACAGTACTTTGACACTGGAGCTCACTCACTACGCTAGGCGATTACATATTCATACTTGAGCAGGTGAACGCGATGCTCACCCTCCGGTAATCGATCATAATTCAATAATAACATACCTCACCCGCTCGATGATAAAGCCTGATAGACTGGTGTGAATAATGACATGAATTGCATCCTGGCTTAGAGCACTGACCAATTTAAAAATTAAAATTTTCAACCCGGCTATATTTTTTTTTAATTGATAGGGCGTCCGTGTAGTTAATGGTCATAAATTTCTGGCAGCGAGTGAACACAGGCTGTGCATAACTCCGTGGACGGATCGCTGGTGCAAGGAAATACTAAAAATTAGCAACAATAGTTATTTTTTTTATAACTATATCTATTGAAGGATAACCTAGGAATACATTTCAGGGATCTTCAGAAAAGAGGTTGTTGATATTATAACTTAAAAGTAGTCTTTCCCCAACAATCTTATCCGAGCAGCAAAATATCAATTTAGTAGGGATATACAATTTAATCCAACATACAATAGTTGAAAAAGTTGAAGTTCCGAGTCTTAAAAATGAATCTGTGGGAGCATATGAATCAGTTTGTAACATAAATTAGACCTTCTCTTATAAAAAAAAAAACCCATTTAATTGTAGAAGTTTGGCTGCTATGGATTCGTTTAAATTAATAAAATAAATAAATTTATAATTATCAGCCAAAGAAAAATATATTTATTGACGGATCCAGGATTTGAATCCAGGACCCCTCCATCCTTGATATGAATTCCTGCGCTAACTTGTAAATTATGTTTCATGTAAAAATAATGGCCACAACTTGTATTAGATTCTATAAACTATTCTTGATATACGAAGATATATCTTGATATGCATAAGGATGTTGTATGGTAAAGCCACTTCTCTGTCATCTTTTAGAGTGCTTCTGAACTTCTAATAACCATGATGCAGTGACAACTAAGTGCTGCTTGACACAATTTGAAATCAAAACAAAAAAGAAAAGTAAATTGTCCAAGAAGGTATGAAGAAAGCTTCTGGAAAGAATTCCTTAGAATTTATAGTCCAGGAAGCAGAAGTATGAAGGCCACTCTGAGAAAAACAGTCCTTCGTTATCGGGCTAACACTTATAGGCCTATACATCTAGGACTAGTTGCCTCTCCTCCACATTCTTCCACGATACGTATTTTTTTTTAATTTTACGCATACGTTGTATGAATCGTACTGCAAAGTTATTGTACTTCACGATATGTTGATGTAAGCTTTGGAGCGAGGTCATCTTGAGAGACGAAAATCGTTGACTGGAGGTGGAAGTTTAGTGCTAGGTAGGTACGGACTAGTCTAGATTGTCCGGGATTGATTCAGACTCAGGCTGAACTGTGACTTACTGTCCCTGAGAGAGAGAGGAAATAGGAAAGGAGCACAAGGAAGAATGTCACTCTAGAAATAGAAAGCACAAAGAACTGAACACCTGCACAGGAACGGTAAGGGCAATGATGATGAGAGCCCAAAAATAAGAAACTATCTTCGCAAAGACACATACAAGTGGTGAGGACACTGGCTGCTGATCTTTGAAAATGAAAGCTTCTCACACTTCTCATACTATCTCGGAGGGTCTCCAAACGGAACACGTTGACACCGCAGGCAGGCCGAAAATCGTGGGCGGCGTTTGTAGAGACTGTCAATTCCTCACACTTGGGGAATAATTGCTTGATCTCCGTTTGGTCGGTAGCTGGTCACAAATGACTTAATTGTTTTCATTGCCCTTACCGTTCCTGTGCAGTTGTTCAGTTCTTTGTTCTATTTCTATTTCTAGAGTGACATTCTTCCTTTTGCTCCTTTCCTATTTCCAAATTGCAAGTGCCATTGTAAACTCGTCAGTTAATGCCAAAATGTAATGGTTGTAATCTATTACTAACTTGGGGTATGTATCGCTACATTCAGCATTAATAATGCCTGTCTCAACTAAATATTCTAGCGTATAGTCCAGAAATGATATTGCATTGCGAAGAAAATTGCGAAAAGGAAAACTGTGGACACAGTAAAAAACCTATTGAGATCAGCTGTAAAGGCTACAAATAAGTGATTTGTAATGGATTCCGAAATTGCATGTTTTGGAATATTTTGAATCTCCTTTTGCATTATTGTCTTTAATTTGACATTAGTCATGGAATACAGATAAGAACATTAAATATTAATGTAACGTATGGAGCCCAGTACTTCTGTGGAAATATGTTTCTTATATATACGGTAATATTCCCGGGTTGATAGGAAATAGTACATATTTAAATTAAACCCAATGAGTATCACCATTATAACCTACATGGAACAAAAGAAAGGGTTTAGATATTTAGAATCTTCTAAATAATTTGTCTGCTCGGCAAACAAAGATTTCACTTCAAACTATATTTAGGACACATTCCCAAAGATGTGGCTTCTATTATCTAGACAAAATTTAGTCAAACTTAAAATATATATTTTATTGAACTGAAATGAAAGCTCGGAATGGGCTCATCACAATTTGTAATTTATCGTTCTTACAATACAGTTTTTTTAATGGAACGCTTATACATTGCATAGAAGAACTCCAGAGCAGTGTTTAGAAATGTAATCTTTTTAAGATAGCTCCGATAAGTTTTTTTTTTTTTCATTTTAATAAATCTGGATTTTAGAAAATTGAAATGAATGAGCTTATTCATATTAAATTTACATTTGCTCTCTCATACGTACAGTATAGTTAGAAATGCACTCATATCCCAGGGTTCCCCTAATTCACCCGCAGTAAAGTTACCTTCCCGGCTATAGAGAGTAGAGAAGAAGGGAAAGAGGATAAAAAAAAACATTAATTGAAACAGGTACTGCTTGGCCTGAGGTACAGTTGAATATGTATTCTCAATTTTAGGTCGATGGGATTTACCGCACACAGACCGGTAAAACGGTACTCTCGAACCTGTTTGAAAATTCCGGACTCGGCAACTACTTACTGAAATTGGCAGTTTGAGATAATCGAAGTTACTGTAAATCTTTTTTAATAGCTGTATTACTTTCTAAGGGAGGAAGCTATATCCGTAGGGTCCATTTAATTAATTTACGAAGCTTCAACCGGAAGAAAATTCACTGTCCTCCCTTGGGATTTTCATCCATGACTCTTGTAACGTGAAACTAAGCCAATACGCTGTATGAGAGTTCCGATTTATTCTGTTCATTTATAAGTGGCTATAAATCAAAAAGTGATCCCCTGAGAACTAAGAATGCCGACTCCCCCAGGTAGTAGTCACCTAAAACTAACCAGCTATTAGCTCCTACCTTCATTAATAAAGTCATTTCCACAGCTGCCTCTACCTCCACGCTCACGGCCATTTAATCCATTAAGGAGTCATTAGTGAATCGAAACCATTTAATGGGCCGTCTCACTCCTCGACCATTTAACGGTTTTTCCGAAATTATTTCAGCACTACCGCAACCCTTCAATTCGACGCCTGAGAGAGACGAGTGAGAGATGAGACTTAATTTATGTTCTTTACAATTCATTTGGAATTACCTGCAGTATTTACATGATGCGGTGATCCTTTTCGTGTTATCGTGTCTAGTAGCTATATCATAGTAATGTATTTACAAAATTGTCTAGTAGCTGGAACTTTTTCACAAATAAAATGAAATGTTAACAAATTAAATAAAAATATTTACAAATTAAAATCCTATTTGGGAGTCCTGGCAATGGCCAGTTTCTCCAATCATGTCCTGAGCGTCTGTGGCTCTCGCGCTCTTGGTCAGCCTCCACTGGCTAATATCCGGTGACGCGGCTGACGGAGGAGCGTAGGGGACTTCCCAAGACTCCGCTATCTCTTCGCATGTGAATTTGGGAGGTCTCTGCTCTGTCTGTAAATATTGTATGAATGAGCAAGTGAATGATGAACTGTAAATATGGTATGAATGAGAGCATTTATCTTAATTACTTATTGCCTTATAAAAGGCAGATTGTAATTATAGCACAATAAAGGAATATAATAAAGAAAAATCCTATTATGCTTTGGTATATCCTAATATTAATTTATTAAAATATGATTCAGTTTGAGAAAGGACGAATTCTTGAATTGTGTGAACCTGTAAGTCGTTAATTTGAGAGAGAGACTTCATTTATTTATACAAGAGCTCATTGAATACAGTTGTCAGACACCAATGTATCTTTGAACATGTAAAAATACCTAAAAATATCCACCCATTTATATATGAGTCCTGAAACCAAAAATCCAAAAATTAAAAAGTTTATTTCTAGTGAAGGATAAACTGACTGTCTTTCTAGTGGAAACATTAAGCACAAGAGTTCTTAGTATTTACTAAATTATTGTCACTACGCTTACATTTTTCATGAAACCTTTATATGTTTTTTTTTACTAAGGTATAAATAAAGTGAATGTCCAATGGTATCTTGTAGTCAGCAGATTGTAGTATTCTTTGGTGAATGTATTATTATTCGCAGGGTTTAGTCTGTAGTCTCTGTAATTTGAGGTGGTTACAGGACATAATCCAGGATAGCGATGCATAGGTCAATAGAGAGAGGTCTCCACCTATGATATAGTAGCCTTTTCTGTAATCTATGAAAGGTGTAAAGGTCAAGCCTTTATGGAAATTTGTGCGGAAGTACTTAAAAGTCTCTATTTAACCATTTAAGTTCACTATTTCCCAAATTAATGAAAACAATTGTCTCAGTTATTGCTACATTTATATTTAATATATTTGGAATTAAAAGTAAATGCTGTCCACAGACTTTAAAGGTATTTGTAGAGCTTCATGTGTTCATCTTTACATGGATGGACCTACCTGTCACAAAAGAATTGATGACTTAAATGAAGTAATTGTGTTTAATTTAAAACACGTTGGGAAGTACGAGACTCAACATCGACTCTCATGATGTAGGTACCATATGAAGTTACTAACTCAGACCTTAATCAGTTGAACTATATCAAGTCGATTAGATGAAAGATATGGCTGGATATAGATTAAGAAAATAAACCGCCTAGAATAGGATCTCAATAAGGGTGAAAGCAAGGACAAATTTCATTTGAGAGAAAATTGTAATAAATAAACAAAAATAGAACTGTTTATGGACGCCTCTGATAGTAGTAGAATAAATAGCTAGTAAATCTTAGTTGCCCGTCCGTTACAAACTGAGTTAATTGCTTTTTGCAATTTGCAAATGGCTTCAATGAAATAGACACCAACGACATTATTTAACCATTTACAATTCCATGATGCGTAAAAGAGACTACCATAATTAATTATTTAGGATTTTTATTTTTTTTCATGTAAAGTATAGCCTGGTGTAGCAAGACGTTATTTGTTTTCTCTCCTTATTTGAGTGACCCAAGAAGTACTTGCAACGAAACAACTCCCTGTTGTATTTACTGTTAAAATTATTAAGTTTTTATCAAGTTACGCAGTGGAACCGTTTTAATTGCCAATTAAATACACACGAGCTAATGTAATGAGCGTACAGAAAAATAAAATGCTATTATTGGTAATTTTATTCAACCCACAAAAACTAACACGAGTAAATAGAAAAATCTAAAATGATAAATTATAGTAGTCTCTTTTACACATCATGGAATTGTGAATGGTCAAATAATGTTGTAGATGTCTATTCCACCGAAGCCAATGGCTAAGTGCAAAAAGCAATCAATTTTGTAACGGATAGGGAACTAGGATTTACTAGACATTTATTCTGCTACTATCAGAGTGGCATTCATAAACAATTCTATTTTTGTTTATTTGTTAGAATTTTCTCTGAAACGAATTTTTTCCTTGGTTAATCAAAGTGCTTTCACCACTATTGAGATCCCATGCAGGCGGTTTATTTTCTCAATCTATGAATAATTTCCTACTGGATAATTTTCCCTCTTGCTCCTATTATCTTGTCATAATCTAATAGTGTCCTTTTGGTTTTTAGCGATCCTCCTATAGAAGGTAAATCCTCTTAAATGTCCCATGGACTCCAAATGGATTGTATAATACAAAATAAAACCTTAGTTGTTTTTCTTCACTACCAAGGCCTAAATGGGAATAAAGTACTGAACTGACAATGAATTTTATGACTGGCTTGAGATCCGGAAAGTCGGTATCATTAGACATTAGTGTCAGCCAATAGAATGTATGTAACTAAGTGTGAGTCGGCATGGGTACGGCGAGGTACCTCCAGAATAAATTAATGGCTAATATGTAATAAATAATAAAACAACTTTATTATGATAAAATTGCAATCTGACTCATTGGGATATAAATAATTGTGATATATGTATTCATTCATACCATATTTACAATTTTCATTCACTCGCTCATTCATACAGTATTTACAAAGAGCCCAGAGACCTCCCAAATCCTCATGGTTGTCACCTCCCTCGCATGCGAAAGAGGAAGCAGAGTCTTGGGAAGTCCCCCACGCTCCTTCCTAACCCGAGCCACCGGAATCAAGCCAGTGGAGGCTGACAAAGAGCGCGAGAGCCACAGACGCTCTGGACATGATTGGAGAAACAGGTCGTTGCCAAGACTCCCACTGTTACGCATTTATAGCAGGTCACGAGGGCACTGCCGTTTTATTCAACCGAGGAGGATTATAGGGGTGAATGGTGCAGTGCAATGACTGTGCAGGGGATTAGGGTGGTTGGATAGGTTACCATGGAATTTCATGATCTTGGAAGGGATGGGCTCGAGAATGTAAGGTATATTAAGATAATTATGAAGGGTTTTGTTGTTGACGTAATAAGGGGGATTTACTATTGTTCTCAGGGCTTTTGATTGAAAGGATTGTATACGGTAACTGTTTCATTATAAGAAGGTTCAGGCTCCTAAACGGAAAATTAATTTTTTATCTCTTCCTTATTTACACGCACACCAAGCAACGGGTGCAGGTCAGCGTTCTTCAACCTCTCGAAAGAGGTATGTCGGACCACTTTTCACATGATCCCATTCTGGAAATGTTGGAGACATTTGGCTGTATTGTCAGTCAAGTGGGTAAATAGTGGGGCACCGTACAGCAGACCTGGCCGGAGGACACATTTATATATTATCGATTTGAGACGAAGTGACAGGTTGGGTGAAGTTAACAATTGCGATAGCCGGTAAGACCTTTGTCGTACTTTTTCTTCAAGGAGTGTTTATTCCAATCGTTTTTTATACACGGTATATAAGGCCCAGTGAAGCGAGAAGGAATTAACTGAATAATTGTAAATATAATAATATTTACCGAATAAATACTACTCTACACTCCTGACAAAGTTACCAACTGGTCGAACCCTTGAGAATGTCGGTATGGATCGTAGAATACGTACTGTGTATTTCTTGGTTGTGGGTTAACCTTGGAACGATCATTAGTCTACCCACTAATCAGTGTATGACTTATAGTTATTTGATACTGCTTACTGTGTGTGGATGTTGAATAAATATATGTATAGAAAGAGAGGGGAATATAATAAAGAAAATCTTGTTATTGGTTAGCAGAGTCTATATTTTTAATATTTTTTATAGCCGACAGAATTTAAGGTATGTGCTCACGATAATAACGAGGAATTACTCTGTCGAGGTCTCAGAAAGCCTAAAAGACATAACTTCATACATATCGTACTAACAATCATTGAATAAATGTGCATGAAACCAAAAGTGAGAAACAGTAAAATATCATACTTAACATAGGTAATTCACAACCGGATGGTTGTCCTTAAGGATTTAAGGAGTCGAAAGGTCACTCAAAGAAAATTTAAGTCAAATGCAAAGAAGAAGTGTTTGCAAACGGAAAAGTTGTTTTCACAATGACACAACAGCAGCTCGGTTTTGAACTATCATGCGTAGTGAAGAGCATGTGAAACAAGGAAATTAACGTTTGTGCATTTGTAAGTTTGATTCATGATTCCATCAGGCAAACTGCTACTACATCTGATCATATTTTATTACCTCTCTTTTGGCTTTAATTTCTCTCTCCCGCTAGATCCCTCGTGGAAATAATCGAATTCTTAATCTCATTAGTTCAGAAACAGAATGCTACGTTTTCAAAATCCATGTTAGATATCGGCATTGGTATCATCAATCTCTACAAACCTCCATGAAGATGAAAGTGGTCTCATGACTTTTCTAAATATTTAGCCACTGGGAGGTCTGGCACTGGCCAGTTTTTCTCCACTTATGTCCTGAACGCCTCTCACGGTCTTCTTCAGCTTCCCATTGCAGGTTGATGCGACTGCAGAAGTAGCGTGGTGGACCTCCCGATTCCCTTCGTTATAGCCAAGGAGGTAACAAAACTGAGGGATACTTGTATAGATGCACATGTAGTGTATACGGTATGAATTTGAGCGTAAATTTAAATTTATGAATATATTGGACATATTGTAATATTCTTCAAATAAACATTCATCAGAAAAGATATCGGTGATAAACCTCAATGAATGTCGTACAAGACAACGATCCCGGATATGACATTCATACAGATTCCTGTGCCAAGACTGGAGAGACAGGATTGAGACTTTAGTCGGTGTAGCCAATCTCCGTGGAGCTTATAATTCCAAAATGGCGAGAAAAGTAAATTGGACCTGAGGTCGGGGGATAAATAAAGAGGCGGGGGTGGACGCAGGTGGCCCGCGCTTCCTTACCTACCCGCTGTCGGCTTAATGGCGGCTTAGAAAAATACTATAAAGTATAAGGCCGTCTCAGCTCTCAGCCCGATACATCTTTTCAATTCGCTACCGCCACCGTCTTTTATAATGCCATCAATACGTGCCCACTTTTATAAAGAGGGGCGTATTTCATTTTTAAAAGGTCCTCCCTCTGCTCCTGGTAAGGGTGATGTATGTAATAAAACTAAAGCCACCCCCCCCCCATGGGGTAACGGGCTAATAAAGTATTCTGTCTGTGTCCGAGGGATATTTCGGCCTACAGCTGCATTTTATCTCTTACCCCGCTACTCAGATTATCCCAGTCCGCTCCTACTTGAGTCTGTTTGTATCCACTACAATGGTGCCACCTGCTAACAATGCTTTCTTGGAGGAGGGCGGGCTTCGTTTTTCCTATTTAACATTTGTAGTTGAGGCATGTGCTGAGACCAGAACATAATCGAATTGCCTGCAATTAAACTTCAGATTGAAATGGACCAAATTAAATTCACTGTTAATTCTATAAAAAGATAGTGCATAAAAACATTTTTTGACTGATCCTCACAGGAAAAATAATCTTTTCTACCCTGGGACTAAGTGCCTCAAGTACAAATATTCAATCATCGTAAACTGGATTGCTTTGACAGTCTAAGCTAATATTCACAATGTACAAATAAAATATAAAAAAAACAAACTAAAATGAAGTAAGATACAAAACAAAATGTACACATACACATAAAAGGCACACATTCATTAGGGATTAAAAATACAAAATGAAATAACTGTAAATCTAAACAATATTAAGAAAATAAAACAAGTACTAGAAAAATAAAAATCTACGTAAATACACACAATAATTAACAATCGGGTATTCACACATAAATATGTAAATGCATACTTACCTTGATTTAAACATAAAAAATTTCCTATGCAGATATGTACTATGTAAAAAAATCAGCACTCATTTAGTAAGCACTGTATGTAACTAGTTTGTTTCTGACAGGAAATATCTTATGAAAGTGGCAAATGGGGAGGGGTGGGGGAGGGCCCAGAAGGATATTTCGATTACGTCGAAGGTAGTAGTTCTATAGGGGTAAGAACATAGGATGGATTGTAGACAGCTGGTTTGCCGTAAATGAATGTCTGCGTTGGTGTTAAATATGGGGAAGAGCAAACACCTATTGAAACGTATGAACGACTGGCGTTCCTCTGTCACTCTATTAAATCGATCAGTAATTTTAATAGCATGTTCTGCAAAACATCTGAAATTTGCTAATTAATTCTTAGTTCAAATCACGAGAATCATGAGAAAAAAATGAAAAATTTCGGACTCGTTTCACTAATTTTAAACATTTCTCAAGGATGTGTCTAATTTAAAGTACTGATTTTTTTATTTTTCTAAGGACCCAGGGAAAAAAGCAAAAACAATTTCAGAGATATTTGAATCATGAATTTAATATAGTTCAAGCCGATTTTAGTAGTCTTTTGTACAGTATTTTTAAGTTTTTCGTAACTTTATTTCATGTTAACATTTCGAATTCGACAATGATAAATCTAAATCAGTAGGACAAGGTAGCCGGAGGGACCTGTTGACTAGTGAGCGCTTTTTACTGTCGATTTTTTAAGGAATAATTGATTGACTATTAATTGGACACAATGTAGGTGTGACCGATTGTCGACTATAAAAACCTATTAATTGATTGCCGTGTTTTTATTTTTTTCGTTATCATTTTTTTAAACAATAAATGGCCCGTATTTTTCAACCGCCTCCCCCCCTTCAATCACTCTCTATAAAAGACCTTGAAATACTAAAAAGCACTCAAGTCAAGTTAAAGAAAAAACATCTCAAGTTAATGGCAGAGAAGCCCCTCGGAAAGTTTATTGATTTGAAACTCTCAAAAAGAATGAACTATATATAAAAAAGCTATTTTATTAAAGCCATAATATTTTTTAAATTAAAAAGAAACCAATTGATTGCATGATGTAAAATAAATGATTTAAGCAGGAATTATTCTTAACAAATGTGTTGCCTTCACACTTCAGAACACCAAAAACCATAATAAATAATACACAACTCAGCTATTTTCCGAACCCTTTGCATTTTAGAAGTTTTGTCCAGTTAAATGCATTATTGCACTCAGTGTACAAGGTTACGTGAGTATAACGAAAGTGATTTTAAATTGATAAGACCATATTAGGTTCGTGCAGATAGCTTACCACCGTCTCAGTCAAAATATTGTTTCTTTGGCATAAATTAATATTAAATACAGTGTGATAAACAGTACTCACAACATTTTTTACATGTTAACAACTTTATTATGATGAAATTACAATCTGCCTTTATTTAATAGGCAATAAATAATTGAGATAAGTGTTTTCATTCATACCATATTTACAATTCATCATTCGCTCGCACATTCATACAATATTTACAAACATTTACAAACAGCCCAGGGGCCCCCCAAGTCCACACGGTTGTTGCCTCCCTCGCAAGCGAAAGAGGAAGTGGAGTCTTGGGAAGTCCCCCACGCTCCCCCACCAGCCACGTCACCGGATACGAGCCAGTGGAGGCTGACGAAGAGCGCGAGAGCCACATACGCTCAGGACATGATTGGAGAAACTGGCCATTGCCAGGACTCCCACTGTTGCGCATTTATAGTAGGTCACGAGGCCACTGCCATTTCAGTCTCCGAGGAGGATTATAGGGATGAGTGGAGCAGTGCAATGACTGTGCTACGGGATTAGGGTGGTTGGATAGGTTACTAAGTACTCACAACAAACGATAACAAATAATCAATAACATTTCTTTAGACTATATCTAGTTTCATCAGAAACTTATTAATACAAAAATGTGAACGTAAAAAAAAATGTTTTATAATTTCTAAAAACCAAATATTGTTTACGAATATTGTTGAGTATAATAAAACTATGATTTAATTTTTTTCCAAGTAATTTTGTTGTAAACTAAAAAGTATCTATAATTTAAGAGAGAAATTCGATCAATCAGAATAAAACGTTCATTTGCCTTTTTTAAAATGTTTTCAACTACTCCAATTTTTAGTTTTATTTTATTGTTCCTTTTACATCACTTGTAATAAATTTTCTTCATTTTTAAATTTCCATTTGTTTTATGAATATATCTATTAATCCTATATGTATACCCATAGATTTATAGATACTGCATTATATGGAAATAAAGCAACTTTTTATGGTTTATTTAAATGTGGAGCAGCCAATATTTTAAGATGAGGCTATTGACATCTCCAAAATGACGGTTAATAGATTAATCTAAGATGTAGATAAAATCGGGACAATCGGTTGTGATGAACTATCGACAATCAGTCGCCAGGTGAAATCGGACATTACGGGTTTCTCATTATTCATCCAGTGTTTGCCGCTATAATGCATTATTATCCAGCTCTCAAGAACTCTTTTTTTATTACTACGTTCTTTTGTAAACACTTCTGATAAGACATTTATAAACATACCGTATTTCCTTTTATAATACAGGATAAACAGGCGTTAGGAGGGAGTTTTTTTATGTCCCAGTTTCACTTATGATAAGTGAGTAAAAAAAAAAATAAGGGAAAAAAGGGAGTTATGGGTAATATTGTGGAGGAAATAAAATTTCAGTTTTATGTCAACCTTCGCAAGTTCCTGGAAAAGGTGTTTTAGTGTTTATTTAGAGCCCCGGACTCAAACGCAAGTACTGAGTCCTACCGCCGAGACGAGACTGAGTTCCATACAAGTGCTATTAATGTCTTTCACACAACAAAGCTTTCAGTGAAAAGTTTCGGGTATAACTTCCCATGAAACAGTTTTGGACCACACTGAATGGATTTGAACCTCAGCTGGTAATAGCTTTATTGCCTAGGAAAACTGATCAAGCATCTGAAAACTAGAGAAAAGTTTTTTTTTCCACACAACAATTTTTATTAAGATAAAATTACAATCTGCCTTATTAGGCAATAAGTAATTGAGATAAATGTTCTCATTCATACAATATTTACAATGGAGAAAAGCTACTCTTATATTTTGAAAACATTCTTTCGGTCTCATTGTTTAGTTTGAACTTGGACCGGGACTCCGGGTATTCATTGTAAGGTCTCCGATTTATCTACTATGTGGCCAAGATGGCCAACACTCCATAATACATAATTTTTATGTACAATAAGGGATCGTTGGTACAAAATGGTTAACACTAAAAACGTAATCAGTATTCATTTCCTTGTTTATAATAGATATTCCAATTCTAAAATATCTAAATAGATATTAGAATTAATAATAATTTGATCATAATATAACTATTTTCCATTGGAATTAACCACAAAATTTAGTTCAGGTAGATAAGGTGATAATTAGAAAAGACAACCTATGATATATTCTTCCAGTCTCCGCAAAATAGCTTCTTTTTTTTTAGGATAAACGCCGATATAGACGAGCCAGGATCACTCTAGATATTTTAGGGACATCAAATTTTTTTTATTTATGTGATGGATAAGTATGGCGTAAATTTTCTCTCGAAAGATACATTACATTGATTATTTTTAAAATTTTTATCTTTCGAATGCGCAGTTCCATTCGTAGGCCAGTCCACTTACTGCTTACTTCATTAAAAATATTTCTGACAATGACATAACCAATAAACACTTGGTAGAAAAACTCCTGCCATAGGTTATAGGTTTAGGAATTAAGTGAATTCCCGCATGATGGCGATAGAAATCTTAATAACCCCTAACAATATAGCTAACTCGCTATGTAATAAATAAAGCAGTTTTATAAAGAAATCTGAATAAATAATTGGTTAAACAAAGTCCTTTCTGAAGCGAGATGTAGAACGATTGACATTTTTTAATATTTTACAATATCTTAAAATATAATTTAAACAAATCATTGATATGAAAATTCTTTTCTCAATTAATTAAAACAGTTGAAATTGAATGAAACAATTTTAATATGGATTGATTAGCAAGCTCAAATTTTAGTTTAATGTTGAAATATTATTTGTAATTATGTCTCGTTTACATTAAGCAATGATTCCATGAACAGTTTTACTGTAAAAACAGGAATGATAAGTGACCGAACAAGTACAGGAATTTTTTTGTAATTTAAAATTAATTTTCTGAAATTTATTGGTATTATATGTAATTCATTTATATGATATTGTGTGACGTGTCCGTATCTCGGGTTTATTAAAATTCTATTATGCCCATCTTCTAGTGGAAATGTAATATTTTTTCTTCTTTTTTTATGTGACAAATTGTCATTTGTCCTACGTGCTCGTTGGAAACACCAATAATAAGGGCTCAAAGGTAATTTAAAATTGTATTTCTCTACTCCAAGAACCGTCAGGTAGATAATGTACTGTTTTTATTTGACTTAGAATTTCTTCGTGATGAGAATAATGAGACAATTCAGCTGCTGAACAAGCCTGCATCTTAAATAACGATACACGATTTGTAGTCTTGTATGTTTGAATCGTTACCAGCACAGTAGGCGTACATATTTTAACAGAATAATAAGTTATATAATATTTAGAATTTTTTTCTAATCGATATTTTGTTTCGTGCCCAATATTCTTAAAGTGTTTAAATTTATATTGTGAGGGATCGGATAAATAAAAGAACAATTGAAGAAGAAGAAAACAAAAAGACGAAGTTCTACATTATTATTTTAATTGCAACTATTCCTCGTTGAAGGAAGAGAAATCTGAGAATATATTTTTTGGGGATTCGATTAGTGTTAAAAAAAGTAAATAAAAATAGGACCAATCTTTCAGAAATACACGAGTACTAGGCATCGTCGCATTTACTATTAGAATAAAAACATTTAAAAATTTGACTTAATCCATCCTAAGTTCTTCATTGTTGTTACAAAAATAGATATAGAGTCGAAATGTCAATTATTTTTTCAAGGCTAAGGATGGACGCAAAGAAGAATTGTAGTGATTGGAAAACCGAATTAACCATTTTTAAACAAGTTTTTAAAACTCAAAGTTATAAGAGAACAAAAATTACAAGTGAAGAGCCGTGAAGTTAAATTTATGTATTTTTTTTTTGGGGGGGGGGGTCATAAATAAGGGAATTGCCAACTTGGGCGCCACCCTTAATGAATTTTTTTTTTAGGGATATATTAAAAAAAAATAATATAATTAAATAGCTTAAGTACTTAGGCAGTAATATTTATAATTCAATACAACATATTTTACTACAATTATCTCCGGTGGCTGTAAGTGCCGGATAATCGGTTGGTTTCCTGGGCCAGTCGTTTTGCGCTATGCTGGTATTGGGAGCATTTGGACTTTTTTCCTCTTGAAAACGTGAATTTGGCGGTTTGCGCTGGTATCTAAGTTAGCTGGTTTACGTGACTTTTATTCATATTCTCCACTCATACCTCATGTCCTATAAAAAAATATCTATAACCACCGCCTGACATGTTGGGCTGGGGTGCCTCCTGGGCCCCGGCGGGTCCAGGGAGCCGGAGTCCTCTTGTCCTTGAACTATCTCGGGCTCCAATCGGTGGGATACCTAAATGAGTAAATATACAAAGAACAGCGTTGAATGAGGGTTTTATGCCAAAACAACAATGTCAACACAAACTATGCAACATACTTTTTTTTTGTGTCTTATTATTCTTTTTTTTGAATTCTTTTTCCAAGCTATAGAAGGACACTACTGCCTAGTGACCTAGAGACGTTCGATGTATTTTTACTATTTTGAAATTCTATTTGGAAAAGTAAGGATTCAAATGAGCCAAATTATTTTTTAATTCGTATCCTACTAACGATTTCAACTATTATCTGATATGCCAAATGTTACCTCAGAAAAAAGTAAGAAACAAAGAAAAAAAAAGACTGCATTTTTCTCAGAAAAGAAAAAAAAAACGAGTCGAATTTGTCCCGATTATCTAAATTGTCCCTTGAGGTGTGCGAGGTGGCCAGGACGAAGGCAGGTGGTGAGCAGGTGTTCCACTGATGTCTATCTTGGCCATTAAGACGTGTCAGAAGTCGATGTCGCCTTTTCTTATTGTCAGTATTTAGAACTAATTGTTATTGGGATGTGGGCTGTTGAATATTTAGCGAAAGCTCGCCTTTGGTACAACCCGCACAGACCGCAGCCTTTGCAAAGGGATATATTTTTTTCTGTCGCTGTTTACATTCTGACCGCCGGCCACTTGGGATTCAATCGACCCGCTGGTTTTCCCATCAGCTCCTTGTAACTCACTTTCATGAATAAAGAACAACGAACAACGAGCCCCAGGAAGTAAAAAACGACCTCTTGAATTTTCGTTAAAATGTTTATGTGTACATTTTGTATGTTTTAATTGCTTTAAAAATACCTAAATAAATATGTATCGTTTTATAAAAATATGATAAATAATTTAATATCAACTACGAAAAGTATATTGCGGTGTTATAATTTTAAGCCGTAGACCCCTCAAAAATAAAACCTGCAGTCACTTATAAAACGAATCATTTTTAGTGAAAACCGCTGGATATTCTTTATGTATTCTTGTCTAAATTAATTCATTAATTTTGTCTGTGGACCGAAAAAATATACTAAAGTATATCAAAACTGCACAAAATTCCGACGAGAAAAATGTTGAAATCGCCTCAAATATTTTGCTCTCAGCTGTACTTTATTTGGAAAATTACAACGTTTGTTGGGTAGCATTTATAATTGGAGTGTAAGAATTCATCAATTCATTCTTGTATGACTTTCCCTTTGCTCAATATAGTTCACATCGTCAATAGTTCACATTGCAATACTTCAGGGTTAAATAACTTCCAATCCTCTCAAAAGTATTCAAAAGAATCCTCTCTAAAGTCTGCCCATTATTCAAACACAAAAACATCCTCTCCCAGCAATCAAGTTCGCTTCTACTCAAAACACTTACTTCTCAACAAAGTCTCCACGTAGTAATATCCTTCTCATACATCCTTCAAATGGGGGACTCCCCTTAGTGAAAGGCACTCATCAGCCCTAAATAATCTTCCTTTATTTTTCCCACATCCTATTTTTTATAAGTTTAAGAGCTAAGGAGGGAAAAAAAAACAACAAAGTTTCCACGTAGTTTATCATATATCCTATCCCCTGTACTTGAAAGCAAACACTATTTCTGGAAGTAAATAACGCTTTAGACCGGGAATGCTTTATAAGATTAAACACTCCTTGCCAAAATCCTATTTTTTTAATTCTCAAATCCTATCTAACAAACCAGTATTTTTGAGACCTTTTTGGCTAAGAATATATCAATTATTATCCCATTCAAACCGGAGTTACTCGACGTAGCGACCTGGGACATATTATTTCTACCCTATACTGTTGATATTCCTGTTACTACTAGCGTCTTCCTCGTAACTTTCGCTGATGGTACACTAATTCTTTCGTTACCCTAATCCCCTAACTGTATCCAACAACCTCTAAAATACCATACAGATGTAAGCAAACTGGTACAATCTTTGACGCATCAAAGTCAATGAAGGCAAGTACGTACACACAACATTTACTAGGCTTTTATTTAGAACAAGGGCTGACCTGGCACCCTCATCTAACATTGAAGAGACAAGAATTAAGCCAATGTTTCGTACAGATCACTTAGTAGAAACTCTACTCTCACAATAGACAGCAAACTGTACATATACAAAAAATTACTAAAACCAGAACTAGGCAAGGGATAGGGAAACCTTTGAACATGAAACTAATCCGAATATTCCAATTATCCCGTCAGAAATGTAGTCAACGCTCTCTTCTACAGTTCAAAATTATCCCTTCACAGTGATATCCATGTGAGAAATGTCCTTGACCCTCAAGATTTTCCCGATTCCTCAAAACCCTATCCGCTGATCCGAATCCTCTTGTCAACTCTTTATTAATTGGCATTTACACTTTTACTATTCCTCGTCACTTAAAACGCCCGTGACCTCGCGATATATTGATAATAGAAATGTACGTTATGGGGCCCTGGCTCCACTTTTACTCGCTCCAAGACCTGAGCGTCTGTGGCTCTCTTGTCCTCTCCATGGTTTTCGACACAAAAAAAACAAAAACAGATATGAAGATGTTAGTGTTGCTGCTTCCAACAATTCCATTGGGTCTTTGGGGGGGTTACCTGGGGAGTAGGGGGGAGTACCCAGGAGTGTAGGGTGTGTATGTACATATTGTATGAATGTGATAGCACTTAAGTATAGATGAATTCTTACAATCCAATTAATCATGTCGTACAAGCGTAAATTTGCTGTAATGTTGTAATATATCTTTATATGATATTGCTAATAAAACCTAAAACAGCACAAATAAAATGTCCTGTCAACAAATTTATATTTGTAACAACCCTCAACCACTTCTCATTATTGTTTTTTTACCATTAGGATTTGCTAGTTGTGATGGTTCAGTTGGTTTTCATAATTTCTTAGAGTCTTAGAATTTTGATTACAAGTATTTCCTGTGGTTCTCGGTTTTCGTGACAAGCATAATATATTAATACGTGTTTGAATTTAATTATAGAGTTGAAAAAAATAGGAGAAAGGAAAAGTAAATAACAAATAAGATACAATATATACTTTGCTGGAAGAGGTGACTTTTATAGGTGTTGTGAATAACACTTCCTAACCTGTAAACCATATTTTTACTTAACAAGCTCTTTCGACAACTTAGCGTTGCTATCTTTAGACTAAGTTTGCACAGTGCAATAGAAATGGACAAATGTTGAGTCTGAATTTGACAACGTAAAGTTCTCGAAAAAACTCGTTAAATAAACTCATTTTGTGGAGGCAGTGTGGGAGGAAGTATCATTCACAAAACGAAAAAAAAAAAATTTATAAGTACAATAATGATGGATTTTTTTTTGTTTTACCATACAGAGATAAAGAAAAGATTATTATCTCATCGCTATGAAAATTAATTAAAGCAATTAAATTGCAGACAAAAGAGAAATTATATTAAATTTCCGTTGGATAAACAACGGTATTACCAATAATAACTTTTTTCACAGTTGTTACAGGCAAAATGATTAATAATTTTTGTATGTAACCCTCATAAAATATATGGTATTATACAACTTAATTCACTTTTATTAAATATGATAAATTACAAATTAACAAAAAAAATGTTGCCCCTTGTATATATATGTAAGACAATTATTGAAGGTGGGGTGAATAAACTGAAGTCATCTATGTAATTTTCTGAAAAGTGCTTTCTTAAGATGCAGGATAAAATTCTTTATAAAATAGCTGGTGATGTCTTTAAACCTTATGGCAGGCATGTCCATTGAAAGTGCCTTTCTTGTGTGACAAATTCCAAAAAGCGGAATTTATATCTAGTGTGGTGAAGTATTTGCAGTTTCTTGTTTGTATTATTAAATCATCTATTAATGGGAATGGTTGAGCTTGCGGTATAACTAGTTTGTTCAGTTCAATCTATACATAATCTTGATCGTTTGTTTTCATCTCTTTTGAATGCTAGCGTTACCGGGACTGCAAACGGACTTTAAGACTCTTCAATTAAATCATTTTGTAATAATTTTGCCACCTGATCTTCTATTTTCTTCTTATCTGCTATAATGCCTGTATACGGCCTCTTGCTGCAAAATCTGCCCACCAGTAAGTAAATTCTAGCCTCGTAATTTTTAACCGTGCCCACGGCATATTTGTTCCTGGCAAATACTGTACTGTACTTTTCTATCAGTCTTTCTATCTTAATCTTTTTCATATCATCTGAGTGATCTAATTTTATTTTGAACCCGTCTTCTTCGATATGTTCATTAAAATTCACTTTAACTTCTTCACTTTTTTCTTTCTTTTTCTCAGTATTTCCTGTTCCATCTTCTTTCTTCCGTAATATTTGTAGATTCTCATTTTGAATTAATCTAATTTTTTTTATAATATTTAATCCTATAAGAAAATCTTCACTTTCTCTACAACTCTACAATGAACAAATCAACATATTTTTCTTTGTCAAATTTTTTTACTTTTATGGTTACTAAACCTTCTGTATGTGTCACACCATTGACTGTTTTTAAAAATATCTTATTTACGTCTTCTGTTTCTTTATAACAATTATTCATATTATTTACACAATCTTACCTGTAAGCGAAGAAAACGACAATTACAGTTTATAACTATCACTTCTCTATTCACAACTTTTGTTACTTAATATAACCTTCTCTATATCATCTCACTTTTTAGAATATTGCTGATAGCTCCATCTAGTAGAGGCCAGTAGAAAAAGGGTGGCAAATTCAAATATCCAAATTAAAGAGAGTATACTTTCTTTATATATATAATAATAATGTATCTTTTTTGATGTCTCAGCTAATCTTTGGAGGAGCACTTCCTTGTTGGGGGCAGATACAAGATACAAAGGACGAAATACGATCCTCAGCAGCATCCGAAAAATAAGTTTTAAGGGAAAGATAAAGGACATAAAGGACCTTGTAATCGTATAGTTCTGCATAATTTTCACATAAATGATAATTTGATCTAAGATGCTGTACAACTTATGAACTTATGTAAAGATAAAATTGAAACCAACAAGTAAAAAAAATGGGTTTAGAGTGTGTTCTTAATGTACTGCCTGGGTACAAAAATGGATAGGCATCTCCATTTCTCTACCCATTTTAGAAACAGAATAGAAAAATCACGACACAAGTCTTACCGTTACCAGCTTTCGCACTTGTTAACGTCAGCCAACGTTGCGTCTCAAACTGATGATATATAAATGTGTCCTCCAGCCAGCTCTGCTGTACGGTGTCCCTCTATATACTTACTTGACTGACAGTATAGCTAAAAGTCCCCAACAATGTCAGAACGGTATCATGAGATAAGTGGTCAGACATACCTCTATCTAGAGCTTGCTTAGTGCTTAGTGTGCAAGCTTGTGTGATGAAGTTCATCCACCGGAGACACATCTAGTTTTTTGACTCGTTGTAGCAGCTGACAAACCCAGTGTTTAACATCCCCATTCCCGTATCGATGGAAACAGGCTTTCCGGTAAAACATCAGCATAGCGTAGGAAAATTCTTTAAACCTCACATATTATATAAAATGAAGCTACACTATAGTAAAAATAGTTAGGAAGATGTGCATTTATGTAAAGATTCCATATTGTGGTATCTGCAAACAGGGAGATTGGTGGCTTAAGAAGTTCATCTTCGTTGCTATGACATGGTGAGTAATTATTGTGGCATTATCGTGTCATTGTAGATGCTCCCTCACCACCAGAACCTTACAACCCGAAGGCACATGCTGCATAGATTCCATCTTACTCCTGCACAAGCGACACAAGTCGCAAATATCTTCCCTACAATGTTGTTTTTCTAGGCGCTTGTGGCAATGACTTGCTGTTGTGTAGCCAGAAGAAGACTTTCTGTTTCCAGGATGATATCACCATTTCTCATCCAGCTAATTTTTATTATAAAAATTGGATTTGTCGTATTTTTTTCGCAAATTCAGAAAAGTGGTTACTGAGCGTGCTGGATGATTGATTTTATTCTACTCGTCGAATTCTATTCTATCATACAATGCTATTTTGAAGCCATCAATCAGCAGTGCTGAGAACTAACTGTTTCGAAGTTGTGGTAGCACCTGTTTAGTAGGTTATCCTAGCCGTGACCGAAGTTTGTTTGTAATCCTTTCCAAAGGTCCCTTTATATCTTTTTTGTTTACTTTTTCTTTTACAGGTTATAGGCCTTGATCCAGCTCCTTGGAGGTCCAGAGGACAGGAGTTTTTTTCTTTTTTCTGCCAGCTGTGTTTGGATGAGCTACGTCCGCACCTGACAATGGCCACAGGGGACATAACTCTGGGGCTCCTGGTGCATTTGTCCCCGGGCCGGTGACAGACACAATGGCAGCTGATTGCACCCCCGCGGGGCAGCATTCCGCTCCGCCTTATCTGCATCGGGCAAAAACAGGTATTTATCAGATGCCTTTGACACCTGGGCCCTTGTCTCTCACGGGGGAAGCATAAAATCTTACACCCATTTGATTGCTTTTGTGAGAAGAATTGAATTATCATCTCACTACGTTGAGAAGTTCAAAATGGTCACTTTCCCAGGAAAGATAACGGTGGGAACGTTAAAATAAAAATATTGAATGTTCAAGTTAACAAAGTGAACAATTGGGTTTTACACCTTTATTTACTACATAGTAATAGTTAAGTCAATCTGGAGAAACGGAATATTACTAGGTGGGGGGTCGTACATCAAGCGTATCTAATCCTTTCTAAGAACAATAGTTAATGCCCCTTATTACGTAAGCAACAAAACTCTTCATATCGATCTTAATATTCCCTACATTCTTGAACTTATCCTTTCCATGATCCGTAGTAACATATCTAAACACCCTAATCCCGTAGCGCATCATTATTATCATCATTACACTCCCCATTCATCCTTGTAATCCTCCTTGGAGACAAAAGCGGCAGTAGCCTCGTGAACTTCAATAAATACGTGACAGTGGGAGCCCTGGCCAGTTTCTCCAATCATGTCCTGAGAGTCTGGTGTCGAGCTCTTGGTCAGCCTTCACTGGCTCGAATCCGGTGACTCGGCTGACGGAGGAGCGTAGGGAACTTCCTAAGACTCCTATTTCGCATGCGAGGGAGGTGACAATCATGTAGATTTGGGAGGTCTATGGGCTATTATATATTGTATGAATAAAAATTGTAAATATGGTATGAATGAGAACATTTATTGGGCAATTACTTATTGCCCAATAAGGCAGATTGTAATTTTATCACAATAAACAAAATTCTATGGTATGGGCTACCATGCTTTTATAACCAGCGTTGAATGGCGAATATATTTCGTGAGTA